>CM038220.1:160651386-163051386 GCA_021442155.1 Cymbidium sinense | reverse complement strand
TTTATATATGAGCTCATGATTGTAGGTTTGATTGAATCATGAGAGAAAATCAAGAGTTTGGCTTGATTTAAATATGATTTGGCTAAGTTCAAGATTTTGACTTGAAAGGATTAGATTAGATTTTGAGTTGATTTGAGTTTGATTTTGAAATTGGTTTGATTGTTTGAATTTATATTTCATTTATATTTGTGAATATAAATGAGAATATAAATGGACCATGAAAATTTCAAGTATTTGAAGTGGTTTAATCATGATTTGGGTTAAATCCATTAAAGGGATTTGAAAGGATTTAAAGAAATTTTAAATTGAAATTTAATTTTGGATTGGAATTGATTGATTTATATTTATATTTCATTTATATAGAGAATATAAATGAGGATATAAATATGTTTTTTGAGAAAATCCCATGAGTTTGAATAGGTTTGATCATAATTAGGTTAAATCTATTAAAGGGAATTTTAAATTAGAATTTAATTTTTTGGTTTTGATTGATTTATATTTATATTTCATTTATATAGAGAATATAAATAAGGATATAAATAAGTTTTGGGAAAATCTCAAAGATTTGAATTATCTTTTGATCATGATTTTGGTTAAGTCCTGGAAGATTAAGGACTTAGTATTTTGATGGATTTTGATAATGAGCTTCAATCATAGATTTCAATCATGGAATTGATTTGAGTTTGGAGAAAATCAAATAGAACATTTTGGAGTTTGACTTGAAGGGGAAGTGAATGGTATGCTTGGGTAGGTAGATTTCCTAACACTCCTGAGGTATGACCTATTCCTATGACTAACTCTTCTAAGTCTCTAAGGCTAGGTTGGAGTGTCCACCTAATCACTAGATGTGTCTTAAGATAAATGAACTCTTAAAGTCTAAGAGGAGTCATTTGTCTAAGATGGAGGTTGAGAGCTCATTCTAAAATGAGGTCAACAAGTTCTCTCACACCTATTCTAGTAGCCTCGAGGAATTGTGTTCAACTTGTTTGTGTTGTGAAAGAAGAATAAGATGCCTCTTGGGCTCTCTTACACCATCCAAAAAACATCGTGGTGGATTCACAAACAAGCAAACAATGTCTCAAAGAAGATAATATTTTGATGAATTGGAATAGAATTTTTTGAAGATAATTGTTTTCAAACATGATTTTATGGATAATATTTCCTCAAATAGAGCACATTAATTGGAAGCATCGTGTTCCCCTTTAAAATCAATAAGTCGATAAGATCCTCTTTGGTAGGCCTTCTATGATAAAAGGGCCTTCCCAAGTGGGTTCAAACTTGCCTTCCATCTTGACAGCAACAATTGGTCTCCTTAGAACTAAAACAAGCTCTCCTACTTGAAAAGCTCTAGGGTGTACTAGCTTTGTAGCTTGAATTATTTTGGCATTGTATAACTCGAGGTTGACATGCCCATAGGCGTCTCTCCTCCAAACCTTTAAGCTCTTATAACCACAACATGGCATTTGGCTCTGTAGTGATTTTACTACCCAATGCTATCCTTAGTGATGGGAGCTGAACCTCTAATGGGAGAACAATTTCAAACCCATATACTAAGGAGAATGAGATAGATTTGGTTGGAGTTCTGCACATGGTGCGGTATGCCCACAATGCTTTAACTAATTGATCAAGCCATTGTCATTTGTTTTCATCAAGTGTCTTCTTTAGTATTTGGATGAGAGTTTTGTTGAATGGTTATGTTGACCATTAGCCACGGGTAGTAGATGATGGAGTATCTCTAATCTATGTGTCCTCTGAAGTGATCTTGAAATGAAGGTACCATTATCGGATATAATTTGTTGAGGCACCCAAACCTATATACCATATGGTTCTTGAAAATTGGAGCACATACTTAGTTGTGACCTCTCGAGTTGGATTGCCTCCACCCACTTGGAAAAGTGTGGCTAGTATGAATTAATGACACTTGGAAGAAGGAGGATTGATAATCATACCCGAACACTGAATGGCCATGAGGCCAATGTAGGATGTAGAATGTTGGGTTGTTGATGTAGGACCACATCATGTACATGACACTGATGGCATCTCCTAGCGACATCCATGTAGTGATCATCAAGACCAACAAGATCATATTCTCTGATCTTTGCTTTCATCTTGAGATTGATGTGCTCATAGACAAATGTACCTGATCATGATTTTATGGGCTTCATGTAGTCAACAATGTAACCACATTTGATCAAAGATCATACAAGGTGTTATCCATGAGAGCATTGGAGAGAGCTCTCTGCTTCATCTGATGGGCTTGTGACTTCTCTTGAGGTAGTTTTCCTTTAGTCAAATAATCTATGAATGGTTTTCTCCAATCCAGCTCCTTGTCCTTTTCGGTAATGGCAACCTCCCCTTCAAGAGAAAGTCTCTTGATGAGTTCAACAATAAGGGATAGGACTTGTATTTTTGGACCCTTATTGGAATGGACTCATCTTCTGGACATACAATTCCTTAGCAAGTTTTGCCAAAGCATTTACTAATGCGTTCTCTACTTGAGGGACCTTGTAGATGGTGACCTCAGGGATTTGGGCCAGCAGCTTCATGGTGTACTCATGGTAATGACAAAGCTTGGGTTTTAGAACCTTATAAGACCCGACAATCTGGTTGATGACCAACTGAGAATCCCCATAGATGTTGATGCTTTTCACACACACTATAATGGCTAACTCCAGACTAATAATCAAAGCCTCATACTTGGCTTCAATGTTGGTGCATGGATTGGAGAGCTAGTATGAGAATCTCATCACATCATGGTCTGGAGTTAAGAGAACTATTCTTACCCCTTCCTTTCTTGGAAGAGTAGATTATGGTTCTTCTCCTTTATGAAAGGAAGCCGCACCATCAAAATACATCTCCAAATGATGATTTTCAACTCCCCTAAGTTCATGATTTGTTCATCAGGGCGATCGTCACTAAGCGGAGAGTTAGTAGGAAGTGGGTGTGCTGCTAAGAAATCTGCTAGTGCTTGTCCTTTCACCGCATGGAGGGGTACAAATATGATATCAAACTATGAGAGAATCATGGACCAACATGCCAACCATTTGGATATCATCGGCTGTGTCATGAGATATTTCAATGGATTGATTCTTGAAATTAAGTCCACCTTATGAGAAAGCATATAGTGTTGTAGTTTTTGGGATGCAAAGATTAAAGTTAGGCAATATTTCAATAGGTGGGTAGTTTACCAGCAGGGATCGATAATGGTTGAGGTAGTAGAGAGCATTCTCCTTCCTTTCATCATTGGATTGAACCAACAAAGCGCCAAGGGAGTCATAAAATGCAGCAGTGTAGAGGATAAGTGGCCTGCCCAGGATAGGGTCTGCTAAAACTGGTGGGTTTACCAAATACTTGATATCTTCAAAGACATACTGGAACTTATCATCTTACTTGAGCTTGGAATTCTTTTTGATAAGTGCTGAAAATGGCTTGCATCTCCTCGATAGATTGGAGATAAAGCATCTTAGATACGCCAACCGCCCTTGGAAGGATCTAAGTTGAGTTAGACTTTTAAGGGGTGTCATTTTTAAGATAACTTTGATTTTTTTATTGATCTATTTCTATTCCCCGGTGTTGGACAACAAACCCAAGGAACTTTCAAGCTAGTCAATGCACACTTCGGGGTTCATTTTGAGGTTAATTATTTTAACCAATCAAAACTACTCTCAAGTCAAAAAAGATGGTCTCCTTTTTTTTTACTTTTGATTACTAGATCATCAACATAGCATTCAACTTGATGATGAATGATTTTGTTGAATATTTGAGTCATGGCATGTAACACCATAATTTTAAGGTCGAAAGGCATGACCTTATAATAATAGATTTGATCGGGGTTCAAAAGCGTGTTTCTTTCATCCTCGGGGCCATCTTGATTTGGTTATAGCGATGACCTATCCATGAAGGAGAATAGTACATGATATGAGGATGTCCACCATTAATTTTGGTATAGGAAGTGGAAATTCATCCTTAGGATACATGCCTTATTTAAGTCCTTGAAATACATATGCAAATTTGGCCATTCTTTTCTTAGGTATGACATCACTAACTGTGTAGGTATTTTTCTTCCGATGAAACCGATCGATCGGTTTCTTTACTTCAAAATGACCTATTGTTCAATTTTAATGCTAGAGCTTGCATGATAGGGTTAGCATTATATCTATTGCTTGTTTGGACAACTATGTCGTGAGATAATCATTCATATAGCTCTATGTAAAGCGCCTTTAAACACAATAGTTTAACTAAGTCATTGGTTTCTTTTTTATTCAGAAAGAACTGATATGTCGCGTCTCTCTTCATCCGAGGTTAATTTCTTTAAGCTTGTCAATTGTTGAATAGATTTCTTCTTTGAATTCTAGAGGTGAATCTTTGACTTGAAGATCATATGGATCATCTAAAGTTTCTAAACACACTTCTTCAAAAGAGTTAGTGTGGTTTGAGAAGATCCTATCAGACTCTAGATGATTGGTGATAACTAAGTAGCCATCATCATCAACTACTTGTATCAAATCCCGATCTTGATTGTACATCCCCGCCTTTGTTGTTCCATATCAAGTACTTTGACTGTGATTAGAATATGTTTAAAGAATCAAACTTTTCTTTGAAGATTAAGAACACAAGGTGAGTGTCAATCAAAAGTTAATTCCATTAAATATTTATGAATTATCCTCAAGTTCTACATCGCCTTTCAACTTGAGGATGATGATCCCAATAGAATCTCTTTGGCTTGGTATCCATGGAAGACCTAGGGGCTTCCTTAACTACTAAACCTTCAACTTTTTGAGAATACAGTGAGGTTAGAGATAAAGTTTCCAACTACTGTCTGATGATTTTACATAAACCTAAATCAAATACATTCATGCTTTGCTTGGAGGCGGTCTTGGTCAATGTCGCTCAAGTGTCACCTCCAATGAAATCCACCGAGAGGGGTTCGCTTGTATGCTCGCCACCACTCTTCTTTCTCTTATTCCTCCTCCTTCGTTCTTGATACCAACAAGGTAATCACACATGGCTGATATTGAGGTGCAGTTGGGAAGGACACCTAATTAGGATCAACAAGATTAAAATTCTAAAACATGTTGAACAGTGCAGTGTTGAACTATGCCATGTAGGAGAGCTATATATGTTATTGATCCATGTGATGATCAAATTTTATTCTAGCATTTCACCTAGACTAATTTTAATACCCCTCTTTTCTTCTGAGACCTAGCCGCCAATTTTGTTTCTGTCCTCATAATACGTAACTGAACGAAGCATAATATAGATGAGGACATGAACTCTCTCCCACTTCAAATCTATTCTCAAATCCCCTAATCACCCTCTTAGTTAAAGGGGCCTTCTAAAAAAGTACCTCGCCATACCACAGTAGTGCCCCAGTTTTAAGTAGAATTAAAAATAACCTTTATAATATCAATTGAAAACCACTTTTGAATAGAAAATTTTAAAATAGTATCCTTAGTAACATTCTTGATGTTACTATAGTATAAATAGAAATGAAATAGTGGCAAGCCTTAGAAACGGTTGTCATACAAGCGATTGGAAAGTTGATGATCCTTTCCTCCTATAGTTTCCATTGCACACTTTCATTTATGATGCAAAGAAAAAGAATAATCTCATTGAAATCAGGATGATCATTATAGTAGGTAAGATATTGATCATACTCAATAATAAGGGATCATAATATGCATTTATAGCACTAATGTCATAACTTATTAGCTTCCCATAGATGTATGCTTTATTATCCTTGTCATTGCATCTTTAAAATTCATGCACCACCAAGATGATGCATGAGTTGTTGTAATAAGCCACCTTCCTCCAATGTATATCCCTCCATCTTTGCGGTGATTCTAGAAACCCTTTTTTGGAATCAAGTGCTTGTGAAGGAGAGAGTGTTGATCTGCCACGTCGAGGAAGCGAATAGCATCATTTGAGTCTACAAGAGATCTGATGAAAATCCTTACTTGATCTCTAATAAATTAAGACCTAGCCATGACACCCATACACGTGTTACCCTCTTGGGTTGTAAGCAACCACCAGCGTGGCTACATAGCCAGGTGTTGGTAAACCAGTCTCATTACTATGCGGTTAAAATAATTTTTAATTTTTAACTTTTACACAAAAGAGCATAAGCTAACACTCTAACCCGATTACTATGCTCATTAAAATGAGGCTATCATTTCCTTAACACCTTGTATGCATGAATCTTGACCAATGTTACAAAGCTATAAGGTGATGCCACAACATTGTTCAAATAGTCAAAGGACCAATAATGATAGCTCAATAGTGTTACATACAAAGCAAAGCGCCTCCAAGTCATCTACCCTTCGTGTCATGCCACATAAGCAGTAGGCTCCACTATCACAGTGTTCTGGTGCTAAATCATAACGCTGAGGCATTGGGTCCTAAAATAAAAATTTTATGTACTTTTATTAAAATTTAAATTTTTTATTCATTTTCTACATAAACAGAACTATGTCTACCTAATACTTGTATAACTCATCTCTATGGTAATCCAAAAGGATGTAAGTCTAGTTTTAATATTCATTTTCCATGTAAACATCCTAATTTTGGCATTGTAAAGGATTTAAGCCCAATCTTTTGTACATTCACCATGTGAATATCTATTCATTCGTTACATGGGCACACATAATTTGTTCACCATATAAACAAATCTACATTCATCCACCATATGGGAAAACCTAATGTTGGCATTCCAAAAGGATGTAAGCCTAGCCTCCTATTTGTTCACTAAGTGAACATTTGTCCATTTTCCATGCAAACTCCCGATAATTTGTTGACCATGTGAACAAATCTAGATCTGTCCACCATGTGGACAACCCTAATTTTGACATTCCAAAGGGATGTAAGCCCAACTTCCTATTCATTCACCATGTAAATATCTATTCATTCACCATGCGAACACCCCATAATTCATTTATCACATGAATAAATCCACATTCATCTACCATGTGAACATCTTATAATAGGTTCACCATGTGAACACTCTTACATCACTTATACTAAAATTCTAAGTATACTCAAGATACTTGAAATGAGGTAACCCATGGTTGCTAATTAGATTCTTTGGACATTATGACTATGTCCCTCTTATGTTGGTAGGCTGGAATAATGTAATCTTGGGATGACAGAGCCATGGGATTTTAATCAGGATTACACTCTTATTTCTCACAAGACAATCATCTATGCCACCCACACTTGTAAGACACCAATTGTATATCAAATAGATATGTTTATTTCCAACCTTAATTGAGAGTGCTCACTTGCTATGATAGGAGGGGTAATTAACTATGGAGGCTTGTGTCCATAGGAAGTAGAACAAATATCTAAATAAACCCTAATGTGATGTTAGAGAAAATCTGGTTGAATATATATCAATCAACCTCACAAAAATAAACTCTTAACTCATCTCTCAAAGATGGCAGCACATCCTTAAAGGTATTTTTTTTGTTGAGTGATTAAATATCTGTTGATTATACTATGGAATGCTTCTCTCTCCATCTATGGTTAGAAAAGTAGAAAAATTAATGATGTCCTAGGAATATCTCACATTGTATTCCTTAGATTCTTCAATTCTAGTAGAACCTGACTTAAGATTTACCCTCATATTTGAGATCATCCATGGTGAACTCAACCAATATGATGACTATCTAATTAGGGGAGGGATCCACTATCAGATTCCCTGAAGCTATAATTAATACTAGTTATGCGAGAGCCACTATCTAGTTTGGAGAAATATCTAGGTTGTCTAGTTTCCGCTAGTTGGACCAGTGAATGATTTTATACCCAACGTGTACAACAAAAGAAATAGATCAACCTTGAATGAACCCAACCCTAACACAACCTCAAAAAGAATATCTATCTTTGTTATGTTATCAAAGACAACCCCACATGCTAAGGATAAAATGACTTCTAAGCCAAAATTGAAATCTATTATAGTCAATCCACTTAACATCATGTTAGAGGCACTATGCCCAGTACAAACTACTATCCTAGCTCTGAGTAGTAAAAATGAGAATGAGGCATCTTCTTAGGGCACTAAAATGTCCAGAATAGCTCCAAGAAAATACAATGCCTCTCATTGAGCTACCGAACTACTGATTCATGCTGAGCAACAATCTAACCCATAGGTAGAGGCCAATATACTTATAGATAATAACTTCAACTTGTTGAAATGGGTCAAAAGAAACAATCGTGAGGCAGTTATAAAGAAATCTTTCTAGGAAAAACCTATAAGTCTCATCTCAGAATCAATCATGGCAACAAGAAACTTTTTTTTTTGAATCTACAAGATCTTGAAGAATGTTAAGAATAGAGGTCTTCAAAGAAGGATCAAAAAGTTGGTGAGCCAAGTCAACAAATCAATAAAATCCTACTTGAAAAAAGTGGGAATATTAACAAGACCAAAAAATTGAATGATTGGTTAGCACTGACAATATGCCATCCAATCAAAAGAAAATAGATGGCCAGTTGTCAGGTGGTCCTGATAACAATATCAAAGAAAATCACATCACCCAGGCCTTTCTAACCTTATCGATGAGCACCATGGTGTGACATCTACTCATTCTCAAAGATCTATTACTAAGAGGTCTAGACTTATATGGAGAGCCAAAGGATCAAAAGATGTCAAAGAGGAAGGAGCTTAGCACAAATCAGCTACCCCAGATAATGAAGATGCTGACTCTCCTATCATCAGTTGGAAGCATTAGTTTGAAAAGAACTGACCAATAGACAATGACATGGATGATCAAATTTTTTGGGAAGATGAAGATCTCCCAACCAATGAACAACTGTAAAGTTTAGATCTTCAAGATAACGAAGAGGCTAATCACGTGGAGGTTAAGATCATTCACATGGTTGATACTCACTTAAGAAATAAAGGTGTAGTGTCCGAACAATAAAGTGAGAAAGATCAACGAGGAAACCCAAGTCACCGAGAGCTTAGAGGTGAGGCTAAAATAAAACTATAAATTGAAGAACTTATGAATTTTGTAGCAAGGCTACAACAATAGATGTGTTCCCAACTCATAAGGAGAGACCAAGAAATCAACAATCGCCTTAATGAAATAAGTGGGCTGATGAAGGACTTATTTGGTTAGCTTAACCTTATAGCAATAGCAACCAATAGATACCTCTAAGGAATCCACCAGAGATAAATAATCCAGTAGAAGGGAATGAGGTTGTACAAAATACTCCACCTAAGTTTTTAGTAGCTATAGCACAAAGGCAAGAACTTCAATGGGAAGACATACTAAACCCTAATCAAGAAGCTGATGTTGTCACCAAATCCTAAGTGTATGATCTCATTAGCAAAAAGGTTAAAGCCATTATAGCCTCAAAAATTGCTAAGCAACTAGTAGGAAAAGGATGACCATATCTAGCTGAATATGATCAAGTATAGTGTCCTAAAAGATACATAGTGTTGAAGTTCAATACCTTCTCATGCACAAAAAATTTGTGATAATATTTGACCAAGTTTAAAGCATCATGCAAAAATACTAACAAAAATGATGCTTTATTACTACATCAATTATTCAGTAGTCATAGTTATATAGCTTTCGAATGGTATGTTGAGTTACCTAGCAACTCAATAAATATATTCATTGAGCTAGAACTACTCTTCGTCAAAAGGTTTGCATGCATAATAAAGTAAGCAATAATTGCAAGTCTCACCATGGAAAGAAGGAACAAAGGATGGGAGTGTCATTAAATATATCACCATATGGAGGAATCTAAGCATGAGATATGATTAACAACACATAAAAAAGCATGCAAGTGGAACTTCTCATGAGAAATATTAAGGATCAAATGGTCACATGCCTTGCCATGGCTTCAATTAATACATTCCAAGAATTATTTGATCGTATAACCAAGTTTGAAAGGTTGCCCAAACAAAAAAAGGCTTAATTTGGGCTATAGTAATAACTCTACAGGGAGAGGAAAGTAGCCCAAGTTGTAAGAGTCCAAAAGAATGATGCGAATATAGCATTCACATTTACAATAGAAAAAAATGGAAACAAAGGAGTATCAACTTCGTGATTGGCCATAAAGCCGACATAGGAAAGAAAAGAGTACCAATCCTCTTGGAGAAGATGGCTAAGCAGTACTCATTTAAGAGAGAATGTACTCCTAAGATTTTTAAACATGCCTTAAAGTTGGGACTACAGCATCCAGAGCCACATCAACCAGATCAAGTAGGCAACGTCAATGATCCCAATTATTGTCCCTTCCATAGGCTTATAAGTCACCCGATTGATGATTATTTTGAAAGATTGGGTTGAGAAAAGATATCATAATGGAGAACTTACCTTGTCATACATCATCTTAATAAATCCTAAAAAGAAAAATATAAGTGTTGTTATCGCACAGCCAAATGAGAAAGTCAAGTTGAGTAAAACTGAGGCCATAAATAAAGACAGAAAAAATTCCACAAGTATAAGTAAAAAAAGGGCGGTTGGGAAACTTTTATATCAAAGAAGACTAAAAGATTGATTAATATTCTTTTAGCTATATAGGGCATTTGGTGGAGGAATCCCATAGTACCTAAAATTGATCTCAAGATACTTCCCTTATCCGGGGAAATTTTATATAAAATGAAGGAGATGAAAAATGATAAGCCTCATCAAACCCTCATATGTCAAGAAAAAATAAGAAGCTCAAAACAAAAATCTAAGACACAAAAAAGATAGATTCTTTAGAGGAATATGAACAACTTTCTCAGATTAGGTTGGACAAATATATGCACCATTTATAGCTCGACATAGAAGAGCTTGAAGAAGAAGTTGTAAAAGAAATATGTCAAATAATCAGAATGGTTACAACTTCAACTGATTTTGAAGAAGAGCTATGTTTTCTCAAAGAAAAGCCTATCAAATGGAAAAACAAGCCAACGTATAAGAACTTACAACCTAAATCAAATAGTAGTTCTGAAAGTCATGAAGAATCTAGGAACTCCAAAGAGTTATATAGCTTAGAAATTTCTTCTGATGAAGAAAGCTAGGCAGAAGAAGTAATTCAAGTGCAATTCAGGAGTGAAAAAAGACCTCCACCTCAAAAATAGAAGGCCAGTGAAAAGATAAACAAAATTAAAATTAATGAAGATGTGTTACCTCCATCACTAGCTAAACCCCAAAAGTCTACCAAAATAAGAGTAGACCATAACATTCTGGCATACTTACACAAGTTTTTTACTTTATTAAGTATATATGATGCTCTCATGCTATCTCAAGATATACAAGATTATTTAATAAAAGCATTCCAAAGTCAAGAGCAATATGAATCATTTTTTGCTGAAGAGAGGATGAAAGAAGATCTTACCATGTAGAAGCCAACAATTATTACTTTTAATGATAAAGACTTACTACTCGAAATGACTGAACTCAATTTACCTCTCTATGTTAAGCTTGAAATTAATTTTACATTCAGAGAGAGTGTTGATTGACCCAAGTGCTTTAATCAATCTCCTGATAACCAAAACACTTAAAGCACTAGCTTTGGATGCTCGATACCTCAATAAAGCACAATATTTTTATAAGGTTTCAATGAACAAGGGTAGCAAACCTTATAGTCTATTTTCTTGCCAATACACTTTGAGGAATTACATACAGAAGCTAAATTTCATGTAATTAAGGCCAAAGTTGCATATAAGGCACTCTTGGTAGGCCATCGATTCATGAGAATAGTATAATACCCTTCACTCTTCATCAATGCATAAAATATATCCAAAATGGTAAAGAAAATCAAATTGACAGAGGCATGAATCAATTCTTGATACAAGAAACCAAGATCTATGATGACACCAAGTACTATATATCTAAGAAGATTGAAGAGGTTAACAACCAAAAGAAAGAAACTCCACCTATGAAAATAATGTTAAAGAGTGGTGATTTAAAAAGTAAAATTACTAATGAATCAAAATAACACAAGGTAATTCCCCACCTTAATAATGATACTGAAGAGGATGAAGAGAAATTGGCATCTAGGAAGGCCTTAACTAGTCAAAAGAAAGAAGAGGCTAGTACCAATAGTGAGACCAAATAATTAGAAAAAACATGCATATCTCTAATAAGATTATCTGAGTATTAGGTTTTTTATAAGGCTATAAAAATAACATTAATACTAAAAGAACATATAAAAGCCTGATCAACTCCAAGGAGAGAAGAAATAGAATAATTAAAAATGTTCTATGTTCCTCCTATAAGGGATAACAAAGACTATGGAACCCTCTTCTATAAAGTTGAAGAGCGAATTACAAAATTCACACAAGAACCATTTGAAGAAGCTGATTTTGAAGAAGAAGATGTTTCAATAATCATTCCTCAATACTTTTAATCAACTCTAAAGAGGTTAATCAACAATAATGTTAAGCTATCACAATTGAATGCACAAGCTCGATTGTTCAAAAGGCTCTGGCAAGGGGATAATGTTAAGAGTTCCGAAGAAGATCCTAGGAAAACTTTTGTTAGTACTAACCTCACACTAAAAATATTGGAAGAATTAAAAGCACTATGTTATGAATATAAAGATTATTTCATATAAAATTATAATGAGATGTCTAGTTTAATGCTAGATATAGCTGTACATTAACTAGGTATTAAATTTAATGTACAACTAGTAAAACAAGCATCAAGATGAATGCAATTAGAAATTAAATAGCAAGTTATTGTTGAAACCAAAAAGCTCATCAAAGCAAGATTCATCCAAAAATAAAAATGTGCTGACTGGATTGCTAATATTATTCTAGTAAGAAAGGAAAATGGTCAAATCCGAGTTTATATCAATTTTCAAGACTTAAATAAAGCATGCCCAAAAGATGATTTCCTATTACCCAACACAAAACACATGGTGGATAATATGTCCAACTATGGTATGTTCTTCTTCATGGATGGATCATCATGCTATAATAAAATTAAAATGGCTCTAGAGTATGATATTCATATATCCTTTTGCATGCCAATCAACACATAGTGCTACAAAGTAATGCCATTTGGCTTGAAAAATGTGGGTGCCACTTACCAGAGAGCGATAACTCGCATCTTTGATGATCTCACACATAAGTATACATAGTGTTATGTTGATGATTTGGTCATTAAAAGAAAATACAAAGTGAGCAGATAAGCGATGAAAAGATCATATTCAATAGGATTCAGAGTTTCAATCTAAAAATGAATCCTCTAAAGTGTGCTTTTTGTGAAACCTCTAAAAAATTTATAAGCTTTGTTGTGCACCACAAATGAAATGAAATTAATCCATCTTAAATTAAAGCAATAATGAAAATGCCATCATCTAAAACTTTTGAAATCAAATTTACGTAAGACTTACATTAGAATTTTCAATCTTTTGTGCCTAACCTTTTCTCGATTAATAAAAAAAGGTAGACCTTTTATATGGGATGATGGTTGTTAAGAAGCATTTGACAGCATAAAGCAGTATTTATTGCATCCCCCAATCTTGTTAGCACAAATTATAGGAAAATCATTGATATTATATATGACATCCTTAGAAGAATCACAAGGAGCTTTGTTAGCCCAAAATAATGAAGAAGAAAATAAAAACACCCTATATTATATAAGATGACGTCTAATATGAGTTGAAATAAAATATTCTTCTATTAAAAAGTAGTGCTTAGCATTAATTTTTACTACTTAGAAACTACACTATTACATGTTATCCCATAAGATAACACTAATATCCAAAGTTGACCCAATCAAATTTCTAATGACAAGGCCCACCTTAACAGGACACTTGGCTAAATAGATTGTCTTATTGTTACAGTTAGCAATAACATATATCCCACAAAATACTATAAAAGGGCAAGCCTTAGCAGATTTTTTAGCTACTCATCCCTTACTAGTAGACTCTCCACTTAATGTTGAGTTGCCTGATGAACCAAAATTTTGAAGTTGGAAAAGCGTAGAAACCATTAGAATGGGAGCTTTATTTTAATGGAGCTTCATCTTTAAAATCAGCTAAGTAGCCTAGCTTACCTACAATGCAAGTTAGAATCAGCCTGCTATTCATAACACCATAAGAGGGTGTGCTGCGATATTCCTATAGTCTTACTAAGCCTCAAACTCATAATGAGGTTGAATATGAAGCATTAATTGGGTGCCTAAATCTAGCAATAAAATATGAAAATTAAGAGCTACATATTTATGGAGATTCCCAACGTATAAACTAACAAATATTTAGGACTTCTAAGATAAATAAGCCAAAATTAGTGCTTTATCATAAACATGTCTTGGAACTTTTAAAATAATCCCTAAAGAAACCATCACAAGGGTATTACATCAAGATAATGGCAAGGTTAACACATTAGCTAAATTAGCTAATGAAATGATAGACTCTCAAGGAAATCCAATTATGATAACAGTCCAATATAGGCTTCCACAAGCCTTTAAAGCTAAATAAAGTCAAGAAGTCATGAGCATGATAAAAGAAGATGACTACAAGAACCATTCACCACCTATCTCAAAGGTGATGGATTACTAAAAGATAAATCAAAAGCTCATCAAATTTTACAAATAGGATTACGTTACACTCTTATAAATGACACATTATATCGGTGCACGTTTGACCAAATGTGGTTGTGATGACTACGACCAAACAAAGCCAAGATAGTAATGGCTGATGTTCATGAAGGATTATGTCGAGCACACTAATCTAGCCCTAAAATAAAAATAGAAATTAAATGAATGAGATATTATTGGCCTAGTATGGTTCAATTCTACATCTAATATGCTAAAAAATGTCATAAGTGTCAAATACATACACACACACTACATCGACCACCAATACCCCAAACTCAATAATACCATCATGGCCATTTGAAAGTTGGCAAATGGATATAACAGGTCAAATAGATCCTCCACCATCTAGAGGACATGACTTCATTCTAGCTACTATTGATTACTTCTCAAAATGGGTAGAAGCAATCCTATTAAGAGAAATTAAAATGGATGATGTAGTAAATTTTTTTCAAGACCATATTGTCAATTGATTCATAATACCTCAATGAATTATATTAGATAATGGCATTGACTTCAAGAATACTAAAGTCCATCATTTTATTGAAAAGTATAAGATAGATTGGTGATACCCCTCAATATAATCCAAGAGTCAATGGTTTTGGTGGAGGCAATTAACAAAATGTTAATTAAGCTACTTAAAAAAATTCTTTCCAAGTATAAAAGAGAATGACATGATAAATTGATGGAAGTATTATAGGCATATCATACCACTTATAAAACTACTACACAAGCAACACCATACTCTTTAGTCTTCAAAGCAGAAGTAATACTTCCCCTTGAAGTAGAATTACCTTCACTCCACATAGAAATTCAAAGCGAGTTATCAACCAAAGAAAATATTCAAATATGATACAAAAAGCTTGAAGCCTTAGATGAAATATGACTACAAGCCCAACAATGTCTAGAAACATATAGAGCAAGAGTGACCCAAGCTCATAACTGTATGGTTCACCCTAAAAGCTTTAAAATAAGTGAACTAGTATTGGTATGAAGAAGGCCCATCATTCCACATCAACAAGTTGGTGGAAAATTCGATCCAAATTATGAGGGACAATATATCATTGAAAAAGTATATGAAGGTGGAGCTTATGAACTCATTGATTCAAACAACATTAGGCTCATGCCCCATACAAATGGATATTATCTCAAAAGATATTATGTGTAACCATGAATGAAATATTCTCATTTCAATGAAATATTACCTTGTTAATACGAGCAACTTTATATATCTTGCAAAATAAGATCTCCTATCAAAAAGAAACATTATCAAATCAAGCAAAACTAAACTAAGATCCAACATGCCCAAAAGAGCTTGATTAGATACACCATGCATAAAAGGGGCCAGATCCAAACCTCAATTTAGATTCCATTATACTCAAAGGGTCAAATCTAAGTTAAATCAAAATCCATCACGCCGAAGGAGCTAGATCCGATCCACCATGACCAAAAAGGTCAGATTTAAAACCTTAATTTTGATTCCATCATACCCAAAGGAGTGGTTAGATCAAAAATAAACTAAGATCCATCATTTCCAAAGGGGCTAGATCAAATGCACCATGCCCAAAGGGGCCAAATTTAAAACCTCCATTTAGATTCCATCATACCCGAAGAAGTTAAATCAAATTAAACTAAGATCCATCATGTCCAAAGTGGAAGGATCCAATCCATCATATCTAAAGGGGTTGAATCTAAACCTAAATTTAGATTCCAATATAATCTAGAGGAGCAAGTTTAAATATAAACTTGCATAAAATAATACATTAAAAAAGCTCATGTGCATAGCTCATGTATAAATTCATATATTACTATTGATTTATAAACTCCTAAAAAAGTTGTATGCTTCTCTATTCTAGATATATTACAAGTTGATTACAATGCTTATCTAGAAAAGACTAGATGATATGCCTTCCACTTAGCCTATGGAAGAGCGAATATGGGCTATTATTGAAGCTCATGATCCATGTGGTATAACCAAGATACGAGACAAGTTATTATGGCGCCAAGATATGTTAAGAGGTAGAGAAATTACCCTTCCCTATGCATCTTTAATTTAATTAGTCATTTAATTATGAGTCGTAAGTGATATGAACATGCGAGGAAATAAAATTGCAATGCTCCTAAAAACCCTAATGCAATTGGCTTATAATCAAAGATTAATTAAGTTAAAGAATATAATTAAGTACTTTTATGAATTTCTCATACTTATGGGTTAATCATAATTTCCTTAAAGATCTTTATGCTATGAAACACATAAAGAGGAACCCTTAATTTCATTGCCAATTATTTGATGTGATTTGCATTTCAATTTGATTTAATTTAACCACTTACTTGATTAATTAAGCACTTAATTAGTCCCCATCTTAATTAATTCTTTTAAAATGTGATGGATTTAGGAAATAGATTAGCAAAGAGGTTCTAATCCACTCCCTCATCCATTCACTATCAAATAGTGATCAATAAGTTTTAATTAACTAATTTTGATTATTTTGAATGTTAATTAATTTTTATTCTAATTAAATAGGGTATTTAGATTTTGAAACATCAATTTCACTAATTACTTAGGAAATAAATTTCAAGAAAATCATGGGATACAGAGGTCATCCCATTGAATGAACACACAAAGTTTGAAATCAATTACCCAAGTAATTAGGGATTAATTAAGCTAATTAAGTGGACATTCATCCTAATTAAGCCTTAATTACTATTCAAAATCAAATGGAAATATTTATAGTTAGATCTCCTCTATTTTACCTTTAAAATGAGTATTTATTTGTATTTATTTGGATTTTTTTACAATTAGTTATGATTTTTAAAATTTTAGTGATTAAAATAAATAAGCCTAATCCCATCAGTGCCATGTGGAGTGTTGATGTGGCGCTGTGAGATTGGTTATTTAAAATTTTTTGACTTAGTGCCAACGTGGTGGTGGTGGATGTGCTTTCATCCTCGCCTTCCGATCTTAAATCGGATAGTGGAGATTATTCTCATGGTTCCCTTAGGATAAAATAAGATTAAATATAATAGGAGATCATGGTTTTTAGTTCTAATCATGGAGAACAGATGGCAGATGACCTATCATCCACCTAGTGATGAAAGATGAACACCATCAACCTTCCTCAGCATAAATTGTGCTCGTTGGAGCTTGGGGAGGCTCAGGATTGATCTCACACCTTCAGGGGAGTGATCTACAAGGATCCTATGATTGGATTCATACCACATTCACATTTCTTTCAAAAAGGCCTAAAATAAATTGGAAAATCTTAGTTTGATGGAATAGTACCTCGTCAGAGCTCAAGACTGATGATAAACTGATTGACGTAGCTTCGCTTGGATGAGGCGAAGACCTATTAAGAAGATGGCACCTTGATTCCTCTCTGACAGCTCTATGGATCAACCATCGCTAGAATCCTCACTAGAGTTATGCTACAAGGTACTTCTGGTGCTCGAATCACTTGAGGGAGGGTTCATTTTGACTCACCGGAGTTTGGTGAACATGTGGGAAGAGTTAATTTGAATAGGGTTGTGTATTGGTGGAGTTGGACAACAATGGAGGCTATCCTATTTTGGGTTCGTGTATTTCAGCAAGGGGGAAGTGGGTTGGTGTTTTTCAGCAAGGGGGAAGCTCGATAGCTCATCTCGAGTTTTTAGGGCACTGAGGATGCTTGGTCTCTCAGTTTGGATTGAATTGAGGGGGGTATACCTGTCCTCCCTTGGATCAGATGGCCTTGATCGGTTTGGCCTCTAGGGGTCATTCGGCCGCCATAGCTGGTCGTGGGTGGTAGGAGGAGGCTGAGGTGGCTCGATTTTGTTGGATATGTGAAGAGGAGTGGCTGTCATGAGAGGGGAGTGGGTGTCCTTGGGTTTCCATGTGTGAAAATGGATTTGGAGAGGTAAACTCACCTCCACTTGGCTCATGGTTGACCTAATCACCTTTGGGTCAGCTGAGTCAGTGTCCCTCTTGCTCAGGTGGAGGCCTAGGAGGCAGCTATGTGGATTTGACCATTTAAATGGGGTATTTATCCCATTTGGAAAAATTTACCCATTGGTTTGGGTCAATTCTTATCAAGCATGGGTTGGGTTGGATTTGGACTAACTCAATGTGACCTAAGGAAGGGTCATGCCAAGTTTCAAGGGGTTTCGGCTTGGTTTGAATGAGTTTGGCTCAAGTAGGTCAAATTAGGCTAGGTTGGGTCAAGTTGACCAACTAGTCAAATTGGGTCAAACCAAGGCTTGGGCTAAGTTCAAATGTGTATTTGGAGTGTTTTGGTGAATTGGTTTGGTTCAATTTGTCTTGGATTTTATTTTGGCTCATTTGAGTTCATATGGGTCAAATAGGTCAAGTTGACCAATTTGGCCAAATTGGCCAAATTAGCCAAATTAGCTTGGGTTAGACATTTTTTTAGGTTCAATTGATCAATTGAAGATGATTGTAGGCTTGGATTTCAATCAATTTGAATTTGGGAATGATTTAGGCTAAATTGCCCCTTTAGGTCAATTTGGGCTAAATAGGTCAATTAGGTTCAATTGATCAAATTGGGTTCAATTAGGGCTTTGATCTTGTTCAATGATCAATTTGGAATAAACTTGAGCTATTGGCTGCAATCAATTTGGGTTAGATTTTTATTTGACCCAATTTAGCCTTTTAGGTCAAATTAGATCAACTTGGGTCAAAGGGACAATTGGGTTTGGTTTGGCTCAATTGATGATCAAGTCATGTTCAAAGATTAATTTTTGGTTGGTATGATTCATTACATTCAATTAAGTTAGCTTAACATGAGATTTGGCTACTTTGGCTCATGTAGGTTAAATGGATTGATTTGGTCATATGGCCAAATTGACTTGATTTGACCCAATTGATGGAAATTAATTAATCAAGGATGATTAATAATCATCATGAGAGGTTTTGGATTATTTTGTTCAATCCAATTTGGGTTGGATTGAGATTTGGTTCAAATGGCTCCTTTAGGTCACTTTGGGTCAAGTGAGCCTAAATAGGTCAATTGGCTTGATTGAATAGAATTGGTTGTATTTAGTCTATCTAAGATGATCAACAATCATCATGGAGAAGATTTGAAGGGTTGGTTCAACGCAATTTGGGTTGGATTGGAGTTTGGTTCAATTTGGTCATTTAGGTCACACTAGGTCAAGTGAGGCTAATGGGTCAATTAGATCAATTTTGGGTTGAATTGAGTTGGGATGAGTTTGGATATTGGTTTGGGATTGATTTAAGGTTTTAGTTGCAATTGATTTATATTTAATTGGGTTTTGTCCCATTTTAATATTTGAAGTCAAACGGGTTAGGTTAGGTTTGATTGGATTGATTTTGGTTGGTTGATTTTATTATAGATTTGGCTTGGTTTTGAATGATAGTTGAAGGATTAATTGATTCATGAGAAACCTAATTGAATTTGATTGGATTGAAGGAAGTTTTGGCTAAGTCCATAGGGTTAAATCATAGGGCTTAGGAAAGGTTTGGTTTGATTTTTATTTGATTGGATTTGATTGTAGATTTTGGTAGGTTGATGGAAGGGTTGAATTGGTTTTGAGAAAATCATTTGAGTTTGGTTTGGATTGAAGGAAGATTTAGCTAAGTCCATAAGGATGAATCATAAGCCTAGGTAAAGTTTGGTTTGATTTTAAGATTCAGTTAGAATTTAGTTATGTGGATTTGAGATTGGATTGAATTTGGATGAATTGAATTTGAGGTTTGGTTTAGGTTAAGGAAGTAGGCATAAGTTGGGTTTAAGCTACAGGGTAGGTAGGTCATCATAATCCCTAAGGCATGATCTAAACTCTATGGCTAATCCATCTAAGTCTCTAAGCTTAGGCTAAGTGTTCAAATAGCCACTAGAAGTATTTATGATTGAGGAGCTCTTAGTGTCTAAAAGACTTCTAAATCTATGATGGGAAGATTGAATCCTCACTCCAAAAGTGAGGTCAACACAACATCTTCATTTAAAGCTGATAAAGTCTAATCCTAATTAGTTGACCACCTATTGAAACTAACCTCCAAGGATGGCAAACACCATAGGGAAATACATTTTGAATTCCCCATAAGAAGCTTTTATCCATATGGGGAAAGAGAGCAAGGAGAGGAGCTTTTGCCAATCTAAGCATCCTTACACATTCCTGAGGTAAAGAGAAGAAGAAATGACCTTTTCCCCAGACCTCCCACTCTGGCAATCTAGAATTCAACTAAACTCACCAGTGAATGAGTGGAGCTTGCCCTTTATAATGCTTGGAGAGGAGGAAACTCAATTCCTCTCTACCAGAGGTTCACCACATCTCGATGAAGGTGGTTAAAGCATGCCCACTCCTAAAGATTGTCGTCAGCAAGGTATACATCAAACACGACCACCTTTACTTTCAGTTTTGGTCCTTTGCAAAGAAAGTTATATCTTAAGTGAGATCAAACTTTATAGATGTGCTCAAAATAGAGTCTTGATCACTTTGCAACCATAAACATGTTAAAATCCCCCCTAGATCTCCAGATTTTGGCTCTTAAATGTGGACGATCTACAATTCTCGCTAGTGAAAATAGGGACAAAAATCTTTCATTCCTTCTATTTGGAATGGATAGCTCTGATCAAGCCACATGATCTGATTAAAATCCCTTAAGGAATGGCTATTTAAATCCTGACCGTATCAGCCGACCGTAAATAAACCTGCAATCCCTGCCACTTTTGACCTGGATTCATGTTGATCCAGCTAGTATAATGGAACTGTGCCATATGGAAAATAGTGTCGTGTCATCATCGCCTGGGCGTTGACTGTATTTAGAGAAAAATCAACCTTTTTCTCATTTAAAAAAATGTAAAAAAATGTAAACAAAATTCACAAAACTTCAAAACTTCATAGAAAATAAAATACTCAACCAAAATTTCAAATAAGGGCCCTATTGATTCATCTCAGTGAGAAGAATCTATTAATCCTAAAATCCCTTATTAATCCTAAAATCCCTGATTTTTATTGGGTATTTTTAGATTAATTTCAATTTGATTAAAAATAATAAAACCTAGTTTAAACTCAAACCATTAATCTAATCAATTTGAAACTTTGGTAAATAAAATTAGGGTTAAAACACACCTCAGGTAAATTTCTTAGGATTTATTGGTAAATAAATCCAAAGATATAAAATTTCAACCATAAATCTTCAATTTAAAGAAATAAATTAATAATAAATCAAAAAATTAAGGAAATTATAAAATGAGTTTAAAACATCATAATTCATATTTTTAGAACTTAATAAAACATAAAACTTTATTGAAACCTCATAATCCTTAAAATGACCTTAATTAAGGATTAAATAAATGAATGACTTCAATTAATCGATCTCAACTTCGTAAAATCATGATAAATCAACCAAAATGCCTAAAATTCTAAATGAACCCTTTATGGATTCATCTTCTATAGTGGAATCAAGGAAAATTAAAACCTCTAATTAATTTTTACTAATTAAGCTTAATTTAAATTTTATTGAAATAATTAAAATCTTAATTTGTCCTAAAATATACATCTCATTAAGATGAAATTTTAAAGAAATTAAAATGATAAGGAACCACATGCCATAACAATTTCAAAGCCAAATGACCTCTAGATTATAAGTTGTAGAATCTTCAATCCTTAAGTTAATTTAAATGAAATAATAAATGAAAAATCATAAAAATTATAAAAAATTAATGAGACCAATTTGAAACACTTTAAATACCTTTAGAACATCTTAGAAAACTTTCTTAACCTTATGAAGTTACATGACCTAATTAATTCTTTATTTATGGGTTATAGAATTAATTAAATATAAAATAAGCTAATCAAATTCTCAATTACTAAAATTATGGATTCAAAATAAAATAACATCTATCTGAGAAAGAAACTTATTAATCTTTGAATTTTATAGAATTCATCAAAACTGGAACTAAATTAAGTTTACTCCACATTGGAATGAAAATATTAATGATGAGTATAAATTATTAAAATCAAAATCAATTAACTTAAATAATCAAGAAACTAAAGGTGGCCTAGATTAGGTTTGGAGCCTAAAATAGTTCATTCTTTAAGGTTCTTAAGTTATTGATTATTATCTAAAACCTTATCTTAGGAGGTTTAATTAAAAAATAAATCTTTAACCTAGGATGTTCACTTAAAACCAACTTAAGTAATAAAGTTAAATGCATAAATGAATGAATATCCTAAGTTATGAAATTGAAAATGTAATGAAATGATTGAATGATGAAACCAAAACTTATAAAGTAAGCATAAACTTAAGTTAATTTAAGTCAATTCAAAATAAGTAAATTGATCATTCAAATTAATGAACATTATTAGTAATCAAACAAATGAATTAAATCAATTCAATCACAATAAATAGATTGAATTAAAACATATAAATTAAGACAACTCTTCCTTAATCAAATCAAAGGAACATAAGGTCAAATGTAATCCCAAAAATGAGGTCAATAACTCTATCTAAGCATCTTAGAGGTAGTAAAGTGTGTTGATGGCTCACCCCACCTCCCTAGCACCCACCACACACACACACACACCCCCCCCCCTCGCTATGGATTGAGATGGCCATTGCTTCTCACTATATATGATGTGTAAGGAATGATCCATGAAGTGAGGTTGGTTTGGTTCTTCGAGAAATTGATGTTATACTTTATTTCTAATAAGTAAGCAATCTCAAATCTTGAAGTTAAATTATACTTTCTTTTTTATTTTGAAATTTTGATGATGGTGAGATTTTTAATGAAGTTAATTAGAAGACCAAAAATATTAAATTGACTATGAGTCATGTAGAATTAGGTTATAATAGAAAGAAGAGATGTGATGTTATTATGATCACTAGTTCAAAAGTCACATTATGCTTAAGTGCATGTTGAATATCATGAGTATTCAGCATAAGTCCATTGAGAAGAGGTTGATGTTGGTGAAGAAGTGACTCTCTAATGATCATGTTAATGGATGATGAATTGTAGGTGGGGGCATTATATATATTATAGGCAGACAAACTGGTGTTTGACACATGTAAGTGTTCATGTAAATAAAGGTCAGAAATGGAAACTTCCCTACCACAGACTCTAAATTGAATAATGATGAGATTGGAATTAATCACATGATTTGCAAAAGCTTGGAAAAGAAACTCATAATGATAAGAGTAGGCTAGTGAAAGTAAGAATTGATAAATTGTGCCGACAAAAGGATCAAGAATAGAGTAAGACAACTTACCTTGCTATATGAACTTCGAGTCATAATGGAACCCTCTTTATACTTTAAGTAGGCAACTTCTTTTTTTCAAATCTAAATTGATTATCAAGCCAATCTCATGGCCTTTTGTAATACATGGAAAGAAGCTCACACACTACTAAAATAACTCAATAAAGCATGAGAAGAGAATATAGAACTTATGAGTAAAAATGGAGAAATGATGGGATAGTTATAGAGTTTTGGGTCTATAAGGTAGTATAATATAAACAAGTTTCATGCATTATGATTTAGATCATTTCAATGGTCAACTTAATGGCTACTTTGATTAAGCCAATCACATAATATGATTAAGTAATGTCTTATGTTTACTTGCAATGACTAGTTTGAATTGGCTAATCATACTAATTAAACATATCAAATAGTATGATTTAGCTTACTATATATCATTCCACCATTCATCCTATCCTTGGTTTATCTATCTAAACAAATCCATTATATGGTACTATCATAGCTCGTATAGTATGACTTAACATTTTAATGCTAGCCCATAATAAAACATAAATAAGGACATAAAAACTAAGATGCATGAAAACTGAAAAGAACACAAAATAAAATAAGAATAGACTAAAAAATAAAATTAAGATGTTCTAAGCACTAATGTATGTCACTCCAAAGAGTTATCTAAGAGAGATAAACATATCAAAATTCAAGACTTTTGTGAAAATGTCCATTAATTGATTATCCATATCACTTTTTAGATAATGATCTCTAATAAAATGATGTCAGACATTTATGTGTTTGGTTTGTGAGTACTAAATTGAATTTTAGCTATACAAATAACACTAGCATTGTCACACATTATTAGAATTGTACCTACTTATAGGCCATGATCAAGAATTTCTTTTTTTAGCCATAAAGCATGGACAACACAACATCAAGCACCAATGTATGTATATTTATTAGAAGATAAAGCAAAAAATAGTTATATTTTCTACAAATTTATTTAACTAATGAGTGGCCTACAAATTGACACGTGCTTAAAGTGTTTTTCTTTCCATCAAATTTACACCCAACAAAATTAAAATCAAAATATCTAATAAGATTGAAAAATATGGTGTCATGAGGTTACCAAATTACTAAATTTTGTGTACTAATCAAATGCTAAAAAAACCTTTTTTGGGTTTCAATTCAAACTCTTTTGAATTAGCTTGAAACTGTGCATAGGGATAGGCTTTGAACATGATATCAAGTTTACTAGTAATCAAATAACATAAAGAACCTATTATCTTATGACATTATTAGGGTCTATGGATTTACCTGCAGGGTTTTTCTCCAACTCAGTACAAGGGCTCATGGGAATATTGATGCTTTCATATCATTCTAATCCAAATTTTTTGATCTGGTCTTTGTTATACTTCAATTGAATTAGAAATGTATCTTTCTATCCTGCTTAACATTGAATCCCAAAAAATAAGTAAGCTCGCCCATCATGCTAATCTTAAATTCTTTTCTCAATAGTCTTGAAAAATCTTCGTACATAAATGAATTAGAATATATATATATATATATATATATATATATATATATATATATATATATATATATATATATATATATATATATATATATATATATATATATATATATATATATATATATATATATATATATATATATATATATATATATCATCTACATTAATATACACAAGAGGAATACTTAAATTTATTTATTTAATATATAATGCAGTATCAATAGATCCTTGCACAAAAAAACATTAACATAAAAGTACTAACTCTTTCATAATAAGCATGAGGTTTTAAACTATAAAAGGCTTTCTACAATTTATAAACATGATCAAGGTTTAATGAGGTTTCAAATATAGGTGGTTATTCCACATACACATCTTCGATTACACTTTTCAAAAGTACTTTTTAAACCCATTTTAAATAGCTTAAATGTTTTAAAATAAGTTAATACAAGCAATAATCATATCGCTTCCAAATGAGCAACTGATGCAAAAGTTCCCTCAAAATCAATGTCTTTAATTTGATTAAAATCATTTGCCACAACCCATGCTTTGTTATTAACAACAAACTTCAAGATGTTTAATTTGTTTTTGAATACCCACTTAGTTCTAATCACACTTTGAGTTGAGGGACTAGGCAGTAATTTCCATACATTATTTTTAGCAAATTGATTCAATTTTTCCTACATTGCCTTAGTCCATAATTGATTAGATTTTTCTTCTTCTATATTAATGGGTTCAATCATAAATATAATGAAAATATGACAAACTTATTCTACAAGACTATTTCTATTCCTAACTTCTATAAATGGGTCTCTTAAAATTGCTTCATGGGAATAACTCAAAGCATATCTCCATAATCTATGTAGTCTCCCCCTAGCATCCTAATTTTCATGCAATCCCAAATTCTCAATAGTGGGCACTAAGTCATCCTTATTTATAAGTTCTCTAGAATGAGAAAGGATAAAAATTTTGAACTATTATTGAGTTGTACCTACCGAGGTGTAGTCAAAATCAGTGAGCAAATATTGTAACCTTCCACCAATACTTAAAGAAAGAGGGGTTGGCTTGAAGCTCAACTCTCTTTTGCCATGTCCTCTTTTTAAAGGGCCAGAAGATGGGACTATCCAATTTTTGCTAGCTTTATGAAATATCATCAATTTTCCAAATAAGGTTAGGAACTAGAGTTGCCAATTATAATTAATCAAGTGTTCAATAAGGTGGGCAATGTCGACTTAGCCTAGTCCCTTTTCTATGAGTAAGGTAGTGGTTCTTGAGCTGAGTGCTAAGAAAAAATATTTGAAGAAGTTGGTTGGAAAGATGTTGAACATTAACTTTTTTCTTTAATTTGATAAAATTCATGAGTATCTTTATAGTAAGTACCCATTGATGCAATTATTTGTTAGTTGTTTCTAACTCACAAATACTAATTATTGGTATTTGCTCTTTTACAATGTAAGATGTCCCCACATCTTTTCCCTTGGATCCCAAGGTCATCAAATTTATTTGTTGACCTCATTTTTGAATGAGGTTTAACATCATTTTCAATCTTATTGATTAGGATACCTAATCTTAGATTAGGGATTTCCTATCCAAGCACTTAGGACATTATACTTAGTGATGTAGTGAAGCCATCTAGTATTTAGCCTAACCTAATAAGATTAGGTGAATCTAAACCAAACTTAAATCTAAACAAGTGACAGAATCAAACACATTTTAAATGAAATCTAAATTCAACTAAGCCAAAACTAAGGTAATTGAGGTGGTTAACCCAATTAACCTACATAAACTCAAAATCTCTTAAATCCAAGGAAATTCAAATAAACTCAAAATAAATTAAAATTAAATCAAAATTAAATCAAATGAAAAGCATAAAGTCATTACAAGAACATAAATGTAATTAAAACTAAATCCAAATGAAGGTCAAAGTTGGTCAACCATTTGACATAGAGTTAGCATATGGGTACCACTAAGTCAAAGGTCGACCCGCCAAAATTTGACCAAATTAAATTATTTTAAAGACTCAAAATCATCAAAAAAAATTTTAAACATGAATATAAAGAAATTTAAATCTAATAATGCCTTAATTAGGTTAATTAAATCACTTGATCTAAATAGGCGTAAATGGATCCTATTAAGTCTAAATTCAAATTCAACTAAAATGAAACCAAATTAAATGTCCAAAATCATTTTAAAATCATCATTAAACGAAATTTAATTAATTATAGGGTTTAATTTGATCACTTTGATCATTTAACCCAATTAAACCCATGTTGACCCATTAAACCCAATATTGGTCAAAGTGGGTTTATATTCAAAATTCACTTCAAATGAAATGAGATCAATTAATCCAAATCATCTCAAATACTTAAATAATCATAATTAAAGCATAAACCTAGATCCAATCCATCAAATGGAACAAAACAAGTTAAACCAAAGGGAGAAAATGCTTAAGTGAACTAACCTAAGGTATTTATCCCTAAACCTAATTAAAATGAGTTTGTTTGACACATGAATCATTTTAAATTTGATTTAACAATTACTTGCCAATTTAAATAAATGAATAAAAATATTGATCACACTTAGCTTAATCCAAATCATGTCAAACTCAAATGGACTAAACGTGAGAATGCGAGCTTAAACCAAGACAAATCACATTCCAACTCACCAAAAGTCATTTTAAGATGAGTCTAAAAGAGTTGGCAATCAAATTTGGGAAAATTTAAAGCTCTCAAGTCAATCCAAAAAGAAGAGGAATATGCCATGAGAGAGTGATATGGAACATGCAGACAAACTCTCCTGAATCCAAAACAATCCCTCCATTCCTCCACTACTCATCTTCACTGATTTGAAATGTTTCCAATCAATTGACCACCCCTTGGAGCTAACCTCCAAGGGTAGCAATCAATATAGCAAAATAAAAATAAAACTCCTCCACATATAGCTCTCATCCATTCTTGTAAAAATGGAAGAGAGAAGTTTTCAAGATAATTTGAAGACTCACACACCTTCCCCAAGTGAAACAAAGAAGAATCCATCCTTCCCCTGATTTAATAAAATTTTATAAAATCAACTTAAAATATTTTCATTAACGTCATAACACTTTGAAAAATCTCTTAATCCTTTGAAGTTAAGGAATTTAAATAATGATGCACTTAGAGTTTAATGAAATGAAAGAATATAAAATTTAATCAAATTTTAAGTTATTAATTTGATAAATTTCTAATAAACCAATTAATCAATTGAGATTCAAAACTAACCAACCTCTGAATTTTATACTCAAATATGGAATTCAGTAATATGGAAATTAATTAAATACTTTTAAACCAAACTTTGAACATATTAGGCCTAGTAAAGTCATACCACAAAAGCCTATTTTCTCACACACTAGATTGTCAGCTCGTCGACCTTATCTCCTATGTGGATCAGTTCCTCTCTCTAACTTTAGAAATAGATTTTTATTTCTATACATTGGAAATATACTTTTTTTACATAGGTTAGGATTGCCTTTCATTCTATTGGTTATCTATCCATTTCATTCTTGATATAGTATATCAACTTCAACTAAATGGGGTATCGAACTTCCTTATTTATTAAAATCAAATAAGAGGGTTCTACAGCTCCTACATTTTCAAAAAGAAAATTCTTCATTTTTTTTTAAAAAAAATCCATCCATAAAAAAATGACTAACTTTTCTTAATAGGTCAAAAGTTGTTTTCTTTTGACTACATTATGTTAAAAGCTTAATATAATTTCAACAATTTTCTTGTATGTATAATAGAAAATAGTTGAACAGCTTATTTTTGCTAATACATATAGGATTAGCTTTTCTATGGACAATAGTAGATTACTAATGGCTTTGTCATCAAGTTTAAAATTGGTTTTAAAGATTTGAACATTACTATTAATGGACTGACTCTTGCTCCTATTAGTGATCTAACTATTAAGGATAAAAAGCCTATCTTACTATTTTTTTATAGTGCCCCATAGTACTGTTGCCACTAGTAGGAAGATGGCCATGGAGGCCTCTAGGGAGATTTAAATAAGCTCTGCATTGAACAAAGTAAAATTGCATGTTGCAAACACACTTGATTCCCTATTTCCTGTACTTTTGAAATAGATTCCACTTCTAACACTTCAATAATGACTAAATGCCAAAAGAAAATATAGGTAGAAGGATCAAAAGGCAGGCTTTTGGGGAGAGCAATCAAAAGGAAATGTTAGAGATTGAACAAGCCAAGGTGAGGGTGGGGTTTATCCTTCTTGATACTTCCCCTCTCCTAGGAGGTAGTAGATTCCACCCTCTTTCTGCAGCCTAGGGAGAGGAAAATGTATTTATAGTTATGAGTTCTCCACCTCTCCCCTTTTCATATGAAACTAGAAAGAACTTTAGAATAGTAAATAAGGAAGTTCAAAGTAGATTGAACTAGATCCTTCATATAACTCCTAGGTTTACTTAGAATTATGAAAAGACAAGTTTCCAGAGAGCTAGAGAGAGAAGTCTTAGGGAGATCTATGACCATTCAAGGTAAAGGAAAAGGAAAATATCATCTTCCTTGATGAAGAAGATCTTATCACCATGTTTGTTATACGGTATCACCAGGGAGGTCATTAACCTAGCATGGGGTGAATCATAGTTCAAGGAGAGATAAATTTATCTCTAGAAAAGAAACTAAAAAAGTTTATGTTAGGAAAGATCCATTGGCCTTTGAGCTAAAGAATCACTTATTATCATAATCAGAAGTTCCATCTATTACTCGGGCTATTAAAGAAAGGCCATTATCATATGTGTTTAGACCTTAAACTAAAGGACCATCCTCATTTCATACCTCTAGTATATAAATAGAGCCACTTCATCTATCTCCTCATAAAGGAGATGTTATAGATAAAGGAAACCTTCATTTTGGTGCCACTCTAGCTATAGAGGTAGTTCCCACCATCCAAGGGACTCATGATAAAGAAATAGCTAAAGTGAAGCCCATGGATGTAAATGAAGAATCTGAAGCTATCCTTGATAGCAATGGTGTTGCACTTCATCTTATAAAATAAGAAGTGGAGACTATTGTTGAAGATGATGAAGAAAAAGAAAAGATAAGTAGGGTCCATGATCACATTGATTTAGATCAGGATGACTTGTTGGATGATGACCCTAGACTACTCATTGCACATGCTTTTTTATTGTGGATACAAGGGCCTCTAAAAATAAATAAGAAGAAATACATGAGGATCATGTACTTGATCCTACTTAGCAGTTAATCCTTTAGTTATAGAAGAAGGATGATTAGATTTTGAGGATGGAAAAGAAGATGGAGGAGGTGATTGCCACTATGCAATTACTCTAAAGTCTAGCTCCCACCTCCTCTCAACCACATGCCTTAGAGAGACCAGTAGAGTCCCATCCCATAGATAACACATAGCTTGGTTCAAGAGAATATCACCAAGAACATAAACAAATGGATGACATATTTTCACTGGTGGAATAGCAGGTGAAGGAAGCTTTGGCTCAATCTTGTGGTATGACTCTTATTCTAAAGGGTAAACCCTACCCTAAAAAATATGATTCAATATTATATCTAAATGGATTTGTGCCTCCTTCTTTCAAATTTTTTGATTGAATAGACAATCTCAAATAGTATTTGGCACATTTTTGAGCAAGTTGTTGTAATGCCAAAGGGAGTGATGCCTTGTTATTTAGCTAATTCGTTAGTTGTTTGACTGAGGTTGCCTTTGATTGGTTTGTAGAGAGATAAAATGGTTCAATGCACACTTTCACTGAACTAGAAAATATGTTTGTGAAATGATTCACCGCACAACAACATCACTCTAGGTGACTTACTAGTTGAAAAATAAAAATCCAAGTGAATCTCTTATTGATTATATCTTAAGATGGATGATTCTCAGCTACTACATGAGCGACAAGTATAAAATATTCCTTCAAAATATCCATGGCCTTGTTCTTATTGGATTGGAAGGTTTTACTATTAAAACTTTTAATATCCATGTAGTGAGGTAGATTCACATATATATTTAGCTAGATTTCCTCTAACATCACATCAAGGTTTATTTAGATTTGGGTTCTTTATGAATGCAAGCCTCCATAGTTAATTACCCCTCTCACCATAGTAAGAGAACACTCTCGATTAAGATTTGAAATATACATATTTATCTGATATGCATTGGTGTCTTACAGGTATAGTGTTGTTCAGATGACCATCTAAAAGGAAATAGAAGTGTAATCCTAATCAAGATCCATGGTTTCATTATCTAGAGATTATGTTATTTCAGCTTACCAACATTAGAGGGACATAGCCATAATGTCTAGAAAATTTGATTAGCATCCATAGTTTGCCTCATTTCAGGCATCACGAGTAGACTTAGAATTTTAGTGTAAGTGGTTTAAGAGTGTTCATGTGGTGAATAGATTATAAGGTGTTTTCATGGCGAATGGCCAGATATTCACATTATGAATAAATAAGAGGCTGGGCTTACATCCCTTCGTAATGCTGGGTTGTCCACATGGTGGACATATATAAATTGGTTTGTGGCAAATGAATTATGATGTGTTCTCATAGAGAACTGATAGAAGACTAGGCTTACATCCTTATGGAATGCCAAACTTAGGGTTGTCCACATGGTGGATAAATATGAATTAATTTGCATGGAAAATGAATTATGGGGTATTCACATGGAGAATCGATGGAAGTCTAAACTTACATACCTTTTGGAAAGAAAAAATTTAGGTTTTAGTCTTATAATTATTATAATTATATTTTTTATGGGGATAGTAATTGGAATACAAAGGCCTAAGAGCTACTACTTAGGTGGTAGTCTATGTGACACCCTTTGGAATGCCAAAATTAGGATTGTAGTCTTTTTATTTTTATCATTTTTTTTATATTTAAAGGGGCAGGCACACCGCTGTGGTATTCTATATGATAGATGTACATGTGATGAGGCTAGACTATGGTGCCATTATTAGTCTGCCGATCATTTGAACAACATTGTATTGTAGCACCGCAGCACCCATCAAGATTCCTAACAGTTGTATAGTCGATTAAAGGGAAAAATGACAACATCATTTTAATTGGCACCGCGGTGCTAGGTCAGAGTGCCACGACATTGTAATTCTTTTTGTACATGCAGTTTCCAGATTTATTATAATTAAGTTTATCTTTTTGATCGCATAGTAACCAATGAGATCGATTGACGGTGCCTACATTACATGTGGGCACCATAGAGTCTGTGTTCTACAACCCAAGAGGCCAATGCCTCGGTGCCATGTTTGGGCACTGCGATGCTGGGTCTGATTTATAAATAAGACTTAGGGCTATTAAGGATTTTCATTCAACAGTCTCTCTCTTTAAGGATTTCTTTTCTCTCTCTGCTCTATTCTTCTTTCAAGTTAATAGTTTCATCATGCCTCTCAGAAGGGTAGTGAGCAAGAAGAGGGAAACCAACTATGCTAATATATTCATTAGCACTGATGTCAAGGAGTGTATCAACATGCCTTCATCCACAAATAGTTGATCCTAGAGAGGAGCTTCTAGGATCCCGGTGGTAGTGTAGAAGGGGTGATCTTGAGATGAGGCTAGGTCAATCTGGCCTACAATAATAGTTCATGCATTGTCCCGGTGGTGTGCAAGTTCTTCACAAATGCATGGGAGAGCAAGGACAACAAAGCATATGTTCAAGGGAAATTGGTAAGTTATGATAGTAGTGCTATAAATACATATTACAATCTCCAAGATATTGATTACAATTAATATCTTGCTTATTATAATGATCATCTTGATTTGGAAAAATCCTCCATTTCTTTCTGGAAAAAATGCAAATGTGCAATGGAAACAATGAGAGGAAAAAAGTATCAACTTTGCTATCACTAGTCTCATTGTTGAATCTAAGGCTTGACACTATTTCACTTCTGCCAAACTTATGCCCACTAGTAATATTAGGTTACTAAAGATAGGGTTGTTTTAAATTTTGTTATCCATAGGGGATTTATGATCGATATCATGAATGTTATTTATAATTCTATTTGCAATATGTTGAAGGGGAGTACTACTATCACGTACAATCACCCTTCTTTGATTTATGGTTTTTGCACCATGGTGGGAGCTGTAGGGGACATTGATGAAGAAATACTCATTCATAAGCCTCCTTTAACAAAGAGAGTATTTGAGGGATTTGGGTCGAGGTTCAAAGTGGGAGAGAGTTCACATGCCCCATGGCCTCGACCCCAATCTTCTAAGTCCCTAGGTAAGCAATTCCAAGAAATTGGAAATTAGGTCATAGACTTAAAAAAAAAGGGTGGATAGGAGTAGTCACATGCAAGATATTTTGGAGTGTAAGTTTGAACATCATATGGATCAACAACAAATGCAATTATCTTATATGGACATGTTCAACACTACACCGGTCAACATATTCTAGAGTTATAATCTGACAAATCTAAATCAAGTCTCCTTCGCTACAATGCCTCAATATTAGCCTTATGTAACTACCCTATAGGTATCAGGCACGGAGGAGGATGAAGAAGAGGAAATAGAAAGTGATGAGGATATTATTAGTTTCCCCTCATTTTGTACTTTTGCCATTTTTTTGTAATTTATAATTTTCTTTGAATTTAGAAATAAAATTTTTCTTTTTATTATTTTATGGTGATATGCTTAGATTAGTTATGTTGATTTATCCAAAATTTAAATAAAAAATATTTGAACATATTTATAGAATATGAATCGATGATAGCACTTGATGTAAACCAATGCCCATTGTGAATAGAATGAAAACGAGCTTGACCGCGCGTGGTGAAATTTCTAAGTCCTTTTACTTTGTTAGGGAGATATACGAGGAACCGCATGTACATGCTAGGAGATATTATGCTTTTTTATCAAAAATATTTTAAGTCATATAGAAAGCAAGCATGCCGATGTTAAACAGCTTGGGATGATTTTGGTAAGGCAATCAAGTATTGGATCTTCTTAATCATGGTGCTTCTTTATAAATAGAATACACGAGCATAGCACTATGGCACTAATATTCATTGAGGCGACTCAAAACAAAAAATTTTAGAAATTTTGGCAACATTTTTCCTTAGCAGTGCTAGATTTCAAAATCATAGTGTAAAGCACTCTTCTCCCTTGTTTTGGATCTAAGATTGACGAAGGAGAGGAGTTTTCATCTTGCACTGGGATGAAGTTCAATGGCGGAGGTCTTCAAATCTTGAATATTATTTTTCTCACTGGATCCAAGATCAATAATAGAATTATAATTTAAACAAGTTTTTTAAATGATAAAATGGCATAAATATTTTACTTAAAGTGAACAGAGGATCTCTAATCAAAAGAAGATTGCTGGGAGCACAAGTGTAGTCTGGGAATGCAGTGAGAGTAGGAGTGGTCGGAGAGAAAAAGAAGAAGAAGTCTAAAAAATTGATGAACCTAATTTGGACTATAATTTGGGCTATAATAATAACCCTGTCGGAAGAGGAAAGCAGCCAAAGCTACAAAAGCCCAAAAAGAATGATTTCAATACAACATTCACATTATAATGGACAAAATGGGAAACAAAGGAGCATCAACTTTGCAACCAATCACAAAGCCAGAAGAGGAAAGGAAAAGAGTACCAATCCTCCAGGAGAAGATGGCTAAGCAGTACTTGTTTAGAAGAGAATGTACTGCAAAGATTTTTAAATATGCCTTAAATTTGTGATTACAGCTACTAGAACCACCTCAACTAGATCAAGTAGGTAATGTCGATGATTCGAACTATTGTCCCTTCCATAGGCTTATAAGTTACCCAATTGAAGATTGTTCTATTTTCAAGGACTAGGTTGAGAAGAACTAATTTAATAGAGGACTTACCTTATTAGATAGCATCTTAGTAAATCCTAAAAATAAAATGTTAAACATTGTTATGACACAACTAAATTCGAAAGCACAAAATGAGAAGGTTGAGTCGAGCAAGGCTCAGGATAAAAAAAATAAAGAAAAAACTCCACAAGTACAAGCAGAAGCTAAAATGGGTTAAGGGTAATTGACATCAAGTTTAAGCAATTAAAACCAATCCCAACTAAAATTTAAACAGTGGAATATGTCACGGCAAACCAAAGGTGCAAGAAGCAAAATCCAACTTTCCCAATCCTTCATTCTATTTGTCCATCCACCTGACTTTTAAACAAGTGTGAAATAGCGATCATCCATGGAGCTAGCATCCAAGGATAGCAATCAACCTTGCTAACCAAGAGGAAGAAGAAAAACCATAAGAGGCTCTTGGCCTCTAATAATAAAAAAAAAAGAGTTTCCATTTCGTGCCCAACTGAGCATTCCATCACCTTCCATGAGTGAAACAAAGTATAGCACACTTATACCCGATCCCCTCACTGTTGGGAGGTCGGAGAATGACCAAACTCACTAGAATCTATCCGTATCTTAGTCCATTGAAAAATTTGCAAGGAGAGAATCTAATTCCTCCTTCCCACACCCTCGTCACACCGTTCCAAAGCAATTCGAATCAATCCCACTACAGAGATCGTCACCGACAAGGTCGACTAATGACATGAAATTATGTACACCGCCATTTTAATGTGAGATCCACATGGATCCGTCTTGGACGAATGGCATAGCATAGTGTGTAAAGCGATGCAACATGGCACTGACGTGGTTAAAGAGGAAAATTGACATTTCCAATTTTAAAAATTGTTAACAAAAAATGGTAAAAACTTCAAAAACTTGTAATAAATCAAATATTAAGCAAAAGATCCAAATAAAAGCTCTATGGATTCATCTCATAGAGTGGAATCCATTATAATTCAAATCTGCAAATTTTGTGGAGTAATTTTTGATTAATTTAGGTTTAAATGAATTTTGAAGCCTAATATAATCCTGATGATTTAAAACTTTGAGGAACTAAAATTGATGTTAAAATGTACCTTAGAGAAAAATTTCATCAATTATTATGAAGTAAATCAATAAATAATTATTTTTTAATCCCAAAACCTAATTTAATAAAATAAATAAATATTAATTAAAGAAATTATGGAAAATCATATAAATAGCTTAAATCATCATAACACACCCTAACAAATTTAAATACATCATTGAACCTTCCTGGAACTTAATAAAACACAAAATCACCTAATTTAATGATTAATTAAATTATTAATTGAAATAATCAACCTAAACTTAGAAAAATCATAGTAATTAACCAAAACTTCAAAATTTATGAATAAACCATCTATGGAAATATCTTCCAGAGAGAAATCTAGGAAAGATAAAACCCTTAAGTGATTTTCTCTTAATTAAGCTTAATTTATGTTTTAATGAAATAATTAAAAAATTAATTAAACCCAAATTATACATTTATTCAAGGTGAAATTTTAGGAAAATCAAATTGGCAAGGAACCCTACTTACCATTAAAATTTCATACCCAATTCTCCTCTAAATTGGGAATTATAGAATTTCCAATTCTCTAGGTGAATTAAGTGAAATAATAAATAAAAAAATTTAAAAAATATATAAATTTCATAATATAAGTTCGAAACATTATGAAATATATCAGAACATTTGAAGAAAACTTTCAAATAACTTGAAAGCAAAGAGGCTTAATTAAACATAAAATTGGAGTTTAACTTAAAAGATAATTAAAATAAAATAATAGGAAATTTAATTAAACTTCAAAAATTTAATAATTGATCATAAACTCGCTAATAACTTGACATATAAACATCGTTAATCTCTAAACTTATGAACTAATTAAGATCATTTAAATCAAAAGAACAAAGTAAATATGAATACAGATAAACTTAATAAGGATGAACTGATTAAACCTAAATGACATAAGCATTAAAATAAATTAGGATAAGTTAATATACAAGAACATATCTTCTTAAAATTCTTAGATCAAAATAGTAATCACACTAAATCAAATCATATGAAGAACCTTTCTAAAATAATGAAGATATTACTTCCTTAAAAGATAATTGGAGATAATTGAATCTTTTCACTTAAACTCATAAATACATAAATGTTAATAAAAGCATAACTTGAAATAAACCATTTAAATCATTAAGAAATATAAGAATATTAATGAATTAAATAAATGAAAATAGAAGAAATCAAGGTAAAAATTAAGCATACCAATTGAAAATAAAATAAATAAAATATAAAATTAAAATATAATGAAATGTTGACATCAAAATTAAGATTGAATATTAAGTTCATTTGAGTTAATGAACATAAACATAAACTTAAAAGAAACAATAATCTACAAATCAAATTAACCTAAAACCAAAATTAAATGGATAGGGAAATAAAAATGAAAAGCTAAATTAAAGTAAATTACAATAAGTTCCACTAAATAACATAAACATTAATATAATAAATAAACCTAATTATGTTAAATGAATAACACAAATCAAATAAATAAGATGAATCTAATCAAATGAATTAATAAAACAAAATTATAAAACCCAAACTATAACAACAAATGAATTAAATTTAAAGTGAAAAATAATTCAAATCAAACTAATATATGATAAAGGAACCTTAGCTGAACTTAATTTAACAATCATACTTTAAATAAACAAAACTAGATTAAGTTGTGATTAATCAAACAAGAAAGAACAAATGAATGAAGAGAAAAATTCAAAATAATAATTAAGACATTCATTGAATTACACTTAAATTAAATCAAATCATCTAAATAAATAGAAAATGATTAATTAAGATACTTAAGATCTTAATTAGACTTTCGGAATGAATCCTCACTTTAGGGTGAAAATTTTATTCTATTAGGACTTAAGATGTTGAATAGAATGGGTTCCACCCAAAATGGAACCTATTGTATTCTTCATTCTTGAAAAATTAATTTTATCTTAACATAAAAATGCATTTAAAATAAAAATGAAATTACAGATCATTAAACCACTTAAATTGAAATCATCTATGATAAATTAAACCAATTTGAAACTAAAAGAAGTTAAAAAAATAAAAACAAAAATTTTCATAATTAGCAATATATGGTATATAATCTAAACACCCAAGGTCTACTTGTGAAGGAGGTCTTGATATCTCATATCTATAATAATAGCACAAACCTAAGTATGAAAATTAAAAAGTCCAAAAATAAAATTAAATTAAAAATTAGAAACTTAAATAGAAACTTGAATCTAATAAAACCTAGCAAAGTCTTGCCACACAAACCTAATTCCTTGACACGCTAAATTATTAGGTCATGGACCCTAGACTTAGGTTAGGTTAATCTGTGATATTATGTGATGTATTTTTTTATGGTGTACTATTTTAGACTGCATGTCTATGATTGTTTGCCCATTAGACTGGATGGTAGAACATTCTTTTTAGAATTAATGCTATCCTCTACATGGGCTATGCTAAAAGGGACAATCATCATAAATAAATATATAACTATTATTTTCTTACAAGTATGCTTAAGTCCCTAAGCATAGCCCAATTAGATAGGTAGGCTTGGAAAGCAACAAATGCTAGGTCTGTATGTTTTCAAATACAGCTACTAGTGTGTAGTTTGCATTGTCTTCACATTTGTGCAAGTAACTAAAGCTTAGAATTTATTTTTGAATTTTAAAATATAATTTGAGCTTGGAATTAGGTTAGGATCTATGGGGTCTAAGAATAACAGGAGCTGACCCTATCAACAAATGGGTACAGAGGTCCCCTACAAAGCCTGATGGATGTCCTAAAGAAGGAGATGATCCTGAAAAGAAGAACTATAGATTTAAACTTTAGTTCTAAGCCACGTTGAATAAAGGCAAAGCTCAGCTGCCCATTTTCTCTTCCTTTTCTAGTGCACAGTGGTACTTGGCCGCATTGGTCTGTTCTTTAATTTAAATTGGCTTAATTTACTTTTGGTGGGTAATAGAATCAACCTACTTTAGTAGATTTCTTTTTGTGTTGTGCTTTCTATGATGAATTTCTAGACGTTAGGCTCTTAGAAAAAACTAAATTTTCTAGCCAACTTAAACAAAAATAAAGAAACTTGAAATGTCACATTAAATAAAGCCCTAAGGATAACTTAAAATTAATTAGAAAAAACTAAATTTTGTGAACCATGCTAGCATATTATTCTAACTCTGTAAATTGCGCACTTTACTCATTGCAAATGAGGGGCATAGGACCTTTGAGACCTTCCTGGGGAAGTCTTCCTTCTCTTCTTGATTTGGCCCATGGCCACTTCTAATTATATGTCATTTAGAAATATAATGCATACCCTAAACCTTTAAAAGAATCATGAGTCAAAATATGTAAAAGCTAAAAAATGTGTATTAGTTAGGTTCATATCATACCCTACATGATCCTAAAGATTAAGGAGTGAGTCTAGATTCTTAGATCCTTTCCTAAAATGTAGCAGCTCAATCATCTTGCATACATGAGACTTGGCATCATGGATTTAAAATTTTCTTAGGTGGTGTTAGCTGGCAGCCCTTCTAGATGGGTTATAAGTCAAGAAGTCTCAGGGATAGATTTATTCCCTCAATTGAGAAGAATGATAGATAATTCCCAAAAGTGGAACCAAGTTGAGCATTTTACTTATGTCAAAAACAATTATAGACTTAGGATTTAAAGCATCATACCTGAGTAAGTCTTCAACGCTAAGCATTTCTACATTCTTGTGTTGTTAGAATCTAAGTCCTAGATTTTTAATTAAATGTCAACCTAAAATTTCATTCAAATTAAATTCCAAAATTTAAAGCCCAATGGAACACTAGTTGAAATAGCCACTAGGCATCCTAGTATCAATAGACATTTCCTACTTTTCTTACATAATCTTGATTGGCTTCAAAAAATAACTCTTTCCACTTTGTATTATTCCTAATTGAACTTTCCAAAACATCATTTCCTTTAAAAAACTAACTTAGAAATCCATAGAAATAATGCCTTATTTCTTTAATTAAGAATATTCTTAAGAAGAGATCCTTTGTTTCTAAGATATAATTAACTATAAGGGCTTGCCCTTATAGGGAACCATGAACCTAGTTTAAAATAATCCTTCCTCTACTTCCCATGTAGTTCAAGGGAAAACTCTCTACTATATTAAAGACCCATTAACCTTAGGAGTATTTTATTAAATGATTGAATCCATTATAGAATAACATGTTTATCTTCCAAGATAATATGTTTATTCCTTAATGGCTCATTTGATCATCAAAATAAGAAATTGCTAAATTATATGTGGTGTCATAAATTATTCCCATAGTTATTATAGATTTATAAAACTCCTAAAAGCTACATGATTCTCAATTCCAAATATATTACAGGTTGGCTACAATGTTTATCTCGAAAAGACTAGATTATTTGCCTACCACTGGGCCTATTAAAGATTAGATATGCACCATTATTAAAGCCCATGATCCATGTGATACAGCCAAGATATGGGATAGCTTATCATGGAACCAAGATATATTAAGAGGCAAAGATATTTCAAAGACTCATTTATTCAATCATCATGTCTCCCACTATTTGACTCACAATCGCTAGTTAGATATGACCCAATTGACTAGGTAACCAATTTAAAATTCATAACATGATTAGTGAGTCACATATATACTTTTATGCGCTCTACTGCTTACAAGCATGGTCAGGTTACTGGGTTATCGTATATTAAATCATGAAGCAGAAGATTATAGCCTAAAGTTAGTATTTGGCACTCCATTATCAACTGTCAATGGGCACATATAGTGGGCTTAACACCACCTATAGAAGAATGGTGATATTTTTAGAAGGGCTGGCATATATCAGGCAATCTACTCATCACTTTTTGAATATAGCTACCTTCCTTTCACATGGAATAGAAGTATAGCAAAACATTGGGATAGGGCCATCAATACTTGTTGGATCGGTTCACATGAGATGACAATAATAATGGTAGACATGTAAGATATAACACGACTTCCAATTATAGGGACTCCCTATCAAGAATGCATCCCACCAAATCATAAGCTTTACCAATGCCAATTAGATGGTCAACATGCGAGAGATAGTTATGGATATTCTCCAAGGCTACATCATGCCTAGCTGATTATCAAAGACTATATAAAGAATGGAGGACAGGTCACAGACATCAGAATATGATCACTCTAGATACATGGTCAGAAAGCTTCCTCTATTCAAGGGTACATCTACCACATTTTGCATGGCTAAAGGACCCATTTGATAATGGATTTCATACATATATTAGTACCAAATTTGAACCAAAGGGAAGAGCCAATCCTCATCAGATATTAGCATAAGATATTGATAATGAGCTATATTTAGTAGCTTTCATTGCCACTTGGCTATGTTACTTTGTATTTCTTGGACACAATAGACTATTCCATCCCTCTACCTTACTAATGGCTAGCCTACTCGCTCATGGTGAAAGGATATCATTAGAGCTCACAACATTAGCCTACTTATATTATGGATTAGGTAGAGTAAGTGTCATGACCAATTTATGATGTTATGATGTGGATGCCCCTTAGAACTATCTATTTGGATGGATTCATGCTCATAATTTAAGAGCCTTTAGTTATCCTGAGACACCATCCTATTTAGAGAGCAAAAATTTCTTTTAATTATGAAACTATATAAAGCTACAATCTCTATAGATAGAAATCAAATATGAACCTTCATGCTCACCCTAGTGTGCATGGTAGTTTGATTTCTGATCATCCATAGATCATCCTTATATAGTCTGTCTATTCAAAGTATGAGGCAGAAATTTATAGATTCTCTCATTGATAGAGGCACCTTGTTGCTATTATCAAAACCTATATATAAATATATTGTATAATATCTTATTGGACTGAGACCTACTTGATTATACCATAGCCTCATGATTTAGTAATTTTGGAAGGTTATACCCCTAATAGGGTGGCTAGATAGTTCAAATTTACTCAGGCTACACTTATATACAAGCTACCACCGATAATGTATATAATAGATACTCATTCCTTGGGAGCACTTCCACTAGCAGTCTATTTAGTGGCAACCACTGTAGCATGGATCTTCATGCTTTGCCTAGGGACCCATTCTAATTTCTTTATAGCTCTATAAGAGACTCATATAGGAGTTAGTTAGTTATGGTTGATGTGCATCCACCACACCTTCTCTTCCTTCTTGGAGCTAGGCCATCACATATACAATCATAAAATGCAAAAGACCAAACTTTCCCAACCGATACTAGATATGACTAATGCTTCTAAAAGAGCATTAGACAACCAAATAGGGTAGTAGGAAATGACGGTGTCAAAATTCAACTTCTTAAGAGAAAGATGATAGGGACATCCACAACCCCCCACCGGTTGATTCTAATACATGAGTTGTAGATATAAACAACTCTATTCATATTCCTATGTCGCCAATAGTAGCTAAACCACTAGCAGAACAGAAGGAGAGTGATGTCGTGCTAGTCTTATCCACAGATACTACTGTAGTTTCTCCAATGTTCATCCTACCTATTAGTACTGATCATATACATACTAGACAAAATACACATATAGAGGAGTCTGACACTATGGCTACTAGTCTTGAGCGACTTTTATCAGATTCAACTTGGATGATGGTGAGTACGGCCTAAGATGATTCCTCAAAGTTAAATTCTTATGTAGAGAGTTATTCTATTTCAAGTCCAAAACATGTAGCTCAGAGGCAGTTATTTGGCATAGAAATTTCATGTTTTATTTTTAGAATATGCCTCAGGGCTTCAATTCCATTGCATAGTAGTCCTACAAAAGGCTTCAACTCCATTTTTAAAAATTTCATGTGTGTGTGTGTGTGTGTGTGTGTGCGTATGTGTGTGTGTGTGTGTGTGTGTGTGTGTGTGTGTGTGTGTGTGTGTGTGTGTGTGTGTGTGTGTGCTACAATTAATGAATATGTATGAATCATGTCCTAATGACATGACACATTCATTGGGGGTCAATTTTGTCCACCTAAAAAAACATAATAATTTTGTTCTTCTGACTACAGTGCCATAACACTATGTTCATGGCACCGAGGCACTACCTTCTCCTTCTAGATGGATAACTGCTTAGAGCTAGCTATCAAAACTATGGTACAATACCATAGTATTGTGATCTTGGCACCAAGGCACTGCATCGACTATTGAGAAGGAATAGTTACAAGAAACACTGCTATAAATAGGTGTGTTTAGTCCATCTTGGCTTCTTATTCTACTTTTACTCTCCGACCACTCCTACTCTCACTACATTTTCATACTACACTCGCATTCTCGACAATCTTCATTTCTTTAGAGATCCCCTATTCATTTCAGGTAAAATTTAAGCTATTTTATCTTTAAAAAAGGGTTTTTAAATTATAATCCCATCATTGATATTGGATCCGAGGAAAAGAAGATAACAGATTTGAAAACCTCCACCATTGAACTTCGTTCTAATGTGAGATGAAAACTCCCCTCCTCTATTGATCCTAGATCTAAAATAATGAAGAAGAGTGCTTCACACTATGATTTCAAAATCTAGCAATGCTAAGGAGAAATGGTGCAAAATTTTCTAAAAATTTTCTTAAAATCACACAAAAAACTCAATTTCTGACTCACAACGCCTCAGCACTGAATACCAGTACCACAGCACTGTGCTATTGGGTATTTTTATTATAAATTGTAGTGCCATAATACCCAAGAACCAGCGCTTTGGTGCCTTACCAAAATCACCCTAGCATTGCAGCGCCATAGCATAAGCGTCAAGGTGCCACGCTTACTCGATGCTAGAAATATGACTTTGAATATTTTTTAATAAAAATGTATAACATCCCCCAATGTTGCTGCACCATAGGACCACCGCCTTGGCAGTATATCTCTCTAACATAAGTAAAAAAGGGCTTAGAAAAATTTTCTTTTAAGGGGCACAATATCACCCCAATGCTGCGGTGCCATACGGTCAGCATTGCAGCATCAAGCTCTCGTGTTTTTAATTATGTTGATAGTGCTAAGGTGTTCTCACTTAGATTTCATATTATATAAATGTGTATGAATGTTTTTTAATTAAATCCTAGAGTGATAGATCAACAAAACTAATCACATGCATGCATATAACACAATAATAAAAAGAAAAATTTTATTTCTAAATTTAAAGAAAATTACAAATTACAAAAAAAGAAAAAGTATAAAAATGGGGGAAACTAATAATCATATTCATCACCCTCTTCATCCTCTTCTTCTATCTCCTTCGCACCATATACCTACGGGGCAATTACATAAGGCTGATACTAAGGTGCAATAGGGAAGGAGACCTAATTCAGATCTGTGAGATTGCAACTCTAGAACATGTTGATGAGTGTAGTGTTAAATTAGGTCATGTAATAGAATCATCTGTCATTAATTCATATCATGATCTAACTTACACTCTAGAATCTCCTACCTACAACTACTCCTATCCACCCTTTTCTTAAGTCTATGACATAACTACCAATTTTTTGGACTTGCTCAACTAGGGACTTGAAAGATTATGGTCGAGGCCATGGGGCACGTGAACACTCCCCCTCTTCGAACCTCGACCCAAATCCCATAATTACCTTATTTGTTATATGAGCCTTATGAATGAGTATTTCTTCATCGACCACCCCCTATCGCTCCCACCAAAGCTCAAAAACTATAAATCAATGAAGGGTGACCGTACCTGATAATAGTACTCCATTTCATCATATTACAAATAAAATTATAAATAACCTTCCTAATATTGATTGTTAATCCCCTTTGGATAGCAAAATTTAAAATAACCCTATTTTGGTAACCTCAATAATTTTACTAGTGGCCATAAGCTTGGTCGAAATGAATTACTGCCAAGCCTTATATTTAATAGTAAGATCGATGACAAGAAAGATGATAATTCTTTCATGTTATCATTTTCATTGAACATTTACATTTCTGTCAGAAAGAAAATGGGCGATCTCATCAAAATTAGGATGATCGTTATAATAAATAAGATATTTATCATAGTCAATGTCTTGAAGATTGCAATATTCATTTATAACACTACTATCTTAACTTACTAGTTTTCCCTAATGCATGCGTTTATTAAGAACTCACACACCACCTGGATAATGCACAAGCTATTATCGTAGGCCAGCTTAGCCCAATCTTGTGTCACGATCACCCCTTCGACACTGTCATTGGGATTCTGCTTAGCCCATGCAACACTGAGGTGCTAGGACTTACATATCGCATGTACACCTATCATATAGACTTCCACCTAAGTAGCGGTGACTAGGAGCCATATTCTAGCTCCTAGGCACTGCTTCCTTAAATAAAACATAATTATAATAATAAGCTTAGAACCTTTATTTTGACATTTGAAAAGGTAGGTAAGTCCAGTCTTCTATCCATTTTTCATATGAACACCTCATAATTCATTCGCCACATGAATAAATTCATATGTATCCACCATGTAGACAACCCTAATTTTGGCATTCTAAAAGGATGTAAGCCCAGTATTCTATCCATTACCCATACGAACACCCCATAATTCATTCACCATGTGAACAAATTCATATCTATCCACTATGTGGATAACCCTAATTTTGGCATTCCAAAGGGATGTAAGCCTAGCCTCCTATTTGTTCACCATATGAGCCTCTACCCGTTCACTATGTGAAGACCTTATAATTTGTTCACCATGTGAACACTCTTACACTACTTATACTAAAATTTTAAGTCTACTCAGGATAACTAAAATGAGGCAACCCATGGTTGCTAATTAGATTCTCTAGACATTATGACTATGTCCCTCTGATATTGGTAGGCTAGAATAACGTATTCCTAAGATGATGGAACCATGGGATCTTGATCAGGATCACACTTTTATTTCCTTTTAGGTGGTCATCTGAACCACATTATACCTATAATACACCAATGCATATCAGATAGATATGTATGTTTTCAACCTTAATCAAGAGTACTCTCTTATTGCATTAAGAGGGGTAATTAACTATGGAGGCTTGCGTCCATAACAAGTAGAACCAAGATCTAAATAAACCCTAATGTGCTGTTAGGTAAAATCTAGTAATATATATATATATATATATATATATATATATATATATATATATATATATATATATATATATATATATATATATATATGCAATCTACCTCATGAATAAACATACTCCTACCCATCTCATCTATAGATGGTGGCACGCATCCTCGAATGTGTTTTTTCTGAGCGATCACAAGTAAACTTAAAACAACTTAGAAATTTGAAATGGTTTAAGTTAGGTTTGGTGTCCAAAATAACCTAAGTCTCCTAGGTTATAAATTGATAAACAAAATTTCATTCAAAGGGATTGAATTAATTAACAAAATCTTAAAACATAATGAAACCTAAACTTAAACTAAAAATGAATCAAATCATTTGAAGGAAATAAACATTAAATTAATGAATGAAATTAATTCTACTAAAATCAAACAAATTAAACAATTCAAACACATGAAATTAAATGAACATTTAATCAAAATAAAAAGAAAACTAAAACATTGGATGAATCAAATCATTTGAAAGTAAATCAAATCAAGGAATATTTAATCAAATTAAAATAAATGAAAAATAGAATAAATCTTAATTAAATTCTAAAAAAATCAAAACTTTAACTAAACCAAATCCAACTTAAAAGAATTCAAAAGAGGTTAATTATGATGTTTAAGATCTTGACCCCCTTAGAATGAATCTTTATCTTAAGGTGAAATCTTCATTTTATTAGAAATTAGGATGTTGAATAGAATAGGTTCCACCCAAAGTGAAACTTATTGTATTATTCATTCTTCAAAACTTAAAATTGAAAATGAAATTATAAATCAATTAAACCACTTGAATTGAAATCAACTAATGGTAAATTAAACAAACATCTAAAAATAAAAACTCAAATCTAAAATGCATAGTAAAGTTATACCACACAACCCCATTTTTTTTCACACACTAGATTATTAGTTCACAGACCCTTGACTTATGTTAGGTCGATCTATGATGTTTTGTGCTGTGTTTTAAAATATTTCATTTATTTTTTAGTGTACTCTTTAGACTAGATAGATAGGATTGTTTTCCCGCTAATCTGGATGCTAGGACATTCATTTTAGCCTAACATTATTTTCTTCAGGGGGGCTGTGCTAAAAAGGACTACAGTAATAAAAATCAAATTATATAAATGTTATTTTCTTGTAGGTATGCTTATGTCCTTAAGCATAGCCCAATAGGACAAGTGGGCTTGGCAAACAACTAATGCTAAGCCCATGTGTTTGCAATTATAACTACTAAAATACTATTTATATTTCCTAACATTTGTTTTACTAAGATTAGATATTTATTTTTAAATTTGAAATATAATTTGACCTTTGAATTAAGTTAAGATCTATGGGATCTAAGAATAGATAGTGGCCTTTTATGAAGCTCGTGGAGGTCTCTAAAGAAGGAGACGATCCTGGAGAAAGAATCCCATAGATATAGACTTTTAGTTCTAGGTTGGGTTGTATAAAAGCAGAGCTCGGCTGCTCATTTTTCTTTCTTCTTGAGTGTATAGTGATGCATGGCTGCACTAGCCTATTCTTTTAATTTAAATTTAATGTGATTTATTTTGAATGCATAATAAAATCAACCTGCTTTTCTATGTTAATCTCTATGCTGTGTTTCTATGATGAAATGCATAGACGTTAGACTCTAAGGAAAAATTAAATTTTCTACCCAACTTAAATCTAAATAACTTAAACAAAAATTTAAAAAATTATAACTTCACACAAAAATTAAAGCCTTAAGAATAACTTAAAAGCAACTAGAAACAACTAGATTTTGTGAACCATACTAACATATTATTCTAATATCTTGAATTGGGCACATCGCCTATTGCACATAAGGGGCATCTTACTTTTGAGGATGAACACCTTCTTGGGGAAGTGTGCCTTCTTATTTTTATTTGGCTTGTGGCCAGTTTTAATTGCATCTCACTATAAGCATAAATTTCATACCCAAAAACCCTTAAATTTATTATGGGTCAAGATATAAAAAAATGAAATATGTTGCATTAGTTAAGTGTATATCATACTTGACATGATCCTAGAGATAATGGAGTGAGTTTAAGTTCCAGTATTCTTTCTTAAATGTAATAGCCCAGCCATCTTGCATAACATAAAGATCAGCATCATTGATTTAAAATTTTGCTTAGGTAGTGTCAGCTGACAACCCTTCTAAGTGGGTTATAAGTCCAGAAGAGTCAGGGATAGGTTCTTTTTCTCAAGTGAGAGAAATAAACAATAAATCCCAGAAGTTAAACTAGGTTGAGCCTCTAATGTTTATTAGAAGCAATTGTAGACTCAGGTTTTGAAACATCTTTCTAAGAATAAGTCTTCAACCCTAAACATTTCTATAGTATTATGTTATTAGAATGTAAGCTTTAGATTTCTAATAAAAATATTAATTCAAATCTCAAAAAAAATTATCTTAAGATATAAAATCTAATAGTAGAATAGTTAAAATTCCTACTAAACATCCAAGTATCTATAGGCATTTCCTACTTTATCCTAATTGGCCTCGATAAGAACTCTTTCCCCTTTGAAGTGTTCCCTTTTGAAATTCTAATTTAATCATTATTTCTAACTAGCTTTGAAATCCATAAAAATAAGAGCCTATTTCTTTAATTGAGAGTACTCTTATCAAGAGATCTTCATTCATAAGATGTAATTAACTATAAGGGCATACCTTTATAGGGAACTACCATCCTAGTATAAAATAAACCTTGTTCTATTTTTTCATGTAGTTCAAGGGAAAATATCTAGAATATTAAAAAGACCCATTAGCCTTAGAAGTCCTTATTTAACCGACCAAATCAATTACAAAATAACATGTTTATCTTCCAATATAATATGTTTAAATTTTAAGATAATATGTTTATTCTATAATGATGAAATTGATTACCTAAATAAGAAATTATTAAAATTTATGTTGTGTCACAAAATTTTCCAATAGGCATCCATATAAGGAAATTAGGATATCATTAAGTCATTATGACCCTTTTTCTTTTCAAGCTATTTAGGTTGGAATTTAAAGGCCCCTTCTTGTTAAGCTGAATTTTACTAGATTATGATTCAAGTCATTAAAGACCGCTTTTCTAGTTCAAAATAAAAGAAATCAAGGAGTGAAAATAAATCATTGAAGGTCCCATTCCTATAGATTACTCCTTATAGGAATTAAGTCCATGCGACCCCTATCTATTAGTCAAATTCTTAAAATTTAGGAATTAAGTCATTGAAGTTCCCTTTTCTTCAAAATTAATTATTTAGGTTGGAATCAAGTCCTTAGAGATCCCTTCCTAATATCTAACCAAGATAATATTAAATCCCCAAGTGGTATCTTTCTGTAGTTAAAATTCACATAATTTGGATAGGAGTAAGTACTCATATTAGGATCCTCTCCAACTATTCCCTCTAGATAGAATTAAGTATCCATAGTCGCATTCTTTCAAGGAAAAGAAAACCATAGGATCTACTTATAGACCCTTTTCTTTAAAATGATTAGTCATTTAGACTACCTTTAGTGTAGTTTCACTTAAAAAGAATTGAGTCTTATTGCTTTATTTCTTAGTTAGCCATTAGAAATCTATTATAGTCATTGTGAAAAAAAGCCCTAGGAAGGCCTTTTATCTGACTACCATGGTTGTGTTGGGATTATATTAATCATTGTATATTTTTCTAATAACATCTCTATTCTTCTTTAAAATTAAAGACTCTGAGTCTCTAAGAATGAATCACTTTAAAATTAAAACAATTTTAGGCATATTTATGCCTATCTTTCAATCAAATTCATAATAAAATTTGAAATCAAAACTAAAATTCAAATTCCAAACATCAAAACCAAATTGAAATTCCTTCAAGTTCATAAGATTTGTTAATTAATTTCAATCGTATATATGTGGTGTACTCTAGGTACACCATAGATAATGGGGGGGGGGGTGGTGGTGGTTATGAACTTATTTCTAAATAAGGGTTAAAATCATTTTCAATCTTATTGATTAGGATACCTAATCTTAGATTAGGGATTTCTTATCCAAGCACTTAAGATACTTAGTAACCTAGTGATGCCTTCTAAGGTTTAGCCTAACTGAATAAGATTAGATGAATCCAAACTAAACTCAAATCTAAGCAAACTAAAGAAATTAAAATAACTTCAAAAAAACAAATTAAAATTAAATTAAATGAAAAGCATAAATTCATTACATAAACATAAATGGATTTAAAACTAAGTCTGAAAGAAGGTCAAAGTTGGTCAACCATTTGACATAGGGTTGACATCTTGGTCCCACCAAGTCAAAGGTCAACCCACCAAAATTTGATCAAATTAAATTATTCCAAAGACTCAAAATCATCAAATGAACATGTTTAAACATGAATCTAAAGAAATAGACATCCAATAAAGCCTTAATTGGGTTAATTAATTCACTTGATCTCAATATGCTTAAATGGATCTTACTAAGTCTAAATTCATATTTAACTAAAATCAAACCAAATTAAATGTCTAAAATCTTTTTGAAAATCATATTTAAACATAATTTAACCAATTATAGGTTTAATTTGATCAATTTAATCATTTAACCTAATTAAACCCATGTTGACCATTAAACGTAATATTGGTCAAAGTGGGTTTATATTCAAAATTAACTTTAAATGAAATGAGATTAATTAATCCAAATCATCTCAAATACTTGAATAATCATACGTAAAGCCTAAACCTAAATCAAATCCATCAAATGGAACCAACCAAGTTAAACCAAAGGGAGTAAATGCTTAAGTGGACTAACCTAAGGTATTTATCCCTAAAGCAAATTGAAATGAGTTTGTTAGACTCATGAATCATCTTAAATATGATTTGATCAATTACTTGCTTATTTAAATTAATGAATAATAAACATTGATCACACTTGGATTAATCAAAGTCAAGTCAAACTCAAATGGACTAAATGTGAGAATGTGATCTTAAAGTTACACTAATCATATTCTAACTCACTTAAACTCATTCTATGATGACTCTAAAAGGGTTGGCAACCAAATTTGGGAGAATTTAAAGCACTCAAGTCAGTACAAAAAGAAGAGGAATATACCATGAGAGATTTATATGGAACATGTAGATAAACTCTCAACAATCCAAATCACTCCATCCATTCCTCCTCCAGTCCTCATCCTCACTGATTTAGAATGTTCCCAATCAGTTGACCACCCTTTGGAGCTAACCTCCAAGGGAGGCAATCACCATAGAAAAATCAAAATAAAACTCCTCTCTTTATAGCTCTCATCCATTCATAGAAAAGGGTCGGAGAGGATTTCTTAATCTAATTTGAGCTCTCACACACCTTCCCATAGTGAAATGTAGAATAATCCATCCTACCCCCGATTCTTATGTGGCCGACAAGCTAGATTTTCACCAAAGATGATGGTGAATAGAATGAGCTTAGCCTATAGAGCAATCAGTGAGGAGGCAATATAATTCCTTGCACCCAGATGTTACTTAGCTGTAGCTATTGAGAGGGGTCAGGGGAGGATGTGAATTGGGTTTTTAAAATAAATTTAAGAAAATTTAATTTTATGTTTTGTAGAAGACTTAAATATTTAATAATATTGCTTCAGTAAATGAAGCAATAGAAAAAGCAATAACAAAAATGTAAAGTGATGAAAAATAAAGATAGAGAGCACACAGATTTTTACGTGGTTCGATCAAACCAAAGAAATTGGCCCACATCCACGCCTAGCCACCCAGGCTAGGAATTAACTAAATCGAAGTTAAAATTACAACAAATCTCCTATACTCTCCTTCATGGGCAAGTCTAACCCAACACGTACTTTCCTTAATGGGCAAGAATAACCCAACACATACTTTCCTTAATGGGTAAGTACAACCCAACAAGAAATGAAGATAAAGCAAAGAGAAAGACACAAGTCAAACTGTCAAATTTAAAATATTTTTGCATTCACAACCCAATCTATACTAATATTAAGGCAATTGAATATTAATGAAAAAGACAGCTCACTTTAATCTTAAATGAAATTAAAATTCAATCAAATATTTAGTGCAATTAAGTAACTCATTGTTGCTTGAATGATCTTTAAAAGGTTTGAAATGATTTTCTTGAATGACCTGAGAATGCAAACTAAAATACAATCACCAAAAACTTTACTTTGAATTCTTTTTCACACAAGCTAACTTTTATTCAAATGATAAATGTATTTGTAATTTGAATAACTAAACAATCACTTGAATAAGGATTTGAATTATATCACATGAAAACTATGACATAACATATCAATAAACCAACTGAATATAAGTAATCAATAAGCACAAAATAATTTATGCAAGATGTGATGTGGTTGGCCAAATGGAAAGAAAGAGAGGTAATAAAATTTTAAGCACAATCAAATTTAAGTAGCTTATATGAAACTTTAAGCCAAAGGGATGAACAATGGATATTCAAATAATTAAGCACTTAGAAAATTAATAACCTTTATAAGGACTTCATCCAAACAAGAAACAAAGTAATATTCAATGATTAAGCACAAAATAAACTGATTTCCTCATGTTAGCTTTAGGCCAAACAAGAAATCAAAAGATTATCAAGAAGGTAAAGTCCACACAAAATGATCGTTTTATCTTTGTTCTTGGCCAAAAAAAATCTAAAAATTATTTCATGAATAAACACAAGAAAATTTACATAACTTTGGAAACTTCAAAGCCAAGAACAAATAAAAGAATTTTAATAACTTAGCACCTTAGAAAATAAAGACCAAAGAGATGATATTTTTGGCCAAGGGTGGAATCACACCAAACCTTTACTTTTCTCAATCAATCTTCAAGCCAAATAAATGTCCAATGGAAAGGGAAGAATGAAGAGGAATAATTGCACTTGTATCACCAAAAATCTACAAAAAAATCTTGCAAGAATCGATCAAGGGTGAGCAAGAGAGCAAGAGAGCAAGAAAGAGTTTTTAACTTTTTAAAACCTTTTTTAAGTTGAAAAAAGACTCTTAAATAGATGAGGAGGGAGTCTATGGTTATCCAAAAACTGATCCAATGAGAGGCAAATTGATTAGGCATCAATTTGAATTTCAAAATCAAAAGAGAAGGGATCAGCCAATGAGATCTTCCATAGGCTCCTTTACAAATTTGTTTAAACCCCAATATAGAATGTATGCTATATGATTCACCACTAAGAATGGAGAAAATCCCATAGAAATTTTTCCAAGGGAATTTAAATAAGAAGGAGGGATTTTTGAATATAATAAATCCGTGAAATTCCACTTAAGGATTTCAGCCAAAATCCTAAATAACAAAATCTTAAAATAATGCATGAATTAATTTAAATCAAAGATGATTGTATTATATACTTATTGAATATTTAAAAAAGGCATACATTTAATAAATTTAAAGCAAAATGGCCGGCCTCCCTTAAACTTTCCTAAAATAGATCAAATTGGAAAACGGAAAGGAATTATTTTGAAAATGATGGCTGATTCGAATTTAAATTAAACTAACTTGAAACAAATCAATTAGGCTCTAAATAATTATAATTAATCATGCTTGGGACGTTCAAAATATTCCATAAGAATATTTATTTGATTTAGCAAGTACATGTCATGCATGAAGAAGTTTGAATTTAAGAATAATTCAAAATAATTAAAATGCAGAAATTCAAATAAATGAATTTTAAAATATGAAAAATGAGAGAAAATAATATGAAAATGTTTTTAATGAACTTCACACAATTTGTTACACAAAATGTATTAAAAAATTTTGGCCAAAACAATGCGAAGAAGAAAATGATAATAGGAGAGAGAAGAAAGAATAATATGAGAGAGAATAGGAGGAAAAAGGATAATTTTGGAATAACTCAATTTTCATGCACTAAAAATTATGAATAAAAATTATGAATGACATGTAAATGATTTAATAATGTTAAAAAATAATTTATCTTGATTTAACACACATTTAATGGAACTTATATTCTGCATTTAGTTCATTCTATCCAAAATGGATGACTTAATGAATAATTGTAATATTAAGATATAGAAAAATATAAATAATTTTAGAATGATGAATCTAAAAATGAATGAATCATTTATTTTAATTTAGTGAGATTTTCATTTACCTTAATATAGTAATTGCTAAAAAGTTTCTCATGCATTCCATGTCTAGTAGATTTAGCAACCTGATATAACTAAAGAACCATGAGCTGAAGAATTTTTCCAGCACACTTGAATTTAACTTGATTAGTAGCATTTGAACATGTGTTTGTTTTCATCAAAATCAGTCTCATATGAGATGAGGCTCATGAAGTCAACACCAGAAGCTCACCACATCCCCACGAATCTATTCAAAATGTTCCCACTACCGAGGATCGATGCCGGCAAGGTATCCCTCAAACTCAACCTCTTATTGAATTTGGTTTAATCATTTGAGAAAGAAATTTGATCTCAAGTGAGATCTAACCATATAGATGTGTTTAAAATGGAGTCTTGATCATTTTGCAATAAAATAATGCGTTCCCCTAGATCATCAAATTTTTACTAAGAAATGCTAACGGTTCATTGTTATCGCTGGTGAGAGCAGGAAAATGTGCACCATCTGTTCCTTTTGTTTACAATGGATGACTCAGATCTAGTGGCACAATTTGATTTAAATCTCATAAAGAAAGGCTGATTAAATCCTAACCATTTGATCTTTGATTGGACAATTGTAAATGACTTTGTGGTCCTTACGCTTTTTGAGTTAGATCCATGTGGATCTAGCTAGCCCAACCGTATCATGCCATGTGGCAAATAGTGTCACGATGCCAACCATTTTAAATTTAATTTTACAAATTTCTATTTATTAGAAAATTCTAAAAATTTTATAAAATCATAAAAAATAAAATACTCAACTAAAAATACAAATAAGGGCTCTATGGATTCATCTTGATGAGGAGAATCCATTAAACCCAAAATCCCTAATATTTAATAGATTTTTTTATTTAAATTGATTTTAATTAAAAATAATCAAACTAAAATTAAACTCAAAGCATTAATCTAATCAGTTTGAGACTTTGGGAGATTGAAATCAAGGTTAAAATAAACCTTAGATAAATTTCTCATAATTTATTGGAAAGTAAATCTATAAAAATAAAATTTTCAAGCCATAAACCTTAATTTAATGAAATAAATTAATATATAATTAAGAAAATTTTAAAAGACTTTGGAATTAGCTTAATTCATCATTCGGAACACCAATGAATATTAAAACATCATTAAAACTCACTAAAACCTTATAATCTCCAAAATGACCTTAATTAGTTGATTTGAACTTCAAAAAATCTAAATAAATTAACTAAAACTCCACCAAATCAAAATAAACTCTTTATGGATTCATCTTCTAGAGAAGAATTTAAGAAAATTAAAACCCCTAATTAATTCCTCCTAATTTTGGCTAAAGTTAAGTTTTATTGAAATTATTAAAACTCCAATTAGTCCTAAATTACACATTTGATTATGGTGAAACTTTAAGGAACTTATATTGGCAAGGAATCCTACTTGTCATAAAAATTTCAAGGTCAAATAACCTTTGGATTAGAAGTTATTGAATTTCCAATCCTTAGGTCAATTTAAATGAAATAATAAATAAACAATTATAAAAATTATAAAAAGTTATAAAATCACCTTAAATGTTATCATTAATATCATAACACTTAAGAAAAATTTTTTAATCCCTTGAAGTTAAGGAATTTAATTAATTACGCACTTATGGTTTAATGAAATGAAAGAACATAAAATTTAATCAAATCTTAAGTTATTAATTTCACAAATACCTAATAAATTAATTAATCAATTAAAATCTAAAACTAATCTACCCCATCATACTCAAATAGGGAATTCATTAATATGAAAATGTAATTCCAAATACAAATAAGAATGATTAATCAAAATAATTAAATCTAAATGATCTAGAAAGTTAAAATGGCCTAGATTAGGTTTGGTGCCTAAAGTAGCTTAAGTTTTCTAGGTTATGATTGATAAACAAAATCTCATTCTAAGGGGTTAAACTAAATAATGAAACTTTAATATGTAACATTTCATTAAACTTAAACCAAATGATGAAGTATAAATACCTAAATTAATAAGTTATCTTAAGTTACAAAATTAAGGGATAAGGAATTAATTAAATAACAAAATCATAACTACTAAACAAAATATGAATTAAAAATAAATTTAAATTACCTAAGTTAAATGATTTAATTTAACAAACACTTAATATTAGTATAATTAATATGAGACAATAATTCAATTAAATAAACTAAATAATTCAAACACGTAAGATCAAATAAACATTTAATCAAAAGTAACATAATATCAAACGTAAAGCTAAGTTATGAAAGAAAATATAATAACATAAAATGAATTAAAGCACTTGAAAGTGAACTAATCTACAATAAAAATCAAATCAAACTTAATTATTCAATCATGATAACATAAACTTTTAGTTAAGATTTAAAGAAACATTAATCAAGATAAAAGAAATAAAATAAGAAAGAAGATTTGATTACATAGGCTTTAAAACTTAAAATAAAATTAAAACATTAATCACGTCAAACCCAATTTCAAATAACCATTTAAATTAATTCAAAAGAGGTTAATTAAAATACTTAGGATCTTAGTTTAAAACTTAGAATGGGTGAAAATTTTAATCTATTAGAATTTAGGATGTTTTAATAGAATGGGTTTTGCCTAAAGCAGAATTTGTTTCAACCTTCATTCTTCAAAACCTAGTCTTCATCTTTAACACAAAAGTAAACCATAAAATGGAAATAAAGTTATAAATCAATTAAATGACTTTAATGAAACCACCTAATGGAAAATTGAACAAATTATCAAAATAAAATAAATAAAAATAATTTTTTTTACAATTAGGGATCATATGGTATATAGTTTGGCCACCAGGGGTCACAAGGCTATTGTTCCGAAGAAGGTCTTGATACCTTGAACTCTTAGTTTAACAATGACACATACTTATGATAAAATATTATGAAAAGTGAAAGGTTAAATTTTAAGTCAAATTAAACTAAACTTTGAACTTATTATGCTTAGTAAAGGTATACCACACAAGCCTATTTTCTCATGCACCAAATTGTTAGGTCGCCGACCTTAGACTTAGGTTAGGCTGAAGATCGATAATGTTTTGTGATATGAATTTTTTTTTGTTTTATGGTGTAATATTTTAAATTAGATGGATAGAATTATTTGCCCTCCAATCTTGATGATATGATGTTCTTTTTAGGTTGACTCTATTTTTTATAGGGGGTTGTTCTTAAACGGACCACTATAATAAAAATATATAAATATTATTTTCTTATAGGCATGCTTAAATCCCTAAGAATAGCTCAATAAGATAAGTGAGTTTAGCAAACAACTAATTCTAAGCCTGTATATTTGAAATATAAATTGTTGATGTGTTGTGTGGATTTTCTGACATTTATTTTTCAAGGATTAGAAATTTATTTTAAATTTTAAAAAATGTAATTTAAGCCTAGAATTAGGTTAGGATCTATCGGGTCTAGAAATAGCAAGAGCTAACTTACCACTTGGTGGTCACCTATGAATCCCATGGAGGTCCCTAAAGAAGCTAACAATTTTGGAAGAAGACCCCCCATAGATTAAACTTTTATTTCTAGACCGAGTTATATAAGGGTAGAGTTTGATTACCTATTATCTCTTTTCTTATATAGCCCATCCTTATTGGCCTATTCTATTAATTAATTAAGCTTAATTTATTTTTGCAAAATAAAATTATCTACTTTTCTAAGTTTCTTCGTGGTGTGTTTCTATAATGAAATGCTTGAATGTTAAGCTCTAAGAAAAATTAAATTTTCTACCCCACTAAATCTAAATAACTCATATATAAAATAAAAATTCAAAACCTCACATTAATTAAAATCCTTAGGTAGAACTTAAAAGTGATTAGAAATAATTAGCTTTACAGAACATGATATCATATTGTTCAATCTTTTTGAATTGGGAGCTTCACCCACTGCACATAAGGGGGCATTTCACCTATTAGGATGACCACCATTCTTGGGGTTGTGTGCCTTCTCTTTTGATTTAGCCCATAACTAATTCTAACTGTATATTATTGTAGGCATAAATTATGTACCCAAGTCCTTAAAATGAATTGTGCAAATACATAAAAGAAAAAAAATATTATATTAGTTAGCTACATGTGGTGTTTATTTTTAGATTCATTTTTATGGGGGGCACACCACACAGATCTGAGATGTACTTATTTAGGTGATTGGGTATGACATTGAGGAATAGTGTGCTATCTAAAAAGATAGAAGTAACTATCTTACAATAGACCTAATCACCTAATCAGGACTCCTAAAGTATGATGGCTCTTTGAATATACCATAAATTTTTCCCCTACTTTACATGGATTAATAAAGTAGGGTTTATTTAAACTAGGTATCTAAAGTTCCATATGGGGGCAAGCCCCCATAGTTAATTACATCTTAAGGAAAATGAATCCCTTAAGAATACTCTCAATTAAAGTAGATGATTGTTGCCTCCAAAGAATTCAAAGATAGGACTACCAATAAATTGGATGTGTTTTAGAAAATCAAGTGGGATGGATCAAAGGGGAAGATTTATTATAGAAATCAAAGGAGATGAGTAGAGAGTGCTCACGATATTGGGAAGCTTAGTTAGCACTCCAATCTATCCTATGGTTGGGCTTTATATTTTTGAAATTGAGGAGATTTATTTATTTGATTTGAAATTTTATTAGAAATTTAGGACTTATAATTCCACAATACAAGATTGTGAAAATTCCTAAGAGGTGAGGATTTATGGTTGTAGCCACAAAGGGAAATAGTAACCACAGATCCTAAATCTAGGGAGCTTTGGTGAGGGCCAAAGCATGACCTAAATCTAAGGTGAAAGTGGGTATATGGTTTACCTCCACAAGAGAGAGCAAACTACCCGACTGTTGGACTTATTACCGCTTGGAATGGTAGTCAGCTAACTTCTTCTACGCTTTAAGTCCATGTAGGCAAGTCATATACTTTTGTAAGATGGCTAGGTTATTATTATTTAGAAAAGAAACTAAGTCCTTACACCCACTCCCTAAGAGACTATAACATGAGGGGTATGAATAATGACATAAATCTAATGCAAATTTTTATCAAATTTTATTTAATTTGGGACTCTTTATTTGACATATATGAGATTTTGTATGCCTAAATGCATGAGAAGTTGATTATGGGCCAAATAAAAAGGGAAAGAGGTGTTCTTCCATCATAGGCTCTCAAAGGTTAAGCCCTTACTATCTGGCAAAGATGGAAGCCCTCTATTAACAAAAGTGAAATAAGATGATTATGTATGATATTAAACATATAACATCCAGCTAAGGGGTTGCTAAATATTTTATTATCTTGATTTAATGCCTAGGCTTTTATATAAGGTTATGAGTTATTTTTGAGGTTTAGTTATGAGTTGTTAGTTTGGGTAGAAAGATAATTTTTTATCCTAGGAGCCTAATGGCATCCAGGCCATACAATAATCACTAATCATAAATAAACTATGAAAAGGCATGCTTTTTCTAATGCACAAGCCAAACAAAATATCAAACAATTTTATAAAATTATCATAAAAGAATAAAAGGCCAATGCGGTCGAGTACCACCGTACAACCTAAAAAAGAAATATGGGTAGCCGAGCTCTATCCTTATATAACCTGGATTATAAGAGAATAATTATAATTATAAATGATGAATATTATGGGGGTCTTCATTCTTCATTCTTTATTCTTCATTTCTTCATTTGATTTGCTCCATTTCTTTCTTCCTTTTAGCTTGATTTGAATGTGCTTGCTCGAAAGGCATCACATGGTACGTAAGACTTGGTCTTATAACCAATGCTCATCCTAATCCCCCATAACACTCATCTTAGTCCTAATGCAAAATTACATTAAAAGAAGAAAAAGTAAATCTTACTACACCTGTAAAACAAATGTTAGCTAAACACACCATACAACCCAAGCAGTTATATGAATAATTTAGACTTAGCACCCCACACGTGGGTAACCAAGCCCTCCTGTCCTAACTTGGGTTATGCTTAGGGGCTAAGCAACCTGGACAACAAAAAATATTTATATTTTTATTTAGCGGCCCCTTAAGCACAACCCCCTATAGAAAGCATGATTAGGCTAATATCAGCCTAACATCCAGTCTACACACATATACCCTAACATCCAGTCTATAATAATATATCACAAAATAAGCATACATCAAACCATACACTACCCTAACATAAAGCTAAAAATAGTGACTTAGTCTAATGTGTGTGAATTAAAGCTTGTGTGGTATGTCCTAACTAGGCTTTAGATTTATAATTTGCTAAGTGTGAGAGATTTAATTTATAAAGAGGTTAATTTCTCTTTAAGTGATTTAATTGATTTCATTAATTTGTGAAGAGTTAATTTCAAGTGTGAGATTTAATTTATAAAGAGGCTAAAATGGTGATTTAAGGGAATCTCTCTTCATCCCTCCCTTAAGTCACTTCTAAAGCAAGTTAATTAATAAATTTCCTTTAGTGAATGGCTTATTATATGTTTTAATCAATCCTAAGTTTAAGTTCACTCTAAATGTCCTTATTCAATAAGAAAGACATCTTAAGATTAATTAAAATGAGTTACAATCAAATAACACATGTTCATTCATTTATTTCCATCATGTGTATCATGCATATGTTTAGATTCTAAGCATAGCTATACATACAATGTATGTCTTAACACACTTAAATGATGAATGCAAAGAAATGTGTTTGAAATTTAAATATTTTATTTAATTGAATTATGAATGCATGTCTTTTTAATAGGAAAAGAGGGATTTTTAGTCCATTAGCTAGGTACACATTCATATGTATAAAAGTTTTAAGTGAGTTCAGCACCATTGTTCTACACTAGGGGCGTAAGGTACAAGACCTACTTAAGGCTGCTTAAAGCCTCACAACCCCAGGGTGTCCATATTATGATACCATTTTTTTAGATACATATAGATGTATAAACAACTACAAGGATAGGAAAACCCATGCAAAAGCTATATTTGATTTATTTGATTATGATTCTTATTCATTGGTCACATACATACATAAGTATAAGAGTTTTAAGAGTAATGATGCCATTGTTCTACAATAAGGTACAAGATCTACTTAAGGCTACTTAAAGCCGGTGTCAGACTAATATACCACTTTTTCAAAATATGTGAATGAAAAGAACCAAAAGAATGAGAAGTCATGCAAGAAGTCATATTTGATTTGATTATATGATTTACATATGTGATATGAAATTCTTCCTAAGTCTTAGCATGGAGATGTATAGAGTAGATTTAGATAAGTGTTGTGTTCTTTTCAAATGAACTATATTTAAAATCCATGCAAATTCATATAAGATAAAGAAATAGAGCTTCATATTGCATATCTTACATTATCAACACATGCAAACTAATAGATATTTATAAGTAACATCACTCCATATATTATAATTGATTTATGAGCTTTTAAAAATAACTTTTGATTTAATAGTAATAATAGCCACACTTATTTTTAATTTAAATCACCACATGCAATTTGGCATAAAAGAAACCATTTCTTTTAGTTAATTTAAAAAAAAATGAATGCATTATTACATATGACAAGCAACATTTAACATGATTGAAAAGAAATAAAGGAACATAAGCATATGATCTCATTCATTCCAATTAATTCCTAAGGACAATCATATTAAATAGGCTACTTAAAATAAGCCAAAGTTCTTAAATGACATTTTTAGTTTTGAGTTTGATTTGATTTAGGAAATGAATGAAGTTTGCTGATCCTAATCCCATTTCCCATGTGTGAGTGAATTTGGTTTAATGGAGAAGTAATTAAGTTGATTTTATGGTTTAATTAGGTTAGGGTATGAATTAAGCCAATTAATTAACCCTTGCCTACATCACCATAAGTTAATTAACTAATTAATAATGAGCTAATATGATATGAAACTAGATGAAAAGTAAATTTTCAATGCTCCTAAAAAATGAAAGGGGTCTAATGCAATTGGCTCATGATTAATAATTGATTATGCTTTAGGGATATCACTTAACTATTTTTATGGTTTTCTCACACATGTGAGATAACCATAATTTCATTATCTCCCACTTTGGGTTATTGAACACCGAAAGAGCTACCCAAGATTAATTAGAGGTTGCTTAGGTATGAATTGAGTTAATCAAGTTTTTAAATTAATTGATTGAATTCTTTGATTATATTTTGATTAGAATGATGAAATTAACTTACAGAAAGGGATCAAGGAAAAGGCCTCAATACTTAACCCCTAAGTCACTTCAAACACTCAATTAGGTTTCAATTTTTATCTTGAAGATTAATTAATTAATTAATTAATTAATCAATTAATTATTTTATTAATCATTAACTAATCAAATTCCAAAAAGTGAAGAAAACTTAGAAAATGAATTAGGAAGAGTATCCCAACTTCATTCCTTAAGCTCCCTTACTGTTCAACAGAGGTAATTAGGCTTAAATAATTAATGAAACCATTGTTCATTCAATAATTATTACTAATAAAATTAAGAAAGTGATTAAGGCTTAATAAATTGATTTTCCTAATTAAGAAATCAATAAAATACCAAAAAATGGGGGGAGGTAGAGGTCATCCCCCCAAATATCCATAGAATGCTGGAGATCAATTGGGTGATTAATTAAGAAATAATTAAGCTAATTAAGTTTCTAATTAAACCTTAATTAAGCCAAAATCACTGTCAAAAATCAACTAATTATATTTTTTCTAGATTCTACTCTAAAATATGTTTAAAATGAGTCCAAGTTTCTATTTGTTTGATTTTTTTTAGAATTAGTTATGAATTTAGGAAGTTTTAGGATTAAAAATAATTTAAGTTTTCACTTCAAAGTGGCGTGATGGGATTTGCTATTTAAGTTTTCACTTTTGAAGGGTGACTCAGATGGAATCGCACACTGTAACTCTGTAGGTTGTCCCATCTAAGATTGGATGGTCATGATTAAACGTGCAATCAGGATTAATCGGTTCTATGCGAGATCAGACCATTTCATCATGAGATATGGACCTATGACCTATCTCCTTAAGCGCGAATGATGGCAACCATCCATCAATCATCACTCGATCTTAGCTCACTCGAGCTCTGAAGGAGATGAAATTAATCCTCCACTTTCGGGAAAGCATACCAAGCAAATCTAACGGTGAAAATCGTATGACATAGAACTCTTTAAAAGACCACCTATTTTCATTCAAGGATCAATTTTAATGGCATACCTCATCGGAGCTTGTGGCCAGCAATTCCAACATCTGAGGAAGCTTCATTTGGAAGAAATGAAGCCCTGTTGAGCCACACGAGCTTTGATTTGGAGTTTGCTCAGAAGGCCAATCCATGACACGTAGATGATCGGTCTTGGTCAAACTTCTACTTTCAGTGGTCGGAGATGATGGGAAATGATTCATTCTCATTCATTTAGCTCCAAAAAAGGTGTGTGCAAAGTAAATTGCACTTTGGTGGAGGTTTGAGCAAATGGCAATGTGGGTGACCTCCCCTATTTTAGTTTCATGTAAAATAGAGAATGGGGATTTTGGGGAGCTCAGGAAGCCTTGGTAATTGCTTTGGAATGTCTCTCCTTAGCTGTTAAGGTTGAATATAATGTGCCTCCATGGGTTTGAGTGAGAATGAGGGGGGTATACCCTCTCATTCCTTAGATCAAACAGTAATGGTTGTTTTAGCTTTTTGGATCAATGGCTAATATAGGGAACTCAATTTGGGTAGAGAATCATGTTAGCTAGCTTCCTTTGAGTGGAAGAGGGCTTGAGAGTGGCTTCCATGGGAGTAGTGGGTGTCCTATGACTTTCCAAGTGTTCCAATTGGAAAGGGGAGGTGATTTAACCTCCCCATGAGTCATGGCCGACCCAACCACCCTTGGGTCTGGTCAGCCATGGTCTTAGGTTCCTAAGTGGACTTATGAATGGGTGCCAAGTAGTTAAAGAAAGAAAATGACCCAATGTGCATGTGTCTTATCTCATGAGATGCCCTAAACTCAAGAGAAAAATGGTTATTTGGCTATGGGTTAAAACTAGGTTAGCCCAAATTTCAGGTGGTTTGGAGTTTATTTGATTTGATTTGGCTTGATTTGACCTATTTAGGTCAAGTTGGGTTAGGTTGGGTCAAGTTGACCAATTGGCCAAATTGGATCAAACCAAGGGTTGGGTTAAGTTCACATGACAAATTGGAGTGTATTGGTGTCATTGGTTTTATTCAATTGCCTTTGGATTTGATTATCACTTATTTAGGTTCATATAGGTCAAATAGGTCAAGTTGATCAATTTGACTAATTTGACCAAATTGGGTTGGGTTAGGTGTTCAGTCAAGTTAAATTGGCTAATTAAAAATGATTGTAGGCTTTGGTTTGGTTTAATTTAGATTTAATTTGATTTTGGTTAATTTGACCATTTAGGTCAATTTGGGCTAGTTGGGTCAAGTTGACCAATTTGTCAACTTGGGCTCAATTATGGCTTCGATCAAGTTCAATAAGTGAATTGGATTAAACTTGATCCATTGGTTGAAATCAATTTGGATCAAATCATGATTTGACCCATTTTGGCCTTTTAGGCCAATTTGGGTCAACTTGGGTCAAATGGCCAATTAGGCTTGGTTTGGCTCAAGTGAGGGTTTGGTCATGTTCAATTATTGATTATAAGTGGGTTTGAATTAATGGTTTTAATCAATTCGGCATATGGTCAATTTTGGCTAGTTTGGGTTTCATTTAGGCAAAATGTTGACTTGGGCAAAGGCTAGGTTTGACCCAATTTAAGGTAATTGTTCATCCTAAGGTGATTGTTGGTTACATTGTGAGGTTTGGATGGGCTTAGTTCAGTCCAATTTGGGTTGGATTAGAACTTGGCTCAAAAAGGTTCCTTTAGGCCACTTTGGGTCAAGTGAGCCTAAAGGGGTTAATTGGCTTGATCATGGATTTATTCAAGTTTAGTTGAACTTACACATGAGCCTAGGATTTAAATATAAATCCAATTGCAAGTGGTTTGGGGCCAAATGGGTTTTGGTTCATATGACAATTTCAAGTCAAAAGGGCTAACTTGGGTTTGATTTGGGTTTGGTTTGATAATTATGGTAGATGTTTATATTTGGGTCAATGATTGAATCATGAAGGAATCCATGAGTTTGAATTGATTAAGGTATCATTTAGCCAAGTTCAAGAATTTGACTAAAAGGGCTAAAATTGGGAATTTGATTTGGTTTGGGTTTCAATCATTTGATAGTTGGATTTGATTTATGATTTGGAATTTAATTGGAGATTAAATTTGAAAATTGAAAAAACCAATCGGATTGGGGTTGATTTGAATTTTGTTAAGGCTATAAGATAGAATCAAAGGGCTTAGGAAGGGATTTGGAGTTTGAATTTAATCATGGGTTTCAATCATTTGATAGTTGGATTTGATTTTGGAATTTGGATTTGAATATGAGGTTTGGTTTGGAAGAGGAAGGAATTGGGCTATGAGTAGGAAGTCCTCCTAAATCACTATGGCACAACCTATCTCTATGGCTAACTCTTCTAATTCTCTAGGGTTAGGTTAAGTTTCACCTAATCACTAGAAGTGTCTTAAAACTAAAGAAATCTTAGTGTCTATAAGAGTTTGATAAGGAAGTTGAGAGCTCACTCCAAAAGTGAGGTCAATAGTACATGACATCTCAAACATTATATTAGGGTTAGGGAATAAGCTATGCTCTTAGCTTCCTTCCTAAATGCAATAGCTTAGTCATCCTGCATACATGAGACTAGATTAATGGTTTTCAAAATCTCTTAGTTGGTGTTAGCTGGCAACCCTTCCAGGCAGATTATAATTTCAAAAGAGCTAGGGATAGGTTCATTTTTCCTCTAGTAAAAAAAATTGATAATTCTAAAAAATTTATAGAATCGCTTAGGTTTAAAGCATCTTTTCAGAGTAAGCATTCAACTACTAGGCATTTCTACTATCTTGTATTATTATAATATAAGTCTAGATTTCTAATAAAATGTTAATATAAATCTTAATAATTTTGAACTCAAAATTATAAAGCATAATGGTAGGTTACTTGAAATGCTTACTAGACATCCCAATATCTAAAACATTTTCTACTTATTTCTTATTTGTCTTCAAAAGAACTCTTCCACCTTGAAACATTATCTATTGAATATCTAAGTCATCATCCTTTAAGGCAAGCTTTGAAATCCATAGATATAAAAATCTATTTCTTTAATCGAGTGTAATCTTAGGAAGGATCTCTCATTCTTAAGATGTAATTAACTATAAGAGCTTGCCCATATTGGGAACTACAAACCCTACAATAAAATTATTCATGTTATACCTCTTCATGTAGTTCAAGAGAAAAATCTCTAGCATATCGAAGACCCATCAGCCTTAGGAGTCCTTGTTAAGTAATTGAATTTATTATAGGGTAATATGTTTATCTTTTGAAGTAATATATTTATCCCTTAATGGAATATTTGATTACATAAATAAATACCCCCAAGATATGTGTGGTGTTAGAAAAAAATTTTCTCACATTCTTAACAAGATTAAAGAAGGTAAGGAAGGTGGTGGTGAGTTTATTACTACAGAGGCCACAAATGAGAAGTTGGGTGATGAAGTAGAGCCGAGTTCGACTCCAAGAAATCCAAGAAGAGACCAACAAGTGTTGCTCTTCATATTTCTCCAAGAAAGAGGGGCGCAAAGAGAAAGGAGCTAGTAGATGATCTTGACTTTATTCACCTTGAAAATAATTATACTATTGACCTAACAGATCTAATGAGTGAAACCTTTATGTTGAAGCAATAGATTTTTCACAAGTTGGACACAGTTCTTGAAGTGCTTCCTAAGTGGATACTTCTTTATGCTATAATGACAACTCAAGCAATGGAATCATAGTTAACTTGGAAATTAACTACAAAGTTTATGTTCAATGTAAAGGATCTTTCAATTGTCAAGTTAGAGTAGAACTCAACAATATTTGTTGAAAGAATGTCAAGCCTGAGTTGATCATGTCATAGGATAAGGTAAAGTAAAATGAAGACTAGAAGATGTGAGTAGTTCTAGAGCTAACTTGCCTCTCTAAAGAAAATAAGAAGTTAGAAATGGAACTTTTTTGTCATGCTAAGGTTTTTCAAAAGATAGAAACTAACTTTCCTAGCTTATTCCATATTTCACCAAGTTGGCAATGAAGAACTCAATGCTAAGTCAGAGCATACTTTTTGGTAGCTTATTCCATATTTCACCAACTTGGAAATGAAGAACTCAATGCCAACTAAAAGCCAAGTTCTCAATCTTTGATAACATGCTCACTATTAATGAGGAAGGTAGTTTCTCTTCCTATTTACTTGCAATTTTTTCTATTTTTTTCTATTTTTTCTATTTTTTATTTTATACCTGCAAGTTAGAAGAGTGGCTTTATATATTAAATTTGTGTACACTTGCTAGTCGCTTTTGTACTTCAATTATTTCTTTAATGAGAAGATGATATTTTATAGTATATTATATTCATGAATCTATTTGCTCAATTATACGCAAAATATTTTTATTGATCTAAACATAATATTTGAAAAATCATAAATGTGTTAAAATATATTCGTTAAAATAATACACTCATTGGAAGAATTAAATCATCACTTTAAGTAATTGCTTCATAATGTTTGGGAAAACTATGTAGCTAACCACATATAGTGTTGTTTTAAGGTTTGTAATCACCAACCATGTAGTGTTAGTTTTAGTTGTTAATCGTGGAGTGTTGGTCTTTGTATTTATAGTTATCGACTACACGAAGTGTTAATCTTTTGCTTGATTCACCAACTACATAGGGTGTTGATTTTAGTCACCAATCATAAAATGTTGGTTTTTGTATTTACAATTTCTAACAACATTATGTGTTAGCCTTACACTTAAGTCATCAACCACATGGAGTGATGATTACCTTATCATTTTTTGAAGTGTTTAAAGTGAGTGTGTGCTCACGATACAATTTTAGTTTTATCAAACAATCAAGTTAATCATAATAAATTTAAGCCAAAAGTGGCGCACCAAGTTCTTTGGATCTCCATATGGGCCATATGTGGTTCACCAAAAAAAGCTTTTTGCTTGGGCCAAAAGTGGCTCACTTGGTGATTTGATTTGACATGTAGCTCCCTTTGTGTTAGCTTAGACTATTATTACTTATTTAATCCTTTTGGTTCCTATGACTCATCAGGACATTAGGTGAGTTAGTGAAAAACTCTTAGTTTTATTTTTAACAATCTTTCATTGTGTGAATAGAAAAACCTTACAGATTAGTAACAATAAAATAAGTAAAAAAAGAGTATCTCATGAGTAGTTTTTTTTAAAGTCTCTTATATTTCAAGTGCATGGTACATCTTGTTCTGAATATGTTTGAAATTAATAAGCTCATAGGATGACTTATTTCTTGATTATGTAGGGCCCATCCCAAGTGTGGGTAAGTTTGCCTAATATAATTTGGCGAGCTGATTTATCTACTTTCTTAAATATTAAGTCACCAGCCATGAAATGTTTTTCTTTGATATGGTGGTTATAGTATTTTTTTTTTTTCTGTTTACCTCTTTTCTTTTTCTCACCTTAGTGATGCTTCAATTCATAATTCTTCCAATAAATCAAGTGTGACTTTTATAGCCTTAGTATTTGACCTTTTCTACTTGCTAATTCCTTGATTTGGCTTTGCAGTCACCATTAACTCTTTGGCAATTGAGTTTGGAGTTCATACTTGATTGGTTGTTTGATTCCATTTCATTTGATAAAGGAAATGGTGTTTTCTTAGATGTTGATCTTAGATTTGTTATGAGTGCCTAGAGTACAATGGGTAAAGATTCTATCCATTTGGCTTTTGCCCATCTACCTTTTTAACAAGTTAATCTTTTTATTCACCACCTCCACTTGACCATTACTCTGAAGATGATGCATTGAAGCATACTTGAGTTGAATTCATTTTGACTTGTTAAATTCCTTCAGAGTGTTTGTCAATAAATTTTCTAACATTATCAATGATGACTAACATTAGTAGCCCATACCTACAAATAATATTAGTCAAAATAACATTTCAAACTCTCTAGGTTATCTTGGTGAGTGACTTCTTGGCCTCTACTATAAGTAATGGATCATGATGAATATGAATTTTCACTATCTGGTAGTGATTGACAAGGGGGGTGGAGAGTGACTATCATGTAATAGGCTATAAAGGCTATGATGGCTGCTACTATAAAGGACCAAACTTTTGACACTGCTTGTACATCTTGGTGAATTCTTAAACATTTTTTCTTGGTGTGGGCTAGATAAATCCTTTCTATAGAATTTGATGGTGAGTGTTTTTTTCCTAAATGGCTTTCACATTCACTAGAGTGTACTTTATCTTAATCACTTTACTTACACATCTCATATTTAGTGAGGTTGTTGAACTCTGAAATAACTGGCTACTAATTAGAAGTTACTAAGAAACTTTAATTTTGAATATTTCTCCCATATTTTTAAGAATTTCTTTATGGGATAAATCCAACTAGGAAAATCTTCATTATCTACTTACATGGACACATCCTGTTTGATGTTTGGCTAGTCAAGTTGGAGAGCAAGCTACTCCTTAAGTCCATTTGCTCTTGATAGTAGTCAGAGAGCTGATTTTGGTCTTTTGGGACTTGTTCAATTTTTATGTATTTCACTCTTAGAATCTCCACTTTTATTTTAAGTTGTTGTTTTTGCAATAACATATTCCTTAACTCATAATTTTAAATTATTTAATTCACCATGAGTTGTGAGTCTGAATGAACTATGATATATCAAGCACCATGTCCTTGAGATATTCTTAATCTAGAGAGTAAAACTTTGCATTCATATTTATTATTTATTACTTTGAAGTTAAACTATACAACAAAAGTTTAAAGATGACTACCAAGAGATTTTATAATCAAAGTTTAAAGACGACTCCCACTTTATTAATGCCAAATTGGTGAAACATGGCCATTTGGATGCTAAACTTTTGGACTTCTCCAATGTACTCAAATTATTGAACTCCAATGATGACAACTATGAGAGTAGTTTGAGTTGATATATCTTTTCTTCTTTCAATTTTATATATTTTTGGCACCTAGAATGCATGTATCTTACTCACTTATAAAGATTTTATATGAAATGAAAATCATGATTGAGTATAAATGTGCTTCAAGTCAAGTATATTTATATGAGTAACAACTAAATTTATTTCCTTGTTGGGTATTGTTGAAAGAATGCTTTATCACTAAGTTGATACTCATTGGTTGATGTGTGAATAACTCTGTTCCTAACTTAGAATATTTTGAATCATTGATCAATAGAAAGAACCTCCCTGGGTAGTCGCATTGGTATAGCAAGATGGTGTACACTCTTAGATTGATACTCATATATTGATGCATGGATAACTCTACCCATGGCTTAAAATATTTAAGGGAATCTTCTCTAGATAGTCGCTCTAGCATATCTAGTATGTGTATACTTGCTTGGTTGATATTCACTTATTATTATTTGAATAAATTTGCTTAAGACTTAGAGTATTTTATGCTATCAATCAATAGAAAGAACTTCCCTAGGTGGTTTCTCCATGTATAATCATGTCAAAATAGTGAGTTAGATGTACTTCTTTAAGTATGTATTTGCTTATTTTTGTATGAATAATTATGTTGTTGACTTAAAACATTTTATGTCATTGTTCAAATGAGAGTGCCTTCCATATATAATCACATTATACATTAGTCACCTTTTTAGAGAATTAATCTTGAATTTCTAATTAGGAGAATTGGATTTTTCTTAGTCAGTGACTTCATGGGCTATAAGACCAAAACATTTTTAAGTCACTAATGAAATTAGAGTGCCTTCCATAAATAATCACATTTTTAGAAAATTAATTGTGACTTGCTAATTAAGAGAATTAGACTTTTTTTAGTCACTGACTTCACAGGGTGTTGATATTACACTATAGTCACCAACTGCACACAATATTGATCTACTGAGTTGCCAACTAAGAGAGTTAGTCTTTTTTAGTTTAGTTGCCAACCTCATGGGGTGGTAGTCTTGTGTTATGGTCACAAGCCAGAAAGAGTGTTGGTCTTTTGAGCTTCTAACTATTAGAGTTGGTCTTTTTGAGTTCTGTTACTAACATCATGGGGTGTCTGTCTTACACTATAAATTCCAATCACATGGAGTATTGGTCTTTTGAGTTACTAAGTAGGAGAGTAATCCTAATAAGATCAATTACTGACCTCATAGGGCATCAGTGTTACATTATAAGTGCCAATCACTTGGACAATTATTCTTTTGAGTTTCCCACTAATAGAGTTAATCTTTCTTGATTTTGATTATCAACCTCACGAGGTGTTGGTATTGCACTATAGTCGCAACCACACTGAGTGTTAGTCTTTTTAGATGCCAACTAGGAGAATTGGTCTTTTTCGTGTTTAGTTGCCAACCTCATGGGGAGTTTTCCTTACACTCTAGAACTTGTATAGTCAGTTGAACTTCAGGATAACTTATCCAAAACTAACTTTTTCAGGCCAAGAGTGGAGCACCAAGTATTCAAATCTCCTACTAGGGCTTTCACTACTAGCCAAGTGAGACCTTTCTTCAGGACAAAAATGGTGCATTGAGTTTCTTGAGTCATCACGTAACTCCCCAAGTGTTCTTGCATGAAGAGTTTATCCTGATTGACATTAGTATTTTAAATTCTAAGAGTGGTGTGTCAAATATTTGGATCTCTTACGCTGGCTTTCACCACTTACCAAGTAGGACCTTTCTTTAGGCCAAACAAAGACATCAAGTATCTTGAGTCATGACATAGCACCGTATAAGTTTCATTTTGATTCAGTATGTACCTTTGGTAGCTATTATTATTCTGTGAGTTAAGTTACTTAAGAAATAAAACATAAAAATTTATTACTAAAAATAAGAAGATATATGATACTCAAAACTAGTAAAGCGAGCACAAATTAAAGAAACTTTCCTTTAAGGATAAAACTTCTTTAGATATTTAACAACCCATATCCTTGGTATACCTTCATGTTAATATGATTATAGTCAGTATATACCAGGATCGACTTCTTCTTTGATTAGGAAAGGCCCATCCTACTTTTGGGTGAGTTTCCCCAAAACATTCTATCAAGCAATGACATCTACTTTCTTCAGCACAAAGTCGACACCTTTGAAGTTCTTCTTCACATAACAATTATTATACTTGGCTATTCACCTTTTTGTTTCCTCTTGTCTTAGTCATACCTAAATTTTGAGTTCTTCAACCATGTTAAGTGTGTCTTTCATAACCTTCCAGTTTGCTTGAGCCCACTTGCGATCTTCATCTTCTTTTATTTCCATTATTAAGACTTGGGGGAAATTTTATGACACCACATAGAGTTTAGAAATTTTTTATTTAGATGATAAAATGTGTCATTAAGGTGTAAACATGTTATCTCAAAAGATAAACATGTTATCCTATAATGGATTCAATCATTTTATAAAAGACCCCTACGGCTACTAGGTCTTTCATGTACTAAAGATTTTTCTCCTAAACTACATGAGAAGTAGAGTGGGGTTTATTTTAAAATGGGTTTATGGTTCCCTATAAGGGCAAGCTCCTATAGTTAATTACATCTCAAGAAGAAAGGTCTCTTCCAAAGAATACTCTTGATTAAAGAAATAAGTTATTATTTTTATGAAGTTCTAGGCTAGTTTTCAAAGGAATGATATTTGGAATTTCAATTACGAACATTCCAAAGTAAGAGGACTTGTTTTTGGAAGTAAATTGGATTGACGTATAAAATGCCTTCTGATTCTAGGATTCCCTGTAAGCATTTCAACTATCCTATCATTTGGCTTTAAATTTTGGAATTTAATTTATATTGTGTTGATATTTTCTTAGAAATCTTGGGCTTAGATTCTAGCAGCATAAGACTACAGAAATACTTAAGATTGAAGACTTACTCTAAGGAGGATCCTTAAGAACCTAAGTCTACAATTACCTCTGACATAAGTCAGATTCTCGACCTAATTTCATTTCTAGGAATTATTGGCCATTCCTCTTGCATGAGGGAACAAACCTATCCCTAACTCTTCTGGACTTACAACCCGCTTGGAAGGGCTGCTAGCTAACACCACCTAATCACATTTTAAATTTATGATGCCAAGTTTTATGTACACAAGATGGCTAGGCTATTGTATTTTTAGGAAATAATCTAAGAACATAGGCTCGTTGTTTAATCCCTTGGATCATGTAAGGTATGAAATGTATATAACTAATGCATAGTTTTTAGATTTTTATATATTTTGACTCAAGATTCATTTAAGGCATTGGGTATAAATTTTATGCTTAAATGCCATGCAATTAGAATTCATCATGTGCCAAATCAATAAAAGAAGGTAGACATCCCCAAGAAGGCGGTCATCCTCACAAGTCACATGCCTCTTCTGTGCAATGGGTGAAGTCCCCAATTTAAGAGTTCAAAGCAATATGATTGCATGATTTTCAAATCCAAATTATTTCTAATTGATTTTAAGTTATTCTTAAGGCATTAATTTATGTAAGATTTCAATTTTCTTGATTTTTATGTTTCAGTTGATTAGATTTAAGTTTAATAAAAATTTAATATTTTTTTATGAGCCTATGTATAGGCATTCATCATAGAAAGCACAATACAAAATTAAACTTAGAAAAGTAGATTGATTTTGTTACACACCCAAAATAAATCAATGTAATTTATAATTAAAGAAAGGCCAATATGGTCGAGTATCGCTATACACCCAGGAAGAAATAGTAAATGGGTAGCCAAGCTCTGACCTGATATAGCCCAACATAGAACTATAAGTTTAGATATATGGGTCTTCTTTTTAAGATCGTCTCCTTCTTTAGGGACTTCCATTGGGCTTCATACAGGACCACTACACCTATTTGTTGCTAAGGTCAGGTCCTGCTAATCCAAGACCCTATAGATCCTAATATAGTTCTAAGCTTAAATTTATATTTCAAATTCAAAATAAATCTTAAGCCTTACAAGATAGATGTCAAGAAAATACTAATAACACATAGTAGTTATATTTTACAAATATATGGACTTTGCATTAGTTGCTTGCCAAGCCTACCTGTCTTATTGGGCTATGCTAAAGGACTTAAGCGTACCGGCAAGAAAACAATAATTTTAATTTATTTATGATAGTTATCCTTTTTAGCTTAGTCCCCTATTGAAGATAATGTTAGTTCTATAAAGAACATTCTACCATCCAATCTAATGAGCAAACAATCCTAGACATGTAGTCTAAAATAGTACACCATAAAGACATGAAAAGCACATCACATCACAAACAAAGTATCATAAAAATCATAGAACAACCTAACCTAAGTCTAGGGTCTGAGACCTAATGATCAAGTGTGTGATGGGAATGGACTTGTGTGGCAATACTTTGCTAAGACATTTTAGTTATAATTTCAATTTGGGTTTTGAAGTTTGTTTGATTTACCTTTAGATCATTTCAATTCAAATGATTTAATGATTTGAGATTTGTTTTTAAGTTAACTTTTATGTTAAAGGAAAATTTAGGTTTTCAAGAATGGAGAATAAAATAGATTGCACTTTTGGGTGGAACCCATTCTATTCAACATCCTAAACCCTAATAGAATGAATCTTACATCCTAAGATGAAGATTCATTCCAAAGCCCTAACTATGATTCTTAGGTGTCATAATTAATCTATTTTGATTCATTTAGATGATTTGGGTTTTGAGTTTAGTTTGGATTAAAGTTTCATAATTTTAATGTTTTTGAAATTTAATTCTTCATTTTATTTTTTATGATTTGATTAAATCTTCTTTATTTAATTGATTTTGAATTTGAATTGTTCTATTTATTTCATTTTATTTAAATTGGTTTAATATTTATTTCATTAATGTTTAATTTAAGTTATGCTTATGTTATTGAATTCATTTGGTTGAATTTGAATTATGTTAACCTAAGAAATTTATGTTAGTGTTTTAATCCATTATTAAGTTACAATGATTATGGATTAAGATTTTATGGATTATTTGATTATGAGTTCATCAACTTTAAGGTTTGATTAAACTTAATATTCATTATTATTTTCACTAACCCTTAAGTAAGTAAGTGGTCAAGTTATTTGGTTTAAAATGTTATAGAATTATCTTTAAATTTTTTTGATGTTGGAGAAGATGTTTCAAACCAATTTTATAAATTTTGTGATTTATGAATTTTTTTAATTTATTATTTGAATTATATTGACGTAAAGATTTGGAAATTCAATAATTCCCAATCCAAAGGTCAATTGGGTTTGAAATTTTTATGGCAAGTGAGATTTGTTTCCAATTTTATATTTCTAAAGTTTCATTTTAATCAGATGTATAATTAAGGTGTAATTAAGATTTTAATTATTTCATTAAAACCTAAATTAAGCTTAATTTAATGAGAATTATTTGGGGTTTTTATTTTTCTTTGATTCCACTCAGACAAATGTATCCATAAAGGGTTCATTCATAATTTTTTGAAACTTGGTTGATTTATTGTGATTTTTCTAGGTTCTAGTTAATTATTTGAATTAATTAATTTAATTAATTACCAAATTAGGCCATTTTGTGATTTATTAATTTTTAATGGGTTTCATTGGTGTATCCAAGTTCATTAGGGTTTGTTATTTAATTTGAAGTAATTTATTTTATTTAATTTTATTTTATTTAATTAAAATTGAAGTTTAGAGTTTGAAATTTGATATTTTTTAAATTACTTAGCAATAATTTCCCAAAGATTCATTGTAATTGAATTAATAGTATGTGATTAATTTAGTTTAATTAATTTCATTTAAAATTAAATTAATCCAAATTTACAAAAAAAAATTAATTAGGTATTTTGGGTTTAATGGATTCTACTCATTAAGATGGATCCATAGAGCTCTCATTTGCATCTTTTAGCTTTATATTGTATTTATTATGATTTTTTAAATATTTTGGCCTTTTTTAATTATTTTTTAATTATTTAAAGTCAAAATTATCATTTTAAATGGAGTCACTGATGTGGCACCATTGCCATGTGGCACGGTGCTATTGGGCCACATAGAATCCACATGGAGGCCATATCCAAATCGGTGCCATGCGGGATGGATATGGAAGATCGGATGGTCCTAGTTTGTTCCCAAATTTTCTATAGAAGTTGAATCAAATCGTGCGGCTAGAACTCAACCGTCTGTTCTAAATAAAAGGAACGTACGGTGGAGATCATTCCCTATTCATTTTTTATGAGAGATGGACGTCGTCCATTGGATTCAATAGATTTTTAGCAATTTCAGGGTAATTTCAACTTAATTTTGATTGCAAAATGATTAAGGATCAATTTGCAATCGATCTATATAGTTTGATCCTCATGGGGATCAAATTCCCTTCATAAAAGACCAAACTAAGATGATATAGAAGTCGGTTGTGAAGCATACCTCATCTACGGTGATCCCAGGAGTTTCTGTGCTTCGAGCACATTCACCTCAATTTGAATTAATTAATTTAATTAATTACCAAATTAGGCCAGATGCCTTGGAGACCAACTTGTAGTCATTTTCCATCAGGTTTGACCATTCTCTAGCTTGCTAGCAGTGACGAGCCTTAGTGAGTATTCAATTGAGGTCACCTCGACCTCTCAAATGTGTTGGGACGTTCAATTTGATGTTAAACACTCTCCCTCCCTCATTTTTTCATTGGAGGTCGAACAATTGGCTGCTAACTCTCACTAAATTCTAGCTTTCTAGTGGTGAGAGGACTGGGGAATGCCCTTTTTCTTCTTCTCTTCACTTTGTGAATATTTTGGGATAAAAAGAGGGATAGGAAAGGCTTTCTATCCTCTCTTTCCATACATGGGCAAGAGCCATGTATTTAAGTTTCTAGGTGGCTGGATTCCATCCACTGGCAGTGGGAGGCTCAACTAGAGGGTGAATTTGATCTATCTTGGCCTTGTGAGGAGTTAGGATAAGAAATTTAAAGGTAGGAAATCATTTCCTCTCCTTTCCTCATTTGGCCAAGAGAGTTACCTTCATGGAATTCTCCTTTCTCTCTTGCTTGCTCTCATGGAAGAAGAAGTCAATTCCTTTTTGCTTGAGAGCTGGCCACTTGATTTCAAACCTTGTAACCATCCTCCATGAGGTGGTCAAATATGGATTGAATAAAATCCAAGGGATTCTGGATGAATGGAGGAGAAACAAATCCAACAAGCATCTTTACTTGGTCAAAACCTCAACTCATTCGCCCCCAACTTCACTTATGGCTCTTGGCATCACCACCACAACCCTTAGGCTACTATTTGGCTACGCAAATCAATCCCAATGTGAGTTTGAGGTTAAATACAAATCCATTTCAATTGGATTGACATTTAATTCAAGCAATTGGATTCAAAGTATTTTGATTTTATTTATTTAATTTTAGGTTTAATTATGTTTAATTAAAGAGTTAAGAAGTTTTAATTTGATTAATTCATTTAAGATTTGAATTAATTTTTCATTTCACCTTAACCCATTTAAGCTTAAATTGTTTAAGCATGATTTCAATTGGGTTCAAATGACCCATTTGACTCAATTGTTTTTGGACTCTCCAATCATGCTTGTTCACATGTGTGTGATGATTTAGAGTGATTGATTTCATTTGATTTTAACCCATTTAATTTAGTGGGCTTAATGGGTTAAGCTTGGGTTCATTAGGGTCAAATGACCAATTTGATCAAATTGGACCCAATGGTGAGTTGGATTATGTTTGATTATAATTTTTAACTGATTTTTTGCAATCAAATTGAGTTGATTTCAATTTGATTTGAGTTTGAATCCAATAGGACCCATTTAGAATCATTTAGACTAAGTGTCTAATTAACCTAAATAAGGCCTAAATAAATTTAAATTTCTTTAGATTTATGATTAAACATGTTTATTTTATCATTTATATCATTTGTAATTATTTCTTTTGGTCAAATTTTGGTGGGTTGAGCTTTGACTTGGTGGAACCCACATAAGTCAAACCCCTATCACAAGGTTTAACTAGATTTGACTTTGATTTGAATTTGGATTAATTCATTTTGATTTATTTAAATTTATTTTGACTTATTTGTATTTTATTTGATCCAATTCAAGTTTAAAAAATTGGGTTGAATCTACCTAAACCCATTAGGTTATATCAAACCTAAAGAAGAAGCACTGGGTCATTAGATGTAGTGTCTTAAGTGCTTAATTTTGAGATTCCTAATCTAGGATTAGGTATCTTAATTAATAATTTTAGAAGTGATGTTAACCTTATCCAGAAATGAGGTCAATAAGACTCTTTGGCTATACACTTTATACTTGATTGATAGGATGGCTTTTGTACCATGCGATAATGTGAAGGGCAAGTATCCTCTTGCGTTAGTAAGTGTTGTTCCAAGAACTTAGAGTATCATGGGTAGTGTGTCTACCCATTTAGCTTTGGAACCTTCAATTTTTTTCGTGACCAAGTTGAGGATCTTCTTATTAGTAGCTTCAACTATTTTGTTACTCTATGAGTGATGCACTGATGTGAATTTTAACTTTATTCCTTGAGCTCGTAGAACTCCTTTAGGTATTTATTAATTAATTGAGGCCCATTATCAATGATGAACTCCATTGGCAACCCATACTTGCAAATAATGTTAGTCCAAATAAATTTTCTTATCTTGAGAAGTGATCTTTAAGATTCATTTACTAAAATAATTGATCATGCCTAAGATGAAACTTTTTTTTTGTCTATTGATCATCAATAATGGATCTATCAAATCGATCTGCTAAATAGTGAATGGCCATATTCTGGTGATGGGTTGCAAAGGTTGTGATGGTTGATGCTAAAGTTCTTCAAATTTTTGGTATTGTACACTTCTTCTTGTGAACTCTTCAGCATCCTTTTTGAGCATGGCCTAGAAATACCCTTGCCTCGAGATTATTTGAGAGTATCCTTCCACCGTGTGGATACTAATTAGAAAGTATCTCCTCAAGGACCTTCTTTTGTTTAGCCTCTCTCATATATTTGAGGTTAAGCAAAGTCACCAACATTCAGAATAACTCACCTCTTATTAACAGGTATTAGGCTTCTCTATATTTGAATCTCCTCAAATCCTTAGTCATTTCTACAATTTCATTGATCTGTAAGTAATTTTTAATGTGGTCAACCTAACTTAGCGAGTATTCATGATCAACTTGTATTGTCTCCTTATCTTTAGTACTCAACTGGGTAAGTTGAATGATCATATGCTCCCCAAGTCCACTAGTTCGAGATAATAGGTTAGCGAGTTCATTTTTTTCTCTTGAGATTTGCTCGATTCAGAAATATTTCGATTGCCAAATTTTTAATTTTACTTTAAGTAAGTACTTTATCAAGGACTCATTACAGACTTTGTACTCTCCATTACTTATCTTACCATAAGTTGTGAGTATGAATAAGTTATCATCCATGGCTCCAAAGCCCAAGAAAATCTTAGTTCATCAAGTAAAGCTTCATATTCAGCTTGATTATTTGTCACTTTAAAGATAAATTTAAATAATTTTATTATTGTGATCCATGCTGGACATTTCAACACTATGCCCGTACCCATAGTTGGCTCACCGGAAGAGCCATCTATGTATAGTCACAACAAGGGATCTAGGTTGATGTGAAGTTTCTATGAGCTACTATAGTTAACAAAGAAATTTATGAGTACTTGGAACTTGGTCATAGTTCGAAGTGGGTATGATATGTCAAACTCACTCAGCTTTATAGACCATTTCAGTAATCTTCCTAAGTGATTAGGCTTAACAAGCACAAATTTTAGTTGGTTAATAGTGACAACTTGTATAGAGTGCACCTAAAAGTAAGTTTTAAGTTTTTTGATGGAGGTGATTAGTGTGAATGCAAGCTTCTCCATGAGTGGGTAGTTTAACTTGGTGCCTCAAAGAGATTTACTAGTATAGTAGATGATCCATTGGTTTTCACCTTCTTCTCTGGTTAGGACTGAACTAATCAAGTCTTCTCCCACTCCAAAGTATAGTGATATGATTTCTGCCTCTTTTGGGATCTTCAACAAAGGTAATGATATGAGTAGGGTCTTCAAGTCATTAAAGGCTATTTCACATTCTAGAGTCCAATCAAAAAATTTTGATCCTCGAAGGACCTTGAAAAATGGTGATCATCATTTGCCTACTTTTGAGATATACTGCCTACTACTCACTAAGCCATTGTATATTTTTATGTTGTTGGATGAGCACATGTCAAGTATATTTTTTACTTTATTTGGATTTATTTTTATTCCTTCAAATGTAATGAGAAACCCTAGAAACTATTTTGCTTATGCACCAAAATTGCATTTCATAAGGTTAAGGCACATATTGTACCCTTCATGTGTGGTGGCCTGAGATTATGCTGGAGATCTTTTACATAATATCAATGCAAAATAATAGAAACATGATATTTCCAACAAGCTCACTTAAGTATTTCATGAAAAGTTTGAGGGAGGCATTGACTCAAGTTTTCTTAAGAAAGCAAGCTAGAAAAATGGGAACCCTTCCTTATTCTTCATAAATTCTCGAACTAGCTTGCTATCCAAGCACCTTATGTTCACCCTCATTAGAAAATTTACATATAAGCATTCCCAAAATGAATATAATGTTGACTTCATGAGCCTCATCTCATGTGAGATTGACTTTGTTGATAACAAACACATGTTCATATTTATTTTAGCAATGTAGTTGGCTGAAATTTTCAAAATTCCATTGGATTTAATTTAAAATTCTCTAGAATATCTTTCATTCTTTTATTCAATCAATTTCAATTGATTAAATATTCCATGATATTGTATTGAATTCAAATTAAATCCCATCTTGGAAACTCCTTGGCCGACCATATCATGCCAATCAATTTAAATAAAATTTTAGAATTTTTACCAAACCACTCTTGGCCAAAATACCTCTCTTAATTAAATTCAATTGAGTAAATTGAATACCTTACCATTTGGATTTCTCTCTTCTTAGCCTTGGCTGAAATCCCTCTCATGCAAATTGAATTTAAAATTGATAAATTCAAATAAAATTTTCTTACCAAATATGTTTCCCGCCTCTTTTTTCCATGGTCGAACCCATCTTTGAAATTTCTTTTATTTTTAATTTATTTGTGTTTAATCAATTCCAAGATTGCTTTCCCTATTTTTTCGGATTGGCTGACCCCTATTAACCTCTTAACCTATATATGCATCTTTTTAGACTAGGGTTAAACTTCTTCTTCAAGTTTCTTCTCTTGGTCGGACTTGAAAAAAGATTTTCCTTGGAGATTTCTCTTGGTGAATCAACTGCTGACCACTTCAACACACTTTCTCTTCCTTCCTTCAAGTGATTCCTTTTGAGTTTGTATAAAAGAACTTGGAGTTTTGGTGGATTTCCTTGTGGACGAAAGCTTAACAAGGTGCATTCATATTATTTTGTGATTTTACATGCTAGGTTACCTTGTTCTCCTTCTTGGCTTAAGGTTCTTATGCATTTGGTCAATTTGTTTTGTGCTTAACTTACCTACTTCTATATTTTCTCAAGTTGAATGAAAGCTTAGTGGTTGATTGATTAAAGTTTGTGATTGCAGGTTGTTTTCTCTTCATTACTCCTACATATTCTAAAGAGAGACTATTTTCTTTTTGATTATTTCATATAAAAGACTTGTGAGTAACAAGTTTTATTACTTCTAAATCATCTCATCTTTTGCATAAATAATAATTTCTTTAAAAGAAAATTCATTTGAATTTATGTTCTTTCATTTTGCATATACATGTGATATTTCTTCAACTCAAGTCTCTTCATAATTATTTGATTGGCATAGTTTTTCAAATCAACATTGTGCTACATTTTAAATCATTAACTAAATCACTTTCATTTCAAGTTATTACTTGTTTTTCAAACCTTTTAAAAGTTTATTTCACATCATATACACCTTTCATGCTTAATCATTGCATTCAAGTTTAAACATCAATTAAAGTGAGCTATCTTTCTTACTTTTGTTTTCACTTGCCTTAATATTATTGTAGTTGGCTTTTAAGAGCAAAATTATTTTAAATTGAGAGCTAGATACTTTCATATTCCACTTTCTTTTTTTCTTATTGGGTTGTACTTTGCCATTTAGGAAAGTACGTTTTGGGTTGTACTTGGCCATTAAGGAGAGTACGTGTTGGGTTGTACATGCCCGTGAAGGAGAGTAGTGAAGATTTGTTGTAATCTCAACTTTATTAAAGCTAATTCCTAGCTTGGGTAGTTGGGCATGTACATAGGCAAGTTTTGGGGTTTAGCCAAAAAATGTAAAATTGGTGTAGGTAAGTAACAATTGGTATCAAAGCCTCAGCTCAATTTATAGCTTAACATCCTTGAGTTTAATTATTATGGCATACATTTTATTTAAAAGTGCACTACTTGAAGGACAGTCTACACATAGATCACCTTCACTTGATAATGTTCCATTTGATTATTGAAAAAATTGCATTATTACTTTTATTCATGGACAAGATTCTAGAATGTGGGATATGTTGACACATCAATATCACACACCCACTATTAATACAAATAGTTTAAAAGTTGATAAACCTTTTGATGAATGGTCTACTTCTGAAAGAGAATTGACTGAATTAAATACAATGGCTTGGAACATTCTTAATTGTGCTTTACTTCCTAATGACTACATGAGCATTTTTATGCTTACTACTATAAAATAAATATGGGAAAAACTATTTCTTACTTATGAAGGTACTAATAAAGTTAAAGATGCTCACAGAAATAGCTTAGTACATAAATATGAATTATTCCTCATGTTTCCAAATGAAAGTATTTCTGATATATATACTGGTTCATAAAAAATATAAATACCTTGCACTCACTTGGAAAAAAGTATAAAAATCAAGATTTGGTTTGTAAAATTTTGAGAGGCCTTCCAGAAGATTGGAATGCAAAAGTTACTGCTATTAGTGAAGCTAAAGATTTAACAACGTATACACTTGATTAGCTCCTTGGTTCTTTGATAATATATGAATAGATTATTCAACAAAGGGATGAAAATGACTCTTTCCAAAAAAAGAGAAAGGAAAATTAATTGCTTTGTAGGTGGAAGATAGTTATAAAGAAAATTTTTCATGTTCTGATGCTGATAGTGATGAGATTGCTTTACTTTTAAAAAAAAGCTAGGAAATGTGATTAGAAAGAAAAAGCATCGGTATGGAAAATTTAAATACATAAATTTCCTACTAAAGATTGAATGCAAGAGAAGGAATAGTATGATTCAATTGTAAAAAGCCCAGACATATAAAAGGTGAGTGTCCAAACTTAGCTCAAAAAGAAAAATTGAAAGAAAGAAGTATTAGAAAAGTAAAAGCCTCAAAAGAAAAAGAAAAGAGCACTTTGGGCTAACTCTGATTTAGAAGAATCAAGTGATGGCACTATTGAGGAAGAAGCAAATATATGTCATATGGCTAATGTGGATTCTACAAGTGAGGTATGTGAAGATATTTCTTATGAATAATTAGATGATACTTTAAATGAATTAGCATATTAATATTAAAAATCTAAAAAAAAAATTTAATATTCTAGAAAAAAAAGAAACAAATTTAAAAGCATGCTTCATCTTTAGATAAATAATGTGTTGAATTAAAGGCTAATAATAATGCTTTATTAGGTCAATCAATACTTGTGAAGAAGTTGATAAAGGAAAATTTATCACTTGATGCAAAATTAAATTCTTGTAGCAGATTACATTCACATGTTCCATTCATTAGAAATAAGTTGTCAAATGCATCAAGATCATTTAAATTTAGACCTTATGCAAATACAAATGTTACATGTAATTTATAAAATAAAAAAGGTCATATATCTTCTAATTGTCATGCAAGAAAATCTCAATCATTTCCTAATCACACTTTATTTGGATGCCTAAAAACAAAATACTTACAGATATTACATGGCATTCATTGCATATCTTTTCATTTGGATGTTGACCCAAACATGTTTAGGTTCCAAAAGTTGATCCCTAATTATATTTTGTAGGAGTTCCTTCAAAGCAAAATCAAGAAAGGCATGTGGTACTTGGACAACGAATGTTCAAGACATATGACAAGTGACAAATCTAAATTTTCTACTATAGAACGTTGTGAAGAAGGATTTGTAGTTTATGGTGATAATGCTAAAGGAAATATAATTATAGTTGGTTCTATTTCTAAGGATTCAATTAATTTAGATAGAGTTTATTTTGTTGAAGGTTTAAATTATAATCTTATTTCCATTAGTAAATTATACAATAAAAGATTTAATGTTGAATTTCATGCATCCTTCTGTACAATTAGAAACAAGGAAACTATTTTGCTTGCTGGTCATAGATACAAAAACATTTACCTTATAAATTTTGAAAATGCAAGTAATGCAAATTTAAATTTATTTTGTTTTAAAAGTTCACTTAATGATATTTGGTTATGGCATAATAGGTTATGTCACATTAACATGCATTCTTTAAACAAACTTGCAAAACTTGATCTTATTGATGGTTTACCTAAAATGAAATTTCATTTTGATTATGTTTGTAATGCATGTATTCATGAAAAACATTCTAAATATTCTTTCAAAAATGAAAATATTATTTCTACAACTAGACCTTTAGACTTATTACATATGGATTTATTTGGCCCTCTTATCATTGGTAGCTTAGGTGAAAATTCTATGGTTTTGTTATGATTAATGATTTTTCAAGATTTACTTGGATTTATATTTTTAATTCATAAAAATGTTGCTTTTGAACATTTAAAAAAAATTAAACATATTCAGCTTGATAGAAGTCTTCTTGTTAGTAAAATTCAATATGATCATGGTGGTGACTTTGAAAATAAAAATTTTAAAAATTTTATGATGACTTTGCTATTAAACAAATTTTTTCTCCTTGAACTCCTCAACAAATTGGTGTTATTGTTGGCTTTATGAGCTATTAATTCCTATTAATTTTGATGATAACAAATATGCTTGGATGTTCTAATGTATGTCTTACTTATTTCAGATATATTGATTGCTAATTACATATCTAATATGTCTCACAATATATTTGATGAAATTGCAAGTATGAAAGAACAAAAGACAAATTAAAATTGATACTTGAAGCTCGAGATACAATATTTTAGGACTGTCTTAGATGTTCATATGAGTTCATTGGCATGAATTAATTTGCTCACAACTGAACATATTATTTTTATTTATTTTAAATAATGATAATGAGATTATTTTATATAAATAAATAATCTTTGTCTAATTAACATTCAACTATATGCTTCATACATAATATTTAAATTATCAAAATAGTAAATGATAACTAATTATGATTATTGAGTGTGCCTAATTTATATATTTAACATAATTAAATATTTTAATTTACTTTAAAAGTTATATGATAAGTAACATATGTATAATTATATCTAAATTATATCTTAATTTTAAAATATCATATTTCAAAATTAATAAAAATAAATGAAATTTAGTATTTTAGCCAAAGTCATTTTATAATCAAGGAACTTAGATCTCATTTCATCTCCAAATGATTCCTTAGATTTTGTTTTCCTTTAATTAGATAGGTTACATGACCCACGTTTGATTAAAATGGAATTTATTATGAGTTTTCAAACATTAGCTAATTTTAATAATGAATGCATGCTACATGTTTTGAATATATTAAGAGTCATATTTGATTATTTTGACTTGCCCATGTGACTAGCCATTTTTTGGCTATTTGAATTTAACATTTATTTAATATAAATCATATTTTTACTGAATATTATATTATTATATGATAAAATGATATTAGAATAATATTTTTTTGAAATAATCCAAAATGACCTTCTTGCTTATAAATAGCCCTCATTCTCTTCATGAAAGTGTTGCTAATTCAAATTCAAAATCTCTCTAGCAAATCTAAGAGAAAACTTCATAGATTTTCCTTTCAAGTGTTCTCCATATATTGTAAGATCAAATACTTGGTTTGGAAGCTTCAACATCTTCAACTAAGCAAGCTTTCTTAAATCACTTGAGTTTATTTTTCTTAATCTTAATCTCTTTTAGTTGTTCATACTATTTTCACCATCTATTTATTGTTTCAAAATTTTCTTTTTAGTGGATTACTCATTGGACAATAAAGTTTAAGTTTCTCACATCAAAGTTTCTTCAAACATTTTTTTGTGAATAACTCTTGTGATAATTTATAGGATTTATTTCATCTTGCTGAAATTTTTATCTTCCTACAAATTTCTTTTGGTTTGTTGAAATATTTCTTCATTAGTCTTATTTGAAAGTTCATTTGTTCTTAGATCTATTTTAGAGATATATTTTAAGTATTTAAAATTAATTTATTGTGATGAAAATACTTTCATTTTGTCTAGATCACTTTTTAATTAAAAGCTTAATAATTTACTTAGATCTATCAAATCAAATTTTATTTATTTATTTTGTGATCATTTACATTAATTCAAGCATCATTTTGGTTGAAATAAAATAGATTATTGCTAAAATTTTAGAGTATATGTTGATCTATTATATATCAAGTTTTTCTATCAAAATAAAATTTATAAGTTAAATTATTTTATTTGTCACTTATCATTTTATTCTTACTAATATCCTTTATTTAAATAGTTTTATCTTACTGAAAGGTAGTAGAGCTTGCTATTTTTATTATTTAATAATTAAGAAAAAGAAATTTAGTTGAGAGTTAATCATTCTTGAACTATTTTATGCATACTAGTTACAGTTTTTCTTAAATTTAAAATTATTCCTTACTCAAATTTATTTTATTGTGTGATAGACTATTGTGAATTTATTTCAAAATAATTTTTATATTAGTCTACAAATTATAATAACATAAAAATCTTAGTAAAATCACTTTAAGATAGTTATTTTATTATTTCTTATCAAAATTAATTGAGCAGTTTATGTTATCAAAATTGTAAGTTGTAAAGGAATCATTTATAAGTTGTGAGATCACTTTTTGAATTGGATAGCTTAATATATTTCTGAAAGACATATTTTATCATAATTTATTATTTTGTATTTTTGTTTTCGGTAGTAAAATTTTTATTGGGGTTGTACTTACCCATTTGTAGGTAAGTACATGTTGTTGTAGGGTTTGTACTCACCCCATTATAAGAGAGTATGGTTTGTAAGCTAATTTGCATTTAATGGATTCCTAGTCAGGGGTGGCTATGCGTAGATGTAGGCCAGTTTTGGGGTTTGGTTGAACCATGTAAATATTGTGTGCCTATTGCCTCTCTTTACTTTAATGTACTTTATTTTTTGCTACATTAAGAAATGCAACTTGTCATCATAAAATTTAAAATTAATTTTCAATTAAAAGTTAAAGTTTAAGATTTAGCTTTAAAATTTTTAATAACACCCAATTCAATGGCTCAACCACCTCCTCTAGGGTGTTATAATGACTTATAATTAGTATAAGAGCCTAGGCTCTTTTATTGGCTTAACATCCAAGAGTAGATCTTTTTAGTATGATATAAGGTTTTCCAGAGGGTTCAATGCGAGAGGGACAATCCACACATAGACCTCCACATTAGATAGTGTACCATTTAATTATTGGCAGAATAGAATTAGTTCATTTTTAAGAAGTCAAGATGTAGCATGTGGTATATGTTAACACATCAATATCATACACCCACTGTAGAAGTGCATGACATTAAAATAGAAAAATAATTTGATGATTGGACTATAGTTGAAAGAGAACTTAATGAACTAAATGCTAGGGCATGTAATATTTTACATTGTGCTTTATTACCTGATGATTACATAAAAATTTCTATGTTAAGGTACATCAAAATAAATATGGGATAAATTAATTAAAATTAATGAAGGAACTAGTGAAGTTAGATATGCTCACATAAATAGACTTATTCATGAATATGAGTGACTTCGTATGTCTCTTCTGAATATATTTTTGATATATATACTAGATTTATGAAAATAATTAATACATTACATTCTCTTGGTAAAACATATAAAAATCAAGACTTAGTGTATAAGATTCCTAAATGTCTTCCAAAAGAATGGGATGCTAAAGTAACAGCTGTTAGTTAAGCTAATAATTTATCTACTTATCCACTTGATTAGCTTTTGGGTTCTTTGATAACACATGAACAGGTTATTTCTCAAAGGGATAAGATGGATAACTCAACAAAAAGGGAGAAGGGGAAAGGAAAACCATTGAATTACAAGTTGATGATAGTTATGAGCATAGCACCTCAAGCTTGAATGGTAATAGTGAAGATGTGGTTATGCTATCGAAAAGGCTTGGAAACTTGCTAAGGAAAAAAAATCAAAGGTATTTAAACTTTTAAAAACTATAAATTTCAAATTAAGAAATTTCTTATAGGTGAAGGGATCATTTGTTACCATTGTAAAAAGCATTGACATGTAAGAGATGATTGTCCAAAACTTATTGATTTAAAGAAGAAAGACATTGATGTGGAGAGAAGAAAAAATATGAAGGAGAAAAAGTACCATAAGAAGAAGAAGAAGGCATTATGGCCCAATCTAGATTCAGACAAATCAAGTACATGTTCATCCGATCATGAGGTCAACATATGTCTTATGGTAAAAGGAGAATCTGACTTAGATAGAGGTATGCAATGATATATCTTATGATGAATTAGATGATGCTTTTAATGATTTAGTTATTTAATATAAAAAATAAAAATAAATTACAAAACCTTAGAAAAAGAACATAAAAATTTAGAAATGAATTTTTGTGAATTAAAAAATGAATGTGATAATTTGAAAAATAAAACTAATTCTTTATTAAATTATTCCTTACTTGCATGTAGACTTTAAATAGAGACTATCCTGTTAAAAGAAAGATTAGAATTATGTTTGAAATAATAAGTTCATTATAATGCTTCATCAAGTAAAACATTTAATAAAAATCATTTGCATCATTCACATCCCACTCATATATCTTATAATTATTATGCTAAGCAATATGCAAACACTAATGTTTAGTGCAACTATTATGGTAGAAAAGGACATATTTGATTTGATTGTTATGCATGTAGATTACAAACCACTAAGCAATCATCTTACGTATGGGTAACAAAAGGTACAAGCACTACACAAACCACACATGCTAAATATCATGCTTCAAATTTAGAATGTGGACCCAAACATGTTTGGGTTCCAAAAGGTAACATATGATTATTATTTTTTTTGTAGGAATGCCTTCAAAGAAAAATCAAAGAAGGCATGTGGTACTTGGATAGTGGATGTTCAAAACATATGACAGGTGATAAGGACCAATTCACAACTTTTGAATCAAGTGATGGAGGAGGTGTTACATATGGATATAATGCAAAGGCAAAGATCATTGGCATTGGTTCTATTTGTAAGAATTCTATCACTTTAGATAAATGTTTTTAGTGGAACGATTAAAATATAATTTAATTTCTATTAGTCAATTATGTGATAAAGGTTTGAATGTAGTATTTCATGCATCATATTGTATCATCAAAAATAATGAAAATGTTTTGTTAGTAGTACAAAGACATAAAAATATTTATTTCATTAATGTAGATAGCTTACATGATGTTAATTTGAATTTACTTTATTTTAAAAGCACTCATGATGATATATGGTTATGGCAAAGGAGACTATGTCATATTAACATGCACACACTCAATAAATTGCTAAATTTGATTTAGTAGTTTGTGATGTATGTATTCATGGTAAGCATTTTAGAAGTTCATTTACAAGTAAGAATATTGTTTCTACTTCTAGACCATTAGAGTTGGTGCACATAGATTTATTTGGTCCAATTAGCACCACTAGCTTAGGTGGTAAAAATTATGATTTTGTGATTGTTGATGAATTTTCTAGATATACTTAGGTTTTGTTTGTAGCTAATAAGGATGATATTTTTAGGTGAGTTTAGAAAGTTTTCTAAATATATTCAAAGTCTTTTGATTGAAAGGGTTCAAACTTATCATGGTGGTGAATTTAAAAATAAATTATTTGGGCATTATTGTAATGAACATGGGATTAGACATAATTTTTCTGCACTTAGAACTCCCCAACAAAATGGAGTAGTAGAGATAAAAAATAGAATAAAAATTAAATTATGTCGATCTATGCTTGATGAGTATAAATTGCCAAAATATTTTTGGGAAGAAGCTATAAATATTGCATGTTATGTGATAAATAGGATCTATTTTAAACAAATTTTGAAGAAGACCCCCTATGAATTGCTTTTTGGAAAGAAGCCTAAGCTAGAACTTTTTCATGTATTTGGATGTAAATGCTTCATTTTGAATAATGGAAAAGAGCCTTTAGGTAAGTTTGATTGCAAATCAGATGATGACTTCTTAGCATAATCTCTTTCTAGTAGAGCTTATAGAGTTTTCAATAAGAGAAAAATAATTGTAGATGGATCAGTACATGTTATTTTTGATGAAAATTTAATTGATCCTATTAGAAATGAAGTGTTTGATGAAGACATTGATGATTTTAAGAAAATAGTCTTAGAAGATAATGTGGATGATTCATTACTTAACGAATGGAAATATTATAAAAATCATCCAAAGGAACTGATTATAGGAGATCCTTCAAAAGAAGTTATGACTAGAAGACAAAGTAGAGAGGTTGTAGACCATTCAACATTTTTATCTAAGGTTGAACCTAAAAATTTAGAAGAAGCTTTAAAAGATAAATTCTTGATTATTTCTATGGAAGAGGAGTAGAATCAATTTGTAAGAAATGATGTTTGGGAATTAGTCCCAAGACCCCAATACTAAAATGTCATTAGAACAAAATGGGCTTTAAGAATAAGCTAGATGACTAAGGTTGTGTTGTTAGAAATAAAGCTAAGTTAGTTGCACAAGGGTACATAGAATTTGAAGGAACAAATTTTGAAGAATCTTTTGCACCCGTAGTAAGACTACAGGCCATTAGGTTACTCCTTGCTTATGCCTATTTTAGGGATTTTAAACTTTTTCATATGGATGTCAAGTGTGCATTTTTAAATGAATTTATTTACCAAGATGTCTTTGTAGAGCAACTATTGACTATACAACTTTTGTATCTCACCATTTGATTTGATGATAATAAACCTTGTGTAATAAGAACTAATTATTTCTTTGTAGGGTAAATTATTTACATTAATTATTATGAATGTCATTCTTAATTTATATTTATATTTATGACAAATATATATTTTTTTGATGCTACTAATCAGGTTAAATTCAAGTGTATAGGAAAATTTCTTTAGCTTTTGGTTCTTTAATTATATGAGAATGCTAAAGCTTTTGGACATGGACTAGGTAAACATTTTCTTGGAATTACTATATTAAGGAAAATGAAATGCTCACTAAAATAAATATATCATTCATTCATTTAAAATAATCTATTTTAAATTTTTCTTAAACATTATATTTCGTATTTACAACTATTCTTTAAACCTATTCATTTTGGATAATGTGAACTGAATGCATAAACTTTGTTCCATTTATTGTGCTTCCATGTAAGTTAAATTAACTTTACATTTATTAAATTATTTCCATGCTTAGTCATGTTCATTATTCATTTATCAATGCATGAATCTAAATTATCCAAAAATTATTCAATGTATTTTTTTCTCTCTCCTATTATCCTTACTTTCTCTCTCCAATCCTATATTTCATCCTAAACCTTTTTGGCCGAATTTTTTTCATGATTATTTACTAAATAATTGTGTGATAGTTATTCAAATTATTTCCAAATTTATTTCATATTTTTATATTAAAAAATTTATTTATTTAAATTATTAATTTGAATTATTTATGAATTCAAATTGAATATGCCTTTGATTACATATGCAAACTTGAACTTTCCTCTTTATGGAATGTTATGTGGCTGATAATATGCTAATCTAGTTAATTTAATTTGAATATTTGAATTAATTTGAGTTAATTTAAATTCAATTAAAATAAGCTATAGAATTATCTTCTTTCCTTTTATATAAATTCTATTTTTGGACATGGATCTTAGTTTAAATATAGATCTTATCATTTTGGATGTTATGGATCTGATTCAACCCCTTTAGGCATGATGGATCTCTTAGTTTAAATATAAATTTGGTCCATTTATACATGATGGATCTGATACAACCCCTATGAGTATGAGGGATCTTTAGTTTAAATATAGATCTAGTCCTTTTAGACATGATGGATCTAATCTGCCCCTTTGGGTATGATGGATCTTAGTTTAAATATAGATATGGTTCTTTTAGACATGATGGATATTATCAGACTTCTCTGGGCATGATGGATCTTAGTTTAAATATAAATTTGATCCTTTTGAACATGACAGATCTAATTTGACCCCTTTTAGGTATGATGGATCTGATTTAATTATAGATCTAGTCCTTTTGGGCATGATAGATTTAATCTAGCCCCTTCAAGTAGATGGATCTGATTTAAACTATAGGCTAGCTTTGATTGGAGAAAATTTCTTTTCGGTCATGCATTTTCCAAGCATTTCAAGGCTTATAAAATTGCCCATTGTTTACACGGGACTTTTCTTTAAGGTGAGTACTTTTCTTACCACATTTTAATGTGAGTATCTCTTCAATTGTGCATCTTATAGTTGATTTTGACTTTTTGTATTTGCTATTCTTAATATCTCTTAAGTTATTGGCCATTTATAGGGAGCTTGGGTCTTATCCCTTTTGCATCAACGAGTTGATAAACTCCCTCTTCATAGACTTTTTCAAAAATGTATGGTCCTTCCTAGTTTAGGTCAAATTTTCCACCACTTTGTTGTTATGCAATTATAGGCCTTTTACATACCAGTATTACTTTGCCTACTTTGAAGCTTCTCGAGTGAACCAAACGGTCATGGGCTCGAGTCATTCTTGCTTTATATATTTTTAGACTATGCTAAGCCTCTATTGATAATTCATCGAGAGCTTCTAGCTCTTTGAGTCATATTCGAACACTTTCTTCCATTGTACGTTATTTTGAACTGCTATACGGAGTTATGATATCTCAACTTAAAGAGGCAATATCACTTTTACTCCCAAGACTAAAGAGTACGGTGTTACTTTTGTAGCCATTTTGTATATGGTACGGTATGCCCATAATATTTTTGATAATTTTTAATGCCATTCCCTATTATTTTTAGAGAGAATTTTCTTGAGACATTTAGTCAACATCTTGTTGAATGCTTCTGTAAGACCATTAGCTTTGAGGTTATTTATTGATGAGTACCACCTATTTATCTTATACTTCTTAATGATGGGATAGGCTTTGGCAATCTTGAATGCAATGCCAATTTTAGATATAATTTATTGAGATACTCCAAATCGATAGATGATATGATCTCTAAAGAACTCTACTATATTGTTTGCTCAAACTTCTTTTAAGGAGATCACTTCTACCCATTTGGAGAAGTAATTAGTTATAGCTATAATGAAATAATGTCCCCTAGATGATGGAGGATCTATCATGATTATATCAGTCCCCCAACTTTCAAATGGCCAAGATGCCCCTATTAGATGTAACGCATTGGGTTGTCGATGTCATGTGTCTGCATATATTTCACACTGATGATAATGTTTGGCGTGTTACATGCAGGTTTGCACCATGTTGGGCCAAGAATACCCCATCCGCTTAACTTTGATTTTCATTTTAGGACCAAATTAATGTGCACCACATAATCCTTGATCGACTTACTATTTGGCTTCATCTAGTCCTAGACATCGCAGCCACATTTTGTCAAATGAGTACTTGTATAATACATCATTCACAAGAGTATATCAAAATGCTCTTTTTGAGATCTGATGAGCCTTTGACTTTTCTTTTGGTAACCTGCCTATTTTAAGATAGGTGATGAATGGTTCTCTCTAATCTACCTCTTATGTTATCGTAGAGATTTCTTGGCTTTATTTAGCTTCAAATGCCTGGAAAAGGGTCGATGTCAATGTTAGCTTGCTTTGGACTGTTATGGTAATTGCTCCCCTTGTGTCCTTAGATAATTTAGCTAAAGCTTCAGCTTTACCATTGTCCTAATGTGGCACTCTTGTAATTATTATTTCAAGGATTTTCTTGAGGAGCTCCATGATATGCTTTTGATAGAGTGCCAATTCAGGCTTGTTTATCTTGAATGTCCTAATTATCTATCACATTATGAGCTATGAATCTCTATAAACATGAAATATCTTAATCTTCATGTTAATTGCTAGTTCTAGGCCTACAATTAATGCTTCATTTTTTTTGTCACATTATTGGTTTAAGGTTTCATTAAGCTATACAAATATCAGAGAATACCGCCTTGTGGTGTCACAAATACTAATGATCCTGACATATACCATAGATAAATCATACAACTTAGCTGACTTTATTAATGAACCCCCATCAAAGTAGAGTTCTCATTCTAATGGTTGCTCCCATTTTTATGGTTGTTGGGCTTCTTCCACTTGGAAGATTTGTTCATCAAAAAATTCATTGTTGAATATAGAAATTATCGATAAGGTATGCGCATCTAAGAAGTCTACTAAATCTTATCCTTTCATAGCTTTGTTGTGGGACATATGTTATATCAAATTGAAGTAACAAAATAACCCACTTACCTAAATGACATGTTAAAGCTGGTCTAGTCATTAGGAATTCTATAGGGTCAACTTTGGATATCAATGTTATCTAATGTGAAAACATATAGTTCCTTAATTTTTGAGTAGCGAATATCAATGCTAGATTTCTCAATAGGAGCATATCTTATTTTAGCCCTTATTAGATGTCAACTCATGCAATACATATCATTTTCCTTTCCTTCTTTATTATTTTGGGCTAGCATAGCTCCTAATAATTCTTCTAGGACTACTATATACAATAATAATGGCTTCCCTATTATTGGTGTTACTGAAATATGGAATTCAATTGATATTATCTTAGGCTGTCAAATGCCTCTTGATAAGCATCATCCCATACAAAAGGAGTATCCTCATTATTAATTAGGTGAAAGGTTGGCATCCCCCTGATAAGTTAGAGATGAACCTTCTAATGTAAGCCAATCTACTTTGTAATAAGCATACATACTTCAATTTTTTAGGCGATGGCATTTCACTTATCACCTTTATTTTAGAGGAATCAATTTTAAACCCTCTATGGAACATAATGAAGCCTAGTAATTTTCTAGAAGTTACACCAAAAGTTAATTTTAGCAAATTTATCTTCAAGTTGAAACTTTGAATTCTTTCGAATATAACTCTGAGATTATTTATGTGCTCGCTTTGATCTTTGCTCTTTACAACCAAATCATCACCCTAATATTTCATAGATTTATGTATGAGGTCATCAAAGATGTGAGTTATTTCCCTTTGGTATGTAGCACCAGTGTTCTTTAGGCCAAATGGCATTACGTTGTAGCAATATATACTGATTGGTGTGTGAAAGGATGTATATTTTTTTATCATCCAGAGCTATCTTTATTTGATTATAGCTTGATGAACCATCCATGAAAGAGAACATATCATTGTTTGATGTGTTATCAACCATGATTTATACATTAGGTAATGCTAAGTCATCTTTTAGGCATGCTTTATTTAAGTCTCTGAAGTTGATGCAATAATGAATTTTTTTCCATTCTCCTTAATTGAAAAAATATTGGCAACCCAGTCAACATATTTCTCCTCTTGGATGAATCCTACTTCAATGAGCTTCTTGGTTTTAGTGGTAACTTGTTGTTCGATTTCTAATCGCATTCACCGTGATGCTTGTTTTACAGGTGGGACTTCATGCTTAATGGAAAGTTTATGTACAACCACATTTGGTGACAGGTTTGACATTTCTCTGTAATTCCATGCAAAGTAATCTCTATACTCACAGAGTAGTGCTTTTATTTCCTCGACCTTTCTAGTGAGAGGCTAGTATTAACAAAAGTTAGCTTAGGTTCTTCCTCAATGCTCAGGTTGATTTCTTAGAGTTCATTAATGGTGGCTTGATTTCCTTCCTCAAACTCCTTTAGCACTTCTTTGATGTCAAAGATTAGATCTTCTTCAAGGATGTCCATATTTTTTGATGAAGAACCCCTTAGTTCATCTATACTTTCTACAATAACATCTTCTTTATAAGATATGGCAAAGCATGAGCTCACAAAAAGGGATGCTGAAGCAATATATCTTAATCCCCACATAGTGAATTTATCATAACCTATGGGATTTTGGCCATTATCCCTTTGCTAGAGCTTTTTAAATAATCAAGGCTGAACACTTGATTGTGTAGACTAAATATTATTTTTGACTAGCTTTATTAGAGATGTCGAGTAGTACTGAGGGGTCAAAATATCCTCTTTTTTAAAGTCATCTTCCTTGAACAAATTTTATGTGGGATTAAGAGTTTGCTCTTCTACTTTGTAGAAAAGAATCCCACATTCATCATAACTTTTTTGATGTAGAACATAAAAGCTTTTCAATTATTTTATTTTTTTCATCCCTTGAAAGTATTAAGGCTTCTATATATTTCTTTAGCACTGTAGTTATCTTTGTAGTCTTAATGGAGACTTGAGATTCAGACACCCTTATTAAAGAGATGTGAGTTTCCTCTAATTTTTTTGTCACTCCACTAATACTAATTTCTTCTATCCTTTGGCTAGTTGAGCCTCTCCTAAATTAATAAAGTAATAATTCATCTTCATCATTCTTAAAATTGCTGCCAAGGTGAGGCACTATCCTGAGCTACTTTAATTTATTGATATTTTTACCTTTTGAATTATCATAATTCAGCATTAGCCTTATAAGTGGTGTCGTTTGCTTCTAGAACTTGACTTCTCCTATCATTTTAGGAACGAAAAACTTGGCATCATCATAGATCTTGATTTCGTGTATCAAGAATGGACTCCTATCACCTTGAATTTGGTGTTATTCACTATTTTGCATGTATTTCATACATTGATGGAGAGTTGAAGGTACTATGCCATATTCATAAATCCACGGCCTACCTAGAAGTGCTTTGTAAGCAACTTGGGCTTTGATCACATGAAATTTAGCCTTTGCATGCAATTTCTTGAAGCTTATATGTAGAACAAAGGATCACAAACTTTGTTGTCCTTGTTCATTAAACCCTTGTAGAAATATTTTCCCTTAATCAAAATAGTGAGCATCTAAAGCTACCGATCATAGTGTTTTAGTCATTATAAGATTGACCAAAGCATAGGGATTAATCAATATCATTTTAATGAGAAGATAGTTACTTTTAGCTATAACATAAATAGCTAATTATCCTTGGTTGTTCCTAATAATAGGTAATTCTCACTGAAAGTAATTGTTGTTGATTTGTGGGAAGTTAAATCCTCTTTCATCTTCTCTTCCATGAAGAATGCTTCGTATTATTCTAGATTTTGTAGAGCTTTGATTAAAGTCTCATGTATATCCTTAAATAACATGAGAACATCATAAATGCTTAGCAAGGCAGGGAGTCTTGGTGGATTGTTTAGATTTAGCCAGTGGTCGAGGTAAGACATTTCATCAACTTAGATTTCTTTGCCTTTGTTACTAGCTTTTTACTGTGAAGGTAGAGGAATTCTTTTTTAACTCCTTAACTAGACTTGGGTTATCTTCTGTCTGATCCCCTTTATCAGAAGAAGTCTCTGAATTCTATGTTTCTTCAGAGTGTTCAAAGTTCTTAGTTCTTCGAATGAATACCTAACTTAGGACATAATTTCTTCAAGCCTGACCTAACCCACCTTGTTGTACATTTCTCTCTGGGAAAGCATAGTTCCCCCTTAAAGTCGGTTGATGTTACAACCATGTTTATGATGCAATAAGTTTCTGTTGGAACTTCTTCTTCAAAGCTTTATGCATCAAGTTTTAAGTGGGCCATGTATTCTTCTAGCTTAATAGGCCTTCGAGGAGGTTGTTCGTACTCCTTTAAAGTGTAAATCATTTTTTATGTTTCAGATTTTCATTTTTCTAATTTCCTCTTTTTCTTTAATTTATGGGGCTTTGATGAAGAAGCATGACCAGTTTTTGTCTGCTTCTCTTTATTATATATAAATTTCCCATGTTAGAGAAGAACTTCCTTGGATACACTTCAAGCTCTAGAGAATTCTTTCATCGAATGCCTTCTATAGTAATAAGAATGTTCATCATCCATTTGGTCTTTATGGATATGAAGGTTTCCCAACCACCTTCTTCTTCCTCTTGCTTTTGAGGGGCTTTGTTCTTATCATCGGTCATACTTTGAGGTCCAGCTGGCTCAATGCTTTTACCTTTTATATCAGGGACTGGGTGAGCTGAGATGACTTTCACCATTTCCTTTTTGGGATGTATCAACATAGTATATGACAAGGTGAGTTCTCTATTCTGATAACTTTTTCTACCCAATCTTTGAAGACAAAATAATCTTCAATTTGTTGGCTTATGAGTCTATCAAATGGACAATAATTGGGATCATCAACTTTGTTTGCTTGGTCTAGCCATCGTGGCTCTAGTAATTATAGTCCCAACTTCAAGGAATGTCTGAAGATTTTAGCAATACATTCTCTTTGAATGAGTACTACTTAGATATCTTTTCTTGAATGGTTAGGCCATCTTCTTATCTTCTTCGCCTTTACTCATGGAGGCCGCTAGTATAAGCCGCACGCATTCCTCTTTTAATCAATCGTGAAGGTGAATGTTATGTTTACATCATTCATTTTCATGTCATTTGACCTTGGTTGTTAACATTTTCCAAAGGGATTATTATAATTGGTGTTGAGCTCTTTTTGATTAGGTAACCTCTCAAATTAGGCCACATGATCCAATAGTTCTTCGAACATGTTAATCGCGGCCATGGCTAGATGTAAAGCTATTTGATCATCGATATTCTCCATCAGAAGTTCTACTACATGTTTCTCTATGAGTTATTGGTCACACTTCATGCTCAAGTTCATCCATCTGGTGATGTATTTCATGACATTCTCATTCTTTTTCTCTTTTCTAAGGCTAGATCTGCTATTGTTACCCTTTTGGTTGCTCCAACAAATCTCTTAACGAAGAGTGTCTCCAATTTGGTGAATATTTTCATTGAGTCATTAGGTAACTCAGCATACCACACAAAAGTTGTATTGGTGAGACTATCAATGAATTGTTATAATAGTAGGGCATCATTTTCTCTAATATTTCCACATGTGGCTTTAAACTGGGTAAATGTTATCGTGGATTTCCTATACTTGTGATTGCACTGAATTTTGGCACAACATTCCATTTAGGGGTACTGTATTTGATCATATTTGGCTGGGTATGGTCAGCTTTTATAACTAGCTGCTTAGAAATTTTTGATGTGATATATGCTTTAACCTTCTCACTTATAAGGTCTTCCACTTGGGATTTGGTGAAAATATCTGCTTCTTGATGGATATTTACTATAGCCTCTCCTGGGGCTTCTTGCCTTTGTGTTGGGACTATTGACAAGTTGGATGTACTAATTTGTATACCTCCTATTTCAATTATTGGGTTGCTCATTTTAGAGGATCCTTTTTAGCCTTGTGCTACGTTGTAGTCACAATTAGAGTTAGCTAATCTAACAACCCTTTCATTTTCCTATTCATTTAATTAAGGCGAGCATTAAGCTGATTGAACTTTTGATCTCTTTACTGTAGTTGAGAGCTCATTTGTCATTGTAATCTTTTACAATGTTAACTAGCTCTTTCGTTACTTCAACCTATACTCAGGCTTTAGCTTCAGGATGTTGGTGATTAGTGTTTTATTGGTGTCCTCCTTTATCTTGTTGTTTGGGCATCACATTTCTATTTAATAAATGTGTGTCAACCATACAAATAGGTTTGACCTCCATGTGCTCGATTTATCATTTCTGCAAAGGTTTGGGAATGATTGCTCTTCATTAGTTTAAAATCTTCATCTTCTCAAGAGTTGATTATTTTCTTCATCATCTGCTGGTAGACTTTTGTTAGACTGGCATTTCTAGCTGATGATGGGAGAATCTACTCCTTGTCATATGGTGGAGTGAGATTGTGATTGAGGATTTGGGGTTCTTTTAGTGCCTAAATCAATCGAGACCTCTCATGGGTGGATCTCTAGGTATATGTCCCAGATGTCACACTTTGGTGCTTACCGGATGTATGTAATTATCGGGACCTTCTAGTAGTGGATCTCTGAGAATGTACCCTAGATGTCATAGCCTGGTGCTCATCGTATGTAAGTTGTGGTTATTAGGACCTTCCAACAACTAGCTACTCTATGTTTTTATGTCTGAGGGTGGTGTTCACTGTCTATGGTGCTCGAAATGTAGTCTTATAGGAAATGAGCACGATACTTTTGAATATTTACACTTCTTTTGAGGTAAGAATTTATAGGGTTGGCAACCTCACTCACCAACCTTTCTATTCTTCTCTGAAGGTTTTTATTTCTTAAATAGCATACGTTGGTTTATGATGTATATGCCAAAATGTTTTCTTTATAGCTCTTTCTAATTTATTTATTTTGATCCATCTGAGTGAATCAAAGTTGTTATTGTTAGGCACGTTTGCATCTACCAGTGGGTCAGATTATCGTTCAACGGACAATCTAGCAGCTCTATGGGTAGCATTATATTTTTTGCGAGCTCTCCTAGTTATTTTGGTGCCCGAGGCAAACCGTTCATAGTCATGAGTGCTCGGGGCAATAAAATCATCATGCGGGTAGTATGTTCCTCTGATGCATTGCTGAGAGGGTTGATAATGATGGATTTTAATTTAGTCTTAGAGGTCATCCTATCCTCAATGAGGGTGGTTGGCGTTGCTTTTGATAACCTTCTAAAGATAGAAGCCATTTTTGAGTTTAATGCTTTGATGTTTGGCACATGTGGGATGACAACATTCGATCGCTCACTCTTGGTGAATGCCTTTGGCATTCTAGTACTCTTGGTTGTAGGCTTAGTGGCAAGTCCAAATGGTAGGAACTGGATAACCATTGAGATCATTCTAAATTGGAGAGTATCTCTATCATAAATAACATTAATTATTGCTTAAAGGAATTTTTCTGTGAATCCCTCACTAAGCTTTATAGTCATCAAGTTTTTTATGTTTTCCATTGAACAAACTTGGTTGTAGATCTTCAAATTTTAAAAGAGAATAATACTTCATTTAAGTCTACAACAACACCATATGTTTCTAACCAAAGATGGAGAAAGAAATAATCCCCAGTAGAGTCGACAGAAATTTGATCTCTCCAAAAGAATATCATGGAGGATGCTCTCTGCCATCTTTGTTGGGTGATAGGGTAGGAGCATGTTCTCTCATGAGGTAGAATGGTATATATATTCAACAAGATTTCTAATAACATTATGTTAGGGTTTCTTTAGATCCGGGTTTTACTTTCTATGGATGTAAGCCTCTTTAGATAATTACACCTCTTGCCACAATAAGAGAGCACTCTCAATTAAGGTTGGAAATAAACATATCTTAGTGATATGTGATGGTGGATTAGAGGTGTATGTGGCATAGATGACTATCATGTATAATTCGCATAGCAAATAAAGAGATTGTGCTTAAATCCCTTTAGTATACTAAGATATAACATAAATATTCAGATTATAAGAAGTATAAGCATTTAATGCATATCATATGGTGAATAATGAGTGAAGACATTATGTAAGTTAAAGCATAAATTGGGGATAATGATGGTACACCCAATCAATATCCCATGGTTCCGTCATCCCGGGTTATCATGATACTTAGTCTACTTAGTTAGAGAAATTATTCATGACCAAATAATCCTTGTCAACAGCCATGGGTTCCAACATCCAAGGTGTTCTTATAGACCTAGGCTGATATTTATCTAAGGAGACAAATTGATGTCAACCTAGCTAACATAAGGGTTTTTTCCTATTAAACATATTCAATGATTCATAGCTCAAGGAGTAAAGCAATTAAAGAACATATGGGCTATTACCATGATCAAAATATAGTGGATTTATATGGATGCCAAGCCACCCAGTCAGAGGTTATGCTAATATCTTTATTTCTTGTGGAGTTATTTGACGACATAACCATGCAGACAGAAGACATAGGCCACATCCTTACTGGCATGAGATTATTTTAATATAAGCATAAATATATTTATTTGACATAGGCTCTTTTGTTAGCACAGGTTTTCTTAGCTTATCATCCCTGATAAGTAATGATGGATGGATGAATGATTATTTGGTTTAACTTATATTGAATGATGAACTTCAATTAATTAGGTTTTGGTAACCCAGACCCAGTCATAGGACTCAACCGAGAATTATTCTACTAACATCCTCAAACACTAAAGTTAGATATTTTATGCATATGTCAGGGCGTGAAAGTTATTCATACATATATTAGGCATAATGCCTCGATGCTAGAAATGTAGTGCCTTGGAACTTTCATTATCCTCACATCTGGTTATATGGAATTTAGTACAAAGTTCTATGCCCACTTGATTGTTAATTGGGCATGTAACAAATAAATGTGTAATGCTTTCTTGGTCTTGTCCACATAAATGGCAAATGAATGTCGGGTTTGAGGCCATTGAGTTTGAGGATATAATTTGGTATCAAATTATACCAAAGCCTACAACACAAATAGGATAGAGCAACATGCCAAAGAACAGGATTCCATTCTATATGACTGTTAAGAGGGAGTAACATATGGTATATAGATTTAGATAAAGAGGAGTTACCCTTTGTGCATTTTAGAATAAGTTGATCCTTGGAATGTGCTTCAATATGAATTCTTGTGATTTCCTTCACCAAATTATCATAAAGGTATAGAGAAAGCATTGGAAGGTTTTAGCTGCCATTACACAAGAATTCATAAATTAGGATATCCTCATGAATGGGTTGAGTTGTGCATTTAGCTAATTGACCACCAGTGAACCAAAGATCCTTAGAGAAGCTGATGAAACCTTCCCCTAGCTGCCAGAAGATTTGGCTTTTAGCAAGGCTTCTGCATTTCAGCATGTTCCTCCAAATGTTAGAATCAGAATTCTTAGGAGTTACCATGGTTGGATGATTCTTTTTGCAGCATTTATTGAATATGAATTGAGCCCACAATAATTCTTTTTTAAAAGAATTTAATCCACAATTTTAGCATGTTAATCTATGTAGCATCAAAAAATGGGTAGAATCCTAGGCCACTAGAAATCTTTGGCTTACAAAGCTTCCTCCAACTAAACCAAGGTGGTTTGTCCATTTTCCTACTCCGAAGGAACTTGTTAAGAAATCTTTCAACCTTTGTTTGTGTAATGGAAGGCAATGATATTATTTGGGGTGTATAAAGTGGAAGAGAGTAGAGGATACTTTGTAACATGGTGATTCTTCCCCTAGATGATAAAAGTGTGCTTACCTAAGAGTTGATCCTATCTTGCACTGATTTGATGATTCCATCATAATACTTAGTCATATTTCTCCATTTATGAATGTTGACCACCAAATATTTGAAATGAAGTTGAGAGAATGAAAACCTTGTATATGATTTGATCCAATTTATATCATGTTTTGCCCAGGATGAACATGCATTTGGATTTGTTAAATGTCAACCCTAAAATCTTCTCAAAGGTGGATAGTGTTTGCATAACTCTTTTGATAAATCTCTTGGATCCATTGTAAAAAAAGGAGAAGTTCATCAGCAAAGGCCAAATGAGTAATGGGAATATTTCTTTTTGATTTGTATAAAATAGCAGGAGAATTAGCATATTCAATGTCCAAAAATTTGGATATGTAATCAAGGCAAGTATAAAGAAGGATGGGGAGAGGAGATCACCTTTCTTTATGCCTCTAGTAGCCTGGAAAAAATTATGAGATTCAAAATTTATGAGGATGGAATAATGATTGTTGGAAAGAATCCTAGATACCAATTCATAGATACTTTCTTGGAAACCTATTGCTCTAAGTGTTGCAATATAAATTGCCAATTTATGGTATCAAATGCCTTCTTTATGTTAAGCTTAATAATCATGTTTCCACCTCTACATTTTTTTATCAATGTCTTGGGTAAGCTCTTGGGCTAATAAGATATTATCAATTATATTCTTCTCTTTAATGAATGCAATTTGGTTAGTTTGGATGAGGCGTGGGAGGAGTGGTTGTATTCGATTGGCAATAACTTTACTGACTAGTTAATTAATGATGGTAGAGAGATTAATTGGCCAAAAATTCTCCCATTTGAAGCTGTTATGGGATTTTAAGTATGAGGGTAACGGATGAGGAGCTAAAGAATTTATTAATATCTTTTTCTAGAAAGAAGGCTTGTATGGCTCTAGTAATGTCTTATTTAATTCAATCCCATCAATGTTGGTAGAAGTGTGCAGTATACCCATCAGGTCTTACAGCTTTAGTTCCAAACATTGAGTTAAGGCAAATATGAATTTCTTCTTCATCAGAGATGTAGGCTAAATCTAGGTGATTAGTATGATTTGTACTGGAGATGAAAAGATCACTATTGAAGAGATCAAGATTAATATCCACTTCCTAAAAGAGATTTTTGAAAAAGTTGATGTCATTATTAATGATATCTTCTTTTGTAGTTAACTAGCCTTACTGACTTTTAATCTTTGTAATGGTTTTGAACTCCCTTCTCTTTTTGTTGCATGCATGATAATATTTAGTATTCCTATCTTCTTCTTTAAGGGTAGTAACCACAACCCTTTGTGCTAAGAGGTCTTCTTCCATATCAATGAGTTTGCTTAAGTTGAGTCTTGCCTAGTGGAGTTCTTCCTCATTATTCTTGGCAATGTAGGTGTTCTCAAGACTAATTTCCCTTTGTTCTTGAAAGTCAATCTATTGGTGAATGTTACCAAAGACATCCCAATTCCATTTCCTGATTATTTTAGTGAGGCTTTTATGAAGTAACCACAATCGCTCTAAGGGTCACAAGGGTCACAAACTTTTGTTTAACAAGCTTCTTGAAGACACTCAATAAATTGAGGTGTTTAGTCCACATGTTCAAAAATCTGAAACTATGGTTGGCAGGCCTCTAAATTTGCTAAATTGTAACAAGTAGAGGAGCATGGTCATAGTAAGTCCGGGAAATGTGTTGTATAGCGATATGATGGAATTGAGTGAACTAGTTAGTGTTGAGGAGAATTTGGCTAAGGCATTCATGGACCTTGCCCCTATTCCACGTTGAAGGATTTCCACTAAAACCAAGATCAAAAAGTTGTGCTTCCTTAATGTATTTAGCAAACTCTCTAATAATAGAATCATTGGGCTTCCTTCCCCCTCTTTTCTTTAAAGTAGTGGTGATCATGTTAAAATCACCACCAACCAGCCATGCAGAATTGAAGCCTTAGACAAAACCAATTAGGTTAATCCATAGAATTCTTTTGGATTCCCTTGTGCAAGTTGCATATACAATAGTGGCATGGATTAAGTAGTTACAAAAATTGACTTGAAGATGTAAGAATTAGGGGACATCCACATGCAACTCGATTTTATGTGGATGCTTCTAGAAAAAAAAATAGAATTTTGTGGTTGCAATTAGATAGAATATTGAATCTTCTAAACTTTCTTCTTAATTTGTCAAAGTTTTATGGATGGATGAGTGGTTCTAGAATTGCAAATATGTGTAATTTATGAGACCTAATAATACTCAAAACCCTATTAGAGGAAGCTTTATCAGCTAGACCTCTAATATTTTAAATTAATAGATTAGACATTAGAGTATTTAGAGCCTTTGGAGGCTCAAGTAGCTATTCTATCAAGTTTTCATCCCAATTGGCTAAAATACCTACTATAGATGAATTCCCCAAAGCATGAGATACATTTGGATTTATATATCTTAACTCCCTTATGTCCTTGTGTTTATTTCTCTTGGATTTCTAAATGACCCATTCATCTTGGATGTCCTAGAGTGCATTATCAAAATTATTCTAAATATTGGACTGATGTTGAATGGTTGGTGAGAATACTTCTTCTAGTTGGGTAATATCAAGCTAGTGTGTAGGGACATCTTCCATTAGAGTTTGTAGTTCAGTTGCTTGAGTGGTGACCACAGGATGATGATCTTGGTAATCAATTAGGACTAGATTGAGACCAGGAATAACACTATATACTAAAACATCTATGTATTATTCATTGTTACCAATTTTATTGATTATAGTTGGTTCCTCCTTCCTTATTTCTAGTTTCCCATTCCTTGGAATAGTTATTGGATTAGCTAGGAAGACGGGTTCGATAGAGGGTCAAGAATTATTTAGTTGGGGATCAGCCTAAGCCTCTTTAGTTCTAGTAAGAGGTAATTTCCTTATTCTTAACTCAGGATTAGCTACATAACAGTTATATAAGATGTGCCCAAACATCCTACATTTAGGACAGTAGTGAGGTTTGTGCTCTATCACAACTTGTTGCCAATAATCATTTGTTGGAGAACAAATCAAGATTTTATCAGTATAAGGGGAGGTGATATCCATCTCGATAAGAACACTAGTAGTATAGGGTCTAGTAAGGTTGAATGTAGGCTAATCAAGTTTGAGTGGCTTACCAAATGTGGCTCAAGAGAGTATAAGATTTGCTTATTGAATAGATGAAGTTTCAAGTTAGGAAATTTTAGCCAAATAAGAATAATAGGAGGTTCAATGATATAATAAAATGAAGAAATCCACTTGAGGATATTCATGGGAATGTTATCAATATGATAAAGATTTTTGGAGAGGAGCCTTGCATAATCTTCCTCCCTATTAAGTCGGATAGCTATGTGCTGACCATCGAGCAATCCCACACTCTAATCACCCAAAAGCTTGAGCTCATCAAAATGCTTGTAGATTGTGTCTATTTTGAGATGTTTGAAAGTGAACTTACCAACTACATTAAAATGGAGAGGTTAAACCAGGATTGCAAACTTAGATTCATAAAGGAAAAGGGTGGGTTTCTTATATTTTCTACCAGTTCTCTTAATGAAGCTGGCTTCATTTCCCTCATTGAATTTATCATGGTAAGCTTATGGAAAAAACAAGTTTAATGGATTGGTTAGATGAATCATTAGAGGGGATGTTATTTGAGAGAGCACCAGCATAGGAAGGACCCTCCATACTAGCAAAGAATAGTAAAATAGCAGCAATCTAAAAGTAACCATGTGGTAATGGAACAGTAGCTCAAGAAGCCATGGAATAGTGGAACCCTATAAAGGGAGAGAGCAAACTTGGCGAGAACGAGAACCATCATGAAGGACATCTACATTGGATTCATGTTATTAATGTTATGTTAATGGATTTAAATTGACTTAATTGAATTCAACTTATGATTTCATTCTTGGTTTAGGATGGTTTATTAGATGTTAAAGTTTCATCACTTGAAGTGAAATTTTACCAATCTAACCTAGGTCATTTCAATTATTTAGGTTATTTAAGTGTAATTAATTTATTTAATCACCTTTATTTATGCTTTAGCATTATATGACTTACTAAATTAAACAAATTTAGAGAATTTCCATACAAATGAGTTTCACATTTAAGTATGGATTTCAGAGGTAAATTAGTTTTGATTTTAAGTGATTAATTAGTTAATTAAGAATTTCCTAAATTGATTGTTTATGGTTTGATTAAATTTTATGTTCTTAATTAATTCATTAAGCTCTAAGTGCATAGTTAATTGAATTTTCTAACTTTAGAGGGTTAGAAAATTTTCTTTGAGTGTTATGATGTTAATTGAAATGTTTTAAGTTGATTTTATGACTTTTTATAATTTTTATAATTTTTTTGATTTAATATTTCATGTAAATTTACCTAGAGAATGGAAATTTAATAACTTCTTATCCAGATCAATTTGCTATGAAATTGTAATGACAAGAGTGGTTCCTTGCCAATTTGATTTCCTTCAAGTTTTATTTTGATCAATTGTGAATTTTAATAATAATTGAGGTTTCAATTATTTCATTAAAACTTAAATTATGTCCATAATTCTTATTTTATATTTTTCTAGATTTCTCAAATTTATTTTATTTATCATGATTTTTCTAAGTTCATATTGATTAATTTGATTTTGAATTTTAATTATATTAGGTTATTTTATGGTTTATGTATGTTTTATGGTTTAATTTAAATTATTTTCATGATATTTCTAATTTAAAATTATTTTATTTCATAAAATTAAAGGTTTAAGATTAGAAATTCCATATATTTTTATTTACTTAGTAATAAATTATGAAAAACTTATCTAAGGTGTGTTTTAACCATAATTTTATTTCTCCAAAATTTGAAATTAATTGTAATAGTGGTTTGAGATTAAATTGGGTTTGAATATTTTGGGTTTAAAGGATTCCTCTCACTGAGATGAATCCATAGAGCCCTTATTTGAATTTGTTTTGGGTGTGTATTTTATTTTCTATGATTTTTTAATTTTTTTGGTATTTTTTAACATTTATTTAATTCAAAAATTAGAATTTTCTCATTTTACCAGGCGATGCCATGTGGCGCCAATGTGGCATTGCTTTATGCGTGGAAGCTCTTGATTCGTCCATGCAGGATCCATGTGGATCTTGTATTATTTTGGTGGCATAAATGGTTTGATCCGAGCTGTCCAATCGAAGATGCTCATCCCATAATTTCCTATAGGTATTAAATTGATCCGTGTGGCTCAAGACTGTCCATTCTATATGGAAGGAATGAATGGTGGAGATTATATCTCCTTGATTGTGAAAGAAGCAATACATCCATTGATTAGGGAATATTTCTGGCAATCTAGCTAATGAGATCTCTCGATTTCAATTGCAAAATCATCAGTGAACCAAATGGAATGCATCTATACAGTTCGATCACCCTTGAGATTAAATTCATTTTAAAAAGTACCAAGACCAAAATCTAAAGAGGTCAATTTGATGGCGTACCTCATCGACGGTGACCTCTGAATGTGATGATGGTTCAAAAAGCTCCAGAATAATGTGTCAAGCCTCTAGGAGGAAGGAATTGGACTACCTCTCCAATCACTCTTTGACCAAGGTACGTGCATTTTTCAGTGGCTCTACTCAATCTCTAGAGTAGTGTGCGGATCAAGGGAAAGGTGCACTCATCTTCATTTAGCTTAGGGAAGATGACAAGATGCTCAATTAAGTGTATGAATAACTATCTTCTCTTTTATCATGATGGGTCGAGAGCCTTGTGTGGAAAAATTTGACACCACATAGGTTTTAGAAATTTTTTATTTAGATGATCAAACGCATCATTAAGAAAAAAAATATTTTTTTGCAAGAAAAGCATGTTATCTTATAATAGATTCGATCATTTAATAAAAGACTCCTAAGGATATGGGTCTTTCATGCACTAGAGAGTTTTCCCCTAAACTACATAAAAAGTAGAGTAAGATTTATTTTAAACTAGGTTCATGGTAAGGGCAAGCCCTTGTAGTTAATTACATCTTAGGAATAAAAGATCTCTTCCTAAGAATACTCGATTAAATAAATAATATATTATTTCTATGGATTTTAAGAAAATTTCCAAAGAAAATGATATTTTGGAATTTCAATTAGGAACGATCTAAAGTGGAAAGGCTTACTTTAGGAGCCAATTAAGATTAAGTAGAAATGTCTATTGATACTAGAATTCCCACAAGGAATTTCAACTATCCTGCCATTATGCTTTAAATTTTATAATTTAATTTAGATTTCAAGTTGACATTTTCCTAGAAATCTAGGACTAGATTCTAACAACACAAGACTGTATAAATACATAGGGCTGAAGACATACTCCAAGGAGGATGCTTCAGGTCATATGTCTATAAATGCTTCTTAACCCAAGTAAAATACTCAACCTAATTCTAATTTTGGTAATTATTGGTCATTCCTCTCATCTGAGAGATTAAACCTATCCCTGACTCTTATGGACTTATAACTTGCTGGAAGGGCTGTCAGCTAACACCACCAAAGTGCATTTTAAATATATGATACCAAGTCTCATGTCTACAAGATGGCTAGGCTATTGAATTTTAGGAAAAGAATGTAAGAACCTAGACTCACTCCCTAATCACTAGAATCATATAGGGTATGAAATGCACCAAACTAATGCACATTTTTAGATTTCTAAAATGTTTTAATTCATGATTCATTTAAGGTCTTAAGTATGCATTTTATGCTTAAATGACATGTAATTAGAAGTGGTCATCGGTCAAATCAAGAGGAAAAGATAGAGTTCCCCAAAAATGCGATCATCCTCAAAGGTTAGATGCCCTTATGAGCAATAAATGAAGTGCCCATTTCAAGAGTTGAGAGCAATATGATAGTATAGTTCGCAAGAGATAATTGTTCCTAGTTGATTTTAAGTTATTCCTAGGGCTTTAACTTTAATGAAGTTTCAAATTTCTTTATTTTTGTGTTTAAGTTAATTAGATTTATATTGAGTAGAAAATTTAGTTTTCCTAATAGCCTAATCAGTCAAGCATCCATCACAGAAAATACAGCATAGAAAGAAATCTTAAAAAGCAAGTTAATAATATTTTGCACCCAAAATAAATCAATCTAATTTTAAATTAAAGAAAGACCATTATGATGATTGTATACAGGAAGAAAGATTAAATAGGCGGTTGAGCTGCCGCCTCTTTAACCTAACTATTGTTTAGCTCTATGGGTCATCTTTCCAGGATTGTCTTCTTCTTCAAGAACCTCCATTGGAATTCACAGGGGACCTTTACACTTATCTACTGGTAGGGTCAGCTTCTACTAATCCTATACCCCATAGATCCTAATCTAATTTAAAGATCAAATTTACATTTCAAATTTAAAAAAAAATCTTAAGCCCTACAGAACAAATGCTACAAAACAAATAGTACACAACAATTATATATTACAAACATACGGGCTTAGCATCAGTTGCTTGCCAAGCTCACCTATCCTATTGGGCTATGTTAAGGGACTATTCAACACCTACAAGTGAACAACAATTTTATAATTTATTTATGATGGCAGCCACTTTTAGCATAGCTCCCTATAGAGGACAATATTAATTTTAAAATAACATCATACCATCCAGACTGATGATTATCAATCATTGCCATCCAGTCTAAAATAATACATCACAAAATAATAAAAAGATATTTCACATCATATCATCGCAAAATATCACAAAATGACTTTACCTAAATCTAGGGTTCATGATTTAATGATCTAGTGTATGAAGGATGGAGGTTTGTTTAGCAAGACATGCTAAGCCTTTTTAGTTTTAAGTTTCAATTTGGGTTTCCAAGTTTTAATTTAATTTTATTTTTAGACTTTTATATTTTTATAATTTACCTTCATAGGTATGTGTCATTATTATATTAGAGATTCAAGGTACCAAGACCTCCTTCGGACCAATAGCTTTGTGACCTTGGGTGTCTAAACTATATACCATATGATGTTGATTATGAAAATTTTTATTTTAATTGTTTTTACTTCTTTTAGTTTTAGAATTAGTTAAATTTACCAAGGGTGGTTTCAATTTAATTGATTTAATGATTTGCAATTTTATTTACATTTTATGTTAAAATGAGATTAGGTTTTCTAGAATGAAGAATAAAATAAGTTTCATTTTGGGTGAAACCTATTCGATTCAACATCTTAAGTTCTAATAGAATGAAACCTTCATCCTAAGATGAAGATTCATTTTGAAAGTCTAACTAAGATCCTAAGTATATTAATTAATTTCTCTTGGATTCATTTTTATGATTTGATTGTTGACTTCATGAGCCCCATCTCATATGAGACTGATTTTAATAATTTTATTGTAGACTTCAAATGCTACTAATCAAGTTAAATTCAAGTGTGCAAGAAAAATTCTTTAGCTTCTAATTCTTCATTATGTAATGCTTTTGGACATGGACTAAGTGGGAATTTTTCTAGGAATAACTATATTAAGACAAATGAAATGCTCACTAAAAAAATATGATTCATTCATTTTTTAAAAAAATTATTTTAAATTATCCATAAACATTATATTACATATTTATAATTATTCCTTACAAATATTTATTTTTGGATAATGTGAACTAAATGCATAAACCATGTTACATTTATTGTGTTTTCATGTAAGTTAAATTAACTTCACAAATCATTAAGCTATTTTCATTCTAAAATATATTCATTATCCATTTATTACATGCATAAAGTCTAATTATCCTGAAATTATTCTTTATATTATTTTTCTCTCTCCTATTATCCCAATTTTCTCTCTCTTATCCTATTTTTCATCATAAACCTTTTTGGACAACATTTTACATGATTATTTGCTAAATAAATTATTTGAGAGTTTTTCAAATCATTTCCATAATTATCCAATATTTTTTAAACAAAAAATTCATTTATTTGAATCATTAATTTGAATTATTTTTGAATTCAAATTGAATATTCCTTTGATTACATATGCAAATTTGAACTCTTATCTTTATGGAATGTTATGTGGCTGATGATATGCTATTATAGTTGATTTAATTTAAATTTATTTGAATTTATTTGAGTTAATTTAAATTCAATTAAAAAAACCTAGGAATTATCTTCTTTCCTTTTATATAAATTCTATTTTTTGGAAACTTCCTATGGCCAATCATATCTTTATTAAAATTCAAATTAATCTCTTAATGAAAATTAGTTTAAAATCTTATAAGATTTGATCCATCATCATTTAATTTTAATTAAGTATAATAAAATAAATTTAATCTATTTTAGGAAGGTAGCTTGGCTGAATTTTAATAATTCCTTGGTTTTAATTTAAAATGTTCTAAAATTATAACTTTCCCTCCTTGATTCAATGAATATGAATTGGTTGAATATTCCATGATATTTCATTGAATACTAAGTGAATCCCATCATGGAAACTTCATTTTTTTACCATATATCATGTTTAATTTAAATTAATCAAAATTTAAATTATTCCCTTCTTCACTTATACAGTTAATTATGTTATGATTTGTTTGATAAAAATTCAAACTCTTCTCTCCTCACTCTCTCTCTCTCTCTCTCTCTCTCTCTCTCTCTCTCTCTCTCTCTCTCTCTCTCTCTTGACCCACATAAGAATCAACTTCTTAATCACATTAGAAATAAAGTCATATGACAAATTGATTCAATTTAAATCTCTTTACAAATTATTTTTCCCTCCATGATGACTTGGCTGATTTTTCATCTTGTAAAAATAAATAGATTTAAATTCAATTAATTCAATTTGAATCACTTATCATGTATATTTTCCCTCTTCCTCGCCTTGGTCAAAATCCCTCTTATGCAATTTTAATTTCAAATTGATTTTCAAAATAAATCAGCCTTCCATAATGGAATTCCCTCCTATTTCCCTTTGGCTGATTTTTTTTCTCATTCCATTTATTTTTATTTTTATTTTTTATATTTAAATTAATTCCAAATTATTTTCTCTCCTATTTTTCCTCCTCTTGACCGACCCTCTTGACCCCTTGTTTTATAAATATGTCTCTTACACTAGGTTAATTTTTCTTTTAAAAATCTCTCTTAGAAAAACTCTCTTGGCCGAATTCTTGCAAAACTCTTGGAGATCTCTTCTTGCAAAATTCTTCCATCTTCCAACCTACAAGTGATTGGCTTGAAGATTGAACAAAAGAAGTTGGTGGATTGGTGAAAATTCCTCTTGGTCAAAAGCCATTAAAAGGATCTTTTAATTTATTTCATTACTTCTCTTTTCTAAGAACTTGATTTCTTTCTTGGCTAAGACTCTTTGGTATTTGCTCAAATTTATTTATGCTTTAAACATTTATTCATACACTTTCTCAATTTGGTCGAAAGCTTTGTTTGGTTTTGAATAAAGTTTTGTGTTGGCAAACTCTTCGTATCTCTTTATTTTTACATATGCTAAAGTGAAACTTATGTTATAAAAATTACTTCATAAAGAACACTTGTAAGTTGCAAGTTATCTTTTCTATTAAATAGTTTCATACTTTGCACAAGTGATATTCCTTTTTGAAAAGAGTTTTCAAATTGATTTCATGTGATTTAAGATTTTATTTTACATTTGATCTTTTGAGAACTCAAAGTCTTTCTTGTAAAAGTAATTGATCTAGTTTTCAAATCTTTATTGTGCTACATTTCCAATCATTAAAAATAAATCAATTTGATTTTAAGGTATTACATTCACATCAAATAGTTTAAAGTTCCATTTGCATCATTTACATACCTCAAGTTTAAACATTTCTTATATATTTAAATATCAATTAAAGTGAGTTATTTTTCTTTCATTTAATTTCATTGCATTAATATTATTTTAGCTGGGTTTTTAGAGCAAAATTATTTTAAAATTGAGAGTTAAATACTTTCATATTCCTTTTTTTTATTCTCTTATTGGGTTGTACTTGCCCATTAAGAAAAGTACATGTTGGGATGTACTTGCCCATTAAGGAGACTATGAGAGATTTCTTGTAATCTCAAATTTGTTTAGTGAATTTCTAGCTTGGGTGGTAGGTGTGGATGTAGGCTGGCTTTTGGGTTTGGCCGAACCACATGAAAATTTTTGTTTTCATTTTCTTTACTTTTCTTTACTCTACTTTTCTACTATTGTTATTTTGTTGTTTCATTTCACTAAATATTATTTTTAAATGTTTAAGTTTTCTACAAAAGTCAAAATTAAATTTCCTGTTGTTTATTTTTAAAACTCAATTCATCCCCCCCCGCCACTTCTTTAGATTTGATTTATTGTTTATTCATTTTATTATGTTCATATCAGAGAAGGTAACTCCAGGGATCTCTTTGAAGTAACAAGCCTCATATGAGGAAGTTGTTGCTAGCAAGGTAAGGCATATCTCTAAGTTGAGTAATTCCTATACTAATGATTCCCTCATTTTGTTTGATAGTAGGAAGCTTCCTAAGATTGCCTAAGATGTTGTAGTTGACTTTGAGAGCTATTGGTTTAACAACTGGCTATTGTTGTAAAGATTCAAAATTTTGATCGCAATTTTCTTCTCTTTTTCTTTAGGAGGAGGAGGTAGATGAGGTGGAAAAATTTTCCACTATGGAGATTCACTTCAGTGGCATCTCCAGGGTTGTATTAACCAAGTCTTCATCCATCATATTCTTTTGAAAATTCCACCTCTATGGTAATAGGATTGCATTGCTAATCTTCCATAGAATTATCAACATCTGATCCTAGTTCACAAAACACATCATTATGAAATTTCTTTTTGATTATTTTCTTTTTTAACATTTTTAATAGTACTTTCATCAGATATGGCATAAATGAAAGAAATGCCTTTTGAGGTTGACTTCTTTTTTTTTAAATGGGTGCATAATGAAAAAAAATTGTAAGACCTAGCCTTTCAATCCTTGTCATACAAAACTCTCTCATATACAACAGATGTCCTCCCTCACCACTCTCTCCAATCATCCAAGTAGTTGAAGATGTTGAATTGGGTCGAGGTGGAATTAAATCTCTAGACTTAGGTGGATCAATCTGGAGGATCTTCATCTGGGTCTTCATTGGATCATCCATTGCATTTTTAAAATTTTTCATTAAATACTTTTTGGAAGAATGGGATAAAGCTATATCCTATTCATCTGAAGCATTTTGTAGAACTTAAGCCAATCTTTAAAGGTAAAGCAGTCTTCAATAGTGTGCCCTAACATCTGGTGGTATGGATAATAATTAGGGTCATTCACCTTACTAACTTCTTCTGGCTTCTTCACGTTCAGTAGTTTGAAATCTAGCTTCTTTTTAAAATTTATGAAGATCTTTGCCTCTCTTTTGAAAGAATAAGTCTGTTTATTCTTTCACTAAAATGGATGGTTAGAATCTACTTGGGGATGGGTGATACTTACTGTTATGATGGATTAAAGGAAAAAGGTCGCTCCACCTGTATCTGAATGGGTGCCTTCCTTTATCCATTATAGAGACATAATATGCTTTCTTTTTAAGAGTTTCCTAGGTTTTGACTACTCTATGAAAGAGTGCTCTTTTATGAAGATGGTCCTAGGAGCCTTTTCTTGTAAGCTGGAGGCATATTTAAAAGTTTTTCAATGGTTTTGGTTATAAAGCCTCTCAGTAGGAAGGCAACATGACCATGGCTTTCAAAGGAGAATCTTAACAGTCAGCTACTCTTGAAATTGGGGCTCACACTTGTGATTGGGGATTCTCCATCTCAAAATCAACTAAAGACTCACCAGGCATTTTATTTTCCACCACTAAGTCTCCCACAGTGATGTGGAGTTGAGTGCTACTGAATCATTTCACAAACATACCATCTAGATCACTGAAAGTGTGCACTGAATCATTTGATATTTCTATATACCAATTGAAAGCAACTCTAGTCAAGCTACTAATGAACTATCTAAATAATAGAGCATCACTCCCACCAGAATTACAACAACTTGCTAAGAAGTGAACTAATTACTGTTTGGGATTTCAATCATATCAAATATTTTAAAAGATGGAGGTATGAATCTTTTAGGGTATGAAATTGAATTATATTCTTCAGGGTACAATCTACCCTTCAAAACTAAGGTGGTACCTCAGGATTGTACTAAGGCATTCTTAATTTGTTGCTCCAAGGATTTTAGGTCAATTGAAGAGGGTATATTGTCTACATGTTTTGCTCTTAGTGATACTCCTCTAAACCAAGATTTATATTATCAGTGGGGCATGTTGGTATAGGTTGCTCAACAGGATGAAGATGTTAAAAGGAAGGGATCATGCTTTGGAGTGATTGCTTGGTCACAATCATCTCCTCCATCCTCTTCTCCATCATAGCAATTTGATTGTCCTTCTTTTATAATTGAAAGATTAGTTGATGCGTGTGATCAGTTACAAGATTATCTTGTGACTCATGTTATTCATTCTTTGATGATCTACTATCCACCATGTAGATATGTGCTACAGACAGTATTGGATCATCATCCAATAAGTCATTCTATCCTAGATAATAATATTTTTGATTTTTTCTTAATTTATCATTTTCAACATCCTCATTCACAATGTTCTCCATTTCCTTCTATCATATGAAATGGAATACCACTACTATCAAGGATAACATCATACTCATTTACCAAATCCATGGGTTTTACTTTAGATGTTTTACCCTTTGGAACCACTTGGATAACAAGGATTTCCGTTATATCAAGAAAGGCTCCCAAGCTAAGGTGTCACTCATCTATGATCTCCCTGATGTAATGAGACAGATGAAGAGACTCCATTCTTCTACTGGAAACCTGAGATGATGATGACCCTTTAGTTTAATCTTTAGGTAAAGATGATTAAGGCCTCTCTGAAATAGGCCTAGTAATATGCACTTTCTCTAATGATGGTGAAGGTGGTGAAGGTGGTGAAGGTGGTTAAGGAACTCTAGGCTCAGGGGCTAATGGAGTTTTCCTAACATAGACTTTTTTGTTTACTTTTTTAAAGAAAACTTTAACTTTTCCTAGGCTAACTGTCTGATGTCTATGCTATGTCAATTATTTTCTAGGGTGATGATATCACTCTGATATAATAGGCATAGGATAATAAGGCTTTCTTTTAATAGGGAGGACCGCCTTCCCCTTCTCTTTGTACTAGGAACTGGCAGGTCTTCCTAAGATTTTTTTTCTAGGCTCTTTGAGGTTTGATCCTTCATAGCCCTAAGTAACTCATCCTTAGTGTAAGAGGAGGGTCCAAGGATCCTATGGAGGATCTAGCATAACTACCATTTCTCTCTTTATTCAATATCTTAAAACTTTTATTATTTTCATGAATGAAGGGGTGAGGTGGAGAACTCACTATCCTAGATATATCCTCCTCTCCTTGGGCTGTAGAAGGAGGGTGATATCTGCTTCCACCTAAGATAGGGGAAGTATCAAGGAGGGTATCCATCCTTCACCCTAGTCAATTCTATGTCTAACATTTCTTTCTATTTCCTTTCATTGAGGGCTATCTTCCTAAGTCTTCTACCCCTATTTTTCTTTTGACTTTTAGTCATCTTAGGGACCTCAAAGGTACTTGAATGGAAGGGAGTAGGCAATGCTTCTGGAGGGTAACTTAAATTTCTTTTAAACAAGACCCATCTAGACCCTCTTAGTGACCGGCGGTAACTTTTATGCCTTCAGCAGGGGCAGGAAGAGGTTCACTGGAGAACTTCAAAATGAGTTGTTTATTTTTAACAACTTCCTCAGCAATAAGAGCTAATGTCACTCCACTTGCTGTGATGTCTATCTTATCAAATCTAGCTCCAAACATGATGACAGAGCTGTGACAACTTACTACTATCCACTGAAAAGCTATATTGGATGTAGCAGTGAAAATTAGTTGTCCGACCATTATCTATTTGCAAAAAATAATAATTTTTAAATGAGTCATTTTTAATAATAATCATAATGTAGTAAAAAAAAGCTTTTGACCCATTAAAAAATTTAGCCAATTTTGTTGTGATTAAGATTTTTTATTTCAAAAGATATTTTTTTTGAAAATACATGAGTTATAAAACTGTCCCACTTGATTTCAAGAACTGGCAAGTTCTAAAGTCTCTCTTTTGCTTAGGAAATGTTTAATATACTCTACCAAGGATTAAATGGAGAGATACTCAATGGGAAGAAAGGCAATCTTGACCCATGAAAACACAAGTACATTGCCAATATATTGAAAGAATAACTTATTTCTAAACATGGAGAGAGGAACGATTCCCCAGTGGAGTCACCAAAAAAATCGATGGGAAAAATTTGTGACACCACATAGGTTTTAAGAATATCTTATTTAGATGATCAAATGCATCATTAAGGAATAAACATAACTTGGAAGATAAATATGTTATTCTATAATGGATTCGATCATTTAATAAAATACTCCTAAGGCTAATGGGTCTTTCATGTATACAGAGTTTCCCTGCTTACATAGGAAGTAGAGCATGGTTTATTTTAAATTGGGTTCATAGTTCCCTATAAGGGAAATATGTTAAAGTTAATTACATCTTGGGAATAAAGAATCTCTTCCTAGAATATACTCGATTAAATAAATAATTTATTATTTCTATGAATTTCTAAGCAAGTTTCCAAAGGAATTGATATTTTGAAATTTCAATTGGGAACGATCCAAAGTGGAAAGACTTGTTTTGGGAGCCAATTGGGATCAAGTAAGAAATTTCTATTGATACTAGAATGCCTAATAGGCATTTGAACTATCCTACCATTGGGCTTTAAATTTTTGAATTTAATTTAGATTTTGAGTTACAATTTCTTAAACATCTAAGGCTTATATTCTAGTAGCATGAGACTACAAAAATGCGTAGGGTTGAAAACTTACTCCAAGGAGAATGCTTTATATCCTAAGTTTATAAATACTTCTAGCACAAATCAGATGCTCGACCTAGTTGCATTTTTGGGAATTATTGGTCTTACCTCTCATATGAGAGAATAATGCTAACCCTTACTCTTTTGGACTTATAACCCACTTGGAAGGGCTACTAGCTAACACCACCTAAGCACATTTTAAATCCATGATGCCATGTCTCATTTATGCAATATGGCTAGGTTGTTGCATTTTAAGAAAAGAATCAAGGAACTAAACTCACTCCTTAATTCCTAGGATCATATAGGGTATGAAATGCACCTAACTAATACACATTTTTTAGGTTTTAAAAATGTTTTGGCTCATGATTCATTTATGGTCTTAGTCATTTTATGCATAAATGACATGCAATTAGAAGTGGTCATGGGCTAAATCAAGAAGAGAAGGAAAACTTCCCAAGAAGGCGGTCTTCCTCAAAGGTCAATTTCCCCTTATGTGTAATGGGTGAAGAGCCCATTTCAAGATTTGAAAGCAATATGATAGTATGGATCAAGAGAAATTGTTTCTAGTTGATTTTATGTTATTCTTAAGGCTTTAAGTTAAATGAAGTTTTAAGTCCTTTTTTTGTGTTTAAGTTGATTAGATTTAGATTGGGTAAAAAATTTAGTTTTTTTAAGAGCCTAATCATCCAGGAATCCATCACAAAAAACACAACATGAAAAGTAACCTAGAAACACAAGTTGATTTTATTACGTACCCAAAATAAATCAAGCCATTTTTAAATCAAAGAAGGATAATGTGGCTAGGTGCCACTTTACACCCCGAAAGAAAAAAAAAAGTGTGCAACCGAGCTCTTCTCTTACAGCCTAGTCTAGAACTTCAATTTAGATCAATGGGTCTTCTTTCTAAGATCATCTCCTTTTTAAGAACCTCCATTGGGCTTCATAGGAGACCTCTACACTCATCTACTAGTAGTGTTACCTCCTTCTAGTCCTATACCCCCATAGATAACATAATTCTAAGCTCAATTTTACATTTAAAATTCAAAAGTAAATCTTATGCTCTATAAAATAGATGTTAGAAAAATATAAACATCACACAATAATTATATTTTATAAACATAAGGCATAGCATTAGCTGCTTGCCAAACCAACCTATCTTATTGAGTTATGCTAAGAGACTATTCAGTACCTACAAGTGAACAATAATTTTATAATTTATTTATGATGGCAGTCCCTTTTAGCAAAGCCCCCTGTAGAAGATAATGTTAATTCTAAACACAAAGTCTGATCATCCAAACTAACCGTAATCAAACCTATCCATCCATTCTAAAAAAGTACCCCACAAAATAATAAAAAGGTATTTCACATCATATCATCATAAAATGGCACAAAATATCACAGAACGACCTAACCTAAATCTAGGGTCTGCGACCTAATGATCTAATGTGTGAAGAATGGAGGATTGTGTGGCAAGGCGACATTGCTAAGACTTTTCAGTTTCAAGTTTCAATTTGGTTTCAAATTTTTAATTTAATTTGATTTTTAGAATTTTTAATTTTTATAATTTAGTTTCATAGGTACGTGTCATTATTATACTAGAGATTCGAGGTATAAAGACCTTTTTTAGACAAGTAGCCCTATGACCTCAGGTGTCTAGACTATATAATATATGATGATAATTATGAACATCTTTTTTTTTTATTTACTTCTTTTAATTTTAAAAGTAGTTTAATTTACCAAGGGTGGTTTCCATTTAAATGATTTAATGATTTTCATTTTCATTTTCATTTTAAGTACATTTTATGTTAAAATGAGACTTAGATTTTCTTAAATGAATGTTGAATTCATTTTTGGATGAAGTTAACATCATTTTTGAAATTAATAATTATGACACCAAATTTTAGATTAGGAGCCTCTTAATTAGGCACTTAAGACACTATACATAATTGGGTTTGATCTGACCTAATGGGTTTAAGTACCCAAATTCCAAACTTGAATTAAATCAAACCAAATCTACATAAACCAAAAATAAATTCTAATCAAATTAAATGAAAGAAATTCAAATCCAAATCAAGGTTAAAAATAGTCAACCTTTTTGGACATGGGTTTGACTTATGTCGGTCCCACCAAGTCAATAGTCAACCCAACAAAATTTTACCAAATGAAATAATTCTATATATCCAAATGATAAAATAAACATGTTTAATCATAAATCTAAAAAATAAATAAATTTATTTAGGCCTTAGGTTAATTAGACCATTTGTTCTAAATAGGACTAAATAAGTCCTATTCGATTCAAACCCAAATCAAAATGAAATTAACTCAATTTAATTGCTCAAAAACATTTGTAAATGATTATCAAACATAATATAATGAATCATTGGGTCTAATTTGATCAAATTTATTATTTCACCCAAATAAACCTAAACTTAACCCATTAAGCTCAATATGGATAAAATGGGACAAAATTGAAATTAGCCTCAAACCAATTATAATCAATCATTCTAAATCACTCTATATATGTAATCAAGCATGATTGGAGTCCAACAAAAATTAAATTAAACCAAATGGGTCATTGAACCCAATTGAAATCAACTTAAACCATTTAAGGGTAAATGGGTTAAAGTGAATTTAAATCCAAAATCAACTCAAAACCTAAAAGAATTAATTTAATTAAAACTTGATAAATTATCAATTAAAGATAATTGAACCCAAAATAAAATGAATTAAATCAAAATAAATAAATTTAAAACACTTTGAATCCAAATGTCTTGAATTGGGTGCAAACCTCTAATCCAACTCAAATGGATTTGAATTTAATCTCAAACTCACATTGAGTTTGATTTAGGCAGCCAAACACTAGCCTAAGGGTTGTGGTGGTTATGCCAAAAACCATAAATGAAAGGGAAATGGACAGAAGCTATGAAAAAAAATTTCTCCAAGCCAAGATTCCTTTGTGATTCTTCGTCCCCTCATCATCTTAATGGCTTTGAATTTTATCCAATTTTTGACCACCTCTTAGAAGATGATTCCAAGGGTTGGAATCATGTGGCCAGCCTATTAGCAAAAGAAGACTTGGCTTCCTCTATGGGGGATAGTAAAGAGGAAGCAAGAGAGACTCCCATAAGGTCTCTCTCATCCATGGAAAGAAAGGGGAGGAAAAAGGCTTCCTCGCCTAAAACCTTTGCTCCAAACATCTTCACAAGTCCAAGAGAGAATAAACCCACCCAATATCCAAGTACCTTACCACTGGTGGCTAGATTATGGCCACCTAAAAACTTACATGCATGTCTCTTAGCCATGTATGGAAAGAGAGGAGAGGGGCCCTCTCCTCTCCTTATTCTCATTTCCAAACATCCATAAGATGAAGAGAAGATAATTCAAAGCCTCCCTCAAGGCTTTCACCACTAACAAGCTAGAATTTGACCAAAATTGATACCAAAGTTCTCAACCTATAATGGAAAAATAAGATGGAGTCCATTCTATGCCTAATTGACCTTCCTAACACATTATAGAAATTGAGGTGACCTCAAAAGAATCTTCACTAAGGCTCATCAGCACCGGTGAGCAATAGGAAGACCAAGCCTGATATGAAATGGTTGATTCCTGGTCTCTATGACATTTGGTGAGGAGGCAAGCCATCAAATCATGTCCATAACTTCATCATATTAAGTCAAAGGTGCTCAGAGCACGAAGACTACTAGGATCATTGTCGATGAGGTATGCCTCATAACTAACTCTTATAACAAATTTTTTTTGTCCTTTATAAAGAGAATTTGATCTCTAAGGGGATCAAGTCATAGAAATTGATTACAAAATGATCCTTGATCATTTTCAATCAAAATCATCTTAAGTTCACCATGAATCAATAAAAATTTGCTAGATTCAATGGACATCATCCATCTCTCACTAAAGAGAATAGAAAATGATCACCACCCTGCATTCCATCTATTTAGAATAGATGGTCAAGATTTACATGCATGGTATGATTAAATACCTATAGGAAACCAAGGGCACAATTGGGACAATTTGATCTTTAATTGGATGGTCAAGATCAATCCCACATGGCCACCACTTTTGACATAAGATTCGCATGAATCCCACGTGGCCCAATGGCGCCACGTCAGCACTACCATTTAAAATGAGAATTTATCATTTTAAGAATTAAATAAATTATAAAATTAGCTAGAAGCATAAACAACTCATATAAAATGAAATATAAATCTAAAAAAATGTAAATGAGGTCTCTATGGATTCATCTCAATAAGCAGAATCCATTAAACCCAAAATTCTAATTAATTTTGGGTAATTTTAGATTATTTTGACTTTAAATAAAATTAATCATAAATAATTAATCTAATTAAATGAGATTTGGGGAATTAAAATTGAGGTTAAAATGCACCTTAGGATAAAATTTCAAGAATTATCTCAAATTAAATCAAAAGATATTAAATTTCAAACTATGAACTTCATTTTTAATGAAATAAATTAATATTAATTAAAATAAATATTGAAAATTGATCAAATCACTTTAAATTACCAGAACAAATGCTAATGAACTTAAACACAGCAATGAAACCCACTAAAATTTAATAAATCACAAAATGGCATATTTGGTTATTTATTGAATTACTTAATCAAATTAATTATCCTAAACTTAGAAAAATCATAATAAATCAACCAAAACTCTAAAATTTTCAAATGAACTCTCTTTGGATGCATTTTATAGTGAGGAATCTTGGAAAAATAAAACTCCTAATTAATTTCTTTTAAATTATGTTTATTGAATTACTTGAGTCAAATTATGGTGGGACCCAATAAGTCAAGTCCATGACAAAGGGTTGGCCATATTTGACTTTCATTTGGATTTAGTTTTAGATTCATTTTGATTTTTGCATTGACTCTAATGAAATTTATTTATTTCATTTCATTTAGATTTTCTTAAGTTTAGGTGACTTTGAGCTTAAGTAGGATAATTGGTTAACCACTCTAATCATCTTACTTTAAACCCAAAATAGATTTAGATTCCAAATGGAATGTTCCAAATGGGATGCATTTGATTGAATTCTTTATTTATATTTGATTTTTAGGTTTAGTCCACCTAATCTCATGAGGTTAGTTCAAACCTAACAAAGATGCATTAAGTCATTAAGTGTTGTGTCTTAAGTACCTAATTAAGATAACTCTAATCTTACATTAAGTGTCCTAATTACTAGTTTTTAGAAATAATGTTAACCTCATCCATAAATGAGGTCAACATTGACCTCTCAAGTAAAAGGGACAAAAGTTAGGGAAATTTTATTATTTCAATTCTAGAGTATTTAAATGATAAATAGAAGGATACAAACACAGCAATGCACAAATATGTAAATAAATAAAAACATTTACTAAACTTAAAATTTATTACATAAGTTGTGTAAAAAAGGGGGAAAATATAATAAAAGTGGAGAAACTAGTAGTCGTAATCATATTCTTCTTCTTCCTTCTCCTATTTTATGACATCTACAGGGTACTCACATAAAGAGGATATTGAGGTACCATAGAAAAAGAAGCCTAACCTGGATCCCCAAGATCATAATTTTCAAATATATGGACTATTGTCATATTGAACTGGGCCATATAAAAACAATTTCATTAACATTAATCCATATGATAATCAAATTTCTTTTCTAAGGCCCTCTGTCTACGACTACTCTCACTTATCTCTCTCCTAATTATTTAAGGGTCTAGAGGATTGAAGTCGAGGTCATGGGGAACGTGAGCTCTCCCCACTTCATACCTCAAACCAAACCCATCAGTAAGCCTTTTTCTTAGAGGAGCATTCAAAAAATGAATTTCTTCATCAAGCTCCATTGATGCACCTGCGGCAATGCATAAAACATAGATAAGAGAGGGATGACCATACCCTACTGTAGTACTACCCTAAGCATATTATAAATAGAATTATAAATTATCTTCCCTATATCAATTGTAAAGCCCTTTTGAACAAAATTAAAAATGGCCATTCTTGATTACCTCACTAATATTACCAGTAGGCATCAGGTTAGCAAAAATAAAATAATTTCAAGCTTTTGACTCTGCCATTAGGCTAATAATATAGAAGTTGGTAATCCTTTCATCCCACTATTTTCACTAGATGTTAGCATTCTTCCAATGAGAAAATCAAGAATTTCAATAAAATATGGATTCCCATTATAATAAAAAAGATATTGATCGTATTCCACATTTACCAATTTGTAATATGCATTGATGGCAGTCCTATCAAAACTTACCTATTTTCCTAAATGAAGACTTTATTGTCCTAGTGTTCCTTCATGTTAGCAAAAATTCTTACACCACAAGGATTACGCAAAAGCTACTATTGTAGGCCAGCTTTGCCCAGCAGTGATCATTGATCACCCTTTCTACTCTCCCTCCTGGGTTGTACAAGCTCCTTTCTGGGATTAGATGCTTGTGGGTGAGGGCATGCAGATATCTCTCTTCAGCTTATAGGCTAACAAACTTATTTGCCTCACTTGAAGTATCCCTCCTCTTACTAGCAACTCTCTTTTATGGCGTGATTTCATTCTTAGTTTGGGAGAAGGCTAAGAGAAAAGTGAGAGAGAGAGAGAGAGAGAGAGAGAGAGAGAGAGAGAGAGAACTCTAATGAATAGAGAATACAAAATGAAAAAATAAGCAGCATAAGGGGTCTATTTATAAACTCAGCCTAGCATCACGGTACTGCAATGTCAGCATCAAGGTGCTAACCACTCAAGTTTTGAAATAGTAATATATTGTTACCACACCCACATGCAGCTCCTCGGCGATGATCAGCTGGTCAAGTCAATTATTGTGTCAGTCAAAAAGAACATTCATTATCATTAATTTCATAACAAAAATGTGTTAAGCATTGATGTAGCACCGTAGTGCTCTAACGCACCACCGTAGTATTGGTCAAAAAGTTTTTCCTCCTCATTTAAAGTTCCTGTCCTTCAACGAGCTCTTCTGAACTGACCTTTAATTAGTGTCTTGATGCCATTTTGTTAGCGTTGATGTGCTAGTCTGGTCAACATGAATAAACTAAGATAAATAAATCCAATTTCCTAAACACTCTAGTGTCAGATTTGTAGCACTGAGGCACTAATCTTTCACCTATCCCATAATGTTATAGTGGTACCCACTAAACACACTACCATGATAGCGCCCAGGAAATATATTTTTAGTATTGTTGTGTTACACTATAAATAGAGAAATTTCATTTTATCATCGTATTAGTAAATCTTAAGTTAGTGAAGCTTTAAAGAAAATGAAATGTGGAAAAGCAGTAGGACCAGATAATATTCCAATAGAAGTGTGGAAATGTTTAGGAGATCAAGGAATTTCTTGGCTTACAAATCTTTTTAATGTCATTTTAAAGACTAAAAGATGCCAGATGAGTGGAGAAAGAGTTTGTTGGTTCCTATATTTAAGAATAAAGGTGATGCACAAGAGTGTGCAAATTATAGAGGAATTAAGTTAATGTGCCATAGATTAAAATTATGAGAGAGAGTAATTGAGCATAGGTTACGATGTGATGAAGTTTCTCACAATCATTTGGTTTCATGCCGTGTAGATCTACTATGGATGCTATACATTTGTTAAGGGTTTGATGGAGAAGCATAGAGAAAGTAAGGAGGATCTACATATGATATTTATTGATTTAGAGAAAGCTTATGATAAAGTTTCAAGAGATGTTCTTTGGAGAGTTCTAGAATAGAAAGGAGTTAATATTGGTTATATTTAAGTCATTAAGGATATGTAAACTAGAATTGTTACTTGTGTCCAAACACAAGGAGGATTGACAAAATATTTTCCTATTTCAGTTGGATTACATCAAGGATCATCTTTAAGCCCTTATCTTTTTACTTTAGTTATGGATGTTCTTACTAGGCATTTATAAGAAGATGTACCTTGGTGTATGCTTTTGTCGATGACATTCTTCTTGTTGATAAGACTAGAGGGAGTCCAAACGAAACTTGAATTATGGAGGTCAACTCTAGAGTCTAAAGGTTTTCGCTTAAGTAGATCTAAAACTAAATATATGGAGTGTAATTTTAGTTGTAGAAGTTCTAGTGGTAAGTTGTGACATTAGTGAACAAGTCATTAATAAGAGTGAGCGCTTTAGATATTTAGGCTCTATTGTTCAAAAAATGATGGTGGAGTAGCTATGGTAGATAAGATTAGGAGAGTGCCTTAGATGGTTTGGCCACATAAAGCGTATAGATATTTTAGAGTAGATGCATTAGATTTTCCTTATGTTAAGTAAGGTAGAGGTAGACCTAAAAATACTTGGTTAAGATGTATAAAAAATGATCTTAGTATACTTGATTTAAATGAGAATTTGACACATAATATGACAGAATGGAGATGAAGGATTCATGTAGCTGACCCCACCTAGTGGGATTAAGGCTAGTTGTTGTTGGTGGTGGTGTTATACTAATTTTTCCAAGGTCCTCTCCTTTATATTGCCTAGGAGCCATATTTTCAACAAAAAAAGTAGGTTAACATAAAATAAATTTGACTTATCTACATGTGCCCTGACACATGCATAAAGATCTAAATTAAATTATTTGAGGATGCTTTACGAGTTAATTTCTCAATTGGGTTTTATGATTGATCTGAGTCAACAAAACCTAATCATTCACCGATCATGGTTGTGTAGATTGTAAAATTCATCCGGAGGGGATATGTTTAAATAGAATGCAGTTCATCATTCAAAATAAATTAAAGGAAATAATTATCCACTCATTCATCATTATTTGTCAAAGATTATATTCTAAGAAAACTTTTTCTCATTAAACATATATATGATCATACTTAAATAATCTCATGCTAGTATGGATGTAGCCTATATCTTCTCTACATGGTTTTGCCACCAAATGACACCACATGAAATGCATATATGACTAGAACCCTTTGATTTTGTGGCTTTCCTTTTATATGGCTCCACTATATTTTGGTTATAGTAATAGCCCGTATGTCTCATAAGGGCTTCACTCCTTAAGCCATGAGTTATAAAATATATTGAATAGGTAAAAATCCTTATATTAGCTAATTTTTACTTAAAGTTATCACTCTTGATAAATATCACTCCAGTTCTACAAGAATGTTGACAAGGATTCTTTAGTAAATTATTTCCCTTAGCTAAGTAGACTAGGAACCATGATAGCTTGAGATGATGGAACCATGAGATCTTGATTGGGTGTGTCATCATCCCCCTCAAATATACACGTTATGTTAAATGACAGTCATTTATTCCATAATACGCACACTACTATACACCAATGTATATCAGAGAGATATGTTCATTTTCAACTTTAATTCAGAGTTATCTCTTACTGTGGTAAAGGGTAATTAACTATGGAGGCTTACATCCATAGGAAGTGGAACCCAAATCTAAATAAACACTAATGTAATGTTAGTGGAAATCTTGAATATATATCAATCTGCCTCACAAAAAATACACTCTTACTCATCTCAATAAAGATGGTGGAGACTATCCTCAAAGGTCTTTTTTCAGAGATGAGACCCATATAAGTCATCATATGTCAAATGGTTGGCCAACTTTGAACTTCATTTAGATTTAGTTTTAAATCTACTCATGTTTATGTAAAGACTTTTGTGCTTTTCATTTGATTTAATTTTATTTTATTTTGAATTTATTTTAATTTTCTGAGATTTAAGAAATTTTGAGTTTAGGTAGGTCAATTTGGTTAACTACCTAAATCACCTAGGCTCAGTTGGACTTAGATTTCAATTAAAATATGTTTAATTTAGTCATTTGTTTAAATTTGAGTTTGGTTTGGATTCACTTAATCCTATTAGGTTAGGCAAAGCCCTAGAAGGTTTCACTAGGTCACTAATTATTGTGTCCAAAATGCTTGGATAAGAAATTCCTAATCTAGGATTAGGTATCCTAATCAATAGGATTGAAAATGATATTAAACCTCATTCAAAATTAAGGTTAATAAATAGACCCCCAATATGTGTGGTGGACTAACTAGAGTACACTGTACATATTAGCATTGACCAAACTAGTCAAGAAAATCATAAGCATAAGCTTGGAAAAGTTTGAGTTTAGTTTTGAAATTTAGATTTTAGATTAGATTTTTTATTCAAATTTTACTTTGAATTTGATTATGAACGATAGAAAAAATATGCAGATTTATTTTAATTTAGAATGATTTAGAAATTTAGATTCATTAATTTCTAAGAAAAATAGAGATATCATTATGAAAAGACTCAATGAGGAATCTAATCCTAACATAGTCATGGTAGTTAGAGAGGATGTCTAACATAGTCATTCTAACTACAATAGATTTTCAATGGTTAACTTAGAAAGAAGGCACTAGGACTCATATCTTTCTAAGTAAAATTAGCTAAGAAGTAGTCTAAATGACTAACCAATTCTAAAAAAAGGACATATAAGTAGACCCTAAGTTTTTTTTTCCAAGAAAGGATGTCACTATGGATACTTACTCTTATCTAGAGATAAAAATTGGAGAGGATACCAATGTGGATACTTACTCCTAACCAAACTTTATGAATTTTAACTGGAGAAAGATACCAGTGGGGGATTTACTCTTATCTGGTTAGCTATTAGGAAGGGGTCTTTAAGGATTTGATGCCAACCTAAATAGCTGGACTAGGAAAGAAGGGTTGTAATGACTTGATCCTAAACCTCAAAATTGTGACTAATAAGAAAGGGGTCTTTGTGACTTAATCCTAAACTTGTAATTCCAAAAAGATGCCTATTAAGACTTACTCTTATTTAGTTAACTATTAAGATGGGACCTTTGGTGGCTTATTCCAACTTAAATAGTCAAAGAGAGGAAAAGGGGTCTTAATGACTTGATCCTAAAACTCAAAATTTTGACTAATAAAAAAAGGGATCTTTATGATTTAATCCTAACAATGTAACTTATTTAGTAGGAAGGGGTCATATTGACTTAATCCAATCCTTGTCAATTAAAGAATGTCTATTAAGGGACTAACTCTTTTGTGGTTAACTATTAAGATGGGGCTTATTGACCTCATTTTTGGATGAGGTTAATATCATTCTAAAATTAATAATTTATACACATAATATTAGATTAGTAACATTTAATTATGTGTTTAGGAAACTATACCTAGTGACCCAGTGCACCCTACCTAGGTTTGATCTAACCTAATGAGCTTAAGTAGACTCAACTTAAATTCCAATTTGGATTAAATCAAATCAAATCCAAATAAATCAAAATGAAATCAAATTTAAAAAAAAATGAATCCAAAACCAAATCAAAGTCAAATCTAGTGAACCCATTTGACATAAGTTTGATATAGGTGGGTTCCACAAAGTCAAAGATCAACCCACTACAAATTTGATCAAATTAAATCATTTCCAAAATATTCCAAAATGATTAAATAAATATGTTTAATCATAAATCTAAAGAAATCTAAATTTATTTAGGCCTTAAATGGGTTCATTAGACCACTTAGTCTAAATGAACCTAAATGGTACCTATTGGGTTCAAACCCAAACCAAATTGAAATCAATTCAATTTGATTGCTCAAAATCATTTAGAAATGATAATCAAACATAATCCAACACATTATTTGGTCTAATTTGGTCAAATTGGTCATTTGATCCAAATGGGTTCAAATTGAAATGAAATTGCTATCAAATAAAATTAATCATTCCAAATCATCTCACACATATGATCAAGGGTGATTGGAGTCCAAACCAAATCCAATTGAGTCAAATTGGTCATTTGAACCTAATTGGAATCAAGTTTAACCCATTTAAGACTAAATGGGTTGAAATGAAATGAAATATAAAATTAATTCAAATCAATTAATTAAATCAAAACATAATTAATCATCAATTAGACCTAATTGAATCCAAAATTTAAAGAATTAAATCAAAACCAACACTTTGAATCCAAATGCTTGGATTGGATGCAAATTTTCAATTCAATTCAAATGAATTTGGACTTGACCTCAAACTCATATTGAGTTTAGTTTAGGCAACAACATATAATCTTAAATGCTTTAATTGTGATGCCAAAAGCAAAACAAAATGAAACTAAATTAAATGAGTGGGGATCTTTGACCAAAGGTAGATTCCTCCCCTTTCCATCATCAAAATTACATGGATTTTATCCAAGTAATTTTGGAACCTTTACCACCTCTTAGGAGAATTCTTCCAAGAGATAAAAATGAGGGGATCAGCCCTTAAGCCAAATAGAATTTTGTTTCCTCCAAAAGAGAAGCAAGAGAAGAGGAAAAAGAGAGCCAACAGATCCAAGGCTCAGCCAATGAAGAAAAAGAGAGGAGATTCCCTCCTCCCTTCCAATCTTTGATCCAAACATGCTCACAACCCAAGTGGGATTGAATCCACCCTTGGCCAACCCTACGGTCATCGGTGGCCAAAATATGGCTACCTAGAAGGCCAAGGACATAGCTATCAGCCATGTATGGAAATGGCGAAAAGAGCCTCTTTCTCCCCTTTTATTCATTCCAAAATGTTTAACAAGGGAGAAGATGAAGAATTGGATTGATTGCTCAGCCCCTCATCACTGGCATGTCAAAAAATGAGGAAATCTGGTGGCTACCGAGCCTCCTCTAATGGTGAAATGAAAGGAAGAGTCTCCCACCTTCAATTAAACATTCTAACATGTTCTAGAGGTCGAGGAGACCTCAAATGAATCACCACCCATGACCCCTCACTATCATCGAGCTAGAAAATGATCGAACGATGGAAAATGGCCATAAGTTGGTCTCCAAGGTGTTTAGCAGAGAGCCATATCACCAAATCACATGCACAACATCATCACAATGAGGCAATGCTATTGAAGTTGATCTCACCATGGTGATCACCAAAATCAAAGTACACTCCACCACCGACCACCCTAGCATTCAGTTTTGGATGTTTATGAAAGAACTTTGATCCCCATGAGGATCAAACCCTATGGATTGATTGTAAATCAATCAGTAATCATTTTGTAATCAAAATCACATCAAAATTTCTCTCACGATCACCAAAAATTTATCAAAAATGATGAACTACATCCGTCTCTCACTAGAGATGTATGAGATGATCTCTACCATCAGATCTTTATATTTGGAATGGATGGTCGAGATCTAGCTGGATGATATAATTTTATCCCTTAAGTAGACCATTGGTCCAATCTTTATTCAAACGATTGGGATTCATCCTGCGTGTCATCACTTTTGACATGGCTGCCACGTGGGATCTGCGTGGCATCAGATTTGATGTGGATGTCATGTGGGATCTACGTGGCCTAATACTTCCATGCCACATGGTGAAGGCACCATGTTGGCCTACCATTTTAAACTATAAATCCTCTATTATTTAATTAAAAAATTAATAAAAAGTAATACAAAATTTAAAAATTCATAGAAATTAAAATATAAATTAAAAAAAAGCAAACTTAAGGTCTATGGATTCCATTTGATGAGAGGAATCTATTAAAATTAAAACCCCCAATTAATTTTTGGGTATTTTGGTCTTAATTTATGTTCATATGAATTCAATTAAACCCTAATTAATCATAAACCATTAATCCAATTCAAATGAAAGCTTGGAGAATTAAAACTGAGGGTAAAACACTATCGAGGAAAAAGTTTCATGAATTATTTCAATGTAATTTAAGAAATATCAAATTTCAAACTTTAAACATTAATTTTAATTAAATAAATTAATATAACATAAAATAAATCATGAAAATGAATTGAATTACTTCAAATCAACTTAATAAACCTTAATGAACCTAAATACACTAATGAAACTCATTAGAACTTAATAAATCACAAAATGCCTAATTAGGTAATTAATTGAACAAAATAATTCAAATAATTAATGAGAACTTAAATAAATCACAATAAATCAACCAAATTTCCAACAATTATGAATGAACCCTCCTTCAAAATATTTTTCAAAGAGGAATCAAAGAAAAATAAACTAAATGATTTTCATCAAAGTAGGCCTAGTTTGGGTTTTAATGAAATAAATAAAACCTTAATTACACCCTAATTATTAATCTAATCAAAATAAACTATGAAAATATGAAACTGGCAAGAAACCCCACTTGCCATAAAAATATCAAACCCAATTGATCTTTGGATTGGGAATTGTTGAATTTCCAAATCTCTAGGTGAAAATAAATTAAATAATGAATCAAAAAATTCATAAAATCATAAAGTAATTTGAAGTTCATCAACATCGAATACTTATGATAAAATCTCTAACATCCTAAATCAAAAGAATTGATCATTTCATACTTAAATATTAATGAAATTAATAAGGCATATTAAGAGTAATTAAATCTTAAGTTAAAAAACTCATAATTAAACAAACCAATGAAACTTTAATCTACAATCAATATAACCTAAGAATGAATTCAAACTTTAACCTAATTGCCTTAGGTCAACATAAATCAAATTAAATGAAAAGAATATAATTTAATAAACCAAAACATTAATTCAAACTAAATCAAAACATTAATTTAAACTAAATCAAATTAAAAGAATAAATTAAATCAAGAATGAAAGGCAAGTCAAATCAAAGGAAATGAAATGAAGAATCAAACTCCAAAAAAGAGAATTGAAATATTAAACCAAATTAAATTCAAACCCAAATCATCTAAATGGAACTAAAAGGATTAATTAAGACTTTGGGAAGAATTTTCTTCTCAGGATGAAGGTTTCATTCCATTAGGGGTTAGAATGTTGAAAAGAATTGGTTCCACCCAAAAGGGAAATATGTTACTCTTCATTCTTGAAAACCTAAACTTCACTTTAATAAAATAAAAATTAAAATGAAAATAAAAATGAAAATAAATCATTAAATCATTTAAATTAAAACCATCTAAAGGCAAGCAAACTCAAAAATCAAAATTGAAATTTAAACTAAAGAGGCCTTGCAAAGTCTTGCTGCATAAGTCTATTTCCTTTACACACTATAACATTAGGTCACGGACCCTAGACTTAGGTTAGGCCATTATGCTTTGATTCTTTATGATACTCTATGTCATGATTTGATGTACTTCACTTATCTTTGTTGTGTATTATTTTAGACTGCATGTCTAGGATTATTTGTTAGTTAGACTGGATGATAAGACTTCTTTTTATATCTAACATTGTCTCTTACAAGGGGCAATGCTAGAAAGGATTATTATCATAAGTAAATTAAAATGCTATTTTCTTGTATGTGCTTAAGTCCTTTAGCATAGCCTATAAGATAGGTGGGCTTGGCAAACAACTAATGCTAAGTTTATAAAATATAATTATTGTATGTTGTTTGTATTTTCTTGATATTTATTTTATAGGGTTTAGGATTCATTTTTGAATTCAAAAATGTAAATTTGAGCTTAGAATTAGGTTAGGATATTTGAGATCTAGGATTAGCATGAGCTGAACCTACCAGAAGATAGGTGCAGTGGTCCCATGTGAAGCTTAATGGATGTCCCTGAAGAAGGAGGCAATCCTTGAATGAAGATCCATAGATCTAAACTTGTAGTTTTAGGCCGAGCTGTATAAAAAAAGAGCTAGGTTGCCTATTTGCAATTTCTTTTGGAGTGTACAGCGTAACCTGGCTGCATTGGCTTAATTTATTTTGGGTGCGTAATAGATCAACCAGCTTTTCTAGGTTTCTTTCTGTGCTGTGATTTCTATGATAAATGCTTAAATGATTTGGTTCATAGGAAATTTTAAAATTTCTGCCCAATCTAAATTTAAACAACTGAAATAAAATTAAAGAAAACTTGAATCCTCACTTAAATTAAAGCCTTAAGAAAAACTTAAAATCAATTAGAAATAATTTGGTCTTAAAAATCATGTAATCATATTGCACTAAATTCTTGAATTGAGCTCTTTACCCATTGCACATAAGGGGCATCTAACCTATGAGGATGACCATCTTCTTGGGGAAATCAGCCTTCTTTTAATGATTTAGGCCATAACCATTTCTAATTGCATGGCATTAGGCATAAAAATTCATACCCAAGACTTCAAATGATTTATAAACTAAAACACTTTAACATCTAAAAAATGTGCATTAGTTAGATGTAGTTCATACCCTACATGATCTTAGGGATTAGGGAGTGAGTTTAGGATCCTTAGATTCCTTTCTTAAAATACAATTGACTAGCCATCTTGTATTCATGAGACTTAGCATCATGAATTTAAAATGTGCTTAGGTGGTGTTAGCTGGTAGCCCCTCCAGGCGAGTTGTAAGTCCAGAAGAGTTAGGAATATGATAGTTCACAAGTGAGAGGAATGACTGATAAGGCCCAAAATGAAACTAGGTTGAGAATCTAACATGTGTTAGAATCACTTGTAGACTTAGGTCCTGAAGCATCCTTCTTATAGTAAGTCTTTAACCCTAGGAATTTCTACAGTCTTGTGCTACTAGAATCTAAGTCCTAGACTTCTAAAAAAAATGTCAATCCAAAATCTAAATTAAATTCTAAAGTTTAAAGCCCAATTATAGATAGTTGAAGTTCCTACTAGGCATCCCAATATCAATAGGCATTTCTTACTTCATCCCATTTGGATTTCAAGAATATCTCTTTTACTTTGGACTAATCCCAATTGAAAATCCCAAAAATCAATCCTTTGAAAACCAACTTAGAAATCTTTGCAAATAATTACTTATTTCTTTAATCAAGAGTATTCTTAAGAAGAGACCCTTTTAAATATGTAATTAACTATGAGAGCCTACGTCTATAGGGAACCCTGAACCTAATTTAAAATAAACCCTGTTATACTTTCCATGTAATTCAAAGGAAAAATCTCGGGTACATGAAAGATGTATTAGCCGTAGGAGTCTTTTATTAAATGATTGAATCCATTATAAGATAACATATTTATCTTTTGAGATAATATCTTTATTCTTTAATGATGCATTTGATTTTCTAAATAAGAAATTCTTAAACTCTACATGATGTTACAATTTTTTACTCATCTGAGCATATTTTCTAGCGACTCTACTAGGCATGGTTCCTCTCTCCATTTTTAAAAATAAGTTGTTATTTCTATATATCAATAGTGTATTTATGCCACTCATGGGTCAAGAATTCCTTTCTTTTTGTTGGATGCCTCTAAATTTCATCCTTGGTTGAGCTCATCCAACATCCGAACTAAGATTCTAGAACTCTTCATTTGCCATAGTTAATCAACTAGTCCTAGAACCAAAGCCCAAAATAAATAAAAAGGAGAGAAACAAATGAAAATTAAGTCATTTTATTAGACATAAGTCTAGGAAAGATAGATTTGATATCATTCTAATGTGGAAAAGAAATGTTAAATTCAAAAAGTTTGAAATTACCTCAAAATTTGAAAAGTTTATCTCAATAATAAATCTCAAAGTTAAATTTGTCATTTATGCTACTTTGGCTTTGTACTAAAGCTAAAGAGAATCAAGATAAGGTCTTTGAATAGGTACCCTTTGTTCTATTATATTCAAAGGTAGCAAATACCTAAGGATGTATATTGAAATGAAGGAGTCCTTCAAATCCTAAAAAAATCCAAATCAAAGGAGGCATAGTTGTACATATTGCCCCTAACCACTATGATTGAAGCTTGAATTGCATTTAAAGAAAGAATCAACTCAAAAGAAAATTGTAAAAGTGGGATATAAAAAATAATCCTAAAAAGAATGCCTTATTGACCTTAGGTAGAGGTTGATTATAGAATTAAATATAAATCTTCTATTCTTATAGAAGGAAATTTACATAAATACAAATCAGCTTTAATCTTGATTCATCTCTATGTGTTCACTAGAATTTTGAAAAATTTGTTCAAGCTGATTGGCCAATTCTAGAGAGTGACTTAAAGGTAACCCTCTTTCATACCTTCCAAAACCTTGGATCATTAAGAGTTTAAGAGTTAGTCAAAAAAGGAAGATCACATGACATTGTCAATAAAAAATTATGACATGATTTAGTTATGCTCCTAATCAATAAAACAAAAGAGAGGGCACCAAAATAGAATTTTGATTCTCCTGATAATGTTGAAATGAATGAAATTTAAATTTATTAAACTTCTTTAAAATGAGACTTTTCCCATTGAGTGATTGATATTTCATAAATGGCCTTAATTAATTTTAAAGACAAATTCTAAAATAAATGAAGATTTTAATCTTTCTATAAAAATAAAAATAAAAAGGAAAAAATTCATGACCTTAGGATTGGGACCTAAAGGTGATATTTCTATCCCTCAAAGTGAAAGTATGAAACTTCTATCTCTAGTAGGTTGTTAGATAAATGACTTAGGACTTTGTTAGTCCAAATTAATAAAGAAAGCCTTAGTTTTCTCCACTCAGAAACTAAGGCTTTATATGCTTTCATCTAAAGTGAACCCAAGGTTAATCCATTGCAATATCTTATGACATCTTTGACATTATCTTCATGTCTAGCATAGTGGTCAAAGATTGTATTATACTTTGAGATTACCTTTAATCTTGTTTGTGCTATAAAAAGTACAAGTCATACTTGACTTTCTAGTAGCACATCTTCTACCTTAAAAGGTTCTTTTAAATAATGATCTTCCACATGAGGTCTAATAATCTATTGAGGATAGAGTTAGACCTACCTTCCTCAAATCAAAAGGAAAACTATTGAAATCAAATTTAAAATGATAGAGTTGTACCACCTCAAATGACATTAAAAATAAATGGCAAATAAGTCATCTTCAAAATATGATGTTTTTCCCATCTTAGAGAAGTTGCTTGCAAAATCGAGCATCATAATGCTCTATAAAAAAAAAGAAAACAAAATGTAATAAAAGAAATAAAATAAAAAAATGAAAAAGAAATGACCATTAAGGAAAGCATTACATAATTTCTTTAATTATAAGTAACTTCTAATGTGGCATTCCACTATAAAGTATTTCTAGGGTTATATTCTATGATGAAGGTATACTATGAATAATTTAACAACATCTTAATTGATGTGAAAAATTTTAAAGGAAAATCTCCAAAATGTTTGTTGATCTGGGTGCATCGGTCAACATCATTTGTAAATAAACATGAATGTGAATATACATAGGCCCAATTCTAATCTAACAATGATAAGACAGTGCCATGTAAATTCAATCTAGTTAAGAAAGAAGTTTTAATTCAATGAAATTTTAATCTTGGAAACTTAATTCAAAAGAATAATTTAATTTCAATCACATTGTTGATTGAAGATGAGAATTCAAACACTAAAAAGAATCTTAGAATTTCAAAAACATCTTGAATGCTATTGGATGATCATATTTGGCTTAAATAAAAAAAATGAATGAAATGAAATGAAAGAAAAAAAAAAGAAAAATAATAATTGAGAAAGGATGTTTGAATCCATTTTATAATCATAAGTGGAGGGTCTTTAGGAATGTCATTTTGCCATACAGAATGACCTCACTAAATCTTATGTTCAGATAAATAATTGAAAGGATCATATCATGCAATATGATCAATCAATCAAAAAATGAATTGAATCACATTAAATGTTGCATTGAAATAAGCAGTCGAATACATCCAATCTCCTAGTAAATCTTGTATCTAGGAAAAATATCAAATGTAACATTTCACAAAGAATTGAAATGTTATTAAAATATTGTTAAAAGAAAGAAAGAAATAAAAGAAAATTAAAAGGATGGAAGGACTGTATCTAAGAGCGAAGGGATGAAGTCTTAAATTTCTAAGTATGTGGACATTTTGACTTTTAATTTCTCTACATCAAAATAAATTGGTAGGATTAGAAGTAACTTTCTAACTTAAAAAGAAATCAAATTCTTTATACATTGCCATCACGCCTTTGCCATGTTGGGTGAGCTCACATGGCATGTTAAAGAGATGATGGATCTTCTTTTCTAGGAATCCATATCTTTTGTATGTCAAATATTCAATTGAGTATAATTTGATTCTATTTGCAAGTGGCCTATAGATAAGATTCATAAGCAAGAAAAGCTATGAACCATTCAAGAAATTAAAACCATGAGTTGCTTTGATATTCAATACTATATATCCATTTTAAGATGAAAATTATTAAATAGTCAAGGTCCTGACTATCTATTCAAAGACATTCTAACCTATTGAATGAATATTGATTAGAGGTGTTTGAAGATCTATATAGACTTTAAGTAAAGGATGCACTCCTAGAATTTAAATAAAATTAAAATCCATAATTGACAAGCTAAAATAAACTTACAAATAGAAGTTGATCTACAACTGATACTAATAATCTAGCTCTTTGATGAGTTAGATATTGATCAATTAATCAAGCTAATCTTAAAGTTTAAGGACTACTTCAATTAGAAATATATCAAAATATTCTTCAAATGTAGTGGTCTAAAAGAGGCTTGATGCCATTTTAATAAACTAAGTCTCTTGGTGATTGAAGTCAAACTTCAAAAGAAAAGCACGATGTTACAAAAGTAAAAGTTAGTCAATGATGACCTTACATAAGAACAAAACATTATTCTTGGTTGGATAACATCATTAGAATAAGAAGAAAAAAAATAAAAATAAAAAGATCAAATCCGCATGTACCATATCATGAGACTAGGATAAAGTCATTACTCCTATTACCAATACTTCATTTCAAAATCAAAAAGTTTTCATGTATAAGATTATCCTCCTTAAAGATAACTTACTTAAATATTATAAAATAAAAAAACTCTGGAAAAGAAAATTGAAAGCATATGATATGACATTCAGAATTCTTATAAGAATGTTCTGTTATATAATCGTATCATTTAGTCTCACAAAAATTAGAACAATTTATCAAAGGGTCATGATCAAGATTTCTGATAATCTTACTTTTAATTAAGTGAAGTGTTATATTGAAAGTCTTGTAAATAAATGAATGAAAAGAATAAAATAAAAGAAACTTCAATGTAATTTAAAAAAATCATACACTACATATAGGTTCCTGAAATATACCTTTGAGATAATTTAAAGAACATTATAGTAAAATTTAGAAGGATCAAAATAATAAACAAACAAGAATTAATCGAAGCCATTTATGAAATATCATTTCATATAACCTTTAAAAATTAATAAATCAACTTCAAAAATTCAATTTCAAACTTATTAGAAGAATCTTAATTTCACTAATAAGTTAACCTTTTCAATTCTTATTGATTAGAGATAAAAGAATAAAACAAAAAAAAATGTCTTAAGGAGAATCTAAGGGCTTGTTTAGCTTGATTCTAATTCCCTTTTCAAAGCTTTAAAAGAATCTATTGATCTTTATTGAATCTAAGAGAAGGCCTTATAAGTTGTTAATTCATGTTAACAAAATAAAATGAAATACATATGTAATCAAAAAATAAATTTCATTTGAGAAGCACTGGTTGACTTTGGTTTTTGTTGCCTATGAACTATAAAGTCACATGCAAGCTCAAAAATATACGTCAAGTCTTTGAAGCTTTCTTCACTAAACTTTTTCATGTGTAAGAAGCATTAGTGAAACATAGAAATGAAAGTAAACCTTCAAATACCTTTCACTAGTTAGACTAATCAAGTAAGGATCAAGTCTATGTGACTCTTGCTTATTATTCAAAAGACTCAAGGATTATGAATTAAGTCAACCCCTTTTCCTCACTCATATCATCCATAAATTAAGAAAGCCCTTTAGGGCACTTTTTTGATATATACCTTAAGGTGGTAGCAAGCCCTTTGTGGTACCTTTATCATGTCTTCCCTATTAGTCTGGAGTAAGCTTTCTGCACCATTCTCATAAACTTGGAGTAAGCCTTTTTATGGCATAACTCTTTCTTTCCTTAAGGGAGTAAGCCTATTTGTGGCACCCTTATTATAACTTCTCATAGGTTTGGTTCAAGCCTCTCTTAGCACCATTCCTATGGTTCAACATGATAGGATTAAGTCATGAAGACCCCTTTCATGTCACATAGGATAATTAGGATAGGAATAAGTCATTAAGACCCCTTTCCGATAAGCTAAAATTTTGAGGATTGAATAAATTCATTAAGACCCCTTTCCTCTTCCTTAGCTATCTAAGATGGATTAATCCATTGAAGGCCCCATCTTAATAGCTAATCACATTGGAGTAAGTCTGAAAATAAGCATCCTTTTAAAATGACTTAGGTTAGGATAAAGTCATTAAGACCCCTATCCTATTAGTCAAACCAAAAGGTGAGTTTTAGGATCAAGTCATCAAAGTCACCTTTCCTCCACCCAAGTTATTTAGGTTGGATTAAGCCATTGAAGGCCCCTTCCTAATAGCTAGCTAGAAAGAAATGAGTCCCTTAGTAGACATTCTTTTTGAAAGATAAGGATAGGAACAAGCCATGAATAGCCCTTTATTATCAAATAGGCTACCTAGGTTAGAATAAGTCTTGAAGACCCTTTTCCTATTTGCCAAACTTTGAGGTCTAGGAATAAGTCATTAAGACCCCTCTTTCTCATTATGGCTACTCAAGTTTGATTAAGCCATTGAAGGCCCCTTCTTAATAGCCAATCATAAATGAGTAAGTCCTTTGGTAGGCTTCCTTATAAGGATAGGATAAAGTCATTAAGACTGCTTTCCTTTTAAATATATCAAGGTTGGAATTAAGCCATTGATGACCCTTTCCTGTTAGTTGAACTTCACTAGAATAAGATCCAAATCCTTGTTATTTTGTTTTCTAATACAAAACCAAAGAAACTAAGGAATGGAAATAAGCCATTGAAAGCCCCATTCTTATGGACTTCTCTAACCAGAATTAAGTCCATATGACCCCTACTTAGTACTCAAAATGTTGAGGTTTAGGATTAAGCTATTCAAGCCTCCTTCTCCTCAGCTTAGCCATTTAGGTTGGAATCAAGTCTTCAAAGACCCCTTCACAATAGCTGACCAGATAAGAGTAAACCCCCTAGTGGTATATTTCTGGTTAAAACATCATGTATGGATTAGAAGTAAGTTTCCATATTGACATCTTCTCCAACTATAATTCTCTAATAAGAGTAAGTCCCTTGAAGGCATCTTCTTTGAATACAGTGAATATATTAGGACTAGACCATCCTTTGAGTCTATTCCTAATGCCATCCCTATTCATCTTAGAACTTAGTGAATTTAAGTTCCTAAGAGTGAATCAAATTGAAACAAATTTAGGCATACATATGCCTATCTTTCATAATCAAATCCAAAACAAAAATCAAAATCAAAATCAAAATCAAAAATTGAAATTTTGAATTTCAACTCATCCAAACCTTGCTTGTAGTGTTGATCAATTCAGTTAACACCAATATATGTACTGTACTCTGGCCGATCCACTACACATATTAGGGATCCATTTGTTGACCTCAATCTTGGATGAGATTAATATGATTCTAAAATCAATAATTAGGACACCTAATCATAGATTAGGAACTTCCTAATTAAGTGTTCAGAACATTATACCTAGTGACCTAGTGCACCCTTCTTAGGTTTGATCTAACCTAATGGGCTTAAGTAGACTCAACTCAAATTCCAAATTTAGATTAAATCAAATTAATACAAAATAAATTAAAATTAAATCAAACTAAAATTAATTAATGAATCCAAAACCAAATTAAAGACAAATCTAGTCAACCCATTTCATAAGTTTGACTTAGGTTGGTCCCACTAAGAATTTGACTAAATTAAATCATTCCAAATGTTCCAAATGATTAAATAAACATGTTTAACAATAAATCCAAGGAAATTTAAATTTATTTAGGCCTTAATTGGGTTCATTAGACCACTTAGTCTAAATGAACATTAATGGGTCCTATTGGGTTCAAACCCAAGTGAAATTGAAATCAATTCAATTTGATTGTTAAAAATCATTTGGAAATGATAATAAAACATAACCCAACCAGTTATTTAATCAAATTTGGTTAAATTGGTCATTTGGTCCAAATGGAACCCAAGCTTAACCCATTAAGCCCTTTTTTGGATCAAATAGGTTTAAAATAAAATGAAATTTGAAATCAAATGAAATTAACCACTCTAAATCATCTCACACATGTGATCAAGCATGATTGGAGTCCAAACCAAGTCAAATTGAGTCAAATTAGTCATTTGAACCAAATTGGAATCAAGCTTAACCTAGTTAAGTCAAAATGGGTTGAAATTAAATGAAATCTAAAGCTAATTTAAATCTAAATTAATTAATTAAATAAAAACACAACCAACCATCAATTAAACATAATTTAATCCAAAATTAAAAGAATTTAATTAAAATCAAACACTTTAAATCTAAATGCTTGGATTGGATTCAAATTTCCAATCCAATTTAAATGAATTTGGACTTAACCTCAAACTCATACTGAGTTTGATTTGGGTAGCCAAATATTAACCTGAAATCTTTAATAGTGATGCCAAAAGAAAAAGAAAATAAAACCAAAGGAAATGAGTGGAGATTTTTGACCAAAGGTAGATTCCTCTATATTTTATCATTAAAATCACTTGGATTTTATCCAAGTAACCTTGGACCCTTGACCATGTGCTAGGAGAATGGTTGTAAGAGCTAAAAAAGAGGGGATCAACTCTCAAGTCAAATAGAATTTTGCTTCCTCAGAGAGATAAGCAAGAGGAGAAGAAGAAGAGAGCTAAGAGATCCAAGGCTTGGCCAAGCAAGGAAAAGGGAGAAGATGCCCTCCTCCCTTCTAACCTTTGACCCAAACATACTCACATGGCCAAGGGGGATTGAATCCAGACCCTACTGCCACTGATGGCCAAAATCTGACCACCTAGAAGGCTAAGGACATAGCTCTCGACCATGTATGGAAAAGGGAGAAAGACAGCCTCTTTTTCCCCTCTTATCATTCCAAATTTTACCAAGGGAGGAGATGATGAATTAGATTGATTCCATGGCCCCTCAATGCTAGGACATAAATAAATGAGAAAATCTGATGCCCATCGAGCCTCCTCTAATGGTGAAATGCAAAGGAGAGTTTCCCACCTCCAAATGAACATTCCAACACATTTTAGAGGTCAAAGTAACCTCAAATGAATCGCCACCCCTACCCCTCACAGCCGATGAGTCCAAAACAACCAAACTCTACAAAAAATGGCCATAAGTTAGTCTCCAAGGTATTTGGTGGGAAGGCAAGCCCCCAAATGACATGCACAGCATCATCACATCGAGGCAAAGCTATTGGAGTCGATCAAAACCTTAATCACACCCAAATTATGAATCTAATCAAAATGAAACTTTGGAAATCTGAAATTGGCATGAAACCCCACTTTCCATAATGATTTTAAACGCAATTGATCTTGGATTGGGAATTGTTGAATTTCCAAATCTCTAGGTCAATATAAATTAAATAATAAATTAAAAAAATTCATAAATTCATAAAATCATGAAGTAATTTGAAGTAATCTTTGTCAACATCAGAAGTACTTAGGATTAAATCTCCAACATCCTAAATCAAAAGAATTTTTCAATTCCATACTTAAAGATTAATGAAATTAATAAGGCATATTAAGAGTAATTAAACATTAAGTTAATAAACTCATAATTAAACAAACCAATGAAACTTTAATCTAGAATTAATCTAACCTAAGAATGAATTCAAACTTTAACCTAAGTGAGTTAGTTAGCATAAATCAAATTAAATGAAATGAACATAATTCAATATACCAAAACATTAATGCAAACTAAATCAAAATATTAATTCAAACCAAATCAAATGAAATAATTCAACCAAATCAAATTAAAAGAATAAATTAAATCAAGAATGAAAGTCAAATCAAATCAAGAAATGAATGAAAAATCAAATTGCAAAGAAAAGAATTGAAACATTAAACCAAATTATATTCAAACCCAAATCATCTAAATGAAACTAAAAGGATTAATTAAGATACATAAGGATCTTTGTTAGACCTTTGGGATGAATCTTCATCTTAGGATGAAGATTTCATTCCATTAGGGGTTAAAATGTTCAATAGAATCTCCACCCAAAAGTGAAATCTATTCTACTCTTCATTCTTGAAAACCAAAACTTCACTTTAACAAAATAAAAGTGAAAATAAAAATAAAAATAAGTCATTAAATCATTTGAATTGAAACCATCCAAAGGCAAAATTCAAACAAACTCAAAAATCCAAATTGAAATTTAAACTAAAGAGGCCTAGCAAAGTCTTACTACACAAGTCTATTTTTTTCACACACTTGATCATTAGGTTATAGATACTAGACTTAAGTTAGGCCATCCTATGATTCTTTATGATACTCTATGTTATGAAGTGATGTGTTTCACATGTCTTTGTGGTGTACTATTTAGACTACATGTATAGGATTGTTTGTCCGTTAAACTGGTTCATAGGACGTTCATTTTAGATCTAACATTGTCTCTTACAAAGGGCTATGTTAGAAAGGATTTATCATAAAAATAATTAAAAGTTTATTTTCTTGTAGGTGTGCTTAAGTCCTTAAGGATATCACATAAGATAGGTGGGCTTGGAAAGCAGGTAATGCTAAGTTTATATGTTTGTGAAATATATCTATTGTATGCTATTTGTATTTTTTGACATCTATTTTGTAGGGCTTAGGATTAATTTTTTAATTCAAAAATGTAAATTTGAGCTTAAAATTATGTTAGGATCTATGAGGTCTAGAATTAGCATAAGGTGGCCCTACCAGAAGATAGGTGTTGTGGTCCCCTATGAAGCTCAATGGATGTCCTTGAAGAAAAAGATGATCCTCAAAAGAAGACCCATAGATCTAAACTTGTAGTTCTAGGCTGAGCTGTATAAGGTAAGAGCTTGGTTGCCCGTTTTCTCTTTCTTCTAGGGTGTATAGTGGAACCCAATAGAATTGGCCTCTTTTATAAATTAAATTGGCCTAATTTATTTTTGGTGTGCAATAGAATCAACATACTTTTCTAAGTTTTTTTGTGTTATGTTTTCTATGATGAATGCCTAGACTATTATGCTCATAAGAAAATTAAAATTTCTATCCAATCTAAATCTAAACAGCTGAAATAAAAATAAAGAAAACTTGAAACCTCACTTAAATTAAAGCCTTGGGCAAAAATTAAAATAAATTAGAAATAATTAGGTCTTGAAAGTTATATAATTATATTGCTCTGAATTCTTGAATTGGGAACTTTACCCATTACACATAAAGGGCATCAAACTTGTGAGGATGACCGCCTTCTTGGGGATGTCTGCCTTTTTTTAATGATTTGGCTCATAAAAATTTCTAATAGTATGGAATTAGGCATAGAAATGCATACCCAATACCTCAATTAAATCATAAATCAAAACACTTAAAAATCTAAAAGATGTTCATTAGTTAGATGCATTTCATATCCTACATGATTCTAGGGATTGTGGAGTGATTCTATGAGAATTTTAATTTGGAACAGCACATAGACCTTGGGGGTACTAATTTAGGTAATCAAATATGTCATTAAAGGATCAATATATTATCTCAAAAGATAATCATATTACCTATAATGGATTCAATTACTTAATACGGATTCTTATGGCTGATGGCTCTTCAATGTATTAGTGATTTTTTCCATGAACTTTATGGAGAAGTAAAATAGGGTTTATTTTATTGCAGGATTTATAGTTTTCTATAAGGAAAGCCCTTGTAGTTAAGTACATCTTAGGAATGAAAGATCTCTTCCTAAGAATACTCTCGATTAAAGAAATAGACTCTTATTTCTATGAATTTCAAAACTTGTCTTAAATGGATGATAATTTAGAAATTCAATAGAATGCTTTCAAAAGGGAAAATAGTTCTTTTGGAGATCAATTGGGATTAAGTAGGAAATTCCTATAGATACTGGGATGTCGAGTATGCATTTTATTGGGCTTTAAAATTTCAAGACTAAATTTAGTATGTTTGAATTAACATTTTATTAGAATTCTATGACTTAGATTCTAGCTGCATGATTGCAGAAATGCTTAAGATCAATAACTAATTCCTAGAAGGATGTTTTAAAATGAATGTCTACAAGTTCTTCTCACATAAGTCAAAGGCTTGACCTGGTTTAACTTTTGGGAATTTTCAGCTCTTTCTCTCACTTAAGGAAATGAACCTATCCCTAAATCTTTTAGACCTAAGTGATTTTTTAAAACCATAAGTTTGGTCTTATGTACATAAGATGGTTGGGCTATTTTATTTAGAAAATAAGCTAAGAACCTCTCTCTCTCTCTCTCTCTCTCTCTCTAATTCTAAGATCATGTTAGGTATGATATGCACCTTACTAATGCAACAAGTTTCATTTTTTTATGTTTTTGATCACAATTAATTTTATGGCCTTGGATATGCATTTTATGCCTATAATGATATGCAGATAGAAGTGATCATGAGCAAAACCATAAAGAGAAGGCACACTTCCCCAAGAAGGGTGGTCATCCTCAAAGGTTAGATGCCTTCTTATGTGCAATGGGTGAAACACCCAATTTGAGGAGAATAAATAATATGCTATCATATTTTGCAAAACTAATTATTTCAAGTTGCTTTTAAGTTGTACCTAAGGCTTTAATTAACATAAATTTTGAGTTTATTTATTTTTATGTTTGAGTTATTTAGTTTAGGTGGGGTAGAAAATTTAATTTTTTTCTAGATGCCTAATGGTCCAGGCATTTTATCATAGAAAAAAACATAGAAAAGTAGTTTATTTCTATTACGCACTCATAATAAATCAAGCCAAATTAATTTATTGAATAGGTAAATGTGGCCAGGTACCATTATAAACCATAGAAGAAAAGAAAAATGGGCAGCCGAGCTATGCCCTTATACATCCCAACCAAGAACTAAAAGTTTGATCTGTGGGGGTCTTCTTCTAGGATCATCACCTTCTTTAAAGACCTCCACGAGCTTTACAGGGACCACTAAGACCATGTACTAGTAGGTCAACTCTTGCTATCCTTAGACACCATAGATTCTAACATAATTCTAGGCTCAAATTACATTTAAAATTCCAAAAAAAAAATTCTAAACCTAAAAAACAAGGTTAGGAAATATACACATCACATCAACAATTATAATGCAACCATATGGGCTTAGCATTAACTACTTGTCAATCCCACCTATCATATTGGGTTATGTTTAAGGACGTGGCATACCTATGAGCAACACACATATATATATATATATATATATATATATATATATATATATATATATATATATATATATATATATATATATATATATATATATATATATAATCTATTTAACATAACAATCCTTTTTGACACAACCTCATGAAAAAATAACCTTAGCCTAGAAAGAATGATAAATAATCCAGGTCATCTAGTCTAAAATATTATATCACAAAATAAGAAAAATATTTCACATCACATCATAGAATATCACAGAACATCGATATGACCTAAATCTAGGGTCTACGACCTAATAATTTAGTGTGTGTGAAAATAGATTTGTGTGGTATGACTTTACTAGGCATTTTATGCTGAAGTTTTAATTTGATTTTTAAAGTATGATTTAATTTGATTTGATATTTGATATTTCACTTTTCATAATTTGCTCCATAGATACATGTCATTGTTAAACCAGAAGTTTGAGATATTTAGACCTCTTTCAGACTTGTATCCCCATGGCCTCGGGTGTCCAAACTATATACCATATGTTTACTAATTATGAAAAAAATTGTTTTCATTCTTTTTATTTTTTTTTACTTTGAAATTTGTTTAATTTTTCATGGGTGGTACCAGTTTAATTGATTTATAAGTTTTGTTGAATTTTTAATTCAATTTTATGTTAAAATAAAATTTAAGTTTTCAAGAATGAAGAATAAATTCCACTTTGGGTGGAACCCATTCTATCCTAAATCTTAGTAGAATGAGATCTTCATAATAAGGTGAAGATTTATTCTAAGGGTCAAGCTAAGATCTTAAGTATCTTAATTAACCTCTTTTGAATTTACTTATTTTAAGTTGAGTTTGGTTTGATTAATGCTTTAATTCTTTTTGGGTTTAGAATTTATATAATTTTAAATTAATTTAAATTCATTAAGATTTGAAACCTTCATTTTGTTTTTATTTTATTTTTTTTCTTTAATTAATTATTTATTTAATATTTTAAATTATTTCTTTAAATCTTAATTAAAAGTTCATGTTATCATATCATGATTATGTTTAACATAATTAATTTGATTTTATTTTAGTTTAATTTATTTTGATTCATTTATATTTTATATTATTTAATGTTTTATATTTTTTATTATGGTATAATTTCTCCATGTTTAATCTTATGTTTCATTTCATGTGATTAAGAGTTCATTTTATTTTACATATGTCATTTAATCATTTGGTTTATTTATTTAAATTAATTTCATTAATATTAATGTTATGGTTTCGATAAGTTAATTTAATTAGTTTCAAGTTATGATTTTGTTCATTCATTTCATTCACGTTTATGTTAATGAATTTGGGTATGTTAATTCAATTAGTTCTAATTAATCCTTAGGAAGTCTTGATTTCATCATTTAAGGAATTCATTATCTTATGCATTCTAATTTATTATTTAAATTAGGCTTAATGTAACATTATAAGTTAAAGCATCATTACTTGGTTTAATTTATTAAGATAAAGTTATGTTTATGGATCATAATCTACAAAGCCTAAGAAATGAACTACATTGAGCATCCAATTTAAATCTAGACTATTTTAGTTTTTTAGACTATTTAAATTTAATTGTTTCAATTAATCATTCCATTTTTATTCATACTTGGAATTATGTTATTTGTGGGTTTAAGGACCTTTCATATCAATGAATTCCATATTTTAAGTGTGAAATCTAGAGATTGATTAATGTTGAAACTCAATTTATTATTGATTCATTGTAAATTTAAAAGATTATTATTCTAAAGTTTGATTAAATTTTATATTCATAATTATTTCATCAAATCCTAAGTGTAGTATTAATTAAATTCCTTAATTTAGAGGGTTGAAAATTTTTTCTTAAATGTTTTGATGTTAATGAAAATAGTTTAAGTTAATTTTATTAATTTTTATATTTTTTATAATTTTTTGATTTATTATTTAATTTATATTGACTTAGAGATTTGAAATTCAACAACTTCAAATCCAAAGGTCATTTGACCTTGAAATTTTTATCACAAGTGGAGTTTGTACCAATTTAAGTTCCCTAATGTTTCACCTTAATCAAATGTGTAATTTAAGACTAATTAAAATTGTAATTATTTCTATAAAATTAAAATTAAGCCTAAATTATATAAAATTAATTAGAGGTTTTAATTTTCTTGAATTTCTCTCTCGATGATTCTTCCATAGACGGTTTATTTAGAATTTCTAAAACTTTGGTTAATTTATTATAATTTTTTTCAAGTTTTGATTAATTAATTTTAATTAATTATGTAATTAAGTCATTTTGGGGTTTATTAAGTCCAAAGAGTTCTAATAATATTTTTGGGTTCATTGGTGTTCATTATGATTATCTAGGCTAATTCCACAATTTTTTATAAATTTCCTAATTTAATATTAATTATTTTTATTAAATTAAGACCTATGGCTTGAAAATTTTGTATTTTAAGATTCTCTTGCTAATAAATCTTGATAACATTATATAAGGTGTGTTTTAACCTTAATTTCAATTCCCCAAAGTTTAAAATTAATTGCATTAATGGTTTGTCTTTAATTTGAGTTTGATTATTTTCATTTAAATCCAAATTAACTCAAAAAATATCCAATAAAAATTGGGGATTTTGGGTTTAATGGATTTTTCTCACTAAGATGAATCCATAATCTTATTTTGATTTTTGGTTGTGTATTTTATTTTCTATAAAATTTTCAAATTTTTGATATTTTTTGGTATTTTTTAAATCTAGAAAATCTGGGTTTTCTTATTTACATGTGATGGTGCATGATTCGGCCATGCAAGATCCATGTGGACTTTGTGTAATATTGGCGGCGGGTCGCTGTTTGATCCGGTCATCCGATCAAAGATCAAATGACTTGGATTTGACCTAAGATTTCTTATATGATTTAAGTCACAAACCGATAAGATCTTAATCGTCCATTCTTAATAGAATAAATGGATGGTGGAGATTCCATCTCATCTATCGATAGTGAGAATTGAATGTTGTCCATTGAATCAATGTGATTTTCAATGATCTAGCTGATGAAATCACTATATTTTGGTTACAAATCCATCAAAAACTCAAATAAAGGGCTTGTTCTCACTTAAGATCAAGTTCATTTAGAAAAGGACCAACACCAAATGCAAAAAGGGTCAAGTTAAAGGTATACCTCAATGGCAAGGATCTCTAGTGGTGGGGATGATTCAAAAAGCTTTGTGGGGATACGACGAGCCTCTAGGTATAATGAATTGAATTACCTCCTCATGCATTGCTCTATAGGCCAAGCTCCATTCATTTCCTGGTGGGTCTAATCGAACTCCAACTTATCGGTATGGGGATTGGGAGAAGGGTGCAGTCTTCTTTATTTTACTTCAGAATGGTTTTTGAATGCTGAATGGATTGAGAAACTCTCTCTAATCTATTTCCATAAAAGGCCAAGTTGGGGAGGTGTTTCACTTTGGTTTTGCTAGGGTGATTGCCACCCTTGGTTGTTAGCTCAAAGGGGTGGTCAACTAATTGGGAACTCCAAATCAGTGAGGATGAGGAGGAGGGAGAATAGAGGGAGTGCTTTAGATTAGGAAGAATTTTTCTTCATGTTCCATCTAATTCTCTTATCACATATTCCTTCTTCTTGAATTGACTTGAGACTTTTCACTCTCCCAAATTTGGTTGCCAACCCTTTTAGACTCATTCTAGAATGATTTTAGGTGAGTTGGAATGTGATTAGTAAATTTAAGTTTCACATTCTCACATTTGGTCCATTTAATTTTGACTTGATTTGGATTAAGCAAGTGTGATCAATGTTTAGTATACATTGATTTAAATTAGAAATTAATTGTTCAAATCATATGTAGATGATTTATGAGTCAAACAAACTCATTTCAATTTGATTTAGGAACAAATACCTTTGGTTAGTTCACTTAACAATTGTTCCCTTGGTTTAACTTAGTTTGTTCCGTTTGATGGATTGTATCTAAGTGTACGCTTTACTTATGTTTATCCAAGTAATTTAAGATGATTTGGATTAATAAATTTCATTTCATTTAAAGTGAATTTTGAATTTAAACCCATTTTTACCCATGTTGGATTTAATGGGTCAACATGAGTTTGATTAGGTCAAATGATTAAATTGATCAAATTAAACCTTATAATTGGTTACATTGTGTTCTAAGATGATTTCTACATGATTTTTGAAATCTAATTTGGGTTCATTTTAGTTTACTTTGTATTTAGACCTAATAGGGTCCATTTAAGCCTATTTAGATTAAGTGATTTAATTAATCTAATTAAGGCCTTATTGGATTTTATTTTTTAAATTATATTTAAATAGTTCATTTGATGATTTTGAGTCTTTGAAATAATTCAATTTTTAAAAATTTAGTGGGTTGATCTTTGACTTGGTGAGGCAAACATAAGTCAACACTAGGTAAAATGATTGACCATTTTTTACCTTCATTTAGATTTAGTTTTAAATACATTCATGTTTACTTATGACTTTATGCTTTTCACTTGATTTAATTTTAATTTGTTTTTAATTTATTTGAATTTTCTTAGATTTAAGAAATTTTGACTTTAGGTAGGTCAATTGGGTTAACTACCTCAATCACCTCGGCTTAGTTAGATTTAAATTTCAATTAGAATATGTTTGATTTAGTCATTTATTTAAATTTGAGTTTGGTTTGGATTCATCTAATCCTATTAGTTTAATTAAACCCTAGAAGGTTTCACTAGGTCATTAAGTATAGTGTTCTAAATGCTTGGATAGGAAATCCCTAAACTAAGATGAGGTATCATAATCAATAAAATTGAAAATGATGTTAAACCTCATTCAAAAATGAGGTCAACAGCTAGAACTTAGTTTCTCTTTTGCTCAAATTATTCTACATGATAAGTTATACAATGACTTTATTCTTTCCTTCTTTTGCTTCTTTCTATGCTTTCTTTGGCTCTTTTATAGTGGCTAATTGCTTCTTCGTGAATCACATATCCCAACATTCCACCACCACTTAGCATGGTTTCTAGAGAAAATCAAGGTTTCTTGGCCAAGATCATATGCAAATTATTATTTTACAACCTACACTTGAAGAAGAAAGAAACTTAGATAGTAGAATTGACTCCATTCATTTCTATATTTTTGATGATTTAATATAATCTCTCATATTAAATGCATGACTTAGGTCAAAAGAACTCAATGGATCAACAAAAATTATTGGTGCCATCCTTTTCACTCTCTTCTTATTTTTCATAACTCAATAACATTTTTTGTAGATTTTATTGGATGGCCTTTGTAACTCTTAAATCAAGTGAGTTGTATCTTCTCATAGCATTGAGGCATCTACCTCTTAAGTGAGTGTACTTAGTAACACTAGCTTGATTTTACTATAGTTGAGTAGAACCATAAGGATAGTCATCCCTTCAACTCACTCACCCAAAGATGATTAGTTTATTGAGACCATCAAATAAACTATGAGATTGACACACCCATGAAAGAAAAGACAAATACATTAGTCAAAGGGAAACTTAAATAAAATATGAATAATGAGTGTTGAGCTCTTACTCTATAAGGTATGGTATAGTCTACTACCTTTATGATATGTGTTGATGTCAAGAATACTCCCATGAAGTTTTTAAAAAGATTCAACCTTCACTACACTCAACATGAGAATAATTTATTTTTTCCATTTCAAATGTAATTGGCAAGTTATTATAGGCCATCCAATTGAGCACTTCAGGAATAAAAGTTTCTGTAAAATTTTAAATCTTATTTTCCAAGCCAATCACTATAATGTAAATGCTAAAAATTGAATAAATACATGTTTTGGTGGTGAATAGGTTGCAGAATTGAGTCAAACTCTAAGGAATCCCCTTTACTCTAACATGAAAGTACCTATGCTTGTTACTAGTTCAATATAACTTAGCTGACATAAACCCTTGAAACAAAACATGTCTAGAGTTTGAACAAAATGTAATCTCAACCCAAGTATGAAGTGATCAAGGCAAAGTGTAACGCCATATTAACCTATAATAGCATCCAATTCAATAACTCATTATAATTGATTTCTTAGATTACTTGAGGACACCATAAAGCAATAATAATGTACTCCCTCAAATGAACTAATAGAAACAAAGTTACAAAAGGAATGTACAAGAGAAAGTTAAAGGAAGTAAATAATATCAATGAATTATCTAACACTTAGGGTACTTTTTATAGAAATAAATCAAGATTTTTAAGGTGATGTCAAATTAAAAATAAAATATGATGATATTGAATTTTGTTTCTATCATTATAAAAATTTAACCAACTTTAGCATCACATATTTGATAAAATTGGTTAAACATAGGTTAATGAATTGAAGAGAGCATAACACACCAATTACTGAAGTTAAATATAATTTATCAAATAAAGAAAATGTAGCAAAGTTATGCAAAATGAAATAAAAGCCAACTCAATGAATCAAATTTTATTACATGTAAACTCAATGACATAATATTCATGATAATACAATTATTACAATTACAAAACTATATGAACCTCATCCTTATTAGTTATTACATAATGAAATCATCACCCACCATAAACATGGAGAACTTTACCAACGCATCATTATAGTGAGATGCCATTAATCGTGGAGGATGCGCTCTACCATCTTTGTTGAGATGGGTGAGGAGCAAGTTCTTTTGTGAGATATATTGATATATATTCAAATAGATTTCCCCTAAGATTATGTTAGGCTTTGTTTAGATTAAGGTTCTACTTCTTATGGGTGCAAGCCTCTATAGTTAATTACCCTCTTATCATAGCAAGAGGGAACTCTCAATTAACATTGGAAATAGACATATTTTAGTGATATGTGATGGTTTCTTAGAGGTGTGTGTGGCATAGATGATTGTCATGTATGATTCACATAGCAAATAAAGTGATTGGGCTTACATCTCTTTGGAATGCCAAAGTTTAATTTAAAATATTAGCATTATAAAAAATATGTGCATTTAATGCATAGTATGTAGAAAATAATGAGTGAATATATTACATAACTTAAAGCAAATGTTGGGAGAAATGATGACACGCTCAATCAAGATCCCATGCTTCTATCATCTCGGACTATCGTGGTCCCCGGTCTAGTCATTGAAATTATTCCTAACTAAAGAATCCTTATTAGCAGCCATGAGTTGTGTCATCCAAGGTGTTATTGTAGACATGGAGTGATATTTATCTAACGAGACAAATTGAAGTCAACCTTAGCTAACATATGGTTTTTTGCCTATTAAATATATTCCATGATTCATAACTTAAGGAACAAATCCATTAAGGAACATATGTACTATTATCAATGAAAAATATATAATGGTGACGTATACATGCTAAGCCACCCAGTCATAGGGTTTTGGTCATATCCGCATTTTCTGTGGTGTCATTTGAAGACATAACCACATAAATAGATGACACAAGCCACGTCCTTACGGTATGAGATTATTTGAGTATGAGCATAAATGTGTTTCTTTAGCATAGGCTCTTTTTTGAGCAAAGGTTTTCTTAGCTTATCATCCTTGATAAATAATGATGGATGGATGGATGATTATTTTCTTTAAGTTATATTGAATGATGAATTTCATTAATTTTAAACATATCCCCTCTAGTTGAATTTTATAATCGGCACAACCATCATCGAGGAAGATTAGGTTTTGGTAACTCAGACCTAGTCATAGGACCCACTGGGGATTATCTCGTGCAGCATTCTCATACATTAGAGTAAGATTTTATATGCATATATTGGGGCACATGTAAGAAATTCAAGCTTATTTTTAACCTGCACAACATTCCTCAGGCAGTAGGTTTAAGTGATTGTAATTATTCCAAGGCTCATGTGACTTATTCAAGCTTACCTCAGGCATAGCACCTTGGCATTGCAAATATGGTGACTCGATGCTATAGCTCCAACAATGTAGCGTTGCATGATTAGGGCCATGGTGTTGATGTCATTGACCCTGTTGATCACTTTATTGGTGCCTTGATGCTAATAATATATCACTATAGCACCAGTCAAAAGTTTGTTTATGATGATTGATAGATGTTCAAGCTATTTAATGACATGAGAAAACTTTTTTACTGACACCATGGTGCTATGTCGAACACCGTGGTGCTATGTTGAAGCACCGCGATGCTACATGAATGTGACACATCATTTTTATTTAAAATTTATGATTATTAATGTCTCTTTTATTCATAGTAACTGCCTTGACCATCTATCTAATACCGCAGCTACATGTGAGGCAGCACTAGGCTATTATTTTAAAAATTGAGAGGTTAGCACCTCGATGCCACCTTTGCAGCATTGTGGCACTATACCTAGCATATAAATAGATCACTTGGGCAGCCAAAATTTTCACTCTGTAGACCTTTTAGAGTTTTTCCTTAGAGTTTTTTGTCTCTCTTTTTTCTAATTTATACTTTCTCATACACCATGCTAGTAAAATACATCGGTAAAGGAAAGAAGATGCCAGTTGTTAGCGACTAGTATATTTATTAATTTGGAGGCCGAGGAGAGATACCACCACACCCTTATACACAAGCATCTGATCCTATTTAGGAGCTTCTACAATCTGAGTGTGCACATGGAGAGCATTATTATCGAGTGAGGCTAGGAGAAATTGGCCTACGATAACATATCTGGTGTCATCCCCATGGTGCAAGAGTTCTTTGCCAACTCGAAGGAGTGCCAAAATAATCAAGTTTTTGTTTTAGAAAAACTAGTAAGTTTTTCTAGTACTGCCATTAATGCATATTATGGTCTACTGAACATAGATTATCAATAGTATGTTTTTTCCTTATAATGATCATCCCAACTTTGAAGAAATCCTTAATTTCCTCACTATCAAAAATTCCAATACCAAGTGGAAAAGCGGAGGAAAAAATTATAAATTCTATCACTACTGAGGCTAAACCTTGGCATTACTTTATTTTTTCCAAGTTGATGTCCACTGGGAATATAGTGAGGTAACTAAGGATAAAACCATTTTAAAATTTTAAATTCAAAAAGGCTTTACTATGGATATAAAGAATATTATTTATAATTCTATCTACAATATGCTCGAGGGTAGTACTACAATAGGCTTCATCATTCTTTTTTTTATGATTTTTGTGTTGAGGAGGATGTGACAGGCAATCCTGATGAGGAAGTATTTATACAAAATGCTCTTCTTACCAAAAATTCCATTGAGGGGTTTGATTCAATGACTAAAGTGGGGGAAAGCTCACACGCCACTCAGTCTCGCCAAATCCTCCAAACCCCTTAATGAACAACCCCAAGAAATTGAAGGATAAGTCTGAGATCTAAGAAAAAGGTCAATGAGACTTGTCGGCACCAGTAAGAACTAGAGAGAAAATTTGACCATCACATGAATCAGCAGTAGCAACATTTTTCTTACATGGTTGAGTTTAATACCTCACTTGTGCACATGTTTGAAAATTGTGATTTATATGTTGGTCCTGGTGAAGATTCTTTTCCTATGATGCCTCATTATTAACTCTAAGTTAGCGCCCTACTGGAGTCAGAGGAAGAAGAAAAGGAGGAGGATTACCAGGACTACTTGATTTTCCCCTTATTTTTTGTATTTCATCCTTTATTTTTTTTTTAATTTATGTAACCCCTCACCTTTTTTTATATTAATGAATACATCATTTTTTCATGTATTTACATTTCTCTCTGTGTATATTTTCTTATTATTTGGGATGTTCCAACATTAAAATAATAAAATTTATTCTCTTAAAAAATAATTACATCATATGGGTAGCACCACAACATTGTAGTTAAATGCCTTGACGCTATCATGCAGAAAGGGTTAGCCTTAGAACTTTAGATTGTGATGCCTCGATGCCTGATATTTAGCACCGCAGTGCCCTCTATGGGTTTATTTCTTGTTATTTACCCGAGAGGGTGGCACCTTAGCGCTCTATGTTCAGCACCATGGTGCCATCAGAGAGTATATATATATATATATATATATATAGAGAGAGAGGCAACGTCTTAATGTTGTTATATTATAGGATGTAGGCTTATAACCCAAGAGGGTGGTGCCTCGGTGCTTGTTGTTCAGTGTCGTGGTGTTGACCTAAGTAAAACTCAGGTGTATTTTTTCTAAGTTTGATTTCCCATATTTTTTAGAAGTTTTAAAATATCACAGGGCCACAGTGCACAATATATAAGGCTAAGGTGCTAATAATATATTTTACATGGGCTGAACCTGAGAGTATAGAACTTAGCACTCTGGGTATAGCATTGAGGCATTGTTCATTTAATGCTTAAAATTTAAAATTTTTTGTGGCATAATGCCTAAATTTTTAACATGTACAGTGCAAGGCACTCCTCTCCCTTATTCGATCTAAGATCAATAGAGGGAGGATTTTATTTCATGGTGAAACTAAGTTTGATGGTGGAACATGTTGAAAGGTGTGCTGCTACGGCACTATGGCTCTACATCAAGTGCAAGAGACCCAAGAGCATGGCTCCTTGATGCCGCGTAGTCGGCCTCATGATGCTATAGGTCAGACCATACGACTATAATTCCATAGAGCATGGCACCTCGGCATTGGGGTTTTGGCGCCAAGGTAATGTAATTTGGGAATTCATAGTTTAGAGAGAAATTATTGTGGAATCAAGTGATTTTTATACAAATTTGGATAGAGTAACATTTTAGTAATGCTAAGTTCTTATATTTTGTGTGTCATCTCCCTTATTCTAGATTTAAGATTAATGAGGAAGTTTTCTTTCTTCTCATGTCAGAACTAAATTCAAGGATGGAGGTTCTTTCATAAAAACTCATGCAAAAAAAAGAAAAGCTTGGGAAAAGAATGCTAGAAGTATTATTATAGTGAATCTTTTACCTTTAATAGGTGAGAGATGGCTTTTGTAAGAGTGAGAGTCAATCTTGTAGTGAACACCTCCTGGAAGCAAAAACCACTAGAAAAATGAGAGAGAATCCATCAAAGTGGAGAGGGGAAGTGGAAAAAAGAGACCTAGTTTTTCTCCTTTCTATAGAGATCTTTCCACTAGTGGGGCAATTTTCTGCCCCATAATTGTTCCCCCCACTCCCCTGGGCAATTAGCAGTCATAGGGAGGGAATGACAGCTTTTTCTTGCTTCTTTAAACTATAGATCATGGTCACAGTGCCTCGGCACTACCATGGTAGCACCATGGCTCCAAGCCATTGGCTCGCCAATTGAACTAACAATTATTTAGCATCATGGTGCCACACTCACAGCATCATGGCGTTGTGCCAAATAATTTATTATTTACATTTTTTTATGTAAACAAAATTTTCCCTAAATGTATGTGTCATATCGATTGGACATAAAGCATTCATTACATATCTCTTTATTCATTATATAATAAATAGAGAAATCATGAGCTTCAATCATTTTCATTCATCACATAAAGCAATGATATAATAGAGATAATAGCTACAAATGATTAGTCTGAATTTCTCTAATATAGGCACAAGCTACATGAGCTCGATAGACCATAGTATATTTCCTCTCTTGGACTTCATACTGATGATGGCTAACAGCCTCTTGGTCATGGTCCAATGAGAAAGAACCTGGTCAAGTTTAATTACTTGAGCTTATGCCTTTGAGAAATCACCTTCTATAGCTATAATAGCTTGCTTGATTATAGTTCTCCTAGTAGATATTGTCTTCTCAGTTGTAATTCTCAAAACTCAGTTGATATATCTAGGAGATCAAAATGCGCTCTAGAAAGCTCCCATTAGTCGTTTCTCATGGTTTTGAGACTATGCTCAAGATTTTGACAAACTAGAGAGGCTTGGTTTGAGGTAGCACCAAGTGAGGTCATTATAGTGGTAATGCATAATGAGAATATGCCAAACTCAATATCTCTACATAGGGATTCCCAAAGTTGTAGTTCTCTTGCTTCATGACCTAGGGCAGCCACATAATCCAATTAAGAGTTTGCCTCTACATAGAAGTTGTGAAGCTCATGTAAGACCTTTGTATAAATGCTAAATTGTAGGTGATGTAGTGCCATTACTATATGAGATAGGCTCTTAGAAGAGCCACATTATAATAGACATGAATGCATAAAATATATCCCAGAAAAATATAAAATCTTCAGGCTAGATACCTATTTTTGAATTATGTAGCTGGGACAAGGCATATGATGACTCTCTACACATGAGTTAGCATTGGAGGAACTGTACTGAGTAGTACTCACTATAACCCAAGTTGAGTTGGATAAGAGTAGTTCATGACTAGCTATTTGTGTGCTTGATTCTTCTATACATAGGTCTTCTCTAGTTTGTAGATGACTATCACTAGTGGGCTGGGTAGAACTTAAGGAAACTGCACTAGCATCTGCTAATAGTACTAATGTGACATAGATCTCTATCTCCCCACTGGTGGCTGCACAGCTTCTGGTAGCTTGACTATTACATGCATCTAAACTACTATTAGTGGGATGGGAATATATATAAAATCATCTATCCCTCACGTGTTCCCATGTCAACTATGAATATTTTTATTTTCTCTTTCTAGAGTAGATGAAGTTCTTTGTCATCACTTTCTATTGCAACTTTGCTCCTCCAATGATCTTTGGAGCTTAAGTTGTGTGTAAGGAGAAATATAAATTATGAGCTAGTTTGGCTCTCCCCAGTTTACAACTGTATATGTGAAAACCTAACTCCAACAAAGAAGAGAAGGTATGGCATATCCATAATATCCATAAGTGACTAATCTTTGTGTAAGCCTTCATGTGAAGCTATATAGAAGCTCAAACTAGTCCCTATGTAAAGTATGAAAGTCCATGCTATAGTAGCTGCTACTAGGAAAATAAATAGAGGTAATATCCCTAGGGAGCAAGTATCTGGTACATTCAGTATATGTGGCAGTTCATTTATGGGTGTATCCTGTGTACACTCGTACTAGCCTAGCCACTCTATATCTCTCCAAGATCACAACTCATGGTGACAATAGGAAAGCCAAGTTGGTCTCAACCCAATGAAGTATTTAGCTATATCTATGTATTGGCTTCGCCAACAATAAAGGTGCCCCTCTATCGATGAAACAATCCATAAATCTCTGTTCTAGACTTTGAGCAGGTAAGCTATGAAAAGCTGATCTATGGATGATCTAGAAGCTATTTATCATTCATGATGGAGAAAACATGAATGTCCATATCTGATCCCTATCCATAGAGTCTGTAGCCCTACTCAACTACATCATTAGAGGGAAACACTATTCTCCAAAATACGAGGGTGTTTTGGGACAACTGAATGCTCCCAAAATATGAGCATGAATCCACCCATGTAGATAATGCCAAGTGATGTCCACTTCATAGCATTGTGAATCAATCATTATGCTCACCCAAACCATGATACAAGTAGGCTAGTGCTACCATGAATGAGAAAACTAGGCAAGAGGAGGGTGGAAGGAAGAAAATCTTATTGTGGCTTGGGAACAGAAAGTAGCATAACCATGTTATAATAAAGGCTACTAGAGACAACTCTTCATCAATGCCTCACGCTAAAATATATTGGGAATTCATTCTACCATTTGGTTCAAATCTAGCACTGTCAGACCTTTCAAAAGTGTGAAATCCCATATCAAATGGATCATCTAGCCAAAATGAGATAAATATACCACTAGCAGTAGGAAACTCTCGAACCATGTATCTAAAGTGATCATGCCTCATCATTTGTGACCTACTCTCATCTCTCGATATAGCTCCCGATAATGAGCTAGAGCATAATGGAGGCTTGTCGAGTCTATATAATCGACACTCATATGTTGACCATCTAGTTGGCACTTAAAAAGCTCATGATCTGGAGGAATGCATTCCTCATAAGGAGTACCTATAATAGGGATGTATGCTATATTTTGTATATCAGCCAGCATTACTAATATCTCATGGGAGCCAATCCAACAAGTATTGGTAGCCATATCCCAATATTCTGTGACACTAGGATCCAAGTAAAAGGTAGGCAGCTATAATCAAAGAGGGATGGGTAGACTACATGATATATACCAGGTTTTCTGAAAGTATCACCATGCATCTACAAATGATGATGTTCTTAGTATATATAGCCATTAACCACTGTCAAAGGCATACTGAACATTGATTTTAGATCCTAGTCTTCTACTTAATGAAGCAGTATATGGTAACCTAATAATGATCAGACTACATACAAAGAGGGTTGTATCTTCAGTTGGTCGAAGGATATCCTGAGCTTTGAAGCTAATATGGTATGTGACTTGCTCTATAGGAACATCATATTTTCTTCAACCTTAAATTGGTCACCCAATCAATTAGATCATGACTACCAATAGTTTTGAATTAGATATCAAGATGCATGATGATCGGGTAAGCTAATCCCCAAAGATATCTCTACCTAGCAGCATTTCCTTATGAATTGAGACACACTCCTATAATCTTATATTATACCACATGGGTCATGGGCATCAATAATGGCCCATATCTGCTCCTCAATAGGCTCTGTAAGTGGCATATCACCTAGTCATCTCCAAATAATCATTGTAACTGATCTATAGCTAATCTAGATAAGAGAAGCATGTAAATTTCACAAGTATAAAAAAATAATAATATCTGAATTTATAAAAGAGTCATGCTTGTACACTTTGATTCAATATTCTTTAATTTCAAAGTGTTTAAATTTATAATCAAATTTAATGTTTCTTTGAACACATGAAATCCAGATTTATGTTTAGATATACCCTTTTTAGACATAATAGTATTTAAGGTTTATACTTTAGACCCAAAGCATTCTTGGCATGATGGATCTAATTTTAAATATAAATCTAGTCCTTTTGGATATAATGGATTTGATCCGACCCCTTTGGGCATGATGGATCTGATTTAAATATAGATTTGGTCCTTTTGGACATGATGGATCTCATATGACCCCTTTGGGCATGATGGATCTTATTTTAAATATAGATCTATTTTTTTTTTTACATGATGAATCTAATCAGGCCTCTTTGGCCATGTATCTTAGTTTAAATATAGATTTGATCCTTTTGGTCATGATGGATCTGATCCACCCTCTTTGGGCATGATGGACCATATTTAAATATAGTTCCAATCCTTTTAGACATGATGGATCGATCTGATCCCTTTGGGCATGATGATCTAGTCCCTTTGGGCAAGATGGATCTTAGTTTAAATATAGCTCTGATCCTTTCGCACATGATGGATCTGATCTAGCCCTTTTGGGCATTATGGATCCAATTTAAATTATAGGCCAATTTTGATTAGAAAATGTTTTTCCTCGATAGAGCATTTTCCTTACATTACAAGGCTTACAAAATTGCCCCATGTTTATAAGGGACTTTCTTTGAGGCAAGTACTTTTTTGTCACATTTTTAGTATGGAGTATCTCTTGAATTGGGCTTCTCAAATTTGATTTTAACTTTTGCATTTGTTATGCATAATACCTCTTGAGATATTGGCCATTTATAGGGGTTTTATTCCTTTTGCATCAATGAGTTAATAAGCACCCTCTTCATAGAATTTTTTAATGATGTGTGGCCCTTCCTAGTTTGGGTCAAATTTTTGACCAATTCATTGATATGGGATGATAGGAATTCTATGCACTAGTACTAGTTCACCTACTTTGAAGCTTCTTGAGTGAACTAGATGGTCAAGGGCTCGAGTCATTTTGCTCTATATATTTCTAGACTTTGTTGATCCTACATTCATAATTCATTGAGAGCCTCTAGCTCTTAGAGTTGTATCTGAATGCTATCTTTTATTATAATTTTATTTTGAGCTGTTATAAGGAGTGGCAGTAACTCTACTTCAAAAGATAGTATGGCTTCTGCACTGAAGACTAAAGAGTACGATGAGTGGCAGTCATTTTTTACGTGGTAAAGTATGCCCATAATACTTATATTAATTTTTCATACCATTCCCTTTTATTCTTAGAGAGAATTTTCTTGAGAAGCTTAGTCAATGTCTTGTTGAATGCTTCTACAAGACCAATGTCTTTGGGGTTGTATATTGAAGAGTATCACCAATATATCTTGTATTTTTCAATGAAGCGATAAACATTAGCATTCTTGAATGTAGTGCCATTATTGAATATAATTCTTTGAGGTACTCTGAATAGGTAGATGATATGATCTTAGAAAACATCACTACATTGTTTGCTCTAACTGCATTTAAGAGGATTGCTTCTATTCATTTGGAGAAGTAATCAGTTGTAGCTAGAATGAAATGATGTCCCCTAGATGATGGAGAATCTATTAGGCTAATTATATTAATCTCCCAACTTTCAAATGGCCATGATGCCACTGTTGGATATAACACATTAGGTGGTCGTATATTTGACATTGATGACATCATTTGCCATGTTCCATGCAATCTTGAACCTTGTTGGGCCAATAATACCCCATCCGTTAACTTTGATTTTCATTTTAGGACCAGATTAATGTGCACCACATAATCCTTCATGGACTTCAACCATTACTATTTTTGCTTCATCTAGTCCTAGGCATCATAGCCACATTTGGTCGATTGAGCGCTAGTATAATACATCATTCACAAGAGCATATCACAATGTTTTTTGTGAGATCCAATAAGCTTAAAACTTTTTTTTGACAATCCACCTCCTTTATGATAGGTGATGAATGGTTCTCTCCAATCCTCTACTTCTATTATCATTAAAATTTCTTGGCTTTATTTAACTTTAAAAGCTTGCAAAAGGGTTGGTGTCAATGCTAGCCTGCTTTGGACTATTATGGTAATTGACTCCCCTTTGGATCTATCATTTCCATAGATAATTTAGACAAAGTGTCAGCTTTACCACTATCCCGATGTGGTACTCTTGTAATTATTATTTTAGGATTTACTTAAGGAGCTCAAGAACATGTTTTAATAAAGTGTCAATTCAAGATTGTTTATCTTGAATGTCCCAATTATCTATTAGATTATGAGTTATGAATCTTTGTAAATGTGTAAACATGAAGTTTCTTAATCTTCATGTTAATTGTTAGTTCTAGGCCTACAATTAATGCTTCAAATTTAGCCTCATTATTGATTTGAGGTTCTAAAATATATGAATATCAAAGAATACCACCTAATCGTGTCAAAAATAATAATCAGATATAGACATATACCATAGGTAAATCATATGACTTGGTTGGCTTTATTAATGAAACTTCATTGAAATAGAGTTCCCATTCTGATGGTTGCTCCCATTTTGATAGTTGTTGAGCTTCTTCCACTTCGAAGATTTGTTCATAAGGAATTCACTATTGAGTAGAGAATTTACTAAGCAGCTAGGAAGTTAGCTAGAGATTGCCCTTTTATAGCTTTTTGTGGGACATATGTTATATTAAATTGAAGTAATAAAATTTCCCATTTAGCTAAACATCCCATCAGAGTTGATCTAGTCATTAAAAATTTTATAGGGTTGACTTTAGATATCAATGTTATCTTATGTGATAACATATAGTGCCGTAATTTTTTAGTAATAAATATCAATGATAGACTGCTTTTCAATAGGAGAATATCTTATTTTAGCTCCTATTAGATGTTGATTTATGTAATATAAGCCATTTTCTTTTTCTTCTTTATTATTTTGAGCTAGCATAGCTCCTAATGATTCTTCTAGGGTTGCAATATATAGTATCAATAACTTTCTTATTATAGGTGACACTAAAATTAAAGAATTTAATAAATATTATTTTAGGCTATCAAATGCTTCTTAACAAGTGTCATCTCATACAAAAGGTGTATCTTATTTTATAAATCTAAAGAAAGGTTGACATCTTCCCAATAGGTTAGAGATGAGCCATATGATGTAAGACAATATACCTTGTAATGAGCATAACTACTCCAATATTTTAGGCAATGGAATTTCCCTTATCACCTTGCTTTTAGAAGGATCAATTTCAATCCCTATATGACACATAATAATGCCTAGGAATTTTTCAGAAGCTACACCAAAAGCACATTTTCGATTCATCTTCAAGTTGAAACTCTAAATTGTTTCAAATATAACTTTGAGATCATTTATGTGCTCACTTTGATCTTTTCTCTTTACAATCAAATCATTGACATAACATTCCACATATCCATATATTTGGTGGTCGTTGAAGATATTAGTTATTTCCCTTTGGTATGTTGCTCTAGCATTCTTTAGGCTAAATGGCATTACTTTATAGTAATATATATCAATTGGTGTGCACAAGGATGTATGTTTTTCTTCTTTTAGAGTCATCTTTATTTGTTTATAGCCCAATGAACCATCCATGAAGGAGAACATATCATAGTTTGATGTGTTATCAACCATGAGTTTTGCATTAGGTAATGGAAAGTCATCTTATGAGCATGCTTTATTTAATTCCCTGAAATCGATGTAAATACAAATTTGTCCATTCTTCTTCTTAACTGAGACAATATTGGCAATCAAGTTATGGGAAAATTTATGACACCATATAGAGTTTAGTAATCTCTTATTTAGATGATCAAATGCATCATTAAGGAATAAATATATAATCTTGAAACATAAACATGTCTTCGTATTATGGATTCGCTCATTAATAAAAGACTCCTAAGGCTAATGGGTATTTTTTGTACCACAAAGTTTTCCCCTGAACTACATAAAAGTAAAGTAAAGTTTATTTTAAAATTTGTTTCATGATTACCTATAAGGTTAAGCCCTTATAGTTAATTACATCTTAGGAATGAAGGGTCTCTTCCTAAGAATACTTTAATTAAAGAAATAACTTATTATTTCTTTAGAATTCTAAGATGGTTTTCAATGGAATGATATTTGGAATTTCAATTGGGAATGATCTAAAGTGGAAAAACTTATTTTTGGATGCCAAATAGGATAAAATAAGAAAGGTCTATTAATATTGGGATGCCTAGTATGCATCTTCCTTATCCTACCTTTGGTTTTAAATTTTAAAATTTAATTTAGATTTTGAGTTGACATTTTCTTAATAATTTAAGGTTTAGATTCTAACAACACAAGATTGTAGAAATTCCTAAGGTTGAAGACTTACTCTAAAGATGATGCTCTAGATCTTACATCTTAAATTGCTTTGAACATAAGTTAGATGCTCGACCTACTTCCATTTTTGGGAATTATTAGCCATTCTTCTCACTTGAGGGAACATACCTATCCCTGACTCTTCTGGACTTATTACCCACCTAAAAGATCTGCCAATTAACACCACCACTAAGTGCATTTTAAATCCATGATATTAAGCCTCATGTATGCAAGATGGCTAGGTTGTTGTATTTTTAGGAAAGGAATCTAAGAATCTAAACTCACTCTCTAATCCCTAAGATCATGTAGGGTATACAATGCACCTGACTAATGCACATTTTTTTTAGATTTTAAATGCTTTGACTCATGATTCATTTAAGGTCTTGGGTATGCATTTTTATGCCTAAATGCCATGCAATTAGAATTTGTTATGGGTCAAATCAACAAAAGAAGGCAGACTTCCCCAAGAAGGTGGTCATCCTCAAAGGTCATATGCTTCTTATGTGCAATTGTTGAAGTGCCCAATTTGAGAGTTGAGAGTAATATGATTATATGATTTTTAAGAGCTAATTAATTCTAATTCATTTTAATTATCCTTAGTGCTTTAATTTATAAGAGATTTCTAGTTTTCCTCATTTTTTGTGTTGAGTTGATTAGATTTAAGTAGAAAATATATTTTGCCTGAGAGCCTAATCTTCTAGGAATTCATCACAGAAAGCACAACACAAAAAGAAACCTAGAAAAGTAGGTTGATTCTATTGCACATCCAAAATAAATCAAGCCAATTTAAATTAGAGAAAGGTCAATGCGGCTAGGTACCGCTATACACCATGGAAGAAAGAAAAATGGGTAGTTGAGCTCTGCCCTTATATAGCTCAACCTAAAATTAAAGTTTAGATATATGGTTCTTCTTTCCAGGATTGTCTCCTTCCTCAAGGACCTCCACACACATCTACTGGTAAGGTCAACTCTTGCTAATCCTCGACCTCATAGTTCCTAACCCAATTCTAAGATCAAATTTACATTTCAATTTCAAAAATAAATCATAATGCTTATAAAATAGATGTTAGAAAAATACAAACAACACACAATAGTTATATTTCACAAACATATTGGCTTAGCATTAGCTGCTTGTCAAGCCCACCTATCCTATTAGGCTATGCTTAAGGACTTAAGCATACCTACAAGAAAATAGCATTTATAATTTGTTTATGATACAGCCTTTTAGCATAGCCCCCTACAAAATATAATGTTAGTTTTAAAAAGAATGTCATACTATCTAGTCTAATGAGGAAACAATCCTAGACATGTAGTCTAAAATAGTACACAACAAAGACATGAAAGCACATCACAACACAGAGTATTACATATTGACCTAACCTAAGTCTAGGGTCTATGACAGAATGATCTAGTTTGGGAAGAAAATATGCTTATTTGGCAAGACTTTGCTAAGCCTTTTTAGTTCAAGTTTCAATTTGGATTTTGAAGTTTGTTTGATTTACTTTTAGATGATTTCAAGTCAAATGATTAATGATTTATGATTTTATTTTCATTTTCAAGTTCAATTTTATTTTAAAGTTAAGTTTAGGTTTTCAGGAATGGAGAATAAAATATACTCCACTTTTGGGTGGAATCCATTCTATTCAACATTCTAAACCCCAATAGAATGAAACCTTCATCCTAAGATGAAGATTCATTTTAAAGATATAACTAAGATCTTTAATTATCTTAATTAGCTCCTTTTAGATTCTTTAGATGATTTTGGTTTGAGTTAAGTTTGTTTGTAATTTTATTTCTTTTGAAATTAGATTCTTCTTTTTATTTCTTTGATTTGATTAAATATTGTTGATTTAATTTATTTTTAATTTGAATTGATTTGAATTTGTTTAACATTTGTGTCCATTAATTTTTATGTTCATTGAATTATGTTTATGTTTATTAACTTCAAGTTCAGTTAGTTTGAATTATGTTAACTTTAGGTTAGTGTTTTAATCCATTTTAAGTTACATTTATTAGGGATTAAGATTTAATTGATATTATAAATTCATTAGACATAAGGTTTAATTAATATTAACATTCATTATTTTTTCATTAACCCTTAAGTATGTAAGTGATCAAATTCTTTGATTTAGAATGTTGTAGAATTAGCTAAAGTGTTTTGGTATTGATAAAGAATATTTTAAGTTACTTTATGAATTTTGGGATTTATGATTTTTTAATTTATTATTTGATTTATATTAACTTAGAAATTTGTAAATTCAATAATTTCCAATCCAAAGTTCAATTAGTTTGAACTTTTTATTGAAAGTAGAGTTCCTTGCTAGTTTAATATTTCTAAAGTTTCATTTTAATTAGATGCATACATAATTAGAGTGTAATTAAGGTTTTAATTTCATTAAAATCTAAAGTAAGTTTCATTTAGGAAGAATCATTAAAGGGTTTTATTTTTCTTAGATTCCCTGTAATATGCATCCATAGAGGGTTTATTCATAATTTTTGGAGTTCTATTTGATTTATTCTAAATTTCCAAAGTTCTAGTTAATTAATTCAAATAATTATCAAATTAGGTCATTTTGTGGTTTATTAAGTTTTAGTGGGTTTCATTGGTGTTTCTAAGTTTATTAGGATTTTTTGTGTTAATTCAAAGTTATTTAATCAATTTTCATGATTTATTTTAATTTAATATTAATTTATTTCATTAAAATTGAAGTTCGGAGTTTGAAATTTGATATCTTTTGAATTACTTAGGAATACTTTAGAAAATTTTTCTAAGGTGTATTTTAACCTGAATTTCAATTCCTAAAGTTTAATTTCAATTGGATTAATATTTTGTGATTAATTTGAGTTTAATTAATTTTATCTAATGTTAAATTATTCTAAAATTATCCAAAATTAATTTAAAATTTTAGGTTTAATGGATTCTAGTCATTGAGATGAATCCATAGTGTCATTTATTTTTTTGGATTTATATTTTATTTTTATGACTTTTTGAAATTTATGGAATTTTTAATGATCTTTTTAATAATTTTAAATGGGAAATACCATTTTAAACAGCAGTACCAACGTGGCGCCACGGGGCCATGTGGGATGTACATGATAGCCATTTCAAAAGTGGCACCATGTGAGATGGATTTTGACTGTTCGATCGAAAATTGGATGGTAAGGACTCCTCCCACTATTTTCTAAGGGGTTGAATCAAATCATGTAGCCAGATCTCGATCATCCATTCTAAATAGAAGGAATGATATAGATCATCCCCCATTCATCTTCGATAGAGATGGATGTCATCTATTAAATCTGATATATTTTTGTTGATCCAAGGCCAAATATGATGTAATTTTGATTGCAAAATGATTAAGGATCAATTGGCAGTTGATCTATATGGTTTGATCCTCTTGGGGATCAATTTTATTTCAAAAATGACCAAAATGGAAAGCTCAAAGGGTGGCGTTCATGACATACCTCAACTCCTGTGGCCTCTGGAAATGGAATCAACTCGAACACCTTGAGAATGACGTGACAAAGCTATGTGAGGAAGGAATTGGATTTCCTCCTCAAGGATTAATTTTGAGACCAACTTAGAGATAGTTTTTGATGACGTTGATCATTTTTTGGCTTGTCGATGGTGAAGAACCTCGATGAAGGTTTTTTTGAGGTCTCCTTGACCTATAGAATGTGTTGGAATGTTCAATTCGAGGTTAAATACTCCCACACTAATTTTGGCATTGGAGGCTGAGAGATTGGCCACCGCTTTGGCCAAATTCCAGCTTGTTGATGGCGAGAGGTCAGGGGAATGCACTGTTTCTTCTTCTCTTCACCTTATGAAAATTTTGGGATGAAAAGAGGGAGAGGAGAGGGCCTCTCTCATCTATTCCATACATGGCTAGAGCCATGTATTTAAACTTCTAGGTGGTCAGATTCTGGCCAATGATTATGGGAGGCTCAGCTAGAGGGTGAATTTGATCTTTGTTGGCCTTGTGAGTGTGTTGGGATAAGAAGTTTGAGGGGAGGAAGTCATTTCCTCCCCTTTCCTCCCTTGGCCAAGAAAGTGCTCTTCCATGGAACTCTCTTCTCCTTTTTTCCTTTCTTGCACTCATGGAGGAAGCCAATTCCTTATTTGCTCGAGGGTTGGATACTTGATTAAAAACCCTTATATTCATCCTCTAAAAGGTGATTAAATATGACTTGGGTAAAATCCAAGGAAGTTTGTATGAAGCCAGGATGATAAATCTTTAAAGCATCTTTACTTGGTAAAACTTCAACTCATCTCCCTTTGACTTAACTTATAGCTTTTGGCATCACCACCAAAACTTTTAGGCAAGTGTTCAGCTGCACAAATTAAACACAATGTGAGTTTTAGGTTGAATCCAAATCCATAGGAGTTGGATTGGAGGTTTGAACCCAATTCAAGCCATTTGGATTCGAAGTATTTTGACTTTGTTGATTTCGATTTAATTCATTTAATTTTGGGTTCAATTAAGTTTAATTGATGATTTATCAAGTCTTAATTTAATTAATTCCTTTATGATTTGAGTTGCTTTAGATTTCATTTTATTTTAACCCATTTAGGCTTAAATGGGTTATGATTGATTTTAATTGGGTTCAAATGACCCCTTTGACTTAATTGAATTTTGTTTCCACTCCAATCATTCATGATCACATATGTGAGATGATTTGGATTGCTTAATTTTATTTGATTTCAATTTTATTTCAATTTGAACTCATTTGACTCAAATTGAGTTTAATGGGTTAGGTTTTGGTTCGTTTGGGTCAAATGACCAATTTGATCAATTTAGGCCCAATGATTGGTTGAATTATGTTTGATTATCATTTTGAAATGATTTTGAGTAATCAAATTGTGTTGATTTTAATTTGATTTGGGTTTGAACCCAATAAGACCCATTTATGTTCATTTTGACTAAGTGGTCTAATTTACCTAAGTAAGGCCTAAATAAATTTAATTTTTTTTAGATTCATTATTAAACATGTTTATTTTATCATTTGGAATATTTGAAATGAATTCATATGGTCAAATTTGGGTGGGTTAACCCCTAACTTGGTGGGACCCATTTTAGTCAAACCCATGTCAAAAGGGTTGACTAGATTTGACCTTGATTTGGATTTTGATTCATTCAATTAATTTTATTTAAATTTATTTTGATTTATTTAATTTTTTTTATTTATTTTAAGTTTAAAATTTGGGTTGAGTCTACCTAAACCCATTAGGTTAGATCAAATCCAAAGAAGATGCATTAGGGCACTAGATGTAGTGTCCTAAGCCCTTAATTATGAGGCTTCTAATATAGGATTAAGTATCATAATTACTAATTTAAAATAGAATATTAACCTCATCCAAAAATGAGGTCAACACCAGTCAGCATATTTTTCCTTTCGGATGAGTTCTACTTTGATGAGCTTTTTGGTTTCAATGATAACTTGCTATTCGATTTCTAATTTCATTCACCGTGATGCTTATTTTATAGGTGGCACATTAAGCTTAATGGCAAGTTTATGTATAACTACATTTGGTGATAGGCCTAGTATTTCACTGTAGTTCCATGCAAGCAATCTCTATACTCATAGTAGTGCTTTTATTTCCTCTAACTTTTTTAGTGTGAGGCTAGCATTAACAAAAGTCAGCCTAAGTTCTTCCTCAATACCAACGTTGATTTCTTGGAGTTCATCAATGGTGGCTTGATTAGCTTCCCCAAATTCTTTTGGGGTCTCTTTTAGGTCAAGGATGTCCTTATTTTTTTAATGAAGCATCTCTTAGTTCATATGTAATTTCTACAAGGACTTCTTCTTTATTGGATGTGGCATAGCATGAGCTCACTAAGGGGTATGTTGAAGAAATATACCCTAATCCCCACAAAGTGAATTTTTCATAACCTAAGGAATTTTGGGGATTATCCCCTTGTTAGAGCTTTTTATACAATTGAGCCTGATGCTTGACTGTGTACATTGAATATTATTCTTGACTAGCTTTGCTACAATGATAGTATTGAGGGATCAAAATATCTTCTTCCTCAAAATCATCTTGCTCAAATAATATTTATGTGGGATTAAGAGTTTGCTCTTCGAATTTGTAGAAAAGAATCATACATTCATCATAACCATTCCTAGGAGGAACAAAGAAGGTTTTCAAATGTTTTATTTTCTTATCCCTTGAACCTATTAAAGCTTTTATATGTTCCTCTCACACTATAATTATCTTTATATCTTTAACAGAAACTTGAGATTTAGGCACCCTTAATAGAGAGACATGAGTTTCCTCTAATTATTTTGTCACTCCACTAATACTAGCTTCTTCTATCCTTTGGCTAACTGAGGATCTCATAGGATGATAAAGAACTAATTCATCTTCATCATCATTAGTATCACTACCAAAGTGAGAGACTATCTTAAGCTATTTTAATTTATTAGTATTTTTTAACTTTTAAATTATCACCTTTTAGGATTAACCTTATAGGTGGAGTTGTTTACTTCTAGGATTTGACTTCTTCCTTTTTATGGATGAAGTACTTAGCATCACCATAAATCATGATCTCATGTATTAAGAATGGAAATGTCACCTTCAATTCAGTGCTCTTTACCATTTTCCACATGTATTTTATATATTGCTAAAGAGTTGAAGGTACCATATTCATGAATCCACGACCTACTAAGAAGTGCTATGTAGGCAACTTGGGCTTTGACCACATGAAGTTTTACTTATGTGTGCAATTTCTTGAAGTGTATAGGTAGAACAATGGTTCCCAAAGTTTGTTGTCCTTATTCATTAAACTCTTGTAGAAAGTATTGCCCTTTATCCAAATAGCGAGCATTTAAAGCTAACGCTCATAGTGTTTTAATTATTATAAGATATAATGAGGCATCAGGATCAATTAGTATCCTTTTTTATGCAGACAGTGTTACTTTCAACTATAAAATAAAAGGGTTGATTCTGTTTGATTCTCCCTAATAATAGGTTATTCTCACATAATGTAATAGTAGTTGATTTCAAGGTAGTTAAATCCTCTTTCATCTTCTCTTTTGTGAAGAATGCTTTAGTATTATTTTGGGTATTATAGAGCTTTGATTAATGTCTCACAGATATCCTTAGATAACATGAAAGCATCATAAATGCTTAGCAAGGTAGGGAGCTTTTGTAAGTGTTCCAAAACATTATAGTCTACCCTTATCTTGGTAGACCATTGATATTTAGCCGATGATGGAGGTAAGCAGTTTTCATTGACTTAATTTTCTTTGTTATTGTCACTGGATTTCTACTATGGAGAGTGATGAATTCATTTTCCACTCCTTAGCTGGACTTAGGTCACTTCTTCTATCTGATGCCCTTTATCAGTAGAAGTCCTCTATGTTTTCTCAAAGTTTTTAGAGGTTTCAGTGCTTCCCAAATTATTATCTAACTTACAACATAATTTCTTCGAGCTTGACCAGACCCTCCTTTTTGTATGTTTCTCTCCGGAAAGCATAGTTCCCCTTCAGAGTTAGTTGAAGTTACAACCATGTTTATGATGCAACAAGTTTCTATCAAAAGTTCTTCTTCATAATTTTTTGCACTAAATTTTAAATGGGCCATGTATTCTTCTAGCTTAATAGGCCATTGAAGAGGTTTTTCATATTCATCTAAAGAGTCAATCATTTTGTGTGCTTTAGATTTTCAATTTCTTAATTTCTTATTTTTCTTTAATTTATGGGGCTTTGACAAAGAAGCCTAACTATATGCTTGTCTTTATTATATATAAATTGCCCCCTCTAGGGGAAGAACTTCCTTGGATCCACTTTAGGCTCTAGAGAATTCTTCCACTGAATGCCTTTGAGGGGCTTTGTCCTTGAGGGGCTTTGTCATTGATCATCCATTTAGTCTTTTTGGAGATGAAAGTATCTCAACCACCTTCTTCTTCTTCTTGTCTTTGTCCTTCTCATCGGACATACTTTGAGGTCCAGCTAGCTCAGTGCTTTTTCCTTTTTTTATTAGGGCTAGGTTAGCAAACATAACTTTCATCTTTTCTTTTTAAAATGTATCAACATAGTATCTAACAAGTTGAGTTCTCCATTGTGATAACTTTTCTCTACCTAATTTTTGAAGATAAAATAATCTTTGATTTGGTGGCTTATGAACCTATGAAATGGACAATAGTTGGGATCATCAACTTTGTCCACTTAGTATAGCCACCGTGGCTCTAGTAATTATAGTCCCAACTTTAGGGCATGTCTGAAGATTTTGGCACATTCTCTTTAAAATGAGTAGTACTTAGATATCATTTCTTGAAGGGTTAACCCTTTCATCTTTCTTCAATCAGCTTTGCCACTGGTCATGGAGCTGCTGTTGGTTGTGAGGTTGATGCACCTCCATTCCCCTTTTTATCAATCACGAAGGTGAATGTTGTGTTTACATCATTCTTTTCCATGTCATTTTACATAAGCTATTTACCTTTTTTAAAGGGATTATTGTAATTGGTGTTAAGCCCTTTTTGCTTAGGTAACCTCTGAAATTTAGCCACATGATCCAATAGTTCTTAGAATGTGTTAATTGTGCTCATGGCTAGATATGGAGCCATTTGAACATTGGTTTTTACCAAGAGGAGTTCCACTACTTAACTAAATGAGATCACCATGAATAATGATCACCTAGCCTTTTACTAGGAAATTTCTTGCCACATGATAGGCTGAACACCACTACTCTAAAAGTATTTAACTATAGTTGACCAAACATGGTGTTGTATGTGGTCGATGCATTCATAATGATCACAGCCTTAGTTTCCCTCATTTCCTTGGAGAAACCATATAGTAGGCTAGTAGTATGTGTGAGTTTGAACTTGATAGGTTCATTCTCTAACAATATGGCTTGAAGATGATGTTAATTAAACTCTTTGTGTCTATCAAGAAACTACTAATCTAGTACATGATGATCAACAACATGATGACTACCACATCATTGTATGGATTATTGATCACTAATTAGTTTCTTTTTTCAAAGCTAATATGTATGGATCTAGTGTTAGAATCCTAGGCTACTATTATCTAGTTCACCCTCTTGAATATAATCGCTTTAGGCTAGCTCACCTCATGGATTCACCATCCCCACTAAGAACCACTAATACAACTTTTATGATGTGGATCGCTTTGATGGAACTGGTATCATCATTTTGATCTCCCACTATTCTTTTTTTAGGTCTTCTTAAAATTTCTTTTAACTTTATTATATTTGTTAACTTTATGAGGCTTCATATAATATTCTAAGTTTTGATATTCACAAATATTTCTGATTGAATAATTTTTGCTACTAATGAGTTATGTGTGCAGGCTGTGTTAAGCTTTCAAAGCATGACTTACAATGATGTAGCATAATCAAGATTCACTATGAACATACAAACATTGGCTAATTTTTAAAAGCTTGATCAATAAATAGCCCATGAAAACCACACATGAGGAATGGTAGATGTCAAAGAATCAAGTCAATCTAAATGTTATGTTATCATTTTTGGTAATTATTTTTATTTTTTTCTTAGCATATTTTGCATATGAATAATGAAAAACATAATCAAGCACACACACATCTAACATAATACAAAGTAATTTCTAAAATTATTTTTTTTATGAAACCATATTATATGATCCATATTGCACTAGACAATTATCCATATTTATTATTTAATTTTATTTATAATTAAGTCATTTCTTTAAAAATTGCCTCATTTTAACTAATCATATCATGATCATAATATATGATTACCCATTTTTGCTCATTATTCAACTACTATAACTAAGTTAGTTACTTATAAATTATGCCTAATTTGATTGATTATACTTTATGATTTAGATCATACAATATGATTTTATTTGGTAATTACCTAATTTTAAATCAAAATTAGATGGATTCAATTTTTGAGAAGTTTTCTTAATATGTTTATACTATACAATGTGATTGTATAAGATGAATAAATTGAAAGTTTAATTTTTAGTTACTATTTATATAGTATAAACCTTGGTTTTATAGTATGAATTGTGATAACTAATGGGACGATCATTTAGAGTCCCTAACACTAGAAAAATGAATTGATCATATAGTATAATGTTTGATTGTATAGTATGATTGGACCAATTTTTTCAAATTTATTTTTTTTTTATTTTTTATTCAACTTCATCCCTATATATACCCCACCCCCTGGTGGTCTAACTTAAACATCTTGAATGTGGGAAAATTCAAGGGAGGCTTAAGAAGAGTGACTTCTTAAGAGAAAAGTGGACATGTCTCTCTCTTCTTTTCACTTTAAAGAATTTGTTAGTAATTTTGGTTTTATTTATCATCTATTTTGCCTCTATGTTTTGTGCTTCAACTTGAGAGTTTGTTTTTCTAAGAAACTTGTGTAAGCTTTGTATTTAAGAGAATATTTTCCTTCTACCTTGGAGAGCCAATGACATCCTTCTTACCTTGATGAAGAAGGGGAGCGGGTGTGATGTTTCTCCATTACCTAGTAAGAAGAGAAGCATCTCTGCCTTGGCTTATTATGCCAAAGGAGAGTTAGTGGATTTTATGAGGAGATCTAGAGATTAGACAAAGGTCAGTTGGATAAAACCACTATAAATCTTTGTGCACCTTTATCTTTTATGTTTTTTTTTTTTGCCCTTTTCTTTTTGCTTGGATTTTTGGTTTTATTCTATTAAGTTGCACTTTTCTTAACTTTAAAGATTTGGTTTTATAATTGTTTTAACATAATTTTTAAAAGCACACCAATTCACCTCCCCCACCCTCTTGGTTGTACTAACTCTTACAAGCAGTATTTGAGCAGGTTGCTTGATTCATGCTCTAACAACCATAAGAACATCCGTCAATGGAAAATCTTGGGAATAAAAACACCAAGAAAGGGTACTTTATTTCCCAACCACGCCTTTTGATGATATCCCTTTTAATTTTTGGAGATTGCATGTATACTTTATTCAATCGACTAATTTTTGAATGGATAATGATTAAGGTTGAATAATCACCCCCACATGATGTTGTCAATGTCAAATAAATTGAAATGCCCTTTAATTCATGGTCATTAGAAGAGAAGGATTTTTCCCAATTGAAATCAAAATGTTTAAACTATTTTTTTTTGCTTTAATTTCTAAAGATTAAATGTGTGTATCTACTTGAAAAACTAGCAAAACAATCTAGGAAAAATTATGTGTTACATGGAAGGGCTAAATAAGTTTAAGCAATCCCGGGTCAACATGCTTTTACATGATTATAAATTTTTTCATAGGTTACCTCATGATTTTATATCTGACATGTACACATGTTTCATAAAAATCATTACTTCATTGTATACTTTAGGTAAGGAATTTACTAATGTTGACCTAGTTAACAAAATTCTACATTCCTTAACTAAAACTTGAATACCAAAGTTTCTACTACCTCATAATCTAAATAACATATTTACTATATCAAATTCTTACTAGGCTCACTTATTTCTTATGAATAAAAAATTTGGAAAAGAAATACTAATGCATGTGACAAGAAAAATGAGAAGACTATTGCCCTTAGCTTATAATGAAGAAGACATCAACACTAAAGAGGATGACATAGCACTTATAACTAGAAAATCCTAAAATGTTCCAAAAGATAAAAAGAAGAGATTAGATCAAAGAAAAGGAAAAGGTAGAAATAAAAATTTCTCAAAGGATATTGATCTAATTATCTTGGAATGTAAAATCCAAGTCATATCAAGTAGGAATTTCCTTTGCTCAAAAACTCTAATCAAAGGGACAAAAAGAAAGAAAAAGGCACTACAAAGAAGGCAAAAAGGAGGGCTCAACATATTTTCCAGATCAACTTGATTTCGACTTTTCTAAAAAACAAAGTATAAAATAAACCAAAAACCTTTGTTTGATGACAAAAGGTGACTTACATGACTCACAATGAATAGGCAAGCAAACCTAATTATGATGAACTTTTAATTTTTATGAATAGTTACATGCTACATTCAAATCTTTGAAAAAACATGACTTTAAAAAAACTTCTCTTCTTTGGAAAATAATCATAACATTCTTTTACAAGAACATGAAAAAATGAAAAATATAATAAAGAATTAAAAGTTCAAAAGCCAAAATGAATATGACTTACCTAAAAAAATTAGCTTTCTTAAATGTGAAAATGAAAAAATGAAAAAGAAAATTACTAATTGCAAAAAGAACACTTTCACTAAAAGAAAATTAAAAGCTAAAAGGATCATGCATTTTTCCTACCATTTGTTGCATTTCTTATTGTAGGTTTGGTCATGTTGCTAATTTATGCATACATCATTCATATTCAAACAAAACATAACCATGAATTCTAAAAAAGTTATACCTCTCTTACTTCAAAATGCATGGAACTCAAAAAGTATGGGTAGCACATCATTTTGATCAAGTAAATGAAGCAAAAGGTCCACTTATAAGATCCCAAGCAAAAGCCCAAAATAGTGCCCAATCAAGTATTCAATCAAGGCCCATTAAAAAGGCCCAATTAAATAAGAAATAAGTGGAATTTATATTTTATTATTTAATTTTTAAATTTTGTTTCAAAAAGCTTTGACTTTTAAAACTTAGAGGCATGTATTGGATGGCCATCTAATTTTTAAAATTAAAATTAAAATTGTGAAGGGGTTGGCACATTCCTTCATTTTGATAGCTACCTACCTTTCCCTCTAAAGTTTCCTTGTTCTTTTTGAAATTTTGGTCAGTGTAATCCCTATAAATTGGGATGGTATGTAATGAATTTTTTTAGTAGTTGAATGAAACTTTTGAGTGAAAATTTATCTCCCTTTTTCTTGGTGCTTGGTGGCTTCAAGTGTGTGCCTTTCTTAAGGAGATAAGGTAAATATATTTTTATTTTTTAAAGTTAAATCTCTCCACCTCTCCACTACTCTAGACACATCTCCACTTTTTTTATCTTATAATCATCTTCTAGTATCAATAAACCAGCAACAAAACCCATATAACCAATCCAAATACCTTCTTTAAGTTCTAGGTCAACTAAGGGAACTCTAAGACATAGTCTTGTTCCCTACTCCTCAACTCTCTGGTAAACCCATACTAATTCCACCATCTACTCCAGGTCATAAGTAGAAATCTTAAGCTAACTATCCATAAACAATTTTTGCCCTTTATCAAACCATAAACCACTTTTCCAAAGAGATCTTCTAACTCAACCCAAAATAGCCTAATCTAGACTAGTCATGGTATTTTTACTACTATAACCCCTTTAATCCTTTAGTCCTCCACAAAAAACTCTAAAAAACTTCTTAAAATATTGAAATAAAGATTTTAAGCCTTTTACTCTCTCCTAAATCCCATGAAAAGATCATCCATCACCATCATATTTTGGTATCGAGTAAAGTCTTAGAAGAAGCAAATTTTAGTCAAAATATTTTTCAACAAGAGGAATTTTCTTGTGGTGGACTTGCCTTCAAGAAGCTTGTGAGTCACTTTAATAAATTTGAGGTTAGTTAATATCTTTTATGATAGTTTTTACTTTATTTTAGTAGCTTGAATATTTACTATATTTCATGTAAATATTTGGTGTTAGCTTAAAATCTATATTAATGAGCTCCACTATATAGTCTAACAAATCTTTTTTTATGAACATATCTTAAAATTTGTCTTGAATGAACATTAGCAAGAGAATTTTTAGTTCATTAAAATAAAATTCCCCTTGATGCACACAAAACTTTGAGTAACCTTCTTTAATTTTGTATGTTAACTATAGGTGATAGAATTAATTATTTATTTGTCAAAATTTAAAATAATTTGAGATCTCAAATACTTAAGGATGTTAAATCTATGCATAATTTCTTGAGTTTTAAATTGTATGCATCAATATATGTGCATAAAACTTGGTAATTTTAAAGAAAAAAGAACTTTATCAAAAAAAAGCCTAAAGTGCTTAAAGAGAGCTTCTGACATAAGTGGTCTTTGTGTCCTCTTCCTCTCCTAGAAGTTCTTTCAATTTAAGAGTCATTTAATTTTTGTATTTATATTTGAACTTCCATGCTTGCTCATCTATATACCTTTTCTTTAATCTCTTTTTCAATTAAAAGATATCATATCATGGCACCCAAATCAGTTTCTTAAGACCAAAATTGAAAACTTAACCAAAATAATTTATTCATTAGACCTCGGGATTCATGAGATTAATGACAGTAAGATTAGAAAATTATTTATGAAAAGTAGAGCATAGTTATAAGAATTGAAGGATGAAAAGAAAATCATCCTAAACCATCTATAAAATAATAAAAATCTTGTTAAATCTCCTACTCAAAATCATATCCCATCCTTAAAAGAGGATGATTCTTTTTTATACCAAAGAGAAAATCAACCTCAATGGAGGAAACTCAACCATAGAAATTGTGGTACAAGAGACTATCATCATAGAAATATGGATGATATTATTGATCCTTCTAAGAGATTTAAGGTTGAGGCTCTGATGTATGATGACACCCATGATCCCAATAAGCTCTTAGATTTTTTAGTCCGAATGAGTGATTTTTTTTATTGGTATAAGATGGATGATTATCAAAGGATTGCATTTGCTAAACTAAAATTGATTGGGCATGCTAAAATTTATTGAATAAATATGTTAGCTAAATAATGGAGGTTAGGATGGACCACCCTTACTTGGATTGAAATGAAGAAGTTGCTAAGAGCCAAATACTATCCTAGACTATGATAAAAAATTGCATGGCAATTAGAAACTTTAAAATAAATAATCTCCCTATAACATAATACTTAAATAGTTTTGAAGACTTAATTGCTAGAAATTATTGTGTTAATAATGATTGGAAATTAGCTAATAAATTTTCCAAAGGGTGCACATTAAGAATGAAGTTGAATAATTTGACCCTTAAACCTTAGAAGAAGCTTTTCATTATGACTTATTGGTTGAAAACTAGAAGAAATTTATGACTCTTTCAAAATTAAAAGTATAATCTCCTTTCAAAATTAAAAATGAAGTTGAATAATTTGACCCTTAAACCTTAGAAGAAGCTTTTCATTATGACTTATTAGTTGAAAACTAGAAGAAATCTATGAACCTTTCAAAATTAAAAGGACAAGCTCCTTTCACTTCATCTCATAAATCAATTATGTGACCTATTGCACCGACTAGCCTAACCAATTCACCTAAACTCATATTAATGGGAGTTCTAAGAATACTTAAGAAATAATTTATTTTAAATGACACAAAATGGTCATATGTAAAACCAATGTAAAGCTCAATTTCATTTCTTAGAAGAAAATGAGAATCTTATAAGTGATGACATAGAGGAAGATTATGATGATACACCCATTTTAATGAAGAGTTAGAGTTCATAGATGATATGAAAATAACTTTAATGTGATGCTTAACTATGACTATATTCAAATAGTAGATTAGAGAATAAAGAACACTTGTACTATTATATGTAATGAAAAAAAAGATGAAGGTTATTCATAGATGGAGGAAGTGCAATGATTGTCATCTCAACCTATACCATTACTAGAGCCAACCTAAAGATCAAACCATAGCCAGAACCTTTTCATGTTAGTTGGGTCAATCATGCATCTCTACCTATCACCAATAGATGTATTATTCCTATGAAAACTAGAAGTTAAGAAGATCAAATTTGGTGTGATGTCCTTTCAATGGAAAATGCTCATATTTTATTAGAAAGGCCTTAATTATATGACTCAAATATAATTCATTATAGTAGAGAAAATACTTATGTATTTAAGCATCATAATAAGACCATTAAACTCATTTCTATCAAACTAATATAAAAGAAACATACAATAGCACCTTATAAAACTATATCTAACTTGCAACAAGAACTCACTCTAAAGAAAGGAGTTAACCTTCAACTAATTCTCATAGAAATTCTATAACTAATATTAATTCACATCAAAATTCTAGCACCTTTACTTTAATAATCAAGACTGTTGGATTTAGAACAATAAAGGAGTTTTGCAATTTATCATCCTTACATATATTGCACGTGAAAGAAGTAACACCTAATTCTAATAAGTCTCACACCCCTAACATGATATTTCATCTTCTTTCTGAGTTTAGTGATATTGCACCTAAAAAATTACTTTAGGTTCACAAGACCCAAACCTTCCCCATTATAGAATGAATCCCACTACATATAGAGCTTAAAATACAAGTTAAAGAATTACATAAGAAGATATTTATACAAGAAAGTCTTAGTCCATGTGCAATTCTAAGCTTATTAACTCATTATAAGGATGGTGGATGTGTATTGATAATCAGGCTATTAATAAAATCATTATGAAGTATGGATTTTTATTCCTATATTAAATGACATGTTGATTTAATCTTAGGGGATAAATTATTTTTAAAGATGGATTTAAAAAGTGCTTATCACTATATTACAATTAGATAAAGAGATGAAAGGAAAATTGCTTTCAAAATACTTGATGGACTTTATGAATGATTAGTGATGTAGTTGAACTTTAATGCCTCTAACACATTTAAGAGGATAATGAACACTATGTTAAAACCTTTTAGAGGAAAGTTTCTTGTTGTCTATTATCATGATATTTTGATTTTTTGCCCAAGTGAGATAGAGCATTTGAAGCACCTTAGGCTAGTCTTAGAGAAACCTAGGAAATAACAATTATACATTAACCTAAAGAAGTGCTTTTTACAGCTAATGTTATCTTTCTAAAATTCATTATTTCTAATGAAAGAATCAAACCTGACCCTTCCAAAGTTCAAGCAATCTTAGATTGGCCCTCACCTAAAAGTTTTATAGACATAAAAAATTTTCATGGTCAAGCTACTTTTTACAAGAGATTCATTAAAAACTTTAGCTCGGATGTCGCCCCAATCATTAATATTTTAAAATTAGATATGTGTATTAGTCCTTACAACACAAAAGGCCTTACATTATATTAAAATTTTAATTACCTCTACCCTTGTCCTTAAAGTACTTGATTTTTCTAAAGCCTTTAATATAACATGTGATGCTTCTAGGATTAGAATTAGAAAGAAAATCATCCTGCAACTTTTTTTTGTGAAAAATTAAATAAAGCAAAGCAATGATATTCAATATATGAAAGAGAATTGTATTCCATTATCTAATGCTTGAGATAGTGCTAATAATATCTTTTATATTGAGAGTTCATTCTAACTTAGATCATCAATCCCTCAAGTTCAAAAACACCCAACAAAATTAAGTTATAGACATGCTAAGTGGGTTGCATTTCTACAAGATTATTCTTTTATTCCTAAACACAAACTTGGAATTGAGAATAGACTTGTAAATGAATTATCTATGTTAGCCTTAACCATCTCATTTTTAAAATTTAAAATTCCAAGATTTGATAGACTTCAAGATGAATATTCAGTCTGCCCTAAATTTCATTTAATTTATATGGATTATTTAGACAAACCTCTAAGCATCCAAGAAAATTTCCCATGAATAATAGATATTTATATAAAGGAAAATAGATTTGTATTTCTAAATTATCACTTAAATAATTTTTGATCTCTAAGTTACATTCTAAAGGGATAATAGGACAGTTTGGAAAAGATAAAACTATCTATTATTTTAAGAAAATTATTTTATTGACCTTCACTTAAGTGAGATGTTCAAAAGATGCATAACTTGTAAATGAGCTAAAGTCACCAAAGAAAAGTTTAGTCAATATATTACATTACTTGTCCCATATAAGCCTTGGGAAGATCTCCTAATGGATTTTATCTTAAGATTACCTCATACAACTTGATGACATGAGAGCATCTTTGTGCTAGTTGAACAATTCTCTAAGATGGCCAATTTTCTACTCTATTCAAAAACTAATGATGCTTCCCTTATAGCTAGGCTCTTCTTTAAAGAAATTATATATTTACATGCCCTATATTCATTTATTATTTTTGACCATGATGTTCAATTTGTTTCATTATTTTGAAAGACTTTCTAAAAATTGTTTGGCACTAAATTGAAATTTTTATTTATCCTTCATCTCCAAAATGATAGTCAAACTAAAGTAGTTAATTGGACTTTAAGAAACTTACTAAGGTGTTTTATAGGGAAAGTCTAGGAAATTAGGACTTATATTTACCAACCACAAAATTTTCTATAACAAAACTATTTCAAGAACAACAAAGACTTCACCTTTTAAAAAAAGATATGGCTAAAACCATAAAAGACCTATTAATGTAGCCAATCCCAACTCATGCATTCTTTGATTCTATGATTTCATTTTCCAAAGATTTTGAAGCCATCATGGTACTATAAGAAAGCAAATTGAATTGAGTAATGGAAAATATGCTTCTAAGGCAAAATATAGTATATCAACAAAATAATTTTAAAAAGTGACTATATTTTGATTCGCATCCATCCTAAGTGATACCACACCACTAAATTTACATACAAGAGCATATGTCCCATTCAAAGTACTAAGAAAATTAGATAAAAGTTATCACCTTGATTTTTTTCTTGATATGCTAATTCATCTAGTTTTTAACATTAAAGATTCTTTATCATATGAGGGAGTTAGAAAACCTCCACTTATTCAATTGACTCTTTGGAAGAGATATGATTTCCCACTTGTAGAATCCCTCAATTTTGGAAGTTTATTATATAATTACTAAAAAAGGTGCCCACTAATCTAGTTATCAAGCCTTGACTTTTAGTTTGTTGGAAGAATAAACATACTAGCTCGCACTAACTTGGAGATTGTAGCCCCACAATTGGTAGTGAAGACTTCTTAAATTTCAACTCTATGGAGCAAATTTCAATTGAGCCCAAAGGAGTTGATGTAGCACATCATGTAGATCAAATAACTAAAGCCCAAGTTCCACTTATAATAGCCCAAGTAAGGTCTTATAATAGTTCCCAATCAAGTACCCACTCAAGGCCCATCACAAGGGCCTAATTAAAAAAATATGTAAATTTTATAATTTATTATTTAATTTTGAAATTTAATTTTTAGAAGCTTTGACTTTTTAAATTGGGAGGCATGTATTGCCTGGCCATTTTATGAAAAAAAAGTTCACATAATGGTAACTTAAATCCATTTTGCAAATATGCCTTCACTTAGGGACACTAGTAACATGTAGTACTTAGATAATGGGTGCTTAAGAAATATGACTAAAAAAATTTAAATCCATCTCTTTGGTGATCAAACATGATGAAATTGCACTCTTAAAGGTAACACAACTTATAAAGTACTTTAGTCAAGTATCATTAGTATTAAAATTTCTCTATCCATTAAAAAGGTTTCTTTTGTTGATGATTTGAAATATAATCTACTTAGCATTTGTCAGTTATGACAAGGACTTTAATGTCTAATTTTTAAAGAATAAATATTTACTTAATTTAAATGGAAAATATTTACTTGATTAACCTTAATAACTTAAGTTGTTCTTTGGTTGTCTATTTGCAGTCCACACTAGATAAGTCCTTGCTATGGTATAAGAGATTGTGTCATGCCAGCATGCACACACACATAGAAAGAGTAGATAGGCTAATTTGGTTAGAGGTTATACTTAAATTTAATTTTTCTAATGCTCATTTGTGTAATGCCTATCTACATGGTAAGAAAACAAAATTTTCTTTTAAATACATATCAGGCACTGTACTTTTAGACCTTTATAAATTCTTCATATGAATTTATTTGGACTTATTAGCATCACTAATTTGTAGGGAAAGTCATATAGATCTGTTATTATTAATAATTTTACTAGATTTACTTAGGTGAGATTTTTAAGACACAAAAATAAATAATTTTTAAATTTTGAGATATTTGCCATTTGGATTCAAAGAAAAACTTATTGTAGCATTGCATTTATTCAAAGTGAACATGATGATAAATTTAAAAATGATAAACTTAAAGCTTTTTTATTGTAAAACAAAAATAGCTCACAATTTTTGAACACCAAGACTCCACAAAAAATAGAATAGTTGAAGAGAAGAATATAATAATTATAGAAGCCATTAGATCCATGCTTAGATATATAAGCATTCTAGATATGGGTTGAGGCAATTAACACAGCTTGTTATGTGATGAATCAAGTAAACAATAGATCTTAGTTGAATACAAATTGAATAAACCCCTTTATGAGCTTCTAAAGGGTAAGACTCTAAATCTATCATTGGTGGAGTGCGAAGACTAAATCTATTGAAAGAAGAGAAATACTCCAAAGATCTTCCACTCACTAAAGCGAAAGAGGTACAAAGGTGTTCTACTCACCAAAGTAGAACTGCTATAAAGATGATGAAATCCCTTGGAGGCTGACCATCAAGCTTCAACCAAGAGTATTTTCACTCAAATTTCACACAAAAAAGTCCAAAAGTCTTTATTCCATCAAAATTGAGTTTAAATAGATACATTACTCTAAGGGATGTGTCCCTTGGAGAGAAAACTACCAAAAAAATTGAAACAAAAATAAAACTATCATTTAGCAGCACCGTGGCACCACAAAACAACGTAGCGGCACTACAGTCTAGTGCCGAGGCACCATACCCCAGTGCCAAGGTGATAGCTTCTCGAGTCCCAAGAACTAAAATATAAAGTGTAGTGCTGAGGTATCATAAAGATGGCACCCTGGTGCTTGCCCCACATCTAAGAAAAGAACAAAGAAACTCACTTATTCTCAACCACATCTCTAATACAATACTTTCACATGATTAAATACATCATCTAATAATAATTACAATACATAAAACACATATATAAAGTCTTCATAATAGTCTTCATGCATCAAATATCAAGTCATCTTGAAATTCTTTTCCAAGCTCATGAATATAGTCCATTTAGCTACTTGATTAGAACCTTCTACCACATTAATCACATTTGCATATTTTTAAGTAAAAGTTTATGTGGAATAAATAAAAGTTATAGTTTATGATTTTTTTTTACCAATCTTGGTATAAAAAATTTTAAAACTTTGGTGGAAGAGGAATTTATTATATCTTTGATGAATATGTTCTCTTTTTAAAAATTGTGACTTTTTTATCTCAAATTGAAAATCTAGGATTGGAAGAAAATAAGGATTATAGGACAAGGTTAAGAATTTGGAGATATATGTTGAATAATTCCATGACTTGATTATGGGAAACTCATATGTATATGTTAGGATCTATGCATGGGTTAAAGATTTTAATAAAGAAAAAAGAAATTGATTTTGCATTTATTGTTTGGAAGTCACTACTTGCATTTAGTTATCCTAACTACTATAAATTGGAAGATATTAATGCTTTTTTGGAAGATATGAATTAGTCTCACATATTTGAATGCTCCACATATTTGATTATGATATTGTATGTTACATATGCTTGAGTAATAATATTTTAATCTACAAATTTGTTATTTTGTGACCTTCTTTAGTAAAAATTTGAAGACAAGCATGATGGGTGTGTTCTTAAAATTTTCTTGATTGGAATGATGAAAATCATCAACACCCATGAGCCTTAGTGTTAAGTCTAATGAGGATCCTATTAGTAAGATTATGATAGATTTTTTTATACTTAAGATCTGTTTTTTTACTCATTGTTTTCTTCACATTCATACATCCTATTTTTCATTTTTAATCCATGCTAACACTTTTGCTTTTGGTTTATTTACTTTCTTTATGTATTTTTTTTTGTATCCTTCTATATGCCCCAAACCCTTTGTTTTCTTTTCAATATTGCTTATGCCTTCATTTCATGCATATTTTAAATTTTTTTTTCGATTGCTCTCTCAATCTAATTTATTTTAACTTTGGGCCAAAAAAATTATTACAATCATACTATAAGATTATACTATTTTAGATCGTCAAAATTGGTAAGGATGATTGACTAAATGATTCATCATAAAATAAATCATATTGGACAATCCATGACCATACTATATGATATGCTTATAATGGCATGATTGACCCAGTCAAACTAGTTATTGTTCTGAATGTTAGGATGATTAATGTTACTTAATCATACTATGTGATTTCCCCATCATGTTGTACAATTGACTCAATCAACACTACCATTCAAATGACCATTAAAATAATCTAAATTATACTATATAATTGACTCACTCAAATATAATCAATTAGCTGACAGCTAGGACGAGCACAATTATATTGTATGAACCCCTATTCGTACTATATGATTGAACATAAATTCTATAAAAGGATACTCATTTCTCATTTCTTCTCATACATTCTTCTTTCCTCTTCAATCTAACATTCCTCCTTGAGCTTTTGTGTGCAAGAGTTGTGCAAATGGCAATCAAAAGAGTTTACAATAATAATCAATATAATTGCTTTCAATCTAGGAATGAAGAGGATACTTACATAAAATAGAATGAGAGTATGATAATTCACTCAAAGACCCTCATTAAAGACAAGTTGTCATTTCTCATTTTTGACCATTTTGCAAGAACTTCTCTTCAGTTTCTAATTTCTCTAGCCCACCCCTTTCATTTTGAACTTCTCATAGAATTTTTCACTAACCTTGTCATAAATTCTAACTACACTATCCTCTAATCCAAATTCAATGGTATGGAAAATCTAATTTTTATGTTGATTTTTGTGATTACCTTCATGCCACCAACTATAGTATTTTTGTCCATAGCATAGCCAATGACCCACTTACAACTGGTTAACTAACATGGTCAATAAAATTCACCCCTTCATCAACACCAACCTCTGGTCAATGGCCTTATTTTAATCTACCGTTATCTAACACATGCTTAAGCAAAATGTCATTCCTGAAGTTGGTGATCATATTAACATCACTCTATTACTTTCTATTGTTACTTTTGCATTACTCACACTCAATTCAATGTTATGGATCTTTTAATTTGTTATATTGAAAATCTCACCATTATTAAAAGCCTAAAATCTAAAAGAAAGTATAATTTCTTCTTAATACACATGATTTCCTATCTACTGTAAGTCAAATATAATATTTTTTTATTTTAAGGAAGTAAATCATATTCCTTCTCACATAACAACCACTACTTCTATAATTAATATAGTGAGAAGAGGCAGGCCACTCAAGCTGTAATAGAGGTGGGAGAGGAGGACATAGTTAGGGAGGGGGAGCCTTCAAATGCATTAAAATTACCCCTAGAATGATTGGATGAAGCACTTTTCTCAACTTAAGCTTAAAGTAAACATACTTATTGAAAAGGGAGTATGTTGGGAGGCGTACTAGCTCAAGTGAGTAGGGGATCGAGCTTGGTTTCAAGCTCAATTTGAAGCTCTCCATGGTATCTTCCAATCACCACCACAAGACTAGGGACCTATAGAGTTCTAGGCTCCTTTTTTTTCTTTGTACTTTAGTCTATGTTTGTTTAACATTTTAAGCATTCAATGTACTCTTTACTATAATAGTCTTTTTTCATGTCATAATGATGTATTATTCAGTTACATTAGTTACTTGTTGACCTCATTTTTAGAATGAGCTCTCAACCCCTCCATCTTAGACATAGGACTTCTCTTAGGCTTTAGAATGAGCTAGATCAAAATTGGATCTCCCTCATGATTATGGACGATCTCTGTTGATCTAGGGGAAGAACTTAGGAGATCTCTGCCATCCATCCGCGCATTTTTGATAGACGACTGAGATAATTCCCCAAGTTTAGATATCCATTTATTCATTTTAAAAGCGTGGGAGATCCTGCCATCCAATCTTTGATCGATAGAGATCAAACTGCCACCATCGCATTTGGGATTTGACAACTTAAGTTCCTCAAGGCACGATGCGGTAAAGCGTATAACGCGCCACCACACATCGCGTCGTGAGCTAAAGGATTAGTTAAATTATTCTAATTAATCTAACTTAGTGATCTTCTAAAATTCATAACTCCCTCTAGAAAATTTAAAAAAAATATGAAATAAAATCCTATGAAAAGATAATTCAACCTAGAATATTTTAAAATTAATTTCAATGGGTTTTGAGTTATTAGTTTCTCTGATTTTGGGTTTTATTGTAAACTTCATTTTGCTAATTACCTTTTAATTGAGCCTCTAATAAATCCCAAATTTCTTGGGTACATTTTAGGGGACCGCTTCTACCACCCCTAATTTTCTTGGGATTAATTGAAGGCTTAATTAGGGAAATTGCATGTGAGTCTCTTAAATACTCCCTTGATCTAATTAAGGATAATTAGAGTATGATTAGTAGTTTTAATCCATGATTAGGGTTGATTAAGGTTAGATCTAGTAGGTAGGAGGATTATGGAATATTTTTGGGGCATTTTCCCTAAGCTATTCTCTAAAGGCCCTTCTTCTCTCTTTAATCTTCTCTGAATTAAGGGTTAATTCATTAATTATCTCCTTAATTATTTTATAAAGATTCTAAAATATTTCAAACTTAATTAATCTACTTTGGGTAGATGCTTAGGTGTTTAATAACCTAAGTTCAATTAAGAAAATCAAAACCCAATTCATAGGTGTGAAAGGGTGTTTTGAAATTACTTAAGCTAAACACCTTAGCTTAATTAACCTTTAATTATGAGCTAAATTGCATTAGGCCTTTTTCTTATTACGTGCATTGCAAATTTAAATTCCTTATGTGTTTTTATGTCATCTCATTGGCTCATAATTATTTGGTTAATTTTCTATGGTGGTGAAGGTAAGGGTTAATTAAATTACTTAACTCAAACCTTAACCTAATCAATACTTAAAATGGATCTAATTATCTAAAAATTAAACAAAAATATCAAACACATGTGGGAATGGGTTAAGAACAGCAAACTCAACTCCCCTTTTCAAAATTAAATCAAATTCAAACTAAACAAAAATCACTTTGAATTCATGTTGATTTATTTTAAACTTTCTTATTTTATAAGAATGTCTTTAGGATTTAAGTGAAGTTAAATTGTTTTAATGCTTTCATTACTTTGAATCTTTCCCCAACATGTTAAATTTATATGTCAAGTGGTTTCATGCATTCATATTATTCAAATTCTAATTTAAAAATGAAATTATTCACTTTATGTCAAATTTGCATGTGTTAGCTAAAGTAGAAATATGAATGGTTATTATTCCAAATTATTTTCAAAACATATAAACAAAATAATAAATCTGAAAGTATGCTACTTATATTCTAATTATGAGTTTGCATGTGATAGATTATAAAGACGTGCTTAGCATAGGTTTCCTTTCTTTTTTATATTAGCATAGTTTTGAATAGGAATTTGGTGAGATATATGGTCCATTTGAAAAGGACCTAATATTCACCTAATTCCATATCCTATTCATTCTCTATGCTTTCACCTAAGAGGGGCTACCTATACTTGCATACATAAATACATAAATAAAATGAATCCATTAATACAACTTTTGCATTCTCCTTTTCTATTTCATTTCTTTTATACATATGTTTGCATATTTAAGGAAAGTGGTATATTAGTATGGACCCTCGAGGATGCGAGACTTTAAGTATCCCTAAGTAGGTCTTGTACCTTACATCTATGCTTAAAAATGATGTTGTACTCACTTATGCCTTTCTAATTTTCATGTGCGTATGTGAAAATTTGGATAAGGAAATCTCTTTTCTACTTAAGAAAAATCATGCATATTCAACTTTTAAATTTCCTTAAATGGATTAGTTAGAATGCATCATAAAATATGGTAAATATTCTCATTTTTGTGTATAAATATGCTTAGGATTCATTCATATGCATGTTATATATGTTGGGGAAAGAAATGAAGTAATGTGTGTTTTGTGAATTTGGTTCATTTTCTTTAATCTTAAAATGCCTTTCTTTTTGAATAGGTTTGTTTAGAGTTTATCTAAACTTAGGATTAATTAAAAGATTTAATCAAAACATTCACCTAAATAAAACCAAAATGTGAATCTACTTTAGAAATTACTTAGGTTAGGGAAGGAAAAAGAAGTTCTCATCTCTTTCCTCCTCTTTATAACTTAGTAATTAATTGTATGATTCATTTTAACCAAATGAAAACATGAAATAAAATCAACCCAAAATAACTAAATAACTTAAATGAAACCCTCCTCTAAGTTGAACATGTTTTTCACACTTATAAAATTTGAACCTAAAGCCATAGCTAAGCGCATACCACATAAGCCTTCAAAGCACACACATTAGCCTAAGTCACCACTTCTAGCTTTGGGTTAGGTCAGTGTATGGTTTGATGTTAGTTTTGATATATGATATATATTTTAGACTGGATGTTAGGGTGTATGCTCATAGAATGAATGGTAGGACATTTTTAGTCTAACTATTCTTTTCTTAGGGATTGTGCTTAAGGGGTGCTATCATAAATAAAAATATAAAATGTGTTTGCTTGTAGGTGCTTTATACCCCTAAACATAATCCATATGCCAGGTGGACTTAGTCACCCATGTGTAGGGTGATAAGTCCAATATACATCTTAGGATTTGTGTGGTTTGTTTTAGCTAACCTTTATTTTGCAGATGTTAGTTAGATTTTCACTTTTTTCTTTTCATGTAAATTTGGGCAATTAGGATTTTGGAATGATTATTATGGAGACTAGGATGAACATTGGTCATAAGTTCTATCTTATGCACCATGTGAAGCCTTGGAGCATCTACCTTCTGACCATTCAAAAGAAGAAATCAAAGAAGAAGAAAGAAGAAAAGAAGAAAGAAGAATAAAGCTTGAAGAACCCCATAATAATGAATTCCTTGCTTAATTGTAATTTAATTCATTTGTAATCTGTGTTGTATAAGGGTAGAGCTCGACTACCCAATTTGATATTTTTGGATTTATCCGGTGGTGCCCGACCACAATGGCCTTTTATTCTTTTTACAATTAGCTTTATAAATTGATTGATGATTTATTTAGCTTTTGCATTAAGTGCATGCTTTTCCTAGTTTCTTCCTTGCTTTATGTATAGCCTAGATGTGGATTAGGCTCTTTAGAAAAAAATAAATCTTTTACCAAACTTAACAACTCAAATTAAAAATAAAGAACTCATAACCTCACCTAAAGCCTAGGTTTAAGATCAAGATAAAAGAATTAGCAACCCCTTAGCTGGATGAGCATCTCTTTTTTAATATCATGCACAATAAATCTTATTTCACTCTTGATTGGAGAGCTTCCACCTTTTCTAGAGAACCTTATCTTGACCTTTGAGAGCTATGGTGGAAACTCACCTCCTCCCTTCTCACTGATTTTGGCCAATAACTTTATTTCTCATGCATTAGTCATAAAAATCCTATTAGCTTGAGTCAAAATAATTGTCCAAAATGAGAATAAAAATGAAATTTGAATTTCTTTAGATTTAGGTCATTTGAAGCATGAGTTTTACATGATCTAGTCTCTTTAGGGAGTAAGTTTAAGGACTTAGTCTCTTTCTAAATAAATAACAGCCTAGCTATCTTGCATTAAGCATAAAGACTTGCCTACATATATTTAAAATCGTAGGAGGAGTTAGTTGGTAGCCACCCTCAGGCGATTGTAAGTCCAAGCTGTTGGGTTTGTCCTCTCCTTGGAGGTAAAACAATTACCCATTTTCACCTTAGATGTTGGTTGTGCTTCCGGCCCTCGCCGAAGCTCCTTAGATTTAGGTTCTAGATTGCTTTTCCCATTTTGTGGTCCATAAGCATAATTCATCACCTCTTAGGCATTTCCTTAATCTTGTGTTAAGGAATCTTAAGTTCTAAATTTCTAATGAAAATGCAACTCAAACAAACTAAATAAATTTTAAAAATGTGAAGCCCAACGATAGGATAGTTTGAGATGCTCACTAGGTTTCCTAGCATCGTGGGCATCCCCTACTTATCTCCCATTTTGGCTTCGATAATAACTCCCTCTTTTTATCAATCCCATTTGATCTTTCAAAAATAAAATAATTGATTGATAGTCCCTTCCTATTGAAATCTTTAAAGACAATGATCATTTATCTTAATCGAGAGTTTTCCTAAGGAATCCCCATTTCTTAGGATGTAATTAACTATAGGGGCTTGCCCCTATAGGGAACTTAACGAAGCTAGTTTAAAATAAACCCTACTTTACTTTTTCATGTAAAGTAGGGAAGAATCTATGGTACATATGTAGACCCATCATCCTAAGGAGTCCTTATTGAGGCGATTAGGTCCATTAAAGGGTAGTGACTTCTGTCTTTCAAGATAGTACACTATTTCCTTGATGACGTACTCGATCACCTGAATAAGCATATCTACGGATCTGCGTGGCATCTTAAAAAGATGAATTTCTATAGTCTTTCTTTTCCTTTCTCCCCATAGATTTGAAGGTGACTCCTAATAGAAATATTTTTAACCAACAAATTTTTCTAGCGACTCCACTAGAGATGGTTCCTCTCTCCATCTTTGGTAAATGATCATTGTCTTTGAGTATTGATAGTGGGTTTGTACTTTGTATGAATCCAAGACTATCCTTCTTTCCGTTGGCACTTAGCACATTTCATTCTTGTGTTGAGTTAGCCAACATCTTTAGGTTTTAGGACCGCATTCCTTGTTGGTCTTAAAACCCCCGTTGGATTCTCCAATGGGTAAAATGAAAAGATATAAAATAAAAAAGAAAAGTATTTTAAGACTTCCTCCTTATCATTTTTATGATAAGGAAATGTTCATTCTAAAGTAATAAAGATAAAATAAACCTTCCATAAAGACTTTGCTTTTCAAAAGCACCTTTTCAAAAATCCACTTAATAAAATATTTTTCGTGAAATTTTATCCCCCTCATTTAATAATTCACATAATTATTACATGTAGGGATTTTCAAAAATAAAACTAATAACATTTTCCAAAAGCATAAATGAACATCTTCTTTCAATCAACTTTGATGAAGATTTAATTTTCAAAATAAAATGAACAATCATCTTTTCCAAAAATCACAATCATAATCATAAAGTTTTCAAAAGTGCACATGAATCTTTCTATTTCAATACACTCATTCTTATTGAATGGAAAGTTCATTTGTAAACAAAATTAAACTTTTCAAAAATACACATGAACACCTTCATTTAATCTATTAAATGAAGATTTCATTCCCAACTAAAAATAAATATCTTTTAAGAAATCTCACATATGTATTAAGTTGGAATTCCTCTCTTTCAAAAAATCAACAATCACACACAAAATAAAAATTTCATACTTCAAAAAAATGATTGATCTCCATTCTACATACCTAAATTTGTTGAATGTAAGTCCTCTCTTTTCAAAAATTAAAACTTCAACAATCATATTTCAAAAAATTTTAACACATTTTGGATCTTCATTTAGCACATTCAAATTTTCTAAGTGAAGTTTCCAAATCTAAAATCAAAAATTAACTATCATATTTCAAAAAGTTTCAAAACACATTTTGGAACTTCATTAAGCACATTCAAACTTGCTAAGTGAAGTTTCCAAATGTAAAATCAAAAATCAACAATCATATTTCAAAATCATTCAAATCACATTTTGAACTTCATTTAACATGCCCAAATTTGTTAAGTGAAGTCTCCAAATCTTAAATCTAAAAATTTTTCAAACACATTTGGAACTTCATTTAACACACTCAAATTTGTTAAGTCAAGTCTCAAATCCAAATTTCAAAATTCATAACACATATTGGAACTTCATTTAACATACCCAAATTTGTTAAGTAAAGTCTCCAAATCTAAAATCTAAAAAATTTTTAAACACATTTGGAACTTCATTTAACATACTCAAATTTGCTAAGTGAAGTCGCCAAATACAAAATTCAAAATTCTAAACACATTTTGTAACATCATTTAACATACCAAAATTTGTTAAGTGAAGTCTCCAAATCTAAAATCCAAATTTTCAAACCTATTTTAGAACTTCATTTAACATACCCAAATCTGTTAGGTGAAGTCTCCAAATTCAAAATCCAACAAAAATTTTCAAACACATTTTTGAGACTTCATTTAGCATAATCAAATTTTCTAAGTGAAATTTCCAAATCAAAAATCAAAATCAACAATCATATTTTAAAATTTTCAAATAGATTTTGGAACTTCATTTAACATACCCAAATTTGCTAAGTGAAGTCTCCAAAGTCAAAAAAGAAAACAAATTTTCAAACATCTTTGGAACTTCTTTCCTTAGCATATCAAATTTTCTAAGGAGAAGTTTCCATTTTCAAAACCAAAATGAAATCAAAATTTTAAACACGCCATTTGGAATTTCATTTAACATACCCAAATTTGCTAAATGAAATTTTCATTTCATAAAACTAAGTGGGGCTTCATCTTTGGCATACCTAATTTTCTAAAATTAAATCTCCACTTTCAAAACACATCAAAACAAAATGAAACACTTAGGATTCCTTAGCATACCAAATTTGCTAAGGATCCTACCTTTTCAAAAATCAAAACATCAAAACAAAAATGAAACACTTAGGATTTTCTTAGCATACCTAAATTTGCTAAGAATTCTATTTTCAAAAATCAAACAAAAAACACTTGGGTTCTTCACTTAGCATACCTAAATTTGCTAAGAGAGAATTCCAAAATTTTCAAAATCAAACAAAATTCACAAAAAGAAACAATCATTTTCAAAACACATCACTTAGCATACCTAAATTTGCTAAGTAAAATTCTAAAATCATCAAACAAAAACAAAATCAATTTGACCCTTACTTTAACATACCCAAATTTGTTAAAGGAAAGGGTCCTCAAAATGAAAAATGAAAATTAAAACCAAACATGAACCTAAGCATCCTTATCAAAAAAATTTGAATCCATATTTCAACATACCTAAATCTATTGAAGTTAGATTCACATTCAAATTTCTCTTTCAATCAATCTTCTCAAATCTATTTCAACCCCACTTAACACTTCCAAGTTGTTGGATGTGGGTTCAAATTTTCAAATTCAAAATTCAAAATTCAAAAGTCTATGGAGACATAAATCTGATACAAGTTCATTTCTCATTGTAAATCTTTACAGTCATTATAGTACAATTCAGTTTCAATTTACTACAGTTGTTGAAATGGCCGATTCTTAGAAGTTTATCTTCACCTTTCCCCATGATATGGATCTGGATTTAGATGAGGTCGACTTCCCCAGTCTGGACCATACCCATCTGATTCACTTTGGTTGGGGATTTGAGGGAGCCAGGATCACTTGTGAGGGCACTCCCCACACTACAGTCAGCAGGACCAAGGTGACCGGGTAGAAGCCGATCATCAAGATATACTTACCCTCTGATTCTAAAGTCTTTTCATTGAAGAGGAAAGCTATGGTAGTACCACAGACTTCAACTATAGTAGTGTGCAGTACCACCGACAGTCAGCCCCAAAGTTGCTCATGTTGCCCGGTGAGGGCAAGTACCTACCATCTGCACTCTAAGGGTAAGGCCCCTAGTCTCAGGGCTTACCTCCCCTACATTTGAGTATGGGTCTAGCTCACACTCCTCCCATCCTACCTATACCTAGCATAGGAATAAGAACTGCATGATCAAGTAGTACCACACTCAGATAGCTAAGGAGCTAGAGGTAGTAGTACGATCAGCTATGGATGAGTTTCTCGGTATCACTTCACCACTGGTTATAGAAAACCAGTTCCATCCTCTCTCTAGATTAGATAGAGAGGATGTTAGAAGGATTTGTTCATCATCTCCTCTAGTGGTGCAGTTTCAGCCCACAGTTTCCAGAAGCAAGAGGTCATATGCCGGCCTCCGATCTGTCTTACGCCAGGTAGGCAGAACATACATACGCTCAGAGTCTGGCACTTAGTTTGATCTTTGATCTATTATCCCCTGTAGCATAGGGAGACAAATTTGTCAGGAGAGGGCCCATGAGGCCCATACAGCCCATATTACTAGCAGGGAGAGACGGAGGTTCAACAATCAGTCGGCCGCTTCTAGTTTGATTGATTTTCTAGCTTGGCATGCTACCCGCACCGACCATACTGATAGTATCCTTCTCACCGGGACCGCCCACCACAGAGGGCAATTCTTGCAATGAGAGTGTGGTGTCTCCACCCCATCGCCACCCTCATTCTCCATCACCACCCAGTTACATTCTTATTCCAATAAAGGCCATGAAGGCCACATCCAGGGAGAAGCGCACCCCGTTGGTGATACAGCTACGGTCAAGGAATCCTACCCCTTCTACATCGTCTATTATGGTAAGGTCAAACTCTCCTGCTTGACCTTCTGCCTCAGTGGTGGTGCGGAAGGAGTGGCAACCCCAAAGTATCGTGGTCGTCCCTTCACCAACTCTGCCTATACAGCAGGATGTGGAGATGGTGATAGTTATTATAAATATTCTAGATGACAGTCCAGCTACACCAGTGGTAGTGGAACATCCTAGGATTGTTACCCTCTCATAGCTAGTAGCAGTCAGGAGTGGCATTCATCTAGTGAGTATAGTTCACATAGGATTGACTCCCTAGTGACAGGTGAGGTCTAGTGCCTCTCAGTTCATAATAGTGATCACATCGGTCAGCCTAAACTATTTGTACCTGCTCATATGGGTTAATTTTTAGATAAGATAGTTGCACATTATTTCATGGAGAAGATGGAAATATTGGGGTACGATTAGTCAGACAAAGAGAAAGTCAGCTTCGATCCCAATGAAGATGACTTGATGGGGAACTCAGCTGGAGTCTGCATGGTTGACACTAGAGGATCTTCTCTTAGGGAACAACAAGCCATGGAAGGCGATGAGATTGATCAGGAAGACAGAGCAGCATCAACTCAACACCTCCAACATCAGTTAAGGCAAAAGGATGAGCAGATAGATAGGATGGCATGATAGTTAGAGGACTTGTTAGCAACAGCTCTTCGTAAGCAAGCCCCTTTAGTTCATCCTACTATAGCATCACTAGTTAGTGCATGTCGGACCTACCAAGACTCTACCTCCGTTGAGCAAGGTAGCACTAGCCATATAAGGAAGGTAAAAGTACCTCATACAAGAAAAGACATAAAACCATGGTCGAAAGGAAGTGAAGGAAGCTCTCAATGGGAGGATCATCGGTTCTAAAGGGTAGACCCTACCTAGAGGAATTTAATGCTATCCAATATCCCAAGGGTTTCATGCCTCCTTCCTTCACAAGCTTTGTTGATAGTGGAAACCTGAGGAAGCACATAGCACATTTCAGACTGTTATTGCAAAGCAGGTGACAGCGATGCTTTACTCTTTCGCCTTTTTGTTAGTAGCCTAGTGGGTATTGATTTTTATTTGTATATTGAACTTCCCAACAGTTCAGTAAAGGCATTTTCTAAGTTAGAGCAACTCTTCATCAAGAGGTTTGTTGGGGCTCAACAATGGGTTATTGTAGGTGATCTTGTTGTAGCACAAAGACCGTGAGTTACTTATTATATTCTCCATAACTCGAGTATGAAGTGTGAACCGCAGCTGTCTAAACAGCATGCCATTGAGATTCTCTAGAAGAATATACATGGCTTGGTCGCCTTCATGCTTAGGGGCTTCACTATCAAGACATTTAAGGAGAGGCCAAACAACAAGGTGGCTAATCTACAAGGAGAGGCCAAACCGTTTCATTTTCAAGATTAGTTTACAAAGTAGAAGCCGTAGAAGGTATGAAAGAAGCTCGTGGTGCTTGAGGGGGAAATAGCCAGTAGAGAGTCAGAGACCATGACCTAGATCCTCCACCTCCTTTGCCACCATCGAGCCTCCACTCATAGTAGCCTCCATGGCAAGCATACCTTAGCCAAACCATACCACCACCACCAAAGATGCATACGCTGCCAGTAGCTAGGGTCCACCTACTCTTCTAGATAAGTTAAACAAACCTTATTCTTTTAAGGGGAGGTGTGAAGATTTTTAAGAATCTCTTAAAGAAACTTAATTTTTAGCTACCCGAGCCAAGGACACTGGAGGAAGTCAGGAAAAGTCATGATCCAAACTTTTGCCCTTACCACCATATGCTAGGCCATTATTTGGAGGATTGCTTCAAGGATCAGGCTTGAACACAAGCTGTGTTATAGTTATCCAAAGGAATACCTTGTGGAACAACCTTCTAGCTCCATCAGGTAATCCTTAAGGATACATGTGATCCTACCAACACTTAAGATGGTTGTGATATTTCTATCCAAAACCTCTAAGAAGATCATCCAAAAGATCAAGAAGCTTTTCTTGCAGGTGCCTGAGTCAGCTCAAACCTCCAACACAAATACAAATGCAAAATAAAATACAAATGAAAATGAAAAGAAAAATGAAAGTCTAATACACAAGAAAGGGGAATTGAAGAAGAAATATATCTGCATATCACATTCCACCCACAGTTTATTCCATCATATGGACATGTGGGTGGGATGGCTCAACCTCCACTAGGTAGAGATAGAGGAAGAAATAGAGGCAATTCCAGAGGTGGGAGACCCTAGTTGGCCTTTAACAGATGTCATATTCAGTTCATGAGTACCCTACTATTCACATAGACTTGGAATGGAGGATGAGTTTAATGTGATTAGTACCAACAACCCTCTGGGTTCCATTGGAGGTGACTTTCTGATAGATGAAGACCAGGCCTCCAAGCAAAGCAAAGTATTCAAATTTGGTTTATGTGAAACTATTAGGCAGTAGTTGGGAACCTTAGCTCTTACCTCACTTACATCTTAGAAAGTTGAAGGTTTGATATTTAAGGAAGTCCCTAAGTCTTCCAATGACATGAAGAAAAAGAGGTTCTTTTTGGGTTCATCATCCTCAAGTCCTGAAGTTGATGTAGAACTTGAGGAGGATACTTTTAAAGAATTAATGGAATTACTTTTTGACTTTTACTCACCTTGTGTTCAAAATCTTATACATAAAGGTTTAGTTCCTGACTCATGGTCCAAGCATAGGTTAGAGTATTTCGAGAAACTATGGAATAATACAAGGGGAAGCACAATCAAGAGCAAGACTAAAATTCGGTATAATGGGTCTAGTCGATGATAAAGATTACTGCTTAGTCATTACCAATCATTTGGAGTCTAAAGTTCTTCTCACACAACACCAACTCTTATGAGAATGTGTGTTTAGAAATCTCAGATGATCCAGATGATCTCCAAGTCAAAGAGGCACTGCCAAAGTTTGAATAGGAGATTCATTCAACAATCAACAAGCTTAAAGAAATCAACCTTGAGATAAAAAAAAATATTCACCCAACATACATCAGTTCATTGTTGAATGAAGAAGAAACCAATGACTATTGATTGAGTTTAAAGACTACTTCGCATGGAGTTATGAAGAAATGTCCAGATTATCTCCTGATATAGCAGTCCACAACCTAACAATAAATCCTAACATTACCCCTATTAAGCAAGCTCCTAAATGCATGCAATTAGAAATTGAATTACAAGTCATTTCTGAAGTCAAGAAATTGATCGATGTTGGTTTCATCAAGGAAGAAAAATATCCTACTAGTTAGCTAGTGTCATCCCAATTAAGAAGAAGAATGGTCAAATTCACTTTTATGTTGATTTTAGGGACTTAAATAAGGCATGGGCTAAGGATGAGTTTCCTCTTCCTATACTAGAATTAATGGTGGACATTGCCTCATCTCATGTTGCATTCTCTTTCATGGATGGATCATCTGGCTATAACCAAATCAAGATGTCTCATGAAGATGAAAGAAATACTACTTTTCAAATCGATCAAAATCTTTTGTTATAGAGTCATGCCTTTCGGCTTTAAAAATGCTGGTGCAACATACCAATGGGACATGACTTAAATCTTCAACGAACTCATCCACCATCAAGTTGAGTGTTATGTTGATGATATCATAGTCAAAAGCATAAAAAAGAAAAACCACTTCTTTGATTTGAGAGTAGTTTTCGAATGGTTAAGATAATATAACCTCAAAATGAATCCCCTGAAGTATGAATTCGGAGTCACTTCAGGAAAATTTCTTGGGTTTGTTGTTCAACACTAGGGAATAGAAATAGATCTTGAAAAGATCAAAGCTATCTTAAAAATGCCACCTCCTAAGAGTTTAACTCAACTCGAGATCCTTTCAATGGTCATGATCTAAGATGCTTTATCTCTAACCTATCAGGGAGATGCAAGCCATTTTTAGCACTTGTCAAAAAGGACTCTAAGTTCAAGTGGGATGACAAGTGTCAACATGCTTTCGAAGACATCAAAGAGTACTTGGTGAAGCTACCTTCTCTCTGCCACTCATCCTTTATATGCTACATTGGATGACTCCTGCTCTGCTCCCAAGCCAATGATGAAGGAGAGTGCTCTCTACTACCTCAAGCCATTCCATTAAGTAAACTATCCACCTATTGAGAAACATTGCCTAGCTTAGATCTTTGCATTTGAGGAGCTACGACACTATATGCTTTCTTATAAGGTGAACTTGATCTCTCAAACCAATCCACTATAGTATCTCATGATACGGCCAATGCTATCCGGATGTTTGGCTCATTGTTCCATGATTCTCTCGCAGTTTGATATCACATTTATACCCCTATGTGCGGTATAGGACGGCAAATTTTTAAACACATCCACCCGCTAATTCTCCAGTGAAGATCTCCCGATAAAATCATGAACTTAGGGGAGGCCGATAACCACCGATGGGAGATGTATTTTGATGGTGTTGCTTCTTTTCTTAAAGGTGAAGCACCACGATCTATTCTCCTAAAAAAGGTAGGGGTAGGAATAGTTCTTCTAACTTTAAACCATGATGTGATGAGATTCTCATACTATTTATCCAACCCTTGCTCCAACAATGAAGTCGAGTATGAGGCTTTGATTGTCTAGAGTTATCCATCACTATCAGTGTCAAAAGCATCAACATCTTTAGGGATTCTCAGTTGGTCATCAACCAGATTATCGGGTCTTACTAGGTCCTATAGCCCAAGCTTCATCATTACTATGAGTATACCATGAAGTTGTTGGCCCAGATTCCTAAAGTCACCATCTATAAGGTTCCACGAGCAGAGAACACAGTAGCAGATACTTTGGCCAAACTTGCCAAAGAATTGGCATGTCTAAAAGATGAGTCCATTTCAATAAAGGTCCAAAATAGACAAGTCCTATCCCTTATTGATTCTGAACTCATCGAGAGACTTTCTCTTGAAGGGGAGGTTGTCGTTACCAAAATAGACAAGGATCTAGATTGGAGGAAACCAGTCATAGATTACTTGAACATCGACAAACTACCTCAAGAAAAGTCACAAGCCCATCAAGTGAAATAGAGAGCTCTCTCCTACGCTCTTGTTGATGGCACCCTACACCGCCAGTCCTTTGACCAAATGTGGTTGCGCTGTTTAGACAAACACAAAGCCCATGGCATTGTAATCAAAGTACATTCAAGTTTATGTGGAGCACATCAATCCAGTCTGATAATGAAGATGAAGATCAAGCGACTTGGATACTACTAGCCTTCGATGATAATAGATTGCATGGATGTAGCTAGGAGATGCCATCAGTGTCAGGTATTCGATGTGGTCCTCCACCAACCACCCAACATTCTACACCCTACATTGGCCTAATGGCCATTCGAGTGTTGGGGTACCCACATTGTAGGTCTGATCGATCCTCCTTCTTCTAAGGGGCATTCATCTTAGTCGCCACTACTTTTCCAAGTGGGCAGAAGCCATCCCACTCAGAGAGGTCACATCTCAGCATGTGCTTCAATTTTTTAGGAACCATATCATATACAAGTTAGGGGTGCCTCGATGAATTATATTCGATAATGGTACTACACTCAAAAGCACAAAGATCAATAGCTAAACCAGAAGATATGGTATAGATTGGAGATATTCCACCATCTACTACCCTAGAAAAAATGGCTTAGCAGAAGCATTCAACAAAACTCCCATCCAGATTCTAAAGAAAACTCTTAATGACAATAAGTTGGAATGAGCAGTTAGTTGAAGCCTTGTGGATCTACCGCACCACATATCGAACTCCAACTCAGTCTACCCCATTTTCCTTAGTGTATGGGTCTAAAGTCATTCTTCTTTTAGAAGTTCAACTCCCATTACTAAGGATAGCATTGGGTAGCAACACCATAGAATGCAAAGTTATGAAAAGAGCTCAAGGTTTGGAGGAGAGTCTCTTCCTGCAGCAAAATCATGAGTTGTACAAGGCCAAAATAATTCAAGCTCACAACAAGCTAGTATGCCCTAGGTCTTTTTGAGTAGGAGAACTTGTGTCAGTCCTGAGGAGACCAATTGTTGCCCGTCAAAAGATGGGAGGCAAGTTTGAACCCACTTGGGAAGGCCCCTATGTCATAGAGAAGGCCTACCAAGGAGGATCTTATCAATTTATTGATTGTAAAGGGGAACACCTGATGCTTCCAATTAATGGGCTCTATCTAAATAAATATTACCCATGAAATAAATCATGTTTGAAAATAATCATTAATAAAAATAACAAAATTTGATTCCATTCATCAAATCCTCTTCTTTTGAAGTGTTGTTTGCTTGTCTTGCGAATCCATCATAACGTGTTTAGGGTAGGTGTAAGAGTCCCCCAGTGGCATCCTATCACTCTTTGAAAACACAAACACAATCTCTCAATGCTTTTATAATAAGTGTAAGAGAACCCGAGAGGTATCCTATTTCGATTAGCATAACTGAGTTAGGTGTAAGAGTCCCGCAGCAGCATCCTTTCTTAGTGGGAATCCTGTTTGCCATCTATGGCACCATTTCATCAAATTCCCCAATGTATTTTAGGTTAGGTGTAAGAGTCCCCCGGAGGAGTCCTATTCCTTTTAACACATGCACCAACACAAACACAAATCTTTTGTCTTGAGCTACTTCGATGTGGGAGCAAGCCCCCTATGACACTCACTCATTAGCTGCTCTAGGTCAGGTCTACATGCTACCTTACTAGTATGTCACCCCAGTGGTCATTTATTTGGAGGATGTGAGTCCCCGCACAAACTAATGAGCACTTTGTTAGTATGGTAGATTTCACTGCCCAGCCAATAAGCTATCTCATGTTGACATTTCTTAAGAAGATGTGAGTCTCCATGCTTTCTTCTTGAACTAGCCATCATGCACTAACTAGGTATGTTTAGTTTAGATAAGTCCCCAGAGGCTCCTTTCCTCTACTTTTTGAGTTGATATAAGTCCCCAATGGCATTCACTCAAGAGTGCCCTAGGTTGGAGCACTCTAGCCAAAGATAGACTATCCCAACAATCGCTATAAGAAGATGTGAGTCGAGCTTTCTTCTAAGTTGTTGCAACCGGAGCACCTTAGGTTGGTTGATGTTCACTATGCGATAGTGACTCACCCGGGATACACCACTCGTGATATGAGTCCCGTGCTTTCTCCTTGAGTTGGACAATACCTATTGGTTATATGACTAGCCATGTCATCTTCTCCAGTGTTGGATTAAGCCCTTACCACCATCCCGGAGCACTATTTGGATCAAGTATTTTGACCCCATTTAGACTACCGGTTTTTTGGATTGGACATTCTCCTTTCCTAGTAGCCACCCCTGGTTGGAGAATTTGTTCGTGGATGCATAATTCTCCCTTGGTTCAATAAATCGAGATAGGTCTAGTCGATATAAGCTCCTTCTCGTTTGATCCATCAAACCAATAATTAAAATAAATAAACAAACTAAACAAAACAAATAAATTTTTTGCTTGTGGATTAGAATTCAAGCCCCAAAGGGCCCTTTCCAAGCAGGCATCCTATCTTTAAGGTGTGCAGAACTCCCTATAGAATTTCAACTACTGAGTTGAGATAAATCTGTTGGTACTCACTCAGTTCCCTTAAGGTTCAATATGTTTTCCATAAATGTTACCCAGTCATTCTGCTTTGGAAGATGTAAAACTATGACGCATTCTTTCTAGCATGATTATTGCAAACTGATGGGTAGCCTTAGGTAGGGTTTGATTTGTTGCCCAAAGCAACCGATCACCCAGTGATCTCTTCTAGTGGAAGATGTGAGTTCTTGAGCATTCATCCCTTCAATTGATCATTGCAAACCAAAAGGTACTCCTTTGGTCGAATAGTTATCCCAGCGGCCAAGAAGCTACTCCATTTATTTCAGTAAATTTGAGTTAGGTCTAGGCTTCTAGGAGCTCCTTCTCAGTTTGATCCATCACAAACTATTGGAATCCATCAAAATAAATAAACAAATAAAACTAAAAATAATGAAATATCTTGACTATCCTGGATTTAAGTCCCCAGTATTCACTCAATAGTAGTTGTGGTGAAAGCAACCAATCACCCTAGTGATTCCTTATTTCTAGAAGATGTGAGTCCCCGTGCTTTCTTCTTAAGACTTGACCATTGTATACCAAAAGGTATTTCTCCCTTGGTTGGATAGTCCAACCCTGTGGTTGGTAGACTACTCCCTTTGAATTGGTAAATCTGAGTCAAGTCTAGGCCTTCATGCCTCTTACTCATTACAGTTCATCGCAAACCAATTGGTCCAACCATAATCATAAATGAACAAATCTAAGAAAATGAAATCAATCTTTGACTATCCTTGAGCTGATTTAAGTCCTTTAGTGACATTCATTCAATAGTCAGCCCTAGATTGGTTTTAATCTGTTATCCTGTCAATAGATTATCCCAGCAACTGGTCTCTACTTTGGAGGATGTAAGTCTACTATGCTTTCTTCCTAGTATAGCTACTACACATCGAAAGGCATCCCTTTGGTTGGCTAGTCCTAATATGTGTTTAGTATACTACCCCTTTTAAATCTGAGTTAGGTTTTAGCCTCCATGGCTCTACTTAGTGCAGTCCATTGCAAACCAACAAGGTTCATCTAAAAATTCAAAACCTAACAAAAATTAAAACAAATTCAACCCTCTTCCCTAGAGAAACTCAAACAAATCAAATCCTATTTTTCCTTAGTGAGATTCAAATCAAATGAACATCTCATCCCCTTATGGATGACTTGAACCTGCTTCCTTAGTCGAAGGTTCATACTCTATCCCTTAGTGGATTTTCCCCTCTCTCTTATGTCTTGGACATAAGTATAGCCACACTGCACTAAGCTCTAGATTATTTCTACACCTTGAATTAAGGATATATTATTTTTATCAGTGCTTGTGATCTCTCGGTGTTGTTGATCATTTTGGTCAACACCAATAAGTGTGGTGTTCCTTGTCAGTCACACCACACCTATTGGGTGCCCTTTGTTGACCTCATTTTTAGAATGAGCTCTCAACCCCTCCATCTTAGACATAGGACTTCTCTTAGGCTTTAAGAGTTCCTTAGTCTTAAGACAGATCAAATGATTAGGTGGACACTTCCCTAGCCTTAGAGACTTAAAAGAGTTAGCCATATGAATAGGTCATGACATAGGGGTGTTAGGAAATTTCCTACCCTTAGCTTAAACCATTCCTCACTTTCCTTCTTTCAAGTCAAACTCCAAATCAATTCTATTTGATTTTCTCCAAACCTCAAATTAATTCCATGATTGAAATCGATGATTAAACCCTTGATCAAAATCCATCAAAATTCTTAAGCTTAAATTTTCCGAAGTCCTTAAGCCTCCCTTAAGGACTTAACCAAAGTTTTAATCTAAACCAATCAAATCTTTGAGATCTTCTCATAATTCATTTAAATTCTCATTTATATTCACATATATAAATGAAATATAAATTCAAACCAATCAAATCAAACTCAAAATTCTAAATCAATTCATGAAATTTTCTTAAGTTCGTTAAGTTCTCCCTTAAAGACTTAGCTAAATCATGATCTAAATCAAGTCAAATCCTTGAGATTTTCTAAAAACTCATTTATATTCTCATTTATATTCACATATATAAATGAAATATAAATAAAAATCAATCAAATCAAATCCTCAAATTAAATTCCCAATTTAAAATTCTCTTTAAGTCCCTTAATTTGCCAAAATTATGATCAAACCATTTCAAACTCATGGGATTTTATCAAAACATAATTATATTCTAATTATATGCACATATATAAATGAAAAATAAATATAAATCAATTAAATCAAATTATCAAATTAAATTTCCAATTTAAAATCTTCTTAAGTCCATAATTCCCCATTAATGGACTTAGCCTAAATCTTAATCAAACCATCTCAAAATCATAGAATTTTCTCATAAATCATTTATATCCTCATTTATATTCACAAATATAAATGAAATATAAATATAAAACAATCAAACCAAATTCAAAAATTCAAACTCCAACTTCAAAAAATTTCCAAAGTCCTTTAAATCCTTCTTAATGGACTTAGCCCAAATCATGATTAAACCACTTCGAATCCTTGAAATTTTTTCATGATCTATTTATATTCTCATTTATATTCACATTTATAAATGAAATATAAATTCAAACAATCAAAATCAATTCCAAAAAATCAAACTCAAATCAACTCAAAATCCAATCTAAGCCTTTCAAGTCAAAATTTTGAACTTAGCCAAATCAACTTCAAATCAAGACAAACTCTTAATTTTCTCTCATGATTCAATCAACCCTACAATCATGAGCCCATATATAAATCAAAACTTCAATCAAACAATCAAAACCTAAGTCAAAAATCAAACCCAAAACCCCTTCATATTCTTCCTTTGAATATAAAATTGTCAAATGGATCTAAACCCATTTGACTTCAAACCACTATAAATGGATTTATATTTCAATCATAAGTCTATATACAAGATCAACCAACTTCAAATCAAGCTTTGACCAAGCCATTTGACCCACTTAGGCTCACTTGACCCAAAGTGACCTAAAGTACCCTTATGAGCCAAATCTAATCTAACCAAATTGGATTGAACCAAACTCATATATCCCTCTCATCATGATCAACAATCATCATGGGATGATCAATCAATCAAATTGGGTCAAACTAAGTCAAACCTAAGGGTTGACCAAGTCAACACATAACCCAAAATGAAACCTAATATAGCCAAATTCCACCATAGGCCAAATTGATTGAAACCATTGATCTAAGTTCACTCATGACTTATGTTTGAACTTGACCAACATTTGAGCCTAACCTAGCCCAATTGGCCACTTGACTTAAGTTGACCCATTTTGACCTAAAGGGTCAAAATGTGTCAAAACTTGATCTAAGCCAAATTGATTGAAACCAATAGGTCAAGTCCATTCCAAATCACTTGTGGAACTTGACCAAAGCCTCAATTAGCCAACCAGACCTAACCTAGCCCAATTGACCTTAGACCCAACATGACCTAAAGGGGTCATGTTAAGCCAAATTTGAACTTAACCAAAATTAATTGGAAACAAAAATACCAATCCACTCCATATGACTAACCAAACCTAAACCTTCCCTTGACCTAACCTAAATAGGCCAAATGGGTCAAATAGATCAAGTTGACCCATTTGACCTAAATGAAGTTATATGAGCCAAATTCAAAATTATACCAAATTGAACCAAACCAAAGCCACCAAATGGTCATATGAACTTGATCCAACCCTTGGTTTGACCAAATTTGACCAATTGGTCAACATGACCCAAGTTGACCCATTTTGACCTAAATGGGTCAACATGAGCCAAACCCTATCAAATGAATTCCAAATCTCATGAAACTTGGCCAAACCTAGTTTCTCCACATACCCAACATATCCAAAGTGAAAAATCAGCAAAATGACTATTATACCACTAAGCCATAGAACAAAATTTGGTTTAATCCATGGGTAATTTGGTCATACCCTCTTCACATTGACTTCAGACTTTTCTAAAAGCTCAAGGGGACTTAGTGAAGAGTGGTGCACCCAACCCAATGGGTTTGGGTCAGTCCAATTGGTCCCTAGATGAAACCCGACCCCATGGGTCAAAACTCTAAATTCAAAACCCATCTCCCACTCAAATTCAAGCACATGGGAGGTTGGCAATCCACTCATTGGCTCAAACCGACCATGTGCACACTCAAAACAACCAAAACAAACTCCTCAATATGATCAATTAGAATAAAATGGCACAATTGCTTGCGATCATATGATCCTTCAAGGGGGAGATATACTCCCCCTAAATAAACTCAAATCAATCAGTCCTCAATTTGATTGAACCTAGGGAAGCTAGAGAAGTCATTCCTCAGCCTCCTCAAGCTTCCTAGAGTGAAATCAAATCTCATATTCTTGTTTCTGCACAATGAAAAATAGGGGAGCTCAATCCATTCTTGAACTTCTTCTTCACTCAATTTTCATCCAATTTCTCTTGCATACTTCATCAAGGAGCTAAGTCCAATGCACATAAGCTTCCTTTTGAGTTCCCATAGCAAGGAAGAGCTGAATTGGATCAAGGCCTAGCTAGCTAAGGAGGAGGTGGTCCATATACCAATCCACTCAACCTCAAGTACTCATACTCTCAACACAGCTTCGTCTCAACCAGATGAAGCTTCTCCAAGGGACTCGAGCATGGTGATCACCCTCATTGAGATATGGGATTTTTTGACCATTAAACTCAATGTGGTATGAAGATTTATGAAAGAAATTTTCATCCCATGGAATTTTGACTGTTGGATTTTCCACTCTTTAGCGTTAGATGGTGTGGGTTAAATTTGGTTTGAATTTGAGCTAAATAGAGCTTGGATCTCCCCTTGATCATGATGGTCTCGAATCAAGGGGAAGAACTTGGGAGATCTCAGCCATCCATCCACATGTTTTGGATGGATGGTTGAGATAATTCCCCATGTTTAGATATCTGTTATTCATTTTAAAATCACGGGAGATCCTTGTCTGATCTTTGATTGGACGGTAGAGATCAAACTGCGTGCTCCACCAACCGTCATTTGGGATTTGACAACTTAAGTAACACCCTCACGTGCTACAAAACGCCCGCCACACGCCGCCATGAGCTAGGGATTAATTAAATTGTTCTAATTAATCCTAATTAACTTAGAGATCTTCCAAAATTCATAACTTCCTCTAGAAAATTCAAATTAATATGAAATAAAATCTTATGGAAAGTTAATTTAACTTAGAATATTTTAAAATTAATTTCAATGGGTTTTGAATTATTATTTTCTCTGATTTTGAGTTTTATTGGAAACTTTATTTTGCTTGAGAGTCCCTTCCTATTTTGGTTTCGATAATAACTCTCTCTTTTGATCAATCCTATTTGATATTTTAAAAATAAACTAATCGATTGATAGTCTCTTCCTATTGAAATCTTCAAAGACAATGATCATTTGTCATAATCGAGAGTTTTTCTAAGAAATCTCCATTTCTTTGGATGTAATTAACTATGGGGGCTTGCCCCTGTAGGGAACTTAATGAACCCAATTTAAAATAAACTCTGCTTTACTTTTTCATATAAAGTAGGGGAAGAATCTCTAGTACATATGCAGACCCATCATCTTTAGGAGTCCTTATTGAGGTGATTAGATACATTAAAGGGTAGTGACTTCTATCTTTTGAGATAGTACAATATTTGCTTGATGACGTACTCGATCACCTGAATAAGCACATCTGTGGATCTGTGTGGCGTCTTAAAAAGATGAATTTCTATAATCTTGCCTTTCCTTTCTCCCCATAGATTTGAAGGCGACTCCTAATAAAAATATTTTTAACCAACATTACTTTCATATTTTGTTAATATGTTTTTGTTTACCATACTTTGTGAATTTCAAGCGGATGTGATTTCTTTCAAATTTTATTTTTTAAATTTTTATAATCAAGAGCTATTTAGAATTCAAAATTAGTGACATTGAAGTATAAATTATTAAGCATACTAAAATTTATATATGATGCTGCACACATTTATTTTTCTAAAAAAATGTTTTTTGCAAACCACATCTTTTTTTACTCTACTTTTCTTTACATTTCGTAGCAAATTAACTTACGCATAAATATTAATGTATATGCATATAATTTTGCCAATTGTAGAATGAATCAAGTAACAACAACAATGAGACTAGGATATTTAAACTAGGATAAGCAACAATTAAAAAAATCCCCAAAGTGGGAACTATTAATAACAAAAAAAATCTCCAAAGTAGAGAACGCATTCCTAGTTTATCAATAAGTAACCCATTAAAATAGTTTTTTTTTTTTTTTGCTTATGTCATGCAATAGCATCTTTATTTCATCTAAATAAGGTTTTGGCAACACTTTATTTTTTCTATAAATGTGTTTAAAAATTTTATAAATTGATTGATGTAGTATACATAAGTTATGAAATATCTAGAAAGTTAAGTAAAACAATGTAGGATTAGTAGGAAATAATTTATGATGCATATCATACTATCATTATTTAAGCGTTCCAAACTTATTTGTTTTATATGGATGCCTATTAAGAATATTTTAGGAAAATCTACTTGACCAAAAATTCACAAAATACCATCTTTTGTAGCAACCCTTTTTAATGTGTCAAAAAAAAGAAGATTAATGAATCTTTTTGATATTTTGCATACTTCTATACTTTTTACATCTTTGTATATTTTTTGGCATAAATTAAGGGGGAGTTATTCCATTATTTTTTCATCTAATAAAACTCTCAAAACTCAAATAAATTTTTTCCATCAGAAGACAGCATATAAAGTTTTGATGATCACAAACTTTTTTGGTTAAATAATTATTATTACAAATTAGTTGTGTGTAGGCTATATTAAGCTTTCATTGTAGAACTTACAATTGTGCGATCTAAATAAGATTTACTAGGAACGCACAAATAATGGCTAATTTTCAAAAGCTTAATCAAGAAAGAGCTCATGAAGACTACAAATTAGAAATAACTGATGCTAGAAGATTGAAGTTAGGTTTGAATATTGTGTTATCATGTCCAGTATTTATTATTATTTTTGTCCTCATGTATTTGATATGTGAATGCTAAAAATAACCAAGCATGCACATATATGAGAAAATATGCAATACTTTTTTAAAATTAATTTTTTAATGAAATCATACTATATGATCCATAACATATTGGATGATTATTTATATTTATTATTTAATTTTAGCCATTATAATTAAGTTAGTTCTCTGAAAATTTTCACATTTAAACTAATCGTATAGGTTGATTATGATCATATTGTATGATTATCCATTTTTACTAATTATTCAACTACAAGGACTAAGCTGATTAATTATAAATTATGCTTAATTTGATTGATCATATAGTATGATTTAACTTATACAATATGATTTTATTTAGTGATTACATGATTTTATTCCAAAATTAGAGGGAGCCTATGGTGTTTTATTTTGGATGTCGGGTGGATACCACACAGACCTTAGAAGGTACTTATTGATCATGTACGACAAGAGGTATGACGTCCTATCTCAAAAATAGAAATATCATCCTACAATGGACCTAATCATCTAATAAATACTCCTAAGGCAGATTGTATGTACCAAAGATCTTTCCCTTATTTTACATGAAAAAGTAAAGCATGATTTATTTTATGTCAAGTTCTTTAATTCTCTTTGGAAGCAAGCTTCCATAGTTAATTACATCATAAGAAATTGGATTTCCTAAGAATACTCTCAATTAAAGTAATCAATCATATCTCCAAAAATTTCAAGGCTAGACTATTAAAAGGATTGGTTATTTTTTGAAAATTAAGTGAAAAGTTCAATTAAAAAGACTTATTTTTGGATTCCAAAGGAAGATAAGTAGAGAGCACTCATGACACTAGGAAGCCTAGTGAACACTCCAATCTATCCTATAGTAAGGCTTTATGTGTTTGAAAGAGAGATTATTTAATTTGAGCTGAAACTTTATTAAAATGCTAGGGCTTAGAATTTATCAACACGAGATTGTGGAAATGCCTAAGAGGTGAGAATTTAAACTCATAGCCCAAAGGAAACAAGCAACCTCATATTTTAAATCTAGGGAGCTTCAACACAAGCTAGAAGTATGACCTAAATCTAAGTGGAAAGGGAGACATAATGGTTTACCTCCACAAGAGAGAATAAACTAGTTTATCTCTTTTGGACTTACAACTGCCTAGAGTGGTCGCCAGCTAACTCCTCCTATGATTCAAAACCATATAAGTTGGACTTATGTGTGTGCAAGATAGCTAAGATTATTATTTAATTTGAAAAGGAGACTATAATCCTAAACTCACTCTCTAAGAGATTAGAACATGATTGGTATGAAATCATGACTTAAGCTAAATGCAAAACTTATTAATTTTATATCATTTTGACATAATATTTTAGACAAGGCCTTAGAATAATTATGCCTAAATACATGATGAAATTGCATTATTGGATAAATCAGAGAGATGAGTTCTCCATCATGAGTGGGTGCTCTCACAGCTCAAGCATTCCCTAAAGTGCAAGAATAGAGACCCCCCATATTCAAGAGTAAAATAAGATGATATGCATAATGTTAGACATTCAATATTCAGCTAAAGGGTTGCTAAATTCTTTAATTATCTTGGTTATATATTAGGTTTTAAATGAGGTTGAAAGTTCATTTAAACTTTAGTTATGAGTTGTTAATTGGGGTCAAAAAATTAAGTTTATTCTAAGAGCCTACCACATCCAAGCCACACATTCAAACATCAAATTTTAAGAAACTATAAAAAGATGCAATCTGTATTACGTAATCTAAACATAACAACCAAACATGTATAGATTCCGTAAAAGAATAAAAGGTCGATGCGGCTGGGTACTACCATACACCCAAGAAAAGAAAATTTTGGGTAGTCGAGCTCTACCTTTATACAACCCAGATTACAAAAAAATATTATAATTTAAAATTAAATTAGATGCTATGGGGGTATTCATTCCTTGCTTTTTTTTCTTTTTCCTTCTTCTTTCTATCTTTGTTCTTCTTTCTTCATTCTCTTCATTTGATTATGCTCCAAGGCTTCATAGGACCATCCAGGACTATGTCTTCTAGTCACTGCTCATCCTAAACTCCATAGCACTAATCCTAATTTCTATTATAAAATTATATTTTATTTATAAAAAATAAAATCTAACTACAACTGCAAAATAGATTTTAACTAAATATACATACATCCCATGTAGTTATATTATGTAATTTGAACTTAGCTCCCTACATTAGTAACCAAGCCCACTTGTCCTAATCATGAATCATGCTTAAGGGTATAAGCAACCTACAAGTATAGGCATTTATATTTATTTTAGCAACCCCATTAGCATAATCCCCTATATAAAATAATATTAGGCTAATAATGACCTAACATCCAGTCTACAAACTATAATCCTAACATCCAATCTAAAATATTACATCACAAAACAAAACACAATATCATTAGATACACTATCTTAACCTAAAACTAGAAGTGGTGACTTAGCATTCTAATATGTGTGCTTAGGCTTAATGTGGTATGTCGTAGCTAGGCTTTGGAATTTCAATTAGCTAAGGTTTGAAAATGTTTAAGTTAAGCATGAGGGTGATTTCATTTCAAGTTACTTAGAGAATTAGTAGATTCTAATTTATGTTTTTGCTTTATTTTATTTAACACATACTTAGCAACTAAGTATTATAAAGAGAAGAAAGGGGCTTAACCTCTTTCATCCCCTTAAGTTACTTTCTAAAGAGTGCATTATTACAATTTTGGTTTATTTTAGTGAATGATTTATTAAATGTTTTATATTAATCCCATGTTTGGGTTAATCTTAAAGAATCCTATCCAACATGAAAGGCATCTTAAGATTAATGTAATTGAATTAGTATCACATAGATAATGTTTCACCATTCATTTTCATCATTAATAACATGCATATGATTTTAAAACTTAGAATATCTATACATATAATGTATTTTGGCACACTTAGAGATGATTATGAATGCATGTATTTTTGGTAGAAGAGAGAGATTTTTATTTCTTAGCTAAGTACACACACACATGTATTAAAAGTTTTAAGCAAGTACATGTCATTATTAAACTAGGGATGTGAGATAATCTAAGACCTTTTTGGGTAATTTAAATCCTCATATTTTTGGGATGTCTAGACTATATACTTACTATCTTAAATATATATGAATGTATACACAACTATGAGAATGAAAAAATCAAGCAAAAGATTGTATTTTTATTAAATTATTTACACATGTAGAGTAAAGTTCTATCCAAATTCTAGTACAAGTAACATAGGAATGAAATTAAATAAGTACATACCATTGTTAAACTAGGAAAGTGAGGTCATCTGAGACCTCCTTGGGGCTACTTAAAGCCTTGTATTCCTGGGATGCCCAGACTATATACTTATTATCATTCAAACACATATAAACCCATACATGAATCATAAAGATAGAATAAAACTTTGACATGTTTAGGCTATAAGCTTATGTAAATCCTACATAGTATTCATAGTTAATGTTAATTTAACTCTTCATTTATAATTTAGAAAATAGCTTTGAAATTTATTAGTGATAATAGCCACACATATGATAGGATTAATCCAACACATGCAACTTTATATACATAAGTATATTCATTTGATTATTTGATTTGAAAACATGAATACATGATTCAAATGACATAAAAATTTATAATGTTTGAAAAGGAATGATTGAACACATCCACATAATTCTTTCAACTACATTAATTCCTAAAGACTATCAAGTTGAATAAAATCACTTAAGGAAAACCAAAGCTTATTATGAAATTTGATTTTTGGATTTGATTCATTAAGCTCAAAGAGGAGAAGTAATAAATTTATTATTTTTACCCCATCCTATGTTGATGATTTAATAGGTTTAAGGAGAAGTAATTAGGTGGTTTTTATGAATTAATTATGTTGGAATCTTTAAGCAATTCATTTAATTACCCTTTCATATGCTTCATTAATTTGATTAATCATTTAATTAATAGCTTTCAATGATTATTCAAATGAGAAATTAAAGTTGCAATGCACTTAAAGACCTAATGCAATGAAGCTCATAATTAAGTATTAATTAAATTAAAGAATCTAATTAAGTGCTTATATGATTTTCCACACCCATGGGTTAATCATAAATTTCTTAAAGATCTTTATGCTATTAAACACATAAAGAGGAACCCACCAATTCAAATTAAGTTATCTGAAGAAATTGTCATTTTAATTTGATTTAATTTAGTCATTAATTACTTAATTAATTCTATAATTGAATCATAATTTAATTAAACCCTTCAATGGAAAGAGACTTAAGCAAATAATCAAGGAAGAGGCCTTGATCATTCACCCATATAATTCCCAATGTTAACCATGATTAATAATCCTTAGTAACCAAAATTTTATTATTTAATAATTTTAATAATCATAAAATTAATTAGGGAGGGTAATTAACACTAAAATTTCATTTCTCCTAATTACCTAGCCAATAAATCTCAAGAAACTTATGGGAGGTAGAGGACATCCCATAAATCAACACTTTTAATTTGAAATTCATTAGCCAAGTAATTAGGGCTTAATTAAGCTAATTAAGGAAAAATTCAAATCCTAATTAAGCTCCATTCACTATTTAAACTATAAAAACTCATTTTTATTAAAATCTCCTATGTTTACCCTTTCCAAAATGGGTTTACTTATATTTTTAGGATTTCTCAATAATTAGTTATAAAATATTAAAATTTTGGGTAATCAATTGCATTTTTAACCTTAATTAATCCCTAATCCCATCGGCATGCGGGAGCTGACATGGCAACACTTTCCACGTGGTGCCACAAGATTGGCCACTCAAACCATCCAATGCGGCATGTTGAGTTAGCGGCGACTCACTTTCATCCATGCTATCCGATCCGGATTGGATGATGGGATTAATCTTATGGTTCTTAAGGGATAAAATTGGATTTTCTAATCAGATTAATCATGGTCGTCTGCTCCAATCATTGAACGAATGCGGATGATTCTTCATCCTCCGAGCGATAGAAAATGGACATCTACCCTCCTTCGATCGAGCTCAAGGCTTGTGAGGCATCAGGATTGACTCCAAAACCTTCAAGAGATATATCTAAGGATATTATGTGATGGAAATTGCACAAAATCAAGATTTCTTTCATAAAACACCAACTTCTAAGGGGTTTTTTATTATTTTCAAGAAAAGTACCTCGTTAGAGCTCAAGATTGGCGGTCCAACAACTAAGGGAGCTTCATCTTGAAGATACAAAGCCCTGTTGAGAAGCTCGCGACTTGCTTCCCCATGGGTGACTCTGTGGACCAAGCGCGACTGGAATAACCATTGGAGTTGGTCTAGAAGTGGTCTTCGATGCTTGAATCAATAGGGAATTGATTTTTTTCACCTTGTTGGAGCTTGGGGAAGGTGTGGGTGAAGTTAATTTGGGTTTGGTGAACTTTAGGTGGAGTTGGATAGAGTGGTGGCTTGATTTCACTCGAGTTCAATCTTGCCGATGATGGACAGCTTAAGGGATCTCGGGAAGGCTCTAAGGAAGCTCATCTCGACTCACTAAAGTTCTATGTGTGGTTGGAATGAGATGGGGAGGAGTATACTATCCTCCCAATTGATCAACGGCTAGGATCAATTCAGCCTTTGGCCGTCCCCAAGGCGGTGGCGCTGAAGTGTGAGATGGTGCCTTGAGTGGTGGGCAAGGGTAGAGGTGGAGTGTACCACCTCCTTCAAGTGTTCCAATGGAGTGGCTTGGGTTATCTCACCTCCACTTGGCTCATGGTTGACTCAATCAACTTTGGGTCAGGTAAGCCAGTGGTCAACATGTCCAGTTTGAGCTTTGGGTGGCTGGTAAGGGTTGGAGAGTGGTTTGACCATCCAAATGGGGATTTTGTCCCATTTGGAGGATTTACCCAATGAGTTTTGGCCTAATTTGGGTCAAGATGGGTTGGGTTTGATTTGGGCTGACCCATGGTGACCCAAGGATGGGTCATGCCAAGTTTGGTTGGGTTTGGACTTAGTTTTATTAGGTTTGGCTCAATTTGACCCATGTAGGTCAAATTGGGTTCATTTGGGTTAGGTTGACCAATTGGGCCAAATTAATGATTTGGTATAGTTTAAATGATCATTTTGGATGTTTTGGTTTAATTGATTTGATTAATTTGAAGTGGATTTGGCTCATATGAGTTCATATGGGTCAAATGGGCTAAGTTGACCAATTTGGTCAAATTGGCCAAACTGACTTGAGTTAGGGGTTAGTTTAGGTTTAATTGATGATTTGAAGATTGTAGTTGTTGGTTTGATTTAATTTGGATTTGAAAATGACTTAGATCAATTTGACCCTTTAGGTCAATTTAGGCTAAATGGGTCAACTAGGTTGACTTGGTCAAATTGGATTCAATCAAGGGCTTGATCATGTTCAATAATCAATTCATGTTTTGGAAGCATTGGTTTTAATCAATTTGGATTGGATTGAGGTTTGGCCCAATTTGGCCTTTTAGGTCAAATTGGGTCAAAGGTCCAATTAGTCTTGATTTAGCTTAATTGATGGTTGAATCATATTTAATGATCAATTTATGATTGATTGAAGGCATTGGTTTCAATCAATTGGATTTAGAATGAAGTTTGGTTCAATTTGGTTCATATAGGCATTGGTTTCAATCAAGTAATCAAATTAGCTTGGTTTGACCTAATTGATTGCAATTGGACAATCAAGGGTGATCAAAAATCATTGTAGAAAGTATTGAATGGGTTAGATTTGAGTTTGGATCAAATGGGCCCTTTAGGTTATCTTGAGTCAAATGAACCAAATAGTTAGTTTGAGTTGGATTAGGTTAAATTGGGTTGAGTTTAATAATTTATTTGGGATTAATTGATGGCTTTGACTTCAATTGATTTGGATTTAATTGACTTTGGCTCATATGGACCCTTTAGGTTAAATGGGCTAAGTTGGGTTAATTGAATTGGTTTGGTTGGTTTGATTTGATTGTAGATTTTGAAAGAGTTTGAAATGATGTATTGAATGGTTGGAATGCTTTTGTAAAAATCAATTGGGTTGGTTTAATTGAAAGGACTTTGGGTTGAGTCCATAGGATTGGATATGGGATTGAGATGGGTTTGGGTTCAAATCATTTTGTCTTGGAGCTTGGATATGAAATCAAATCCAATTGGGTTTGATTGTGTTGAGTTGAGGTTGATTTTGGATAAGTGGATAGACATATGTTATGGATTAGGCCATAGGATAGGTAGGTTCTCTATTTTTCTAAGGCATAGCCTAAACATATGGTACACCTTCCTAAGTCTCTAGGCTTAGGTTTAATGTTCACCTAATCGCTAGAAGTGTCTTATGACTACGGAGATTCTAGTGTCTAGGAAACTCCAAAGTTTAAGGAAGAATGAGCCAATCCTCACTCCAAAAGTGAGGTCAATAGATCTGATTACTGAGAATTTTTCCTTAATACATTCATAGTGTACGATGTGATCATAGTTTACACTATTCATATAATATGAACCTTGGTCATATAGTTTGAATAGTGATGGTTGATGGGATGATTGTATCGTTTAAAGACTCTAACTCTAGAAAAATGAATTGATTGTACAATATAATTGGATCAAATTTTCTAAAACTAATTTTTTTCTATGTTTTGTTCAATTTTCTCCTTATAAATACTTCTCTTTGGGGATCTAACCTAAACATCTTGAATGTGAGAAAATTCAAGGGAGGTTAAGGGGAAAAGTGCTTTGCCTAGGAGAAAAGTGGAGAGGTCTCTCTCTTCTTTTCACTTTAAAGAATTTGTTGGTAAGTTTCACTTTACTTTTGGTTATTTATTCATCATCTGCCTTATCTTTGTGCTTTGTCCTTTAACCTAAGAGTTTGTTCTTTTTATAACTCATATAAGCATTGTATTTGAGAGAAGCTTTTCTTTATACCTTAGAGAGGTAGTGGCATCCTTCTTTCTTTAAAGGAGAAGGGAGCGGGTATAGTGTTTCTCCATTACTCTATAAGGAGAGAGGCATCTCTACTTTAGCTTGTTGTGCCAAAGAATACTTAGTCAATTTTTGGAGGAGATTTAGATAGTGTACATAGGTTAGTTAGACTAAACCATTATAAATCATTGTGCCTCTTTTTCTTTTCTTTCTATTATTTGTCTTCTCCTCTTTTTATTTTATTTGGATTGTTGGTTTTATTTTATTAAGTCTCTCTCTCATTAAACTTTAAAATTTTGGTTTCATAAATATCTTAAGATAATTTTTAAAATCACACCAATTCATCTCAGCTCTTGGGTGTGCCAACTCTTACAATATAAGCTCTTCCACCAAGCTTCTCAAGTGTCAACACTCTTCATTATCATGAAGGTGATCTATGGTAAGTGCACAACCTAGTTAGGTCACATGGTGGTTCATTGGCCCTCAAAGGCATTGAGCATTTGAAGCACTATTTATTTGGTATGGCATCCACTAGCTCAGCCATTGATACTCACAAAGGGATGATAGATATTGGGTTATGCGGCACACGGTGCTCCTAATTGTTTTTCCATCTTTCTGACCCATAACATTTCATTAGAGCATCATCCAAGTGGTGTTTTTCTCATAGGATTCTCCTCAAATTTCAATCTAAGAGGTTTGTGTGAATTCATTGTACTCTTCTAAATATATGTGGGTATTTATGAGCTCCAATAATTATATTAATGTCCTTAGTTGAAGATCAACAACATACTTGAATGGTCCTCCTCTAAGGCCTAAGGCGAGTGCCACTTAACAGCCACTAGTTCTAAATCTTTAATCTCTAACATCTCTCTTTAAAAATGAGTGATGAATCTCCTTAATGATTCTCCTAGTTACATCTATAATAGGAGTTGAGAGCTCTTTAAAGGTTTTTTTTTTTTTTGCACAAATGAATTAGTAATAAACATCCTCATAAACATAGCCAAGGACGTGATGACCCACACAAGTAGGCATGCGAACCAATTTAAAATTGAATGTTTGAATATTATAAAAAAAATGATGACACTTAAGCACATCATTGAAGTCGAGTAGTGATGTCATGGATTTATAATAGGCAACATGATTGGTTGGGCCAATTATTCCATTATAAGACTTCAAATGTGGTATCTTGAATTTAAGTGGTGGATGGTCTTTGGGATTTCTCTAAGGAATGTGTTAGTCAATGCAACCTCTTTAAGATATTCTTTTTTCTAGCATGATTAGTCTCATCATCAATACTAAGAGTAAAGGTCAAGGTTTACATGTAGTGCCTGATACACAGGAATGTTGAATTAGAGGACACTTCTACTTCTCACATTCTTTTCATGTGCCATGGACTAGAAGAGTGATGCAATCCTCTGTATCCTTCAAATCTTGTTTATGTGATACAAAGTATTTTGTGTTTAGCTCTATGGTGACTAAATTATCTTAGGTGGGTTGTCCTATTTTACAAAAGATCAACTTATTGTATGTGGAACTTCTATTCTTACTACACCAAAATGGAAGTTAGATCTAAATTTATCTATTAAATAATGTCATACATTTCTAGTGAGTCTAGTTAAGAGTAGGAGGGAGGTTGAAAGAAAGATAGGGAAATAAACTACATGGACATGTATAAATCACAATTCGGTATAACAAAATTACTACAAGAATTAGTAATAAAATGTTCATTATCATGAATTAGAGTCATGTACATGGACCAATAGGTTTAGAGAGAGATATGAAAGAGAAAAAGGGTGTCCAACATGCCTTTTATTCACATATATATGGAGTCAAAGGGCTAAATACAAGATTTACATGATACTCAAGTAAACAAATAAAAATATATACATACTCTGAAGACAAATCATATGCAGACACATGCATATGCAACAATGATGTGTCTACTATATTATTCAAATGTTGGAACTCACTCATATTCAATATGTGGGCAAGTATAATGACAAGAACAAGCGAGTTGCTCTATAATGGTCTTCAACATTCATCTTCAAGGTAAGTCTAAATCATCGTGGATGGCATTTAAGGCAAGTGATGGGTTTCTTATTTAGAGATCACGACATGTCTTTACATGTATGTCCTCATAATTGTCAGATGTAGTGGGTGGCCATCAACTTCTTCATGCTAAGCTAACAAGTTGTTAAAAAGTTATCCTCCCTAATGTGTAGAAGGTTTTGGTTGATCTTTTGAGAGCAAGTCTCCATACTGGGTTCTGACTCAAGGGGTGAGCGTTTTCTATTTAGTGTCTCTCTTTAAGTGTATAATAATTATAAGCAACTAGCTATGTTGGCATGCTTGGCTTTATAGATTTCAATAGCTTCCTATACAAGTAAACAAAAAATGCTCGTCTAAAGAGAATGTACAAAATAGTTTTAAATCTTCTAATAGTGGTAAGTATTGCACATGAATGTTAGATCTTGAAGTATTTGGTAGCAATAAATTGTTAATAATGAATAATAAATATGCCTTAATGTACTTATGAACTTAATGTTACTCATATTAATGCATGAGTCCCTCAAAAATGCCCATTTGAACCACGTTAATGTCATACATATATGACCCCATTCAAAATATATAGGTTATGATATAGCATGTCTACTGCAAGATGTTGGCCCAAGAGCACATCAAAGAAAACAAACTAAAATTGCCACTACATACCATCCCCAGCACAACATGATGACAAATGGAGACCCATCAACTTGCACACCTAAAATTACAACATTCTATAATGTTACCATCATTTCTTTGATAGCTAGATAAAAAGTGTTGGTTTGTAGGCACCACATATTTTCCAATGCAATAATATATTATGATTTAATTTGATGTACTATAGTTACCTGATATATATAAACCCACCATATATATGACAACCATAAATTGTGTATAATTGTTTAACTAGTCTAGTATAAGCAAATGAGAAGCAACCTCTTGAATAGTCCCTTATATAAATAAATAAAAAATCTTATATTAATTAACATATTACATATTCAATATAAGAAAAAGTAATAATGAAATTCCTACTATAACGAGGTATGCAACCTTATGCCAACTATGCAAGGAGGTAATACTGAGGTGAACTCTACTAGAGTTGAACCATAAGCAACATCATCATCCCCAACATGCTTCCTTAGCTGATGCCTAAATGGCCTTGTAGCTTTCTTGACCATTGTATTTACATGATGTTGTTTTAAGATATTAGTGCTCTTAGAAGTAATGATTTAATATATATTTAATGCAGTATTGATAAATATGTATGCCCAATATAATATTAGATATTAAGATTATATGAGTAGGATGAGCTATTATAACCCATGGTTTTATATAGACCACATTTTTAGTTGTTCCACCCTATAATTTCATTTATTGTATTTTTTTAAGTGGTTTATGCTTGTCCTCCCAGTTTTCCTTCTATAGCTTGGTGGTGTCAAATTGATGAACATAATGTGGTTATTTACTATGTTGGGTATAACATGGAACTTTACTACATATGTTAATTTATATAAGCATAATGTGTAATGTTTTAATACATATGTAAAGTGACATCTCTATCCTAATATGGAAATATGTACACAAGAAACATGATATATCATTAGTTTATTATAAGCATTAAAACCCCTTCATTTATGAGATTAATCATAATCGACCTACAAGACATATCAAACACTTGTACCTCTTGGGTGCTTATTTAAGTGGTCTCAGGAAAGTACTTAGCCTCTTGCTCATATCTATGAAATAAACTCTTGGTCCATTACACAAATATGGATTCATTAGCATTCTCTTGATATATAACATTATTCATTCTTATCAATAAAAGTGCCACAATTTTGTAGTAAATGGTAGTTATAAGTGCCAAGATGGGTAGTCCCCTTACAAGTTTCAACACTGCATTGAAACAATTTAATGCATTCATAGCCATTGTCTCATATCTCATCCTTCAATCATGTGTTATTGTCCACTTTGTAATATCACAATCAATTAACCATTTGTATGCTTCTACCTTTATATTTTTTTTTATGTTAGTCATGCACCAAATAAATAAATAAAACATTATCATTGTTGCCTTTCATGTACATCTTCTAACAAAAGAATTCAACTTTTATTATTCCCAAATTTGTTATAGCATTTTGAAAAAAATTTCATAGTTGTTTGAGCAGAGACAATAAGCAGCCCATGAGAATATATATCAAAATCTAGGTACCAAGCCTACATACTTATTTAACATATTCATAAACTCTTCTTAAATGAACAACTAAAAGCATCTCATGAAGACAAATGAAAAACCAAAGGCATGCTTCATTATATTTAGATTATAGTACCACAAATGGTAGGAGAACAAACCATTGTTACCATTGATTTGTATGACAGTTAGTAACATTTCTATATACTTACCTAACAAGAAGGTGTCATTTATGCTTAACATTTATCAATAGTATTTTGAGCCAAATATAGAAGGTCTAAATACTAAAAAAAGCTTTCGAAATGGTGTAAACTACTTGATTATAACTTATCAATTGAGTTAGGCATGATAGATCAAATAGCTTCCATAAGTAGATCGATCAGCTGATATCATTGCATCGTGTATCCCAAGCCTTCATATAAGATACCTTGATATTGAAGTTTGCCTCCATTCACCTAACAATTTTTCTTTATTTTATATTTATGAGTTGTCTTATCATAAGCAATCTTACATAATTAATAAATTTAAAATTACATTATTGATGTCAAGGAATCATCACAAATTTATGCATGTATGCGGTGAACCTATGGAGGATATTTTCCAAGCACCCATCAAATGCTTGCTATAATTGGCATGTAAATGTCAAAAATAAGGTCAAGAGGAATGATCATACTATGCACACACTATTATAATTATTTTCAATTTAAACATATAGTATGAAACTCCATTGTTTTAAATATTGACCAACCATTTAACATAAAGTGGATGTCCTTTTTTTCTTAGAAAACATATAAAGCTCATATGATATATTAGCATCATGTGAAAAAAGGTGTTATCAAATTGCTAGCTAATCATAACCTCTTCATCTTATTCTTCTATCATCCAACAAACTCAAATATAATCATTATTAGAAATTATATGGTCCGCCATGTTAGTACTTCTAAATGAATAGCCTCTATTATTAATTGTGGGTTGGCTTGTTCATAAGAACACACACTAATATGGGGGATAATGATAAGCCATTGCTTGTGCAAGGAACATTAGGATTTATTATGATAATTTTTAACCTCATAAAAATACAACAAACCTTATGATAAAGTAAATTTGGAGCTCACTAGTATTGATCATGATATTACAATCACTAATCATTTACATCACAACCATTGAAGAGAAAATACACTTATGCTCATGTTGAGATGAACTTGTGATTTGGGTTATGATAGTCTCCATGAATCGATACTCATTATAATTTGGTTCAGCTTAGAGGTATAGTATTAACATTTGATGGGATGCTTCATTCAACTTAACTTCATAAACTTCATCATTAGATATAGATGACATTATGAATCCCACTCTGATATAAAAATGATATACTAAACTAACTAACTATATATATATATATATATATATATATATATATATATATATATATATATATATATATATATATATATATATATATATATCAAAACTTAGAAATATCTTAATTCTTATTTTTAGATCTCCATTTGTATTTCTTGGAATTTATATGATACAATATTTTCCCACCAACATAAGTTGACATAAATTATTCATCAACACTTAATTGTCCATCATATAACATGATCAAGGAAATTAGTTCTTGCCTCATTATGGTGGTTACTACCACATACTTTAGTGTTTAATACTTTTTACCACCCAAAATATAATAGTTGTAGATTTATAAAAAAAGGATTTAAGTTTAAATCATCTACATCTATCACATCACTTATGTAGAGCTAAAGAATATTTAGTTTAAGGGCTCACTTGGTTACTTAATGATAAAAAGATAATTTAGAAATAATATTATTATTTTTAGATGCTTTAAATGTGAAAATAAAATCATATTGAGAGGTTGAAAAATCAAATATGAAATATATTTATAGAGTTAAATTATATTGATCCTAAACAACATCAAAATAAATGATTGAATATTATAAATGTATCTCTTCAAAAATGATGAAGCTTATTATCTCTTATTTTTAAACCCTCACAAGCTCTCAAAACTCCCTTAAAAATTTGATAAATTCATTTTCTCACTCAAAATAAATAAAAATAAACCATCATTTTTAAACAACCAAATGATCTTCAAGACTAATTCATTCTGATCTGCACAATAATATCTTAGAAATATTTATCATAATTAACATAAAGTCATCGCCCATTAAACAAATTTTATTACATCAATGCTCGATAAAAGTAAATCATCATGGTAAGCATATTAAATATATATATACCTCCATGCCTCCTTACGAAGAGTTTATACTAGGTTGGGATTGAAGATCTAAAGATTTTCATAGGGGATGGATGGATAAGCTTAAGTATGTTAGAGATGTAGTGAAGAGAGAGAGAGAGAGAGAGGTGAATAATAAAAAAATGGAGAAGGTTTGGTGAGCGGGAGAAGGAGGGAGGGGGCGAGGGATCATAGATTCATTTGTGCGATTCTATTGTGAGGCCACATGCTAAAAAAAAAGTTTAAAAGTTAGTTATCTTGAACGGTCGATTTGTTCTCAAGTATCATTATCCGTGGTCTCATGCAGGCATACCCATATAATTAAATTTTTTTGATATTTTTTCTTAATTTTATTATAAATAATACTCACTTTAAAAAAAATTTCTATCATTATTGTTGCATGCATGAACATTCGTGATAGTAGAGAGAAGGTGTTTAACATTTTAGCTTTATACGAAGATCCATGATACACATAGATTTAAAATTCATTTGAATACACGCATTAAATACAAATATTTAAAGTGTTTGTTAAAAAGTAAAATTCCGCCCATTTCAAATACAGATTTTATACATATTGAATGCTCAATTAAAATTTTAAATACATAGTATAATCTATGCCTCCACGGGGTTTAGACTTGGGTTGAATCGATCATGGCCGGATGGAGCTGTATGTAGAGATGTAGAGAGAGAGAGAGAGAGAGAGAGAGAGAATATAAGGAGATTTGGTGAGCGGAGGAAGGGGGGAGGGGGGCTTCAGGATTAGATTCATTTGTGGCCATTCATGCTAAAAAAGCTTTATCAGTTATATCTAACGGTCGCTGTCCATTATCCGTCTCATGCAGGCACCCATAATAAATTCATATTTCTTAATTATATTTTAACCAAATAAAAAAAAAATTTCAAATCATGAATTTGTAAAGCTTTCAACCAAACAACTATAAAGAATCCTTTAACATTCATTTTAGATTTTTTAAGATCCAAATGTAATCAACCAAATAGCCCCTAAAGAAAAGTTATAAGAGACATAAATGATTTTACATGGAAAATCTAAAAAAGAAAAAAAATCATGGGATCTAACCCAATTCAAAATAATTCTACTAGTATTTATTATCACTTACAAATGATGCCTTTTTGGAAGGCTTTAATATAATATAATATAATATATATGAATTATGGAGAATAGTCCATGAAGCAAGTTAGCTATGTGCATTGGACTTATAAGAGATGGTATGTGTCAACATTGGGTATTGGTTTTATAAACGATAATATGTGCAAATAGTGTATATTGACCAAATAAGTGGTGTCATGCATCAACCTTGTTAGTAATGTTGTCAATAGTTGATTATATAACTAGAAGCCAATCGTTAAGATAACACAATCGAGTAGTGATTTGAAGAAGGCAATTAAACAATAAGTGGATGGTGGTGGTATGCTGATGGCGACTAGGAGGCAGTCCAATCATGGCAGTCTAGCGATGATCATCAGGCAACAAACTAGTGAAGGCAATCGGGTGGCGATTTGATGATAGTGGTCGGGAAGTGGATTGGTGATGGTGGTTAGGCATTGGATTAGTAATAGTGATCAATCAATGATCCAAAGATAGTGGATGGATGACAATCTGATAACAACAATCAGGTGATAGTCCTATGATGACGTTGGATGATAGTTTGATGGAAGTGGCTAGATGATAGTTTGACAATGATGGTTAGGCAACAATTTAATGATGATGTTCTGATGGCGATCCGACGATGGTGGTTGGGCGGCAATCTAATAATGATGGATGAATGACCATCTTATGAAAATGGCCAGCTAATGGTCTAGCGATAATAGTTAAGCTTTGGTTCGATAATGATGGTTGGGCGATGGACCAATGATGATGGCTTGACGATAGTTCGATGGCGGTGGTGGGATGATGGTTTAATGGTGGTGGAAAGTGATGGTTCGATGATGGCATTGCTTAATGGTCCAATGATGGTGGTTGGGTGGTGGACTAATGATGATGGTCGGATGACGATCCGATGACAATGGCTAGACAATGATTTGACAACATATGTTGGATGATGGTCTAACGATGGTGGTTCATCAATCCTCTCAAATTCTTCAAGCTCGAGAGATCTCTTCAATCTTTAATTTTTTTTTTATATGAAGAATGAGGATTTATTTATAGATTTTGGGAGTTTATAAATTTTGAGAGTGTTATTTTTTATAAATATAGATAAAATTTAAATCACTCTATTAGATGTATCAGAATAATCCTCTTGATCATGAGATATATTATAGATATTTAGGTGACTAAATAAAATCAGAATTAAGAGATCTTACGCTTATTAAAATCATCTCGTCGAGACATTCGATTTGAATATAAATAATTATTTTGAAAACTATTTAGAGACTTAAATAATATTATGAAATTTTTAACTTTATTTTAATTACTTGATTTGGCATCATTTGGACTTGGATGAAATTATTTTGATGTTGTCCAGTTTGTTTCATTAAGAGGATTGATTTGATTATATATTTGACAAAATTAAAACTTAGATGACTAAGATTTTAATTTTAAAAATTATCAAATCATTAAAATTTATGTTCAAATATATATTTTTTATGACATCAATTAAACACTAATCACAGGAATAGTGGCAACTTATAGCCATTCCAATCGATACGGTGACAATATTAATTTCAACATTTTTTTAGCAAAATTATGCTTCTAGTCTAAAAAAAAAACCCTTAATGCCGCTTCATAAATTTGGCTAAGTTTCTCTTTCATCAGATGTCCCGTCAACAAAGTTGGAGTGATTAGGTCTCTGCCTTTCCAGTCAGCTTGGTCTCGAAAGGAGTCATTACCGCCTTTCTTCCTGGCTTTCCAGGTTTCGCATTGGACGACGCTTCATCTTCGGTAGGTCTTCCGTCCTAGCAGCGATTTTTTTTCTCAATGAACTTTTTATTTTCCGATTTCTTTGTCATTTTTTTTCACATCTGGTCATGGAGACGAATCTAAAGAGGGATCTGGAAAGATTATCGGGCTTCTTTTGGCATTGTTTTGCGTTTTCTAGAGCGAGAGAATCATTAGTAGGGTTTAGGCAATAGGATCGATTGGCCAATGGGTCGGTTATATGAATCATTTTTCTCCATTGCATGTATTATGTCATATTCTCATTTAATTTTAATCATTGTTTAAAATTATACAGCAAGAGGCATGTCTTTTTGTACAAGTCACACCAAACCGCAATGAGGCTTACGCCGCAAAAGAAAGAAGTGAGGTGTGAGCCTTAGTTCGGGTGATGTGTGCCTCAAGACACGCCTCACCTTATGCAGAAAGAGGCATATGCCTCTATTTATTCAATTTTTAAATATTTACATCTTAAATCCAACCGTAACTCCATTCTACATTTCGTGGCTCTCGCGACACTCAGCTCTTCGACTCGTCTCATGCTTGAGTTTTGCTGCCCTTGCCGTTGCCACCTCCGGCCGCTGCTGGCACTGCCATGGCAGCTTTTGCGATCGCCGCCTGCTTCGCTTGCTGCATTGCTACTGCCGTCATCTGCTTTTGCCCTTATTTAGGGTTTTGCGAGCAATGAGCTAGTTGCTGCTCTTGCCATTGCTGTTGCTGCCTCCTATTGCTGCCGTCAAGATTATTGACACTGTCGCATCATTCTATCATTTTTTTCCGTCGGTGACTGGTGAGAATTCCTTAAAAGATCAATCTTGGTAATTGTTTATTTAAATCATTGTAAATGATTTGGAAAGTAAAAATTGGCATTTTAATTTTTAATTGTGTAGAGTGACTTAACAATAGTTCATGACAAAACTACATCTACAAGTCCAAGAAAAGATCTAGAGTGGAAACATAGTATTCAGGTTGATGTTGGTGGAGATAATAAAACTCATGTGTATTTAAAGTGCAATTACTATAATAAAGTGGTGTAAGGTGGTGTTACAAGGATGAAGGAGCACCTCTCAGGCTTACATATGAATATTGCACTATGTGTTAATAACATCCTTGAAACTGTGAAAGAGGAAATACATGCTTACATGAAGAAGCTCACAATGTCAAAGCACTTGTCACAACATCAATTAGATGACAAAGTTGATGCTGGTTCCTATTATGAAAGTGAGCGCACATAGAGGCTCATCATCCTTCCCAACGCAATATCTGTTAGAGGTGCTAGAGGACCTATGGATCAATTTATGATTCATGTGAATGATAATAGAGGTTATGGCGAGGGAGAACCTGCATCATAGAATGCTATAGAAGTATATCGATGTGTCTACTTAGACATTGGAAGATTTTTTTTATATGAGAATGTCATTCAAATTAATGTAACAACCTCACCTTTCTACTTCAATATGATAAGATTATTAGTTGTTTATGTTCGGGGATTAAAGCTTCCTTCTATGTATGATTTGAAAATTTGGATTTTGAAGGAGGAGCTTAGTAGCACAGGGAAATACATATAAGAGTTTATAAGAACTTGGAGCTAGATAGGAGTTATTATAATATCTAATGAGTAGTCATACTTAAAGAATAGAAGTTTTATCAATATCTTGGTAAATAATCTTTTTTGTATTTTCTTAAAGTCCATTGAAGTATCTGACTAGGTTAAAGATTCAGGATATATTTTCAGACCATTGGATGGTGTGGTGGAGGAGAATGGAGAGCAGATTGTCTTATAAATTATTTCAAATAATATAAGTGCATATAGAGCGTTTCGGAATATGTTGATGGAAAAGAGAAATCATTATATTAGACCTCTTGTACAACGCATTGCATTGACTTAGCATTGGAGAAGTTTGTTGAGCTGTCTTGGCATAAGAATGCATTGCAAAAGGCCAAGAACAATAAGTTTATTTATAATCATTCATGAATATTAGCTTTGATGCGAAAGTTTTTGAAGTAAGAATTGTTGAGGCCAGTTGTTATAAGGTTTGTTACAAGTTACCTAATTTTGTAAAGTATGCGGGCGAAAAAAGCTGAGGGCAAGGAGGTGAGAAAAATTATTTTAAATGAGAAGTTTTGGTTATGTGTGTCACGCAATAACAACCACAGGACTATTGATTTAAGTTTTGAGATTGGTGTAAGCAAAGAAAAAGCCAATTATGGGCTTCATATGTAATGAAATGAATGGGACAAAAGAGTTAATTGCCCACAATATAAGAGAAGAGGCTAGTTACAAAGAAATTTGGGATACTATTGATAAGAAGTGAGAACTTTAACTCCACTGGCATGTACATTGCAGTTGGATATTTCTCATACTCTCAGTTACAATATGCTAAAAATAGGTCAACCACTCCTAAGATTAAATTGGGGTTATACTCTTGTATGGATAGGTTGATTGCCGATCATGTAGAGAGTGCTACTGCTGACATGAAATTTATTTTATTTAGGAATAAAGAAGGTTTTGTTTGGCTGCATCAAGCGAGAGATACTATTTCAAGATGTTCTCTAGATAATTTAAAAAGATTTTTTGAAATAAAATTTAATTGTATATTATATTATTTCAAATTCTTCATTTTATGCATTTATGATTCTATGTATTTATCTTTTTCATTATAATTTTATCTATTTCAATGATGAAACTCAAGAGTTGCAACATTTTGTTGTCAGAGTACTGGGTCTTATTGCTCATTATTCGGTTGTGAGTGCAATTGAAGTACTCACAATCAAGTTTACACAAAGAGGAGTAATCATTTGATAACCCTCAAAATAAATTCTTTGGTGTACATCATGTACAAAAGAAATTGAGGGAAAAATTTTAGTGGAAGGATTTGCTGGATGGTGAGGACCCCTTATTGTGTGAGATATGTAGTCTAACGATGAATGATCTGTGGATGATAACATTGAACTCACATTGATTGATCCACAACAGGAATATTTAAATACATATTTCTTTCATGGAGAAAGAAATAAAGATAATAATAGCACATCAACTACAAGAAACCAAAAAATGAAAAGAAAAGGTATCTATTTAAATTAAATTAATTCAAATTGTATGATATTTTAATTATTATCAAATTTATATTAATAATAATTTGTTAATGATTATGGAAGAGAAAGATGATTTAAGTTGAAGAAGAGGAGGAAGAATTGGAAAACTTGGAGTCTATTGAAGATGGAGCAAGAGAGAAAGCCATATATTATGACAATGACTTCAGTGGAGATCCATTGAGTGATGGCAATCCTGATTTTTTTTATTGTGTTTTCTTATCATTTTGAAATTGGATTTATGAAAGATTTCTTTTTGGACATATTTGATCTATTTTTGAATATTTATTTGATGTCTCTTTTGGATGACTATCTAATATCTTATGTTATCTTCATATATCTATGTGCAATTTTGTACATAAATATTTATAATATATGCAATTTTTTATTTACTAAATGTGCAATTTGTTATTTCTTATATTAGGATGTTCAGTTACATGTTAGAATGTTTATTAATTTTCACCATAATTTTTTGCTATACAAAATTGTATGAGCATAAGGCTTATGCCTCAAAACATCTTGAGGCTTACGCATCGCCTTACAGATGAAAATGCCTCAATACTCAAATGCACAATTTTAAACATCGATTTTAATAAAATTAGGTCATTTTTATACTTCCTAACCAAGTCTTTCTAGGTCTATCTTTGACTTTCTTAACATAGGCTAAATATATTACATCTACTCTTCTAATTGGGTCGTTAGGCAGCTGGCATTTTATGTGATAAAATCATCTAAGGTGACTCTCTCTAATGTTATCTACCATTGGAGCTATTCAACCTTTTCACACACACTATTAACTTTTTTCTTTTCCAGAACTCTTAAAAGCATTGATCTTGACAGTTAATCATATGTTTTCTCTAAATATACTACTCGATCAGATCTCTCAACAAATGTATAACATTCATAGTAGACTTACCCGACATAAATTCAAATTGGTTTTAAGAAACTTTTGTATCTTCTAAAGCATTTCCACACTTCTATTAAAATATTATCAGATTCTACTATTTTATCACCTCTTATTCTTTAGAGTTTCTCCAACTTTAGATTTACTAATATTATAATAAAAACAAAAATCTTTATTTTTTTGAAGATATTAAGGTCGCTAAAGTCAATCATATTTTTATAATCTTTATTAAATAGTTTATCAAAATATCTCATCCATCTATGTTGAATATCCTCTTCTAAGAAATTTATTTTTTGATCTTTATCTTTAAGACACTTCACTTAAACTAAATTTTTACTTCTCTTATCACTTTGATTGGCTAACTTATATATACATTTTTCACTCTCTTTAATATCAAGTTTAGTATGTAAATCACTAAATGTTGAATTCTTTGCATCACATATTACTTTCTTAGAATCTTTATAGGCAACTCTATATCTTTTCCAAATTTTCAACCTTTTACATCTTAACTAATTTTTATATTTTTTTGCATATTTTGACTCCATTACTTTAGTAATACAAGCTTTTTTTAGTTCTCTAAGTATTTTTTTTTATAATTTGCTTAATATCACTTGTTATTTTTTTCACATAATATTAGCTTTCTCATAAACATTCTAAATCCTAAGATCATGTAATTTACTCTTAAAAATAGTTTTATTTGCAATTTTTAATTACTCCTATTTAATCTTATGATAACATTTTGTATTTGTACTTGTTAATTAAACTTGTATTTGTACTTGTTTGTACATATCTTTAATTTTCTAATATTATGATGATTCTGGTCAATTTGGATTCCCTGAAGTTGAATTCTTAAAATTAGCTAGAAAAATCACTTATGGGATCTTATTGTATTGGCTTTGTTTATTTTTGAAGATGTTATAAGAATGGAAATGAAAAGGAAAAGGTGTTGGAAATAGTAAATGAATTGAATTGAAAGTCATTTGACCTAACTTATTTAATTTATGAGAACTTTAGTGTTTTTTTTTTTTTTTGCTTTTGTTGTTTTCTCAATGAGAAATAAAAAAAAAAAGAAAATTGGCTCCAAATATCTTAACCAAAATTTTAGTAGAATGGGTCTCAAAGCCATTTACATTGAGATAAATGTGATACAAGTTTTGGTTAATTTCTTATATATTACACTTATCTTAAAATAAATCCAATAACTTTTGAAACCATCTTGACCTGAAGTATTTTTTTTTCAAATAAAAATTGAGTTTTTAATTTCTTGAATAGAGATGTGCGAATCATAATGATACAATAAATTGTTCTTGAAAAATTTTCACTAAAATTGCATAAGGAATTGCCTATAAAAATGCATTTGTTTACCTTTCTTTGCTAAATTTAATTTACCGCCAAAGACATTGCAACTAAACACCTAATATGAATTTTTGGAGTACGGTGTATTTGTATTCCTCCCAATTCTTACAAACTAAATAGATCCATAAGGAATTACTTATGGAAGTCCTTATAATGAGTTTTTCACCACTTATTTTTACAATTTTTTGCCCCCTCGAGTTTATATAGTGAGACTTTAGTATGGTGTAGGTGGGATTAAAACTTGAAATATTGGTTATAAGGACCTTAGCAACTCAACTTATTGGCATCCACAACCACTTATTTTTACATAAAAATGAATGCTCATAAGTTTATGATATTGATAGATTTTTATATCTATAAGAACATAGATTTCAGTATAAAAAAATGTTGATAAAAGAAATTCATTTATATGATAGAGAGGATGCGGTTGTTTATTTGCGAAGGATATAGTGATTGTTTAGTTGTATTTGGTCATGAAGGAACCAATCGTGTAGTTATATATTTTAAATGTTTTTCTATGTAAATGTAGATTATGGGCAACTTTTTTTATTTAATTTTTTAGGATAATGGCCTAAAAGGTGGTTTAGTTTAAAGAAAATACAAAAATTAAGAAATAAGTTAGCCTTTTAAGTTCATTATGTACACCCATGTTCATGTAGAACTTAGCCTAATATATCAAAGTCACTAGCCATTTGCCCAAGTACTTGTCAGGTCATTCAAGAGTTATTGTTATGAAAATTTGTTAGAAGAACTCAAATTAGGGTTAAATTTATATGTTGTGAGACTACTCCTTATAGAAAAGCTATAGGTCTGCAAACAATCTGCACTTAACAAAGTAGTCCTAGCACTTAAATTATAGGTTTCAATGAATAAGCAAATTTTGATGAACTAAGTAAGATGGTATCATTAGTAAAATTTAACTTAACAACTTACTTTTAAAAGCGATTACTCAATATCTCAACAACTTGATTACTTTTTAGAGATTGTCTTTACAAAATTAATTAATTTGTATTATGGATCTCTTTCAAAGTTGCAAAAATCAAACATCTTGCCAAAATTTTAAAAATGACAACAATAATAACAATAACAAGAAATTTATCCCACTATGCAGGGTCAGCTATATGAATCCTTTTTCTCCATTATGTCCTATTAAATATTAAATTCTTATTTAATTCTAATAAATTAAGATAATTTTTTATACATCATAACCAAGCCTTTTTTAGGTCTAACTCTACCTTTTTTTTAACATAAAGCACATCTAATATATCTACTCACTTAATTGGGTCATTGGATGACTGACGCTTTATGTGACCAACCATCTAAGGTGACTCTCTAATCTTATCTATTATTGGAGCTACTCCAACCTTATCATGTATATATTCATTTTGTATTTATCTCTAAGAATAAAGCCACTCATCCACTTGAGCATCCTCATCTCTACAATACCTAACTTAATTTTATGCTTCTCTTTTACTGGCTAATATTCTGCGCCATAAATCATTGTAGGTTTTATCAATGAAATTTATCCCTTGGAACTCATTAAGGGAATTCATCCCTTGGAATTTATCAATGAAACTATAGACTCATTTTCACACAAATCTTGTCCTCACTTGGAACTCGTACTCATTAGGAACTAGTCGTCACATAGAACTCATTCTTATTGGAATATGTCCTCACATAGAACTTGTCATCGGTGGGAACTCATTCTTACTAGGAACTTGCCCTTACTTGAAACTCATCCCCATATAGAATTTGTTTTTATTGGGTAAGTTTTAGTGGTAGTGTTGTGACTTTAGGAATCAGTCATTAATGAATTCATCATTGGATATTTAGCATTGTTCAAAATGATATGAAATAGATGGAGATATTAGTAGAATTCAAGTTGGATGGTTAAGTGGAAATGTCTTATGTGATAGAAAGTTAAACTTAAAGGAAAATTTTATAAGATGGTGTGAGCAATGACTTATGGTGCATGTTAATTGATAAAGAAATAACTGTTAAGTACAAGATGAGGATGCTCGTGGATGAGTCTTTTAGTAGAATGCAAAATGAGTATGTTAAAAAAGTTGGGTAGCTTGTTAGATAAGATTAGGAGAGTCGCCTTAGATGGTTTTATTCCACATATTCTTTACTTTTTTATGCAAAAGGTAGAGTTTAACTCTATAAAAAATATCTCTATAATTAAATGAGAATTTGACATAATGGACACAATGGAAACGAATGATTCATGTAGCCCACCTGTGATTAAGGCTTGTTGTTGTTGTTTGTTGTTGTACTCATCCTCACTCATGTAGGACTTGTCCTAATTAGGAACTCGTCCTCATTTGGAATTCATCCTCATGTGGACAACTATCAACCAACCATTTTTGTCCACTTCATAATAAAGTTTTAACAAGCTTTATTTTGTAATTTTATTTGTGTTATTTAATTGTAGTCATTCTTGTAGTGCTAACTTTTGACCTAAACTTGTAAATGAGGGATCAAATGAACCTGGGAGATCCAATACTATTTAGTTTCATTCTAGTTGACTCAAGTTTCATCGGCTTGTACCTTTTGATAACAATCTAATAGAGATTCTCAAAGCTTCTCTCTAGTTCTCTTATCCCCTCTCATCTCTTTTTGTTAAACTTCCTCGGTACTTGTTAGTAAGATTTTAATATTGCTCGCGGGTATATTTAGATCCAACATATCTTCTTTGCATTCTTTTCACTTTACCCTTATTTTGCAACCAATGAAGTAGTTTTAACTCTAACAAGTTACTCTATATTGAAGTTGCTGCAATGCAGAATGGATTGAAATTCAAAATCCATAGGGGAATTACGTACAACTTGCTGAGCCGAAGTGTTTTTTACACTCTCCACTCTGCCGAACGACTAGAATTGTGCAACATATCCCTCCCAGTTTTCTTGCTTGAATCAATCCTTATTTGCAGCTTCACAATTTTCTTTTTCATTTGAAAATTAATCCACATGTGGACATGCCACTCTCTTTAATCTTTTTATATTTAGGCATCATAATCTTGACTTCCCGCACATTTATTCCTTTATGTATGCCAATTAGACTATGCCGTTAATCTTATTCTTTAATTGTTTAAGTATCCTTCCATTGTTGTAATTACAGGCTGTAAGTTGTGGGCTTTTATTCTGCTGTCCATTTCTGTTATTTGTTTAATTTGAATATTTATGTTCAAATTAACTACAAAAAAACTGTATAGATTTTCACAGGCACAGGTGAAAAAAATTGGCAACTCATCCCCCAGTGCCAAAAGTCTATGTCACAAAAAGTTTTCATCCATGATTTAAAACTTGTCTAGCAAGAAGAGAAAATTGGAGAAAAATAAATATTTCTATCTATGAAGTGTCGGAGAAGCAAGGAGATCAGTGAAATACTGGTAAATGAATCTTCACGTGCAATGGGGAGACAAAGCACAACCAAGGATGAGGAGCTTTTGAATAAATCTTCAGCATCAAAGGGAAATATGGGTCTTCTTATAGAAGGTTATCCGGTTGAGGGCTTGTCAATTGGAGGGCAAGAGACATGTGTCATATTCCCCTCACTCAGGATGGCATTTGATATTGGAAGATGTCCTCAAAGGTCCATCTCTCAGGAATATCTCTTCATATCTCATGGCCACTTGGACCACATTGTAAGCTTATGTTATGCAGGGGCATTTTTTATATCATAAATTGTTTTTTTAGTCAAATTCAAATTATTGGATCATATGGTTAATTATATGATCGAAATAGAAACCTGCAGACAATATTTTACTTAACAGTTTTTCAAAATGTGGAATTTGCCAAAGTTATGTATCTATCTTAGATTTGATTGCAGTACTAAATTATGTCATAAAAAATTAGTTAAGATTTTTCTTTCAAGGGTTTATACAACTTACAGGTAGGGTTCATTTGTTCAGAATTTAAACTTACGAACGCTTCCCTGAATTTATGTTCTGGAATACGTATATACCTACATGAAAAGTCTTTTGCTGTTAGTTTATCACTCTGCTTGAGTTTAGTTGTCTTGTTGCAGATTCTGTAGAAGCCATCTAACTCATCCTGTGCAAATTTTCCAATCCTTTGAACTTTTTTCTCCTTTGCCTCACTCTTATGGGAACTATGAGCAGCTTTAACCTGGATCACCTCTCCAATGCTTTTCCTATTGGGAGGAGAATTTGCCCCGGTCAGCCTAAGATGTGCGGTATGGATTTTAATGCACCACCTATCACCTTTGCCCTTCCGTAACATGATATGTTATTACCATTTAATTGATAGCCAATTTAACATCTCTTGGTTCACCAACTGAAGTCTGTCTTGTGTCATGCTGTATAATTGGAGTATATTTGTTAGCTAAGGCTCCACAATTATCATTATGCTTATTTAAGACTTCATTTTTCTCCAATGTCTCTGCCCATCTTATGCCTAGATTTCCAACCAACATAAAGCTTAATGAGAAGAGAAGATGTAGGAAAGAAGATTCTGTAACAGTACAATGTGAGGATGACTATTAACAAACCTGGCAGTTTCATGGTGAAGTAATAATCAAATGTTGAATTATTAACAATGAGTCTTTTGGCAATTTATTATGATTTTGACCAAATTATTATTATTATTATTTTGTGACATTGAAATAATCACAAGCCATCCATCAGCTTTTTATCCTACTTTTTTATTTTTCACAAAATAGTTTAAATTTAGACAATTTGAGGCTTGTCTGTCAGTTCTTTCTCGAGGCGCATGAATGAGGTGTGTGTCTCTATTTAAGGATTTAGTAGGTATTGGGCTCTTTTTATTTAACCGTCTAAAGCTCAAGGAACTCCTGTGAAGATGACAATGAAGAATGGGGGAATGTTGATACCATTGAGGTTGAAGGGCGATACAAAGCAATCAACTATGATAACAATTATAATTAAGATTGTCTAAATGATGGGAGTGATTTGAATTTAGATACTTTAATCATAATTGGTTTATATTAGAACATGTTTACTTGTATTTTATATTTATTTCTTGTATTTAAGTTTATCATTGACTTCTTTGTTATTATTGTGTTTGTATGACATTTTATCATGTTACTTTGTCATTTTTTTTTAATTTTTATTGGGAGAAACCTAGCTCAAATTATTATATTTTTACATATTGTGTTTCAAGGTGGATTACTCTCAGATACTTTTTTTTTATATATTTAATTAATTTAATGGCTTAATTTTGAGGTTTATGCCTCAAATTATTTTGAAGCTTATGCCTTGTCTCATGAAAAAAAAAATGCTTTAATTCTTGATTGCATAATCTTAAACCTTGGCTCATACTAGGGGAGTTAGCATAGTTTTCTTGACGGGTGCTAATAAGAAAGAGTTGGCATGTCATGTTAAAGTGAGCTTTGCTCGACTCCAATCTAATTTTTTTTTAGTTTAGTTGGACTCAAACTTGAATTGTAATTTATGTTGGCCTAGCTCAACTCAAAATCAATTGATTTTAAGTTGACATGTGCAATCAATTCAAGTGGCACAAAAATATTAATACATGAAATTATTTTTAGTCGAATTGATATTTGATTTAGCGCAAAATTAAACAATACACACACGCACAAATAACCTTTGCACATGGTTTCTGCTGCATGTGCTTGTTAAATGATGTTAATTAAAACTGGAATAAATTATGCAGGAGAGTTGCATGAACTTTTCTGCATTTTATGAGGATGTTGTAGGTCCCTTCCCATTCATTTTGGATACTATTGGGGAGTGAGGGAAATTTGTGATTTAACACTTGATTATAGAAACAAACTTTATGATATGCACCTAAGCAATCAATTTAGATTAAGAATGCCAATTTCTTTATAAGTTCTGGTCAAATTATAATAATGTTCACACAGGGAGGGCTTCCCATGTATGTTGCCACTCGAGGCCTGTATCGTATGAAGCCACCAACTATTTTTGTTCCGGCTTCTATCAAGGAAACCATTGAAAGATTATTTGATGTGCATAGGGCTATGGATCAATCTGAATTGAAACACAATCTTATAGGCATGAATGTGGGTAAGTTCATTTTTTTCTTTAGCATTTTAATGATACTTAGTGATTAATGATATATTATGATGATTAAATGTTCTTTTAGTTATCATCAATCTTTTGAGATGAGCACACAAAAAGAAAGTACTTCATAAGCTTTTATGTGCAGGAGATGAATTTCAGATAAGGAAGGATCTTAAAGTTAAAGCATTTAGGACTTACCATGTGATACCTAGCCAGGTATGACCAATTCGAAGTTATAACTTCTAGCTGTCTCTAATAGAAATAGGAAGTTTGTTTTACAGCTATCGTCTCATCAAACATTTTGTCCTCTTCAAACATTGGCAGGGATATATTATTTATTCTATTAAACAGAAACTTAAGCAGGAATATATTACTCTTTCAGGACATGAAATCAAGTGCTTACGTTTATCTGGTGTTGAGGTCTGTTTTGGTAAAACTCAGACCTATTCAATTAAAAAATATTTGAAGTTATTTTTTAAATTTTTTTGGTGATTCTTTGTTTGCAGGTCACTTACACAGTGTCATCACCTGAGATTGCCTTTACAGGTGACACAATGTCTGATTTTGTTATTGACCCAGATAATGCAGATGTCCTAAAAGCTCGGATTCTTGTCATGGAGGTGCATATTATTTTTTTATTTGTTGATCTGCAATGATTTTGTATAGTCTTTTTTTTTTCAACCATTTGAAGGATGAGTTGTCTTATGGGCCCTTGTTAATTTTGTGTTGCATTTGAATTTCTCACTTCAGTTCATGACTGCATGGTTTTATGCAGTCCATTAGGTGTTCGGATTTTTCAATAGTTAATTTCTCTGAGTGAGCGACGTATACAACTTGCTTTAGATGGTCATTATCAATGTCTCTCTCCTATTGGTTTCTCCTCTTATTTGGATCTACCATATTACATAACTTTTTCTTTGTTGCATGAAAAATGTATCACCTTTTTTAGCTTATTAAATTTGCAATCTTGATTTTTGAGTAGAAAAAGAAGCAGATGTCTTATGAAAGGGAAATCCTTGATACCAACATATCTTGTAATTTTTATGATATTTTTGGTCGTGAAATAGAAAGACAACTTTTATAGATATGATGCAAGGTTGGGAACATTTAATATTTAAAGCTGTTATGGTGACATTTCGTGCATATGATAGTAAGCTGTCAATACTATAGTTACCATTTTGTTTGTCATGTGTTTCCGGCAATTTTTTTTGCTGCTCTTTGAACATCTTGAATTGCTCCAACATCCACTCTCATCCCTACTTTGTTCATGGCATCCTCATTCAGAATGTTATTCAAGCAACCTATACTTTATTCAAATTTTACCTAAACAGAGTTTTGATTTATTAAATTTACACTCCGTGCCATTTTCATGTTTTCTACCTGATTATTTACTTATAAGAAAGCAATTTCAATGATTTTTCAATGCAGTATCAAAAACATTTCAAGAGTAAATGATGGTGTTCATTTTCAAGGGATTATAATAGTATTTTTGTGATTTGCCTGGCATAACATTTAAGGAGTAATTTTTCATTTTTTTTAATGTCATGTCATGCATATAAATATGGCATACGTAACCAGTGGCTGAGGAAAAGATTTTAAGGATTATATGTATTCATAATATGGTGATGTTGGGCCTTATTCGACAAAACTGATTTCAGGACTTGAAACAGTTGGGCCAAAAAAATTACAAATTCCCACTAGAGAGAAATGCTGTAAGAAGTTTAAAACCATTGAGGCGGAGGGAAAAACCTAATAACAATAAGTACGTCAGATTTGTAGTTGTTGTACTAATCAACCAAGCTTGCATCCATTCCAAAGTTGATCGTAGAATACATGTGAAATGTTGCTTGACTTATCAACCAAGCCTACATACAATTCGAAGACGCTGTTAGAGTTTTCCACTAACTAGTGACTTCTTCAGAAATTCTTGAAGAACATTACCATCATAACTTCTTTTTTGGCTCAAGGGGTAACACATGATCTAAAACAGTCCTTTCAAAGAAAGTCTGGAGAGAAGTGCTAGATCAAGTAGCCTAATTACAAGTATATAAGTTAAATGACATGACATTGGGAAGTGTTTATCACACACACCAGTTCATTTCAGGTTCAAAACATTCTTGCGATTTAATCTGGTAAACAGCTTTTAATGAAAACCAAATAGCAAAGAAAACTTGTGCTTAAAAGAAAAATTAAAACGATCTTATAATGAAAACTCTAAGATTATAAACCTGAGAAGGTTCATCCAATGAACCGTACTCAGAATGTTAAATCCAAATTTGTGTGTAGATAGAAGAAGAATCTTTTGAGATATCTAGGAAATAAGGTTAGGCAGAAAGATTGTTAGTAGGAAGACAAAAAAAGTAGGAAAGTATAGGAAAATAATAATATTTATTGCTCAGAATGCGAGTAGAAAATATAGAGGTTTAAGGTGAGAGCCAAAAGGTTCCTCCGTAAGAAAGAAGTCCCCCTTGTATAATATTAAGGGGTGACCATACATAGAAAGCTCATATAAGGTAATTTCCACACAAGTGAATTCCCGCCTAAGCTGATGGCAGTGAGCTAGTATAGGTTTACTGACTGATGAGGGTGAGTAGCCCATTGTCTAATGAGTATGTGAGTAAGGATGGGGTAGAGGAGAGTAGTCAGATCATTCCTCTGCATAGTGGTTAGATGTCGGTGAGTTGAATTATGCCTTGCCTTTTGGTTATCATTCTATACGTCCTTGGCTCGTTCGGTCAGATTTATCTTCCCTTGTTAGACACACTTTTTGGCTAGTATATTTATTTTGAGTTGTCAAGTACCCTTTATACGAGTACACTTGTCTTGATAGATAGGCTTGTTTGGGCTTTCCCACTACTTTAGCTATGTATTTAGCTCATCGATTCTTCTGTTCCTTGTAGAGGTACCTCGCAAAATGATAGAAGAATAATTAATAGTAAACATTTAATGATCTCATAAAATTCATGCAATTATTGAGAGGTCACATTGCCGTGACCAGCTTCACTTCTGCTAACATCAGGGAGATGATCGGTTTCTCTCTTACTAGCAGATATAGCGGCGAGTCCGCGAAGGGTGAGTCTACTCAGCGACTGGGGAATGATGTGGAGGAAGAACAATGAGCATTCGTAGGCTTCTCAAAGGTCATTACTCTACTAGAGGAGGTTTCCCTCCTAAGGGAAGCTTTAGACTTGTTCCAGTGGGACATAGGCGACCTGCGAGCACATTTGGAGCTAGAGTTGTAACGATGACGGTCTTTGGTGACGGGGTACCAACACAACTTTGCGACTATGAGGGCTAAAATAGCATTACATAAGAATTTGGTCAAGTCGCGAAGTACTTTCTCCTTTTTCTGATGCGAATTTTTTGTTTGATTATGTGCGAAAAACTTGGACTCATTGAGGACTAGCATTCAAACTTAGTAATAAAATTGTTGAAAAGATAATGTATTAGGGTTATAGCGAGTGTGGTGTACTTTTTTTACCCGTAAATAAAAATAAATATTTTTGTATTTCTCTAATCGCGGGTACTATTTGATTTTTTACTGTTGCACATTATTTGTTTCCTTGTAGCCTTTGTTGCTTGAGATATTCATGAGATTTAGGCAATCATTTCTTTAATGCTTGATGTGACGTCCGTGTTACCATGCCTTTTTTATGGTGTCTATAAATTCTTTCTAGCTGGAGTAGTTGGGGACTTTATTTCTCTTCTTAAGAGTGCGAGTAGAATTGCTTTGTGAGTAGATCTTGATCACCTTTTCATCATCAGCGAATAGGATGCCTCATCTTTCATCAAGCCAAATCAAGGAAGTTCCCAAAGTGGACTCCTCCGTCACGACCTTCGTGTTTTACCAATACTGTAATGCCATCCCAAACTTTACTTTGCGAGTGGCTGAGAAGAACGAGCACCTCAACTCGATGAGATGCATGAGCTGTGCATTCCACTCGCTCATTTCAGAAATGGGTTCTGACTTCCTCTTCTCCGTGTGGATTGACATGCTTAACTTCTTCGGAGAGGTTGCCTCTTAAGTCCTTCCCAACTCAGTGGAGAGCATCACTACTTTAATCTTATGTGGTAAGAGGGAATTCCATAGAGCTTGGACCTCTTATGCCGAGCATTCATGGTGACAGGCCACCAGGACAGTATCGTGCAATTTTCAGCGACTTTGTTGAAAATTCATGGTTTGTAGAATAAGGTGTAGAAGTGGCGCTCATAGTTTCTGTTTGTGAAGAGCACATCTCAATGGCAAATGCCTATCCCTCTTACTTACTAGGCGGCGGGGCTACCAAGCTCGATCGAGTGTCGAGGAGGAGGTAATGTAGGCTGTGCTCATGACTCTCTCTTTCTTCTCTTCAGCAAGGGTTCCGCCATTGGTAAATTTATTTTCTTTTTTACCTGCTAGTCATCTTATACATTTGGCGACTTGTTCTTCTATTTTTTTCTCTTCTTGTTTAATCGCAGGACTCTCGCTTCTCTCGAGCTTAGCCTTGAAGTGCTCCAATTCCTTGAGGAAGGCGAGCACGAGATTGGCGAGCAACTGGTCAGTGGCGAGTGCCCAGCCTCTCTCAAGGTTGGTGAGGAGGAAGAGGAGGAAGGGGAACCGAGTGTGGCTCCCATCAAGGCTACTGATGAGACAGGGTTGAATACAACTCCCATAAAGTCTAGAAAACGAGATGCGAGCTCGACTCCTAGTAGCCTCCAGTAGAGCCACGAGTCTGTGGAGGAGGAAGAGCAGGAGGAAGGCTTGGAGAATAATTATACTCCAAACTTGCTGAGCTCATGAAGCTTACGAGCTTGACTCTTCCATCTTCTCACATGATCTTGACATTCTCTTGGGCAACCTTCCTAATGCTCGCCTGCCACATGCTGGCATGACTGCTCAGGCGATAGCGTGGCAGCCGACCTTGGAGGTTTGCCACAAATTTTTTGAGAAGAGGAAGGAGGCTTTTGCAAATAAGTCCCAGCTGGCGAGTACAAAGAAGCTAACAACTCTCGAAGCTAAGCATAGGGATTTTTAGGCTGAGGTTGCTCACTAAGAAGAAGAGATGGAGAGGGCGACCATGGAGCTTACTCTCCTTGTGGAGGCAAAGAGAGAATTAGAGGAGGAATTCTCGCATCGAATTGAAGAGTTTCAAAAGAAAGAAGCCAAGTTCGTTGAGTTTCTCAATTCTAACGAGTACCAAGATTTTACAGCAGAAGTTCAAGGATGGCGCCCATTTTGTTATCATTATATTGGTGAAACATGGTCATGTTAATGCCAAATTTTTAGATTTCTCAAATATACTTGCACTCACGGACTCAAATGATGATGACGACAAGAGCAGTTTGAGTTGACATATCCTTTCCTTTTTCATTTCTTTATAAGTTTTTTTTGTGAGTAGGATGTATGTATCTTACTCGATTATTGAAAAATTATTTTATATGAAATGAAAATCACAAGTACATTTCTAGTCGAGTATACTTATTTGAGACTGAATTTATTTCTTTGATGAATATTTCTGAATGAATGTTCTATTATTGAGTTGATATTCACTGGTCGATATGCAAATAACCCTATTTATAACTTAGAATATTTAGATCACTGATCAACAGGAACTTTCCTAGTGGTCGTTTTAGCATTGAGAGCTTATGTATACTCGTCAGATTGATACTCATTCATTAATATGTGAATAACTTTGTTTATGACGTTGTCTATTTGAGAGAATCTTCTCTAGATAATCGCTTTTGTATAGCTAATTTGTTTATACTTGCAATGATGATGCTCGTTTGTTTGAATGAATTGGCTTTTGACTTAGAATATTTGAGTTATTAATCAATAGAAAGAACCTCCCTGAATGATTGTTTTAGTATCGTGGGTTTATGTGTACTCGTCAGATTGTTACTTATTCATTGATGCATGGATAACTTCACCTATGACTTAGAATGCTTGTCACCGATCACATGAGAGCTCGTTCTTTATATAGTCGCATTCTGTGTTTGAGGGATAGTCTTGACTTGCCAATTAGGAGAATTGATCTTTTCTTAGTCATCGACCTCAAGGGATATCGACCTTACATTTTAGTCACCAACCGCACAGACTGTTGGTCTTTTTAATTGGCAATGAGGAGAGTTGTCTTCTTTGATCTTGTTGCCGACCTTACGGGGTGTAGGTCTTACACTATAATTGTCAATCAAACGGAGTGTTGGTCTTTTGAGTTGCCAACTTCATGGGATGTCGGTCTTACATTATACTTTCCAATCATACAAAGTGTTTGTCTTTTAAGTTGTCACTAGGAGAATTGGTTTTTTTTTAGTTTAGTTGCTACCTCATGTGGTGTTGGTCTTACACTATAGATCTTGAAGATAGCTTGTTAGACTAGTCTTAATGGGCCAAGATTAACATGCTAAGTATTCGGATCTTCTACTCGAACTTTCTCTACTTGCCGAGTGAGACTTTTCCTTGGGCTAAAAATGATGCACCGATAATTTTGAATTATCACTTAGCTCCCCAAGTGTTCTTGCATTAAGGGTTTGCTTTACTCGACATCAGTATTTCTCGTGCTAAGTTTTTGGATCTCCTACTCCGGCTTTCACCACTTGTCGAGTGGGACCTTTCTTTGTGCCAAAAAATGACGCACCAAATATCTTGAGACATTACACAACTCCTCGAGTATAAGTTTCATCTTTTAGCATTCAAGTATGCTCCTTTGGAAACTATCATTATTCAACCAATTAACTCATTTAAGGAGTAAAATATATATAATTTTATTATTAAAATTAGGAAGATATATGATATTCGATACTAGTAAAACAAGCATTAATGATAGGAATTTTTTCTTAAGAATAATTTTTCTCAAATCTCTAGCATTCCATATTCTTGGTATGTCTTCACCAAAATGAGATTGTAGTCGGTATGCGCCAGGATCTACTTGCTCTTTGATTATAAAAGGTCTATCCCATTTGCGGGTGAGTTTGTCCAGAATATTTTGTCGGCGGCCGCTTTCTTTAGCGATGTCTCGAGTCCCAAGTCATGCGCCTTAGACTCTTGATGCTAAAAAGTCAGCTTAACCCTTGCAACACAGGATTAAAATGTTCAAGACTCTTTAGAGAGGAGAGAGTAGAAAGATGGAAAAACACTTTACTAAGTAAAAAATTTTACAATACAAGATTGCTTAGGAATCTTGGTTCTTCTTCCTGTTGTCTCAAATGAGGGGTGAGGACCTCTATTTATAGTCCTCCCTATGGCCTAAAGAAAATTCTAGATAAAAGGTTATAAAATATAATAGAATATACATAATTCTAGATTATTTCACACTACTCTTACCATGTACAAGGATTTTAGAGTATTCCATACTATCCTAGAGTTCTCTTGAAGCATTCCTCTTCCAAAGTCTCCTGGATTTTAGTTTAACCCTTTGGAGTCCTCAAGATTGTTCCTCCTCTTTCTATATTTCTCTAAAAGCTTCCTTTCTTGTTTATGGCTAAGAGAGCATGACTAACTTCTTTTGTAATGTTACTCCGTTACAATGAGGTCGCTGCTTTTGAAATACTTCTCCTTCACATAGCGATTGTGGTACTTGGCCATCCACCATTTTATTTTTTCTTGCCTTAGTGATGTCTCATTCTGAGTTCTTCGAGTATATCCAATGTGTTTTCTATAGCCTCTGAGTTTGCTTGAACCCACTTGCCATCTCCATCCCACATTCTTTCCATTGTTAGGACTCTTTGACTTTGGACTTCATACTTGACTAGTAGGACAGCTTCTGTGTCATGTGATAATATAAAGGGCGAGTGTCTGATTGCATTATTGGGAGTTGTCTTGAGCATCCAGAATGCCACGGATAGTGTATCTACTTAGCTTTGATGTCTTCCACCTTTTTCTTGAGCAAGTTGAGTAACTACTTGTTAGCGGCTTCCACTTGTTCATTGCTCTGCGGGTGATATATTGATGTAGTCTGATTAGGATTCGTTGAATTCCTTTAGGCCTCTCTTGGTGAATTGAGGCCCATTGTCAGTGATGATCATCAATGGCAACCCATACATGCAAATAATATTTAGTCAAAACAATGTTTCTTATTATTTGAGAAGTGATTTTTGTGAGTGGCTTTGCTTCTATACATTTGCTGAAGTAGTAAATCATGAATAAGATGAACTTTCTTTGTCCGTTGACACTTGACAATAGACCCATCAGATCCATTCCTCAAACAATGAATAGCTAAAGACTAGTGATGAGTTGCAATGTTGTGACGACTAAAGCTTCGTATTAAACTTGATTGTTTGTTACCTTGAAATTGAATTTAACTGGTTGTGTTATTTGTGAGCTCTCTTGGACTCTTTAGTACTATACTTGCTCGCATAGTTGGTTCGCCGGAAGAGCCATCGACGTATAGTCACCACAAGGGCTCCAAGTTGATGAGAATATCTTATGAGCTGCTGAAATCAACAAAGAAATCTATGAATGCTTGAGTTTTGATGGCGGTTCGAGACGAGTATGATATGTTAAACTCGCTCAATTTTATGGACCATTTGAGCAATCTTCCCGAGCGATCAAGTTTAGTGAGCATAGATTTAAGCAGTATCAGTGATGACTTGTATGGAGTGTGCTTGAAAATAAAGTCAGTTGTTTGGCTGAGGTGATTAATGCAAGTGTGAGTTTCTCCATGATTAGGTTGTTCAATTGGGCACCTCGTAGAGATTTGCTGACATGGTAGATGGGTCATTAGTTCCCACCTTTTTTTTATTAGGACTGAGCTGATCGAGTCTTCTCTCACTGTTAAGTACAGCAACAAGACCTCTCTCCTTTGGGCTCTACAACAAAGGAGGGAGATGCTAGTAGAGTCTTCAAATCATTAAATATTTTTTTCACATTTTAGGGTCCATTCAAACTTCTTCACTGTCCTTAGATCCTTGAAAAATGATGAGCAACGTTCTCCTCCTCTCGACATGAACCTGTTCAGCTTTTTGACTAGCAGGTTGTTAATATAGATTTTTCACATTTCTCTTCTTCTATTCTTTGTACACCCAATCCACGAGTCTCTGGTAGGTTGCTCCTGTGTTTTTCAATCTGAAAGGCATAACTCTGTAACAGTATAGTCCTTCACCAGTAATGAAAGTCGTTTTCTCAGAGTCCGCAGGGTGCATCTGAATTTGGTGATATCCTAAAATTTGTCGAGGGAACTCATCATCGAGAATTCTGCCGCCAAGTTCACAAGCTCCTCTATTCAAGGGAGAGGATGCTTGTCTTTCGAACTTGCTTAGTTTAAGTTGGTGAAGTTAACACACATTCTTCATTTGCCGCCCAACTTTTGCACCATCACTACATTGGGTACTCATTCGGGATATTGAACTTCTTTAATGAAATTAGCTTCAACTAGTTTAGCAACTCCTCCTTGATATACTCAGCGAGTATGGATGTTATTTTTCTCTTTTTTTACTTAATGGGTTGTGTGTTTGCGCGAACATTAAAGCAATGACAAGTAATGCTAATGTCAATGCCTGGCATCTTTGTTGCTGTCTAGGTGAATACATCTATATTGTTCATCAGAGTTCGAACGATGGTTTCTTTATGCTCGGGATAGAAAGCCGAGCAGACCCTCAATGCTCGCCCATTGCCTTACATGATCGGAATTTCTTCTATCTCAAAGAGTTTAATTCATGTTCGCTCTATGTCCAGTTACAGCACTTCGTCTTCCTTGCTCGACTTGCCAACAACTTTCAAGTAGTACGCGCAGGATTGGTGAGGTTCCCTCTGATGGTAGTCTCTTCTCCTATCGCGGGGAATTTAATGGCTAAACGATATGTCGATGCCACCGCTCTAAATGTGTTGAGTAGAGGTCGACCAAATATAGCATTGCAAGTAATGGAAGACTCTATCACGATGAAGTTGACCATGGTTGTGAACTGCTTCCTGTCTTCCCCCCCAAGTGAAGAGAAGAGTAATCATCCCCCCTAGCTTTTTTATTCTCTCATGAGAAACCATACAATGGTTCTCCAGTGGGCGCTAGTTTGGAATTCGCTAGCCTAGTTTATCAAAGACTGATTTAAAAATAATATTGACCGAGCTCCCCATATCAATCAAAATGCTTTCTACTTGATAGTTGGCGACTAGGACTTTGTTATAGGGATTTATGATAGCGGGTCTAGCTCTTTTCGAAAAACTCACTAGCACGATGGTAGTAGAGGGTGCTCGCATCAAAGATATTGATTTTATTTATGAGATCCAGATGAAGCTCTCAACAATAAAACAAAGTGACTTTTTTGTTATTGAATATTTCAATTCAATGAAAGTCTATTAGTTGGAACTAGATTATTATAATGAAAGCATATTGATTGGAATTTGATTATTATTAAGATTTCATGGTGAAATATGGTGATGAAGCTATGGTTTTCAAATAATATGTAGAAAGAAAAGGATGTTTGAGTTTCTTATAGGAGTCAATGTTGAATTCAATTAAATTTATATTCGAATTTTAAGCAAATAAAATTTGCCATCCATCCATAGATGAGGTTTTCTCTCTCATAATAGCCAAAGGAAGAATGATGATAATGCTTGACACTCAACTCTAAAATATTGGCCATGACAAACCATAAAAACATAAGGGATTTATTATTGACTTTTTTTTCAAAAAAAGCGGGCAAAAACTTTTTTCAAAAGCATCTTGTGGAATTATTGTATGGCAAAAGGTGCATATTTATACTTGTCAATAGTGAATAATGTGCTATAGCGCAAAGATCATTATATGCCATAGCATAGGCAAGTGTGCAAAATATAAAAAATAAGAATAAAAATGAAACTTAATATGAAAGACTATTAGATTGAAAGATAAACTTTTATGATAACCAAAATGATCAAAGTCATATTTAAGTTTAATTGCTTGGTGCTTCAACTACTTAAAATTCAAAATATTATAATTTTTTTGTAATTCTAATATTTTTTTAAGAAATTAAGCAAATTAACTTGAAAATTATCATCATCTTCATAAATCCAAGAAGCCTTGTTTCTTGATCAGCATCATTATTATCTCATAAATCATAATCTTTATTATCACCCTCATCATTTATGCTCAATTGCTAAAATGTTAAACCTATACAAAGATTTATTTATTTTTCTTTCCTTTAGTTCGTCTTGAATATTGATGTTTTTTCACAAACACTATTTGTTATTGCGATAGGATGCCATTTTAAATCTTTCTTACAAATAACTAAGTCATTATCTTCATATAGATAGGGCAATGATTATAAAATTTAGAAAGAAATCAAGATGGAAAACTAAATGTCTAAAAATAAAAGCTCAAACAATGTGAAACACCTATGAATCTTTGTCAAGTGCTTCTCCTTCATTAAAGATGGTTGGAACATCTAACTTTGGTGAGAGCACTTGGCTTTGAAAAGAGCATTAGGATTATTGTCAAGACCTTCGCTGAAGATGGTTTGAGCATGACTTGGACGAGAGCTTTCAAGTTTGGTAAGAGAAACAAGAAGAATGAAGATGGTTTGAAGGAGAGGTTGAGATGTTTGACATGTGGCATTCTTGATGATTTAGAGTAGAAGTCAAATGATGCAAAGAGACGGAGGGTGCAAGAGATAAAGATACAAGTGCTTTGAGACAAGCCCTAAAACTCTAATAAATTTAATTGGGATAAAATAAAATTAGTAAATATGTAATAAATAATATAAATATTGATTTCAAACCTTAAATTATAAAAATTAAAAATAGCTTATTTGATATGAGCTTTGTGCTATGCATTATTGCCCATGAATGACCTCCCAAATAGTTTGTGCCATTTTTATCTCTTACATCATGCCAAGCAAATGACTTGGATGGTGCATGATGCCATGCTCCGTGTGTACATTTATTGGCTCTATCTACATATCTTAGTATATCAAAGAGAAATGTTGGAAACTCAATGAAAGTTGAAGTCTATGGTGAAAACAAAGAAGACTAATCAAAAGGGTAGGCCTATCTGATTAACAAGAAGTGCTCAATTCAAATGAAATTAAAAACCTAGAAACTTCATCAATTTTGTAAAAATCTTTCTAGGTCATGCTTTCTAACTCAAAGGAGATTCAGCTTTGTACTTCCCCTAATATATGGGCAATATATTTAGTAGCTACTAATCATATGGAAAATCATGCCCATGCTTTTCAAACTTACAACTCTTGTCCCCGTAATAATAAAAAAAGGCAACTCAAATATGTTTGATCTTGGATTGTTTAAGGGTGACACTAAACCTTACTTGTAAGACTAGCTTGGTGATATTGAGAGGAGAGAGAGGAGGATGTAGGATACTTCGAGAGATTAGAGTAGAGAGAGAAAATCTAAAAAAGCTTTTTGTTTGTAATCACTCAAGTGAATACATAAAATCTTATTTTGAAATGCATTTAAATACAAAAAGTTCAGAAGTAAAAGTATTGTAAAAATGACCAAAGGTAAAAAGCCCCTAAATATACCTTTTGACATTTTATTTATTGAATTAGAGGGATACAATAATGTCTTTGTTACAAGTAATAAATAGTAAAAAAAAGGCAGGTACAGACACAGTGGATTATTTTGGTAGACACATGTATAATGATCTATTATGACAGTGAAGGCTACCCTTTATTGACTTAGCCTTCTATATGAGATGACTCATTGTGTCCCACATAGGAGACGAGTGTGTTGGATGACTTCTTATTAAAATTTAGCATGGGCGAGTGGCTAAAGAGTTTCTCAATTTAGTACTTTTGGCAAGTAGTTCGGGCCAATTGCTTGATGAGTTGTGATAAGCTCTTAGTCAGGTAGAGAGTTCCTTGCTTAAAGTACCACCTAGTCTAACTTAATCAATTGATTGTAGGGAGAGTTATGACTTGGTTTGAACTTAAGCTCCATGACAACTAAGTGACTTGTGTATACCTTAGATATGCATTTAGTTATATGATTTTCTCACTATTTGAAGAGGTGACTTATACAAGGATGAGAAAATTAATGAATCAACTAAAAGTATTTGTAATACATAAAAAGAAATAACTTATGGTCCTATGTGCATCTTTCATTAAATGTGTACTATCGCCTTTATATTTGGTTGCTTATGTGATGGTTGTGATTTTTTTGGCTTATAAATTGGGGCATTTTGTTCATTTGATTTGCTTTTTATTCTTGTTATTGATGAGTGTTCATATTTTAAGATAGCTACATCGGCAATCGTCAACTATAGAAGTTTCTCATGCGAAAGTGAAGTTTCTCATGCAAAGTGAAGTTTCTCATGCGAAAGTGCAAGACAACAAATATTGAAGTTGATGAGTAGCGATTGAATTGACAAGCGGAGACGATGAGTGGAATGCTTGCCGAGGTGGTTTTGGCGCTGGAGAGCTTTCCTAGATGTCCCAAGTGATGATGGTGCACTTGGCTAGATGTCTAAGCGATGATGGTGCACTTGCTTAGGTGAGATTGTCTGCAAAGGGAGTCAAAGAAGTCGTTGATCGCAAGCAAAGGTCACCTCTTCATAGTATTGATGTGGTTGCTCGCCTTATAGAGGTATCTGTCTTGTGTTGCATTTCTCATGTTATTGTTAGCTACTATTTAAAATTGTGTTTACTTACAGGTAGGGTGGCTCTAGGTTGCTAGTGGAAAGTGGTCAATTGGCTACCATTGTTGAAGGTAAGCCCCTATTCTTGGTGAGTTTCTTTTTGGGGAGTTGGCACATTCTTGTCTTGACAAATCTAGAATTCACTTAACAATTGGTGAGTTTTTAGGTCGAGCTTCTAGTTGGTTGGAGGCTTCGTTATTTTTACAATGAATTTCTAAGCCATGGATGGCCAACCTAATAAAGTGCCTCATTGCTTTGTTGATGAGTGTTTTGGATAAGCAATTTTATGTCCTAATACATTTTTGTATTCCACTTGGGCAACCCTAGCTATGGAGAGAGGTGAGTTGATGAGCTCTTTTTGTTTAGCTTTCTAGAAAGCTTTTTAGTGAATGGGCGAGCAACATGCTAGCTCTTTTTTAGTGTGAGTAGAGAATTTTGTTGTGAGTAGATGTAGCGACTAATGAATGCTCAATAACCACCAACCTAAGGTCAAGTTTAGAAGAGCTAGGTGAGAGAAGCTCCTCAGAGTGGAGGCTGAGTTCACTAGCTTGTGATTGTAGTTACAACACAACAACAACAACAAGCCTTTATCCCACTATGTGGGGTCAACTACATAATCCTTCTTCTCCATTGTGTCCTATTATGTGTAGAATTCTCATTTAATTTAAGTATTTTAAGGACATTTTTTATACATCTTAACCAAGTATTTTTAGGTCTATCTCTACCTTTCTTAACATAATGCAAATCTAATACATTTACTCTCCTAACTAGGTCATCGAACGGTCGATGTTTTATATGGCCAAACCATCTAAGGCGACTCTCTTTAATCTTATATGTCACTAGAGCTACTCCAACTTTTTCCCAAATATACTCATTTCGCCTTTTATCTTTAAGAGTAAAGCCACTCATCCACCTGTGCATCCTCATCTCTGCAAAATTTAACTTAATCTTATGCTTCTCTTTTATTGGCCAACATTCTGCACTATTAATCGTTGCAGGTCTTATCACCATCTTATAAAATTTTTTCTTAAGTTTAAGCGGTACTTTTCTATCACAGGCCAAATGCATTCCTCCACTTCAACCATCCAACTTGAATTCTACTAATAATATCTCCATCTATTTCACCATCATTTTAAACAATAGAGCAAATATTTGAATCTCACTCTTTTAATGACTTGTTTACCCAATCTCACAACACTACCACTAGAACTTCTACAAAAATTACACTCCATATATTCGGTTTAGATCTATTTAAACAAAACCTTTTTCAAGGTTGACCTATAATTCAAGTTTCTCTTGGATTCTCTCTCTAGTCTTATCAACAAGAATAATGTCATCAGCAAAAAGCATACACTAAGACACATCTTCCTGTAAATGCCTAGTAAGAACATCCATAAATAAGGGCTTAAAGTTGATCCTTGATGTAATCCAATTGAAATAGGAAAATATTTTGTCAATTCTCTTTGTGTTTGGACACAAGTAATAGCTCTAGTATACATATCCTTAATGACTTGAATATAACCAATATTAACTCCTTTATTTTCTAGAACTCCCCAAAGATCATCTCTTGAAACTTTATCATAAGCTTTCTCTAAATCAATAAATATCATATTATAGATCCTCCTTACTTTCTATATACTGCTCCATCAAACCTCTTAACAAATGTATAGCATCCATAGTAGATCTACCTGGCATGAAACCAAATTGATTGTGAGAAACTTTTGTATCACATCATAATCTATGCTCAATTACTCTCTCCCATAATTTTAATGTATGACACATTAACTTAATTCCTCTATAATTTGCACACTCTTGTGCATCATCTTTATTCTTAAATATATGAACTAACAAACTTTTCTCCACTCATCTGACATCTTTTTAGTCTTTAAAATAACATTAAAACATTTGTAAGCCAAGAAATTCCTTAATCTCCTAAATATTTTCATACTTTTATTGGAATATCATCAGGTCCTATTGTTTTTTCACATTTCGTTTTCTTTAAAGCTTATCTAATTTCAAATTTATTAATACGACGATAACAAAATTCTCTATTTTTGTTTAGGGTATTAAGGTTGTTAAAATCAATCGTATTTTCAGATCCTCAATTGAAACGTTTATCAAAATATCTCATCCATCTATTTTCAATATCATTTTCTAAGAAAAACACTTTATGATTTTCATTCTTAATACACCTCACTTGAACTAGATCTTTACTTCTCCTATCTCTTTGATTGACTAACCTATACATACATCTTTCACTTTCTTTGATGTATAATCTATTGTATAAATCACTAAAAACTAAATTTTTTATATTATATATTGCTTTCTTAGAATCTCTTCGGGCAACTTTATATCTTTCTCAATTCTTCGAGTTTTTACATTTAAACCAAATTTTATAACAATGCTTCTTATTTCTTATCTTTACTTGCACATTCTGATTCCACCACCAACTATTTTTATTAAAAGAAGTTTTTCCTTTTGATTCTCCAAGCGCATTTTTTGCAATTTGCTTAATTTCATTTGTTACTTTTTCCCACATAACATTAGGTGTAATTAGCTAGCCCAAAATTAAGAGTGGCCTTTTAGAGCAAGTTATTGCGTGAGCTGTAGGAGCTATGCATAAAGGTTGTGGCATCTCATCGCCATGATTTGCTAATAAAGTATTTTTAGTTCATGGAGGTGATGAGTTTGTCTTGTAATAGTTAACAAATAGTGGATTGATCCATCAAGATATTTTATTGGACTTATTGTTTCAGTATTTCTTTGATAAGTAGATGTAATGCATGTAATATTGTAATACTAATTATAATGAATGTATTGTAAGTGTGATGTAATGCTGAGTTGGAATGTAATAAAATTTGTTTTGTCGAGTTTGGCCTTTATTTACTTTTGCATGTCTTTGTTAATTTTTCTTTCCTGTGCTGATTTTACTTGTATTGATGCATATAGTGATATGGTGAGTTGTACTCAGTTTGTTTTATTGTATTGAGTTCGAGTGATTTTGTTAAATTTACGATGTCAAAGTTAGTGAGATTTTATAATGATGATGTGAAGATCGGATATCTTTGCATTTAGTTTTTGATTTGATGTTTCCTCAAAAATGAAGATTTTGTTCCTCTATAAATATTTACCTTTGTGTTTATCATTGCTTATTGGGCTTTTCTCTCTTTTTGCTTCTTTTGTGTGAGTGCATTGTTTTCTCCCAATTTCTTTATTATTATTTTTATGTGAGTACATCATAGTTGTCATGAGAAAGGTGCTCGTGCCTTGGACTCCTAGTATCACGAGTCCTCTAGTGTGACCATAATGTTGGTGAATGTGTTTAAGGTGTATTGCTATGGCAACATGAGCTTCTTAGGGCGGCGTACTTGCAAGAATGAGAGGTTCAATACGATTTATGAGGATGAGCTGTGTCCCATTTGATACCATATCTTCGGGTTAAGATTTCCATTGTGCCCAGAGTTTGCTGACAACCGTAACATAGGTTGGTGCCAACTTATTGCTGCCAAATTTTGTGGCTGGTATCATTACTTTTACTTTTTAGTTGTGAGTTTAGAGAATCCATGTAGTCTTATCCTATTCCGTCACCTATTCGTTGGTTAAAACCACGAGGATAGCATTGTATAGTTTTTTAATATCCACATTAAACTAAGAGGTTTAGTGAATAAACAAATTGGCAGAATAAGTTCCTGTTTGTGAAGTCATCAATTGGTAGGTCTGTACAGATTAGACTGAGCACTTTTGAGATGGATAATATAGTTGAATGCGATCAAGTCTGAGTTCTTCAAAAGGCTTCAAGATAAGTCACTCATTATCAATTTGTATCTCATACCCAGTAAGGTGCGTTAGAACATGCATGGTAAATGCTTGGCACTAACATTAGTTTTGAATTTTTTTCTTGAGATTTTACTAATTAATATTCTCAACTTATTGGCGGTGTTTCCCTTTTTTGTTTGGCAAGTCCCACTTAGGTTTTCCTGCATTGGCGCAGCAACAATCCCAATAATTTCACTCACCATAGTGGAGCCTAAGCCAATGTTGCTAGTGAATACACCAACTAAGGAGGCGTTCACATCAATATTGTGAGAAGAGCCAACTTGCCCAGCTATTAGGGCTGTTATTTTGCAGCCATTATAGAGGCTGTTGGATAAAGGGAAGAAAAAAGTCAATGTTGAGTCCTTGAAGATGAAGAAGAAGAAGAAGGTGGTGAAGAGGCAAACCGACTTATTCAAAACATGCTACGAGTCCTTATGAGTGGTTGATCCCTTCAACTATGTTTTCGATTTGAGGGACTGTTTATACTCGTCAATAATCTGGGATATGTTAGACTCAACTTCTATGTCGAAATTGCTTTCGCCTTAATGAACGTGCAGGTTATGAGCTAGTAAGCTGCATATGATCTTACCTAAGAGTAGTTTTTGGTCACTCTCAAACTACTAGGGAAGTTGGAGGTGGAGTGCCTAACCATGGCTTTATTGCGGGAAGAGTTTGAACTCTATGGGAGAGCTGAGAAGGTGCTCAAAAGGAGGTTGAGGAGGAGAAATTAAAGTTGCTACTGAACTTGTTCATTATGAAGAGGAACTCTATCAACGAGAAGCTGAGTTCTAACGCAAGAAAGCTACCTGTGCCAATTTTTTGGGAGCATGAGATGCTTATTGTGAACAAGTTCGAGTATGGTATCTAATTTAACAATTAGAGGCTAGTCGTTAGTAGCAACCTTGATAGTTGATTCTTGAATATGAACAACTGCTATGAGCTATCCAAATCCGATGAAAGTGACATGGTGAGTGTTGTAAGTTGACTCGGTTGTTGTACTTTTTCTTCCTTTTTTTTTACTTGGGTAAGAGAAGTTGTGATACTTTGGAATATGTAATAAAAGGAAATTTTATACTTTTCTTTTCTTTTGTTATTGAGAGATGGAGTGAATAGTAAAATTTTCTTGTGCTCATCTCATATTTCTAATTTTTTTAATACTTGTAGTTCATTGGACTTTAATACTCATTAGATATTTGTTTCATGTGTACTTCTCTGATTTTGAACTTCTAATGTATGTAATCATTTCGAATATACTCATCAATACTTACATTTGTAACTTATTTAAAAAATTTTATAGCTAATTGTGAACTTGGCTTAATTTACAGGATTATTGTTTGTACATAGGGGTACTTGACGAATGATGTGTACTATAGGAGGTACTTATAATTGTATTATTGCTAGTTATTTAATGGTGGTCTTAGTTTTACCTTACATTAAACCCTTGGTCCTCATGAGAGCACCACTTTGACTCAATAGTAAGAGGTGATATGCTACTCATTGTGAATTTCATTGCAAATGGGGAGTCAGCTTGTTATAGTTATAGCCATCACCTTAGATGCATCTCACTTTACGCCAGACTTGTATTCTTTGCGAGGGCACTCATCCAGATTTGCTTGATGATTTTTTAGGGGTTGAAATTAGTATTCTTTGCGAGGGCACTCATCCAGATTTGCTTGATGATTTTTTAGGGTTACTAATTTCAACGTACTTGGCACCTTAGAGTGAGTAGGCCCAAAAGTGAAAGAAATTAATGTTAAGCTTAGACTTACCTTCTTCTTGGAAGCTTTTACTTCCCTGTAGGTTTGCTTTAAGGTCTCAGTTCTTCTGTAATGAGTAATTTCATTGCGCTTAAGCATCTTGAGATTTGACTCTTGATCACCACTCAAGTTGGTCGGCCTTGTTTTTATAGTTGAATGTTCTAATTAAGTCGATGTTTTTCGAGCCACAATTAGCATACTTAGTGTTGTCTGTAGTAGGCTTGCTTGAGGCCAGTAGCATTCTTGTTTAGTCGATTTTCTTAAAATCACTTGCCCAAGGGTTGGTTACAAGTTCTTCTAGTGTAAAAAAGTGTGGTTGAGTTTATGACATTAAAGTCCTCACCTAGTTTGTAGGGTGAGTTTCTCGAGTCCTCAACAGTAGCATCAACAATAAGTTTTTATCCCATTACGTGAGGTCGGCTACATGAATCCTTTTTCTCCAGCGTACTATTAAGTATCAATTTCTCATTAAATCATAATAAATTAAGATCAATTTTTATACTTCCTATTAATTTCTCAAGTCCTTTATAAGTTATTTTTTATGTTTATTGATTTTTATTTTGCTAAATATTTTGGATGTTCTTGTTGAATGTTGTAACATATATTGAAAGAATCTGTATACATGAAATAATAAACGTAGGGAAAGAAACCTTTCTTTACGGATAACACTTCTTGAGATTACTGGCACTTCAGGTCCTCAACACTACTTTTTTCGAGTGCATCTAATAGTTGATAACTGCTCAAGCTGACTTACTTTTTTATGATCTAAGGATCATCCCATGTTGATCTAACTTTGCTGAGTGCAGTTTGACAAGTTTTGTCCACTTTCTTCAATAATAGGTCGCCTATTTGAAAAGTTCTTCGTTTATATGATATTGTTGTATTTTGTCATTTTCTTTTTGTCTCTTCTTGTCTCATTGAAGCCTGCGTTTTGTGTATTTTCAGTAAATCCAGCACTGTAAATTCAACCCTGTTTCTATGCCTTTGTTCATTTCTTCCCACTGGACATTATTATCTTCATAACCAACGGCTGCTATAACTCGTTAGTTGTGTATTTAACTAAGTAAACCTCGGTAACGCAGTCATATCCAGCTGAACAGAAAAGACTAATCGGACGCACATCTTTCAAATTATGCAATTTCAATTTCTTGACTATTTACAACTTACTGAAGAAGTTACTGACATGCCTATGCCTTGAGGTAACTGATTGGCATAGAAAAGCTGTTGGATATAACTAATGTAATAATTCGTATTTTTAATTTCATGCTTTTATCTGTTATGAATGCTCTTTTGTTGTTGTTACTGTTGTTATTTCTGATGCTAACAACTTCTTAAATGTTCTTGTAGAGTACTTTTGTTGATAATACAATGTCATTAGAGCATGCTAGAGAGTATGGCCACACACATTTATCCGAGGTTAGTTTTTTAAGTTGATTATTTCTTACTTGAGAGAATTAAACAAGATGTTTCCTTGACCTTTTTTTTTCATGTTTTTATGTTTGTCTTCTTGCTGCTGTCTAGATAGCCAGTTATGCAGATAAGTACCAGAACAAGGCAATAGTATTAATCCATTTTTCCGCTAGATATACTTCTGAGGTAAAACTCACCTACTTTTCATAAAACTGCACCTTTTTGACGTATTCTGTCTATGCCGGTAGAATCAAATTTGCCTTGGTTGACTTTTAACTATCGTCAATTTTATCCTTTCCACATTGCTTTAAGCTTTTCCCATCTGAAGTTTTTTCTGATCTTTTCTCCATTTATTTATAATTTGTTTATTCGTCAGATTATTCTATTCTTCATTGTAGCCTCTTGTAATTCTTTCTTTTGGAACATCTACTAAAGCGTAAGTTTTGCCTACTATTTTCAGCATGTTGTTGTACTTAAACCTAGTGGTTCTGTAATATTTAAGAAATTTGTCTTCTTTGCTGATATTTATTTGTAAATAAATCACGAAGTATATCGAAATAAATTGATGGTTGTGGCAATCTGGCTCTTCCTTAACTGCCATTTTTCAAACTTATTAAGTTGCTTTTATGTTCTGCTGCAATTTACGATTTAGCTTTTCTTTGTTTACTTTTTTAAGCATCTGTCTTGTAAAGTATATGTCTCAGCATTTCTTGCTAACTTCTCTCCGTTAAAATAACATTTACAGGATATTGAGGCTGCCATTGCAAAATTGCCTGCAACTTTAGCTTGCCGAACTTACGCACTGTTGGAGGGTTTCTAAATTCTTTGGAACATCATACTGCTTGAACATACTGGTACGTCAAGGCCCCTGGAGGCATGGTAACTTTTTCTCTAAAAATAATTAATTTTTTTTAAATGTGTTTCCTTTCAGAACTTAAATCGCCTTTGTGTATTCTCTCTGGATATGATACGCAATTAATGTGAAAAAAAAGGTCGCCAACATTATTGGCAGCATATTTATTTTTTTTCACATTACTTTCTTTTTTCCAAACAAAATATTGGGAACAAGACCTTGGACTATCTGTCTTTAATCTTGTTTCTGAATTTCTCAAATCTCAGGGGTTGTTTGGAATTAATTTTATTGTGTTTTTGCTTTTTATTTATTTTATTTTTAAAAATATATTTGTTTAGTAGATTTTTTAGTGTTTTTATTTTTTAAAAAATAAAAGATATTGTTTTTAAAAACACTCAAAAAAAATTTGAGTGTTTTAAAAATAATTATTAATATTAAATATGTTTTATTTTAAATTAAGATATAAATAAAATAAACTATAAACAAAAAGTAAACACTACCATTGCCGGTCCCAAGTCCGGATGCAAAAAGTGGAGGGTTGCGTAGAATGAGTAAATAAAATTTGTGAAAACGACATTTTTTAAATCATCAGAAAGCTTGGGGGCGTTTTGACGCTAAGATGACTTGAATACAAGAAAATGCTGCTACGATCTACGGTTAAATAAGCAAGGTTCCCATATTTTGACGGATGCGCAAAGAAGTTAGTCCATGAAACTAAAATTAGGTTAGGATCTTGGAATATAGGTATTTTACTGTAAATTAATGGAATTAATAGATATTATGGTTCATAAAGATAAATATTTTATGTGTTCAAGAAACTAAATGGGTTGGTGTGGCCAAGGAGATTGATAGTTTAGATTTTAAACTTTGGTATCGGTAAAAGTCGAACTAGAAATGGTATAGATAAAAGTTTGAAGGATAATGTTATAAGTATTAATAAATGTGGAGATAATTATACTTTAAAGATTATCATTGATCTAAGATTATCAACGAAGTTATACGCTCTGTAGGGAGAGTGCAAAAGAAAAATTTTGGAATGAATTAATACAACAGATACCTCAAGAAAACGTATTTATTGGAGGAGATTTAAATGGACATGTTGGTAGAGTAGTAAAGATTTTAAAGATTCAGGTGGTTATGGATTTGGAGTGAAGAAGGAAGGACTATATTAGATTTTCTTTAAATTATGATTTTGTAATTCTAATACTTTTTTTTAAGAAAAGAGATGAACATATTATTACTTATTAAATGGATCTAGAAAACACACATTGATTATTTTCGATAAGAAAAATAGATCGTTTAAATCAGAAAGATTGTAAGATCATACCAAGTAAAATTTTAAGCACCCAACATCGACTATTATTTTAGATTTTAAGATGAAAGATTGTAAGAGAAAAAAATAAACTAAATTATTGTCCAGGATTAGATGACACTGAACACAAATAAAAAATATTTTAAAAAGCCTACAAGATATTATTAGAATTTGGGGTGTTCATGTTAACGTTATGTGGAAAAAATATCAGTGAAATTAAGCAGTTAAAAAGATGTCTTGGAGAATCAAAGGAAAAGTTCTTTTAATAATAATAGGTGGTGAAAGTGCTGAAAAGATAAGATAAGAAGCATATAAAACTTGGTTTAGATGTAAAATTGAGAATTGGGAAAGATATAAAGTGTAGAGATTCTAAAGGAATATATGATGAAAATTTATTTTAGTGATTTATACAATAGATTAGATCAAAAGAAGTGAAAGATGTATGTATAAGTTAGCTGAAAGAGATAGGAGAAGTAAAGAGGGGAAAGGATGAAAATAATAAAGTCTTTTCTTAAAAAGATATTGAAAATAGGTGGATGAGATATTTTGATAAACTTTGATGAAAGATCCAAAAGACGATTGATTTTAGAACCTTAATACTAAACAAAATAGAGAATTTCATTTCTATCGTCAGATTAGTAAATCAAGAAGTGAAGCTGAAAATGAAATGTGGAAAAGCAAGAGACCGATAATATTCCAATAGATGTGGAAATGTTTAGGAGATCAAGGAATTTCTTGGCTTATAAATCTTTTAATGTTATTTTAAAGACTAAAAGATGCGATGAGTGGAGAAAGAGTCTATTGGTTTCTATATTTAAGAATAAAGGTGATGCACAAGAGTGTGCAAATTATAGAGAATTAAGTTAATGTGCCATACATTAAAATTATGGGAGAGAGTGAGCATAGGTTACGATGTGATACGTAAGTTTCTCACAATCGTTTGGTTTTATGCCGGTAGATCTACTATGGATGCTATACATTTGTTAAGAGGTTTAATAGAGAAGCATAGAGAAAGTAAGAAGGATCTACATATGATATTTATTGATTTAGAGAAAGCTTATGATAAAATCTCAAGAGATGTTCTTTGGAGAGTTCTAACGAAAGGAGTTAATATTGGTTATATTCATTAAGGATATGTATATTAGAGTCGTACTTGTGTCCAAACACAAGGAGGATTGACAAAATATTTTCCTATTTCTTGGATTACATCAAGGATCAACATTAAGCCCTTATCTTTTTACTTTAGTTATGGATGTTCTTACGAGGCATTTACAAGAAGATGTACCTTGGTGTATGCTTTTCGATGACATTCTTCTTGTTGATAAGACTAGAGGGAGTCCAAGTAAACTTGAATTATGGAGGTCAACTTTAGAGTCTAAAGGTTTTAAGTAGATCTAAAGCGAATATATGGAGTGTAATTTTAGTTTTAGAAATTTTAGTGATAGTTGTGACTTTAGGTGATCAAGTCATTAATAAGAGTGAGCGATTCAAATATTTAGGCTCTATTGTTCAAAATGACTTATGGTGGATGAGTGGCTTTACTCTGAGAGATAGAATGCAAAATAAGTATGTTCGGGAAAAAGTTGGAGTAGCTCCAGTGGTAGATAAGATTAGGGAGAGTCGCCTTAGATGGTTTGGTCACATAAAGCGTCCAATGACCATTAGGAGAGTAGATGCATTAGATTTGCCTTATGTTAAGAAAGGTAGAGGTAGACCTAAAAGACTTGGTTAAGATGTGAAAAAATGATCTTAGTATACTTGAATTATATGAGAATTTGACACATAATAGGACACAATGGAGAAGGATTCATGTAGACCCCACCTAGTGGGATTAAGTTGTTGTTGTTGTTGTTGTTGTTGTTGTATAAACAAAAAGTAGAAAAAATAAGTCATCCCAATTGGCCCTTAGATATTAGAGACATTTACATACATAGCACATAATTTTTATATATTTATATATTTAATATTTAAATTTTTATATTTATATAAATAGTATCAAAATTTTTTTAATATTATTTAAAAAATAGCATAATCATTAATTTTTTAAAGTGAAATGTATATTTTCATGTATAATAAAAGTATTATATTTATAAATATCAAAATTTCGTGTTAAATATGATGAATAAGAATTGTGTTATATATGTATGTAAATTTCTCATTATATTAATATTTAAGCTGTTGTTTTATTGGCCCTAACATTTTGAATGGCAGCTGAGATTCAGCAATATGAGAAACGCTAAATAGCCATCTTCTGTCCGGTGAATAACTCGGGCTATCATAGAATAGCTTTGATTTATAAAATGTTACTACTGTTTACTTCCTATTGGATCCAAAACTATCCATAACAGTAGAAACTTAGAGAACGAGAATCAAGATTTTGAGAGAAAGGAAATTTAGAGTGGTAAGCTTTAGGATTTTATTAGGCTGGCTCAGTGAGAAAATCTACCTATTGAGTTGCATAAACAAGAAAATGCATAGCAAGAAAATGGTTATTTGCTGTAAAATATATGAGATGTGTAGGTTAGTTATATTGGAATTGTTGGTGACTAAATTAAGCCTTCAATGAATGAGGCAGCCAGCTAATTTGTTGAAGTTGTTGATCTGCTGGACGAAATCGGTGGCTTATTAGTGGAAATTGCCGACTTGATTGAAGGAAGTTGCCAACTTATTTGAATAAATACTGCTGGCTAACTTTTGAGTTTGGGTGAGTCCATTTTGAATAAGCATTAGAATGGATATATTCTGATAAGTTCATTATGGTATTGGCAAGTTTTTAAAAAAAATGAATGAATTTATGATAATCTTGGCAATTTCACCATTTTTATTATTTAGCCTCGATTGAGTTTCTGTGAGCTGGGCTAACTTTAGCTTAAATCGAGTCTTTAGGATATTTGAATTTATACTTTTTAGATTATGGTGGTTGTAGATAATTTTATTTTATTTTACTGTTTAGAAAGTTTCTTTTCTCCTTCTATTTTTTTTTTTATTTTCTCTCAAAAATAGTCTTAGATGGCCATGATTTTAAAAATAAATTCAGTTGGACTTGCTAGTATGATTAGTTTTACTGGATCTAAATAAGCTTGTGGGTGATTGTTGGGAGTTATATAAAATATCATGCACGGAAAATTAGTTCGAGTATTTTAGAGCATTAATGGAACAAATGAAATCAAAGTACAAGAAAAATATCAAAATTAGATTTATGTGGAAAAACCTAAGAACGGAAAAAAAAATTACAAAGTCACACCATAAAGAGATCCACTATAAAAGAAAAATTGAGGAGAACAGAATATATTATATTTATCTGGAGCCTCTCTACACTTAAATCATTCTAAGGCACTCTTTTTATTCTCACACTCAAGAGAATACAGCGAAATAGGTCACTCAAATTTGCAAAAAAATTGTCTAAATATGAATTTTGCAGTGTGTCCCATGTCTTGTCCTCCACTACCTGTTTTCTTAAGAGCAGCCTAACATTCCTTGAAGTGCTATTTCTTTTCGTAGTTTCAACACTCCACCTTATCTTTTTCTCTTCTAGTCTTGGATTTTACTCTCCTTGATTTGGACCTGCTCTTGTTTGAGTTCATGTCTGAACTTCTTCCTCTGCTTTTAACATTCAATGCAGCACTTGAAGTTTCTCTACTAGCCCTATTACTGATTTCCTCGTTCAGCATCAATCCAAGAATATCATTGAAGTTTAACTTCATGTTGCCCAAAGAATTGCTCACTGTCATGATTAGTCCATCCCGACTGCCAGGAAAAGAAGATAAAAGTAAAAGTGCTCTTACTTTATCATCGAACTTGATGCCAACGAGCATAGTTGATTAGTCACAATATTGAAGTTGTTCAAATGCTCACATTGGAGTTCTATCAACCATCTTTATATTAAAAAGCCTTTCATCAAGAAAATCTTATTTGAAGTCGATAGCTTCTCATGCATTCTTATTAGTGCATTAATGAGATTCACTGTAGTCTTTTCATTCATAATATTAAAAGCAATAGATGAGGACAGCGATAGTCGAATAAAACTTAGTGTCATTCAATCGAGGACTTCCCATTCTTCTATAGATATGGACTCCGATTTTCTAGCATTCTCATCTAGTGACAAATACATGTTTTTTTGTATAGAAAATCCTCTAGCATCTTCCAAAAAGCGAAGTTTGTCCTGAACTTCTTAATCTTGAACTTCGAATCATCGGTCATTGCTCCCCCTCGAACTAAACTTTCAGAATCTTGGGTTTTGATATCAGTTGTTGGGAGATATATAAAATACCACGCACGAAAAATTAGTTGAAGTATTTTAGAACATTCATGAAACAAATGAAATTAAAGTACAAAAAAATATTAGAAGAACACCAGATTTACGTGAAAAAACTCAAAAAGTGGGAAAAAAAAACGGTCCGATCCTAACGCCGCAGCGCTTAGGTCATTGTTCATCATTGTTGAATCTGTTTACTCATTTGTTAACTAAAAAGCAACACCTAACGTGACATTTCTCGATATATAAAACGAAGCATGAACAATCATTTATTCGACGCGTCGTCGATTTAAATAAAATAAAAATTATATTATATTATTATTATTATTTTTATATATACATACAACACATTTACATATCATAAATGCAAGCAGTGGTTACTTGTTAAAACTATATGCAAAGACACCCAAGTCAATCCTCCTCATATAGTCGTCAAAAGCTCGTTGTTTTGAACAGCTTGTCGTTTGTTTAGTTAAAAAACAAACAGACATTTCGCTCATATATAAACGAAAGAACAAAAAACAAATTTCAACGAGAACACGAACAAGAGTTCGTGGCCAAGTCGTCGTTTACACCCTAGCGGTTAAAGCAACGAGGCGATGTCCTCTCTATCTCCCTAGTGCAAATCTAGCGCCGCGGTGCTATCCTTCTAGCGTCGAGACGCTACCTCCTATGTTCTTCACCTTTTAGCAACCATGTGCTGCATTTATAGTGCTTAAGTACTACACAATAAAATAAAATCAAGCTCCACAAAATAACAACTATGCCTGATTAGATTTTAAAAGACTAGTTAGGAGAACATAGTAGAGATGAAGGGAAAATATATAGTGAAATAAGTAGGAAAAAAGACTCAGAATCCATTATAGCTATTAATTGACCATATTCTTAAAAAAGGCATTGAAATCATTTATTTATAATTTGATTAAAGCTATAGAAAAGACTATATTATGACTAAAATAATAAGTGACTAATAGTTACATGCATGTGGATCACTCTCTCAATATAGGTAGACACACTCTCCTTAAGTTTTTGTAAAGAGTGAAGTCTCTAGTTGGATCCTACGAGTAGGTATCTGCTCGTGTGATAGAGGAAAATATTCAGGCGAGTACTAAAGATGAGATGTTATGGGTGAATGCCTGGGTGATCTCCAAAGTGAATTACTCATTTGCATCGAGTGTTGAAGATGAGTATTTGGGGTAGGCGCACCTTGTGGAATTCATGGTGATATTCTCTATGGTGATAGGATTTTTGAGGGGTATATCTTGTGGCATGTGGCTTGTCAAATAGACTTTGATAAGAGAGTATAGTGTCTTTTGAGTTGAATTTTTTTAGTGAGTTGATTCATGGTGGGTTCCTTTTGCTTGTATAGGGACAAGTGGGCTCTTAAGTGATCCTTTCTATGGTCTTATGTGCTTGATCATACCAAATAAAAAATATTTTAGAATTTATTTAAAATGTTTAAAAATGTAATATTTTAATTTGTAACATTGTATATTATTACATCATTTAAATCATATTAAAATAATTTTGATATTTATTATGTTATTTAATGTAATGTTGGTTCAATTTTAATTGAACTTTTTTATTCATTATTTAGTTTAATTCTAAAGCATTTCTGATCAAAAAGTTGTAGACTACTCGTGAAATCTTTGCACTCTGCGTTGCATCTCTAAGTTGAAGTTTTTGCAACATTTTCTGAGACATCTGTCATTACAAAAGGAACAAAATTACTAGGTGTTGTTTACATAATTCTTGTGCAAATGTAAGGGTTTTTCTTCACTTGTTTCTTACAAAAATCAAATTTATAATATTTTATTTTAAAAGCAAAGCATGCAACAAATTGAATATTACTGAATGATCTGAATTGGTTCAGATTGGTACTCTGTAAGTTTGAGTTTAATTCTATAAACAATTTTGTTGATGCGCATGCATAAAAAGCAGATGAAATAAGCCCGCTGTAATGAAGTTGAACTTCAATATCCCATTTGTATTGTTATTTAGTGTTGAGTCTAGTGGAAGATTACAAGAGCTCATATTCCGTATAGGATATTATGCACCATAGTTTAGACCTACAAATAAATCGAGCATTTGTCAAAGCTACTTGTGGCTCGTTAGATTAGAGCTCGTTCTTTATCGTTTAACTAATCAAACGATCTTGAATACTTTTGTAAAAACTCGATTGCTAAATGAACAAGTTTGAACAATTTGTTGTTCAGTTCATTTATGTTTATGAATAATATCATTTAAAGTTTATGAATAAGTTTGTTAAGCAAGCCAATTATGACTCGATTACAGTTTGATTTAAGTTTGTTTGTGAATAATATTGTTTAAATTTTTATTTTTTTATGTAGGGTTCATAAACTTTAATTGATACATCTCATGTATATTTTTTTCACAAATTATTCGCGAATAAGCTCGATTAAGGCTTGATTAAAACTTATTTATTTTATTAAATGACAGCTTGTTAACTGGCTTGATAAGTGAACAAACTTGAATTGAACTTAAGCTTGATAATAGTAAACAAGCTAAAGCTTGAACTCTATCCTAAAATGCTCTAGCTTGATAACGGTAAACTTGAACTTAAACATGCACATGCTTGACTCGTTTGCTGCCCTACTATAGATGCTCAAATTGATTCATTTGAGGCCTATTAAGGATAAATTTTATTGTGCTTTTTATTTTTAAGCATGTATTTATTTAAGGCTTGTTTGGAATCAATTTTGTTGTATTTTATATTTTTTTGTTATTTTAAAAAATATATTTATTTATGAGTCTTTTGGGATCGCATTTGTTTTTGTTTTTCATTTTTCATTTTTATTTTGTTTCAAATTAAAATATATTTGGTTATAATTGTTAATTTTAAAATCATTCAAAACCTATAAAAATTGCTTTGAGTATTTTTAAAAGCAATATTATTTATTTTTAAAAATAAAAAAATAAAACACTTAAAATTACACTTAATAAATAAGTTTTAAAAAATAACATAAAAATAAAAATAAAAAAATTTAACATAAAATTGATCCAAACAACCCCATTATATATTTTTTTAAAGTTTTTTTTTTTAAAATAATCACATTGCTTTTAAAAAAGCTTAAAAATAGTGTTTGGATGTTTCACCTTCAAATTTATTTTGTTTCAAATGAAAATATAAACAAAATAAAATTAAAAAAATAAAAACAATTGATCCTAAACAACCTCTTAATGTAATTTTTAAATATTTTAATTTTTTATGTTTAGAAATAAATGATGTTATTTTAAAAATATTCAAATTATTTTTGGATGTTTTGAGTGACTTTAAATATCATTATGATCATCAAAGTTATTATAATTTTAATCAAAATATGAATAAAATAAAATAAATATATAAAATAAATAATATATAATAAAAGTGATATCAAATAGCTCCTTGTAGAGGAGAAGAGGGAACCACTATTCTTTGCTTTAAAAATCAAGGATAGTACCACTTAATGAAATAGTTAGTAATTTATCTCTAATTCTTTCAAGATTATTAATTCCATCAATATAGAGAAAGTATTTGAAGATTGTAATTTTTATCGCAGTTTAATTCTTATTTTACATGTGCATCTTCTCTATGGTTATTTTTCCATAATGGTTGATTCATGGAGGCATTAAATCCCTACTTTTTCATGAAACAACAAATCATATGTAGTATTTAAGAGAAGTATCCAAAATAAAGCCTGTGATACATATTTGTCTTCTAGATCGTTTATTTTTTATATCTTATGATTTAAATATAAAACAAGTAAATAAATGAACTTCTACAAAAATGCAGAACTATATGAATTACTATTTCAACATGTTAACTTTTCAAACAAAACAATCTGCCTAACAAAATAAATAAATAAATAATAATATGTAATAATTAAATCTAAGCTTTTGAGAAACAATAATTTTTAGATGGTTCAACAACCTAATAGACTTATTTTCATGATTTTTCACATCAAAAATGTCAGTAAGAGTCAACACCACATTCTGTATGAATATCAAAGCTCCAACTTAATTGAATCCAATTGGTTGGACTTAGTGAAGTCTTAGGAGGAATCAATGTAGGAGGTTTGTAAAATTTTCATATATCATACGTTTGGCTCTGGGTAGTCCAGTCCTAAGGTGGATCTATTTCACTACATGAACTAAATCATTTCCTAGTGTGTATAAGTACTAAATTCAAGTAATCAATTTCTTTCATTGATTTAATTATTTGTATGATTAATCATAAGATTTTGAGAACTAGTTTGATCACTCTTGAAATCAATTTGCAGAATTTGACTCCTGGCTAAACCAAGAATGATGAATCCAAATTTGTCTATAGATGGAGGAGGAACTTTATGAGATACTTGGTAAATAGGATTAGATAAGAATATTGCAAATAGGAAGATAGAAAAGTAAAGAAGTGCAAAAGAATAATATTTTTTTCTCCTTTGAATCAAAGTGCAAAGATTACAAGGCCGAGAGAGAGAGAGGTCCCCCCTAAGAGAGGAGTTCCCCTTTTATAACACCAAAGGGTACGTACACATAGAAAGAACATATAAGATAAATTGAGTATAGGTGGATGCTCACCCAGGCTGGAAAAATTTTTACATGTAGTGGATATAGATCTAACAGATAGTAGAGGCGAGCAGCCCATTGATGTGCAAGTACACAAGGATTGGGCTGAGAAGAGAAGCCTTGTTATTCCTTTCAGTATTCGGCCACTGCTAATGAATTGATTCATGCTTTGTTCTTTCGATTAGTTGTATACTCAAAGCAGCGGGTAGGCACAAGCAAGCCTATATGTCAAGATGAGTGTACTTTGATAAAGGGTACTCGATAACCTAGAATAAGTATACTTATTAGAAGCAATGTCGAATAAGAGAATATTGATCTAACCTAGCGAGCCAAAGGACCTACAAAATACTAACCCAATGGCAAAGCATTATCCAACTCACTAGCATCTAGTGACTATGTAGAGGAACAATGTGACTACTCTCCTCTGCCACATCCTTAGTTGCATACTCTCAAGATAAAGGACTACTTGCCCCCATTAGTCAGTGAACTTATACTTGCTCACCGCCATCAACTTAGGCGAGAATTTACTTGTATTAAATATACTTTATATGATATTTTTATGTATGATCATCCCTTAATATTATAAAAGGGGGGATTCTTTCATATGGGGGAAGGCCTTTTGGCTCTCACTCTAAACCCCTATATTATGTACTTACATTATAAACATTATGGTCAATAAAGATTATTATTATTCCTACACTTTTTTACTTTCATGTCTTCATGCTAGCAATCTTTCTACCTAACCACTCAGGTATCTCGAAAGATTCTTGCTCCACCTATGAACAAACTTGGATATAACATTCATTTAGGAGCAGTGAGTGTCGATGAAGGTTAGAACCAGATGCCAGATACAAAGCTAAGTGGGACCTTCAACACGAGATCATTTAGCAGACATAGTGCAAAATGTCTAATAATTCACAACTCAATAGTATTTGTGTGACATTGAGGACAAGATCACTCACTTGGTGCTGGAGGCCTTCAAAAAACCACACTAGAAAGATATGAACCAAAGGAGAATGAAAGATCCACGAAATTATCCATTCACCAAGCTTAGCGAGAAAGAAGACATCCATCAAGGGTCCTCAGCTCTCATCCATCCAAAATCTTTGATTCTGAGGATGAATCCTACAACACTAATGAAAAAGAGGGCATGTCAAAGAACAACCACAATCAACTAATGCTTTCTATAAAGATTGCAAAAGCTCACCCACCTTATAGGTTTAAGATCCTACATCTTGAATCTTACAAAGGTCGAATAGATCTCACTGAGCATATAGCCTACTTTGAGTCTACCACATCACTATTAGACTTTGATGATAATGAAGTGTCAACTCTTCTTCACCACTTTCAAAGAGTCGGCCCTTAGGTGGTTCTTGTGCCTTCTTTTAAGAGTTATTACAACATTCACTGACTTCAAGAGGAAGTTCACTATGCAATTTGCTAGTGCTCAAAGCCACTGAAGAGTTCTCAAGTTCTCCTCAGATGAGCTAAGAGCTTGAATGTCCCTATGGAAGTCGTTACTGGATTCCAACAAGAGATCTGTGAGTCAAAGGTCTTGAACCTAATGTCGCTCAAGTGGCACTCAATCAAGGCTTAAAGGAGGCCCTTCAGGTATGCTTTGGGATTCTAATAACCTAAGACACTCATCGAACTACTAGAGCTAGTGAACAGTCATGCTAATGCTGAAGAGTATAATGAAGTGGTCCAACCAATATTGTTGACTAGGAAAAATGACTCGTTGAAGAGGACTTCAGAGCGACTACTTAGGGAAGGATATCAAAGGCAAATAATAGAAAAAAAAAAAGGAGGCAACCAAAATTACTAGGGTAAGAATTTAGAAACTTGGCTACTTACTATCCAAAATCGACAATGCACCACCCATCAAGGAAAAAAATGAGGAAAACAATAACTTTACTCACCGAGCCTATCAAGGAGGAGACCACCAAACTGTTCAAAGCTAATTTGATTAGAGAAATTCAATACCTCGAATGGGTGTCCAATGTAGTGTTGGTGCAAAAGTTGGGTGGAAAATGGAGGATGTGTGTCGACTTCACCAACTTAAACTCGACATATCTGAATGACGGGTATCCTCTCCTACAAATATATGAGCTTGTAGATTCGATGGTTGGATTCTCAGTGATGAGTTTCCTAGACACATTTTTTTGATACCATCAAATTGAAATGCACCCTATGGATTATGAGAAAATGAATGACTTTCATTACTAGCTAAAGGTCTATACTGCTACAGAGTCATGCATTTCTAGCTCAAGAATGCGAGGCAACCTACCAAAGACTCATGGATTGAGTGTTCATAGAGCAGAAGAAAAGAATAGAAGGAAAAAAATGTGGAAGTCAATGTTGATGGCTTACTAGTTAAAAGCAAGTCACTAGTATAACATATTTAAGACTTCGAGGAGATATTTTCCATACTTAAAAGGCACATCTAAAATGCATTTTTGGTGCATGAGTAGGGAAGTTTTTGGGGTTCCTCATTACCCGTAAAGGAATAAAGGCAAATTTAGATAATGTGAAGGCTCTACTTGACATGCCTTCACCCAGAACTGTGAAAGAAGTACAACAACTTAGTGAATGAGTAGCATGATTGAATAGATTCATCTTGAAAGCTGGGGGACGATGCTCACCATTTTTCAAGATTCTCAAGGGGCGAAGAGTTTGAGTGGGCCACAATGTGAGAAAACCTTTAATGATTTGAAGACTCTACTCGTATCTCATACTTTGTTGCAAAGCTCAAATGAGGGAGAAGTCTTGTTGCTATACTTATTAAGAGTAGAAGAAGTCTCAATTAGCTTGGTCATAATTAGAGAAGCTAGTGGAAAATAAAGATCCATCTCTTATGTTATCAAATTTCTACGAGGTGTCGAATTGAACTACCCACTTATGAAGAAACTCGTACTCACATTAATCACCTCGACCAAGTGACTGTGGCCTTATTTCTAGGAACACTCCATACAAGTCTTCATTGATAGCATACTTAATTCTGGGCTCGCTAAGCCTAATCACTATAGAAGATTACTTAAGTGGTTCACAGAATTGAGCGAGTTTGACATATCATACTCACCTTAAACCACGATCACAACTTAAGCACTCACGGATTTTCTTGTTGAATTCAATAGCTTATAGGATGTTCTCGTAAACCAGGAGCCCTTATGGCGACTATACATCGATGGCTCTTCCATCGAACTAACTATAGGAGCGGGTATAATTCTGAAGAGCCTAGCAAGGATCACTATAATATAATTAGTTAAATTCAGCTTTAAGGTGACAAACAAGCAAACAAAATATGAAGCTTTACTAGCTAGGTTGAGATTTGGAAAATGACTTGAAGCGCATGTGGTAGCTTATTCAAACTCCCAGCTTGTGGTAAGACAAGTGAATAGAGTTCAGGGTGAGTCTTTAGTAAAATATTTGCTTAAAGTGAAAGTAAAAATTAGGAAACTAGAATATTTGTATATCAAGAAAATTCCTTCAGATGAAAACCAACTCACTAACCTATTATCTAGGGCTTGACTTGAGGAGCGCATAGTCATCCAACTTTCCCAATTGATTACTGAATAAGAAGAGCTAATATAGATAGATCATAAATATTTGCCAAGCCAGGTTGACCACATCAAAAACTAATTGTATACTGGTAAAATTGGAGAAGTGATGAAGGACTTGAGAAGTTTCAAAATTAGAGTAACCCAATACTTGTTGATAGGAGGCGAGTTATTTCGAAGGTTGGCGACCTCGCTTAACCTTAGATGTATAAAAGAGGCAGAATAAAAGAAAGTCCTTGAGAAAATCCATTCTGGTGAGTGTGGTAGCCACTTAGAAGAAAGGATATTTGCCAACAGAATTTTGGAGCAATGATACTTATGGCCCACACCAAGAAAGGATATTGAAGAATTCGTGAGGAGATTTATACAATGTTAGAAATTTGCTGCACTTTAGTAACATCTGTCACAACCATTCTAACCCATCACTAGTCCTTAGCCATTCATTGTTTGGGGAATGGATCTGATAGGTCTATTGCCAGTTGCTAGTGGGTAAAAGCAATTCATCTGATGTCATGATCGACCATTTTAGAAAGTTGATCAAAGAAAAGCACTCACAAAAATAACCTCCTAGGTAATAAAAACATTATTTGGACTAACGCTATTTGCAGGTATGGGTTTCCACTGGCGATCATCCTTAATAATGGGCCTCAATTCACTGAGAGATATCTAAAGGAATTCTTTGAGTCTCGATAAATTAGGCTAAATTTTACATCAATACATCACCCATAGAGCAATTGACAAGTGGAATTTGCTAAGAAGAAAAATACTCACCTTGCTCAAGAAAAAGGTCGAAGGTGCAAAGACTAAGTGGGTAGACACAATACCTGCAATACTTTGAGTGTTCAAGATGACTCTCACTAATGCCACCAGACACTCACCCTTTACATTGTTGCATGGTACAGAAGCTATTCAACTAGTCAACTATGAAGTCCAAAGTCAAAGAGTCCTAACAATAAAACAAATGTGAGATGGATATGGTGAGTGGATTCAAGCAAACTTGAAGGCTATGAAAGACACATTTGATATGCTCAAAGAACTTAGAATTGAGGCATCACTAAGGTAAGAGGAAAAAAAAGGTAGATGGCCAAGCATTACAATTGATATGTGAAAGAGAAGCATTTCAAAAGTGACAATCTTGTGCTAAAGAAAGTAGATGTAGCTATTCGATAGAATGTTTTGAGCAAACTTGCCCACAATTGGGATAGACCTTTTATAATCAAAGAGCAAGTTAGTCCTAGTGCATACTGACTACAATCTCATTCTGACGAAGACATACTAAGAACATGAAACACTAGAGATCAAAAGAATTTCTATCATTTGTACTCATTTTATTAATTGTTAGTATCATATATCTTTTTATTTTCAATAATGAAGTTTTATCTATTTTGCTCTTTAAATGAGTTAATTGGCGAGATAATGATAGTTTTCAAAGGAGCTTACTTGAACACTGAAAAGTGAAACTTATACTTGAGGAGTTGTGTGATGACTCAGGGTACTCGGTGTGACATCTGTGGCTCAAGGAAAGGTCCTACGCAGTAAACAGTGAAAGCCCGAGTAGAAGATCTGATTACTCATCATACTAATATTTACATGTGAAAAACTTATGTCAAGCAAAGCAAACCCTTAATGTATGAATATTTGGGGAGTTACGTGATGACTTTGGATACTCAATGTGCCATTTTTGGCCCCAAAAAAAGTCCCTCTTGGCGAGTAGCAAAAGTCTGGGTAGGAGACCTGAACATTGGTGTGACATTCTTGGCCCAAGAAGACTAGTCTAATAATTTAACTTTGAGACTAGGTGTAAGACCTACACACCATGAGATCAAAAACTAAATTTAAAAAGATCAACACTCCATGTAGCTGGTACTATAGTGTAAGACTAACACCCCATGAGGTTGATAATTAAACTAAAAAAAGACCAACACTTGCTATTGGGGACTATAGTATAAAATTAACACACTATGAGGTCAAAAATTAAACTAAAAAAAAAGATCAACAATCAATGCGGTTGGCGACTATAGAGTAAGACCAACACCCCATGAGGTTGGTAACTAAACTAAAAAAATATCAACTTTTCTAGTTGCTAACTAAAAAAGACCAGTATTTTATGCGGTTGACGACTATTGTGTAAGATCGACACCCCGTGAGGTCGGAGATTAAGACAAGACCAATTCTCTCAATTGGCAAATCAAGGCCAACTCTTAAAAAGGATAATTAATGTAGAATAAAGCATCCTAAGTCAGGCAGAGTTATTCACACATCAATAAACGAGTATCAATCTGATGGGGACATGCTATGGGTCTAATCCTTAGGAAGGGAAGTCACCTATCAAGTAAGAAGAACTACTCTCTACTCAGGAAATGGCCCAACAAAGAACCCATGGAAAGGTGAAGCAACTCTACAAAGTTACTTAGAATGTTAAAAGAAATGACCTAAAGGGTTGACAAGTGCCCCTCACCATCCTCTACTGAATCTTGAATGCTAGACACGCTCAACTACGAGCAAAGAAGAAAGTGAGAGACTCAGATAAAGAAGACTCATAGTATGTATTAAAAAGTGACTCTCACCTCAGTAAGATACAACTATCCTTGTAGTAGCTGACCCAACCATTCAGCTCATCATCACCTTCCTACATTGAATTAAAGGCGCGTCTTCTTCTTCTTCCTCTTCTTTTGGAATAGACACAAGTCACACACTCGCAATAGTAGTTTACTCCTTAGATAGGTGAGTGCTAAATTCTCCTCAAGAGTCTAAGGAAGATATCGGGATGACGCTTTCTACAGTTGGAGTAGCTGAAATACTCATTGCAGCTATAGGAAGGGCAGTGGCCTCTATGAATTCTTCATTTTCTTGGGCAATTTGTGAAGGACTTCCCATAAAATCATAGTATCAATGTCACCACAAGGTCTCTTTACATCTATGGCGATTATGTTTTGAATAAGTTTTTTAGATTAGGCCCTTAGGAGGTAGGAGATTTATTCAAGTGAGTAGTTGAAGGAATATTGGGCGCATATAGAAAGAAAGAAAAGATTCATTAATAGCCTCTAGAGCATTAAAAAATTGGATCGGGTCAAATGTGATGTGACTTCTTAATAATTATATGAAATTTTTTATATCATTAAATGTTTACAACTAATTATTCTTTTGTTCATTTTATGAGGTACCTCTATAAGGAACAAAAGAATCAGGGAGCTGAGTATTTAACCAAAGCAACATGTAGGCCCAAGCGAGCCTATATGTTAGTTAAGATGAGTGTATTCATATAAAGGGTACTCGCAAAGTAAGTATACTCATCGAAAGAAGCATCCGATAGGAGAATATTTATCTAACCCAACAAGCTAAAGGACTTAAAGAATACTAACCCAATGGAAAACCATAATATAACTCGCCAGCATCTTATGGCTATGTAGAGGAACAATGCAACTACTCTCCTCTACCCCATCCTTACTTGCATACTCACAAGATAAATGGCTACTCACCCCCATTAGTCGACTGACTTATACTCACTCACCGTCATCAACTTAGGTGAAAATTCACTTGTATGAAATTTATCTTATATGATTATTCCATGAATGGTCACCCCTTGATATTATAAAAGAGGGACTTCTTTTGTATGGGGGGCCTTTTAGCTCTCACTCTAGACCCTTATATTCTATATTTACATTCTAAGCAATAAAGATTATTATTCCTACACTTTTTTTTTACTTTCCTGTCTTCCTAATAGCAATCTTTCCGCCTAACCCTATTTCTCAGGTCTCTCAAAAGGTTCTTCCTCCACCCTCAGATAAATTTGGATTCAAAATCAGTATTCTCTAAGTCCTCAACTCGTTGATTCTTCCCTTGTTGAATACACTTTTTCAGTGAGTATACTTATTATGGTAGCCTTTGTTATTGAGTGCCATTTATGATGAGTATGCTTGTTTTGGTAAATAGACTTATTTAGTTGTTTAGGTCTACCCGCTACTTTGAGAATACATTTAGCTCCTCAATTATTTTATTCATTGTAGAGGTACCTCATAAAAAAGATAGAAGAATGAATAGAATGATTAGCTGTAAATGTTTAATGATCTAAAAAAATTTCCAATGCACTAGAGGCTATAAATAGATCATTTTATCCTTCTTTAGCACATTCAACATTTTCTTCAACTACTTGTTCAGATAGATTTTTCAACTTTTATGGTTGAGTCTTCAAAAATAAGAAAACATAATTATTATGAATGCCAAAAGGCCTCGTGGTGAAATTGATCATGCGACTCTATGGGCAGGTCTTTGAAAGAAGGCCAAGAAAGCCAATAAGTTCAATGAGGTTGCTATCATTCTTATGGTTGAGGCAAGCACCACAGCTCTTACTATAGCACCTTTAGCTCTAGCTATCTCCATGAATGCTCAAGATGGATCAAGTACTCACCCAGCTAAAGGGAAGGATATTATGGTGAGTACTCATCTGATTCGACTTGCAAGTGTCCATATGTAGGAAGAGGGAGGAGAAAAAAAATCTTGATTCAACATAGAATGGTGCTGGCGAGCTGAATGGTTGGACCAGCTACTGCATAAGCACCTATAAAGGAGTTCCGTGCTAAGGTGAGACTCACTTTTTATTGCATATTACAAGTTTCTTTGTCAGCATTTATGAATTTTTCTTTTGGTCATAGCTAAGCATGACTAGAGTTCAAGCTATGACAGAGGATTGTGTAGCTCTTCAATTTATTTCTTCCAATAGTCTAGATAGCCTTATAACATTACTTCACCTTTTCATGGGTGATTTGCTAGGCCATAATCCAAATAAAATGAAATTCCACTTACTCTATAGATGTCATTTATTCCTAAGGGTTGGACGTATAACAAATCCTCTTATCGAAAATTCTTTTTCAATTTTTTACGAATTCATTCTTGTCAACTAGTGATGGCTCTAGTTTCACTATGGATAGAGTTGACAACACACTGCGTAGACTTGGTGGAGAATCCAAGGAGCGGCCATCAAAGCTCTCATCGTTGTGTCTAGCTTCAACATTATTGACATCAAAGAGATGATGATCAATTTTCCTTCTCCTGCTCACAAAGATAGCGATGAATCTGCTAAGGGCGAGTCTACAGTGGCCAAGGGATGATATGGAGAAAGAGCAGTGAGTATTCACTAACTCATCCAAGGTTGACACTTTACTAAGGGAAGTCACCCTCCTAAAAGAAACCCTATACTCATTCCAATGAGACATAAGGGAGCTTCGATCATGGTTGGAGCTAGATTCATAGCGGTGGAAATCTTTGGAGGTGGAGTATCAGTGCAACTTCATAACCATGAGGGCTGAGATATCATTACTTCAAAACTTGGTCAAGTTGCGAAGTCCTTCCCTTCTTCTTTCTGGTGCGAAATTCTTATCTGATTATATGTATGAGAAAGGTAGACTCCAAGAAGATTGACACTCAGACCCTATAATTAAATTACTAAAAAGGTGTTGTATAAGGGTTGTAGTGAGTGTGTTGTACTTTTTACTAATTTTGTAGAAAATAAACAAAGAAAATATTTTGTATTTTCTCTGTTCGATAATACTATTTGTGTTGTTCCATTATTGAGCATTAATTATTTTTCTAGTAGCTTTTACTGCTTGAATTATTCACAAGATTTGGGTAATCATTTCTTCACTTAATACTTAATGTGCATGTTAACATGCCTTTCTTACCGCATTGTGGTGTTTAAAATTTGGTGATGAGGGACGCCACATAGATCTTATGAGGTACTTATTAAGATGATCAAGTATGATGTTAGGGAATGATATACTAGCTTGAAAGATAGAGATATATCCTTATGATGGTCTTAATCACCATAATAAGGACTCCTACAATCGATGGGTCTATGTGTACTAAAGATTTTTCCTCTACTTTACATGGATGAAGTAAAGTAGGGTTTTCTTTTCAAGCCGAGTCCTTAAGTTCTCTATAAGGGCAAGCCCCCATAACTAATTATATCTTAGGAAATGGGGATTTTTTAAGAATACTCTCAATTAAAGTAGTTAATTAATGTCTCTAAAGATTTTTAAACTTTATCATCAAAGAATTAATGATCTTTGCAAAGTCAAATGGGAAATCTCAAATAGGAAGAGTTCTTAACATAGTGCAAAGAAGGATAAGTAAGAAGTAGCCATGATACTAGGAAGCCTAATGAGCACTTTAGTTTATCCTATGATTAGGCTTTATATTTTTAAAGAAGATAATTATGTTTATTTGAGTTGATATTTCATTAAAAGGCTAGGAATTAGATTCCAATAATAGAAGATTATAAAAATGCCCAGGAGGTAAGGATTTATACTCATAGCATATGATAAACAAGCAGCCTTTAAATTTGCATCTAAAGTGCTCAAGCATAAGCTAAGAGCTTGACCTAATTTTACTTAGGGAAGTAGGACATACTAGCTTGCTTCCACTAGAGAGAGTGAACCAATCTTGACTCTTCTGAACTTACAACTATCTAGAGTGTCTATCAGCTAACACTTTTTATGATTCAAAACCATGTGGACCGGTATTTTATAAATGTAAGATGACTAAGCTATTATTTATTAGGAATGAATTTAAAGTCTTAAACTCACTCCCTAAGAGACTAAATCATGATAGGTATGAAAATCATGCTTTAAACTAATGCAACAAAATTTATAAGTTTTATTTTATTTTATTTTTTTGACTTAGTATTTTAGGCTTAGGCTTGTGAAGGTTTTATGCTTATGTATGATGAAATATAGTCATTGGCTAAATAAAAAAAAAGAGAGTGTTCTCCACTGCATGGGAATTACTTTCACTGGTCAAATCTTGTCACTTATCGTGCAAAAATGGAGACCCTCTATCTACAAGGGATGAGATAATATGCATACATGATATTGTAACATACAATTATACAGCTAAGGGGTTACTAAATATTTTATTTCTTTTATTAAGTATCTAAGCTTTAGAGTGAGGTTATGAGTTTTAAAATTTTAATTAAAGTTGGTTAATTGGTTTAGAAAATTTAAGGCCTACCAACAAGCAATCAAACTTTAAGAAATCTATAAAAAACATGTAATTCTATTATGTAATCAAAGAAAATAAGCCAAACAAATATCATTAATTAAAAGAATAAGAGGTTGGTGGGGCTGGCCGTCATATGCCTTAGAAAAAGAAAAAGGTGGGTAGTTGAGCGATACCCTTATACAACCTAAATTATAATTGAAATACAACAAATGAAAGAAGCCTATGAGGGGTCTTCAATCTTAATCTTCTTCACTCTTCATGGAAGTTGGGTCCTCCAAGCATCGTAGGGCCTCCCAGGTCAAAGAAATTTAGCCATTGCTCATCCTAAAACTCTATAGACTCTAATCTTAAGCCTATTGAAATTGAAATCTAACTACACCTGCAAAATATAGGCTAGTTTAACCCCAAATTACATCAAGCAATTATAATCCATTCATACATTGGGGCTTAGCACCATTTCTTGGGTCACTAAGCCCTCATATCCTAATGGGTTATACATAGGGACTTAAAAAGCAACTGAAAGAAAAAATATTTATATTTTTATTATTACAATGATCCCTTTAACACAACCCTCTATAGAATACAGTGTTAGTCTGTCGCTCTAACATCTAGATTATGCACATATACCATAACATCTAATCTAAAATATTACATCATAAAATAAAACATCAATCCATATCAAAGCTTCATCCTAACTTGACTCTAGCATCTGTGACCTAACATTCTAAAGTGTGTATAAGAGCTAGTGTGATATGATAAAACTAGATCTTAATATTGGAATTATGATGTGAGAACTTGTGTTTAATTCTACCATCAAAGCAGATATTACAATTTATGTGATTAATGATTTAAAAGTAAATTTTAGATTTTAATTTATTTATTTTCTTGGATTTCACTCAGATCTAGAGTTTTAAAGAGTAATAAGAGAAGCGAAATTCACTTCAAACCCTAATCATAGGTTGAACCTAAAGGTGGATTTTATGTCGTTTAATCATCTTAATGAAATGTTAATATTTTTAGTAAGTCCTATATTTGGATTCAACTTAAATGTTATTATAATAATACAAAAGTCATCTTTAGATAATGGATTTAAATCATGGTCAATTTGGCAGTGCCTTCTTGACTTTATTCATCATTCTTAATATTCATTTAAAATATTAACTTATTTTTTCGTACTTAAAGGAATAATTGGATTTAGTGTGTGTGTGTGTGTGTGTCATTTAGAAATTCCACATATTGATGCATGAATGAATTAATATATTTTATTTATTAATATTCAATTTTGTATTTAAAGATATATGTATATATAATGCATACATGAATTTTATAAATAAGATGATTTAGGAATTCTTTGTACAAGTACACATATAAGTATGTTGAATTTATACAAGTATGTGTTATTATTAACCAAAGAAGTGAGGAAATCTATGACCCCCTTGGGACTACATAAAGTCTCGCACTCCTAGGATGTCCAAACTATATACTTATTAAGTTACATACATAGGCATATGTATATATGTGTAAAGATAGATTAATGAAAATTCTTAAGATACTTAAATATTTGAAAATAACTTAACCTTACTATGCATTTCTCTACAAACTTTAAGACACATGTCATTGTTAAACCAGGGAGTCGAGGTAAGATCTCCTTCGGACTAGTAGCCCTGTATCCACAAGGTGTCCAAACTATATACATTTCAAGCACGTAGATCATACATATATGTGTATAATTATACTTTAACTATTTTGATCAATTTATATTTATATTAAATAAATACTTAAACTTATTAGAGAAGATAGTTTGAAATTTACTAGTGATAATAGCTACATAATTGATTCAAGACATGTAATTAATGAAATCTTTTATTTTTAAAACATGGATGCATGGAACATATGAAACATACATTTTAAAAATGATTGAAGCAAAGCAATTAAACATCACCAAATAACCTAGTTAAAGCCATTACGTCCTAAGTCTATTCATATGAGAATAATCACATTTAAGCTTAATCAAATTCACTAAGCATTAATTTTAAAATTTGAGTTAATTAAATTTAGTAAGGAGACAAAGAGTCTAGGGTTATCCCTTAACCTATTTCTATTCATTAAGTGGTGTAAAATGATTTAGATGATTTTTATAAATTAATTAAGGTTAATTAATTATTTTAGTCAATTAAGCCCAAAATAGCCCAAACATCTAATTATACCTAAACATAAGCCCAAAAATTATGAAAAAATTAGTGAACATAAATAAGTATGAAATAAACATGTCCTAAAAGTTTTAATGCAATTGGATTTGTATTTATGGACTACTTGAAGAAATGAGGAAAAACCTAAATCATCAATTACACTCAAAATATCCCAAACCAATAAGGGATTTTGATTTAATTGAGAATCTCTTTGTTAACTGAGTACAAAGAGAGGTTGGTCACAATTTTTAGGGACCAAAGATATTTATTATAAATTTTCTAAATCTTAGGTCAATTAATAATTTAATTACATAAAAAAGCCTCTTAATGATGATTTTGAGAAATAATTAGAACTAATGGGCTTAATTAATTTATCCAGTCACCATTAATTTTCTAAAATATATTTAAGATCCCACAATAATTTTTTTAATTATATACATTTATTAAATTAACAAAATACTCCTTAGGATTTAAAAATATGGATTTTCCAAATTACCAAATAAATTAAGTTAAAATAATTATGGGAGGCACAAATCATCCCATGGAACAATCTCCAAAATTTTGATTAAAATTTTCAAGTAATTAGGTATTAATTTCACTAATTAAGAAAATATTCAAATTTTAATTAGTCATTATACACTCAATAAAAATTGAGGCTTTTATTTTTCTTAGATTCTACTCCATCTAAGCTTTCTATATATGGTTTATTTATATTTGCTAGACTTTTCTACAAATAATTATGATTTTTTAAGTTATAAGTAATTAAAATAATTACTTAATACTTAATTAAACTCTAATTTAATTATTATTGTGATTTAGTTGATCGAAAGTGTTAATTTAATTTTCCTAAGATCTTTAATATTTATTAAAGTGATTTAAATTATTTGGATGAATTTTCATATTTTTTATAATATTTAATTAACTATTTATTCAAAATTAGTAAATTAACTTCAAAAAATTAAGGGATTATTTTTAAAATAGGCTTAGTGCTAATGATAATTAGTTATTTAGGTACGAAAAAAATATAATTAGTAAAATAGGCATGTCCGTCAACGGATATTTGGCGTGTTCCACGTCGGCGCCGTCATCCGTTGACGACACCTTTTTTTTTTTTCGTGGTTTTTGTAAGAGGAGAGAGAGAGAGAAAGAGAGAGAGAGAGAGAGACACAGAGAGAGAGAGATTTTATTTTTATTAATTTTTTAAATAATATAATTATTTAAAGTATATAATTTAAAATATTTTTTATAAAATATTTAATAACTAAATATTTATATATTTAGTTATTAATTTTTATTTATATATATAATTAAATAATTTAAAATTATTTTTAATTATATATATAAATTTATAAATTTATTTAATATTTTTATTAATTAATATAATTATGTATAATATATAATTTTTATTAATTTTTGTTAATATATAATATAAAAATATTTAAAATATATAAATAAATAAATAAAGAAAAGAATAAATTATATAAATATTTTATAAACTATATAAATAAAGTAATTTTATATATATATATATATATATATATATATATATATATATATATATATATATATATATATATATATATATATATATATAATAAAAATAATATAAAAAATATAAATATATATATATAAATAAATAAATAAATAATTAAATAAATAATATAAATAAGAAAATAAAAGAAATAAAAATATATAAATATATATATATATATATATATATATATAATATATATATATATATATATATATAATATATATAATATATTATATATAAAATAACTAATAATATTATACTAATTTATATAATTTTATTATTTATTTGTTTATTTAACTAATTATATATTTTAAAGAAATAAATATTTTTTTAAATAAATAATAATATTATATATATATATATAACTATTTATTTATTTATATATTTCAAATATTTTTTATTATTTATATAACTTAAATATTTTATATTTAAATATATATAAATACTAAATAATTTATAAAATATATGTATATATATATGTATATATATATATATATATATATATATATATATATATATATATATATAATTACTATTTATATAGTTTATAAAATATTTATATAATTTATTCTTTTCTTTTGTTTATTTATTTATATATTTTAAATATTTTTTATATTATATATTAACAAAAATTAATAAAATTATATATTATACATAATTATATTAATTAATAAAAAAATATTAAATAAATTTATAAATTTATATATATAATTAAAAATATTTTTAAATTATATATTTAATTATATATATAAATAAAAAATTAATAACTAAATATATAAATATTTAGTTATTAAATATTTTATAAAAATATTTTTAAATTATATACTTTAAATAATTATATTATTTAAAAAAATTAATAAAAATAAAATCTCCCTCTCTCTCTCTCTCTCTCTCTCTCTCTCTCTCTCTCTCTCTCTCTCTCTCTCTCTCTCTCTTGTTACAAACCAAAAAAAAAAAAAAAAGGGAGCCAGTCTGGTACGTGAGACATCGACGTGAGTCATCTTGACGACATTTTTTTATTATTATATTTTTTTTACTAAATAACTAATTATCATTATCTGCTATTTTAAAATAATCCCAAAATTAATAACTCTTAAGACATAATACTATTTAACTTGAAATATTTATGATAGGTAGGCAATAAAATGAAGTTTCTTTCCTAAAAATTTCCAACTTAATTAGTCTAGTATTTTATAAGTTATTAAAAAATAATAATTTTTATTATAACTCAAATTACTCCTAAAATATACGGCAAAATTTGGGGATTTTGAGTTAATTGAATTCCTCTTGAAAAGGCAAATCTATAGAGCTTTTATTTATATTTTTTTTGGTTAAGCAATTTTTTTATTATAATTTTGTGAAGTTTCAAGTAAGATATAATGAAAAAATAAAAAATGAGATCTAATTATGGTAGTCCATTCTATCCAAGTAAAATGGACAGCCTAGAGATTGTCTTCCTTAGGAGAGATAAACCAAAAATGGTTGAATGGATGGGATCTACCCCAAACATCACCGGATCTTGCAATCTTTTGGTAATCTTAGTTGGAAGTTTCTTTATTTAGCGTCGGGGCAGTTCAAATGAAAAGTGCAACAAGGTTCTAAAGGAAAAATCTTAGAATCACATCATTTTCAACAAACATGAAGATCTATGGCTTAGCTAAATGGTTTTTTTTAGAAATTATCTCCCTCAAGCTAACGTTGAGTGGATTTCTTATATCAAACTCAGTCATTGCCTTAAGTCAAAGCTCCCACACGATCCTTCTCCTTTGTCTCCCCTTGGATCGTCCTTGTCGCTAATCACCACCATATTTTGCTGAAATATATTTGATTTGGTATTTTTGTGAGCGGAAAAGTTGAGGAATGGGTTGGTCTTACTTCCTTGGGAGGTGGAGAAGGTGTTGGATGCTAAAAAGAGAGCTCTTTAGCCTCTTTTCTTTCCTTCTCTCCATATGATTGAAAATCACAATGAAAAAAGTGATACAGAGGTGTGGCTATTGATGGGGTGGCAGCTAGCATTCATTATGAGAAGTGGTTGGGTGATTAAAAATCACTCCAAGCCAAAATAAATGGAGTAATCGGAGGGGATGTGAGGTGATTGAGAATTTTAAAACTTTGCATTTTTTCTTTCTTTCCCATCCCCTAGCTTTGACTTTTGATTCTCCTTCACATGGGATGAGATCTTAGCTCATGTGGTGAGAGTTTTTAGGGTTTAGTGGGTTTAGTTTTGATTTGGGTTGGCTTGAATCGATCTTGACCCAATTTTGCTTAAACGGGTTAGGTTGGTTCAATGGATTGATTTGGTCAATTTCAATTTAAATTAGGCTTCAATTATGTTTAATGTGTTACTTAGAGTGATTAAGTTTGATTGATTGTAATTTATTTGTATTTATTCTAAATTGGCCTAGTTGAGTCAATTTGGGTCAATTTGGGTTCACTGAGGTCCATTGATTAAATTGATTAAATTGAATAAATTAGTCCAGCATGAGGATTAGATTGAGTTTAATTAAATTTTCTAAGTAATTTAAAGTGATTAATTTAATTTAATTTAATTTATTTTGATTTTGGCTCGATATGGCACATATAGGTCAATTTAGGTAAATTTATGAGGTTGACCACTTGAATAAATTGGCTAAATTGGGTGCAATTTAGAGTTGAGTCATATTTAATCATCAAATTAATAATGATTGCGGACATTGATTTGGTCTAATTTGGGTTGAGTTAAGTTTCGATTTAAACCCATTTTTGACCTGAATTGGGCTTAATAGGTCAAATTGAGTTCACTTTCATCAAATGACCAAGTTGACCCAAATTGATGTGTGTTTGAGCTTCAAATATATTTTATTAAGTATTTGAAGTGATTTGGAGCAAATAATTTTGATTTATACCCGTTTTAGCTCAAATAGAGTTTAATAGGTCAAATCGAGTTTACTTAGGCCAAATGATCAATTTGGTCAAATCAAGCCCAAAGAAAGTTGAATTATGTTCAAATGTGATTTAAAAGTATTTTGAAATATTTAATTCAAATTAATTTTGATTTAATTGGAGTTTGAGTTTAATAAGGTTTATTGGGGTTCACTCGGACTAATCCATCTGAGTCTTTATTAGATTCATATTTATTTAGTTTTTCTTATTTAATTATATTTATTTGATAATTTTGAACTTTTGAGATGACTCAATTTGATCAAATTATGATTTGTTGATTATTGACTTAGTGGGGCCCACATGGGTTAACTCAAGTCAAATGACATAGTTAGCTATTTTATACCCCTATCAAAATTATGTTTTATGTTCTATTATGTTTATAAATTGATTATGTATTTTTGTTTGATTTAATTTTAATTCTATTTGATTTTTTAGGGACTTAGGTGATTTTGAACTAAAATAAGGTTAATTGAGTCAACCATGTCAATTGCCTTAATCTAGGCTCAATTGAATTTAGATTCCAAATTAGATTTACCTGATTTAAGTTTTTGTTAAATTTTATTGAATTTGAATTTGATTGGACTCTCCATATCTAATTGGGTCAATTCAGGTCCCCCAAGTTGACCTAGATTTCACCTTAATGTGTTGAATTTTTTAATTTAGTTTTAATTTAAGATTATGATTTTAATTTTGCTTTGATTTATTATTTCTATTATTGCCTTAATTTGGGTTGTATACCTAGTTACTAATTGTAGTATCCTAGGTATTTAATTAGGAAGTTATTGATATAAAATTAGAAATTATAATTATTAAAATTAGGATGATTGTCAACCTCACTTGAGGTTAATAGAACCTTAGTGATGTAGCACATCAAAAGAGGAAAGGACCTGTGACTAGGTCACAAGCCAATGCATGAACTCAAAAGGACTTTTAGTGGACTTTATATGTGGATTTATGCTTCATGTGTTGCATTATGTAGTAATGTGTATAGTTAATCATGTCTAAGTGTTGTATTAGAGTTGTGGTTGAAAACATATGAGTTTATATATTTAATTTTGTAGGTGTGGGTCTAGCACCTCGGCATTGCCTTTCTGGCATCTTGACGTGGTAATATATAAATTTTAGTGTGTGGGAACCCAAGCGTTGGGATATGGTGCCACGATGTTTGGTTATGGCACTGAGGCATTGGTTTGTGGCACCACAGTGTTGCAAGGCAACTGCTCTAACTATTTTTTTTTTAGTTTTTATTTTTTTTCTCCATGAAGGATGCATCTCTTAGAGTATTGTACTTATTTAAATACCTATTTTGACCCAATGAGAAATTTTTGTCTTTATGCGTGGTATTTTGAGTTAAAACTCTTTAGTTGGATCTTGGTCACCAACCGTTTGAGAGATTCGCTAATCTCGCACTACCGTTCTGCTTGGGTTAGTAGAATTTTAGACTTCTTCTACTTCAGTGAGCGGAAGATCTTCCTCTCTCTTCCACTTTGGTGAGTGGAACCATCCCTTTCTCCACAATTATTGTAACATCCTACTCTCCACGATCAACCCTTCATCAAATTTTTGGTATGAGAGCCCAAAGTTGGAAGGCATGGAGAATGTGTTTGTAAATAATCCATATTAATCCAAGCAAGCTAGTTATGTACTTTGAATTTTGTGTAATTCACTTTACAAAATTAGTGATTTTGCTTGGAAACATGTGCTAAATATATGTGATAGGAAATTCTCTGAATATTTATATTACTACCAACTAGTTGTCTCTACTTATAAAGCCTAGCATTTCCCCTACTTCACCATAAACCATCACACTTGAGTGACAACTTGAGTAAAGAAGAGTTTACTAAATTGCCTACCTAGATATTAACCGTACATAAAAATCAAAATCATATTCTTAAATATTTTATATTTATTTCTTTTCTAAGGGTGTTTACTATTTTATAGTATCCACATGTTCCTTTATGTTTATTGAGGCTAGTAATTTTAAAATTTGTGCATCTCATTTTGTGTGTTAAGTTTAGTTCATCTTTTTGCATATTTAAAATCATCATTTGGAGTAACATATTGCATCTTTGGTGTTTGCATCGTGATGCCTAGATCTTTTAGTTTGGACCAATTAGAGGACTTAACTAGAAGAGCAGATGAGATTTTCATGAGAAGTGAAGAGATATTCACTAGAGTAAAGACCTACTCATGAATCTCACCACACAAATTCAAACCTTGAGTACTAGGCTTCATACCCCCACCAACTATACCCCCATCCAGATGACTTACAGCTTGTATGAGGGGAAAACATTGAACTTTCTAGAGATGAGTATCATGTAAGAAGACCAAACCTAAGGAACTCCCTTAGACAAGACCATCTTAGAATCCATGAAACATCACAACAACCGGAAAACAAGTTAAGATAGCAACCCCAACATATGACGGTGTTCATGATCCTAATAAATTTTTAAATTGGTTAACCCAAATGGATGACTTCTTTTATTGGTATCATATGGATCTATTGAACAAGAACAAATGCTAAAATAAAACTGGTAGGTCCTGTGAAGATCTATTGAAATAACATTTTAGCTAAAGAAGCGAGAAATAGTAGAAATCTTAGGATTTGGGTAGAAATGAAAGAAATACTAAGAGCGAAATACTATTATAGAAATCATGATAAATACTCCACGAATAATTGACTACTCTTGAGCAAGGAACAATATTAGTAGTGGAGTATATGAAAACATTTGAAGACTTAATAATTAGAACCCAATGCATTGATCAAGAGTAGAAAATAGTTAACAAATTTGCCATTAGATTAAGAGGGAATATTAGGAATGAAGTAGGGCTTCATGATCCTCAAAAAAGCTCCATCCACATTTAAAATGAAGAATTATATCTCTTCTAAACATCCCCCTACATCTCAACCTCAAAAGCCTAACATTAGGCCTAATCCTTCTACATCAAACAACCCCTCTAAAGTAAACCCTAATGATACTACTTCTAAAAATGTGAAAGATTGTTTTCTTTAAGTGTCATAAGAAGGGTCATATGCAAAACCAATGTATGACAAAAGTCATGTTCTTAGATGAATTGTAAGATTTAGAAGAAGAAGAGGATATTGAAGAGATACATGATGATATCAGTTATGAGGTCTATGACTGCTTCTAGAGAAGAAGATTGGAGAAATAGGAATATTTTCTTGATGTATATTCTATGTAAGGAGAAGAGGTGTAAGCTAGCAATAGATGGAGGTAATTCTATAAATATTATATCAACCCATGCTATCACTAGAGCCAATCTTATAATGCAACCTCACCTATAACCATTCTAAGTTAGTTGAGTAAATCACACATCTCTACTTCGCACTAACATATGTCTTGTTTCAATTAAAATAAGTAACTATAATGATCAAATTTAGTGCGATGTTCTTTTAATGGAAATAACTCACATCTTATTAGGAAGACCTTGGCTTTATGATTTAAATGTAATCCATTATGGGTGTGAAAACACATACATCTTCAAGCATAATGAGGAAACAATCAAGTTATTCCCTATAAAACCTACTGAAAAAGAGGCTAATTACCCCCCTCATAAAATTCTTCCCACACCTCCTCATAAACCCAATTCTGAATTTCAACTCAAACCTAATCAAGGGAGGAATGCAAAATTCCATTTGATAGTGATATCACCATCCAGCAATAGGGAGGATACTTCTGATATACATCCTCATACATGTGAATTATTTAGAATTCAAATTACAACTTTAGGATTTAGATGCTTAGCTAGAGAGTTCAATGACCCTACTTCTTTATTTATTTTTCACCTTCGAGAAATCTCTAGTGATATTAAAGATGCCAACATATCATTGTGGTCTTAAATCTATTATATGAATTCACTGATTTAATTCTCAATAACTTACCTAATGAGCTACCACCATTAAGGGATATACATTATGCTATAGATATGATTATTGGTTCTCAAATATCTAATTTACCTCATGATAGGATGAATCCAATAGAGCTTGTAGAGTTAAAATGATAAGTAGATGAACTCTTGAAGAAGGATTTTATATAAGATTGTCTTAGTCCTTATGTTATCCTTACTCTTTTAACTTCTAAAAAAAATATAACTTGGAGGATGTGAATTGGTAGTGGAGTAGTAAATAAGATCTCAATAAAATATAAGGTTCCAAATTATATAGATTGGATGATTGCTAGATCTTCTTTTAAGTTCATTATTATTTTTTTAAAAATTGACTTGAGAAGTGGATACTATTAGATAAGGATTAGACTAAGTGATAAATGGAAAATAATGTTTAAAACTCTAGATGGTCTTAATGAATGGTTAGTCATACTATTTAGTCTTTCAAATGCCCCTAGCACATCATAAGACTAATGAATACTATTTTAAAACCTTTTATTGGTCAATTTCTTATAGTCTATTTTAATGATATTCCTATCTATAGCCAAGATGAGAAGTCACATCTAAATCATTTTAAAATGGTCTTAAAGAAGTTAAGATTAGCAAAAGTACATATAAATCTTAAGAAATGTTTTTTCTATCATTAGAAAGTCATTTTCTTAGGATTTATTATATCTGATGATGGACTAAACGCTGACCCTATTGACTATACATATCTCACCATTTGATTTGATGATAACAAACCTTGTATAATAAGAACTAATTATTTCTTTGTAGGATAAATTATTCACATTAATCATTATGAATGTCATTCTTAATGAAGATTTATATTGATGATAAATATATATTTTTGATGCTACTAATGAGGTTAAATTCAAGCGTGTAGACAAATTTTTTGAGCTGCTAGTTCTTTAGTTATATTAGAATGCTAAAACTTTTGGACATGGACTAGGTGAGAATTTTTCTTGGAATAACTATATTAAGAAAAATGAAATGCTCACTAAAATAAATATATCATTCATTCATTTTAAGAAAATATATTTTAAATTATCCATAAATATTATATTTCATATTTGTAATTATTCTTTAAAATTATTCATATTTGGATAATGTGAATTAAATGCATAAACCATGTTACATTTATTACGCTTTCATGTAAGTTAAATTAAATTCACATCTCATACACTATTTTCATGCTAAAATATATTCATTATCCATTTATTACATGCATAAAATCCAATTATGTTGAAATTATTATTTATATTATTATTCCCTCTCATATTATCTTAGTTGTCTCTGTTCAATCCTATTTTTCATCCTAAATCTTTTTGGCTGAATTTTTTATGATTATTTACTAAATAAATTATGTGAGAGTTATTTAAATTATTTTCATAATTATTCCATATTTTTCTAAATTAAAAAATTCATTTATTTGAACCTTTAATTTGAATTATTTTTGAATTCAAATTGAATATTCCTTTGATTACATATGAAATTTGAACTCCTCTCTTTGTGGAATGTTATGTGGCTGATCATATGCTAATCTAGTTGATTTAATTTGAATTAATTAAAATTTATTTGAGTTAATTCAAATTCAATTAAAATAAGCCATGTAATTATCTTCTTTCTTTTTATATAAAATGTATTTTTTGGAAACGTCTTTTGGCCAACTATACCCTTAATTGTACTCAAATTAATCTCATGATGAATATTTATTTGAATTGTCCTAAGATCTGATTCATCATTATATAATTTAAACTGAGTACATTAAATTAAATTTAATCTATTTTAGGATACACGCTTGGCCAAATTTTTGAAAATTCATTGGATTTTATAACATAAAGCTTGTATGCTATCTCTTTCCTTCCTTCATTCAATCAAGATGAATTGATTGAATACTCCATGATATTGTATTAAATACTAATTGAACTCATCATGGAAACTTTCTTTTGGCCGACCATATATCATGCTTAATTTAGGTAATCAAAAGTTGAATTGTTTCATTTTTCACTTGGACAATTAATTGTGTCATGACTTGTTTGCTATTAATTCAAATTCTTCTCTCCTCTCTCTCTCTCTTGGCCAACCCACATAAGCAATAACTTTCTAATTACATTAGAGATCAAGTCATATGATGAATTGATTCAATTTAAATATCTTTCCAAATTATTTTTCCCTCTCGATTTTTTTTTCTTGCAAAAATAAATCAAATTCCCTCATATTTTTCTTTGGCCAATTTTTATCTCATGCCATTTATTTTTATTTTTAATGGTTTATGTTTAACTTAATTCCAAATGAGTTTTCCTCCTATTTTTTTCTTGGCCGACCCTCATGACCCCTTGTCTTATAAATAATGCTCCTTAGACTAGGTTATTTCTCTTGAAAAAATCTCTCAAAGAAAAAGTTCTCTCTTGGCCGAATTCTTGCAAAACCTTTGGAGATCCTTTCTTGGTGAATCAAGTGCTAATCTCTTCATCTTTCTTCTATCTTCCAACCTACAAGTGATTAGCTTGAAGATTGCACAAAAGAAGTTGGTGGATTGGTGGAAATCCCTCTTGGCCTAAAGTTATTTGAGGTTCCTTTAATTTATTTTATTGCTACTCTTCTGTGAGACCTTCATTTCTTTCTTGGGCTAAAATTCTTTGTTATTTTGTCAATTTGATTTGTGCTTAGCACATCTATTCATACACTTTCTCAATTTGGCCGAAATCCTTGTTTGGTTTTGATTAAAGTTTTGTGTTTGCAAACTCTTCTTTTCTCTTTATTTTATGTATGCTAAAGTGAAACTTATATTATGATAATTATTTCATAAAGAAGACATGTAAGTTGCAAGTTTTATTTTCTCTCAAATAGTCTCATACTTTCCATAAGTGATGGTCCTTTTCAAAAGAGATTTCATTTGAGTTTATGTGATTTAATATTTTAATTTTATTTGATCTTTTGGAAAACTCTAAGTCTCTTTCTAATAAGTGATTGATTCAATTTTCAAATCATTATTGTGCTATATTTCAAATCATATATTGAATTACCATGATTTCAAGTTATTATATTTACATCAAATAGGTTAAACATTCATTTGCATCATATACATCTTTCAAGTTTGATCATTGCTTTCAAATTTAATTATCAGTTAAAGTGAGCTATCTTTTGTACTTTTGTCTTCACTTGCCTTAATATTATTGTAGTTGGATTATAAGTGCAAAATTATTTTAAATTGAGAGTTAGACACTTTCATATTCCTTTGGGTTGCACTTGCCTGTTAAGGAAAGTACATGGTTGGGTTGTACTTACCCATTAGGGAAAGTACGATGTTGGATTGTACTTGCCTGTGAAAGAGAGTATGAGAGATTTATTATAATCTCAATTTTGATTTAGTGAATTCCTAGCCTGGGTGGCTAGGCGTGGACGTAGGCTTATTTTTGGGGTTTGGCCAAATGATGTAAAAATCTTTCTGTTCTCTTTGTTTATTTTTTGAACTTTACTTTTCTGCTATTGTTGATCATTGTTTTATTTCTCTAAAGCTTTGAGCTTTATCATTAAAAATTTAATGTTTATACAAAAGTTTAAAATTAATTTTTTTAAAATTTTTTTTTAAAAACCCAATTCACACTGCCCCTACCTAGGTGCCATAGCCTCTTAACAGACCCATCAAAAATCAAATATATTTTGGAGTGGCCAACTCCAAAATCTTTTACGGATGTTAGAAGTTTTCATGGATTCGCAACTTTCTATAGGGAGTTTTTAAAAAATTTTAGTGATGTCATAGCCTCTATCATGAACATTCTAAAGAAAGATAAATTTATGTGGACCATAGAAGCTGAAAGAGCCATGCAATGATTTTAAACTCTTATGACTTCTTCACCTGTCTTAAGACTCCCTTACTTTAATAAAGTCTTTCAAGTGACTTGTGATGAATTAGGTGTTGAAATAGGTGAAATGTTAAGTTAAGAAACCATCCCATAGCTTTCTTTAGTGAGAAATTAAATTATGCTAAGCAGAAATATTCTACTTATGATAAAGAGTTTTATATGATTATCAAACTCTTAAGCATCAGAGGTATTATCTAAAACATAAAGAGTTGATTCTGAATGCTGATCATCAAGCTTTAAAATTTATTAAAGCCCAAAAGAAATAAAATTATAGACACGCTAAGTGGGTCAATTATCTTCAAATTTTTATTTTGTGCTTAAACATAAACCCGAGATGTAAAATAAACTAGAAGATGCTTTATCTAGAGTATCTTTAATTCTTTCATCATTTGAGTTTCAAATTCTTGGATTTATAATTTTGAAGGAAGATTAGAAAATTTGCTCTGATTTCTATATGATATACTTAGAACTTGAATCAAAACCCTTAACTTTTGATATCTCCTTTGTTACTTTAGATGGATATGTTTACAAAAGTAAGTAATTATGTATTCCTAAAACCTATTTTAGAGAATTACTTATCTCTGAATTACATTGAAGAGGTATATCAAAACATTTTGATAAATTAAAAACTCAAATATTAGTTGAGCAAAGGTTTTATTGGCTGTTCCTAAGAAAAGATGTTGAGCATATAGTAGCCCAATGTTACACTTATTGTCAAGCTAAAATTGTCAAACAAACGGTGGGCCATTACACATCATTACTTATTCCTTCTAGACCGTAGGAGGGTCTATCCATAGATTCACATTAGGTTTATCTAGAACCCCTCATGGTCATTGCATTTTCTTCATCGTAATAGATCAATTTTTTAAGATGGCACATTTTATACCCTATTTGGAATCAAATGATGCCTCTCACATAGTAAGATTGTTCTTTTAAGAAATTATTAGGTTGAACAAAGTACCGTTCACTATAATTTCTAATAAAGACATTACATTTATATCCTATTTTAAGAAATTATGTCTACATTTCATCCTCAAACAGATGGATAGACGTAAGTAGTCAATAGAACATTAAAAAAATCATCTAAGATGTTTAGTTGGGAAAAATTTAGGAAACTAGGACTTAACATTACATACGTCTGAATTTGCCTATACTAGTTCAATTTCTAAAACAACCTATAAATCACCTTTCGAGATAGTCTGTGGATACAACCCTAAAATGCCTATTTACCGAGTTAATACACCTACTCATGCCTTTTTTTTTATTTAGCACATGCATTTACTTGTAATTTTCATAGCCTTCATGAAGACATAAAAAAATAATCAGAAATACAAAATGGTAAGAGTGGTGATAAAAGATTAAAAGTAAAAATTTAAAGGAATATGAGGTAGGTTATTATGTGTTGGTTCATATCCATCCTGAAAGATTTTCTTCCACCAAATACAAAAGGTTACAAGTGGGAACATTTGGGCCATTCAAAATTATTAGGAAATTTGGCACTAATTCTTATATTCCTGAACTACCCCCTCACATGTTTTTAGCCATATTTTTAATGTGGAAGATCAAATATCTTTTAAAAGAATTACCCAACGTCTAAAATTATAGGATGATGCTTTTGCTAGAGGAGATATAAATTATTTCCAGGTATCTATCTAGCCAATATTCTTTGAGGCCAAGAACATAATCATAACTGAGGTATTCACATAAGATACTACTAGTAAGAGATTCCTAATAATGTGGAAAGACAAAACCACCAAGAGAGGATATATGGTTGACTTCAGAAGAACTACAGAGTTTTACCTTGAACTTCTTGAAGACTTCTAGAATCCTAGCACTTCGAAGAAGAGTTTTTTGAGGCCCAATGGAGTTGATATAGCACATCAAAGGAGGAAAGGACATGTCATTAGGTCACATGCTAAAGCATGAACTCAAAAGGACTTATAGTAGATGTATGTTTCATGTGTTACATTATGTAGTAATGAGTATATTTAATCAGTGTAATTATTGTATTAGAGTTGTGGTTGAAAATGTGTGAGCCTATGTATTTAATTTTACAGGTGTGGGTAAAGCTCCTCGATGCTGCACTCTTTAGATTTTAGTGTGTGGGAATCGAGATGCTGGGATATGGCACCACAATGCTGGATTATGGTGTCATGGTGCTCGTTCAAGGTGCCACGAAGCTGTGAGATGACTATTCTAACTTTTCTAAAAAATTTGGAAGTTTTTTCCCTAAGAGATGCATCCCTTAGAGTATTATACTTTCTTAAACAGCTATTCTAACCAAATGAAGAACTTTTAGCTTTGTGTGTGTGACATTTTGAGTGAAAATTATTTAGTTGGAGCTTGGTGGTCGGCCGTCCGGGAGATTTGGTGATCTCTCACTATCATTCTACTTGGGTGAGTAGAATTTTAGACTTATTTCACTTGATGAGTGAAAGATCTTCCACTTTATTGAGTGGAAGCATCCCTTTCTCCACAACCACTGCAAAATCCTAATCTCCGCAATCCTTCATCACTTAGTGCCTATATCAAATCATATATCTAAGAAGAGGGTTATCAACCTCACTAAAGTGAGGTCAACATGCATCTATAAATTCTTTCTTACTAGGAGTAGTTGACACTTTATTATTTCTCTAAGACAAGTGAATAGAACTCCTTAACGAGTAGATCTCGATCATATTCTAGTCTCAAGTGAGTATGGCTCTGTTGAAGAAAACTGCTTCTACTTTTCATAGGGCTAAGATCAAGGAGATCATGGAATTGGACCCTTCCACCATGACCTTTGTATTTTATGACTACTACGATGATAATCCTAACTTCACCATACAAGTGGCTGAGAAGAGTGAGCACCTTAACTCTATTAGGATACATGTGTTGTGCATCCCACTCACCCACTTCAAGAATGGGTTTAGGCTTCCTCTTCCCTTTAAGCGGGTGGATATTCTAGAGTTTTCTTGAGTGGTGCCTACCCAAATTTCATAATACTTAGTAATGAGTATCACCATCTTCATCTTGTTCTTACAAGAAGATGCATTCAGTGGAGTATAGATCTTTTCTGATGAGCACTAATGGTGAAGGGTTACCAAGATCGAATAATGTTATTTTCAATGACTTCATTTGTAATTCATGGTTTGTAGAATAAAGTGCAGAAGTGGTGCTCGCAGCTTCTTTTTAGTAAAAAGTGCATCACCATGGCCAGTGTCGACCATTCCTCTTCCCTATATAGAGAGTAAGGTGACCAAGTTTTGTAAGCCGAGTGCTTAGGAGGAGGCCATGGTGGGACTACAGGGTCGCACCCTGAATGTTTCTCTACCTTTATTTTAGAAAGGTTAGCACTATCTTAGGTGGGTGATTCTTTATGTACTCACTATTCACATTTTACTTTCAAGACTTGCCTTCATCTAATTTTTCTCTTTTTATTTGCTCATAGGAGAGGTGACTCCAACATCCGTGAGCTTAGCCCTATGTTTACATATAAAACATTGAATAAATCAAACATCTTGATTTGACATAGCACTGTCGCAGCTTATAGAATCTAGAAACTCAAACTTCCACTTATAGTTTCCTACTTAAATAACATAGTGCCTAAAAAGGAGCAAAAAACCACCTCAATGGTGGGAACATTTACCTAAAAACCACTATAAAAGAAGAGGAACTGTCCACTATCCCTTCTTCTTTTTCCCTCACTCTCCCTTTATTTTCATCGGCCCCATTCTTGCTTCTGATCTTCTACACTCTCAACAACATGCATTTTTGTTATATGAGAACGTTCTCCTATTACACGAGACAAGATTGAAGCTTACTACCATTAACTCCAGGTAAAAAAAAAATTTTGGAAATACTTTTTTGATATAATTTTCTCTCTAAAAAATATTTAAAAGATTTTCCACTATCGATCTTGAATCCAGTGAGAAATAAATGGGCTTATCTTTGTTGATCTAAATTCAAAGTAAAAATAATGCTTTTAAGACCCAAAATTCTAGAATCTTAAAATTTGAAGAGCTCTGCCGTTGAACTTGGTTTTGGTGTGAGATGAAAAACCCTACCTTCGTCGATCTTGGATCCAGAACAAGATAGAAGAGTACTTCTTGCACGAAAATACCATAAATTCTAGCACTACTAAAGTATTATGCCACCAAATTTTTATGAAAATTATATAAAGTATTATGCCACCAAATTTTTATGAAAATTATAAAATTTTATAATAATCTAGTTCAAAAAATAGAGCTCTCGCTCTGAGGTACCAAGTCCCAATGCCGAGGCACTAAGATCTTGGGTTTTAATGTCTTTGACGCTCTGACTCACAGCATCAATGCGCCATAATATCTGGTGTCATGGCATTAAGCTCTCAGTTTAATGTCATTCTTGCAGCCCTACTGCACTTATTTCTCAAGGCCATAATGCAACCCTCTCGGGTTACAAAATGAAGAAACTTACCTTGAAGCTGATTCCACTGTCGAACTTGGTTATAGTGTGAAACAAAATTTTTCTTCCATTGATATTAGATCTAGGGAAAGAGAGATAGATGCTAATGCATTGATAATCATGAAACCTAACATTGCTAAGGTGTTATGTTGTCACAAGTTTAAATTTCTCCAAAAGTATTAAATGTTATGCATTGACAAAACAGTGCCAAGGCATTGCACTTCCAGCACCAAGGCTCTAAGTCCTCAAGAGTTTTGAATTTTAGGCATGCACCTAACAACGCCAAGGCACTGATGTTCCCACTTCGAGGCACTGAGCTCTCAAGAATATTGAACCTTAGGCGTGCATCCCACACCGCCAAGGCACTTATGTTTTAGTTCTGAGGCACTGCACTCTCAAGAAAATTAAACTTTGATACTCATCTAATAATGTCATGTCGTTGATATCTCAGCATCGAGGCACTGTACTCTCTAGAATTTAAATCTTAGATCTCTGGTTGATCTCTCTAACATTAAGACCGATGTGCTAGTTTGGCAGCATTGAGGTGTTGAGCCCCAAAATTCTAGAATCTTAAAATTTGAAGACCTTCGCCGTTGAACTTGGTTCTGGCATGAGATGAAAAACCCTCCCTCCGTCGATCTTGGATCCAGAACAAGGTAGAAGATACTTCTTGCACTAAAATACCATAAATTCTAGCACTACTAAAGTGTTATGCCACCAAATTTTTATCAAAATTATAAAATCTTACAATAATCTGGTTCAAAAAATAGAGCTCTCACTCTGCGATGCCAAGTCCCAACGTAGATGCACTAAGATCTTGGATTTTAATGTCTTTGATGCTCTGACCTGCAGCATCAAGGTGCCATAATATCTGGTGTCATGGCATTAAGATCTTAGTTTAATGTCATTCTTACAGCCCTGCTATGCTTTTTTCTCAAAGCCATAATGCTACCCTCTCAGGTTATAAAATGAAGAAACTTATCTTGAAGTTGATTCCACTATCAAACTTGGTTACAGTGTGAAACAAAATTTTTCTTCCATTGATATTATATCTAGGGAAAGAGAGAATGATGCTAATGCACTAATAATCATGAAACCTAACATTGCTAAGGTGTTATGCTATCGCAAGTTTAAATTTCTCCAAAAGTATTAAATGTTATGCATTGACGAAACAATGCCAAGGCATTGCACTTTCAGCACCAAGGCGCTGAGTCCTCAAGAGTTTTGAATTTTAGGGATGCACCTAACAATGCCAAGGCACTGATGTTCCCTCTCCGAGGCGCTGAGCTCTCAAGAATATTGATCCTTAGGCGTGCATCCCACACGGCCAAGGCACTTATGTTTCAGTTCTGAGGCACTGTACTCTCAAGAAAATTAAACTTTGATACTCATCTAATAATGTCATGGTGTTGATATCTCAGCATCAAGGCACTGTACTCTCAAGAATTTAAATCTTAGGTCTCTGGTTAATCTCTCTAACAATAAGCCCGATGTGCTAGTTTGGTAGCACTGAGGTGTTAAGCCCCAAATTTTATTCATTTTGAATGAAAATATTATTATTAAGCTTTTAGATCCTAAAAATTACACATAACAGAAACAAACACAAAGAATAGAAATGAAAGAATATCTTTATTAACATCAAAAATTTAATATAAAAGGTTTACAATAAATAAATAAAAAATAGGAAAGTACAAAAAAAAAGAAAAAAAGGCAAAAACTAATAATTGCAATCCTTCGCCTCTTCTTCTTCTTCTTCTAGTTTTGACAAGGTGCTCACATAAGGGTTATAATGAAGCATTATAGGAAAAGAAGCCTGGCCCAGGCCCGCATGAAAGCCACAGTTTTTAAACATATGAACAAGTGTTGAGCTAAACACAGCCATATATGAAAACTGTTGATGTCGCTAAACCATATGGTGGTCAAATTTTCTCCACAGTTCCTACTACTGCCGACTAGTTTTGCTAGCCCTTTTCCTTAAATTTGAGACTTGTCCCTTAATTTTTTGGAGTTGCTCGTTTAAGGTTTTAGAGGATTTGGGTCTGGACAAAAGAGCGCATGAGTTTTCTCCCACATCAGTCCTCGAGCCAAATCCTCAATTACTCTCTTAATCATGGGAGCCTTTTGTATAAAAACTTCTTCACCTAACTCCCCTTATGCACCCACCGTAATACACAAAGAATAAATTAAAGAAGGATGATCTTACCCTACGGTAGTACTACTCTTAAAACATATTATAAATAGAATTATAAATAATCCTCCTTACATCTATAGTAAAGTATTTTTGAATTGTAGAATTTAAAATGACTCTATCCCTAGTCACTTCATTAATTTCTCTAGTGGGCATAAACTTGGTAGAAATAAAATAATGCCAAACTTTAGCCTCAGTAGTGAGGTCATCGATAAGAAAATTAATAATTTTATTCTCTCAGTTTTCTATTGAACATTAGAATTTCTAATTGTGAAGAAATTAAGGATTTCATCAAAATTGGGATGATCATTATAAAGATTAGATACTGACGTTACTACATCTTGTAAATTATAATATGCATTGATAATACTACTATAAGAACTTACTAGTTTTCCTCAGATGAAAACTTGATTATTCTAGTGCTCCTTTGCATTAGTGGAGAAATCCTGCACCACAGGGACGATGCCATATACATTATTATAGGCCAACTTCTCCCAACCTCACTTATTGATAATCCTCTCTACTCGCCCACCCGGATTAAAGAAACCCCACTCAGGGATGAGATGTTTGTGTAAGAGAGTATGGTGGTATCTCTCCAATACTTTTACACTAACAAATATGTTAGTGTCACCAACAGCTGCCCTCTTCTTGGCCTCGTTGAGGAATTTTATCGGCATGTTGACTTTCCTGAAGTAAAATGCAAGCTGAGAGAGGAAGTGAGCAAGGATTTCAAAAAGAGAATAAAAATTTAGGATGAAAATGAGCAACCTAGGGGTCCTATTTATAGACTAGCGCAAGCATCACGATGCTATTTTATCATCACTAAGGTGCAACGCCCTTAATTTCTAAGACACGGGACCCACGCTATGGTGCTAAACATGCAGCATTGAGGCACTAGTCAGCAAATCAGAATGATCACTACACTAGTCAAAAAGACTTATTTATGATAATCAATTTCATAACTAACTCCATACAAAAAGCGAGACCACCATTGATTGAGCATCATGGCGTTCCGGCACAGCACAATAGCATTGGTTAAAGAGTTTGTTCATTTTTATTTAAAGCACTTGTCTGTCTACCAACTTTCCAAAATTGACTTTTGACTGATGCTATAGGGCCAAATATAGTGCCACAACACTAAATACAATGCCAATCAACTAGTCAACCTGTTCAAATTATTCCAATCTCATGCCTTCTTAAGCACTGTAGCGTTGGCCTTATAACGTCGAGGCATCAAACTCTCAGATTTTTAAGACATGAATTCCTGTCTTATAATGTTGTAATGCTAATTACTCAATGTTAGAGCATCAATTTAATAGCGTTGTGGTGCTACCATGATAACACCTAGGCACCATATTTTCAACGTCGAAGCGGTGCCCCTCATAACCACAAATTAATATTCTCCATGTGAACACTCCTATAAAAATGGCATTCCAAAGGGATGTAAGTCCAATCAACTCTTTTTCCATGTGAACAACTTATATCCATATGACATTCCAAAGGGATGCAAGTCCAACTCATATGTTCGCTATGCGAGCACCAAACCCTATAAACTTGGCATTCTAAAGGGATGTTCCAAAGGGATGTAAGTCTAACTGATATGTTTTCCATATGAACACTAAACCCTATAAACTAGACATTCCAAAGAGATGCAAGTCTAATATATACATTTGCCATGCAAATGACCCAATAAACTTGGCATTCCAAAGGGATATAAGTCTAATCTATTTATTTGCTATGCGAACACTCTACTAGCATTCCAAAGGGATGTAAGTCCAATCTATCCATTTTTCATGCAAACGACCCTATAAATCTAGCATTCCAATGGATGTAGGTCCAATCTATACATTCACCATGTGAACACCCCTGGACTAAAACTCTGGTCAACTTGGGAAATCTGAGATGAGGCAATCCATTACTGTTAATCAGACTCTCCCTTGACATTATGGCTAGCCCTTTACTGTTGGTAGGCGAGAATAGTGTAGAACTAGGATGATGGAACTATGGGATCTTGATTGGGACTATTCTTCTATTCCCCTTAGACAATCATCCATACTATTCCATACACACCATTAAATGTTGATTCATATCAGAAAGATATATTTGTTTCCAACCTTAATCAACATCTCTCTTACTATGATAAGAGAGGTAATTAACTATGAATGCTTGCATTCATATAAAGTAGAACCTAGATCTAAATAAACTCTAACACAATGTTAGCAAAAATTTGGTTGAATATATATATATATATATCAATCTGCCTCACGAAGAATATACTCCTATCCATCCTGATAAAGATGACGGAGTGTTTCCAAAAGGATGTTTTTTCTTGAGCGAATAGATTTTTGAAGACTCCACTGGGGATTACTTCTCTCTCCATCTTTGGTTAAAAAAAATAGAATATATATTCTTTTAAAAGTTTGGACCTATGACCAATTTTGAAATCTCTATTGATAAATTTCACAAACATGATGACTGTTGAATTAGTAGAGGGGTCCACTGTTAGATTCCCTCAAGTTATAATAAACGTTGGTTCTACTAGAGCTACTCTCTAATTTTGGATGATTTTTGAAGTCATTTAGTTTCTATCTATTAAACATATAACTGAGCCTATCATTAAGGGTGTTGGAATGCCAAAGGTATTCAACAAAGGAAGGAGGCCGAATGTGATCTTTTGTAATGAGTCTAAGCCTAAAGCCTTAACCTTAAAAAGGGGTTTTTATTTTTGATAGGCTACAAAAGGAAATTCCGACAATGCCTATCAAGGATAAGATGGAAATTAAGCCCAAGCTAAAATTTATCATTATCAATCCACTTAGTTGTGCATCAGGGGAGCCTACTATCCCATAAGATGCTACTCTTACTCCAGGAAAGCATGATCATGAAGCATCTTTTTCGGGCACCAAAATGTTCAAGAGAGCTCGAAGAAGGTACAATGCTTCTTATAGAGCTATTGGATTGCCCATTCATTCTAAACAACAATATGACCCCATGGTAGAAGAAATCATGCCCACTAATAATAACTTCGACCTACTCCGATGGGTCAAGAGGAATAGCTCTGGAGGAGCTACTAAGAAGTATTTTTAGGATGAATATACACAACCCATGTTATAGAATCAACCATGAAAAGAGGATAATGTCTCCTCCAAAATCTATAAAGTTTTGAACGTTTCTAAAAACAAGAATCTTTAAAGAAGAATTAAGAAATTGGTGAGGCAGGTTGCCAACCCACCAAATTTCTACTTTAAGAGAGGTGAGAATATTAAAAAATATCGTGCCTGCCTAGAGAAAAACTCAAGGCCTAAGGGTTTGATGCTCGATGAACACCGACAACGAGCCGTTCAGTATGAAAATACTAGGTGGCCATTTGTCAGAAGGTCCTGATAACCTCCATAAAAAAAGGGAATATCATCTATCTAGTGAACACCAGGGTGTGACATATAGGATGCATTGATAGAGATCCACCACTAGAAATTCCTGATCAATTTGGGTCCCTAAATAGTCCAAAGTCATCGAGAATGAGACAACTCAAAATGAGCTAGCCCCACTAGATAACAAAGGAATTGAATCTCCTATCATGAACTAGAAAAGTTGATCTGAAAAGAATCAGCTAGTGGATGATGAGATGAATAATCAACTCTTTTGGGAAGATGAGGATTTCATAATCAATGAAGAGCATCAAATACTACACTTCCAAAATAATGAAGATATGGATTGCATGGAAGTGAAAGTTGTTCGCATGATCGATACATGTTTACAAAATAGAAATGTGGTACCCAACAACAAAATAAGAAAGAACATTAGGAGAACCCAAATCATCAAGAACTCAAAGGTGAAGCTCAGGTAGAAGATGAGGTAACTGAAGAGTTAATCGACGTTGTAACAAGGTTACAATGACAAATGGGTTCTCAACTCTAAAGAAGAGACCAAGAAATCAACCAGCTCAATAATTGTCTCAATAAAATTAATGAGTTGATGAAAGAGCTATTTGGTCAACTTAACCTTATAGAAACTACAACGTAGCAAGTGCCTCTGTGAAATCCTCTAGAGATAAACAACCCAATAGCTGAAATTAGAGGCATGCAAAGTGTTACATCCAACTTGCAACAAAGCCAATAGCGTATAAGAAAAAAAAGGGCCAACACTCCATGAGAAGATGGCTAAGCAGTACTCATTCAAAATAGAATGTACTGATAAGATCTTTAAACATGCCTTAAAATTGGGATTACAATTGCTAGAGCCATGTTGGTTAAACCAAGTAGACAAAGTTGATGATCCCAACTATTATCCATTCCATAGACTCATAAGTCACCCAATTAAAGATTGTTATGTCTTCAAAGATTGGGTACAAAAGAGTTATCAAAATGGGAACTCACTTTATCAGACACAATACTAGTACATCCTAAAAAGGAAAAAAATGAAGGTTATTATAACATGCACAATCTAGAAAGCAAAAAGCAGAAATGCTAAGCTAGTTGGAACCTAGAATATGAATGATGATAATGTCAAAGCCTCATAAACCTAGGAAGAAGAAGAAGGTGGTTGGGAGATATTTATCTCAAAGAAAACTAAAAGGATGATTAACATTCTTTCAACCATAGAAGAAATTCAATGGAAGAATTCCTTAGAGCTTGAAATAGATCCAAGAAGGCTCTTCCCTAACAAGAGCAATTTTTATATAATACAAACAAGTAGACAAAAATCAATTAGTCTTCTTTGCTAAAGCCCCATAAACCTAAGAAAAAGAGAAAAATCTAGAAAATCAAAGTCTGAAACACAAAAATTGATTGACTCTTTAGAGGAGTACGAGCAAACTCCTCGAAGGCCAATTAAGTTGGAGGAATATATGCATCATTTACAACTTGACACAAAAACCCTATAGATGAGGTTTCAAAAAAAAAAATGTGTTGAGTCATTAATGTGCATAAAATTCTAATCTTCAAACCCAAAGAGAAGCATGTTATATGATTGCAATTTTGACTGACTTTGAGGAAGAATTATGCTTTATTAGAGAAAATCTTACTAAATGAAAAGTCAAGTCAGACTCAAATAAATTATATCCTAGACTAGGTAATAGTTCTGAGAGTATTGAAAACTCTAAAAATTCTAAAGATATACATAATTAAGAGGCTTCTTCTAATAAAGAAGTTCAGATAGAAGAAGTAACTCAAGTCAATTAAGGAGTGGAAAATGAATTTCTCCAGCTCCATAATGAAAAGCCAGTGATAAAGGTAAAGAAATTCAAATTAATTAAAATGTCCTATTTCCACCACTGACTAAACCTTAAAGTCTACCAAAATAGGAGTAGACTTTAATGTTCTAGCACATTTACATAAGTTCTCTACTTTACTAAGAATCCATGATGCTCTCATATTATCTAAGGATATATGTGAGACATTAATCAAATCCTTGTGAAATCCAAAATATTATGAAGCATTCTTCACTAAAGAGAGGTTGAAAAAGAAATTAACCTCTCAAAAATCAGCAACCATCACATTCAGTGATGACGACTTAGAGATAACTTAACATAATTAACCCCATTATGTCACAACTGAAAGTAACTCCACCCGCATAAAAAGGATATTGATCGACCTAGGCACTTCTATCAATCTCTTAACAGCTAAGAAATTCAAAGCATTAACTTTACATTCTCATTATGTGGACAAAAGTACAGTATTCCTATAATGATTCAATGAACAAGGGAAAAAAAATCTTAAGATATATTATCCTACCCTTATGCTTCAAGGAACTGTATATAGAAGCTAAATTCCATGTGATCGAAGCTGAAGTTGCTTACAAAGCACTCCTTGGTAGACCGTGGATTCATGAATACGGCATAATACATTCAACTATCCATCAATGTATGAAGTATATTCAAAATGGTGAAGAGCATAAAATTTATGGTGACATAAATCCATTCTTCATACATGAGATCAAGATCTACAGTGATGCCAAGTACTTCATGTCTAAGAAAGCAAGGGAAGTCAATTCTCAAAAGCAAGTAGCTCCACCTATCAAACTAATGCTGAAAGGAGATTATTAGAAGGATAAAAGTACTAATGAATTAAAGCAACCCAAGGTAATTCCTCACCTTGGTAGGAATATCAAAGAGGATGAAGTGGAGTTAGTACTTTATCAACTTAAGAAAGCCTCAACTAGCCAAAAGAAAGAAGAAGCTAGTACTAATAATGTGGTAAAACAATTGGAGAAAACTCATGTTTCTTTTATATGAGTATTCGAGACTCAAATCTCCAATAAAGCTGTGAAAATAATTACAATACCAATGGCACATATAAAAGCCTTAATAGCTTGAAGAAATGAAGAAATATAACAGTTAAAAATTTTCTATATTCCTCCTAGAAGAGGCTATAATGAATGTGGAATCCTTTTCTATAAGATAGAAGAGGGAATCCTAAATCTCACAAAAATGTCATTTGAAGAGGATGATTTTGAGAAAGAATTTGTTTTAATTATTATTTCTCAATACTTCTCGTAGGCCCCAAAGAAGCTAGCTAAAATTAACATTCAACCTATACAATTAAATGTTTGAGCTCGATTGTTTAAGAGGCTCTAGCAAGGGGATAATACCCAAAATCCTACAGGATATAGGAAGTTCACCACATGGGAATTAGGATATTCTTTTGACATTTCCTTCAATGAGCTCATGCTATGTTGTATCCGAAAAAGAAGAAATCTCTCATGAAGCTGTCAATAAACAAAAGGATGTTTTAAATGAGAATTCACCTGAAGATGAGTTAATAATTGATCTCAAAGATGCCACAAAGGAATTTGAAGAAGGAAATCAAGCCACCATTGATGAACTCTAGAAAATCAACCTAGGTCTTGAAGAGGAACCAAGGCTGACTTTTGTTAGTACTAATCTCACATCAGAAAGGTTGGAGGAATTCAAAGCACTACACTATGAATACAAAGATTGCTTCGCATGGAATTACAATAAAATGTCATGCCTATCACTAAACATAGTTGTGCATAATCTTGCCATTAAACCTAATGTACAGCCTATAAAGCAAGCATCAAGGTGAATACGATTAGAAATTGAAGAACAAGTAATTGTTGAAACCAAAATGCTCATTGATGTATGATTTATCCAAGAAGAGAAGTATGCTAATTAGATTGCCAATATTTCCCAAGCAAGGAAAAAGAATGGGCAAATCTGTGCGTGTATTGACTTTAGAGATTTAAATAAAGCATGCCGAAAAGTTGACTTCCCACAACCTAATGCAAAAGTTATGATAGATTGTACATCAAACTATGATATGTTCTACTTCATGGTTGGTTCATCAAGCTTTAACCAAATTAAAATTGCTTTAGAAGAAGAAATGCATACGTCCTTTTGCACACCAATCAACATATATTTCTACAAAGTGATGTCATTTGGCATGAAAAATATCGGCGCTACAAAGGGCAATGACCTGCATCTTCGATGACCTCATATATAGATATGTGGAATGTTACATCAATGATTTGGTTATCAAGAGGAAGAATCAAAGCGAGCACATAAGTGATTTAAATGTTATATTCAATAAAATTCAAAGTTTTAATTTAAATATGAATCCACTGAAACGTGTTTTTGGTTTGACTTCTGAAAAATTCTTGAGCTTCATTGTGCACCATAGATGGATTAAAATTGATCCCTCTAAAATAAAGGCAATAATTGAAAGACCATCACCTAAAATCTTGAAGCAACTACGTTCATTACAAGGCAAATAGGCTTACATTAGAAGATTCATTTCTAATATTTCAAGGAGAGGTCAAAATTTTACCAAATTAATAAAAAAGGGTGCACCATTTATATGAAATGATGCTTATCAAAAAGTGTTTGATAGCATAAAATAATATTTGTTACATCTCCTAATTTTGGTCGTACCAATAACAGGAAAGCCATTGATATTATATAAGCCATGCAGAATCATTAGGAACTTTGTTAGCCCAAAATAATGAAGAAGGGATGGAAAATGCCGTATGCTATATAAGTCGAGGTCTGATATGAGCCAAAATGTTATATTCTCTTATTAAGAAGAAATGTCTAGCATTGATATTTTCTACTCATAAACTATGGCACTATATGCTATTATATAAAATAACATTGATATCTAAAGTAAACCACTTAAAGACTAGACCTTCTTTAACTGGTTGCTTAGCTAACTGGGTAGTCCTATTGCTTCAATTTGACGTAACATATGTTCCACAGAAGGCATTAAAAGGGCAAGTTCTAGCTGACTTTCTAGCCGCTCATCCCTTACTGACAGACTCTCCACTCAACGATGAATTTCTTGATGAACAAATCTTGAAGTGGGAGAAGCTCAACAATCATTAGAATGGGAACTCTACTTTGATGGGGTTACATCAATAAAGCCATCTAAATCACTCGATTTACGTACAATATGTGTCAAAATTGGCTTAATATTTGTGGCACCGTGAGGTGGTATTCTCTAATATTCATTTAGTCTAATCGAACCTCAAACTATCAATGATGATGAATACGAAGCATTAATTATTAGTCTAGAACTAGCAATTATTATGAAAATTAAGAAATTTCATGTTTACAAAAATTCTCAACTTATAATTCAACAAATAATTAGAACTTTCAAGATAAAGAAGCTTAAATTAGCACTTTATCATAAGCATGTCTTGGAGCTTTTGAAATAAATCCTTGAAGTAATAATTACATGGGTGTCATGTCATGGTAATGGCAAAGTTGATGCATTAGCAAAATTGGCTAAAGAAATGACAGACCCTGAGGGAGAGCCAATTATAATAATAGTCTAAAGTAGGTTAGCATTGGCACTAACCCTCTTGCAAGCCTTTAAAGCTAAAGAAAATCAAGACATTTCAACGATAATAGAAGAACATGATTGGCAAGAACCGTTTATCACCTATCTTAAAGGCGGTAGATTGCCAAAGGATACCTTAAAGGCTCATCAAATTTCATAAAGAGCACTACGATATGCTCTTGTGAATGATACATTATATCAATGCTTAATCGATCAAATGTGGTCACGATGCTTAGGGGCTAATTAAGAAAAGTTGGTGATGGTTGAAGTCCATGAAGGGTTGTGTGGTGCACATAAATCTGGTCTTAAAATGAAAATCAAAATCAAACAAATGGGATACTATTGGCCTAGTATGGTTTAGACTACATTGACATACCAAAAGATAACATCAATTTCAAATAAATGCAGACATGTCGCATTAATCACATAATAGCTTACATTCAATAGTGGCATGTTGTCCATTGGAAAGTTAGAGAACCAATATAATTGTATTAATAAATCCTCCATCATCTAGGGGACATCATTTCACTTTAGCTCTAAATAGGTAGAAGAAATTCTATTAAAATAAGTTAAATTAGATAATGTAGTAAAATTATTTTGAGACTATATCGTCTACCGATTCGAAGTACCTCAAAGAGTTATATCTAATAACAACACTGCCTTCATAAATGCCAAAATCTATCCCTTCATTGAGAAATGCAAGATAGATTGGTGATATACTTCAATATACAATTGAAGAGCCAATGGTCTTGTAGAAGATGTCAACAAAACATTGATTAAACTTCTCAAAAAAATTCTCTTTAAAAATAAAAGAGAATGACATGATAAATTAATAAAAGCCTTGATATCGTACTACATACAAAATTTCTACACAAGCAATGTTGTATTTCATAGTTTGCGGATTAGAAGCAATACTTCCTCTTGAAGTAGAGCTACCTTCACTTTGTATAGTAATTCAAAATGAACTTACAAAAGAGAAAAATGTTTGGATATCATGCAAAGAGCTTGAAGCTCTATACTAAACTCAATCATAGGCCCAACAAAATCTAGAAATATATAGAGCAAGGATAACCCGAGCACATGATTGCATGGTTCGCCTAAGAAGCTTAAAAGCATGTGAACTAGTACAGTACACAAAAGGCCTATGATTCCATATCAATGAGTTAGTGAAAAGTTTGACCCAAATTGGTAATGATCATATGTTATTGAAAAAGTATACCAAGGGGGAGCTTTTCAGCTCATTGATGCAAAAGGGATAAGACTTATGTCCCCTATAAACGGACAAAATTTGAAGAGATATTATGCAGAACTATTACAGGAGTTATTCTTTACAAATGCAAGAGTCAAAATTAATTTTAAATCAATTAATCAAAGTGATAAACTTCACTTAAGTATGAGAAGAATATTCTCATCTCAAAGGAAAAACTTCTCATGTCAATAAGGAGCAATTTTATAAGCTTTGCAATGCAAAAAAAATTCTCCATCAAAGAGAAACACTCTCCAATCGAAGTTGTATTAGATCGAATCCATCATGCCTAAAGGGGCTGTTGAACTCATTTTTAGAACGAGCTCTCAACCCCTCCATCTTAGACATAAGACTCCTCTTAGACACTAAGAGTTCCTTAGTCTTAAGATACTTCTAGTGATTAGGTGAACACTCAACGTAACCCTAGAGACTTAGAAGGGTAAGTCATAGGAATAGGTCATGCCTTAGGGGTGTTAGAAAATTTGCCTACCCTATAGCTTGAACTAAATCCTCACTCCCTTCTTTCAAGTCAAACTCCATTCTCAAATCAACTTCAACTCCAAAACAAACCTTGAATTAATTCCAATGGATTTTCTCAAATCATGAATCAATTCCAAATGATTGAAATTCAAATCCAATTCAAAAAGATTTCCTAAGTCTCTTTGATTCTCATCTTATGGACTTAGCTCAAATCAAATCCAAATCAATTCAAACTCAATAAATTTTCTCATAACCCATTTATATTCACAAATATAAATAAAATATAAATTCAAATAGCCAAAACTAAATCCAAACCTCAAATTTAAATTCTAAAAATCTTTCCTAAGCCCTTTGATTTCCTCTTATGGACTTAGCTCAAATCAAATCCAAATCAATTCAAATTCAAGAAATTTTCTCATAAACCATTTATATTCTCATTTATATTCAAAAATATAAATGAAATATAAATCCAAATACCGAAACTAAATTTAAAACGCAAATCCAAATTCAACCAAAATTCAACCTAAGTCTTTCATGTCAAATTCTTGAAACTTAGCCAAATCCAACTCAAATAAAGCCAAACCCTTGATTTTTCTTCATGATTCAATGAATCCTTGAATCATGAACCCAAATATAAACACAAACTTCAATCATCAAACCAAAACTAAATTCAACACTCAAATCCAAATTCAATCAAAATTCAACCTAAGCCTTTCAAGTCAAATTCTTGAAACTTAGCCAAATCCAACTCAAATCAAGCCAAACCCTTGATTTTTCTTCATGATTCAATCAATCCTTCGATCATGAAACCAAATATAAAATAAACTTCAATCATCAAACCAAAACTAAATTCAAAACTCAAATCCAAATTCAACCAAAATTCAACCTAAGCCTTTCAAATCAAATTCTTGAACTTAGCCAAATCAAACTCAAATCAAGCCAAACTCTTGATTTTTCTTCATGATTCAATCAATCCTTCAATCATGAAACCAAATATAAACATAAAATTCAATCCTCAAACCAAAATTAATTCAAAAATCCCAAGTCAAACTCATGTTCACCCTTTGAACTTGAAATCGTCAAATGAATCAAAAACTCATTTGTCTTCAAACCACTTGCAAATGGATTCATATTTCAATCATAAGTCCATATGTGAGTTCAACCAAACTTGAATCAAGCCTTGATCAAGCCAATTGACTCACTTAGGCTCACTTGACCCAAAGTGACCTAAACTATCCCTTATGAGCCAAATTCTAATCATAACCAAATTGGATTGAACTAAACTCATCTAAGCCTCACATTGTGAGCAACAATCATCGTGAGATGACCAATCACTCAAATTGGGTCAAACCAAGTCAAAATGTAGCCAAAATGAAACCTAAACTATCCAAAATCCACCATAGGCCAAATTGATTGAAACCATTGATCAAAACCAATTCATAATCAATGTTTGAACTTGACCAAGTCATCATTTGAGCCTAACCTAGCCCAATTGGCCACTTGACCCAAGTTGACCCAACTTGACCTAAAAAGTCAAAATATATCAAATCTTGATCTAAGCCAAATTGATTGCAACCAATAGATCGAATTCATTCTAAATCACTTATTGAACTTGACCAAAATCTCAATTGGCCAGCTAGACCTAAAAGGTCAAATTGAGCTAAAATCAAACCAAATCAAAATTGATTGAAACCAAAGCTTGCAATACATTTCAAATGACCAACCAAACTTAAATCAACCCATGGCCTAACCTAGTTAGGTCATGGGTCAACTTGACCTATTTGACCTAAATGAAATCAAATAAATCAAAACCAAATATAAACCAAATCAATGATGCCAACCAAATAATCATATGGAACTTTGACCATTGGTGACTCAAGTTGACTCATTTTGACCTAAATAGTTCAACATGAGCCAAATGACACCAAACCAACTCTAAATTCCTTGAAATTTGGGCCAACCCAATTTCGAACTATTCTAAATCTTCCTAAAGTGAAATCAAATCCAAATGACTATTTTACCCCTAGGTCAAGGGATAACCTATGGCCAATTCCACTTGGAATTTGGTCATATCCTTTCCATGGCCACTTGACACTCTCTTAGTGGACCAAGTGGGCACTAAGGAGCATGGTGCACATGACCCAATGGGTTTGGGTTAGCCAAACCGATCACTCCTCTCATTTCATGCACATGTGATCACTCCCACACTCCAAATCAACACATGGGAACCTCTGCACTACCTTCCTCTGCCAAAACTGAACCATGTGCAAGCTAAAATGAGCTAACAAACCTATTGCATCTGATCAATTGATCCAAAATGGAAGGAAGAATCTCGACCATCCGATCCTTCTAGGGGGAGATATACTCCCCTAATTTTAGTTCATTCTCACTCTCTTGCATTCGATTGAGTGAGAGGAAACAAGAGAAAGCATTCCCAGGTCTCTTCAAGCTCCCTCAACCCAATTGGATTTCTCCATTCTTGATTTCTTCAAAACTAAAAATAGGGGAGGTATCAAGATTTTTCAACTCATCCAATACTCAAATTCAGCTCAATTTCTCTCACAAGCAGCTTGAGAGAACTCAATTGAGCTCACTTAAACCTTCATCCAAGTGTTCAAGCCATGGGAAGAGGTGTCTAGACCAAAGCCGCAAGCCTAGGAGGAGGAGTTTGGTCAATTGAGCAATCCTCTTCATCCCAAAGCTTGAAACCTTCAATAGGGCTTCATCTCTATTAGACGAAGCTACCTTAACGGTGTGGAGCGCCGGTGAAAGCCTCCGATGAGGTATACCTTCAAATTGAGCCTAGAATAGGAAGTGTTTGGTCCTTTGTGAAAGAAACTTTCACTCCATTGCATTTTAAATGTTGGATGTCTTTGCCCTTTCATGATGATAGTGTGCATTAAGTTTGAGCTCAATCCGAGCTCAATCGAGCTCAAATCATACCCTAAGGAGTGGATGAATGCCCTCTCCTATAGGTGAGCTTAGTGACGGATCATGGACGGTCCATCCGTACATTTTGGATGGATGATCCTGAGCAAGTTACGTAGAATCCTCTGATTTATCCTATTAGAACTGCGCATTTAATCCTGACTGCCCGATCTTTGATTTGACGGCTAAGGAGAAAGTGCGTAGCGCCGTCGCTGGCGTAGCATTGGATGTGACTACTTAAATAGAGAATCCCATCACGCTATATGAAAAGTGCGTGCTGCGTCAGCGGTCCACATGGCACTGACAGGATTAAATATATAATTAAGCTATTTAATTAGGTTTTAATCATGGAATCTTCAAATATTCATAACTAAATGTAGAAAAATCAAAAAATACAAAATAAATTGCATTGTGAAGATAATTCAGAGAGGAATTCATTAAAATTATTTTGAATTGATTTTGAATAATGAATTTTCCTTAATTTGGGTTTTAGTAAAAATTTAATAACTCTAATTACTCTCTAATTACTTCATTAATTGATTTCCAAATTTCTCAAGTGTATTTAGTGGGATGACCTATACCTCCCCTAATTTTCTTGGAATTTATTGATGAGTTAATTAGGAAAATCAATTAATGAATCCTTAATCACTCTCTTAATATAATTAAGCTTAATTAAGCATGTGAATAGTGGTTTAATCACTTGATTAAGTTAATTAAACTTTATTTAAGTGAAGGGGAGGTTTATGGAATGGGTTTGGGTATTTTCCCCAAGTCATTTCCAAACTCCTTTCCTTCCTAAATTTAAATTTAATTAAGAGCTAATCCACTAATGACCTACTTAATTAACTTGATAAAATCTTCAAAATATTCTAGAACTCAATTAATCCATCTTGGGTAGATACTTAGGTGTTCAATAACCTAAGTAACTTAAGGAAATCATACCTAACTCATATGTGTGGGAAAGGTTATGAAAGTACTTAAATTAAACTCTTTAGCTTAATTAATCATTAATTGTGAGCCAAATGCATTAGTCCCCTTTCCTTCTTAGGTGCATTGCTGATTTAAATTCCTTGTGATTTTATGCTAAACATTGGCTCATAATTATTTGGTTAAATATGTTAAAGAGGTGTAGGTAAGGGGTAATTAATGAACTTAATGAACACTGTAACCTAATCTAAACATAAAATTCACTTAATGATTCTAAAAATTAAACTAAAATAACATACACATGTGGGAGATAGGTTAGGACTAGCAAACCTTCTTACATTTCCTAAATCTAAAATCAAACTAAAAATAAAGCAAATTTTTCTTAAACCAATTTTGATTCACTTTAAATAATCTTATTCCATAGGATTGTCTTTAAGAATTAATTAGGGTGAATGAATTTACATTGCTTTCATCACTTTATTTCTTTCCTAGCATGCTAAATATGTATGTCATATGAAAATCATGCATTCATGTCCTTTAAAAATAAAATTAAAATGAAATATTTTCTTTATGTCAAATTGCATGCTTTGGCTAAAGTAAGAATATGAATGGCTATTAACACTACTAAATCCAAAACTATTTTTAAAAAAAAAACTTATAAATCAAACATTACAAATGAAGGGTATGCCATTTACAATTGCTTATGAGCTTGCATGTGAATAGTATAAAATGTGTTATGTGATTCTCCCTCTCTTTCTTAACATAGAATTGTATAGAATTTGCAAAGTGTATAATCCATTTGAAAAGGACATAACATTTGCTTAACTCCATTCCTATACACTCCTATGTCATAACTTAAGAAGGAATTCCACAGCACACATGTAAACTAAACAATCAAACCAAAATCAAAGAAACATAAACTTTTTGCATGATTCTCTTTCCATGCATTTCTTTTTGTACATGCACATGTATTTAAGAAAAGTGGTATATTAATTTGGAAAACCCAGGGATTGCGAGACTTTAAGTAGCTCTAAGTAGGTCTTATACCTTACACCCCTGGTGCTAACAATGGTGTTGTACTCACTTATGTCTTTTATACTTATAAATGTGCATATGAAAAATGGATAAGAGAATCTTTTTTCTTCTACTTAACCAAATCATGCATCATGAAGCATCCAAATTTCCTTAAGCAACCTCTCTTAGAATTCATAATTAAGGTGTGCTAAACATTTCTATTTGCATGTATAGATATGCTTAGGGCACATTCATATGCATGTTACACATGTTTGGAAAGAAATAAAGTGTGTTTTGTGATACTAATTCATTTTACTTAATATTAAAATGCATTTCTCTTTGAATAGGTTTGTTTAGGGAAAATCTAAACTTAGGATTAATTAAAACACATTACAAAACATTCACTAAAAAAATCCATAATAAATCTACTTTAGAAATTATTTAAGGTAGAGAGGAAAGAGAAGTTCTCTTCTCTTTTCCTCTCTTCAGAACACTTAGTAACTAACTATAGGTTCATTCAAACCTAAATCAAATCATCAAATTGAAATCAACCAAATCAACTAAATCATTTAAATGAAATCAACCTCTAAGTTGAACATTTTCACACTCAGAAAATTTCAATTTTAAAGCCCAACTAAGCATACCACACAAACCTTAAATGACACACACATTAGACTAAGTCATCGTCTCTAGCTTTAGGTTAGGGCGGTGCATGGTTTGATGCTTTACTTTTATTTTGTGATGTAATATTTTAGTCTAGATGTTAGGATGTATGTGCGTAGAATGAATGGTAGGATGATTTAGTCTAATCATTATCTTCTACAGGGGATTGTGTTTACGGGACACTGTAATAAAAATATAACTATTTTTGCTGTGCAGGTTGCTTATACCCCTAAGCATAATCCAAAATAGGTCAGGTAGACTTGGTTACCCATATGTGGGGTGCTAAGTCAAATACATGCTTGGGATGTATGGTTTGTTTAACCAATCTCTATTTTGTAGGTATTAGTTAGATTTACTTTTCCCTTTTCATGTAATTTTACAATTAAGATTTTGGAATGATGGTTATGAGGGATTAGGATGAACATTGGTTATAAGACTATGTCTTATGTATCATGTGAAGCCATTGGAGCATCCACATTCTAACCAACCAAAAGAAAGAAGAAAGAAGAATAAAGAAAGAAGAATGAAGACCCCCATAACATGCATTTCCTTACTTGATTGTAATTAATTCATTTGTAATCCGAGTTGTATAAGGGTAAGCTCGACTACCCACATTTTTTTTCGGGCTTGTGCGGTGGTGCCCGACCATGAAAGGCCTCTTATTCTTTTGTGCTAGCTTTATAAAATGTTTAATGTTTATTTAGCTTGTGCATTAAGATGACATATTTTTCTAGTTACTTCCTTGATTTGATGTATGGCCTAGATGATGATTAGGCTCTTAAGAAAAAATAAATTTTCTACCAAATTAATCAAGTCAAAATTAAAAATTAATAACTCATAACCTCACTTAAAGCCTAGGCTATAAAATCAAGATAAAAGAATTAGCAACCCCTTAGTTGGATATTGTATTTTCTTTCCCACATCATGCATAAAAAGTATATTATTTTACTCTTGATTTGGAGGGCTTTCACCTGTGCTCGAAAATTTGGCTTGACCTTTGAGAGCCATGGTGAAAATACACCTCCTTTCTCACTAATCCTGGCCTATAATCTAATTTCTCATGTATTAGGCATATGAATCCTATAGCCTGAGTCAAATGAATTGTCCAAGAAATAAAAATAAAATATATGAAAATTTTGTATTAGATTTAAGTCATTAATCATATCCTACATGATCTAGTCTCTTAAAGAGTGTGTTTAAGGACTTAGTCTCTTTCAAAACAAATAACAGCCTTGCTATCCTACAAAAGCATATGACTTGTCTACATATACTTAAAATCATAGAAAGAGTTAGTTGGTACCCACTCCCAGGCGGTTGTAAGTCCAAACTGTCAGGTGGTTTATCCTCTCTTTTCGAAGTAAACCAAATGCCCATTTTTGCCTTAGATTTAGGTCGTGCTTTAGCCCTCGCCAAAGCTCCCTAAATTTAGGTTCAGATGTTGCTATTTTCCTTTGTAGGCTATGAGCATAAATCTTTGCCTGTTAGGCATTTCCATGATCTTGTGTCATGGAATTGTAAGCCTTAGATTTCTAATAGAAATTCAACTCAAAATAAATAATTCCCTTCAAACTTTAAAAATATAAAGCCCAACCTTAGGATAGTTTGGGATGCTTTCTAGGCATCCTAGTATCATAAGCATCCCCTACTTATCTTCCTTTGGCTTCGATAATAACTCCCTCCTCTTGATCTGTCCCATTTGATCTTCGAAAAATAAACTAATTGATTGATAGTCCTATCTATGAAATCTTTGGAGACAACATTCATTTACCTTAATTAAGAGTATTCCTAAAGAATCTCATTCCTTATGATGTAATTAACTATGGGGGCTTGCCTCCATAGGGAACTTAATGAACTCGGTTTAAAATAAACCCTGCTTTATTTCTCTATGTAAAGTAGGGAAAAAATCTCTGGTACATACAAAGACCCATAGTCCTTAGGAGTCCTTATTAAGGTGATTAGGTCCATTGTAGAGTGGTGACTTCTATCTTTCGAGATACTACACCTTCCCTCAATGTCGTACTGATCACCCTAATAAGAATATCTGCGGATCTGTGTGGTGTCCCAACAAAGGCATACATTTTTTCTTTCATTTATTTCTTTTCCCAAAAGAGGGATAGATGAAGGCAGAAATATTTTTACCACTGATTTTTCTGGTGACTCTGCTGGGGAAAGTTCCTCACTCTATCTTTGATAAATGATCATTGTCTCCAAGTATCGATAGTGGATTTATACTTTGTATATGTCTGAGACTATCTTTTCTTTCTGTTAGCACTTAGTTTATTTCATCCTTAAGCTAAGCTAACCAACATCTCTTAAGTTTTAGCACCTCATTTCATGTAGGTCTTAAAACCCCTGTTGGGTTTCCCAATAGGTGAAAACAAAAATTTTATAAAAGGGAAATAACTATAGACTTCCTTCTTACCATTTCTATAGTAAGGAAAGGTTCACTCCGAAAATAAAGAAAAATAAAAATCCTTTAGAAAAAACATCAATTTCCAAAAAGCGCTTTATCAAAACGCACATAATAAAATGTTTGCATAAAATTTTTGCTAAATCACCCTCATCTAACAATCTTCATGATTGTTATATGTTGGATCATTTCAAAAATAAAATCCAACAATCATATTTCACAAAAATACAAATGAACATCTTCACCAATTCACTTTGATGAAGATTTCATTTTCAAAAATAAAATCAATATCATCATTCTCAAAAAGCACAAGTGAATTCAATTTATTGAATAAGAAATTCACTTGTCAAAAATAAAATCCAACAATCATATTTTACAAAAGCACAAATGAATATCTTCATTCAATTTATTTTGATGAAAATTTCATTTTCAAAATAAAATTCAAAATCATGTTTCCAAAAGCACAAATGAACATCCTCATTCAATTTATTGAATGAAGATTTCATTTTCAAAACAAAACTAATAATCACCTTTTCAAAAAATTTAAAATAACATTTGGATATTTAATTTAGCATACCCAAATTTTCCAGGTGAATATTCACTTTTCAAAAATCAAAATCACAAAAATTCAAAATAATAATTGTATCTTTCATTTAGCATACTCAAATTTGCTAAGTGAAGACCCACTTTTCAAAATCATCAAAACATAAAACACACTTGGATTTTTGATTTAGTATACATAAATTTGCTAAGTAAAAATCATCTTTTCAAAATCAAATGAACAAAATCAATCACATTTGGATTTTCTTAGCAGACCTAAATTTGTTAAGAGTCCTCTTTTCAAAATCACAAAAACATGAAGCACATTTGAATTTTCTTAGCATACTTAAATTTACTAAGAATCCACTTCAAAATCACAAAAATTTAAAACAACATTTGGATCTTTCATTTAGCATACTAAAATTTGCTAAGTGGAGATCACTTTTCAAAATCATCAAAACATAAAACACACTGGGATTTCCTATTTAGCATACCTAAAATTGCTAAGAAGAAATCCTCTTTTTAAAATTAAAAGAAAAAAAATCAATCACATTTCGATTTTCTTAGCATACCTAAATTTGCTAAGAGTCCTCTTTTCAAAATCACAAAAACATGAAACACATTTGGATTCCCTTAGCATACCTAAATTTGCTAAGAATCCTCTTTTCAAACAAAAATCAAAATATGAATCACATTTGGATTTCCAACTTAGCATACCTAAATTTGCTAAGTAGAAATCCTCTTTTCAAAATAAAATATCAAAAATCAAAACACATTTGGATTCCCTTAGCATATCTAAATTTTCTAAGAATCATCTTTTCAAATAAAAATCAAAACATAATCACATTTGGATTTCCTACTTAGCATACCTAAATTTGCTAAGTAGAGATTCTCTTTTCAAAAATAAAACATCAAAAATCAAAACACATTTGGATTCCCTTAGCATACCTAAATTTGTTAATAATCCTTTTTCAAATTCATCAAAACATAAAACACAAGGATCCTTTACTTAGCATACCTAAATTTTCTAAGTAGAGATCCTCTTTTCAAAAATAATAAAATACTTGGATTCTCCATTTAGCATACTCAAATTTTCTAAGCGAGGATTCCATTCTCAAATTCACACATGATTCAAAAATAACCAAATAAAAGAAGAAATTATTTTCAAACACCTCACCTAGCATACTCAAAATTTGCTGAGTAAATTCCAAAAATCATAAATCAATCAAATCTATTGATTTACTTTAACATACTCAAATTTGTTAAATGAAGGGTCATCAAACTAAAAAATCAAAATTCAAACATGAACTTATGGAAGCATCGAACTCCAAAAATATTTGAACCCCTTTTCAACATACACAAAGTTGTTGAAAATGGATTCTACACTCAAAAATCTCCTTTCTAATCAATTCCAAAATCTCTCTTCCAAATTCATTTGAACCCCACTTAACACTTTCAAGTTGTTGAGTGTGGGTTCAAATTCTAGATCAAAATTTTAAAAATCAATAAAACAAAAATCTGATTCAAGTTTATTTTTCAACATTGCGACTTCTCAGTTCAGTTTAGTTTCAATTTCATGGTTACCAATGGCACAAAGTTGTGTGTTCACTTTTCATCATGGGAAGGACTTGGCCTTAGACCAAGCCAACCTCCTACGTTCTGACTATGCCTACCTCATCCACTTTGGCTGAGGCTTTGAGGGGGATTGCATTACATGTAAGGGACCACCCTCACGACTGTTAGTAGGAGCGTAATGGCCGGGCAGGAGCCAGTCATCCGGGTCAAGTTACCGTCAGATTCAAAGATTCCCTCACTAAAGAGGAAGGTTGTGATAGTTCCCATAGTAGTAATACAAGCGGTGCACCCATGTTCTTTGCCGCCTAGAGTTAGTACCTACTCCTTGGCACCTTCCAAGGGGAAGGCTCCCCTGATTCCAAGGATTATCTCCTCTGCCTTCGAGATTGGGTCTAGTTCCTATACTGCTCAACTTACCAGGACTCAACATAGAAATAAGAATCGCATGATCAAGTGGTATCACACTCGCATAGCGAGAGTTGGAGGCGTCTCTGTAGGAGTCACTTGGGAAGGTTCCTCTCACACAGAGAAACTAGTTTCACCCCATTTATGGTTCTGATAGAGAGGATGTTAGGAGAATTTTATCTTCACCTCCAGGTTCATTTTCGTGCCCTAGGTGAGATGAGGAGGTGTACACCAGCCTTAGATAGTTCTTCAAGTGGTGGAGCCTTGAAGATCATGTCCGGGGCTCAATTTGATCGAGAGTTATTCTCCAGTGTGTGGGCAGTAGAGAGAGGGATAGAGAAGCTTGTACACCAATTCATGTTACTAGGCGGGAGCGAAGGAGGTACAACCGATAGTCAGCAGTCTCCACACTTGTGGACTTTCCTGATCGGCAAGCTACCCGTGTCGATCATACTAACAATATCTTTCTCACGGGGACTACCCATCATAGGAGAGGAGCTCTGTTGAGAGAGTTGGTGGTCCACCACACGCTTCACCCACGCCCACCGCCATCTGATCATGTTCCAACATTTACTATTCCACCAAAGGCCATGCATCCAGAGAAAAAGGACCTCATTGGTGATCCACCATGGCCAAGAGATCCGTCCATCCATGTCATCTACCGCGGGTGGCAAGCTCTTCCGACCTTGCCATGGTGAGGAAGGAACCTGGAGTATCGTAGTCATCCCATCACCACCTCCACCTCAGTAGGCTATGGAGATTACAGTAGTAGAGGGAGGAGGAGACAGTTCAGACGCCCCCATGGCCGTAGATCCTCCTAGGAGTACTACTCCATTCTAATCTAGTGATAGCCAGCATCATCTTTCTTCCAATGAGCGTAGCCCTTATAGGGTTAGCTCTCCACCAGTGGCATAGGTCAGATGAATTTTTGTTCATGATAATGATCCTACTACTGGTCAGCCTAGATATTTTGTACCTGTTCAGTTAGACTGATCCCTAGATGACATTGTGGCTTAGTATCTAGAGGATAAGAAGAAAATCTTAGGATATGTCTAGTCTAATTTGGAGGATGAGAAGGTTAGTTTTGATCTAAATAAAGATGATATGTTAGAGGATTCAGCAAGAGTACACATGGTAGACACTAGGGGTCCCCTTCATCGTGAGCAACAGACATTGGAAGGTGATGTGGTCGAGCAAGAAGACATAGCCTACTCGACCCAACACCTCCTACAATAAATAAAGCAAAAGGATGATCAAATAGATATGATGGGGAAGATGCTTGAAGACTTATTAACAGTTATTTTAGCACTCCAGAACCAAGCCTCGACAGTTCATCCTACTATAGAAGAAATTGGTTTACCGTTGTGCATGTCTTGATGCCAAGACTACCACCCGAGAGCAGGCGACCGGTTGTATAGGAAGGTAGTTAATAGCATCTCCATACATGAAAAAGATATCGAGACCATGGTTGAGCAGTAGGTGAGAGAAGCATTGGCTCAAACCTAAGGAGGATCATCAGTTCTAGACCCTACCTAGAGAAATTTGATGCCATCCAATATCCTAAGGGTTTCGTGCCCTTCTTTCAAAAGCTTTGATGGCAGCGGGAACCCGAGGCAGCACATTGCGCATTTTAGAGCCAGCTGTTACAATGCCAGTGGTAGTGATGCTTTACTCTTCCATCTTTTCTTCAGTAGCTTAGCGAGTATAGCCTTTGATTGGTACGCTGAACTTCTCAATAGCTCAGCAAAGGGTGAATGTAGGCGATCTTGGTATGGCTCAACAACACCATGGTGAGTCCCTCATTGATTACATTCTTAGATGGCATAATATGAGTATGAAATGTGAATCGCACCTATCTGAACAACATGCCATTGAGATTCTGCTTACGAATATCCATGACCCGGTCTCCTTCATGCTCAAAGGTTTCACCATCAAAACATTTGAGAAGCTAATCAACAAGGCAGTTAACTTACAAGAAGAAGCCAAATAGCTGCCTTTTTCTTATCAATCAATAAAGTCAGTTGCATAAGGTGTATGAGAAGAAACCCGCAAAGGATAGTAGATGGGAAACATCCGGAGAGCAAGCGAGAGACCTCGAGCTCTACAACCATCACTTCTACCTCCTCTACCACCACCAAGGCAGTCTTATCGGTGCCACAGTAGCCTCCATAGCCCGCACCGCCTCCTCCTCAACTATATCAATAGCAACAGTGGTACACATACCCGCCGGTAGGTAGCTATGGTCCACCTACTCTTTTAGATAAACTTAACAAGCCATATTCATTTAAGAGGGAGGTAATCAGGAAGATCTTTAAGAATCTCTAAAGAAGCGATTTTAGCTACCAACCTAAGGGAGGAAGTGGGCAAAAGCAATGATCCTAACTTTTTTCCCCTACCACCACATGCTAGGTCATGTTTTGGAAGATTACTTTACATTTAAGGACTGGATTGAACATAACTTCAAGATCGATGCTATAGCTATCCCGAAGGAATACCTTGTGGAAAAACCATCTAGTTCCATTAGAGTAATCCTTGGGGATACTTGCGATCCTTCCAAAACCAAAGAAGGTTGGGATATCTCCTTATCAACCTAAGACATCAAAAAATCAAGAAACTTTTTTTTGCGGTGCAAGCTAGCTCAAACCTCCAACATCAAGGAAGGTTTACAAGTTGTCGGATAACTTAGGAAGGGAGCTCAAAGAACAACCTGCCGCCTAGGATAGCCAAGCCAGCAACCATCAAGTACCTTAGTCCACAAATGTGCCTACTACTACTTCATCGACCTCTATTTCAGCTCTTCGACATCTTGTATCGACGGATGAGGGCATCAAATCCCTCACCTGACTTACTTTATTTGAATTCTACTATGTATCTCCTTCAAAACTAAAGAAATCAAGAAATAAAGCTAGTTTGAATTACATCTATGTCACTTCTGATAGATTGTCTAACTCTAATCTTCAAGAAAACTCTTCAAGTCTAAACAATAATTATAACAACTCTGATCTTCCTCTTTTTGATTTAGAGTTAGACTTTCCTTCTCTGAATAATATAAGTTCACCTCTTGGATAGACTTGAAATCATCTGATTTCGAGGGTCCCATAAGAAGAGTGAGCTGCAGTAGAACCCTACCCATGCCACAAGAGATCATCAAGTCAACCTCCATAGTGGGAAGGTTCTACCTGTGGCAGCACCTCAAGATAGAGAAAATAAGTCATTGGTTCGGATGATCAGAAGCCCTCCACGATGCTCCACCCTTGGATATGCTTGTGGAGGATCCCAAGGTGGACTACAATGTCCTCTCACCTAAGAAAGTTGCCATCTAAGCTAAGCATATATGATGCCCTTGTCTTATCCAAAGAGATGAGGGAATCATTAATCAAGCTCTTGATCTAAAATATGCTTAGCTCACCGACTATTGGGAGAGGAGGTACATTATTCAAAGAAGCTGGGAATCACTTTCATGATGAAGACCATCTTAGGGGACATGGAGCACAATCATCCCCTACATTACAATGGACATGGGTCGATTTATACTTATCAGGGTTCTTATTGATCCAGGTGCATCGGAGAATATTATGAGTCTAAAGACCCTTGCCTATTTGAGGACTATCATCTCCACACTCCGAGGAGATCTGATGATATTGAGAGGATTCAACGAACAAGGCAAGAGGGCTTTAGGTTCCATAATATTACCTTTGGAGATAGGTGAATGGAAGACTGAAGCCAAGTTTTACATAATTGATTCAAATACTTCATTCACTACTTTGCTCAGTAGGCCTTGGATACATCAGAATAAGATGATTCCATCTTCCCTCCATCAATGTATCAAGTTCAGGAAGGATAGGATTAAGTACTGTGTCAAAGGTGATGAAAATCCATTTTCAATTAGAGAGGTTAAGATATATGAGGATGGGACCTACTATCTTCCTCAAAATACCTTTCTTAGTGAACTTGGTCAAAACTCAAATGCAAAAGAAAAAGAAGAAAAATAAAGAGAAAAAGAAAAAGAAAAATAAGGGAAAAATGAAAGTTCAAGTGAACGAGAAAAGGGCATTGATGAAGAAGTAGATCCGCATATCACATTCCACCCACAGTTCATTTCATCATATGGACATATGGGTAGGATGACTACTCCCCATCGAGGTGAGAGAAATAAAGGCAATCCCAGGTGGAAGACCCTGGTTGGCCATACCAATAGGGTTATGTTCTTCATAGTACCCCACTATTCATATAGACTTGGAATCTAGCTCAAAGGATGAGTCTCATATGATTAGTATACCAATCAACCCCTCTTAGCGGTTTCATTAGAGGTGACACTCGAGCCAGACAGCGATGAAGACCAGGCCTCCAGACAAAGCAAAATATTCGAATCAAATTTATGTGAAACTATCAGATAGTAGTTGAGAACCTTAGCTCTAACCTCACTTTCATCTCAAAAAGATGAAGGTTTATTAGATAAGAAAGCCTCTATGTCTTCCATTGATGAGATGCCAAAAATATTCTTTTTGGGATCATCATCCTTAAGTCTTGAAGTTGATGTAGAACTTGAGGAGAATTCATATAAAGAATTATTAGAATTCCCTTTTGATTGGTATTCACCTTATGTTCTTAATCTTGCAAAGAATGGTTTGATCCCTTATACATGGTATAAGCATAGGTCAAAGTACTTCAAAAAGCTATGGAACAATACAAGCAGAGATGCACAATCAAGATTAGGACTAGGATTCAGTACAGTGGGTCTAGTTGATGACGATTATTTACTGTTTAGTTATTACCAATCATTTGGAGTCTAATAGGTTCTTCTCAAACCATAACAACTATTATGAGGAAGTATGTTTAGAAACTTCAGATGATCCAGATGATCTCCAAATTGAAGATGCACCGCAGAATTTGAGGAGGAGATCCATTCAATAATTGACAAGCTTAAAGAAATCAACCTCGGAATAGAAGAAAATCCACGCTCGACATCAGTTCTTTGCTGAATGAAGAAGAAACCAATGACTTAGTTAGGCTATGACTGAGTTTAAGGACTGCTTTGCATGGAGTTATGAAGAAATGCTGATTATCCCATAGCCACAAACTAGCAATAGATCCTAGCTAACACTATCAAGCAAGCTCCTAGACATGCGATTAGAAAACAACAAGTCATTTTGAAGTCGAAACTAATCGATGCTAGTTTCATCGTGAAAGAAAAATCCCCTACCCGTTAGCAAGTATCGCTAAGAAAAGAAGAATGGCCAAATTCATATGTTCATTTCGTGGACTTAAATAAGGCATGCCCTGAGGATGAGTTTCCTCTTCCTATACCAAAATTAATGGTAGACATCACCTCATCTCATGCAGTTTTCTCCTTCATGGATGAGTCATCTGGCTACAACCAAATACGATGTCCCCCATGGATAAAAGAAACATTGCTTTTTGAACCCCGATTGAAATCTATTGTTATAAGGTCATGCCTTTCAGACTTAAAAAAATGCTAGTGCTACATACCAATAGGCCATGACTAAGATCTTCAACAAACTCATCCTTCATTAGGTTTAGTCCTATGTTGATGATCTCGTAGTCAAGAGGAAAAAAAAGGAAGACCATGTCTTTGACTTGAGAGTAGTTTTCAAATGATTAAGATAATATAACCTCAAAATGAATCCCCTGAAATGTGCATTCGGAGTAGCTTCAGGGAAGTTCCTTGGGTTTGTTGTCCGACACTAAGGAATAGAAATAGATCCATAAAAGATTAAAGCTATCTTAGAAATATCACCTCCTAAAAGTCTAACACAACTCAAATCGTTCCAAAGACAGTTGGCATATCTAAGATGCTTTATCTCCAACCTATCAGGGAGATGCAAACCATTCTGAACACTTGTCAAAAAGGACACCAAGTTCAAGTGGGATGAAGTGCGATGCCTTTGAAGATATCAAGCGATTTGGTGAAGTGCTATCCCCTATTCTGCAAGCGCCATCCTCTACACAATGCATTGGATGACTTGGCACTTTGTTGGCCCAAGCCAATGATGAAGGGAAGAAGAGTTTTACTACCTCATCGTCGATCCTCAAGCTAACCACCCACCTATTGAGAAATATTGCCTAACTTTAATCTTTGCATCCCAAAAGCTACGACACTATATGCTTTCTCATAAGGTGAACTTGATTTCTAGAATCAATCCATTGTAGTATCTCATGACACGGCCAATGCTATTCGGATGTTTGGCACATTGGTTCATGATTCTCTCACAGTTTGATATCACATTCATACCCCTCTATGCGATTAAAGGACAAGTATTAGCAGATTTCTTAATAACACACCCACTTCCTACTGATTCTATGCTTACTGATGATCTCTCTGATTAACAAATCATAAACATAGGGGAGGTTGACAATCATCACTGGGAGATGTATTTTTATGGTGTAGCTTCATTTCATAAATGAGAAGCACCGTGATCTACTCTTCCAGAAAAGGCAGGGGGTAGGAATAATTCTCTTTGCTCTAGACCGCGATATGATGAGATTCTCATATTATCTCTTCAATCCATGCACCAACAATGAAGTCGAGTATAAGGTTTTGATTGCCAGTCTGGAGTTATCCATTATAGTGTGTATCAAGAGCATCAATATCTAAGGGGATTCTCAGCTGGTCATCAAAAAAATTATCGGGTCCTACAAGGTTCTCAAACCCAAGCTTCGTCATTACCATGAATACACCATGAAGTTGTTGGCGCAGATCTCTGTGGTCACCATCTACAAGGTCCCCCGTGGAGAGAATACAGTAGCAGATGCTTTGGCCAAGCTTGTCAAAGAATTGGCATGACTAGAAGATGAGTCCATTCCAATAAGGGTCCAAAATAGAGTCCTATCATTTATTGATGCTGAACTCATCGAGAGACTTTCTCTTGAAGGGGAGGTTACTATTGCCAAAAAAGGGGGAGAGGATTAGAGGCAACCATTCATAGATTACACTACTACCTCGAAAAGTCACAAGCCCATTAGGTGAAGCAGAGAGCTCTCTCTTATGCTCTCATGGATGGCACCTTATATCGATGGTCTTTTGACAAAATGTGGTTACGTTGTTTAGATAAACATGAAGCCCATGGCATTATGAGTTACATTCAGTCCATGTCACATCAATCTGGTCTGAAGATGAAAGAAAAGATCAAGAGACTAGGATACTATTGACCCTTGATGATCACAGACTGCATGAACATGGCTAGGAGATGCCATCAGTGTCAGGTACATGGTATGGTCCTACATCAATCACCCAATATTCTACATCCAACATTGGCCTCCTTGCCATTCGAATGTTGGGGTACCAACATTGTGAGTCCGATTGATCCTTCACCGATTCATCTTAGCTGCTACCGACTACTTTTCCAAGTGGGCGAAAGGAATCCCACTCAGAGAGGTCACAACTAAGCATGTGCTCCAATTTTTTAGGAACCATATCGTATATAGGTTCGGGGTGCCTTCACAAATTATATCCGATAATGATAGTGCATTTAAGAGCACTAAGATCAACAGCTTTGCCAAAAGATATGGTATAGATTGGAGATACTCCACCATCTACTTTCTCATAGCAAATGGCCTAGCAGAAGCAACAAAACTCTCATCTAGATACTAAAGAAGACACTCGAGGGCAACAAGCGATAGTGGCATGAATAGTTGGTTGAAGCCTTGTGGGCCTACCGCACCACATATAGGACTCCAACTCAATCTACCCTGTTATCCTTAGTGTATGGATCTGAAGTTATTCTACCTTTATAAGTTCAACTCCCATCACTAAGGATAACATTGGATAGCAAAATCACTACAGAATAGAATGCAAAGTTGTGGTTAGAAGAGCTTGAAGATTTGGAGGAGAGACGCTTACGGGCGTGCCAGGACCTCAAGTTGTACATGTCCAAAATGATTCAAGCTCACAACAAGCTGGTCCGCCCTAGGTCCTTTCAAGTAGAAGAACTTGTATAGTCTTAAGGAGACCAATTGTTACCCATTGAAAGATGAGAGGCAAGTTTGAACCCACTTAGGAAGGCCCCTATATCATAGACAAAGCCTACCAAGGAGGATCTTATCAGCTTATTGATTGTAAAGGGGAACACCCGATGTTTTCAATTAATGGGCTCTATTTGAAGAAATATTACCCATAAAAATATGTTTGAAAATGATTATCATCAAAAGAACAAAAACTTCATTCCAATTTATCAAAATCTTCACTTCATTCGAAGCGTTACTTGCTTGTCTTGTAAATCTGCCATGACATGTTTAGGATGCTATAAGAGAACCTAAGAGATATCTTATCCTTCTTTCACAACACAAACACAATCAAACACAATACTTTGATGCTACTAGAATAGGTGTAAGAGAACCCAAGAGGCATTCTATTTCAACTAGCACTACTAAGTTAAGTGTAAGAGAACCCAAGCGGCATCCTTTCTTGGTGAGAATCCCAGCTGCCATCCATGGCACCATTTCATCAAATTCTCAGAGCGTGTTTAAGATAGGTGTGAGAGAACCCAAGAGGGGTCCTATCTCTTTTAACATGAACACAACAACAAACACATATCTTTTGTCTCAAGCTATTTTGATGTGGGAGCAAGCCCCTGTGGCACTCACTCATTAGCTGCTCTAGATCGGGTCGATAAGCTACATTGCTATTATGTTATCTTAGTGGTCATTTGTGAGACAGATGTGAGTCCCCGTGCTTTCTTTTTTACTTGATCATTGCAAATCAATGAACACCTTGTTAGTTTTGTAGGCTTCACTGTGCAGTCAGTAAACTACCTCATGTTGACTTTGTTTAAGAATATGTGAGTCCCTGAGTTTTCTTCTTGAACTAGCCATCATGCACTAACTAGGTTGAGTATATTTGAGGTTTAGGATAAGTCCCCCAGAGGCTCCTTTCCTCTTGACTATGTTTGAGTTGATATAAGTCTCTAGTGGCATTCACTCAGTAGTCGCCTTAGGTCGGATGCTTTGTCACGAAGATAGACTATCCGACAATCAGTTCTTCCATAAGAGGATGTGAGTCCTCGAGCTTTCTTCTAGGCGATTATCAAATCGATGGGCACCTTTGGGTTGGTTTTATGTTCTATGCTACGATGACTCAGTGGATACTCCACTCTTGGTAGATATGAGTCCCTGAGCTTTCTCCTTGAGTTGGACACCAAATACCTATTTGATATATGACTAGCCATGCCATCTTCTCCAGGGTTTTGTATAAAACCCTTAGTGGCCCCTTCCCCTGTGGGCATTCTACTTGGATCACGTCCTTCATTTAGACACTACTCTGGTTACTTGTGGATTGGACAATCCCCCTTTCCTAGTAGCCACCCCTATGGTTGGAGAATTTGTTCAACGAATGCGTAGATTATCCTTTGATTCTGTAAAATTGAGATAGGCCTAGGATAATATAAGCTCATTCTCAGTATGATCCCTCGCAAACCAACATAGTCCACTATAAACAAACAAAACAAAATAAACAATTTAATTCGCTTATAGATTAAGAATTCAAGCCCCAAAATGGCCCCTTTTCCCAAGCAGAAATCCTATCTTTAGGGTAGTGTCGGTAGAACTCCCTATAGGAATTGCCTGACTACCTAAGTTGAGATAAGTCCCCAGGTTGACACTCTATTCGTAGTCTCCCTTAGGTAGGATTCAATCTATTTCTCACAAACAGGTTACCCTGGTAGTCATTTTGCTTTGAAAGATATAAGTCTACTACGCATTCTTTCTAGCATGACATCACAAATTGATGGGACCTAGGTCGTTGACATGTTACCTGTTGTCGTCACTCATTGGTCTTTTGTAGAAGATGTGAGTCCACTTTCTTTCCTAAATTAACCTTGCAAAGGCACCCCTTTGGTTGGATAGTTCTCCCCTCGATCGAGAAGCTACTCCTTTTGGATTGGTAAATCTATGTTAGATTAAGACCACCATGACCCCTACTCAGTGCAGTCCATCACAAACCAATGGGATCCATCAAAAATAATAATTAAAAATGAAATTAATCTTGACTATCTTTGAGCTGATTTAAATCTCCAAGCGGGATTCATTCAATAGTCAGCCCTAGGTCGAGTTGATATGTTACCTCGCTAATGCATCACTCCAGTGGTTTTTGTAGTGGAAGATGTGAGTTTCTGAGCTTTCTTCCCTAAATTAGCTATTGCAAACTAAAAGGCACCCCTTTGGTTGGATAGTTCTCCCCTCGGCCGGGAAGCTACTCCTTTCAAATTGGTAAATTTGTGTTAAATCAAGGCCACCACGACCCCTACTCAGTGCGATCCATTATAAAACAATGAGATCCATCAAAAATAATAATTAAAAAATAAAATTAATCTTGACTATCTTTGAGCTGATTTAAGTCCCCCAGTGACATTCATTCAATAGTCAGCCCTAGGTCGAGTTGACATGTTACCTTGCTAATGTGCACTCCAGTGGTCTTTTGTGGAAGAAGATGTGAGTCTCCATGCTTTCTTTCTTGAATCAACCATTGCAAACCGAAAGGCACACCCTTGGTTGGATAGTCATACTATGTGGCTAGTAGACTACTCCCTTTGGATTGGTAAATATGTGTTACATCAAGGCCAACTTAGTGTTTTCCATCGCAAACAAATGAGATCCATCAAATAACAATCAAAAAAAGAAATTAATCTTGAATATCTTTGAGTTGATTTAAGTCCTCCTGCGACATTCACTCAATAGTCAACCCTAGGTTAGGTTTGCTTCATTGCCTTGTCAATTGATCACCCAAGCAACTGATCTCTACTTTGGAGGATATAAGTCTACTATACTTTCTTCCTAGTACAAATACTGCACACCGAAAGGCACACCCTTGGTTGGATAATCTTACTATGTGGTTGGTAGACTCCCCCTTTGGATTGGTAAATTTATGCTAGATTAAGGCTTACAAGGCCCCTACTCAGTGCAGTCCATCGCAAACCAACAGGGTTCTTCTCAAAATAAATTTTTTAATACAACACAAAATAAATCCAATCAAACTCCCCTAGCAGAGCCAAATCAAACAACTAAAAAAAACTAAACAACCAATCAATCAAATCATCTGCTTCTCCATAGTGAGATGCAAATTTTTCTAGTTTCCTCTGGATCTAATTCATCCCTCCATTTCTCTCTCCTCCTAGTGGATGACTTGAACTTGCTCCCCAATACACTTTCTATCCCCAGTGGAGTCAAACAATCAAACATAACTAAACAATCAAGTAAATCAAATCATTTCTCCTAGTGAGACTCAAATCAAATCAGACCTCTCATCCCCCAGTGGATGACTTGAACCTCTTTCCCTAGTGGAAGGTTCACATACTCATTTCCTAGAGGATTCCTCTTTCACTCTCTTATGTTGTTGACATGAGTAGAGTCACATTGCACTAAGCTCTTGATTTCTTCTACAACTTGAGCTGGGAATAGATTGTTTCTATTAGTGCTTGTGATAGTTTGTTGTTGATCACCGATCAACTATATGTGTGATATGTCGGTCACACCTATTGGACGCCCTTTATTGACCTCATTTTTAGAATGAGCTCTCAACCCCTCCATCTTAGATATAGGACTCCTCTTAGACACTAAGAGTTCCTTAGTCTTAAGACACTTCTAGTGATTAGGTCAACACTCAACCTAACCCTAGATATATAGAAGGGTTAGCGATAGGAATAGATCATGCCTTAGGGGTGTTAGAAAATTTTTCTACCCTATAGCTTGAACCAAATCCTCACTCCCTTCTTTCAAGTCAAACTCCAAACTCAAATCAACTTCAACTCCAAATCAAACCTTGAATTAATTCCAATGGATTTTCTCAAATCATGAATCAATTCCAAATGATTGAAATTCAAATCCAAATCAAAAATATTTCTTAAGTCTCTTTGATTCTCATCTTATGGACTTAGCTCAAATCAAATCCAAATCAATTCAAACTCAAGAAATTTTCTCATAACCCATTTATATTCTCATTTATATTCATAAATATAAATGAAATATAAATTCAAATAACCTAAACTAAATCCAAAACTCAAATCCAAATTCCAAAAATCTTTCATAAGCCCTTTGATTCCCTCTTATGGACTTAGCTTAAATCAAATCCAAATCAATTCAAATTCAAGAAATTTTCTAATAACCCATTTATATTTTCATTTATATTCACAAATATAATGAAATATAAACTCAAATACCTAAAACTAAATTCAAAACTCAAATCCAAATTCAACCAAAATTCAACCTAAGGCTTTCAAGTCAAATTCTTGAAACTTAGCCAAATCCAACTCAAATCAAGCAAAACCATTGATTTTTCTTCATGATTCAAACAATTCTTCAATCATGAACCCAAATATAAACAGAAACTTCAATCATCAAACCAAAACTAAATTCAAAACAAATATCCAAATTTAACCAAAATTCAACCTAAGCCTTTCAAGTCAAATTCTTGAAACTTTGCCAAATCCAACTCAAATCAAGCCAAACCCTTGATTTTTCTGCATGATTCAATCAATCCTTCAATCATTTAACCAAATATAAACATAAACTTTAATCATCAAACCAAAACTATATTCAAAACTCAAATCCAAATTCAACCAAAATTCAACTTAAGCCTTTCAAGTCAAATTCTTGAACTTAGCCAAATCAAACTCAAATCAAGCCAAACTCTTGATTTTTCTTCAAGATTCAATCAATCCTTCAATCATGAAATCAAATATAAATATAAACTTTAATCCTCAAACCAAAACTAAATTCAAAAATCAAACCCAAGTCAAACTCATGTTCACCCTTTTAACTTGAAATTATTAAATGAATCAAAACCTATTTGACTTCAAACCACTTGCAAATGGATTTATATTTCAATCATAAGTTTATATGTGAGTTCAACCAAACTTGAATCAAGCCTTGATCAAGCCAATTGACTCACTTAGGCTAACTTGACCCAAAGTGACCTAAACTACCCCTTATAAGCTAAATTCTAATCCTAACCAAATTGGATTATATTAAGCCCACCTAAGCCTCACATTGTGAGCAACAATCATCGTGAGATGACCAATCACTCAAATTGGGTCAAATTAAGTCAAACCTAAGGGTTGACCAAGTCAAAACTTAGCCAAAATGAAACCTAAACTAACCAAATCCACCGTAGGCCAAATTGATTGAAACCATTGATCAAAACCAATTCATGATCAATGTTTGAACTTGACTAAGTCATCATTTGAGCCTAACTTAGCCCAATTGGCCACTTGACCCAAGTTGACCCAACTTGACCTAAAAGTCAAAATATGTCAAATCTTGATCTAAGCCAAATTGATTGCAACCAATGGGTCAAATTCATTCTAAACCACTTATTGAACTTGACCAAAGCCTCAATTGGCCAACTAGACCCAACATAGCCCAATTGACCATAAAGCCAACTTAACCTAAAAGGTCAAATTGAGCCAAAATCAAACTAAACCAAAATTGATTGAAACCAAAGCTTGCAACACATTTTAAATGACCAACCAAACCTAAATCAACCCATGACCTAACCCAATTAGGTCAAATGGTCAAATTGGTCAACTTGACCCATTTGACCTAAATGAAATCAAATGAACCAAATCCAAATATAAACTAATTGAACCAAACCAATGATGCCAACACATTTCAAATAGTCATATGAACTTGACCCAACCCTGAGTTTGACCCAATTTGACCAATTGGTCAACTTGACCCAAGTTGACCCATTTTGTCCTAAATGGGTCAACATGAGCCAAATGACACCAAACCAACTCCAAAATCCTTGAAATTTGGAGCAACCCAATTTTAAACTATTCTAAATTTGCTTAAAGCGAAATCAAAGCCAAATGACCATTTTACCCCTAGGTCAAGGGGTACCCCATGGCCATTTCCATTTGGAATTTTGTCATATCCTTTCCATGGCCACTTGACACCCTCTTAGTGGACTAAGTGGACACTTGGGAGCATGGTGCACATGATCCAATGGGTTTGGGTTAGCCATACCCTACCCAATGGCCAAATCGACCACTCCTCTCATTTCAAGCACATGGGATCACTCCCACACTCCAAATCAGCACATGGGAACTTCTCCACTACCTTCCTCTGCCAAAACTGAACCATGTGCAAGCTAAAATGACCTAACAAACCTATTGCATCTAATCAATTGATCTAAAATGTAAGAGAGAAGATCGACCGTCCGATCCTTCTAGGGGGAGATATACTCCCCCAAATTTCACTTCATTCTCAGTCTCTTGCATTCGATTGAGTGAGAGGAAGCCAAAGAAAGAATTCTCAAGTCTCTCCAAGCTCCCTCAACCCAATTGGATTTCTCCATTCTCGATTTCTTCAAAATCAAAAATAGGGGAGGTAGCAAGATTTTCCAACTCATCCAATACTCAAATTCAGATTAATTCCTCCCTCAAGCACCTTGAGGAAACTCAATCGAGCTCACTGAAACCTTCATCCAAGTGCTCAAGCCATGGGAAGAAGTGTCTAGACCAAAGTTGCAAGCCTAAGAGGAGTTTGGCCAATTTAGCAATCCACTTCATCCCAAAGCTTGAAACCTTCAACAGGGCTTCGTCTCTACTAGACGAAGCTATGTCGATGGTTGGGAGAGCCAGAGATAGCCTCCGGTGCGGTATGCCTTCAAACCGAGCTTAGAATAGGAAGTGTTTGGTCCTTTATGAAAGAAACTTTCACCCCATTGCATTTTGACCGTTGAATGTCTTGCCCCTTGCATGATGATGGTGTGTGTTAAGTTTAGATCCTAACATTACCCTTATTATGTAAGCTCCTAGATGCATGCGATTAGAAATTGAACAGCAGGTCATTTCTGAAGTCAAGAAACTGATCGATGGTGGTTTCATCAAGGAAGAAAGCTATCCTACCTAGTTATCTAGTGTCATCCTAGTTAAGAAGAAGAATGGCCAAATTCGCATTTGCGTTAATTTTAGAGATTTAAATAAGGAATGCCCTAAGGATGAGTTTCCTCTTCCTATACCAGAATTAATGGTGGACATCGCCTCATGTCATGCAGTCTTCTCTTTCATTGATGGGTCATCTGGCTATAACCAAATCAAGATGTCTTCTGAAGATGAAAGAAACATTGCTTTTCAAATATCGATTGGAATCTTCTATTATAGGGTCATGCCTTTCGGCCTTAAAAATGCTTGTGCTACATACCAACGAGCCATGACTCAGATCTTCAATGAACTCATCCATCATCAGGTTGAGTGCTACGTTGATGATCTAGTAGTCAAAAGCTTAGAAAAGGAAGACCATCTTTTTGACTTGAGAGTAGTTTTCAAATGGTTAAGATAATATAATCTCAAAATGAATCCCCTGAAGTGTACATTCGGAGTAGCTTCAGGGAAATTCCTTGGGTTTATTGTTCAACACCGGGGAATATAAATAGGTCCTGAAAAGATCAAAGCTATCTTAGAAATGCCACCTCCTAAGAGTTTAACTCAAATCAGATCCTTCCAAGGATGGCTAGCATATCTAAGACATTTTATCTCAAACCTATCGAGGAGATGCAAGCCATTTTTAACACTTATCAAAAAGGATGCCAACTTCAAGTAGGATGACAAGTGCTAGCATGCTTTTGAAGACATCAAAGAGTACTTTATGAAGCCACTAGTTCTAACAGTCTTGGGTAGACCACTCATCCTCTACACTACTGCATTGGATGACTCTCTCGGTGATCTATTAGCCCAAGCCAATAACAAAGGGAAGGAAAGCACTCTCTACTACCTCAAGCCGTTGTCTGATTCCTGCTGAAGAAAACTATCCTTCTATTGAGAAACATTGCCTAGCTTTGATCATTGCATCTTAGAAGCTACGACACTACATGCTTTCTTACATGGTGAACTTGATCTTCTGAATAAATCCATTGCAGTATCTCATGACATGACAAACGCTATCTGGACATTTGGCTCATTAGTCCATGATTCTCTCATAGTTCGATATCACATTTGTACCTTTCCATGTGGTAAAAGGACAGGGACTAGTGAATTTCTTAGCAACACATCCACTTCCTGTTGATTCTCCTCTTAGTGACGATCTCCCCAATGAACAAATCATGAACTTAGGGGAGGATGGCAACCGCTGATGGGAGATGTATTTTGATAGTGCTGCTTCTTTTCTTAAAGGAGAAGTGCAATGATATATATTCTTAGAAAAGACAGGGGTAAGAATAGTTCTTCTAACTATAAACCATAATGTGATGAGATTCTCATACTATCTTTCCAACCCCTGCAGTAACAATGAAGCCGAGTATGAGGCTTTGATTGTCGATCTAGAGTTGCCATCACTATCAATGTCAAGAGCATCAGCATCTTTGGGGATTCACAGTTGGTCATCAACCAAATTGTCGGGTCCTACCAGGTCCTCCAACCAAAGCTTCATCATTACTACGAGTATAGCATGAAGCTATTGGCCCAGATCCCCGAAGTCACCATCTACAAGGTTCCCCGAGTAGAGAATTTAGTAGTAGATGCCTTAAACAAACTTTCCAAAGAATTGGCATGCCCAGAAGATGAGTCCATTTCAATAAGGGTCAAAAATAGACAAGTCCTATCCCTTATTGATGTTGAACTCATTGAGAGACTTCCTCTTGAAGGGGAGGTTTCCATTGCCAAAATGGACAAGGACCTAGATTGGAGGAAACTATTCATATATTACTTGAACACCAACAAACTACCTCAAGAAAAGTCACAAGCCCATCAGGTGAAATAGAGAACTCTCTCCTACGCTCTTGTTGATGGCACCCTATACCTCCAGTTCTTTGACCAAATGTGGTTACATTATTTAGACAAATATGAAGGATGTGGCATTATAATCGAGGTACATTCAGGTCTATACGTAGCACATCAATCTGGTCCAAAGATGAAGATGAAGATCAAGAGACTAGGATACTACTAGCATTCAATGATTACAGACTGCATGGATGTAGCTAGAAGATGCCATCAATGTCAGGTACACGGTATGGTCCTCCACCAATCACCCAACACTCTACACCCTACATTGGCTTCATGGCCATTCGAGTGTTGGGGTACCGACATTGTGGGTCTGATCGATCCTCCTTCTTTCAAGGGGCATCGATTCATCTTAGCTTCCACCAACTATTTTTTGAAGTGGGCAGAAGTCATCCCACTCAGAGAGGTCACAACTCAGCATGTGCTTCAATTTTTCAGGAACCATATCATATATAAGTTCGGGGTGCCTCGATGAATTATATCCGATAATGATACTGCGTTCAAAAGCACCAAGATCAACAGCTTCGCTAAAAGACACATTAAAGATTGGAGATACTTCACCATTTACTACTCCAAAGCAAATGGCTTAGCGGAAGCATTCAATAAAACTCACATCCAAATATTGAAGAAGACTCTTGATGACAACAAACGACTAGTAGTTGGTTGAAGCCTTGTGGTCTACCGCACCACATATCAAACTCCAACTCAGTCTACCCTATTTTCTTTATTGTATGGGTTCAAAGTTGTTCTACCTTTAGAAGTTCAACTCCCGTCACTAAGGATAACATTGGGTAGCAAGATCACTACAGAGCATAATGCAAAGTTGGGGTTAGAAGAGCTTGAAGGTTTGGAGGAGATTCGTCTACAGGCATGCCAAAACCTCGAGTTGTATAAAGCCAAAATGATTCAAGCTCACAACAAGTGTCTAGGTCTTTTGAGTAGGAGAACTTGTGTTAGTCCTAAGGAGACCAATTGTTGCCCATCGAAAGATGGGAGGCAAGTTTGAACCCGCTTGGGAAGGCCCCTATGTCATAAAGAAGTCCTACCAAGGAGGGTCTTATCATTTTATTGATTGTAAAGAGGAACACCCGATGCTTCTAATTAATAGGCTCTATATAAAGAAATATTACCCATGAAATAAATCATGTTTGAAAATAATCATTAATAAAAAGAGTAAAAATTTGATTCCATTCATCAAATTTTTTTTTGCTTTCGAAGCGTTGTTTGCTTATCTTGCGAATCCACTATGTTGTGTTTAAGGTAGGTGTAAGAGTTCCTCAGTGGCATCTTATCCCTCTTTCGCAATACAAACACAATCTTCAGATGCTTTTAGAATAGGTGTAAGAGAACCTGAGAGGCATCCTATTTCGATTAGCACAACTAAGTTAAGTGTGAGAGAACCCAAGTGATATCCTTTCTTAGCGTAATCCTTTTTCCATCAGTGGAATCATTTCATCAATCCCCTAGTGTGTTTAAGGTAGGCGTAAGAGTCTTCTATAGAAATCCTATTCCTTTTAACACATGCACAAAAATAAACACAAATCTTTTATCTCGAGCTATTTTGATGAGGGAACAAGCCCCTATGGCACTCACTCATTAGCTGTTGTAGGTCGGGTCTACATACTACTTCGCTAGTATATCACCTCAGTGGTCACTTATTGGAGGATGTGAGTTCCCGAGCTTTCTTCCTAACTTGACCATTGCAAACCAAAGAGTGCTTTGTTAGTATGGTAGTCTTCACTGCCCAGTCAGTAAGCTACCTCATGATTGACTTTGCTTAGGAAGATGTGAGTCCCTGTGCTTTCTTCTTGAACTAGCCATCATGCTCTAACTAGGTCGAGTATATTTGAGGTTTAGGATAAGTCCCCCAGATGCTCCTTTCCTCTTGACTACTTTTGAGTTGATATAAGTCCCCTAGTGGCATTCACTCAGTGGTTGCCCTAGGTTAGATAGCACCTGTCAAGTTAAAGATAGACTATCCAAGCAATTAGTTCCGCTATAGCAAGATGTGAGTCCCTGAGCTTTCTTCCTAGGCTGATTATCGCAAACTGACGGGCACCTTAGGTTGGTTGATGTTCGCTATGCTGACAACGACTCACCCGGTGAGTACACCACTCTAGTCAGATATGAGTCCCCATGATTTCTCCTTTAGTTGGACACGGAATACCTATTGGATATATGACTAGCCATGTCATTTTCTCCAGGATGTTGGATTAAGCCCTTAGCAGCCCCATCCCCTATGGGCACTCTATTTGGATCAAGTCTTTGTGACCCCATTTAGACACTACCCGGGTTCACTTTTGCATTGGACAGTTCCCCTTTCTTATTTGCCACCCCTGGTTGGAGAATTTGTTCAATGGATGCACAGATTCTCCCTTAGTTCAGTAAATTTGAGATAGGTCTAGGATGATATAAGCTCCTTCTTTGTTTGATCCCCGCAAACTAACAGGGTCCAAGATAAAATAAACTAATACAACTAAACAAATAAAACAAATAAAATTAATTCGCTTATGGATTAGGAATTCAAGCCTCTAAAGGGCCCCTTTTTCTAAGTAGGCATCCTATCTTTAGGGCAGTGTCAGCAGAACTCCCTATAGGAATTGCCCGACTACCTAAGTTGAGATAAATCCCTGGGTCGGTACTCACTCCGTAGTCACCCTCAGGTTGGGTTCAATCTATTTTTCCACAAGCAGGTTTCTCTGGCAGTCATTTCACTTGATAGATGTAAGACTATGGCACATTATTTCTAGCATGATAATCGCAAACTGACAGGCATCCCTAGGTTGGGTTCGATTTGTCGCCCAAAGCAACATATCACTTCAATGGTCTTTTCTAGTGGAAGATGTGAGTCCCCAAACTTTCTTCCCTTAAATTGATCATTACAAACTGAAAGGCACTCCTTTGGTCGGATTGTTCTCCCATCGGCTGGGAAGCTACTCCCTTTGGTTAAGTAAATCTAAGATAGGTCTAGGATGATATGAGCTCCTACTCATTATGATCCATCATAAACCGATGGAATCCATCAAAAAAAATAAATCAAAAAAATGAAATCAATCTTGACTATTCTTGAGTTGATTTAAGTCCCTCAGTGGCATTCACTCAATAGTCAGCCCGAGGTCGAGTTTGATCTGTTTCCTGGCCAACTGATCACCCTAGTGGCCTCTTATTTTGGAAGAAGTGAGTCCCCGCACTTTCTTACCATTGTATACCGAAAGGCATTTTCCCTTTGGTTGGCTAGTCCTACTTTGTGTTTAGTAGACTACCCCTTTGGATTGGTAAATCTGAGTTGGGTCTTAATCTTCATGGCTCCTTCTCAGTGCAATCCATTGCAAACCAATAGGGTTCATCTCAAAATTCAAACTTAACAAAATCACAACAAATTCAACTCTCTTCCCCAACATAACTTAAACAAATCTTTTTCTCATCAGTGAGATTCAAATCAAATCAAATCTCTCATCCCCTTTATGGATGACCTGAACCTGCTTCCCTAGTGGAAGGTTCGCACTCTATCCCTTAGTGGATTTATTCCCTCTCTCTTATGTCTTGGACATAAGTAGAGCTGCATTGCAATAAGCTCTAGATTCCTTCTATTCCTTGGGTTAAGGATAGATTGTTTCTGTTAGTGCTTGTGATCTCTCAGTGTTGTTGATCATTTTGATCAACATCAATTTGTGCGGTGTTCCTTGTTAGTCACACCACACCTATTGGGCGCCCTTTGTTGACCTCATTTTTAGAATGAGCTCTTAACCCCTTCATCTCAGGCATAATACTCCTCTTAGACTTTAAGAGTTCCTTAGTCTTAAAACACATCTAGTGATTAGGTGGACACTCAACCTAGCCCTAGAGACTTAGAAGAGTTAGCCATAGGAATAGGTCATGCCTTAGGGCTATTAGGAAATTTTGCCTACCCTTAGCTTGAAGTGTTCCTCACTTTCCTTCATTTAATTCAAACTCCAAATCAATTCTATTTGATTTTCACCTAACTCAAATCAACTTTATATGATTGAAATCCATGATTGAAATCTAAGATTGAAACCCATGATCAAAATCCATGAAAATTCCTAAGTTCAAATTTTGCCTAAGTCCTTAATCTTCCCTTAAGGACTTAACCAAAATCATGATCTAAACTAAATCAAATCTTTTGAGATTTTCTCATAATTCATTTATATTCCCATTTATATCCACATATATAAGTGAAATATAAATTCAAACCAATCAAACTAAACTCAAAATTCAAAATCAAATCATGATATTTTTCTAAGTCTTTTAAATTTTCCATTAAAGGACTTAGCCTAAATCATCATCAAATCAATTCAAACTCAAGGGATTTTCTCAAAACTCATTTATATTCTCATTTATATTCATATATATAAATGAAATATGAATATAAATCAATCAAACCAAATTCAAAAATTCAAACTTCAAACTCCAAAATTTTCTTAAGTCCTTTAAATCCTTCTTATTGGACTTAGCCCAAATCATGATTAAACCACTTAGAAATTTTCTCATGATTCATTTATATTCTCATTTATATTCACATATATAAATGAAATATAAATTCAAACAATCAAAACCAATTTCAAAAATCAAACTCAAATCCACTCAAAACCCAACCTAAGCCTTTCAATTCAAAATCTTGAACTTAGCCAAATCAACTTCAAATCAAGCCAAACTCTTGATTTTCTCTCATGATTCAATGAATCCTACAATCATGAGCCCATATATAAATACAAACTTCAATCACTAAATCAAAACCCAAGTCAAAAATCAAAGCCAAAATCCCATCATATTCTTCCTTTGAATATGAAATTGTCAAATGAATCAAAATACATTTGACTTCAAACCACTTTTAAATGAATTTATATTTCAATCATAAGTCCATATGCAAGATCAATCAAACTCAAATCAAGCTTTGACCAAGCCATTTGACCCACTTAGGCTCACTTGACCCAAAGTGACCTGAAGTACCCTTATGAGCCAAATTCTAATCCTAGCCAAATTGGATTGAACCAAACTCACCTATGCCTCTCATCTTGATCAACAATCGTCATGGGATGATCAATCAACCAAATTGGGTCAAACTAAGTGAGACCTAAGGGTTGACTGAGTCAACACTTAGCCCAAAATGAAACCTAACATAGCCAAATTCCACCATAGGCCAAAATGATTGAAACTATTGATCTAAGTTCATTCACGACCTATGTTTGAACTTGACCAAGCCAACATTTGAGCCTAACCTAGCCCAATTGGCCACTTGACCCAAGTTGACCCAACTTGAACTAAAAAGTCAAAATATGTCAAAACTTGACTAAGCCAAATTGTTCCAAACCAATGAGTCAAGTTCATTCTAAATCATTTGTTGAACTTGACCAAAGCCTCAATTGGCCAACTAGACCTAACCTAGCCTAATTGACCTTAGACCCAACTAGACCTAAAGGGGTAATGTGGAGCCAAATTTGAACTTAACCAAAATTGATTAGAAATAAAGATACCAATCCACTCCATATGACTAACCTAACCTAAAACTACCCTTGACCTAACTCAAATAGGTCAAATGGGTCAAACAGGTCAACTTGACCCATTTGACCTAAATGAAGTCATATGAGCCAAATTCAAAACTATACCAAATTGAATCAAATCAAAGCCACCAAAACATTTCAAATGGTCATTTGAACTTGACCCAACCCTTGGTTTGACCCAATTTGACCAATTGGCCAACTTGACCTAAGACCCATTTTGACCTAAATGGGTCAACATGATCCAAACCTTATCAAAGGAATTTCAAATCTTATGAAACTTGGCCTAACTTAGTTTCTTGACATACCCAACATATCTAAATTGAAAAATCAGAAAAATGACCATTCTAACCTTAGGCCAGAGAATAATTATTGGCTTAATCCATGGGTAATTTGGTCATACCCTTTTCATATCAACTTGAGGCTTTCCTAATACCTCAAGGGGACCTAATGAAGAGTGGTGCATCCAACCCAATGGGTTTGGGTCAGCCCAATTAGCCCTAAGGCCAACGGCCCTACGGGTCAAAATTGCTAACTCAAAATCCATCTCCCACTCAATTTCAAGCACATGGGAGGTTGGCAATCCACTCAAGGCCTCAAATTGACCATGTGCAAACATCTAACTGATCAAATAACCCTCCCATTGTGATCAATTGGATCAAAATGGCAAGATTTCAACTTGAGATACTCCCCTAATTGAATTCAAAACTATGATTCCTCATTCAATTGAACCTAGGGAAGTCAGAGAAGCAATTCCCCAGCCTCCTCAAGCTTCCTAGAGTGAAATCAAACTTCATCTTCTTAGGTTTGCACAGTGTGAAAATAGGGGAGCTCAATCTAATCTTAAACTTCCTCCACACTGAAAAACACCTCAATTCCTCTTACACATTTTCCTAAGGACCAATCCAAGCACACTCAAGCTTCTGTTGGAGTTCCCATAGAAAGGAGAGGAGTAATTGGATCAAAGCCGCAAGGATCTTGAAGTGGTGTTGGTCCATAGAGCAAGCCACTCAATCCCAAGGCCTAAGAATTTCAACAGGGCTTCGTCTCCACTAGACGAAGCTACCTCATCGATCTCGAGCACCGGTGATCACCTCCAGCGAGGTATGGAATTTTTTGACCACCTAGCATAGGAGGTGTTGGCCCTTTATAAAAAGAATTTTCAATTCAAGCAAATCCCACCATTGGATGTGTCGCTAATTGGCTTTAGATAGTGTGGGTTAAGTTTTTTTTAAATCTGAGCTCAATCGAGCTCGGATCTTCCTCTAGATAATGGATGATCTCTGTTTATCTAAAGCGATAAACTGGGGAGATCTTGATCGTCCATCCGCATGTTTTGGATGGATGACCGAGATTATTCCCAAGTTTAGAATTTTATTTATCCTTTTTAAAACTATGGGGAGATCCTTGGCCATCCGATCTTTGATCGGATGGCAAAGATCAAAGTGCATCCCGCCACCGCACCTTTATGATTTGATGTTTAAATAAGTAGCTCACGGCATGATGTGTGTAAAGCGCGCTGACCGCCGCCGCCACACGTCACGTCATGAGTAGAGGGATTAGTTAGGGATGCTTAATTAATTCTAATTAATCTATGGATCTTCTAAAATTTTATATCTCCTTCAATAAAACTCAAAAAAATATAAAATATTTTTCCTATGGAAAGATAATTCAACCTAGAATATTTTAAAATTAATTTCAATGGATTTTGAATTATCCTTTTCTCTAAGTTTAGGTTTTATTGGAAAGTTTATTTTTCTAATTACCTTTTATTTAAGCCTCTGATAATCCCAAATTTCTTGGATATATTTTAGCGATGACTTCTACCTTCCCTAATTTTCTTGGGATTTATTGAAGGCTTAATTAGGAGAGTTGCATATAGGTTTCCTAATTATTCCCTTAACTTAATTAAGGATAATTAGGTTGTGATTAGTGGTTTCAATCCATGATTAGAGTTGATTAAGGTTAGGTCGAGTAGATAGAAGGTTTAAGAAATAATTTTGGGGCATTTCCCCTAAGCTATTCCCTAAACCCTCTTTTCTTTCCTTAATCTTCTCTTAATTAAGGGTTAATTCATTAATTATCCTCTTAATTAATTTCTAAAAATTCTAAACACTTCCAAAACTTAATTTATCTGCTTTGGGTAGATGCTTAGGTGTTTAATAGCCTAAGTTCAATTAAAGAAATCAAAACCCAATTCATATGTATGAAAGGGTGTTTTGAAATTACTTAAGCTAAACCCCATAGCTTAATTAACCATTAATCATGAGCCAAATTGCATTAGGCCCTTTTCTTCCTAGGTGCATTGCAAATTTAAATTCTTTGTGAGTTTTTTTGGTATCTTATTGGCTCATAATTATTTGGTTAACTATGCTAAGGTGGTGTAGGTAAGGGTTAATTAAGTCACTTAATTCATACTTAACCTAATTAATACATAAAAATGAATCTAATGAATTAAGAACTAAACAAAAATATCAAACACATGTGGGAATGGGTTGGGAACAACAAACTCAATCACCCTTTTCAAAATTAAATCAAACTTAAAGCTAAACCAAAATCACATTGAATACACTTTGATTTATTTTAAACTTTCTTATTCCATAAGAATGTCTTTAGGATTTAATTAAAGTGAATTTGTTTACATGCTTTCACTACTTTGAGTCTTTCCCCAACATGTTAAATTTGTATGTCATATAGTTTCATTCATTCTTATTTTTTAAATTCAAATTTAAAATGAAATTGTTTACTTTATGTCAAGTTTGCATGTGTTGGATAAAGTAAAAAATATGAGTGGCTATTATCACTGCTAAATTTAAATTATTTTAAAAACATATGAATCAATTATCAAATATGAAAGTATACTACTTATATCCTAATTATAAGCTTGCATGTGAAGAATATAAAGGTGTGCTTAGCATAGGTTTCTCTTCTCTTTATGTTGGTTTAGTTTTGAATAGGAGTTGATGAAATGTATGGTTCATTTGAAAAGAACTTCACACTCACCTAAATTTCATACCCTATTCATTCCTATGCTATCACTTAAGAAGGGTTACCTATACTTGCATACATAAATTATATAAACAAAATGAATTAATTAATATAACTTTTGCATTCTTCTTTTCCATTTCATTTCTTTTATACATATGTTTGTATTTAAGGAAAGTGGTATATTAGTCTAGACAACTTTGAGGTTGCGAGGCTTTAAGTAGGTCTTGTACTTCACACCTCTAGTTAAAAATGACATTATACTCACTTACGCCTTTCTTACTTTCATGTGTGTATATGAAAAATTTGGATAAAGAAACCCTTTTATAATAAAGAAAATCATGCATCTTAATCTTCTAAATTTCCTTAAATGAATTACTTAGCATGCATCATAAAGTGTGTTAAATATTCTCATTTGTATGTATAGATATGCTTAGGACTCATTCATATGCATGCTATACATGTTGAGAAAGAAATGAAGTAATATGTGTTATGTGAATTTTGATTCATTTTATTTAATCTTAGAATGTCTTTCTTTTTGAATAGGTTTGTTTAGAGTTCATCTAAACTTAGGATTAATTAAAAGATTTAATCAAAAAATTCATCTAAACAAAATTAAAATGTGAATCTACTTTAAAAAATTATTGAGGGAAGGAAAGTCTCCTTCTCTTTCCCTCTCTTCATAACTTAGTAATTAATTATAGGATTCACTTGAACCTAATCAAAGCATGAAATAAAATAAATCCAAAATAATTAAACAACTTAATAAACCCTCCTCTAAGTTGAACATGCTTTCACACTTAGAAAATTTGAACCTAAAGCCATAGCTAAGCATACCGCATAAATCATCAAAGCACACACATTAGCCTAAGTCACCACTTCTAGCGTTAGGTTAGGTCGGTGCATGGTTTGATGTTTTATTTTATTTTATGATATATATTTTAGACTGGATGTTAGGGTGTATGCTCGTAGAATGAATGGTAGGACGCTCTTAGTCTGACTATTTTTTTTACAGGAGATTGTGCTTAAGGGGCACTATCATAAATAAACATATAAATGCTTCTGCTTGCAGGTGCTTTATATCCCTAAGCATAATCCAATAGGCCACGTGGACTTAGTCACACATGTGTGGGGTGATAAGTCTAATATACATGCTTGGGATTTGTGTGGTTTATTTTAGCTAACCTTTATTTTGTAGGTCTTAGTTAGATTTCCATTCTTTTTCTTTTCATGTAAATTTGTGCCATTAGGATTTTGGAATGATTATTATGGGAGAATAGGACCTTATGCACCACGTGAAGTCTTGGAGCATCTACCTTCCAACCATCCAAAAGAAGGAACCAAAGAAGAAAGAAGAAAAGAAGAAGAGGAAAGAAGAAATAAAGCTTGAATACCCCCCATAATAATGAATTCATTACTTAAATATAATTTAATTCATTTATAATCCAGGTTGTATAAGGGTAGAGCTCGGCTACCCAATTTGATATTTTTGGGTTTGTGTGGTGGTGCCCGATCACAGTGGCCTTTTATTCTTTTTACGACTAGCTTTATCAATTAATTGATGATTTGTTTAGTTTGTGCATTAGGTGGCATGCTTTTCCTAGTTTTATGCTTGCTTTATGATAGCTTGGATGTGGATTAGGCTTTTTAGGGGAAAATAAATCTTTTATCAAATTTAACGAACTCAAATTAAAAATAAAGAACTCATAACCTCACCTTAAGCTTAGGTTTAAAATCAAGAAAAAAGAATTATCAACCCCTTAGCTGGATGAGTATTTCTTTTGCAATATCATGTACAACATCTTATTTAACTCTTGATTGGAGGGCTTCCAACTTTTCTAGAGAAACTTAGCTTAACCTTTGAGAGCCATGGTAAAAACTCACCTCCTCCCTTCTCGCTGATTTTGGCCAATAACTTTATTTCTCATGCATTAGGCATATGAATCCTATTAACCTAAGTAAAAATAATTGTCCAAAAATGAAATTGAATTGCATTAGATTTAGGTCATTTAAAGCATGCCCTTTATATGATCTAGTCTTTTTAGAGAGTGAGTTTAAGGACTTAGTCTCTTTTTAAATAAATAACAGCCTAGTTATCTTGCATAAGCATAAAGACTTGCACATATATTTAAAATTATATGAGGAGTTAGTTGGTGGCCACCCCTGGTGGTTGTAAGTCTAAACAGTCAAGTGATTTGTCCTCTCTAGTGGAGGCAAACTCGTTACCCATTTTTGCTTTAGATTTAGTTTATGCTTTTGGCCCTCGCTAAAGCTCCGTAGATTTAGGTTCTGAGGTTGCTTCTCCCTTTTGTGGGCCATAAGCATAATTCCTCACATCTTAGGCATTTCCTTAATCTTGTGTTAAAGAATCATAAGTCCTAAATTTCTAATGGAAAATACAACTTAAATAGACTAAATAAATTTAAAAAATATAAAGCCCAATTATATAAAAGTTTGAGATGTTCGTTAGGTTTCCTAGCATCGTGGGAATCTCCTACTTATCTTTCATTTTGACTTTGATAATAACTCCCTCTCTTTGATCAATCCCATTTGATTTTTCAAAAATAAACCAATCAGATGATAGTCCTTTCCATTGAAATCTTTGAAGACAACAATCATTTACCTTAATCGAGAGTTTTCCTAAGAGATCCCCATTCCTTTGAATGTAATTAACTATGGGGGCTTGACCCTGTAGGAAACTTAATAAACCCAGTTTAAAATAAATATTGCTTTACTTTTCTATGTAAAGTAGGGGAAGAATCTCTATTATATATGTAGACCCATCATTCTTAGGAGTCCTTATTGAGGTGATTAGGTCCATTGAAGGGTAGTGACTTTTGTCTCTCGAGATAGTACACTATTCCTTGATGACATACCCGATCACTTGAATAAGTATATCTGTAAATCTGTGTGGCATCCTAAAAAGATGAATTTTTATAGTCTCCTCTTTCTTTTCTCACCACAGATTTGAAAGGTGACTCCTATAGAAATTATTAACCAACACCTGCATTGTCAAGGTGCCAAATATCTAGCACTCTAGTGATAAACTCTCAAGTAGTCATTCTTATAGCACCATCGAGTTAATTTCTCAGCACAGTAGTGCTACGCTCTCAGGTTACAAAATGAAAAAACCTATCTTGAAGTTGTTTCCCTCACCGAACTTGGTTTCGTTGTGAAATAAAATCCTCCTTCCATTGATATTAAATCTAGGGCAAGGGAAAGGGTTCTAATGCACTGAAAAATCATGAAACCTAGCATTGCCAAGGCATTATGATGCTAAAATTTTAGATTTTCTCAAAAGTATTAAATCTTAGACATTAACAAAACAACACAAAGGCACTGCACTGCTAGGTTCAAGGAATTAAAACCTCAAGAGTTTTGAAATTTAAGCACGCACCTAATAACGCCAAGGTGTTGATGTTCTAGCACCGAGCCACTAAGCTCTCGAGAATCATGAACCTTACGTGCACTCCATAGAGCCAAGGAGCTTATGTTTCAATGTTGAGGTGCTATGCTCTCAAGAAACTAAACTTCTTTACTCATCTGAAGGTGTCATGGCCCTAATATCTTAACGCCAAGGTTCTATACTCTCAAAGAATTAAACCTTAGGTACATGACTGATCTCTGTAAGATTAAGTTTGAATCATATCTAAAGCACTGCAGTGCTACACATGTAGTGTCGAGGCACTGAGCTCTTGGGTCTTGAACTTATATCATTCAACTTAACGATGCTAAAGTGCTGGTTCGATAGTGCCAAGGCGCTAAGCCCCTGATATTGTTCATTTTGAACAAAAATTTTATTCTTAAGCTATTAAATCTTGGAGCACTCCACACAACAGAAATAAACAGAAAGCACAAAAATGAAAGAATATATTTATTAACATCAAAATTTTATTACAAATTTTTATAATAAAAAAAGGAAAAGAGAAAAATATAAAATAAATAAAAAAATAGGGGACTAATAATCATAGTCACTATATTCCTTCTTCCTCTTTTTCCTCTTTTAGCTCTAGTGGGGTGCTCACATAAGGGTGATAATGAGGCACTGCAAGAAAAGAAGCTTTGATTCGAGCTTGCATGAAATACATAATTTTCAAACATATGAACAATTGCTAAGTTAAACTCAGTCATATATGAAAATTGTTGTTGCTGTTGAACCATATCGTGGTAAAATTATCTCCCCAGTTCTTGCTGCTATCGACTGGTTTCACTAACCATTTTCTTCAATTTGAGACTTGTCCCTCAATTTCTTAGAGTTGCTCATTTAAGATCTTGGGAGATTTGGGTCTAGACAGATAATAACATGAGCTTTCTCCCACCTCAGTCCTCAAGCTAAATCATTCAATTACTCTTTTAGTCATGGTAGCCTTTTGTATAAAGACTTCTTCATATAACACCCCTTGTACACCCTCTGCAACACGCAAAGAATAAATTAAAGAAGGATGACCATACCCTATGGTAGTACTACCCTTAAGCATATTATAAATAAAATTATAAATAATTCTTCCTATATCCATAGAAAAGCCTTTTTGAGTCACAAAATTCAAAATGGCTTTATCCCTAGTCACCTCACTGATATTGCTAGTAGGCATTAACTTGGTAGAAATGAAATAATGCCAAGCTTTAGCATCAATAGTGAGGTCGATGATAGGAAAATTAATAGTTTTATCCTCCCATTTTTTTCATAGAACATGAGAATTTTCAAGAGTTAAGTTAAGATTTCATCAAAATCAAGATGATCATTATAATAAAAGAGATATTGATTGTATGCTACATCCTATAAATTATAATATGCATTGATAGTACTACTATTAAAACTTACTAGTTTTCCCTAATCAAAAAGTTGATTATTCTGGTGCTTCTTCGCATTGGCAAAGAACTTAAGCACCATAGGGACGATGTTAGATACGTTGTGGTAGGCCAGCTTCTCCCAGCCTCACTCATTGATAATCCTCTCCATGCGCCCACCCAGATTAAAAAAACTTCTCTCCCGATTGAGATGTTTATGTAGGAGAGTGTGGTGGTATCTCTCCTCCACCTCTACACTAATAAATCTATTAGTGTCATTGATAGTAGCCCTCTTCTTACCCTGGCTGAGGTATTTTACCAACATGTTGACTTTGCTGATGTAAAATGTAAACTAAGAGAGGAAGAAAGCAAGAATTTTAAAAAAGGGAACCAAAGATTTAAAATGAAAAATGAGCAGCCAGACAACATATTTATAGACTGGCCCTAACACTGTAATGTTATTTTATTAGCATTGAGGCACGACACCCTTGGTTTCTAAGACACAGGACTGATGCTGCAGTGTTGAACATGTAGTGCTGAGGTGTTGGTTAGCATACCAGAATAGTCACCACATCAATAAAAAAAGCATATTATGGAATTTATGATAATTAATTTTATAACCAGCATTGTGCGAAAAGCGAGATCATACATTGATTGAGAGTTTTTGGTGCTTCAACATAACATCACAGTGATAGTCAAAGAGTTTGTCCTTTTTCATTTAAAGCTCCTATCTATCTGCCAACTTTCCTAAATTGACTTTTGATTAGTGTCGCAGCCCTAAATATAGAACCAAGGCACTGATCAACTTGTCAACCTGTTCAAATTATTCCAATCTCATGCCTTCTTAAGCGCTGTAGTGCTAGCCTTATAGTGTCAATGTACCAAACCATCAAATTTTTAAGACACAAATTCCTATCTTATAATGTTATAATGCTAATTACTCAACACCAGGGCACTAATTTAATGGCGTGAAGCTACCATGATAATGTCTTGGTTTCATATTCTTAGTGCTGAAGTAGAGCCCCTCACAACCATAAATTAATATTTATCATGCAAACATTCCTCTAAAAATGGCATTCCAAAGGGATGTAAGTTCAATCTACTCTTTCACCACGTGAACAACCTAAATCCATATGGCATTCCAAAGGGATGTAAGTCCAACTCATATGTTCTCTATACGAACACCAAACCCTATAAACCTGGCATTCTAAAGGGATGTAAATCTAACTAATATGCTTTCCATGAGAACACCAAATCCTATTAACTTGGCATTTGAAAGGGATGTAAGTCCAACTCATATGTTCACCATGCAAACACCAAACCCTATAAACCTAGCATTCCTAAGGGATGTAAGTCCAATCTATCCATTTTCCATGTAAACAACCCTATAAACCTACAATTCCAAAGGGATGTAAGTCCAATCTATTCATTTTCCATGGAAATGACCATATAAACCTAGCATTCTAAAGGGATGTAAGTCTAATCTATTTGTTCACCATGCAAACACTCTATTGGCATTCCAAAGGAATGTAAGTCCAACCTATCCATTTTCCACAAAAATGACCTTATAAACTTTGCATCCCAATGGATATAAATTCAATCTATACGTTCACCATTTAAACACCCCTACACTAAAACTCTGGTCTACCCAAAATATCTTGGATGAGGTAACTCATGGTTGCTAATCAGACTCCCTAGACATTATGGCTAGCCCTCTAATATTGGTAATCTAGAACAATGTAGTCATGGGATGATGGAACCATGAGATCTTGATTGAGACTATTCTCCTATTCCCCTTATACACTCATTTATAATATGCCATGCACACCACTTGACACCAATTCATATTAGAAAGATATGTTTATTTTTAACCTTAATCAAAAATTCTCTCTTACTATGGTAAGATCGATAATTAACTATGGATGCTTGTGTTCATAAGAAGTAGAACCCAGATCAAAATAAACCCTAACATAATGTTAAAGAAAACCTAGTTGAATCTATATCAATCTGCCTCATGATGAATATACTTCTACCCATCCTGGTAAAGATGGCAGAGAGTTTTCAGTAAGATGTTTTTTCTAACCGAACAATCTGACATACTCGAATTTCTCAAGCAAGGTGAGCACAAGATAGGTGAGTGAGGTGTTAATGGTGAGGACCCAACCTCTCTTGAGGTCGGCAAACAAAACGAAGAGGAAGAGATGATACTCCCACAAAAGTCACTAATGAAGCAGGGCCGAGTATAACTCAAAAGAAGTCCAGAAAGTGAGCCGAAGGCTCAACTCCACGTAGTCCCCAACAAAGAAATGAATTTGAGGAGGAAGAGTAGGGAAAATGCTTGGTGAACAACTTCACTCCAAACTTATGTGAGCCTACCAGTGAAGCATATGAACTTAGCCCCTACATCTTCTCTAAGGAGTTCGATGACATTTTAAATGACATTCTCATTGCTTGTTTATCGCATGTTGTTATGACCTCCCAAGCAATCACATGGAAGTTGACCTGGGGAGTCTGCCAAAAGTTCTTTAAGAAGAGAAATGAAGCCTACACCAATAAGCCTAAGAAAGTGAGTGTAAAGAAAAAACTTAAATCCCTTAAAGCCAATCATAAGTACCTTTAGGCTGAGGCAGTTTGCAAAGAAGAGGAGAAAGAGAAGGCCAATTTGGAGCTTACTCACCATATCGAGATGAAAAGTGAGTTATGAAAAGAACTCTCCCATTGCACTAAGGAGTTTTAGAAGAAAGAAGCCAAGTTCATTGGGTTTCTAGATTTTAATGAGCACCACAGGCTTTCGCAGCAAAAATTCAATAATGGTGCCAACTTCAATATTGCCAAACTGGTGAAACATATCCATTTAGATGCCAAGTTTTTTGGATTTCTCTAATGCGCTCATACTCCCAGACTTTGATGATGATGACAACGAGGGTAACATGAGTTGATACATCCTTCCATTTTTATACTCTCCACATGTATTTTTTTAGTGAGTAGAATGTATACCTTACTCACTTTATTGTAATGATTTTACTATATAAAATAAAAATCATGACTAAACTTAACTATGCTTGGTCATTTTTCCTAATGCTCACTTGTTAATGCATGAATAACTCCACTCATGACTTAGAGTATTTTATGTCAATACTTAATTGATAGAAACTTCCTTGGGTGGTTGTGTTTAGTATAAAATCATTTACACGCGAGAGTGATACTCGTGTATTAAAGTTTGAATAACTCTGCTTATGACTTATTTTAAATCACTGATTAATTGAGAGAAACTTGATTGGGTGGTTGCATTTAGTATAGCGAGTTTGTGTACACTCATTTATTGATGTTTAAATAACTCTACTCATGACTTATAATATTTTAAGTCACTGATTACTTAAGAGAAACTCATCTAGGTAGCTGCATTTAGAATTAAGAGTCCACTTATATTTGTTGAAGTGATAGTCACTTGTTGATGTACGAATAACTTTGCTCATGAATTAAAATATTATAAGTTACTAATTAATTGAGAGAAACATCCTTGGGTGGTCGCATTTAGTATAACAAGTTAAGTATACCCCTTTATTGATTGCTCAATTTCATGGGAGGTCGCATTACGCCTTTAGTTGCCAATTAAAAAAGTTAACCTTGACTTGCCAATTATTTCGATTACTATCAACTAGGAGAGTTGGCCTTTCTAGAGTTTAGTCACCGACCTTATGGGGTGTTGATCTTACACTATAGTCGTCAACTGTATAGAGTATTAGTCTTTAAGTTGCAAACTATGAGAGTTAGTCTTTTTGAGTTTAGTTTCCAACCTCATGAGGTGTTGGTCTTACATTATAGTCATCAACTGCACTGAGTGTTAGTCTTTAAGTTGCCAATTAGGAGAGTTGGCCATTTTTTAGTTTAGTTATTGGCTTCATAGGGTGTTGGTCTTATACTATAGTCGCAAACCATATGGAGTGTTGGTTTTTAAGTTGCCAAATATGAGAGTTGATCTTTTTTTTAGCGGTCTTACATTAAAGTCATTAACCTCATGGAGTGTTGATTTTTAAGTTTCTAATTAGGAGAGTTGGTCTTTTTTTAGTTTAGTTATTTACCTCAAGGGTGTTAGTCCTACACTATTGATTTTGTATAGTAAGTTCAACTCACATGTTGCTTGTCTGACTTCAATATTCTTAGGCCAAAAATGGCGCGCCCAATATTTGAATCTTCTATTTGGGCTTTCACCGAGAGGGATCTTTCCTTGGCCAAAAGTGGCACACTGAGTAACTTGAGTCATCATGCAGCTTCATGAGTGTTCCTACATCAAGAGTTGGCTTTACTTGATATAATTATTTTCGTGCTAAGAGTAGCACACCAAGTATTCGATTCTCCTACTTGGGCTTTCTCGGCTCTTTGAGTGGGAACTTCCTTGGGCCAAAAATGGCACATCGAGTATCTTGAGTCTTCACGGCTCCTCGAGTGTAGATTTTTACCATTTAGCATCTGAGTAAACTCCTTTGTTAGTTACTGATATCTTGCAAGTTGACTCATTTAAGAAGCAAAATATAAAAATATTATTTTTGAAAATAGAAAGATGCATGATACTCAAAACTAGAAAAGTGAGTACAAATAAGGAGAACTTTTCATTAAGGATAAAACTTCTTCAAGTCTCTAAAATTCCATGTTCATGGGATGTCCTCACCTGAATGAGATTATAGTTGGTATGCTTTAAGGCTGACTTGATCCATGATTATAAAAGGCCCATCCCAATTATGGGCGAGTTTACCCAGAATGTTATATCGAGCAACATCATCTAATTTCTTTAGTATTATGTTGACGCACTTGAAATGCTTCTCCTTCACATAATGGTTGTAGTATTTAGTCAATCTTCTTTTTGTTTCTTCTTATCTTAGTGGCGTTATGATTCTTAGCTCTTCAAGCATATTTTTCATAGCCTCTGAGTTTGCTTTCTTCACTCGCCATCTTCACATCTCATTCTTTCCATTATTAAGACCCTTTGACTTTGAACTCTATACTCGACTGGTAGGATGGTTTTTGTGCCATATGATAACGTGAATGGTGAATGCCCTATCACGTTATTGAGAATGGTTCTAAGTGCCCAAGAGTACCCATTTAACCTTGGCACCTTCAAATTTCTTCTTGAGAAAATTAAAAATCTTCTTGTTGGTGGCCTCCACTTGTCTATTACTCCGCAGGTGATGTACTATTATGAATTTTAGCTTGACCCCATGAGACTTGCAAAACTCCCTTAAGCCACTATCAATGAATTGAGGCCCGTTATTAGTGATATTTACCATGGGTAACCAATACTTGCAAATAATATCAGTCCAAATAAAGTTTTTTATTACCAAAGAAGTTATCTTTGTAAGTGATTATGCCTCGATTTACTTGATGAAATAATTAGTCATGACTAAGATGAACTTTGTCTATTAGTGATTAGTAAGGGACCTATCAAATCCATCCCACAAGTACAAATAGCCAAATACTGGTGATGGGTTGCAAAGGTTGTGACAGTTATTACTAGTGTTACAAAATTTTGGTATTGTATACACCTTCTTGCAAACTCTTCAGCATTTGTTTTGATTGTAGGCTAGAAATACCCTTATTTCAAGATTGTGTGGGTAAGTGTGCTCCCTCTTGAATGGTTTCCACACTTGCCAAAATGTATCTCCTCAAGGACATTCCTTTGTTTAAATTATCTTACACATCTGAGGTTAAGCGAGGTCACTGACTTTTGAAATAACTCTCCTCTTATCAGCAAGTAATAAGCTGCTCTGATTTTGAACCTCTTCAAATTCTTTGTCATTCCCTTAATTTCTTGAGTATGTAAGTAATTCTTGATAGGGTCAACCCAGCTTGTTATGTATTCATGCTCAACTTGCATTAGCTCTTTCTCATATCTACTTGGTTGGATGAGTTGAATGATCGCATACTCCTTGACTTCGCTAGCTCGGGATAGTAGATTGGCGAGTTGATTTTTCTCTTTATATGTTGAATCCAAATCTATCTGTTGATGGAGGAAGAAACTTATAAGTTACTTGAGAAATAGAGGTAAGCAGAAATATAGCTAAAATAAAGATAAAAAAGTAGGAAAAGTGCAACAAAAATAATAATCTTTATTGCTCAGAATACTCAAAATGTGAGTACAGAATATATGTGTTTGGAGTAACAGACAAAAGGTCATCTTATAATTAAGAAGTCCCCATTTTATTATATCGGGGGTGATCATACATCATTAGATAATATAAGGCAAATTTAATAAAAAAAATTCTAGCCTATGCTTATGGAGGTAAGTGAGTATAGGTCTACCAGCTGATAGGGGGTGAGTAGCCCACTGTCAAATGACTATGCAAGTTAGGATGAGGTTGAGTGGAGTGGTCTCAACATTTCTCAGCATAGGCGTCAAATGCTGGCAAGTGGAATTGTGTTTTTCCTTGAGTTATATTCTCTAAGTCCTTGGCTTGCTGGATCAAATCTATCTTCCCTTGTTGGATGCTCCTTCCAGTGAGTATTGTTATTCCGAGTTATCAAGTACCCTTTATGCAAGTATACTTGTCTTGAATTATAAGCTCGTTTGGGCCTTCCAACTTAGTGGCAACCATCATGACTTTTATATGTCCCTGTAGGAAGAAAACATCCCATAGAGCTTAGATCTCTTCCACTGTTCATTCATGGTAAAGGGCCACTAAGATAGAGCTGTGCAATTTTTAGCAACTCTTTTATAAATTTATAGTCTTTAGAATAAGGTGCAGAAGTGGCACTCACAGTTTCTATTTATGAAGAGTGTGACTCAATGGCTAGCGTCAATAGTTCCTCATCTTTACCAGTCGAACAAGGCCACCAAGCTCTACAAACTGAGTGTATAAGAGGAGTAAATAATGGAGAGGCTGCAGGGTCATAGTCTTAATGTCATTCATTACCTTCACTTCAATAGGGTTATGGCTACTACCATCCTCAATAAATTTATTTTCCTTTCTACTCGCTAGTCCTTTTATTCCTTGAGGAAGATAAGCATAAGATCGATGTGTGAGTGTCTGGTGATTAGAAATCGACCTCTCTCTAGGTCAGCAATGAGAAAGAGGAGGGGGAGCCAAGTGCAGCTTCCACTAAGTCCATTAATGAAGTCAGGATGAGTACAACTCCTACAAAGTCTAAAAAAGTGTACAATGAGCATGACTCCTCATAGTCACTAGTGGAGCAGAGATTCTGTTGAGGGGGAGGACAACTTCTCTCCAAACTTGCATAAGCACACTCGTGAAGCCTATGAGTTGGGCTACTCCATCTTCTCCCATGATTTCAACAAGCACTTGTGTGACATTTTGAATGCTCGCCTACCACATGTTTTCACGAAAACATAGGTTATAATAACATGGCAATCAACTTGGGAAGTGTGCCGCAAGTTTCATGGGAGGAGGAAGGAGGCCTTTGCGAGTAGGTCCTAACTAGGGAAAACAAAGAAGAAATTTACAATATCAAATCCAAGCATAGGGATCTTCAAGCAAAGTGGCTCACTAAGAAGAGGAGATAAAGAGGGCAACCATTGAGCTTACTCATCTTACTAAGACGAATTGAGAACTGGAGGAGGAACTCTCCTATCAGATTGAAGAGTTTTTGAAGAGAGAAGCCGAATTAATTGGGCTTCTCGATTCTTATGAGTACTAAGAAAATCTTACAACAGAAGTTCAATGATGGCACTAACTTTTTTATCACAAATTTTATGAGAAATGGTTGCCTTGATGCCATGTTCTTAGACTTCTAGAACAACCTCATGCTTTCAGACTTGGATGAAAACAATGAGAGCAGTTCGAGTTAAAGATCCTTTCCTTTTTCATTTCTTTGTAATAACTTTTTTTAGTATGATTATATCTTACTCGCTTAAGTGTAAAAATATATTAAGTGAAATAAAACTTACAAGTATATTTTCAATCAAGTATACTTATCTGCATAGCAACTTAATTTATTTCTTTTTTGAGAATTTTTGAATGAATGAGCTAATACTTGTTGATTCATGTACGAATGGCTCTATTTGTAACTTAGAATATTTTTATCACTGAAGAATAAAATTTTCTATAGGTAGTCTCTTTAGCATATCAAGTTTATGTATAATTGCTAGATTGATACTCATTCATTGACAAGTGCGCAACTTCGCTTATGATGCCAACTATTTGAGAGAATCTTTCCTAAATAGTTATAGTTGATCTATGCATATTTCCAAGATTGTGCTCGTGTTTGAATGAATCAACTCATTACTTATAATATTTGAGCCATTAACCAATAAAAAGCACTTCCTTGAATAATCGCTTTAGTATCGTGAGTTCATGTACACTCGTTAGTTTGATACTCATTTATAAATGCATGAATAACTTCGCTTGACTTAGGATGCTTTATGTAATTCCATTCTGCATTAGTCACCCTTTTTAAGAGTTAGCCTTAACTTGCCAATTAAGAGAATTTGTCTTTTCGTAGTCACTGACCTCATGGGGTGTCGGTCTTGCACAATAGTCCCCAACCACACTAAGTGTTGGTCCTTTTTAATTTCCAACTAGAAGAGTTGGTCTTTTTTTAATTTCCAACTAAGAGAGTTGTTCTTTTCAATTTAGTTGCCCACCTCACGAGGTGTCAGTCTTACACTGCAATCGCCAATTGCATGGAGTATTAGTCTTTTTTTAGTTTAGTTGTTGTTGACCTCAATTTTTAGAATGAGTTCTCAACACCTCCATCTTAGGCTTAGGATTTCTCTTAGAATTTAAGAGTTCCTTAATCTTATGACACGTTAGTGATTAGGTGGACACTCTACCTAGCCCTAGAAGACTTAGAAGAGTTAGCCATAGGAGTAGGTCATGCCTTAGGGGTGTTAAGAAAATCCCCTACCCTTAGCCTAAACCATTTCCCACTTTCTTTCTTTTAAGTTAAACTCCAAATAAATTCTATTTGATTTTCTTAAACTCAAATCAATTACATGATTGAGATCCATGATTGAAACCCATGATCAAAATCCATCAAAAATTCCTAAGTTAAAATTTCCTAAGTCCTTAACCCTTTCTTAAGGACTTAGCCAAAATCATGATTCAAACCTATTCATATCTTTGAGATTTTCTCACAATCCATTTATATTCTCATTTCTTTTTCCCATTTATAAATGAAATATAAATTTAAATCAATCCAATCAAATTCAAAATTCAAAATCAATTCATGAAAATTTTCTTAAGTCCCTTTAATTTTCGATTAAAGGACTTAGCCAAAATCAACTCTAAACCTTGATTAAACCTATTAAAAACCCTGGGATTTTTTCAAAATTAATTTATATTCTCATTTATTTTCTCATATATAAATGAAATATAAATATAAATTAATCAAATCAAAACCTCAAATTAAATTCCAAATTTAAAATGCTTGAAATTCTCTTAAATCACTTAATTTTCCATTAATGGATTTAACCTAAACTTTGATCAAGCTCATTCAAACACATGGGATTTTCTCGAAATAAATTTGTATTCTCATTTATATTCTTATATATAAATGAAATATAAATATACATCAATCAAATCCAACTCAAAAATTAAATTTCACATTAAAAATTCCATTAAATCCTTTAATTTCCCTTTAATGGATTTAACCTAAATCATGATTAAACACTTTCAAATCCTTAAAATTTTCTCATAATCAATTTATATTCTCATTTATATTCATATATATAAATGAAATATAAATTCAAACAATCAAAACCAACTCTAAATATCAAACTCAAATCCACTCAAAATTTAATCTAGGCCTTTCAAGCCAAAATCTTGAACATAGCCAAAATCGATTCAAATCAAGTCAAACTCTTGATTTTCTCTCATGGTTCAATCAATCCTACAATCATGAGCTCATATAAATCCAAACTCAATCCTTCAATCAAACCCAAATCAAAATCAAACCCAAAACTCCTTCTTATATTCTTCCTTTGAATATGAGAATTTTCAAATGGGATCAAAATCTATTTGGATTCAAACCTCTTGTAAATGGATTTAAATTTTAATCATAAGTCCATATACAAGATCAATCAACTTCAAATCAAGCTTTGATCAAGCCATTTGACCCACTTAGGTTCACTTGACCCAAAGTGACTTAAAGTACCCTTATGAGCCAACTTTTGATCCTAAGAACTGGAGGAGGAACTCTCCTGTCAGATTGAAGAGTTTTTGAAGAGGGAAGTCGAGTTAATTGGGCTTCTCGATTCTTATGAGTACTAAGAAAATCTTACAACAGAAGTTCAATGATGCACTAACTTTTTTATCACAAATTTTGTGAGAAATGGTTGCCTTGATGCCATGTTCTTAGACTTCTAGAACAACCTCATGCTTTCATACTTGGATGAAAACAATGAGAGCAGTTCGAGTTAAAGATCCTTTCCTTTTTCATTTCTTTGTAATAATTTTTTTTTGAGTATGATTATATCTTACTCGCTTAAGTGTAAAAATATATTAAGTGAAATAAAACTTACAAGTATATTTTCAATCAAGTATACTTATCTACATAGTGACTTAATTTATTTCTTTGTTGAGAATTTTTGAATGAATGAGCTTATACTTGTTGATTCATGTACAAATGGCTCTATTTGTAACTTAGAATATTTTTATCACTGAAAAATAAAATCTTCTATAGGTAGTCTCTTTAGCATAGCAAGTTTATGTATAATTGCTAGATTGATACTCATTCATTGACAAGTGAGCAACTTCGCTTATGATGCCAACTATTTGAGAGAATCTTTCCTAAATAGTTATAGTTGATCTATGCATAATTTCCAAGATTGTGCTCGTGTTTGAATGAATCAACTCATTACTTATAATATTTGAGCCATTAACCAATAAAAAGCACTTCCTTGAATAATCGCTTTAGTATCATGAGTTCATGTACACTTGTTAGTTTGATACTCATTTATAAATGTATGAATAACTTCGCTTGACTTAGGATGCTTTATGTAATTCCATTCTGCATTAGTCACCCTTTTTAAGAGTTAGCCTTAACTTGCCAATTAAGAGAATTTGTCTTTTCGTAGTCACTGACCTCATGGGGTGTCGGTCTTGCACAATAGTCCCCAACCACACTAAGTGTTGGTCCTTTTTAATTTCCAACTAGAAGAGTTGGTCTTTTTTTAATTTCCAACTAAGAGAGTTGGTATTTTCAGTTTAGTTGCCCACCTCACGAGGTGTCAGTCTTACACTGCAATCGTCAATTGCATGGAGTGTTAGTCTTTTTTTAGTTTAGTTATTGTTGACCTCATTTTTAGAATGAGTTCTCAACACCTCCATCTTAGGCTTAGGATTTCTCTTAGAATTTAAGAGTTCCTTAATCTTATGACACGTTAGTGATTAGGTGTACACTCTACCTAGCCCTAGAAGACTTAGAAGAGTTAGCCATAGGAGTAGGTCATGCCTTAGTGGTATTAAGAAAATCTCCTACCCTTAGCCTAAACCATTTCTCACTTTCTTTCTTTTAAGTTAAACTCCAAATAAATTCTATTTGATTTTCTTAAACTCAAATCAATTACATGATTGAGATCCATGATTGAAATCCATGATTGAAACCCATGATCAAAATCCATCAAAAATTCCTAAGTTAAAATTTCCTAAGTCCTTAACCCTTTCCTAAGGACTTAGCCAAAATCATGATTCAAACCTATTCAAATCTTTGAGATTTTCTCATAATCCATTTATATTCTCATTTCTTTTTCCCATTTATAAATGAAATATAAATTTAAATCAATCCAATTAAATTCAAAATTCAGAATCAATTCATAAAATTTTCTTAAGTCCCTTTAATTTTCAATTAAAGGACTTAGCCAAAATCAACTCTAAACCTTGATTAAACCTATTAAAAACCCTGGAATTTTCTCAAAATTAATTTATATTCTCATTTATTTTCTCATATATAAATGAAATATAAATATAAATCAATCAAATCAAACCCTTAAATTAAATTCTAAATTTAAAATGCTTGAAATTCTCTTAAATCACTTAATTTTCCATTAATGGATTTAACCTAAACTTTGATCAAGCTCATTCAAACTCATGGGATTTTCTCAAAATAAATTTGTATTCTCATTTATATTCTCATATATAAATGAAATATAAATATACATCAATCAAATCCAACTCAAAAATTAAATTTCACATTAAAAATTCCATTAAATCCTTTAATTTCCCTTTAATGGATTTAACCTAAATCATGATTAAACACTTTCAAATCCTTAAAATTTTCTCATAATAAATTTATATTCTCATTTATATTCATATATATAAATGAAATATAAATTCAAACAATCAAAGCCAACTCTAAATATCAAACTCAAATCCACTCAAAATTTAATCTAGACCTTTCAAGCCAAAATCTTGAACTTAGCCAAAATCGATTCAAATCAAGTCAAACTCTTGATTTTCTCTCATGGTTCAATCAATCCTACAATCATGAGCTCATATATAAATCCAAACCTCAATCCTTCAATCAAGACCCAAATCAGAAATCAAACCCAAAACTCCTTCATATTCTTCTTTTGAATATGAGATTTTCAAATGGATCAAAATCCATTTGACTTCAAACCTCTTGTAAATGGATTTAAATTTCAATCATAAGTCCATATACAAGATCAATCAACTTCAAATCAAGCTTTGATCAAGCCATTTGATCCACTTAGGCTCACTTGACCCAAAGTGACCTAAAGTACCCTTATGAGCCAACTTTTGATCCTAACCAAATTGGATTGAACCAAACTCATATATCCCTCCTATCACGTTCAACAATCATAATGGAATGATCAATCAATCAAATTGGGTCAAACTAAGTCAAACTTAAGGGTTGACCAAGTCAACACTTAGCCCAAAATGAAACCTAACATAGCCAAATTCCACCATAGGCCAAATTAATTGAAACCATTGATCCAAATTCACTCATGACCTATGTTTGAACTTGACCAAACCAACATTTGAGGCTAACCTAACCCAATTAGCCCACTTGACCCAAGTCGACCCATTTTGACCTAAAGGGCCAAAATGTGTCAAAACTTGATCTAAGCCAAATTGATTGAAACCAATGGTCAAGGCCATTCCAAATCACTTGTGGAACTTGACCAAAGCCTCAATTGGCCAACCAACTTAACTAATTGACCTTGGGACCCAACATGACCTAAAGGGGTCATGTTGAGCCAAAATTGAACCTAACTCAAATTGATTGCAAACAAAGATACCAATCCACTCCATATGATCAACCAAACCTAAACCTACCCTTGACCGAACCCAAATAGGTCAAATGGGTCAACTTGACCCATTTGACCTAAATGCATCATATGAGCCAAAACCTAACCTATACCAAATTGAACCAAACAAAGGCACCAAAACATTTCAAATGGTCATATGAACTTAACCCAACCTTTGGTTTGACCAAATTTGACCAATTGGTCAACTTCACCCAAGTTGACCCATTTTAACCTAAATGGGTCAACATGAGGCAAACCCTATCAAATGGATTCCAAATCCATTGAAACTTGGCCCAACCTATTTCCTCAACATACCAAACATACCCAAATTGAAAAAAATAGAAAAATGACCATTATACCCCTAGACCATAGAACAAATTTTGGCCTAGCCCATGGGTATTTTGGTGATGCACTCATCACAATCACTTAAAGCTCTCCTAAAACCTCAAGGGGACCTAGTGATGAGTGGTGCACCCAACCCAATGGGCCCATGGACCAAACCCACCACCTATGGCCAAATTGAAATTTTAAACTCCCCCTAAAGGTCAATTGGATGCACATGGGAGTTAGCCTTCCACTCCTCTGGCCAAACCAACCATGTGCACACCTCTAACAGCCAAAATAACCCATCCTATGAGGTCAATTGGATCAAAATGGCAAGTCCATTGTCAGCCATCTGATTTCCATAGAGGGAGATATACTCCCCCTAATCCACTGAAATTTGAATTCATTCACACTCGATTGGAACCTAGGAAGCCTTAGAAATCACCTTAAAGCTTTCCCAAGGTCCTTATAGAGGTTTTGACTCTTACTTTCTTCGATTTTACATAGTGCAAAATAGGGGAGCTCAATCCAAAGAATTTTCTCCACACTTAATCTCCTTCCAATTCCTCTTGCGCACTTGATCTAGGAGTTAAGTCAAGTTTTCCCAAGCCTTCTCTGAAGTTCTAGAGTCAAGGGAAAGTTTAATTCCATCAAAGCCGCAAAGGAAGTGAAGGGGAGTTGGTCCACAGAGCTCTACACTCAACCGTAAGTGCTAAGAACTTCAATAAAGCTTCGTCACAACCAGACGAAGCTCCTCTAAAGGAATCAAGCACTGATGATCACCTCTGGTGAGGTTAGTGATTTTTTGAGCTTAATTCTCATACGTGTTGGTCCTTTGTGAAGTGAACTTTAATCTCATAGGATCTAAGCTATTAGATTTGTTCGTTATTGCATGATGAAGGTGTGGGCTAAGTTTCAGCTTAATCCGAGCTCTATCAAGCTCGAATCAAAGTTAGAATGTGGAGAGATCTCATTCTTCCTAAGCCTTAGTAGGGATGAATCTCTGGCCATCCATCCACACTGTTTGGATGGATGGCCAAGATTATTCCCACATTTTAAATCCCTTATATATTTTATAAACCGTGGGTGTATCCTCAGCCGTCCAATCTTTGATTGGATGGATAAGGATAAAAGCGTGTGCGCCACCGCCACCTCCCCTGATTTGACAACTTAAGTAAAGGCTCACAAAGATGATGCACGTAAAGTGCCTGCCGCCCATTGCCACGGTGAGCCGAGGTTAATTAGGGATTAAGAAAATGCTTAATTAATTTATAAATTACTTAGAGAAATTCAAAAAATAATAACTCCTTCAAGAAAAATAAAAAAATATAAGGAAAAATGCTATGGATAGATAATTTCATCTAAAATATTTTTAAAATATTTTCAATGTATTTTAATTTCCATTTTTCTTTGAATTTGGGTTTCTTTGGGAATATTAATTAGCTAATTATTCTCTAATTAAGTCACTAATTAATCTCAAACTTCTAAGATTCATTTTAGGGGATGACCTTTACCTCCCCTAATTTTCTTGAGATTTATTGAAACCTTGATTAGGGAAATTGCTATCTCATTCCCTAATTACCCCTTTCATGTAATTAAGGGTAATCAATATGTAATTAGTGATTTTCCCTATGATTAAGTTGGATTGAGGTTAGTTCTAGTGAGTAGGGGTTCTATAAAATAATTTTGGATTATTTCCCCTAAGATATTTCCTAAACCCCCTTTTCTTTCCTTAATCCCTTCTTAATTAAGGGTTAATTCATTAATTACCCCTTTAAATAATTTTCAAAAATTCTAAAAATCTCCAGAACTTAATTAATCTACCTTGGGAAGATTCTTAGGTGTTCAATAGCCTAAGTCTAATTAAGGAAATTAAAACCCCTTCCATAAGTGTGAAAGGTTGTTTTAAAAGTACTTAAGCTAAAACCCTTTAGTTTAATTAACTTTTAATTGTGAGCCAAATTGTATTAGGCCTTTTTATTACTAGGTGCATTGCAAATTTAAATACCTTGTGGGTTTTATGTCATCTCATTGGCTCATAATTACTTAGTTAATTTTTCTAAGGTGGTGTAGGTAAGGGTTAATTAAGTCACTTAATGCATACCTTAACCTAATCAACACTTAAAAATGGATTTAATTATCTAAAAATTAAAATAAAATACAAAACACTTGTGGGAATGGGTTAGGTACAGCAAACTCATCTCACCTTTTCAAAATTAAATCAAACTTCAAACAAACAAAAATCATTTTGAAATTCACTTTAATTTATTCAATTTTGGAAAGGGTTAAGAGTGTCTTTAGGAATTAAGTAAAGTGAGTTTGTTTTCATGATTACATTGCTTTACATCTTTCCTAACATGTTAAGTTGTATGTTATATGATTCATGCATTCATAAGTTCACGTTTCAAAATTAAAAAAAAAAGAAACTATTTACTTTATGTCAAATGTTCATGTGTTGGCTAAAGTAAAATATGAGTGGCTATAATCACTACTAAATCTAAAGTATTTTAAAAACCTATAAATGAAACATCAAATCTGAAAGTGTGCTATTCATATATTAATTATTAGCTTGCATGTGATGAGTTATAAAGCCATGTTTAGTGTAGCCTTTCCTTCCTTTCTTATGTTAGCATAGTTTTGAATAAGGGTTGGTAAGATGTAGAGTTCATTTGAAAAGAACCCAAAACTTAATTAATTCTATACCTTGTTCATCCCTATGCCATCATCTAAGAAGGATTGCTTACAATTGCATGAATAAATTGCATAAATAAAAATAAAACTATTAAACAACTTTTGCATATTCTTTTTCCATTTCATTTCCTTTATATGTATGTTAGTACTTAAGGAAAGTGGATATTAGTCTAGACAATCTCAAGGTTGCGAGGCTTTAAGTAGCCCTAAGTAGGTCTTGTACCTTACACCTCTAGTTAACAACGACGTTGTACTCACTTATGCCTTTCTTACTTACATGCATGTATGTGAAATTTTTGATAAAGAAAACCTTTTCTACTTAAGAAAAATCATGCATCTAAATCTTTTAAATTTTCCTAGATGGATTACTTAGCATGCATCATAAAATATGTTAACTAATTTTATTTTGCATGTATAGGTATGCTTAGGTTCCATCCATATGCATGTTATATATGTTGGGAAAGAATTGAAGTAATGTATGTTATGTGAATTTTTATTCAATTTTCTTAATCTTAAAATGTCTTTCTTTTTTGAATAGGTTTGTTTAAAGTTTGTCTAAACATAGTATTAATTAAAAAATGTAATTAAAATTTTCACCTAAATGAAACTAAAATGTAAACTTAACTTAGAAATTACTTAAGGATTAGGGAAGTTATCTTCTCTTTCTTTCTCTTTATAACTTAGTAATTAATTATAGGTTTTACTCAAATCAAATTAAAACATAAAATAAAAATAACCCAAAGTCACTAAATAACTTAAATGAAACCCTCCTCAAATTTGAACATGTCTTTCACACTTAGAAAATTCAAACTTAAAGTCTTAAGTAAAGCATACCACACAAACCTTCAAAGCACACACGTTAGCCTATGTCACCACTTCTAGCTTTAGGTTAGGTTGGTGCATGATTTGATGTTATGTTTTATTTTGTGAGGAATGTTTTAGATTGGATGTTAGGGTGTATGCTCGTAGAATGAATGGTAGGAGGTGCTTAGTCTAACTATTCTTTTCTGTAGGGGATTGTGCTAAAGAAATGCTATTATAAATAAAAATATAAATGCCTCTTGCTTGGAGGTGCTTATACCCTTTAGCATAATCCATTGGCTAGGCAGACTTAGTCACCCATGTGTGAGGTTATAAGTTCAATTATACATGCTTGGGATTTGTGTGGTGTGATTTGACTAAACTTTGTTTTGTAAGTGTTAGTTAGATTTATGCATTTCCATTTCATGTAAAAGATTGTATATTTAAGATTTTGGAATAATTTGTTATGGGGGATTAGAATGAGCATTGGTCATAAGATCCTATCGTATGCACCATGTGAAGCCTTGGAGCATCTACCATTCAACCATCCAAAGGAAGATCCAAAGAAGAAAAGATGAAAAGAAAAGAAAGAAAGAAAGAAAGAAAGAAGAATAAAGCTTGAAGACCCCCATAATAATGAATTCCTTTGCTTAAATTGTAATTTAATTCATTTATAATCTAGGTTGTATAAAGGTAGAGCTCGGCTATCCACATTTGATATTTTCAGGTTTGGGCGATGGTGCCCGACCATAAACGGCCATTTATTCTTTTGCGCTAGTTTTATAAATTAATTGATGTTAGTTTAACTTGCGCATTAAGTAGCATGATTTTTCTAGCTTCTTCTTTGCTTTATGTATGGCCTGGATGTGGATTAGGCTTTTTAGGTAAAAAATAAATCTTTTACGCAACTTAATAATTCAAACTAAAATCAAATAATTCATCGCCTCACTTAAATCTTAGGATTAAAAATCAAGATAAAAGAATTAGAAACACCTTAGCTGGATGAGTTCTTTTCTTTATAATATCATGCAAAATAGCATCTTATTTCACTCTTAATTGGAGGGCTTCTATCTTTGCTAGAGAATCTAGCTTGACCTTTGAGGGTCATGGTGAAAACTCACATCCTAAACTTCTAGCTAATTTTGCTTAATAATCTTCTTTCTCATGCATTAATCATAAAAGTCCTATTAGCCTGAGTCAAAATGATTGTCCAAAAATTAAATTAAATAAAATTTGAAATGCATTTGATTTAGGTCATTTAAAGCATGTCCCTTTACATGATCTAATCTCTTTAGGGAGTGAGTTTAAGGACTTAGTCTCTTTCTATATAAAAATAGCCTAGTTATCTTGCATAAGCATAAAGACTTGCCTACCTGTACTTAAAATTATAGGAGGAATTAGTTGGCAGACACCCCCAAGCAGTTGTAAGTCCAAACTGTCAGGTGGTTTGTCCTCTCTTGTGTAGGCAAAATAATTACCCATTTTTATCTTAGATTTAGATTGTACTTTCAGCCTTTGCCAAAGCTCCCTTGATTTAGGTTCTAAGATTGCTTTTCCATTTTATGTGCCATAAGCATAATTCCTTACCTCTTGGGCATTTCCTTAATCTTATGTTAAGGAATCTTCCTAGATTTCTAAAGAAAAATACAACTCAAACAAACTAAATCAATTTCTAAAATGTAAAGCCCAACTTTAGGATAGTTTGAGATGTTTGCTTGATTTCCTAGCATCATGAGCATCTCCTACTTATTTTTATTTTGGCTTCGATAATAACTCCCTCTCTTGATCAATCCCATTTGATCCTCAAACATAAACCAATCGATTGATATTCCTTTCTATTGAAATCTTCAAAGATAATGATCATTTACCTTAATCGAGAGTTTTCCTAAGGAATCTTGTCCCTTAGGATGTAATTAACTATGGGGGCTTGCCCCTGCAAGGAACTTATGAACCCAGTTTAAAATAAATTCTGGTTTACTTTTCCATGTAAATTAGGTTAAGAATCTCTGGTACATATGCAGACCCATCATCCTTAGGAGTCTTTATTGAGGTAATTGGTTCCATTAAAGGTAGTGATTTTTATCTCTCGAGATAATACACTATACCTTGATGATGTATCCGATCACCTGAATAAGTACATCCACGAGTCTGCATGGCATCTTACCAAGATGAATTTCTATAAGGTCCCTTCTTTCTTTTTCTCCACAGATTTGAAAGGAGACTCCCCAATAGGATTTTATTCAGCACAGTTACCAACCTCATGAGGTGTTGGTCTTATATCGTAGTCACCAACCATATAGAGTGTTGATCTTTTTTGGATTAGCTGCCAACCTCATATGGTGTCAATCTTACATTATAGTTGTCGACCGCACAGAGTGTTGGTCTTTTTTTATTTTAGCTTCCTAGCTCATGAGGTGTTGGTCTTACACTAATTCGTAAGGATAGATAGTTAGACTAGTCTTCTCGAACCAAGGCTGACATGCCTTCCTTCTTAGTCTTTCACTAGTCGCTAAGTAGGTCCTTTTTCTTGGGCCAAAAATGACACATGAGTATCCTAGGTCATCACACAACTCCCCAAGTATTAAGGGTTCACTTTGCTTGACATCAATTTTCCTCGGGTCAATAATGGCAAGGCAAATATTCAGATCTCTTGCTCAGGCTTTCACCGCTCATTGAGTAGGACCCTTCCTTATGCTAAAAATGGTGCATCAAGTATCCTGAGTCATCACATAGCTTCTGAGTATAAGTTTCACTTTAGCATTTTAGTAGGCTCCTTTGAAAGCTATTATTATCTTGTAGTGAACTAGTTTAATAAGAAAAATATAGACATCTTCATTATTAAAAATTGGAAGATACATGATACTTGAAATTAATAAAATGAGTACATATGATAAAAATTTCCCATAAGGATAAATTTTTTTATATCTTTAGCATTCCATATCCATGGTATATATTCGCTTGAATGAGATTACAATTGGTATATGATGGGACTAATTTGCTCTTCAATTATGAAAGGTTCATCCTAATTGTGGGTGAGTTTACCCATAACATTCTATTGATCAGTGATATCTACTTTCTTTAACACGAGATCACCACTTTTAAAATGATTCTCTTTTACATAGCAATTATAATACTTGGTCATCCACCTTTTTGTTTTCTTTTGCCTTAGTGATGCCTCAATTTTGAGTTCTTTGAAATGTCTTCCATAGCCTCCAAGTTTTCTTATATCCACTCGCCATCTCCATCTCATATTCTCTCCATTGTTAGGTATTTACTTTGGACTTCAAACACGACTAGGATAATGGCTTATGTGTCATGCGATAATGTAAAGGGTGAGTATCCAATGGTAGAAGGGAGAGTTGTCTTGAGCACCCAGAGTATTGTAAGTAGCGTACCTACCCACTTAGATTTTACACCTTAAACCTTTTTCTTAAGCAAGTTGAGTATCTTCTTGTTAGCGACTTTCACTTATCCATTGCTCTACAGGTGATATATTGATGTGAATTTTAGCCTAATTCCTTGAGATTTACAAAGTAACATTAAGCCTTTCTCAGTGAATTAAGACTCATTGTCAGTGATGATCACCAATGGAAACCCATACCTATAAATAATGCCAGTCCAAATTATGTTTCTTATTACTTGAGAGGTAATTTTTGTGAGTGGCTTAGCTTTGATCCACTTGTTGAAATAGTTAATCATGACTAAGACAAATTTTCTTTGTTCACTATTGATTAGCAATGAACCTATCAGATCCATTCCTAAATCAATGAATGGCCAAAGACTAGTGATGGGTTGCAAAGGGTGTGATGGAGACTACTGAAGTGTTGTTAAATTTTCACATTATATGCATCTTCTCACAAACTCTTCAGCATCCTTTCTTAATGTGGACCAGAAGTACCCTTGCCTCAAAATTTTATTGGCGAGTGTCCTTCCTCCTGAGTGACTACCACACTTTGCATAATAGATTTTCTCCATGACTTTTCTTTATTCTACCTCTTTCACACATCTAAGGTTGAGTGAGGTCACCAATATTCAGAATAGTTTTCCTTCTATTAACAGGTATTTGGGCTACTCTGAACTTTAAAGTCATCAAGTCCTTTATTATTTCTTTAGTTTCTCCAATCTTTGAGTGATTTTTGATAGGGTTAACCCAGCTTGGCAAGTACTCATGATCTATTAATATCAGCTCTTTTTCTTCAATACTCAGCAGGGCAAGTTGGATAACTGCATGCTTCTTAAGTCCACTAGCTCTGGATAACAAGTCAGCAAGTTGGTTTTCTTCTCTTAGAATTTGCTTGATCTTGAAATGTTCTACCTACCTAATGTCTAGTTTTACTTTAAGAAAATATTTCATCAAAGATACATCTTGAATTTTGTATTCTCCATTCACTGGTCTCACCATGAGCTGTATGTCTGAGTAGGCTACCACACATGTGGCTATGAGTTCTCTAGCAGATTTTAACCCATCTAATAGAGCTTTGTATTTGGCTTGATTTTTTGTCACTTTGAAACTAAATTTAACTAATTTTGTGATGGTGATCCATGCTAGGCTCTTAAGTATAATTCCTGCTCCAAAAGTTAGTTCGCCTAAATATCCATCGATGTATAGTCATCATAAAGGCTTCAGGTTAATGAGAATATCTTATGAATTGTTGAAGTTAAAGAGGTATTCCATGAGTGCTTGAGTTTTGATCATGATTTGGGGTAAGTATGATATGTTGAATTTGCTCAATTCTATAGATCACATGAGTAATTTTTTAAAATGATTGAGTTTAGTGAGTACTAAGTTAAGCAGATTATCAAAGACAACGTATATGGAGTGTGAATAAAAATAAGGTCACAGTCACCTAGCAAAGGTAATAAATTTGAGTGTGAGTTTTTTCCATGAGTGGGCAGTTCAACTCGGCACCTCACATAGATTTGTTGATATAGTAGATAGGCCATTATTTTTTATCTTTTTCTTTGATTAGGACTAAGCTGATTGAGTCTTCTCTCAATCTTAGGTATAGCAATAACACTTCTCCCTCCTTTGGGCTCTATAACAAAGGAGGAAATATGAGAAGAGCCTTCAGGTCATTCAATATTTTTTCACATTCATGTGTCTACTCAAACTTCTTTTCTCCCTTGAGAACTTTGAAAAATGGAGAATATCATTCCCCTACTTTTGAGATGAACATGTTTAGTCATACAACTCATCTAGAAAGTTGTAGCAATTCTTTCATGTTTCTAGGTGAAAGCAAGCCAAGTGTACCATTCAACTTATCTGGATTCTCCTTTATTTTTTCAAGGGTAATGAGGAACCCCAAAAACTTTCCTGCTCTTGCACCAAAGAAACACTTCAAAGGGTTAAGGTGCAAGTTACACCTTTTAACTATGGTGAATATCTCTTTGAGGTCATGAATATGTTCCACCGGTGACTTGCTTTTGACATGCAGATTGTCCACATAGACTTCTACATTTCTCCCCTTCTGCTCTTTGAGCACTTGATCCATAAGTCTCTAGTAGGCTATCCTTACATTCTTGTGCTAGAAGGGCATGACTCTGTAGCAGTATTGTCTTTTAATAATGATGAAAGTCATTTTCTTGGAGTCCACATGGTGCATTAGAATTTGATGATATCTTGAAAAAGGCATCTAGGAAACTCATCATTGAGAATCTAACTGTCAAATCCATAATTTGTAGAAGATACCCATCTTTTGGCATGTCGAGTTTAAGTTGGTGAAGTCAGGACACATTCTCCATTTGTTACTCGACTTCTGCACCATTAGTATGGTAGGCACTCATTCAAGGTATTGAACTTCTTTAATGAAATTAGCTTTGAGTAGTTTAGTGACCTATTCTTTGATAGGCTCGATGAATATGGCTACCCTTTTTCTCATTCTTTTCTTGATGTGTTGCACGTCCATGTGAACATTCAAGCAATGACATGCAATATTGACATCGATGCCTACCATATATGTTGCTATAAAGGTGAACACATCTATATTGTCCATCAAAGTTCAAATGAGTGGTTCCTTATGCTTGGGACAGAAAGTTGGGCTAACCTTTAGTGCTCGCCCATTATTTTTTGTGCTCAAATTTAAGGTTATGGTTTATGGTTTAGGATTTAGGGTTTAGGGTTTTAGGAGTGATGGTGAGTCCTCTTAGAATGTGAGTTTAAAAATGATACATTCTAGAGAAGCAAACTCACTATCCATGATGCGAGCACCATCTACTACCATCATGCCAACAAGTTTTTCAAAAAGGGATAGACCCACTATTGAAAATTCCTACAACAATGTAGTTGTGGTGAAATGGAAGAGTGATTAATCCCTCAATTTCTCTACGCTCTTTGAGAAATCGTACAATTTTCCTTTAGTGGGTGCAAGTTTGGAGTTCGTTACACAATGTTTATCAAAGATTGATTTAGAAATGATAGTGATTAACTTTGAAGCCGAATTTGACTAACAAATCTCTACTTGGCGAGTAAAGTTTCATATTCGGCTTCACTATTTGTCACTTTGAAGCCGAATTTGACTAACTATATTAATGTTAGTCTTGCTAGAGTGTTTAACATTATGTCTATGCCTATTATTGACTTGATAGAAAAACCAAATATAATTTCCATAAGGGTTTCGGGTTGATAAGTATATCTTGCAAGCTACCCAAATCAACAAAAAAATCTTCGAGTTTTTGGGCTTTGATCACAATTTGAGGTGAGCATGATATATTAAACTCGCTCAACTCTATAGACTATTTCAATAATCTCCTTGAGTTATGAGACATAAGAAGTATAGATTTGAGTGGGTTATCAGTGTCAACTTTTATTGAATGTGCCTAGAAGTAAAGTTGTAATTGTTTAGCTAAGGTGATTAGTGTGAGTGTGAGTTTCTTTATATGTGAGAAATTTAGCTCAACACCTCATAGTGATTGGCTAACATAATAGATAGGCCATTATTTTTCACATTGTCTCTAATAAAGACTAAACTAATTGAGTCTTCTCCCACACCTAAGTACAATAATTGGACTTGTCCCTCCTTCAAGGTCTACAATAAAAGAGATTATGTGAGTAGAGTCTTTAATTCATTTAAAAATGGTGAGCATCACTCCCTTGAATTTTAGATGAATATGTTCAATCTTGCATCTCTTTTCTCCTTGAGAACATTTAAAAATGGTGAGCATCACTCCCTTGCATTTGAGATGAATATGTTCAATCTTGTTACTCACCTAGTAAGCCATTGTACCTCCTTCACATTTCTGGGTGAGGGAATGTTGGGTATGGTCATCACTTTAACTAAGGTTTGCCTTTATGTCATCAACAATAATAAGAAATCCCAAAAACTTCCCTGCTCCAACACCAAAAACACCTTTTAGAGGGTTAAGGCACATATGGTACCTTTTCAATGTAGTGACTATCTCTTTAAGGTCTTGGATGCATTGTATTGGTTGTTATCATTTGACTAGCAGGTTGTCCACATAGACTTTCATACATCTTTTTTGCTTCTTGAATACTAAATCAACTAGCCTTTGGTAAGTCACGCTTGTGTTCTTTAATATGAAGGGCATAACTCTGTTGCAGTATAAGCCTTTAAGAGTAATAATAGTTATTTTCTCAAATTTTGCAAGGTGCATTTGAATTTGAAGTATCCCAAGAATTCTTCAAGGAAACTCATCACTGAGTAAACAGTTGTTAAGTCAATAAGCTCAACCATTCATGGGAGAGGGTACCCATCCTTTGGACATGTTAAGTTTAAATTACTGAAGTCAATACACATTCTCCATTTTTCACTTGACTTCTACACCATTACCATGTTCAACACCTATTGTGGGTATCGAATATCTCTAATGAATTGAGCCTTGAACAGTTTGGTGAACTCTTCCTTAATAGGCTCCATGAGTATTGCAATAATATTTCTCATTTTTTGCTTGACGGGTTGAACATCCTTGTGAATATTCAGGCGATGGCAAGTAGTTTTGATGTCTATACTAGGAATCACTACTTTTGTACAATTAAATACATCAAAATTGTTCAATAGAGTTTGGATGAGGGTTTATGTATGCTCGAGATAAAAAGATGAGTTCACATTTAATACTTGCCCATTGCCTTGTGTGGTTGAATTTCCTCTATGTCTTTGAGGACTTCAATTCTTGTTCACATGATATTTAGTTGCAATACTTTATCTTCTTTATTTGATCTACCAATGGCTTTCAAGTAGCACACTTGGGATTGATTGAGGTTTCCTCTTATAGTAATCTCTTCTCCTCTAATGTGAAATTTGACAGCTACATGATATGTCAACACCACCACCCTGAATGTGTTGAGTAGAAGTTGGCCAAAGATAGGTTGTAAGTTGCAAGCCACTACTATAATGAAATTGGTCATGGTCATGAATTATTTCTTGCTCTCATCTCAAGTGATGGGGAGAGTAATCATCCCTTCATTTTATCTCCGCTCTCATAAAAAATTATATAATGGTCCCCCTATGGGTGTTAGTTTGGAGTTTCTTAGTCCCAATTTATTGAAGATTGATTTAAAAATGATATTAACTGAGCATTTAATTCAATCAAAATACTTCCCACTTGATAGTTAGTGATCAGGGTTATTACCATGATTAGGTTTTTATAGGGAATCTCAATAGTGGTTTATCCTTTTCTAAAAACTCAGTGGGATTATAGTTATAGATAGTGCTTGCATTATGGTGGCTAAGTTTACTTCACCAGGCCATAACCTTTTTCATACTCATCTTTTAGGAGGACTCTCAATCACCCTCTAAGATGGCAAATATATGACTAGTACAATACGTAACTGAACGAAGTACACACATTCAGCGATGACTTATTTATCTTTCCTACTTATCAATTTCTCAAGTTTCTCCATCTTTATTAACTCATCCATTAAGCTTTTCAAATGGTAAGACTCCTCAATGTCATGACCATGGTCACAATAGTAAGCACAATATTTTGATCGTGCACTCCATCAGCTTTCACAGATGGTGAGCATTAGAAATAATCTTTATTTTTAATCGCCTCTATCAGCTCGGCCATTAACATTCTATGAGGGGTCACTAAAGCAAGATGTATATAGTTGGCACCTAAATAGCTAGTTGCTAGGTTTTTTAAGCATTGCTTTGGTACTTCTAGTTGCCTCCTCTTATCCATTCTTCGCTTTTGATATCCATCTATGGACAATCGCTCTAAAGACCTTTTCAACAAGTCTTTAATGCTAGTTAGCGATGCTGGTTGGACAACTTCATTATATTCTTCGGCATTTACATAGTTGTTCTTCAGCTCTAGTAATTTAGCAAGTGTCTTAGGTTGTTGAAGCCCCAAGGCATATTTAAAGGATCACTCCTTCAAGCCTTGAATGAGTGCTACTTGAGCGACTGTGGATTCTAGATCTTTAACACCCATCATTTCTCACTAGAAGAGAGTAATGAACTTCCTTAAAGACTCACCAAGTTCCTACCTCATCTGCAGGAGAGCTTATGAAATCAGTAGCTTCTAAGCACAAGTGAATTGTGTAACAAACATCCATTTGAAATCAGTATATGATGTTATAACTCTAAAAGGAAAATGCAAGAACCATCTAAGGGTTGATTCTTTAAAGTGGTGAAGAAAAGTTGTCACTTTATCACATCATCCAAGTATAGAAGTGATGTTGTTGACTCAAAATATGTTATATAATCAGTTGGATATGTTTGAACTTTGTATGATTCAAGATGCAGGGTCTTGAACCTATGATGAGGGCGAGCTTTAGTGATCTTCAAGGAGAAAGTATAAGTTGACTATTGTTTATTTCCTTGCATGTCCTCTTCGCTTGTGTTATAAGATTAATCATTAGAGTTGGGAATCTTAAAGGGATAAGAGCTTGGAACTGTAGATGAGTTTCTTTTTTTGTGAGCTTGGTGAGTAGCCAATCCCATGGATCCTTCATTCTGCATAGCTCTTGTTCGTTAGAGTGTGGATTTTTATGGTCAGCTACATAAGGTGAGTAATTATGTTTTTCATGTCTCACAAATCTTATTGTATTGCAAATTATTGGACATTCTACTCCATGTCTGTTGAGTGATCAATTACTGAGTGTCCTACTTTGCTTTGTATTTGGCTTCTGATTATTAACCTCATCCACACTCGTCGCACCTAAAAAGATGTTGAATCCAAATTTTTTCATGGATGGAAGTGGAACCTTTTGAGATACCTAGGAAATAGGGTTATATAGGAATATTTTAAATAGGAAAACCAAAAAACAAAGAAGTGCAAGAAAGATAATTATTTTTTATTCTTTCAAATCAAAGTACAAAGACTAGGTGGTCTACAGAAAGGGATAAAAAAAGTCCATCCCGTAACACTAAGGGGTGACTATACATAGAAAGCACATATAAGGAGAATCGAGTAGAAGTGGATGCCAGCCTATGCTGATAGTATGGGCAAGTAGCATAGATCTAGCAAAAAGTATGGGCAAGCATCCCATCATCGTGTGAGTACACAAGTAAATATTGGGCAAAGAAGAGTAGCTGCCTTATTCCTTTTAAGTATTCGCCCATTACTAGCAAGTTGATTCATGTCTTACTCTCTGGGGTCATTATTCTTTAAGTCCTTAACCCATAGGTTCAAGTTGATCTTTCCTTGTTGGATACACATTCTAGTGAGTATACTTATTCTAGTAGCCTTTATTATCAAGTACCCTTTATGAAGAGTGTGCTTGTCTTGGTAAATAAACTCATCAAGTCACTTGGGTCTGCACGCTACTCTAGGTATACAAAAGGTTCCCATTTATCATAAAACTATGTTAACCTTCACTTAAGTGATTACCCTTCTAAGCCAAATTTTAAGGGAGGGTCTCTAATAAAATTCTAGGTTGAACTTGTTAGGTGAATTATGGGTATTCACCCATCTATGTCAAATCTAACTTAAAAAAGAATGATTTTGGATTTATACTTAGTTCTCTAAAATCTTTTATAAAAAAATGCTTAAAAATGATTGGAGTGGATTAAGGAATGCCTATACATAAACTATAGAGTTTTTAACAATTTTCTAAGAGATTTATGATAGTGTAATGCAAGAAGAAATCAACTAGGTTTTTCAAGAAAACCCTTTATGACTGATAGCTTTAGTTGGAGTTAAGGTTTGTAAATAGAATTTTATAATGGTTTTAAAAGACAAAAACCTATGATTATCATAAAGAAATTTGTCCAGGAAAATTATGGAGCAAATGACAATTTTTGGTAAGCTTTAAAGCAACCAATTGTTCTTAGGAACATGAATAGTTCTTGTAAATCACTCCCAGGCCAAGATCAACTAGATGACTTAAAAAATTAGATTCTTTTTTATATATTGATTTTATAAAACTATGATGAGAATGGTAGGAGATGTTGGAGGAAGATATAATGAGAGTTCTAAAATATTAAAATAACAAAATATTATAAATACTCCCAAAGTAGAGCGGAGAAAAGATAAAAACCAAGCCAGGCCCTTGTGAGGAATTCAACCACCAAGCCTTCCTCCATGAATTAGCACTCAAACTTTCTTATGGAGTAATAATAAAACCTATTCATTTCACCCCAAGCCTTCCTCCTTAAATGTTTATAAGTATTAAAATTGAAATCATGAGAGAAGAAGGAGAAGGGAAGAGCTGGTTACAATTACCTCCCCCATGGGGCCAGCCATATAACTAACTAAAACTAATTGGCCACCCCACTCAAGGATCCACTTGATTTAAAATGCTCCTTGTATGCCTATAGTAAAATATATATATATATTATGCAAATAATTAGATTTTTTATAATTTAAATGATTTTCCCCCATTAGTCATTCTAAATTTTTGAAATCCATATATATGAACTAAGAAATTTAGAGTCCTTTCTACAAACTTACAATAATGATCACATAAAAAATAACAATAAAATTTAAAGTCTTTAATATTCTCCTAATGATTGGACCTCTATGTTGTGCTTCAGCTCTCCTTGTACCCTTATAATTGTACCATTTCTTCTTGTATTAGCATCTTATACTACATCAAAGGTTGCTTTAAACATGATTAGAATTTGAGATTGATTGTCATATTCTATGCAGTAAGCTATGCCACATTAAGATAAAAGTATTCTCTTATGAGTACCTAATGTACAACCATTATTTATTACTTTTACAATAGTCATTCATTAATATATAAATAGTATAATATTATATAATTTTTATTTGTGATAATATATTTTTGGTATATTATAATGGCTCCATTTTGCAATAGGATATTATCTTTGTTGCATTTCAAGAATTTTATATACAATAATGTATAAGCAAGATTTCTTAATCTAATATAAGATCCCTTATGAATAGATATATAATCTAAACCATGAGAAAAGACCAAGAGTAAAGAATAACAAAAACTTATATGTTATTATTTGAATTATCCAAGCTTGTTGAGTAGACCTTAACTACTCTCTTTTTTTTTTACTTTTATACTAAGCATATATAAGTAAATTGCTTAATTGCACTTGCTTATTGTCTATCCTTTTATAGCTATCACAACATAATAATTATTGGTATTTATTTTATATTTTGGATGTTTTCACTTTCTTATTCTAATGTGATTATTTGGGCAAAATGAGTTTATATTAAGCTGATAAAATAATAATTTTATTAACTTTAATAAGATGGTAAAACATAAAATTATTTAGAAAGTATTTTAAAATTAATAATTCAAGATCTCTCTTTCTAAAAAATTTAATTTAATTTAATAGTCTCATATCTCTTAAATGGGCTATAAGTTAGAGCTAGCCAAAGATCAAAATACCGAAGCTTTTGGTGAATCTTTAAAATATTGTTAAATCAAGCATGTTTTATAGATTTTCTTCACTAAGCAAAGTTAACCTACATATCATATTAGTTGAGGTAGAATCTTAAATAGGCATTATTTTTAATTACACATAGCTAGTCATAGTAAGCTAGGGAGTGGCAGCCTAACCCAAATATGACCATAAGTCTTTGAGCCCATGTACTTTTTACTAAGTTCTTTGATGATTTAAAAATTATTATAATATTGGATTTCTCAATATAGGTTCATCATCTCACTTAGTTATGATAATTCATCATCTATCTTTGGGAATGATAACAAATATATGAACTATTATATCAAGATAATAATCTTTGAATCAAGATTCTTCCTTATTAAAACCAATAAAATCAAATCAACAAAAGATATTTTTCACTTATTGAGATTTTCTCGTCTTTTAGTGTAATAAATCAAATGGAGTTTAGTCAATTTGATATACATTCTCTTAATCTTTTTGTTAACTTGATAATATGCTTTTAAATAAATATTTATCTCATATTCAGATGAAAGGTGATGACCTTATCATGAATCATCTTTTTTTATATTTTTTATATGAAGCTCATATCATCATTTTAATATATTTTTTCATATTAATGCCTAAAACCTTTTTTATCTTAAGATAACACTATCATATCTTCCTATTATAAGATCAACTCCAAAGAGTTGATCTATTTTGATTTACTTTAATTGCATATTTTTGTATTACTTTTTTATTTGTTCCCTTGTCTCGGCATGAAGGCTTTGAAAATATTTAATAAATAAGAATGCAACATAAATAAATGCATGAGCTTGAAGATCATCAATATCCATAGGTCTTTCAAAACTGTAACCAAAAACTATCTCAAATAGTGTTTTCTTGGTGGTTCTAAAGATAGAGCAATTAAAAGCAAACTCAAATGTATGTAGATGCCAATCCCAATTACCAAATTTCTTTTCTACTAAACATCTAAGGAGGTTACCAAGGGTTATATTTACTACTTCAGTTTGTCCATCAATTTGTGGGTTAAAGATAGAGGAGAATTTTAATTTAGTTTCAAGAAGTTTTGATAATTTTTTTTGAAAATAAAGATATATTTTACATCCATATTAAATATAATGATGGAATGTAGGCCATACAATTTATATTTTAAAAAAAAAATAGCTTAATAATAAGATATGTGTCATTAGCCTTATTACAAGGCATAAGGTGGGCCATTTTAGAACATATACCTACTAGCACAAAATTGATGTTGTGGACACTGCTAGTTCTAAACCCAAGAAAAAGTCCATTGATAGATCCTCTCATGGTTTATACGGGATTGGAAGAGCCATATATGGTCCAAAATGTTTTAATGATTTTGGCTTAACTAAATGTCATACATTGGGCCACTACTATTTGAACATCCCTCTTTAGATATGAAAAATAAAAAAGAGTTTCCATCAAATTGATAATTTTATTTTATTTTTCTTAAGTGTTCTGTTATCCCCTCTAAATGTTCTTTCAAAATTAAAAACTCTTGGAATACAAAGTTATTTGCCTTTATAGAGATAGTCATTTATGATTAAAAAATGGCTTATTCAAGATAGATGTTGATTCTTATGCTATTGAAGAATTAAATGAAAATATGGATATAATGCATAGTTTTCTTAAATTCAACTAAATCTATAATTTTTAATTATAAGGAACTAACTACCAAAGTCACTCTCCATAATACATCAACTAAGTATTTTTTTACTTTGAGTTTATGCTTTAATATAACAGTATAATCTTAGACAAAATCAACCAATTTTGCATGTCAATTATTTAACTTTCTTTGAGTTTTAATAAATGTTCAGACATGATGGATAAAATATAGGATAAACACTTGATGCAATAAATAATGCCTCTAATGCCACAATGACTTAACAATAGCAAAAAATTCACTATTACAAGTATCATTATTTTTTTTGTCAGTCAAATTTTCACTAAAGAAGGCTATAAGGTGATTTTCTTGGCTCAAGATCTTGCATATGTTAATCCCTAATTCATCATATGTAACTCTCAAAGCTTTAGAAAAGTTAGCTAATCTAAATAGGTGAAGATATCAAAAGGACCTTAATTTGGTTTAAGGCTTTTTAAGCACTAAATGTCTAGACAAATGTGTTCTTTAATAAGTCAGTAAAGAGAGCCACAATAAAACTAAAGTAATTAATAAATATTCTCTAAACTATGATTAAACCATGGAATACTTTAGACTTCTATTAAGTTTCTAGGAGTAAGTCAATATAATATTACTTTGATCTTAGATGGATCAAATTTTAATCGTAAGGTTACAACCACAACAACAACAATAAGCCTTTATCCCACTACGTGGGGTCAGCTACATGAATCCTTCTTCTCCATTGTGTCCTATTATATGTCAAATTCTCATTTAATTCAAGTATACTTAGGTCATTTCTTATACATCTTAACCAAGTCTTTCTAAGTCTACCTCTACCTTTCTTAACATAAGGAAAATCTAATGCATCTACTATCTTAACTAGGTCATCGGGCGGCCAATGCTTTATGTGGCCAAACCATCTAAGGTGACTCTCTCTAATCTTATCTACCACTAGAGCTACAACAACTTTTTCCCAAACATACTCATGTTGCATTTTATCTCTAAGAGTAAAGCCAGTCATCCACCTAAGCATCTTCATCTCTACAACACTTAACTTAGTCTTATGTTTTTATTTTATTGGCCAACATTCTGCACCATAAATCATTACAAGTCTTACCACCAGCTTATAAATTTTCTCTTAAGTTTAAGCGGTACTTTTTTATCACACAATAGGCCTGATGCAATCCTCCACTTCAACCATCCAACTTGAATTCTACTAATAACATCTCCATCTATTTCACCATCATTTTGAACAATAGAGCCTAAATACATGAATCTCATAATGTTTTTCACGATTGTTCACCCAATGTCACAACACTACCACTAGAACTTCTATAACTAAAATTACACTCTATATATTCAATTTTAGATCTACTTAAATGAAAATCTTTAGACTCTAAGGTTGACCTCCATAATTCAAGTTTCTCTTGGACTCCCTCTCCAGTCTTATCAATAAGAAAAATGCCATCAGTATACACCAAGGTACATCTTCCTATAAATACCTAGTAGGAACATCCATAATTAAAGCAAAAAAATAAATATAAGGGCTTAAAGATGATCCTTGATGTAATCTAACCAAAATAGGAAAATATTTTGTCAATCCTCCTTTAATGAATTAGTATTTTTTGAAACATCTTGAAGAGATAGAATATACAATAATCTAAAAAAGTGTTTATTCTTATAGAATGAGGTAATTTTTTAAAATCTATAGTATAAACCTCAAGATTAAACATTAATCTTAAGGTTGATACTATAAATTTTAAGAAATTACCATATTTTGTAAGAATAAATACTTTTTTAGATTAATGTATATTCTATCTCTTCAAGATGTTGCAAAACTAATCAAAAATGCTTTAGGTGCTTTTTATCAGGCAAAAATCAATATATCATTAAAGTATACCACCAAAAACATTATAATATAAGGTTTTAAAATAGTATTCATGAGCCTCATAAATGTTCTAGTCCATTTGAAAGGAAAACATGGCATAATTAACATTTCATAAAGTCCATCTAAAATCTTAAATGCATTATTCCACTCATCTCTTAGTTCAATACTAATTTGGTGGTAACCACTTCTGAAGTCTATGTTAGAGAAGTAGTTAGCACTAGAAATTGAATCCAACATGCCATCAAACTTTGTTATAGAAAACTTATATTATATTGATATTATTAATAGCTCGAATATCCATACACATTCTACAAGTACAATCTTTCTTAGAGGTTAAAAGGTCAAGAACTACACAAGAGTTAAGACTCTCCTGGGAAAATCCTTTAATAAGTGGTTTATCTATCTATCTTTTTAACTTAGTGTGTTTAATAAGTTTCATGCAATAGTGTGAAAGATTTGATAGTTGTGAGCCATGTATTAAAAATATTCCATGTTGGATAATTTTTTAGAGTGGTAAAGAATCTGGTAACTCATCAAAGGAAATGTTATTATAATTAGATACAAGAGGTGAGCAGATATATGAGTCTCAATTCACTTTAGATCAACTTCTTTTACATGGAGAATGTAAAAGAAGTGGGGTGAAAACATTAGCTTCTTATATGACTATCCAACTCTTTGAATCCTAGTTTTAAGGGTGTCTACAATTAGCACGAATTTGTTTTCATTAAACGTAGATAATGGATTAATATTCTTAATAATAAATTAAAGTTCAAGATTCTTTTTTATATTAATCATGAGGTTTTATATCAATTGTAAGCTTATGGGGTGTATTGGATTTGATGTTGTCTAATTTCTTGATGGGATAAAATTTTATGGGCCTATGTCCATGCTTGAATATATAAGTATTGTCAAAACAATAATGAATAACATTTATGTCATAAACTCATGGTCAACGTAATAAAATATGTGTTATATCAATTAGAAGGACATCACACTAGATTTCATCCTCATAACAACCCATTTTGATTGATTTAAGAAACTTATTAGTGATATGTAGGGAATTATTGTTTGCCCAATTGACATGAAAAAGTTTTGAATGTGGTTACACTTTAAGATTGGCTCTAGTGAGTCCTTGAGTGGATATAAATATTCATCGTACTACCACCAACTATTTCTAATTTACACCTTTATTAACTCCATGAGACCCATATCATTAGATATTAATTTTGATGATAGCTAACATATGTTCAAATGCTACTAATCAAGTTAAATTCAAGTGTGCAAGAAAAATTCTTCAGCTCCTGATTTTTCAGTTATATTAAATTGCTAAAGCTACTAGACATGGACTGAGTGAGAATTTTTCAATAAATTACTATATTAAGGAAAATGAAAAGCTCACTAAGATAAAATAAATGATTCATTCAATTTTAGATTCATCATTTTAAATTTATTTATATTTTTCTATATGTTAGTATTGTAACTATTCATTAAGTTATTCATTTTGTATAGTATGAACTAAAGCATGATATAAGTTCCATTAAATGTGTGTTCAAGCAAGAGAATTTATGTTTAAATTTTATTAAATCATTTCCATGTCATTCATAATTTTTAGTGCATGAGAATTAAATTACCCAAAATTATCGTTTTTCCTCCTATTCTCTCTCATATTATTCTTTCTTCGCTCTCTTATTATCATTTTCATCTTAGCATTATTTTGGCCGAATTTATAATGCATTTTGTGTAATAAATTGTGTGAGATTCATTCAAAACATTTCCATTTTATTTTCACTCATTTTTCATATTTTAAACTTCATTTATTTGAATTTCTGAATTTGATTTATTTTGAATTATTCTTTAATTCAAAGTCCTTTATGCATGACATTTACTTGCTAAATCAAATCAATTTTTTTATGGAATATGTTGAACGTCCCAAGCATGATTAATTATGTTTATTTAGAGAATAATTAATCTATTTCAAGCTATTTTAAATTTAAATTCAAACTAGCCCTATTTTTCAAGATAATTCCTTTCCTTTTTCTAATTTGACCTATTTTAGACAAGTTTAAAAGAGGCTGCCTCTATGCTTTAAATTTAATAAATTTAAAAATTATTTAAACATTAAATAAGTATAGAATACAATCAGATTTGATTTAAATTACTCCATGCATTATTTTAAAAATATTCTATTTTAGGAAACCTCTGGCCAAATTTTTAAGTGATATTCCATAGATTTATTTTATTCAAAACTCCCTAATTCATGTATAAACTTCCATGGACAAAATTTCTATCGGATTTCTTCCATCCTTAGTCATGAATCACATAGCATATATTCTATATTATGTTTAAACAAATTTGTAAAAGATCCTATGGAATATCTCTTTGGCCAATCTCCTCTCTTTTGAATTTGAAATTCAAATTGATGTCAAATCAATTTCCCTCTCATTGGATCAGTTTTTGGCTGACCCTAGACTCCTCCCTCATTTATTTAAGAGCTTTGTTTCAACTTGAAAAAGGTTTCAAAAATTAAAAACTCTTTCTTCCTCTCTTACCACACTTGGGGAATTCTTGTTAAAGCATCTCTTGGAGATTTTTTGTGATTCAAGTGCAATCATTCCTCATCATTATTCCCTTTTCCTAGGACATTTATTTCTCTTGAAGATTGATTGGGAAAAATGAAGGTTTAGTGTGTTTCCACCCTTGGCCAAAACATCAGGTGTTTATTTTCTTTTCTTATTTCTTCTTGGCTTTGAGTTTACAAGGTCATGTAAATTTTCTTGTATTCATTCATGACCAAATCTTTAAATTTTGTTTGGCAAAGAACAAAGATAAGAAGATCAATTTGTGTAGACTTAACTACTTGATAATTTTTTAATTTCTTGTTTGACCTAAAGCTAACATAAGAAAAATAATTTTATTTTGTGTTTAATCATTCAATATTCCTTTTGTTTCTTGTTTGGCTAAAGTCTTTTCAAAGTTTATTAATTTTTTAAGTGCTTAATCATTTGAGTATCCATTATTTATGTATTTGGCTTAAAGTTTCATATAGGTTGGTTAAATTTGATTGTGCTTAAAATTTTATTACATCTCTTTTTCCATGGTCGCTCACACCACATATTGCATAAACTAGTTTATGTTTAATGATTACTTATATTCAATTAGTTTATGCATATGTTATCTGAAAGGTTTCATGTGATATAATTTAAATCCTTATTCAAGTGATTGTTTGCTTATTCAAATTGCAAATACATGTATCATTTCAATGAAAGTTAGCTCGTGTAAAAAAGAATTTAGAGTAAAATTTTTGGTGATTGCATTTTAGTTTGAATTTCAACGACATTCAAGAAAATCATATCAAATTTTTAAAGATCATTTAAGCAACATTAAGTTACTAAATTGCATTAAATATTTAATTAAAAATCTTGTTTTAATTTCATTTAAAATTAAAGTGAGGTCTCTTTTTAATTAATATTCAATTTCTTTAATATTAGTATAGATTGGGTAGTGAGTGCAAAAATATTTTAAAATTGAGAGTTAGACTTGTATCTTTCTCTTTTCTTTGTCTTGACTTCTTGTTGGGTTGTACTTGCCCATTAAGGACAGTATGTGTTTGTACTTGCTCATTAAAGAAAGTACATGTCCGGTTGTACTTGCCCATGAAGGAGAGTATGGGAGATTTATTGTAATCTTAACTTTGGTTTGGTGAATTCCTAGCCTATGTGGCTAGGCATGGGCGTAGGCCGAATTTTTGGGTTTGGCTGAACCACGTAAAAATCTATGTTTTCACTTTCTTTACTTTTCAGCAGCTTACTATTATTGTTTTTTCTTTTGCTTCATTTCACTAAAGAATTATTATTAAAATCAAATTCATTCCCCTCCCTCTTGGTGCTAAAGCTAAGTAACAACCTCTTCTAATCACAAACAACATACATGTTAAATATGTTTTTTCTCTCCAATCCTCGATGGTTTCTTTAATAACAACCAAGCACCTTATGAATTCTACTTGATTCTCCGCTAGAGTGTTAATTTCTTTATTGAATAACAGTGTGTCATCATGGAGTTCCCTTATCAATCCCTCATCAAAATGGTCAACCTAAACTCAAAACATAATTTAAGCTCAACAATGGTTTTGCATATGACCCTTACAATGAGACTTCATGAAAACGATGCACTTAGTGCTCTTAGATCTGCCGTCTATAGAATTTCTATTAATAGAAGGGTTTTAAATTGGTTTTAATAGAGCACATTGCTGAAATTTCTTGAGAGTCATTTCGATGAAATTGCATTAGTTTCAAAATTTTGGATTAATGATAAATGAAACCTTATCATCCTGTAGCATTTCATTCCACTTCTATTATTATTAACATTGTAAAAATACCCATTAATCCTAATAAAAAAGATATTATAATTTTGATATGCAAGTCAAACCAATAAATTTTGAAACTCATCTACGACCTTTTGAGAACTGGGATAGGTTTCGAGTGGGGGAGAATGATTTGGAACAATATGTTAAAGCCTTTAGTATCTTTTTTGTTATGGAGAATGTTACATAATCTGATATCCACTAATGATGTTCTAAAGCTAAAAGGATTGTAGATACCATTTATTCTTGAAATTTTATTTAGGCTAGTTACTTGGAGATTTATGGGTAATATTTTCAACATCTAGGTTCTTATTGATGGCTACTCTTTAATTACAAATTGCTTGATGGACTAAAAATCTCATAGTATGCAAAATCTTCCACTCATATTAGAATAGCTACTCCAATATCATATGCTAGTTTATTTGGATGTCTTGAAGTAATGCTAAACATGAGAAAATATTTGACTAGCCAATTAAGATAATTATCCAAATTAGAACTTATCTTTAAAAAGTTGATTGGTCAGGAGGTATCATAGATTTAATGATTAAGGTTTATCTTTATAATTAGATATTCTAGGCTAATCCTACAATCAAGCTTAATTGGAAGCTAATTTTATAGATCAAATTTAATAACTCATGGATCAAGATTAATATTGATGGAAGTTATAGCACTACGAAAAATAATTTAGGTATTGGGGGCATGTTTAGGAATGATAAGGGGTAATTCTTCCTTTATTTTTATATGTTGTACCATGTTAGCTCTCCATTACATCTAGAAGCCTTAGCATTACTCACTGCTTTAAGGATCACTAATAGATGTATGTTCAACAATCTATGGTTGGAATCTGATTCATATTCTTCCATTTGATTTATTAATGAAGAAGCCTATATTCCTTGGTATCTCATCAATATGATCAAACAACTTAGAGTTTGTTGGACAACAAGACTTATATATTCCACCATAGTCCTTCGTATATTCTCTGAATTCTCAATCTATCATCCTTTGATGTGTCATCTCTATGTTCTTCAGTATAAAAGGAATTACTCTATAATAATAGAGTCCTTCTCCATTGATGACTATCATCTTCTTTAAATTGGCACAATCCATGTATTTCTAATGGTATCTTTAAAAAGAATCTAGGAAACTCATCATTAAATAACCTACTAACGAATCAATGAGTGTACCTATTCTAAGAAGTGGGTAATTGTCCTTTGGGTAGACCGAGTTTAGGTTAGTAAAATCTACATACAACCTCCATTTTTATTAAACTTCTATACAGTCACTATATTTGATACCCACTTTGGGTATTGAACTTCTCTGATAAAGTCGACCATAGGTAACATAGCAATTTCCTCTTTGATGGGTTTGAAGAGTAGAGCTCCTCCTTTTATGTTTTATGGGTTGAGCATTCCTCCAAATATTGAGCTTGTGGAAAGCGACATTGGTGTTGATGTTCGTCATTTCAACTATGGTCCAAGTGAATATGTCAATATCTATTTAGAGAGCTTGAAAGAGAGCTTCTTTGTCTTCGATGTTAAAAGTTAAGCTAACTTAGAGGACTTGCTCATTATTTTGTGTATTTAGTACTTCTTCAAACTCTTTAGTGATCTCTACCTTAGTGCGTTTGACTTCTAGTTATATCATCTCTTCTACTCTAATGGAGCCACCCACTGCTCCCAAATAATAGGCACTTGATTGATTCAAGTTTTTTTAATAGTGATCTCCTCTACACTTGCTATGAACTTGATAGCTACATGATAAGTCAACACTACTGCTCTAAATATATTAAGTAGTAGTTGGCCAAAGATGGTATTCTAGGTGGTGGATGGCTCTATGATAATAAAATTAGCCATAACCATGAATTACTTTTCACCTTCTCCCCATTTTACTATAAGATCAATAAGTATCTTGGCCTCCCTTCTTTTTCCAAAAAAAAACATAAAGTGGTCCTGATGTAAAGGCAAATGGAATTTTCCAAACCCATTTTGTCAAAATTAGATAATAAAATGATATTAACTAAGCTCATAATGTCAATCAGTATGCTTATAATCTTAAATTAGTGATCAATGTCATCACAATAATCACATTATTGTAAGGGTTATCAACTGTAGGCCAATCTTTCCTCTAAAAAGCTTATAAGAACTATCGGGGTATTTGGTTCCCATGTCATGGCCGCCGACTTGACATCCCTAAATTGTAATCATCTACGGCCACTCACTTTGATGACTTTTAGTCTTCTATGAAGATAGTAGACATAACTCCCACAATATGAACTACCCGTCGGTGATTTCCTGTAAGCCGATGTGAGTTCATTACAAATCTTGATAATATTTTTTCCTTGCCTCCAATTGAACTCATTGAGTTTTCTAGCTTTGATAAGTTCATCTACTAATGTCCTTAGATGACAACACTTATCAATGTCATTCCCATAATTGCAAGGATAGGCATAATATTTAAAGCGATCAGATACCCCATTTGCATTTAGAGGTGGTGGATGTATGAAATACTCTTTATTTTGAATGGCCTCCACCAACTTTGCCACTAATACACTCTGTGGTGTTGCTATTGCAAATTGTAAGTACTGACTATATTGACGATGAGTTGGATGATTTCTAAATTTTTCTCATGTGCATCTATGCCTCTTCTTGTTGAGTAAACTGTCTTCTTCCACTTTCTTGCCTTCTCATCCAAAACCTATCTTGAAAGAGTCACTCCAAGGGAAACTTCTTTGACGGATCTCCTTTGAAAGTTTCTATTGATGGCTAGTTGACCTCATTATATTTTTCCATGTTAACATGGTTATTCTCTAGTTCTAATAATTTTGTAAGTGTCTAGGTTGTAGATCCTCGAGTGCATATCTGAGAGGACCATCCTTGAGACCTAGAGATGAGTGTGACTTGTGCAACCATAACCAGTATTTCCTTTTGAAAGTGAGTGATGAATCTCTAAAGAGACTCATCAAGCACTTGCCTCATTTATAGTAGAGCCTATGAGCCCATCAATGACTTCTAGGCACTAGCTATGTTGCAAACATCTTCTTAAACTCAATGAAAGAGGTGATGACCCTTATCGATAGGCATTAGAACCACATGAGGGTCAACTCTTTAAAAGTATTGAAAAAGAGCTGACACTTTATTGCACCATCTAGATTCATAGCGATGTTGTTAACTTGAAGTATGTTATATGATTAGAGGAGTTAGTGTGACCTTTATATGACTCAAAGTGCAGGATTTTGGACTTGTGTGGAGGGTGAGCTTCCATAATTTTCTTGTAGAAGACATTGGTTGGATTTACTTACTCTTCCTGGTTATGCTTTTCTTCATTTACCTAATATGACTCATCATCCACACTTGGTGTTCTGGATAATTCCCTTCTCTATCGACGAGCTCAATGAGTTGTTGGACCTAAAGAGCCTTCATTTTCTCTGGCCTTTAGACTCTTGTCCTTCATTTTTGGCTTCCTATACTAAATGAGTGATATCCTCCATGTTCTTCAAATCTTATTGCATTATGAATATTTGAGTGCTTGATTCCATGCTTATTGTGTACTTGTCCCATGTTGAATGACCTGCTTCACTTTGTACCTAACTTCTATTTTTTGGCTTCATCCTTGCTCAATGCACCTAAAAAGATGTTGAATCTAATTTTATCCATAGAATGAACTAATATTTTCTAAGAAGTTGAGAAATAGGGTTAAGATGAGTGGAATAATAGATGGAAAGTAAAGTAAAAGAAGTGTAGAAAATATAAAAAATTTTGTTAGATTAGAAAATCTAAGTACAAATGACTCTCATTTTCCCTCTCTAGAGGGAATTATAGAGGACAACGAAAGCACGAGATGTAAGAAATTAGAAAAGCCAAAAATTCTCCCCTCCTCAAAAATCTCCTCTTTTATTGGATCGAGGGGTAACTACATAAGGTAAGCACACATTAGCTAAGCTAGTTTCATAAGAAAAGAAACTCTCTAGTAAGAGGTGAGTATCTTGCATTGGGTGACAAGCTCTCCAATTTAGCCTCCCAAAATTGGAAAAATGGACTATCTGATGTGTACTTTGTGTGTGTAGTCACCCTTGTCTAAATGAGTTCTTATATATGAGGTAGGTATTGAATGTTATTCACCTAGCTAAAATGGTATCTCTATGCAATCGTTGGGATAAATCTTCATTAATGAGGCAGACCGTCACGCCTTAACCATCATGATTGGGAACATCCACTTTCACACTCTCCTTATCTACAATGAGTCTTTGAAAGTGGATGTTTCACTTGTATGAACTTGGTCCTTTGTTGGTGCTAATTCATTACTCTTAAAAACTCACCAAGCCTACTTGTACATTTAGGTATAAAAAGAGACTAAGTGATAATGATTTTAGTACTAGCCAACTCAAATAGGATCAAGCTTAAATTGATTAAATTTCAAGTTAACTCAACTAAAATTAGCTTAATTTTAAGCTAAATGACCTTAAATCAAGATAACTCATTATAATTTTATATAAATAAATACAAATTTATATTGTATATATATGAAATATTTACATACACATTATTAATCATATGAGCCCTCACATAATATTCAAAGTTTTGATGATCACAAGTATTTCTAGTGGAACAATTATTTTCATTGATCGATTATGTGTGTGGGTTATGGTATTCTTTTAATGCAGAAACTACAATTAAGCAGACAAATGAAGATTGACTGAGAGGGGACAAACAAGGCAAAGTTTAAAAGGTTGATAAAATAAGAGCTATGAAGACTACAATTAAGGAATGATTAATACAAAAAGACCTAAGTCAAGTCCAAATATTGTGTTTTTATTTTTATGTTTACATTTTATTTTATCATCATATATTTGGCATATGAATAATAAAAAGTAATTAAGTGACTATACCTAAGAGAATGTAAAAAAAATAAACTTTTAATAAAAGATTATTTTATTTTTTTAGGAGGGGTGGGGGAATCATACAATATGATCTTCATTGTACTGGAAAATTGTCCATATTTGCTAAAACTTTTTAGTCACCATAACTAAGTTGGTTCTCTTAAAACTATGAAGTTTGAACTAATCATATTGCGCACTTATTTATTTTTATTAATTATTTCAACCTCGAGGACTAACTTGATTAATTACAAATTTTGTAAAATTTGATTGGTTATATAATGTGATATTAATCATGCAGTATAAATTTATTTGGAATTATCTAATTTTAATCTAAAATTTGTACTATTCAAATTTTAAGAAATTTACATTAATTTGTCTGTACTATATGATGGGTTTGTAAAGGATGAAGAAATAAAAAATATATAATTTTTAGTTGGTATTATTTGTAAAGTATGATACTTAGTTGTACAGTACGAAGAGTGGTGGCTATTGGGGCAATCATATCATCAAAGTTCTTAACCTTAGAAAAATTATTTGATCATGCATTATAATTATAGATCATATAGTATGATTGGACTGACTTTTTAACAAATATTTTTTTAGTATTTTTATTCAACACTGTCCCTATAAATACCCCTTTGGGGAGCCTAACCCTAATCTTGAATGTGAGGAAACTTAAAATTGGCTTAAGGAAAGGTGTTCTCTTAGTGAAAAGAGGGTAGAATTCTCTCCTCTTCTTCTTCTCAAAAAATTTTCATGTTAATAAGGTCGCACTTTGGTTTTGGTTGTTATTTTTTATCTACCTTGCTTTTAAGTCTTGTGCTTTAACTTAAAGAGTTTATCGTTATTGAGAACTTGTGTAAAATATATTTTGTAAGAAGTTTTATTTATACCTTGAAGATGGAGTGGCATTTTCTTACATTGAAAGATAAGGAGAGTGACTACATGGTTTCACCATCACCCATTAAGGAGAGAGCCTTCTCCACCTTGTCTTGTTCTGCCGAATACGAGATAATAGATTTTTGGAGGAGATCTAGAGAGCAAAAGTTGGTCTGTTGGACCAAACCATTATAAATTTTTTCTATTATTTATTTTATTTTTATGTTGCTTTTTTATTTCTGTTTGGATTGTTGGTTATATTCTTATAAATCTCTCTCTTGTTGAACAATAAAGATTTTATTTAAAGTTTAGGGATAAATTTTAAAAGAACACACATTCAACCCCCTCTTAGGTATGCCAATTCTTACAAGTGGTATTAGAGCGAGTTGCTTATTTCATGGTTAAAAAATGCAAGCAGATTCATTAATGGTACATCTAGAAAATTAAAACACCATGGAATGGTATTTTATTACCCAACGACCTCTCTTTGATGTTATTCTTTTTTACTTTTAGAAAATTTATATGTTATCACTTATTCAATTAATTGATTTTCAAATTGGAATATGATTATAGTTGGATATTAACTTCCATATGATTTCATCAATGGTAAACAAATTGAAATACTATTTAGATCATGGACATTAGAAGAGAAAAAATTATCCTAATTAAATTATAAATATTTAAAGTTTTTTGTGCTTTAAAACCTAAGGATTATATGTGTGTTTCCACTTGCAAAATAGGTAAGGAAAATTGGAAAAAGTTATGTGTCACCTATGAAGAAACTAACAAAGTTAAAAAAATCTTGTATTAATATGCTTTTATATGATTATAAAATATTTTGTATGTTACCTCATGTGTCTATTTCAAATACAGACACACATTTTACTAAAATCATTACCTCGTTACATACTTTTGGAAGAGAATTTTAGTAATGAACTACATGCTACATTAAAATCTTTGAAAAAAAAAGATTTTTAATCCAAAGAAAAATTCCTCCTCTTTCGAAAAAAAATCATAGCACATTTTTAGAAGAATATGAAAAGTTGAAAAATGAGTATAAAGAATTAGAAATTCATATGGCCAAAAAAATATGACTTATCTAAAAAAATTAGGTTTCGTGAATGTACTAATGAAACTTTAAAAAAAGTTAAAATTTGTATTAAAAAAGAATATGCCCTTTTAGAATAGGAAATTTAAAGCTAAAAGGTTCATGCACTCTTTTCCTAGCATTTATTGCTTTTCTTGTCTGATGTTTGGACATATAACTAATCTATGCATACATCATTCGCATTCAACATATGCTTGGATTAAAAAAACCTTTTCTAAATATATGGAACCCAAATAAGTTTTGATTCCCAAAGAAAGCTAACATTATTTTATTTTGTAAACAAAGCTTTCACTCAGGGACTAGTGGAGGCATGTGGTAATTAGACAGTGGATACTCAAAGCACATGATAAGAGGCAGTAACAAATCCATTAAAACTCAAAAGTTGAAAAAAAAGGTTACCTTTGAAGACAACATGACTTATAAAGTATTTAGGTCAAGTATCATTAGTAAAAAAAGTATCTATCTATTGAAAAGGTCCTTGTTGTTGATCAAAATCAATTCTTTCTTTACTTAACTAGGTGATATTCTCTTAAGATTTTTTTTGGAAAGTGTTATTATTATATGCTTTTATATCCATAATTATACACATTAATTGAGTTGGAGCTATATCTAAAGACAATTTGCTTAAAAATATATGAATATTTTTGTCTTTATGCCTAGGCTCTCATCTTGAAGTGTGTTTGGATTATAATGGTTTTAATAAATTAAAATGACTTAAAAATTGTTAGGAACAAAGCAAGGCATGAAGCTAAAATATCTTTAGTCAAATTAAAGGCATTAATTTTTGATTTTTTTTTACTTTGTTGAAAGATTTATTGTATTTTATCTAAATTTCTCTTAGTTACTGTGGTGTTTATTTTTGGATGTGAAGAGACACCATGCAAATTGAGTACTTATTGAAGTGATTAGGTACAACATTAAAGTATGTTGTACTATCTTGAAAGATAGAGATATCACCCTATAATGGATCTAATCACCTAATAAGGACTCCTAAAGTATGATGGGTCTTCGAATGTATCAGAGATTTTTCTCTTGCTTTATATGGATGAATAGGCAGGATTTATATTAAGCCAGGTTCTTAAGTTCCTTATAGAGGCAAGCCACCATAGTCAATCACATCTAAAAAAATGAGATTCCCTGAGAATACTCTTGATTAAAATAGACAATTATTATCTCCAAAGATTTTAAGGTTATACTATCAAAGGATTAGTTATATTTGGAAAATCAATTGGGAAAGTTCAAGGAGAAGACTTATTTTTAGAATCTAAAGGAAATAAGTAGGGAAATCCCATGATACTAGGAGGCCTAGTGAGCATTCCAATCTATCCTATGATTGGGAATTATAAATTTGAAAGTGAAGAGGTTTATTTATTTGAGTTGAATTTTCATTAGATTGTTAGGGCTTATAATCTGTTAATACAAGGTTGTAGAAATGCCTAAGAGGTGAGGACTTATGCTTGTAGCTCGAAGGAAACTAACAACCTCATACCCTAAATCTAGAGATCTTTAACATAAGCTAAAGCAGGACCTAAATTTAAGCGAAAGGGGGCTTAATGGTTTACTTCCACAAGGGAGACTAAACCATCCTACTCTTCTAAACTTACAACTACCTGGAGTGGTTGCAAATTAACTCCTCCTATAATTTTAAAACCATGTAGTCTGATCTTATCAATTTCAAGATAGCTAGGGTAGTTGTTTAATTGGAAAGAGGCTAAATTTCTAAACCCACTCCCTAAGAGGCTAGAGTATGAGTGGTACGAGCATATGATTTAATCTACAAGTGCAAATTTTATTTCATTTTGGACATATCATTTGAACAAAAGCTTTGGGATTTCTTTTTATTTAAATGCATGATAAAGTTGATTATTGGCCATATCAAAAGAGAAAGAGGGTGAAGCTCCATTGTCAAGGGTTGCTCTCATAGGTCAAGTGGGTCCTATTGTGTAAGGATGGAGGCCCTCATTTTACAAGAGTGATAGAAGATGCATGTATGATGTGAGACATATAACATACAGTTAAGGGATTACTAAATCTTTTAATTATCTTAATTATAGCCTAAGCTTTATGGTGAGGTTATGAGTTGTTTATAACTTCAATTATGAGTGATTAGTTGGCAGAAAATTTATTTATCTTAAGAGCCTACCGCATCCAGGCCACACATTGAAGCATCAAACATTAAGAAACTAAGAAAAAGATGCAATCCTAAGCACGATTTAAACAAATCATCAATTAATTTTTATAAACTATTGCAAAAGAATAAGAGGTTGGTGCGGTGGGGTGCTGCCGTACAACCCAAAAAGAGAAAATATGGATAGTCAAACTCTAACCTTATACAGCATGATACATGAAAGAATAATTACATTTACAATTGAATACATGCTATGGGGGTGTTCATTCTTCATTTATTCTATCTCTTTCACTTCCAATTTGTGCATCAAATGACCCCCTACATTTTCAGGATGTCCGGTGTATACCCATTATTATTCAAACTTATGTAAATCTATATATGAATCATAAGAAAGAGAGCCTTATTAAATATTCTTAAGCTATAAACACATGCAAATCCTTTATATACATTCATAACTACTATCACTCCACATATTATTATCAATTTATAAATTTTTGGAAAGTAGATTTGAATTTATTAGTGATAATATGCACACACATATATTAAGTTAAGCCAACACATGCAAGCTTAGATAAAGGAAATTCATTTGATTCATTTATATTTAAAAATATGAATGCATGAAAACAATTAACATACAACATCTACATTTATTGAAAAGGAATAACTAAGTACATACACATGGTTCATTCAACCAAATTAATTCCTAAGTATAATCACATCAAATAAACACATTTAAAAAAACCAATATTTCTTTATTAATTAATGACTTGAGATTTTGATTAAATTTAAAGAGGAGAAGAATTATTTGTTATTTTAATCTTATTCCCATATTTTTGGGCTTAATTGACTTAAGAAGAGGTAATTAAGTCAATTTTATGGATTAATTAAGTTAGATCTTTAATTAAATCAATTAATCACCCTTACCTATATTTTTTAAATTTGATTAACCACTTAATTATGAGCCATAAATGACATGAACATATGAGGAAATAAAATTGCAATGCTCCTAAAAGGACCTAATGCAAATGGCTCATAAGTAAAGGTTAATTAAATTAAAGAACCTAATTAAGTACTTTTGTGATTTTCCCACACATATGGGCTAATCATAATTTTTTTAAGGATATTTATTTTATTAAACACATAAAGAGGAACCTTTAATTTCATTATTAATTATCTTATGTGGTTATTATTTTAATTTTATTAATTAATCCACTTAATTAACTAATTAACCCTTAATTATTCTTTATATTAATTAACTTGCTTTCAAAATGAAGTGGACTTAGGAAAAGGAGCTAGGAAAGAGGCCCTACCCCACTCCTCTTGTCCATTCATTGTTACACAGTGATCAGTGAACTTGATTAATTAATTTATTAGTGTTTAGGGTATTAATTAGCTATTAAGCAGATTAAGAGAGTAATTAGGGCTTAAAGGATCAATTCCCCTAATTAACCAAGCAATAAATCTCAAGAAAACTATATGAGGCAGAGGTCATCCCACTAAACTAATACATAAAGTTTGGGAATAATTATTAAAGTAATTAGGGCTTAATTAAGTTAATTGGGTTTTTATGTAAACCTTAATTAAAACTTAATCACTATTCAAAGCTAGTTGAAATTAATTTGAATTAAATATCCTATGTTTTACATTTAAAATTAGTATTTATTTATATTTTTTTTTTTTTATAATTTGTTATGAATTTTCAAAGATTTAGCCATTAAAATAAATAATTAAGCCTTAATTAAGCCTAATCCCGCCAGCGCCATGCGAACTGCTGATGTGGTGCTGCTAAATTTGCTACTCAAATGAGTTTGATTCAGTGCTTACATCACTAGCAGCAAATGCGGTTTCATCCCTGTCATCTAATCTATGATTGGACAATGGAGATTAAACTTGCAATTCCTATAGGAAAAAATGGATTAAATCTAATGAATTAATCACCATCGTCCATTCCGATCATGCAAAATGGATGGTGTGTTATCTATCATCCCCTGAGCAATGAGTGATGGACACTGTCTGCCTTCCTTCACTTGATCCGAGCTCACTCGAGCTCGGATGACCACGAAATTGATCCCACACCTTCACAAGGAAGATCTGAAGGGATCCAATTATCAAATTCACATGACATACAACTTCACTTCAAAAAGACCCAAAATAATTTTACCAAAGCTTGGATTAATAGAAATTACCTCACTGGAGCTCAAGATTGGCAATGCAATGCTTGAGGTAACTTCATCTGGATGAGCGAAGCCCTATTGAGAAGCTCGCATGCTAATTCCTTGTTGTTCACTCTATGGACCAAAGGACATCATTGTGTAAGCTGTGTTGACTGAAAGGGCACCTCCGGTGGTCGGGGAACTCAAGAGAAGATTCATTTTCACTCGAGGGAGGTAGGGGAAGGTGTGTGTGTTGGTTGAGCTTTAAGGGAGTTAGATTGAAGGACGGCTTGCCCTATTTTAGTTTGAAAGATTATAGCAATGGGGAGGCTTGGGAAGCTTAGGGAATACTATGGGGATTTCAAAAACACTCCTAGAAGCTCTTTAAGGACTCAAGTGTGTCAATTGAGTCAAAATGAGGGGGGTATATCCCCCCTCCCTTGGATCGGATAGCTCAAATTCAAGCCTCAATTTTGGCCAATCAGTCACCGTCTGGGTGCCAGAATGGTCAAGGTCAATCCCATGTGGCACGATTTGGTTGGACAGAGATTGTGTTGGTGGCATAAGGGAACTCCCTTCTTCTTTAGATCCACTAGGTTCGTCCAAGTGTGGGGAGGTGAGTTAACTCACCTCTCCTTGGTCCATAGTTGACCTATCCCACTTGGGTCAGGCTAGGCATGTAGGTTAGGATCTGTTTTGGGTGTGAGGTGGCTGCCAAAAGGAAAAGGGAGGAGTTGACTTGCCTATTTGGGGTATAATCCCATGTGGGGAGCTTAATCCATTGGTCAATGGATTGGATCAGATGCCAATGGGGTTGGGCTACTTTTAGGCTAATCCAAGGTGAGTTTAGGATGGGTTGAGTTAGGTTTTAATGGGTTTGGACTTGGATTAAGTGGGCTTGGCTCAATTTGACCTATGTAGGTCAAATTGGGCTACGTTGGATCAAGTTGACCAATTGATCAAATTGGCTCAAACTAAAGGTTGAGTCAAGTTTAAATGAGTACTTGAAGTTTTTTGGGTAAATTGGTTTGAGTAAATTTGGCTTGAATTTGATTTTGGCTCATTTAAATTTATATAGGGAAAAATGGGTCAAGTTGACCAAATCGACCAAACTGGCTTGGGATAGGGGTTGATTTGGGTTTGATTGATCAATTGAAGATGATTGAGACTTTAATTTCAATTAATTTGGATTTGGTTTTGATTTATGATAATTTGACCCTTTAGGTAAATTTGGGCTAAGTTGGTTAATTGGTTCAACTGGTCAAATGAGGTTCAATTGAGGCTTTGGTCAAGTACAATAATTAATTTGGAATGAACTTGAGCCATTGGTTATAATCAATTTAGATTGTATTTTGATTTGACCCTATTTTGTCTTTTAGGTTAAATTGGGTCAACTTGGGTCAAGAGGGCCAATTGGGTTTAGTTTGGCTTAATTAAGGGGCAAGTCATGTTCAAATCAAATGTTGATTATAGGTTGGTATCAATCATTAGTTTCAATTAATTTGGCTTAGGATAAAATTTAGCTAGTTTGGTTTATGTAGGTTAAGTGGGTTGACTTGGTCAAATGACCAAGTTGACTTTGTTTGACCTAATAAAAGATAATATAACAATCAATGATGATTGATGACCATCATAGAAGGTTTTGGGAGGTTTGGTTCAATCTAATTTGGGTAGGATTGGAGTTTGTTTCAAAATAGGTTAAATTGGTCACTTTGGGTCAACTGGAGCAATTGGGCTTAGTTGAATTGATTTTGGGTTGAATTGAGTTTAGTTGGATTTATATAGGGGTTTAGGATTGATTTATATCTTTTATTGCAATTGATTTAGGTTTGAATGGATTTTAGTTCATTTGAATATTTCAAGTCAAATGGGTTAGGCTAGGTTTGATTGAATTGGTTTAGGCTTGATGATTTGATTGTACATTTTATTTATATTTGGGATGATGATTGAAGAAATAATTGATTCATGATAAAATCAATTGAATTTGGCTTGGATTGAATGGAATTTTGGCTAAGTCCAGGTTTGATTTCAATTGATTTAATTGTAGATTATAGGTTTCAATCATTTGGTTTGGATTGAGTTGAGTTTGATTGTAGATTTCATTTATATTTGGGATGAGGATTGGGAAAATAATTGATTTATGAGAAAATCAATTGAGTTTGATTTGGATTGATGGAAGTTTTGGCTAGGTCCATAGGATTAAATCATATGGCTTAGGAAGGATTGATTTAGTTTGATTTTGGTTATGAGTTTTAATCCTTTGGTTTGGAATTTGGATTTGAATTTGGTATTTAAATTTAGATAAATTGAATCTAAGATTTGGTTTAGGCCAAAGAGGTAGGAATAGATTAGGTTTAGGCTATAGGGTAGTAAGTCTCCATAAGTTCTAAGGCATAGTCTAATCCTATGATTAACCCTTCTAAGTCTCTAGGCTTAGGTTAGGTGTTCACTTAATTGCTAAAAGTGTCTTGTGACTAAGGAAATCTTAGTGTCTAGAATACTCCTAAATTTAAGAAGATGAGATTAAATCTTCACTCCAAAAGTAAGGTCAACAAAAGGACCCCCAATAGCTGTGGTGTAACTGTAGGGCACACTGCACGTATTGGCGTTGACCGAGGCGATCAACAATATCCAAAAATTGCAAGTGCTAATGGAAATGATCTATACCTAAACCCAAGAGGTAGATAGAATCACTATCTTAATACAATGCAACTCGTTTTATGCCAAGGGCATAATAAAGTTAGGAGGGTTTGATGAACACTTCATCTCAAGGACATGAAGGAGGATTGGTTAGGGAATCACACATGAATCAAACATTAGATAAACTTATGTCAGGGATTGAGATATGAGTGGATTTTCCCTAATCCATTGGATTTGATTAATGGAAGAGAGATCCTCTTGGGATATGGTCCTGAATCCACTAGGGATCAAGGTTGGATTTATTTGATTTCAGGGCATATCCACTGGGGGATATGAACCCAGTTGAATTTGATTGATTTAAATTTTGATTTGATTTATGGACCCTATCAGTGTGTGATGAACCCACTAAGAAGGAGCCATGGGGGACTTAGCTTATCTTAGATTTACAAATCTAAAGGGATAGTCTACTCGCAATGGGGTAGAGTTATCCAACCTAAGGGTTACCTTTTGGTGTGTAATGACTGTTCTAGAAAGAATGCATAGTAGACTTACATCTTCCAAGGTGGGGAATAGCTATTGGGGTGACCTATTGGATGTGCAACAAATCAAACCTGACCTAGGGTGACTACTGAGTGAGTGTCATTGGGAACTTATGTCAACTTAAGAATAGTTAGAATTAATTCCATTTGATTTCATTTAATTTGATTTGGTTGATTGAATTTGACTTAGTTTGATTTAATTTATGAACCCCTATCAGTGTGTGATGAACCCACTAAGAAGGGGCTATGTCGGACCTGTCTCAAATTTATCGATCCAAAGGGCTGGTCTACTGACCGCATGGTAGAACAATCCAACCTAGAGCTTGCCTTTCGGTGTACAATGATCATGCCACGAAGAAAGCGTAGCAGACTTACATCTTCTAAAACAGAGAATTACCGCTAGCGTGACCTGTTGGATGCACAACAAATCGAACCCGACATAGGGCGACTATTAAGTGATTATCGTTGGGGACTTATGTCAATTTAAAAGTCAAGCAATTCCTACATGGAGTTTTGTTGACGCCCTAAAGATAGGATGCATACTTGGAAAAAGGTACCGCTATGGGTGTCCTCCTAATCCACAAGTGAATATATATTTTATTTGTTTATATGTATGTGCAGACCCTTTTGGTGTTCAAGGAACCACACTGAGAAGGGGCTATATTGGCCTTGACCTATCTCAATTTTACTAGACCAAAATAGAATCTGTGCATCGGTAGTATGGACTCTCCAACCACAAGGTAGTTACTAGGAAAGGGGAACTGTCCAATCCAATAGTAACTCGGGTAGTGTCTAGATGGGGTCGCAAAGGACTTAATCAAATATAGTAACCACGGGGCAGGTGACGCTAGGGGCGTTATCCTAATCCTTGAAAACAAAACCTATAGGTGTATGGTGGCCAACTCAAAGAGAAAGCGAAGTAGACTTATATCTGCCATGAGTGGTATCTCCACCAAGTGGGTCGTTGTTAGCATATCAAACACCAACCAATCTAATGTGCTTGTCGGTGTGCGACAATCAATCTAAGAAGAAGGCATAAGAGACTTACATCTTCATAGATAAAAATGATCATCGAGATAGCCTATTATCGGTGAGACATATGCTATCTAACCTAGGGTGACTACTAGCTCGGAGTCCCAAGGAAGAAATGGACCCAGACTTGAAGTAGTTAGGAGGAAAGGAGCCACTAGGGTAACTTATCCTAATTCTTAAATATATTCGACTCAATTAGTCATTGATGGCTAGTTAAAGAAGAAAGCATAGCACACTAACATATTCTTAAACAAAGCCAACATGACATTAGCTTTTCGACCACACAATAAGGCCTACCATACTAACAAGGTGCTCTTTGGTGTATAGCAGTTAAGGCAGGAAGAAAGTCTACCAAACTTACATCCTTCAAAGCAGAAAGACCACAAGGGTGACTAGCTAAGTAGTGAATCGACCCGACCAAGAGCAGCTACTGAGTGAGTGCCGATGGGGGCGTTATCTCAACTCAAAGTAGCCCAAGATAAAAGATATGTGTTTATTTTGTGTTCTTTTTGTAATTTATGTTTGTATTTTATTGATTGGATAGATCTTGGGTTCTCTCTTACACCTACCCCACATGACATTCAGAGAAAAGCTTTCAATTTAAAGAGATTGAATTTGAAATGATATTTTTTTATTAATGATAATTATTTTCAAACATAGTTTAATAGATAATATTTTTTTATATAGAGCCCATTAATTGGAAGCATCGGACGCTCTCCCTTATGATTGATATGTTGATATGATCCTCCTTGGTAAGCTTCCTCTATAGCAAAATGGCATTCCCAAGTAGGTTCAAACTTGCTTCCCATCTTGTGATGGGCACAACTTGTCTCCTTAGAACTAAAACAAGCTTTCCTACTTTAAAAGCTCTAGGGAAAACCAACTTGTTGTGAGCGTGAATCATCTTGAATTTATAACTCAAGGTTTTGGCATGCCTATAAGGGTCTCTCCTCAACCTTTGAGCTCTTCTAATCATAACTTAGCATTCTGCTCTATTATGATCTTACTACCCACAGTTATCCTCAGTGATGGGAGTTGGACTTCTAATGGTAGAACGGCTTCGGACACATACACTAAAGAGAAAAGGGTAGAGTGAGTTGGAGTTCTGTAGGTGGTGCGGTAGGCCCACAAAGCTTCAATTAACTACTCATGCCACTGTCATTTGCTGTCATCAAGTGTCTTCCTGAGTAATTGGATAAGAGTTTTATTGAAGTCTTCTACTAAGCCATTTGCTCTCGGATAATAGATGATAGAGCATCTCTAATCTATGTTATGTCTCCGGGAAAAGTTATTAATTTTGATGCTCTTGAATGCAGTACCATTATTAGATATAATTTGGTGAGACACCTCGAATCTATATACGATATGGTTCCTAAAAAACTAGAGAACATGCTCAATTGTGATCTCTTTGAGTGAAATTGCCTCTGCCCACTTGGAAAAGTAGTCGGTAGCATCTAGGATGAGCTGACTAAGAAAGAGGATCGATCAAACCCACTATGTTAATACCCCAAAACTCAAATGGCCATGAGACCAATGTTGGATGTAGAATGTTGGGTGGTTGGTGTAGGACCACTCCATGTTCTTGACATTGATGGCATTGCCTAGCTATATTTATGCAATCTGTGATCGTCGACAGCCAATAATACCCGAGTCTCTTGATTTTGACTTTCATCTTAGGACAAGATTGGTGAGCTCTATAATTCTGAGTGCACCTTGATCAAGATCTTACTAGCTTAGTGTTTGTCTAAACAACATAACCATATATGATCGAAGGACCGTCGATATAAGACACCATCCATGAGGGCATAGGAAAGTTACATTTATTTCATCTGATGTGCTTGTGACTTCTCTTGAGATAGTTTGCCTTTATTTAGGTATTCCTTGAATGGTTGCCTCCAATCTAGCTCCTCGTCCTTTTTTGATACGATAACCTCCCCTTCAAGAAAGTATTTTTTTGATGAGTTCAATAACAATAAGCAGTATTTGCCTATTTTGAACCTCTATCAATATGGACTCATCTTCTAAACATGCTAACTCTTTAGCAAGTTTGCCTAAAGCATCTACTATGACATTTTCTCCTCGAAGGATCTTATAGATGGTCACTTCTAGAATTTGGGCCAACAAGTCCATTGTATACTTATGGTTGTGATACAGCCTAAGCTTTAAAACCTTATATGACCCAGCAATTTGGTTGACCACTAATTGGGAGTTCCCAAAGATGTGGATATTTTGGATGCTTAGTGAGATGGCTAACTCCAGACTGACAATTAGAGCATCATATTCAGCTTCATTGTTGGTACAAGGATCAGATAGATTATATGAGAATCTCATCATATCACGGTCCAAAGTTATAAGAACTATTCCTACTCTTACCTTTCCTGGAATAGTAGATTATGGTTCTTCTCCTCTTTGAGAGAAAGCTGCACCGTCAAAATACATCTCCCAATGATGACAACTAGTGTCCCTTAAGTTCACGATATGTTCATTAGGGAAGTCATCACTGAGGGAAGAATCAGCAGGAAGTGGGTATGCTGCTAAGAAATCCATGAGTACTTGCCCTTTCACTGCATGGATGGGTATGAAAGTGATGCCAAACTGTGATAGAATCATGTACCAATGTGCCAACTATTTAGATAGCGTTAGTCGTGTCATGAGATATTATAGTGGATTAATTCTAGAGATCAAGTTTACTTTATGAGAAAGCATGTAATGTCATAGATTTTAGGATGCAAAGATCAAAGCTAGGCAATGCTTCTTAATAGGTGGATAATTTGCTTCAGTAGTTGGCATGGGTCAATAAAGCACCAAGGGAGTCATCTAGTGTAGCAGTGTAGAGTATCAAGGGCTTGCCCGGAATAAGGGCTGCTAGAATTGGTGGCATCATGAGGTATTGCTTGACATCTTCAAAGGCATGTTGGCACTTGTCATCAGACATGAACTTGTTATCCTTCTTGACAAGTGATGAGAATGGCTGGCATCACCCTAATAAATTGGATATAAAGCATCTTAGATATGCCAACCATCCTTGGAATGATCTAAAGTGAGTTAAACTTTTAGGGGGTGGCATTTCTCATATCGCTTTGATCTTCTCCTTATCTGTTTCTATTCTACAGTGTCGGACAACAAACCTAAGGAATTTCCAAAGCTACTCCGAATGCACACTTCAGGGGGTTTATTTTGAGGTTAAATTATATCAACCGTTCGAAAACTACTCTCAAGTCAAAGAGATCATCTTCCTTTTCTTTGATCTTGAAGAATGAGATCATCGATGTAGCATTTGATTAGTGAGCCTCATTGATTAATTTGTTACTATTTAGGGCATTAATTAGCTATTAAGTGGATTAAGAGGGTAATTAGAGCTTTAATGATCAATTCCCTTAATTAACCAAGTAATAAATACCAAGAAAATTATGAGAGGTCGATGTCATCCAATTAAACTAACATGCAAAGTTTGAGAATTAGGGATTAATTAAGCTAATTAAGTTTTTATTTAAACCTTAATTAAGCCTTAATCACTCTTCAAAATTAATTGGAATTAATTTTAATTACATCTCCTCCATTTCACCTTTAAAATGAGTATTTATTTATATTTTTTTGATTTTTCTATAATTTATTATAAATTTTTTAAGATTCAACCATTAAAATAATTAATTAAGCTTTAATTAAGCCTAATCCCATCAGCGCCATGTGGACCAACGATGTTTCCACTGGCGCCCACATGGCAGATTGGCTACTTAAACGTCCGATGCGTTACGTGGCGCGATTTTCATCCCTGCCATCTGATATAAGATCAGACGATAAAGATTAAACCCACAGTCTCTATAGGATAAAATTGATTAAATCTACTGATTAATCATGATCATTTATTTTGATCATGTGAAATTGATGGTGCGTGATCTATCGTCCCTCGACAAGAGATGAATGTTATCCACCTTCTTTTGCTCGATCCGAGCTCACCCGAGCTCAGATGACCATGAAATCAATCCCACACCTTCACAATGGAAGATCCAAATGGATCCAATGGTCAAAATAGCATGACATAGAACTTCCCTTCGAAAAGGCCTGAAAAAATATCACCAAAGCTCAGTTTAATGGAAATTATCTATCCGAAGCTCAAGACCTGTGGTGCAATGTTTGAGGCAACTTCGCTTGGATGAGATGAAGCCTTATTGAGAAGCTCGCATGCTACTTCCTCACTCTTCGCTCTATGGACCAAAGGTCATCACTGTGCAAGCCGATGTTCATCAAAAGGGCACCTCCGGTCAAGGAGCTCAGGAGAAGATTCATTCTCACACGAAGGAGATAGGGGAAGGTGTGTGTGTGAAGCTAATTTGAGTTTGGTTGAGATTTAAGGGAGTTGGATCGAAGGATAGCTTGCCCTATTTTGGATTGAAAGATTCCAGCAACGTGGTGGCTTGGGAAGCTTAGAGAACACTCTAGGAATTTTGAAAACAATCTTAGAAGCTCTTTGAGGACTCAAGTGTGTCAATTGGGTCAAAATGAGGGGTATATCCTCCCTTAGATCGCATGATTCAAGCCTTGATTTTGGCCGGCCCAAAGGAAGGGTCAGGGTCGGTCCCATGTGGCACAATTTGGTTGGCCAGAGGTTGGGTTTAGCCCTCCTTCTTTGGATCCATTAGGTTCAACCAAGTGTGGGGAGGTGAGTTAACTTACCTCCCCTTGGTCCATGGCCAACCTAGCCCACTTGGGTCAGGCTGGGCATGTAGGTTAGGTTCTATTTTGGGTGTGAGGTGACTACCAAGGGAGAAATGGAGGAGTTGATGTGCCAATTTAGAGTATAATCCCTTGTGGGGAGCTTAATCCATTTATCAATGGCTTGGATTTGGTTCCAATAGGGTTGGGCTAGTTTTGGGCTGACCCAAGGTCAGTCTAGAATGGGTTGAGTCAGGTTTCAATGGGTTTGGACTTAGTTTGAGTGGGTTTGGCTCAATTTGACCTATGTAGATCAAATTGGGCTAGGTTGGGTCAAGTTGACCAATTTGTCAAATTGGGTCAAACCAATGGTTGATTCATGTTCAAATGAGTATTTGAAGTGTTTTTGTTCAATTGGTTTGATTCAATTTGGCTTGGATTTGATTTTGGCTCATTTGAATTTATATAGGTCAAATGGGTCAAGCTGACCAATTTGACCAAATATACCAAATTAGCTTTGGGGTTTATTTGGGTTTGATTGATCAATTGAAGATGATTGTAGGCTTCAATTTCAATTAATTTGGATTTGATTTTGATTTAGGCCAATTTGACCCTTTAGGTCACTTTAGGCTAAGTGGGTCAATTGATTTAATTGGTCAAATTATGTTCAATTGAGGCTTTGGTCAAGTTCAACAATCAAATTAGAATGAACTTGAGCCATTGGTGCAATCAATTTGGATTATATTTTGATTTGACCTTGTTTGGTCTTTTAGGTTAAATGGGGTCAACTTGGGTCAAGAGGTCCAATTGGATTTGGTTTGGCTCAATTGAGGGTCAAGTCATGTTCAAATGTTGATTATAGGTTAGTATGAATCATTGGTTTCAATTAATTTAGCTTGGGATGAAATTTGGCTAGTTTTGTTCATGTAGGTTAAGTGGGTTGACTTGGTCAAATGATCAAGTTGACTTGGTTTGACTTAATTGATGACAATTGATCAATCAAGGATGATTGATGACCATCATAGAAGGTTTTGGTAGGTTTGGTTCAATCCAATTTGGATAGGATTGGAGTTTGGTTCAAAATAGGTCAAATTGATCAATTTTTGTCAAGTGGACCAATTGGGCTTAGTTGAATCTATTTTGGGTTGACTTGAGTTTAGTTGGATTTATATATGGGTTTAGGATTTATTTATGACTTTGACAGTAATTGATTTGGGTTTGAATGGATTTTGATTTATTTGAATATTTCAAGTCAAATGAGATAGGCTAGGTTTGATTGAATTGGTTTTGGCTTGATGATTTGATTGCAAATTTCATTTATATTTGAGATGATGATTAAAGAAATAATTGATTCATGAGAAAATCAATTGAATTTCACTTGGATTAAATAGAGTTTTAGCTAAGTCTAGGTTTGATTTGAGTTGATTTGGATTATAGGTTTCAATTATTTGGTTTGGATTGGAATTGAGTTTGATTGTAGATTTTATTTATATTTGGGATAAGGATTGGGAAAATAATTTATTCATGAGAAAATCAATTGAGTTTGATTTGAATTGAAGGAAGTTTTGGCTAGGACCATAGGATTAAATCATTATGGCTTAAGAAGAATTGATTTTGTTTCATATTGGTTTAGGCCAAAGAGAGAGCCATAGATTGGGTTTAGGCTATAGGGTAGGTAAGTCTCCCTAAGTATTAAGGCATAGTCTAATCCTATGATTAACCCTTTTAAGTCTCTAGGCTTAGGTTAAGTGTTCACTTAATTACTAGAAATATCTTATGACTAAATAAATCTTAGTGTCTAGAAGACTCCTAATTCTAAGAAGAGGAGATTGAATCCTCACTCCAAAAGTGAGGTCAATAGTTAGATGATAAACATGCCTTCTTGAATTATGTAATATAAGATATATTTTCTTGAATAGCCACCCAAATTTGAAAGCTCATTAAATGCTGATTATGTGAAATGTCTTGGTATAAATATTTTTAGAAAATAATATATTTATAATAATTATATTATTCTTCTTGTACAAATTTATGCGGATGACTTTTCTTATGGTTTAATAATTCATTTTTGTGTGAAGATTTTCATGACTAATAAGCAAATTATTTGAGATAAGAATAATAGGTGAGCTTACTTATCCAATGTTATTAAACCAATTTATGTACACCTAAGAATTGATCAAGTTAATTTAATTTTAGGGATGTAAAAGAACCACTCCATGAGCCTTATATATTAAAGATCCTGAGTAAGTCCATTGATATTCTATTAATTGACATAGATATTCAATTAGCAAACTTCTTCATGAAAAAAACCTTAAATTCTGATCAAATTTTATAATTTTTCATTTTATTTTGTGATTATCATGAATCTTTCTGTCTGTTTCCACTTTATTTTCCTCATGCATTATTTTTGAATATTTCATGCATCTTTGATTTTCCATCTAGTTTATCTTTTGCTTTTTTTTCATGCATTTTTTCAATTAGTTTATGATTTTATTTTATCCATATTTTTATTTTTTTAATTATTAATTGATTCTAATTCTATGTTTTTCTCTCAGGCAGATCTCATCAATCTCATTTATTTTACATATTTTAGCTAAAAATAAAATTACTACAATTGTATTATATGATTCCTACCATACTATATGATTGGTTTGTTTAGATCGTAAAAATAAGTTATTACTGTAAAACATACTATATGATATAATCAGACTAGTATGATTAACCTAATCAAATTAATTGTTATTTTGAAAGTTAAGATAATTAATGGCATAATCATAATGAACAATTATCCAATCATATTGTATGATTTACTTAGTCAATAAAGCTATTTAAGCTATTGTTGAGATGATCTAAAACACATCTTATGATTCTCTAATCATAATGTACAATTGAGTCAATCAAATATAGTTGTTCAAACAACTATTATAAAAATCAAAATCATATTATATGATATAACAGAAACTCTATAAATGAATCTTCATTCTTTCTTACAAATTTTCTTTTCTCTCTCACTTCTCATATACTTTCTTGAGTTTTCATGTGCAAGGATCCTTCAAATTCAATAACATGAGAGAGAATCACTTTCAATCTAATGAGGAGGAAGTGATGTACATGAAATACAAGGAAAGCAAGATAATATACTCAAAACCATTGCTTCAAAATATGTTATCATTTTCTATTTTTAATCTCTTTGCAAGCACAACCCTCTAATTCCCTATTTTTGTGCCTACAATTTTACTCCAAACTCCTTTTTGCAATTTTTTTAAACTTTGTCATCAACTCTAAATGTACCATCCTTTTATCTAGAGTTTATAGTAAGAAAATATTTATCATTGATATAGATTTAAATAAGTACCTCCATGTCTTTAATTCTAGTCCTTTTACCCACAGTTTCTCCAATGACTCTCTTCTATTAATATGGTTATTAAAGGCTCACCACTCCATTAACACCAACCTTTAGTCAGTCGACTTGTGATGAATGGTCATGTTATCTAACATGTGCTTAGGCACAATATCATTCATTCTAAAAGCTAGAGACTGAATCAATATTACACTTCTTCTTTACATAGTCACTTACTTTTGCATGACTCATACATAGTTCAATGTTGTGAACTTTTTGATTCGCTACATTGAAAACCTCACAATCATAAAGAACCCAAACTCTAGAAGAAAATACAACCTAATCTTAGGATACATGATTGCATATTCACTTGAGATCAAATATAACTTAACCTACCAGAGGCACTATTGACCACTTTTGGAGTGAGTTCTCAATCTCCTTATCTTAGACATAGGAATATTTAGACACTAAGATTTTCTTAGTCATAAGATGCATTTAGTAATTAGGTGAACATCTGACCTAAGCCTAGAGACTTAGAAGGGCTCAACCACAGGATTAGGCCATGCCTTAAGGATTAGGGAAATCACCTACCCTATAGCCTAAACCCAATCCATGTACACCTTCTTAAATTCAATCTAAATCCAAATTTCAAACATAACCTCAAATTCAATTCAAACTAAAATTCAAATACCAAATCCAAAATCCAAATCCCAAATCAAATGATTGAAGCCCTTGATCAAATCCTCCTTAAGCCTTATGATTGGATCCCATGGACTTAGCCAAATTTCAACCCAATCCACTTCAAACTTGATTTATTTCTTCATTAATCAATCATATCTTCAATCATCTTCATAAATATAAACAAAATCTACACTCAAATCAACAAAAGTAAATCAAACTAAATTAAAATCTTCCTTAAGCCATTTTGGCCTATCTCTATGAGCTTGGTCAAATTTGCCTCAAAATCAATTCAAATTCAATTGATTTTCTCATGAGTCAATCATATATTCAATCATCTTCCCAAATATAAATAAATATACAATCAAATAGCCAAAATCAAATTCAAATCAAGTCAAAACCCAAATTTGAGCTGTTTGATCCAATTCTTTGGACTCAATCAAATCCCACTCAAATTCTCTCCAAAATCAATTGATTTTCACATGAATCAATCATTCCTTCAATTATCTATACAAATATAAATGAAATCCATAATCATCAAGCCAAATCAAAATTAACTCGAATCAAACCCAACTTAGCCCATTTGACTTGAAAAATTCAAATGAACCAAAACTCATTTCAACCCAAACCAATTGCAATTGAATTTATATGTCAATCTTAAATCCATATATAAACTCAATTAAATTAAACTCAACTCAAAATCAAGCCAACTAAATATAATTGGCTCACTTGACCCAAAGTGGCTAATTTGGCCTATTTGAACCAAAATCAAATTAAATCCAAATCAAAGTGAATTAAGCTAATATGAACTTCATGTCATGATTATTGATCATCCTAGGTTAATCAATTATCATGAATTGGGTAAAACCAAGTCAACTTAGCCCATTGACCAAGTCAACCCTTTAACCCATATGAACCTAAATTAACCAAATTATAACCTAAACCAAATTGATTGTAACCAATAGCTCAAGTTCATTCCAAATTGACTATTGAACTTGACCAAAGCCTCAATTGAACTTAATTAACTCATTAGACCCAAACCCCATTGAACCCAACTTGACCTTAAGGGTCAAATCAACCTAAAACCTAATCAAATCCAAATTAAACTTAACCAAAGCCTATAATATATTTCAAATAATTAACAAAACCCAAACCAAGCCATGATTCAAGCTAATTTGGTCAATTGGGTCAAATTGGTCAACTTGACCCATTTGACCCAAATGAACTCAAATGAGTCACAAACAAATTTAAACCAAATTAATGACACCAATACACTCCAAATGATCATTTGAACTTGATCCAACCCTTGGTTTGATCTAATTTGACCAATTGGTCAACCTAACTCGATTTGACCCAATTTGGCCCAAAGGGGTCAAATTGACCCAAATTAAACCAAATAATATGAAATTTGGTCCAACTCACTTTTGACTCATTCCAAATCTGTCCAAATTAAATCCAATGCCAAATGACCACTTAACCCTTAGGTCAAGGGCATCCCATGGGAAAAGATACTTACCCAAATGATCATTTCTCTTCCTTGGCCACTTGGCACTCATCTATTAGTCCACATAGGCGCCAAGGACACTAACCAACCTAACCCAAGAGGTGGTTGGGATAGCCATAACTTATGGGGAGGTAAATTCACCTCACATCTCCATTGTAACACTTGGCATGAAGGACTTCCACCTCCCCCTGCTAGGACACCCATTAGTCCTTCATGGCAGCCACCTCTCATGCCTTGGCCACTCAAATCAAGCCACCTAAGGAGAATCCCAACAACCTCAAGCCAAGCACATCCACTAGGAGCCAAAATCACAAGGAATGTAGTGATTTTCGGCCATTCTAAAAGCATAGAAAATATAGAGGCAAAAACTCTCCCTCCCACTCTCATTTCATTCTCCTTGAGCACCCAAACCAACCAGCAACCATTCCCACTTTGGTTTTCAACAAAATTCATCCAAATCAAGTGGATTTCGATGAGGAAGTGATGGCCATTAGTGGATACATCACTCTAAAGTGAGGCAAAGGTCTAAATCCATTCTAAAGATTCTTCTTGTATTCAAGAGCGTGCTCGGATCATCACCGTCGCCAGAAATCATTCCCGGTGAGGTAATTTTTAAGAATAGTAGTTGACCTTAGGCTCTCTTGTTTGGGAAGGTTTTTGCATGATTTTAAGAATTTCTCTTAAATAAAAAATGCATTTTTTATTTTATATCATCCCCACATAAATCGGGAAGTTTTTCGGTGAAGATCACTACAAAATTGAGCCCGTTTGGACAAAACTTAGTTCAAATTTTGCAAAAATCCTATTTTCTCATTTGGTTCATTTACTATAGTGTTCTGGCTATTATTTTTGCCACCTAGGAAGCAACAGCCGTCTGATCTCACTGCTGGGAAACAAACAGCTGAGATTCATGCTATATATGTGCATTTCAGACCCTCAGATCGCCAAATTTCATTTGGACCATCTAATTCATGATCAGATGGTCCGAATCCTCTCCGTATTTTCCTCACATTTGTTGATGTGGCACCGTGCCACCCAATCACGTGGCACTGCAAGCCACACAGAACTGCATGGACAATCGCACAGTGCCGCATAACATCATGTTTCCATGTCAGCACCGCAGATGCTAACTTAGTTAAGTAGGAAAATCTGAATTTTTTGCTTTTAAAATTACTTAAATCACTTAAAACTTCAAAAATTCACAACAAAAATAAAATAATTAACCAAAAATTACAAACAAGGGCTCGTTGGATTTGTCTTTCCGAGGGAAATCCTACAAACCCAAAATCCCCGAATGTTATTAGAGCTTTAGAGGTTAATTTAGTTTTTAGTAAATATCAAATTTCTTTAATTAAACCAAAAATATACATGAGATTAATTTGAAATTTTCAGAGATTGAAACTAAAGCTAGGATACACCTACCATAAGAATTTCAAGCCTAAATAATCTATGGATTCGAAAATATTGCATTTTGAAACTCAAATAGTCTATTTTAGCAAAAATAAATTAATAGATTTATAAAAATTATGAAAAATTATTTAAATCAGCTGAAACTTTAGAAAATCATAATTAATTGTAGAAAAATCCAAAAAATACAAATAAAAACTTATTTTAAAGGTATTTCAGAGGAGAAATCATATAAAAATATTTTTAAGTGATTTTGAATAGTAAATAAAGCTTAATTAGGATTTAATTTAAAACTAAATTAGCCTAATTACTCTCTAATCATTCAAGTGATTAATCCTAAAATTTCTGAGATTGTTTAAGAGGATGACTTTTTCCTCCTCTAATTTTCTTGGGATTTATTACTTGTTTGATTAAGAAAATATATTAATTGAGCCTAATTACTCTCCTAATCTAATTAATGGTTAATTAATCCCATGAATAGTTATAAATTAATTAAGTAAGTGGTTACTCTTTATTCAATAGTGAATAGACCTATGGGATAAGGTTAGGGCCTCCTTCCTAATCTATTTCCTTAGGTTCATTTCATTAATCAAATTAATCAAGGCTTAATTAATCAATTAAACTACTTAATTAATTGAATTGAAATATTAATCAGATAAAATCCAAATCACTCCAGATTTTAATTAAGTCTTGGGTACCTCCTTAGGTGTAAATAACCTAAGGGAAATTAAGGAAATTATGGTTAATCTACAAGTGTAGAAGAAAAATAAGAGTACTTAATTAAGTTTCTTAATTTAATCAACTATTAATCATGAGCCAATTGCATTAAGCCCTTTATTCCTTAAGATCATTGCATGTTTTATTTCAATGTACTTGCATATCATCTTGGCTAATAATTACTTGGTTAACTACTTTAAGGTAATCTATGAAAGGGGTAATTAATGGACTTAACTTATATTACAACTTAATTACCTTTGCATTAAACCAAATTAATTCATAAACATGGGAATGGTTTAGGACCAGCAAATCTTCCTTCATTTCATTAAATTAAATCCAAACATAAAGTGAAAAATGGCATTAACAAGCTTTGGTTTTATTTGATATGATTGTCCTTAGGAATTACTTTGATTGAATGAAACATGTGTTTTATGTCTTATTATTCCTTTCCAATCATATTAAATGATGTGTATCATTTTAATCATTCATTCATATCTTTCAAAAATAAATCAAATAAAATTTTCTTTCTGTCAAGCTTGCATATGTTGAACTTAATTTACAATGTGTAGCTATTATCACTATTAAATCAAAAACTATTTTCAAAAGCTTATAAATCAATTACAATATTTGGAGCAGTATTAGTCATAAGTATATGTAAGCTTGCATCTGTTCTAGTTTAAACATATGATGTGGAGTGCATAAATTTGAACATTCATAAGTGTATAGTCTATTTAAAAAGACACAACACTTATTTGAATTCATCATTACACATTTCTATATTTCAATTCGAGTAGAACTTTAACTCATATGTATAAATAAATTCAATTAAGAGAGACACAATTTTTGCATGATTTTCTATTCTTGTAGTCACTTGTACATTCATGTGTATTCAAGAATAGTGGGTATATCTAGTCTGGATATTCTGAGGATGCGCGGCTTTAAGTAGCCCCAATGAGGTCTTTACCTCACTCCCCTGGTTAACAATAGCGAAGTACTTGCTTAGAACTTTTATACACTTCTATGTGCATTTAGCTAATGAATGAAAATCTTCTTTCCAACTTAATGAACTTTTGCATGATTTTTCATTCATATAATAACTTGTACATTCATGTGTATTTAAGAATAGCGGGTATATCTAGTCTGGACATTCCAGAAATGCATGGCTTTAAGTAGCCTCAAGGAGGTATTTACCTCTCACCCCTGGTTTAATAATGGTAAAGTACTTGCTTAACACTTTTATACACTTGAATGTGCATTTAGCTAATGAGTGGAAATCCCATTTTTACAAAATATACATATGCATCTTTCATTTAAAGTGTACTGGAAGAAATATATTGCATGAATAGTTATACTTAAAATTAAGTCATATGCATGTTACATGTGATGGAAAGGAATAACTTGATATATGCATATGATAGTAATTCAATTAAGTTAATCCTAAGATGCCTTTCATGTTGAATAAGATCATTTAAGGTGAACCTAAACTTAGGATTAATTTAAAATGTGTAATAAACTATTCACTAAAGAGAACTAAATCAAATTAACATGCTTCAGAAAGTGCGTTAGGGTAGGCATGAAAGAGAGCAATTCTCTTTCCTCTCTTTATAAACTTAGTTGTTAAGTGTAGGTCACATGAAACCAGACAAAACATAAATTAAAATCCTCAAATTAATTAAATAACTTGAAGTGAAATCATCTTTTTTGGTTGAATTAAATTCCTTTCACACTTAGAAAAACTTAATTTTAATGCCTAGTAAGACATACCACACAAGCCTTAACACACACATAAGAACTAAGTCACCACTTCTAGTCCAAAGTAAGAATGATGTATGTTTGGTGTATATTTTATTTTGTGATGTAATATTTTAGACTGGATGTTAGGGTGTATGTTTCATGGGCTGCATGGTGGGCCATGATTAGCCTAATCATATTTTCTGTAGGGGATTATTCTTAAGGGGCTGCTTAAAAATAAATATAAATGCTCTCTTTACAAGTTGCTTAAGACCCTAGACATAATCCAGGTTAGGACAGGTGGGCTTGGTTACCCATGTGCAGGGTGTTATGTCTAAATTATAAACATAATTGCTTGGGTTGTATGTATGTTTAGATAACCTCTATCTTGCAGGTTTAGTTAGATTTACTTTTCCTACTTTTAATGTAACTTTGCATTAGGAATTAGGATTAAATGCAATGGGGTATAGGATGAGCATTGGCTAGAGGGCTTTATCTTGGGAGGCCATGCGATGGCTTAAAATTGAAGCCCTCTGAATCAAAGAAGAATAAAGAAGGAAATGCAAATATATGAAGAATGAAGAAATGAAGACCCCCATAGCATTTGTCATTTGTAAATTATAATTATTTTTTTATAATTTTGAGTTGTATAAGGGTAGAGCATGGCTACCCATTTTTCTTTTCAGGTTATACGGCAGTACCCAACCGCACCGGTCTTTTATTCTTTTGTGCTAGTCATAAAATGTTTGATGTTATGTTTAGCTTGTGCATTAGAAATTATATGTCTCTTCATAGTTTATTTATGATTGATGTTTATTATATGATCTAACTCATAAGTAAACTTTTAAATAATTCATAACCTCATAATAATACCCTAGGCATTAAATAAAATAATTAAAATATTTAGCAACCCTTTAGCTGAATGTTGTATATTTCACATCATGCATGCATATTCTTTCTCTCTTAAAAATAGAGGATTTCCATCCTTGGATGATAGGGGAATGCTTGACCTGTGAGGGCATCCCTTATGGTGAGAAACACCCCTTCTTGTTGATTTAGCTAATAATCTAACTTTATCATGCATATAGGCGTACAAATACTATAGCCTTTGTCAAAATGAAGCATCAAAATCAAATAAAATTTGAAAAGATTTGCATTTATAGATTAAGTCATTACTCATATCACTCATGCTCAAGTATCTTTAGGGAGTGGGTTTAAGGACTTTAGTCTCTTTCTATATAATAACAACCTAACTATATTGCAAAATCATATGACTTTCCAACATAGTTTTAAACCATAGGAGGAATTAGCTGGCTACCACTCTAGACGGTTATAAGTCTAGTAGTCGGGTGATTTATCCTCTCTTGTGGAGGTAAATCATATGCCCATTTTCTCTTATATTTAGGTTCACTAGATTTAAGATCTGAGTTAGCTATTTCCTTCAGGCTACAAGCATAAATCCTTACCTCTTAGACATTCCCATGATCTTGTATTATTGGATTATAAGTTCTAGCTATCTAATAAAATGTCAACTTTAACTAAATTAATCTTCTCAAATTCAAACATATAAAGCCATATCATAGGATAGATTGGAATGCTCACTAGGCTTCTTAGTATCATGAGCATTCCCTACTCATCTCCTTTGGCTTCCAAAATAAGTCTCTTCATTGGATCTATTCTACTTGATTTTCCAAAATAACCAATTCTTTGATAGTCTTAACCTTGAAATCTTTGGAGACAATAATTACCTACTTTAATCGAGAGTTTTCCTAACAAACTCACCTTCCTTAGGATGTGATTAACTATGGAGGCTTACCTCCATAGAAAACCTTAGAACCTGAGTTAATATAAACCATGCTTTATTCATCCATGTAAAGCAGGAAAAAATCTCTGTTACATTCGAAGACCCATCATACCTAAGGAGTCCTTACTGGGTGATTAGGTCCATTATAGGGTGATGATTTCTATCTTTCAAAATGGTGCATCATTCCTTAATGTTGTACCTGATCACTTCAATAAGTATCCCCTAAGATCTGTGTGGTGTCCCCCATCTCAAAAATAAACACCACAGGCACCAGATCACACTCCTCACTGATAGACAGTTCCTTTGGCACCTTTTATAGAGAGGAGCGGCTAAAGCTACAATAGGGGTATAAAAAGAGGAAGCAACTATAGAGGTGGAACCATCATCCTACTTTCACTACCTCGAGTATGCTTGGTTGGAGAACTGTGCACTGCTTAAGCATAAGTTGATAAGCATATCGAGAACCAGGAGCTCATTGGTAGGAGTACCAAAGGCAACATGTCAAGGATAAAGTTTAATTTCAAGCTCAGTTTGATTCTCTCCATAACTATTTTTGGCCACCACCACCTATTAAGAGACCTTCTAAGTCTTAGGTATCGAAGATCTTATGGAATATTCTATGAACCAAGAACCGAAAATGGATCTTGGTTTTTTTATTTTTCTCTTTTACATGTATTGTAGTATATCGTATTTTTTTCTACATTTGATGTAGCCTTTTCTTTCTTAATTGATGTCTCATACTATTGCATTAGTCATCCTAAGCATGTTTATTTTACATAATTTTTTTTCTGGTCAGTGTTTTTTCTTTGCAATCATATTCTATAAATTATGAGTTGATATGATATTTTCTTTAAAATTTTTTACTATATTCATATAATCAAGTATCAATTTAGAATTCAAAATTTGTATAGTAAAAGTATGAATCATTAACCTAACCAAACATCCTAAAGTTTGTCTATGATGATACACTTAACTATTTTAGTATGAATTTTCTTATGTAAGTCACATATTTTTTACTCTTTTTTTTTTACATTTTGTATTAGTGCAGATGTATATAATATTATCAATTGCATAAAGAATCAAGTAATGATAATGGTTCAACTAAGATACATAGATTAAGATAAAAGTCTAATAAAAATTTTCTTAAAGTGAGGAAGTATAAAAAAATCTTCAAAGTGAAGAAGTATCAAAAATAAAAATAAAATTTCTCAAAGCGAGGAAGTATCAAAAAATAAAGGCCTCCCTAGTATGTCATTAAGTGACCCTTCAGAATAAATGTTCACATGATTAAATCATGTAATAGCATCTTTATTTATCTAAACAAAATTTTAAGTAATACTTTACTTTTATTATAAATAAATTTAAAATTTCAATAAATTGATTGATGTCATTTACATAGGTTATGAAATATGATTAAAAGAAGTGTTACATTTAAGTATAAAATTACAAGGTTAGTAAAAATAGTCAATGAAACATATCATATGATCATTAGTCAAGCATGCTAAATATACTTATTTTATAAGCATATATATTATTGACCTCACTTACAGGTGAGGTTGACAATCGTCTCTCTAGACCTAGGATTTGATCTAGGCACTAAGGATCTTCAAGAACTAAGACACTTATAGTGGCTAAGTGAACACCAATCATAACCCTAGAAGAGTCATAGGGCTAAACCCCAAGGTTAGACCCCAACTTAAGCTAGACATGACCCACCTATCCCAAATCTAAGCCAACTCTTATACCCAAACTACTCCTTCAAATCAAAATCAACTGATCACAAACCAAACATAAGCCAAAGCCAATTTATTTCAAACCCAATTTGGCTCAATTTGGCCAATTAGTTAAGTTGACCCAATATGACCTATTTGGCCTTAAAAGTGCTAAACTCAAAATGAATTAAATCCATTTAGAATTGAACTCACCCAATAAGCCTTAATTAAACTTGAATGAAGCCTAATTGCAATCCAATCAATCCAATTGATCAACTTATCGTAACTTAACCCAAATTGACCAAAAAGATTTATTTCAGCCAAAACTCAATTCAATCCAAGTTAAATCCAATCAAGTATATCAATCACTCCTAAATTAATAATTGATCATATTCAAACATTCAATGAAGTCCAATTGATTCAATCAAGCCAATTGACTCACTTGACCCAATTTAACCTAAAATTCCAAACTCAATCAAATCTTGATTCAATCCAAATTAGACCAAATTAGCCATTTTAATCACTTTTAAAATGATTATTGATCATTACCAATAACCTAATTATAAAAACTTGAACCAAGTGAGGTAATTTTTCCCCTTCACCCAAGTTGACCCAATTTAGCCTAAAGGATTAAACTACCCCAAAACTGGATCTAAGTCAAATTGGAGTATATCAATGCCTACAATCAATCCTAAATTAATGATTAAACACTTTTCAATCATCAATTGAAGCTAATTTTACTAACCTAACCCAATTGACCCATTTAGTCTAATTTGACATAAAGGGTCAAATTGAACTAAAACTCAATTTAAACTAAATATCAAAGCCTTAAATCATCTTCAAATGATCAATCAAACATGACTCGACCTCCCATTTAGTTCAAATTAGCCAATTTCACCAAATTGGTCAACTTAACCCATTTGGCCCATATGAATACAAATGAGCCAAATTCAAATCTAACCCAAATTAAACCAAATCAATTCCACCAATAAGTTTTAAATCATCATTTGAAATTAATCCAATATCCCCTTTGACACAATTTGATCAATTTGTCAACCTAACCTAATTAGACCTAAATTAACAAATATGAGTTTAATTGAGCCAAACCTAACAAAACTTGGCATGACTCATTCTTAGGCTCCCTTTGACTAGCCCAAGTGGACTAAACCCAAGGTTAACCCAGTTCAGCCTAAACCAAGTGCATCAAGGGTTCCAAATGATATAAAATATTAAAATATAATAGTCCAACCCCTCCATTTTTCTTGGGTAGCCACCTTAACATGCCTTAAGCTCACCCATGCTGACTACACTTAACCCAAAGCTACTGAGATCAGCCATTGGCCAAGGAGAGGTCACCCTCACCTTAGCCAAATCTTAGTTCATCGACCTTGGCTTGTCCCCTTCACCTCTGGCCACTAAACTTTCCCAACCAGTGGAGGAGGTCCACATCACAAATCAAAGCCCCAAATGGCCCTACCCACTACTTGTTTGGTTATCATGGCCCAAGCCAACCTCTTTTGTTAGTTCACTTATGAAAGAGGCTATACACCTCCTCCCTTATTCAAACTCAACACGTATATTTTCCATAATCCTAGAGACAGTCCCCCAAGTTCTCAGAGCTCTCTAAGCATGTAGCCACCAGTGAGACCAACTCCTCCCTCAACTCAAACGTCCCATATACCTAACTCACCAAAATAAAGCTAAATCCAAAATAACTCTTCTCACTTCTTCCCCTAGCTCTGAAGAGCTAAAATAAATTAAGAGGCACTCGATTTGAGCATGAGAATGTGGTCTTAGGCCAACTTCAATGAGGATTGTGGGGGCCTTTGATCTACAAAGCAATCAATGATGAGGCAAGGCATGGCTTCTTTAACATGGCTTTGTCTCTACCATATGAAGTTACCACAAATTTCAAACCACTGGCCATTAGCTTTGGCAAGGTAATTTCCTCGAAACTGTAGACATGGCCATTAGTGTTGATCCTTTATGAAGTGAAATATCATTTTGTTCAAATCAAACTATAAGATTCATGTAGAATTGTCCCTTGATCATTTTGGAATTGAATCCTCATTAAATGAGCTTTGATTAGGTCAAATCTAGTGACGAATAATGAACAGTGTTCATCTCTCATGAGACATTGATGATGTATCATCCATTATTCATTCTACATGATTTGAATGGACGATTTTGATTAATAGTATTAGATTTTCTAATTTTATCCCATTTAAAATATGAAATTAATCTTGACTGTTCGATACATGATCAAATGGCCAAAACAAAATCACATCCATCATCGTTGAGTCAACGTGCCACACCAAACATTTTAAGTAACCAATCGCGTGGTGCCATATGTAAAGTGTTGCCACATCAGCACTTATGTGGCACTGACTGTATAAATTGATTAATTAAGTTTTAAAATCTAATTAAATAGTAAGAACTTTAAAAAATTATAAATTTATAGAAAAATTTAAAATATAAATAAACCCTCTATGAAAATCTTTGATAATGAAAATTCTAAGAAAAATAAAAGCCCCAAATTTTATTAAGTGTGTAGTGACTAATTAGGGTTTAAAGATTCCAAATTAGTGGAATTAAGCCTTAATTACTTAGCTAATTAACTTGAAACTTTGGGTGATTATTTTATGGGCTAACCTCTACCTCCTAAAATAATTTCAAGCTAAATGATTAGGTAATTTGGGAAATCTAAATTTTCAAACCCTAAAGGGTCATTTTGTGCATTTACTAAATTTTTATGATTAGAAAAATAATAAAAAATTTTGTGGGTGCTTAATTATGTTTTAGAATATTGATGGTGATTAAAGAAATTAATTAGGATCACTGGCTCTAATTATTTCTCAAAATCTCCATTAAGAGGTCTTTTATTAATTATTTAATAAAATCATTAATTATTCCAGGGCTTAAAATGTATAATAAATAGCTTAGTTTTTTAATAATTATGATAAACCCCTCTTTGTGCTCAGTTAGTAAAGTGGCTTTCAATCAAATCAAAATCCTTAATTAATTTCTAGGGTATTTTGAATATAACTGGTGCTTTTGGATTTTTCCCGTTTCTTCAATTAGCCATTAAATATAAGCCAATTGTTAGAGCTTTTAGGACTTGTTTAACTCAATTTATGTTTGACTTTCTTTTCATAATTTTTGGACTTATATCTAAGGCATAATTAAATTTTTGGGCACTTTTGGGCTTAATTTGTTAAAATAATTAATTAACCTTAATTAATTTATAAAAAAACACTTAAATTAATTTTAAATAACTTAATGAACAAAATTGGGTTAAGGAATAATTTTAGACTCCTTGTCTCCTAATTAAATTTAAATAATATAAATTTTAAAATTGATGCTTAATGAACTTGATTAGCTTAAGTGTGATTATCTTCATAAGAATGACCTTAAGACTTAATAGTTTCAAATAGGTTATTTGGAAATGTTTAATTCATTTGCTTCAATCATTCTATAAATATGTGTTTCATATATTTCACGCATTCATGTTTCCAAAAAAAATTAAAAGGTTTTTTAATTGTATGCTTTGAATTAATAATGTAGATATTATCACTATTAAATCTCAAATTATTTTTTTAATGAATATGAAGTAGTTTAATTAGAGTAAATTCAAGCTAATCATGATAATTAAAATATAATTATATACTTACATGTAGATATGCATACTTGAAAGGTATATAGTCTAAACATCTTGGGAGTGCAAGACTTTAAGTAGTCCCAAGGGGGTCTTTGATTACCTCACTTCCTAGTTTAATAATGGCGCATACCTTAAAATTTGTAGTTAAATACATAATAAGATTAAATTTATTTTAAAATACTTAAAATAACTTAAAGTCTTTACAACTCATCCCCATACCTATATACATGTGCATGTGTATATGAATTAACAAGTATATTGTCTGAGCATCCTAAGAGCGTGACACTTTAAGTAGTCCTAAGAGGGGTCTTTGTTAACCTCACTTCCCTAGTCTAACAATAACACATACTTGAATAAATTTGACATACTAATGTGTATGTATATATATACAAAAGGGGTTATGGAATTATCTTTTCGATAAAATTCATGCATGCATTACATGTATCTATATCTTAAAATCCTAAATTAGATATTAAGAAGAAAAATAAATCAATGTATTCATGCATCAATATATAGAATATTTAAGTGATATATAAATATATAATCACTCTTTTAAATAAACCACTCCTTTAAGTCAATAATAAGAAGTGATGAGGCAAAGCTAAGAAAAAATTGCTAAATTAACCATAATTTAAATCCATTAATCTTGAGATGACTTTTTGTATTTTGATGAGAACACATAAGTCAAATCTAAATATAAGACTTATTAGGATAATTCCATAACTTCTCATTAAGATGATTAAAAATCATAAGTTTATCTTCAAATTCAACTTAAGGTTAAGGTTCGAAGTGGATTATATTCTTCTTCTTACTATTTAAAATTCTAGATTCAAATGAAATCTAAAGGAAAAGAATTGAAAATTAAAATCAATTTTAAGAAATCATTAATCACTTGAATTATAATCATTCTTTAATGGTTAAAAAATAGTTACACAGGCATTCTTACATTATAATTAAAATCTTAAAGCCTAGTTTTGTAATACCATATCAACTCTAGAACACACTTAGAATGTTAAGTCACCAATCTTAAACTTAGGTTAGGACGGTGATTTGTTCTTATGTATTAATTTTCTTATTTTATGATGTAATATTTTAACCTAGATGTTAAGGTGTATGTGCGTAGATTGGATGGTAAGGCTTCATTAGACTAATGATATTTTTGTAGAGGATTATGCTTAAGGAACTGTTGTTGACCTCACTTTTGGAGTGAGCTCTTAACTTTCTCATCATAAATCTAGGACTCCGGTAGACACTAAGAGCTCCTTAGTCTTAAGACACCTTTAGTGATTAGGTGAACACTTAACTTAAGCCTAGAGACTTAGAAGGATTAGCCATGGGAATAGGTCATGCCTTAGGGATTTCGGAAAAACATGTCTACCCTATAGCCTTAAACCCAATCCATGCTTCCTTCCTCAAACCAAACTTTAAATCCAATTCAAATCCACATCGTAAATTCAATTCCAAATCAAATGATTGAAACCTAAAATCAAACTCAAATTCCAAAATCTCTTTCTAAGCCAGATGAACCACCTTCATATGCTTAGCCAATACCCCATTTAAATCAAATAAAACTTGGTTGATTTCTTTATAAATCAATCATTCCTTCATTTATATTCACAAATATAAATGAAATCTAAATTCAAACCATTCAAATCAAACCAAATCTAGACCTTTCTTAAGCCTTATGGACTTACCTCCATAAGCTTAATCAAATCTCAACCCAAATTAACCCTAACTCAATTGATTTCTTTATAAATTAGTTATTCCTTCATTTATATTCACAAATAGAAATGAAACCCACCCTCCAATAATCAAAAATAAATCAAACTAAATCAATTCCCTACTTAAGTCCTTTTGGTCTACATCCTTAAGCTTGGTCAAATTTGCTTCCAAATCACTCTAAACTCAGGTGATTTTCTCATGAATCATTTATACCTTCATTTATATTAATAAATATAAATGAAATATAAATTTAAATAGCCAAAAACTAAACTCAAATCAAATCAAATTTCCAATTTTAGAATTTTTAGCCATCTCCTAGAACTTATCCAAATGATATCCAAATCAATTCAAAACCCATAGATTTCTTCATGAATCAATCATTTCCTCAATCACTCATCTAAATATAAACATAAACTATAATTATCAAACCAAACTCAAGTCAAACCCATGTTGACCCCTTTTGGCTTGAAATTATCATATGAACCAAAATCCATTTGACTCTAAACCAATTGCAATTGGAATTATATTTTCATCCTAAATCCATGTATGAGTTCAACTAAACTTAAATCAAGATAAAACCAAACCCATTAACCCATTTAGGTCCACTTGACCCAAAGTGGTCTAAAGACCCTTTTTGAGCCAAGTTCTAATCCAACCCAAATTGGATTGAACTAAGCCCATCCAAACCTCATATTATGATGAACAATCATCCTAGGGTGATCAACTACCTTGAATTAGGTCAAACTAAGTCAACTTAGTCCTTTGACCAAGTTAACATTTAGCCCAAATGAAACCAAAACTAGCCAAAACCCATCATATACCAAATTGATTGAAACCATTGATTCAAATCAATCCATAATCAATGACTCAACATGATCAAACCCTCAATTGAGCCAAACCAAGTCTAATTGACAATTTGACCTAAGTTGACCCAAATTAACCTAAAAAGCCTAAATGGGTCAAATCATGATTTATTCTAAATTGATTCTAACCAACGGCTCAAGTTCATTCTAAATCTTTTATTGAACTTGACCAAAGCCATAATTGAGCCCAATTTGACCAATTGGTTAACTTGACCCAACCTAGCCCAAATTGACCTAAAAGGTCAAATTGGCCAAAAATCTAAATTAAACCTAAATCAAATCAAACTAAAGCCTACAATCATTTTCAATTAACTAATTGAACATGAACCAACATTAACCCAACCCAAATTGGTCAAATTGGTCAACTTAGCTCATTTAACCTATTTGAATTCAAATGAGCCAAAATCAAATCTAAGCCAAATTAATCAAAATCACTTGAACTAAAACTCTCCAAGTCATAATTTGAACCTAACCCAAGCCTTGGTTTGACCCAATCTGACCAATTGGTTAACCCAACCAACATGAACCCATTTGACTAAATGAAGCCAAAGCACCCAAAACCAACCCATAGGACCCTAAGGGATGACCAAACCTGACCCAAATTAACCCTAGGTCAGCCCAAAATCATCCCAAAAGAAAAGTGGACCTCACACAAGGGAATTAGCCATTAGACAACCCTCCCCACATAGGATTCCTTCCCCATTTGGTAAAGTCCACTCTCCCATCACTTGGGTAGTCATCCTATCGCCATATAGAGCACACCTAAGCTTCCTAGCCCACTATAGAATAGCTATGATCAGCCATGGACCGAGGAGAGTTCATCTCTTCCCCTCTCAAGCTAAATCGAGCACCTTATGGACAAAGAAAATAAGATCTCCCCCATACCATGATTGAAGACTCTTGTCATAGCTTCCTCCACTTTTGGCAAGCCATGTGGACCAGATGGAGACAAGTCTGGCGGTCTGAAGGTGACTGGTTGGTGAGAAAGTGGGATTGAATCCCGTCCATCCACCTCAGCAATTGAGGGGATATACCCCTCAATTTGAATAGGAATTAATGGCATTCTACTTCGTTTGAGCTAGAGAAAATGTTTTCGTGTCTCCTACAGCCCTTCCCCAAGCTTCCAAGCTCCCCCATTTTCTCCCTTCTTAGTTTTACATCAAACTGAAATAAGGGAGGCCTTCCTTGATTCAAACTCATCCACCCCTCAACCAAACTTCAATTAAACTTGCACACACCTTCTTGGACCTAATCGAAGCCAAGCAAATCATTTCCCAAGCTTCCAAGTCACCGGAGATAGGAGTTCGACTAAGACCAAACACCAAATAGGAGGAACTTGTCCTCTAGAGAAAACTACCTTAAATAAAAGCTCGTACGTCTCAATAAGGCTTCATTTCTACCAAACGAAGCTTCCTCAATCATTGGACCTATTGATTACAAGCTCCTGTGAGGTATGCCATTAAAATCGATCCTTGGATAAAAATAGTTTGGAGCTTTGTCAAGGAAACTTACACTTGAGCCCACCATAGCCGTTGAATCCTTGTGGATCCTTCACGCGATGGTGTGGGTTGAGTTTGGAGTGGATCTGAGCTAGGGTGAGCTCGGATTGAGCAATCCATGGCGGACGGGCTCCATTGTTCATTGTTCGTAGGAGATAGATCATGGGCCATCCATTCCAAATGATCGAAATGGATGGTCCTGATCTGATCACGCTTAGATCTCTCTATTTCTTCCTTAATCACAGGATTTAATCGTGGTCGTCCGATCTTAGATCAAACAGTCCATGGGAAAGCGCTTCCACCATAATTCGAGTCAGCGTCCCAATTTGATAACTTAAATAGCCTATCCCATCACACCATGTGAAAAGTGCACCGCATCAGCAACCACGTGGTGCCGACGGGATTAGTGCTTTAATTAGGCTTAATTAATCTGATTTTAATGCTGAAATTTCTAAAATTTATAACTAATCCTAGAAAAATCTAAAAAAAAAAATAATGGCTCATTTTAAAGATATTTCAGAGGGAAACCTGTTAAAAATATTATTAAGTGATTTTGAATAGTTATTTTTGCTTAATTTGAGTTTAATTAAAAAGGTAATTAGCTTATTTACTCTCTGATTAAGCATCTAATTAACTCCAAAATTTCATAGCATGTTTAGGGGGATGACCTCTACCTCTCCTATTTTTCTTGATATTTATTGGATTCTTAATGAGGGAAATTGGTTAATTGAACTTTAATTATCCTCTTAATTTAATTCATGATTAATTAAGCAAATGAATAGTGGATTAATTAATTAAGCTTCTTGCCATCTATTAACAATGAAAAGTCTTAGGGAAATGGTTTAGGTCTACTCCTTATGACCATTTCATTAAGCATTTTCATTTATTTCTAATTAATTAAAGCTTAAGTAATTAACTAGCCAGTTAATTAATCAATCAAAAGAAAAGGGAATTTAATTATTTCAAAACTTAAATTGATTGTTTGAAATGACTTAGGGATTGGGATTGAGGCCTCTTCCATGATCTCTTTCCCTAAGTTAATTTTGTTATTCTAATTAAAATATAATCAAAAGATATGATTAACCAATTAAGGTCTTAATTAAATTAATTTAAAATCTAACTTATTCCTAACTTTGATTAACCAACCTTGGGTAGTTCTTTAGATGTTTAATATTCTAAAGAAATTTAATGAAATTATGGTTAGCTTACATGTGTGAGAAAATCATAAAAGTAATTAAATAAATCCCTTAAGCTTAATTAACTATTAATTATGAGCCAATTGTGTTAGACCCCTTTCATTTCTTAGGAGCATTACTAATTTACTTTTCATGTGGTTGCATATCATATTGGCTCATCATTAATTAGTTAATTAACTTAAGATGATATAGGTAAGAGTTTAATTAATTGATTTGATTCATACCTCAACCTAATCAATCCATAAAAATCATCCAATTTCTTTCCATTAAATCAAATTAACTCACACATATGGGAAATGGGACTAGGATTAGCAAACCACTTTCACATTTCCTAAATCAAATAAAACATGAAATCAAAAATGGCATTAAGAAACTTTGGTTTATTTTAAATAATGTGTATTTAATGTGATTTCCCTTAGGAATTAGTTAGATTGAATGAAATTACATGCTTGTGTTTCTTTAATTCTTTCCGATCATGTTAAAATGTTGTATGCCACTTGTATTCATGTATTCACTTCTTTCAAATTAATTAAATGAAGATTATTTCCTTTATGTAAATTTGCATGTGTTGGCTTAAATTAAAAATATGTGTGTTTATTATCACTATTAATCTAAAATATATTTTCGAAAGCTTATTCATGAATAACTATATATATATATATATATATATATATTGTGAGTTTAGTTACATATACATAGGAGGTGCATGTGAATATAAGCTTAGTGTATGAAGTGAAGTCTCTTTCTTACGTTCATATGTTGACTTGGATAAATTTGAATGTTAATGGGTATATTAGTCTGGACATTCTAGGGATGCATGGCTTTAAGTATCCCCAAGGAGGTTCCTAGCTCACTCCCCTAGTGTAGAATAATGGCGACGTACCCGTTTGATTTCATTCTTATGCATTTTGACATTATAAAATAGATAGAGCTTTAATTCATTCACTTAAATAAATCAAACAAATGAACTACAATTTTTGCATGATTTTTCATTTTTATAGTTGTTTATACATCCATATGTATTTAAGAATAGCGGGTATATTAGTCTGGACTTCCCGGGGATGCACAGCTTTAAGTAGCCTCAAGGAGGTTCCTATCTCACTCCCCTCGTGTAGAACAATGGCGATGTACTTGCTTAAAACTTTCATGCATTTGAATATGTATTTAGCTAATGAATGAAAATCTCTTTTCCTATTAAAAGAACATGCATTCATATTTTTTCCAAGTGGTTGGATTGATTAGTCATATGATTTAGAGTTCTTTTCTTATACTTTTGTATAAGAATTTAGATAGAACTTTAAATTAATATGACAAAATAATTTAACCAAATGAAACATTAATTCTAAGTACATTTGCTTACATTCATCAATTAAGTGTGCTATGATATAAATTGCATATATAGTTATATTTATGACTAAGTAAAACTCACAAAATCGATTAAGCCACTTAAAGTGAAACCATCCTTCAAATTAAATCCTTTCTTACTTAGAAAATCTTAACTCTAAAGCCTAGTTTGAACATACCACACAAGCCTTAACACACACATTAGAATTAAGTCACCACTTCTAACTTTATATTAGGGTAATGCATGGTTTAATGTATATTTTATTTTGTGATGTATTATTGTAGATTGAATATTAGGGTGTATGCTTTGTAGACTGGATGTTAGGCCGTGATTAACCTAATCATGTTTTATGTGGGAGATTTTGCTTAAGGGGTGCTTGAAAAAAATTTAAATGCTCTCTTTTGCAAGTTGCTTAACCCCTAAGCATAATCAAGATTAGGATAGGTGGACTTGGTTACCCATGTGTAGAGTGCTAAGTTCAAACTATACATATAACTGCTTGGATTTTATGGTGTGTTTAGCTAACACTTGTCTTGCAGGTGTAGTTAGATTTACTTTTTCTATTTTTGATGTAATCTTGCATTAGGAATTAGGGTTAGTGTTATGATGGTGGCTAGAAGGCTTTATCTTGGGAGGCCCCATGATGCCTTTGAAGCAAGCAAATCTAAGTAAAGAAATAGAGAAGATATGAAGATATGAAGACCCTAAATAGCATTTATTTATTTGTAATTATAATTATTCATTTCTATACCGGGTTGTATAAGGGTAGAGCTCGGCTACCCATTTCTTTTTTCGGGTTGTACGATGATACCCGACCTCACTGGCCTGTTATTCTTTTCATGTTGAATTTAAATTGATTGATGCTTTGTTTACAATTGTGTAGTAGAAATGGCATGTATTTTCCTAGTTTCTTCATATATGATGATTTAATGTGTGGTATGGATCCGCTTAGGCTCTTAGAGAAAATAATTTTTTTACCCTAACTACAACTCATAATTAATTTTCTAAATAACTCATAATCTCATTTAAAGCGTAGGTATTAAATCAAGATAATTAGAAGATTTAGCAACCCCTTAGCTGGATGTTATATGCTTAATATCATGCACATCATCTTGTTTCATTCTTGCTAAGAGAGGTTTTCTATCCTTGCATGATAGGGGAAGACTTGACCTTTAAGGGTCTCCCTTGTGGTGAAAAACACATATTTCTCTCTGATTTAGCCAATAACCCTATTTTATCATGCATTTAGGCATATAAAATCCTATGTCCTATGTCGAAATAAAGAGTCCAAAATCAAATAAAAATTGATCAAATTTATATTAGACTAAGTCATTATTCATACCACTCATGCTCTAGTCTCTTAGGGAGTGGGTTTAAGGACTTTAGTTTCTTTCTAAATAATAGCATCCTAACTATCTTGCAAAATATATGACTTGACCACATAATTTTAAAATGTAGGAGGAGTTAGCTGGCTGCCACTCTAGGCAATTATAAGTCCAATAGTTGAGTGATCTACTCTCTCTTATGTAGGTAAATAATATACCCACTTTTCTCCTTAGATTTAGAATGTGCTTTGGCCCTCGCTAAAGCTTCCTAGATTTAGAATCTGAGATTGTTGTTTCCCTTTGGGCTACAAGTATAAATCCTCACCTCTTAAGCATTTCCACAATCTTGTATTGTGGGATTATAAGTCCTAGATTTTTAATAAAATTTTAACTCAAACACATGATTCTCTTCAATTACAAATATATAAAGCCCAACCATAGGATAGTTTGAGATGCTTACTAGGCTTCCTAGTATCATGAGCATCCCCTATTCTTCTCTTTTTTGCTTCAATAATAAGTCTCTTATTTTGATATATCCCACTTGATTTTTCAAACATAGCTAATTTATTAATAGTCCTATCTTTAAAATCTTTAGAGATAATAATTATCTACTTTAATTGAGAGTATTCTTAAGAAATTCATCTTACTTAGGATGTAATTAACTATGAGGGCTATGGGGGCTTGCCAGCATAGGGAATTTTAAAACTCGAGTTAAATAAACTCTGTTTTATTCATCCATGTGAAGTAGGAGAAAAATCACTGGTATATTTGAAGACCCATCATGCCTTAGGAGTCTTTATTAGGTGATTAGGTCCATTTTAGGGTATTGATTTCTATCTTTCGAGATAGTGCACTATTCCTTAATGTCGTACTCGAACACTTCAATAAGTACACCCTTAGATCTATGTAGTGTCCCCCACATACACACACATCTTAAAATAAACACCACAAATGCTATAATTAAAAAAATTTATAAATATCTTTACTTGTAAGTGTTGCTTTAGTCTTTGAGCATGATCTATTATGATAAGTAAGCTTAGTGACCCAAAGTAGAGTATTAAGCCCTAATATATGGAATATAACTGCTTGGTATGAATACATATTCTTTTGACCTCTATTTTTTAGGTATAGTTAGGTTTTAATTTTCATAAAAATATAATTTTTGTAATAAGCTTTGGATTATAACTATGGGGTTTAAAATAAGCAACAGGTAGAAGGCTTAGGCTTAAGAGGCCCTGTGATGCCTAAAGTATCCAATTTTTGAAAATAAATATGAAGATGAAGATTGAAGACCCCCATAGTTTTATTTCATTATAAACTAATTATAATTTAAGCTATATAAAGATAAAGCTCGGCTACCCAGCTTTATTTTTTTTCAGGCAATACCCAGCCAACCAACCTCTTATTCTTTTAATCGATGTTGTTTGTTTAGTTCATTTACATTGATTGCATAATATAAATGGCATGCTTTTCTTATGTTTCTTAAAGTTTAATTATTTGTTGTGTGACCTGGATACAATAAGCTCTTTAAGGACTTAAATTTTTTACCCCCATGAATCAACTTTAATTAAAATTTTAATAACTCATAATCTCACTTCAAAGCCTAAGTATTTAATCAAAAAATTAAAATATTTAATAACCCCTTAACTGTATGTTATATGTTATAATATCATGCATACATATTATTTCATGTATTGCAAATAGGGGATCTCCACTATTGCATAATAAGGGATAAGGCTTAACATGTGAGAACAGTTCCCTTGTAGTAGAGAATACTCATTCTCTTTAATTTAGTCCACAACTTTACTTCATCATATATGTAGGCATAAACATTCCTAAACCTAAGTCTAAAATGTCGAGTTAAAATTAAATAAAATTTATAAATTTTATTACATTAGTTTAAGATATAATTTTCATATCAATCATGATATGGTCTTTTAGGAGTAAGTTTAAGACTCTAGCTTAATTCTTAATAAATAACAATCTAGCTATCTTACATTTACATAAGACTGACCTACATAATTTTAAATTGTAAGAGATTTTAGCTGGTAACCACTACAGGTGGTTGTAAGTCCAAAAGAGTCGGAATGATTCGCTCTCTATAGAGGAAGTGAACTAATACATCCCATTTTTTTTAGTAAAATGAAGTCAAGCCCTTAATCTATATAGAGCACTCTAAATGTAGGCTCTAAAGTGGCCCATTTCTCTTTTGCTATGAGTGTAAATCCTCACTCTTAGACATTCCTATAATCTTGTGTTGTTGGGATATAAGTCTTAACCTTCTAATGAAATGCAAATTTAAATAATCATAATTCTTCTCTTCAAAAATATAAATCCTCACTATATGATAGATAGAAGTATTTATTAGGCTTCCTAGTATAATAAGCACTTCTTACTTATCTTCCTTTGGACTCTACAAAGAAATGTTCTTATTTGAGTTCTCCTATTTGATTATCCAAAGTTACGCCAATCCTTTGATCGTAATCTTTCAAAGTCTTTAGAGATACTAATTGACTACTTTAATTAAGAGTGTTCTTACAAAATCCTCATTTCTTAATATGTAATTAACTATGGGGGCTCCAACTTAAAATAAACAATGCTTCACTTCGCCTATTGAAGTAGAGCAAAAATCTCAAGTATATGCATGCCCATCAGTCTCCGGAGCCCTTATTAGGTGATTGAGTCCATTATATGGTAGTATATCTATCTCTCGAGGTAGTATATCATTCCTCAATGTCGTACTCGATCATTTTAATAAGTATCTCTAAAGAACTGCATGGTGTCCTTACAACTCTAAATATAAACACCACAATGTTAAAAATATTTTAGAAAAAATCACATAAATTTCAATTAATAAAATATGTATACAACCATTAATGTTTCATGATTTTTTGTCTTTTACCGCAATCCTTTTTGATTTGTCAAAAGGTGGATAAAATTAGTGCTATTAGTTTATTTTGTTTTGTCATGTTTGAAATTTCTCTTTACATAGTTTTTCATATTTTCTTGCACTTATCGCATATTTTTCTTTTTCAGCATATTTTTTAGGTATAAATTAAGGGAGAGTTGTCCCATTTTTTTTCTTTCACTTTTTATACTCTTATGCTCAACCAAAAAATTTTGTTATCATAAAAAATGGGGGGGATTGGTAACCCTATGAACCTTCACATAATATTCTAAGTTTTGATGGTCATAAATAATTTTGATTGAATAATTATTTCCGTTAATCAGTTGTGTGTGCAAGCTGGTATGCTTTCAATATATGAACTACAATTAAGTACCCTAATGAAAATTGACTCAGAAGGCCCGAACAATAGTAGATATTCAAAAGTTTAAACAAGAAAGAGCCCATCAAGACTAAAATAAGAAACAATTGATGCTAAAGACCCAAGTCAAGTTTAAATATTATTTTGTTATTTGTGGTATTTATATTTTATTTGCTCTCTATGTATTTGACATATGAATGATGAAAACTAACCAATCACACATATACCTGAAAGGATATAAAATAAAATTTAAAATAAATATTTTTTTTTGAAAGAAATTATACATTATGATCGCCATCTTACTAGAAGATTATCTATATTTGCTAAACATTTTTAGCTTCCAAAATTAAGTTGGTTCTCTTAAAATTATCAATTTTGAAATAATCATATTGTAAGATTATTTATTTTGTTAATTATTACAACTATCAAGATTAAGTCAGTTAATTTCAAATTTTGACTAATTTGATTGATCGTACAATATGATATTAATTGTACAATATGAATTTATTTGGTAACTACATGATTTTAATCTAGAATTTATGAGATTCAATTTTTGAGAATTTTACCTTTATTTGTTTATGTTGTATGATGGGTTAGCATAGGACGAAGTAATAGAGAATAAAATTTTTAGTTCTCATTATTATAGTATAAATAGTGGTGACTAATCGTATAATATGATTCTCCAAAGTTCTCAACGTTACAAAAATAAACTATTCATATAATACAATTATGGATTATATAGTACAATTGGGCCAATTTTTTAATAAAAAAATTTTCTAAATTTTTATTTAGCACCCACCCTCATAAATATCCCCTTTAGGGAGCCTAACCCTAATCTTGAATGTAAGAAAGCTTAAAGGAGGCTTAGGAAAATGTGTTCTTTTAGAGAAAAGTGGAGAAAATTCTTTTTATCTTCTTTTTCTCAAAAGATTTTCATGTTGGTACGATTGTACTTTGATTTTTATTGTTATTTTTCATCCACCTCGCCTTTGAGTCTTGAGCATTAACTTAAGAATTTGTTCTTGTTGAGAACTTGTGTAAGATTTTTGTTTTACTTTTACTTCAACTCTCAACTAGTGTTGTATGCAAAATAGTGCAATAGATTGTAACTCTATATTTATTCATATATAACATGTTTAATAAGTGATCATGGACAAAATATTAAAAGCTTTACATCAAAATGAATAATCTCAAAGATTTGACATATTTTTATTTATGTTAATAAATATGATTGTTTGTCATTTAACAAGTTGTTAATAACAACTTGATAATATATTTATTTAATAAAATTACATAATATTTTAATGATATATTATTTATTAGTTCTAGAAACAAAAAGAACTATTTACCTAAGAATAATATATGAAATATAGATTAAATTATTTATTCATAAATATTTGATCATTAATAACAACTTGATAATATATTTATTTAATAATATCATAATTATTTTTAATGATATATTGTTATTTTCATATTAATCTCTTATATTCAATATCTAAATGTTATAGTCAAATTGATAGAAATATAGATTAGATTTATTTGTCATAAATATTTGACCTTCATAAATATTTCAATTTTGATTATGCTTATAAATTTTTGACATTCAGCAATAAACTTTCATGTTTAAATTATCACTATAATTAAAGCTAGTAAGTTTATTTATGTCAAGTAATAAATTTAAATGTTTAAATTATTACAATAAAATATATACCTAATTAGACTCTGTATATTTGATTATTGCTGAATTTGTCAAAAATAAATAAATAATTTCAACAAAATTTTAAATTAACATTAGGATCATGTTCAAATTAGATTTGTACTCGATTAAAAAGTAGGATTCCACTTCATTGATTTAGTTACAATCCTACCCACCAACCAATACTTACGAATTGGATTCGGTGGAAAAAAAAAAAAAAGAACAATTCGATCTCCCCCGCACCACTAGAAGTTACAAGAAGCAGGCAGAACGATAAGGTGCAAGAGCTTCCATGTCAAGCTTCCGAATCCATAAAAGCAAACAGCACCACCCTTCCATTAAAGCAAAAGCAAATTCCCGGCATCCATCGCCACTACAAAAGCAAAAGGCACCAAGCTCTCCAGCTTCTCTCTCCTTTCCTCCGCCTGAAGCAAAAGACAACCAAAGAATCGATCGACATCGACAAACACATACCATGAGATAATGACCTCGCCGTCGACGGTTCGTAAGCTGGTCGTTGAGGTAATCGACGCCCGTGACCTCGTTCCCAAAGACGGACAGGGCACCTCCAGCCCCTATGTAGTGATCGACTTCGCCGGCCAGCGCAAGCGCACCCAAACCCGTGCTCGCGACCTCAACCCTCAGTGGCACGAGCGTCTTGAGTTCATCGTCTCTGATCCCTCTTCTATGGAGCTCGAAGAGCTCAATGTGGAGGTCTACAACGACAAGCGTTTTAGTCCTGCCACCTCAGCCGCAGCTCGAAAGAACAATTTCCTGGGCCGCGTCCGCATCTACGGGTCGCAGTTCGCTCCCCGTGGCGAAGAGGGCCTTATCTATTTCCCTCTCGAGAAGCGCAGTCTTCTTAGTTGGATTCACGGCGAGATAGGTCTCAAAATTTATTACTTTGACAACGATAAGATCCCAGACGAAGCCAAGAAGCTTGAATCAGTTTCCCCTCCTCCGCCTTCTGCAGCTCCGGAATCGCCGGAGATCCCCGCTCCCACCGAGGCCGCCATCGAGTCACAGTCTCCCCCTCCCATCCCTGTCATTGATGTTGAGGAGATTCCGCCGCCAACTAACCACGCACCACCTTCTGTGCCCGAGGATTCACCGCCACCGCCAAAGGTTAAGAAGGCGCAAAATTCAATCAGCACGGACCGTGTCCACATCGCCCGACGGCCAAATGGGACATCAGACTATGCCCATTCCCCGCGGGTCATCACCGGCCGGTTCATCTCCTCAACGGACTCATTGGTTCCCTCAGCCTACGACTTGGTGGAGCCAATGCAGTACCTTTTCGTTAGAATCGTCCGCGCTCGCGGCCTTTGCAAGTGCGAAAGCCCTTACGTCAAAATCCGGTCCGGTTCACATTTCATGCGGTCCAAATCAGCCCGCGAAGCGTCATGCAACCCGGAATGGAATCAAGTATTTGCTTTAAGCCAATCCAAACCAGACCCCACACTGGAGATTTCAGTTTGGGACGGTGGCCCCGGTGAAGCTTTTCTCGGCGGTGTTTGCTTTGACCTCTCTGACGTTCCTGTACGAGAACAACCTGACGGCCCACTCGCCCCGCAGTGGTATCACCTCGAGGGTGGTGAAGATCGCCATGTCAGCGGTGATATAATGGTCTCCGTCTGGCTCGGCACTCAAGCAGACGATGCTTTCCCTGAGTCCTGCAACTCTGACGCACCCTACATTATCTATACCCGCTCGAAAGTCTACCAATCACCAAAGCTATGGTACCTCCGTGCCTCAGTCATCGAAGCGCAGGACCTTCGCGTTCCACCACCTCCCCTAGGCTCCCCTGTAGATCTTCGTGTGAAGATCCAGCTCGGTTTCCAGTCTGCGCGTACTAGACGCTCGATCTCGAACTGCAATTCCTCTACCTTCTCCTGGCTTGAAGATCTAATGTTCGTTGTCTCAGAGCCACTCGATGACCAATTAATCATTCTTGTGGAGGACCGCTCCGGTAAGGATCCCATCCTACTCGGCCATGTTGTCGTCCCAGTGGCCTCCCTCGATCAACGCCTTGACGAACGTCAGCTTGTGCCTTCCAAGTGGTTCAGTCTTGATAATAGCGGAAGTAATGATCATGGGCATGCACTTGGAGTAGCTTATGGCGGGAGGATACAATTACGCCTCTGCTTGGAGGGAGGCTACCATGTACTAGATGAGGCGGCGCACTTGTGTAGCGACTTCCGTCCGACAGCGAAGCAGCTTTGGAGACCGGCGGTGGGGGCACTCGAGCTTGGGATTCTTAGTGCGCGTGGACTTCAACCAATGAAGACCAAAAGCGGGGGAAAAGGCTCCACTGACGCCTACTGCATTGCCAAATACGGGAAGAAGTGGACGCGAACGAGGACCATCACTGACAGCTTCGACCCACGGTGGAACGAGCAATACACATGGAAGGTCTATGACCCCTGCACTGTGCTGACGATTGGTGTGTTTGACAATTGGCGCATGTTTGCCGAAGGAGGAGATGGCCGCCCGGACTATCGCATTGGTAAAATTCGCATCCGTGTATCCACACTAGAAAGCAATCGTATTTACACCCAGTCCTATCCTCTTCTGGTGCTGCTCCGTTCGGGGTTGAAGAAAATGGGAGAAATTCAAATAGCAGTTCGCTTTGCTAGTTCGGCTTTACTACCCGACACCTGTGCTTTCTACTCCACTCCTATGTTGCCGCGGATGCACTATATACGACCAATAGGCATGGCTCAACAGGAAGCATTACGTGGGGCGGCTATTAGAATAGTTGCAGCATGGTTGGCGAGAGCGGAGCCGCCGCTTGGTCCGGAGGTAGTGCGTTACATGCTCGATGCGGACTCCCACTCTTGGAGCTTACGACGGAGCAAAGCAAACTGGTTTCGTATCTTGGGGGTCATCGCATGGGCCGTCGGGCTAGCCCGATGGCTTGACGACGTGCGCCGATGGCGAAATCCCGTTACAACTGTGTTAGTTCATTTTTTATACTTGGTGCTTGTGTGGTACCCGGAGCTTGCCGCCCCAACAGCGAGTTTATATTTATTTTTAATCGGGGCATGGTATTATCGATTTAGGCCAAGGGGGCCAGCGGGAATGGACGCGTTGCTGTCACAGGCGGAAGGAGCAGAAGCAGAAGAGTTAGACGAAGAGTTTGACAGTGTGCCGACTGGAAAGTCGGTGGAAGTGGTGAAGATGAGATATGATAGGTTGAGGATGTTGGCAGCAAGGTGCAATCGGTGATGGGAGATTTGGCGGCGCAGGGGGAGAGGGTGCAAGCATTGGTGTGTTGGAGGGATCCAAGGGCGACGAGGGTGTTTATTGTGATATGTTTGGTGATGTCACTCTTGCTTTATGTTGTGCCACTGAAGATGGTGGCAGTGGCACTGGGGTTTTATCTTTTACGGCATCCCATGTTTAGGGATCCTATGCCACCTGCAGTACTAAACTTTTTTCGGCGCTTGCCGAGTCTATCTGATCGATTGTTGTAGGATGGGAGCTAGGTTGGTGATGAAAGGTGAGAATGGTAATTAGCATGTATTAAGCAATGTTTTTTGTTTGATAAATGGCGAAGGCAGATTGATATTGTACAGTGATTTGGGAAATAACAAAGAGTAGCGATTTTAAAGTCTATTTTTCTTACATTAACCATCTAATGTGGTTTTTTTTATTTCAAAAATATCGTGCATAAAAATTATATAATTTAAAATAATATTTTGATATTATTTTAAATTTTCATTAGATCATTTATGTAAACCAAATTCAAATTATATGTTACTCTTGAAATAATAGGTTATTGATGGCACAAAATTTGATTGTCTGATCTATTTTTATTTAAACATCAAATACATCTAGTTAAAATAGATATAACTCAATTATCATAAGTTTATCAGCTCTGCCAATCTGTGCATTATATACAACTATGTTAAGCATTACATTATCATTCCTTATTATTAGCTTCAATTGGTATAGGTATCATATACACCTATTTGAATAGAAATTTATCATTACTCTTTTTTTAGCTTACCTTAATTAAATATCATATAAATCTAGTTAAATTATCCCTAAACTTGTGCTCATAATCTCCAACTTGATCAATTTTATTATAACAATAATATTATATTTAATAAAGGTACCATCATATTATTTGTGATTCAATTTCATATAATATACACTAATGAGTCTTAGTACAACCCAAATTTCTTAGTACACCATTTTAATCTAGTAAAGTTTTGCTTGGCTTAGATAAGATCCAAACCATAGTTTAGTCAATTCTTGTCACTTCTGAAAACCCAAATGATTAATTAAATTTTCCCTAAGCAAATTATGACTACACCTACTCACTATGGCTCATTCGAAATGCATTCAATACTATAATAAACTAACGTAAGTCAAATCCTAATATCTTAAATGCACTATGCTAGCTATGACCCAACTCATAACTTAACCTTTGATTGAATTGATCCAAACCCATTATGGGTTGATTAATTAGATTCAAGGTCATCCTTTTCTCATTAAGCCAACTTAAAGTTGAATTAAATCATACATAAATGAATTCTACGTTAGTCAAACCAAAGCTAGGTCAAATATAACACTACTTAGATTAAACCACAATCTAAGCTAATTAGTCTACATTACAAATTAGACTCGCTCAAGCCACTCAATTTGAATTGAATACACTCAATTAATACATCAGTCGGCACTAATCTCACATAAATTATATATTTTAGTAAAAGTTAATCTAATTCAAACACAAGAAATAACTTTAGTTTAATCCCAAATCAAATAAAATTGATTCATGAACTTAAAATTTTGAATTAAAGACTAGCCTAAACTAGCCCAAACTAAGCTAAATTCCCCATGTAGTTGGCTTAAGTTAAGAAAATGATGTCTAAGAAAAAAACATTCATTAAATGTTAAAAAAAGTTCTATAACACCAATTTGTGTTATTGTACTAGCCTTTAAGCTATCGATCAACATAAATTGCCTACCATTAAAACCATGAACTTAAAAATGGAAAAATTTAAAACTTTGATGGATCCTTGGAATGAGTTTCTTCCAAGGCTTTATAGATGTTTTAGGAGCAGTGTATTAATATTGCTTGGGAAAATTAGAGTTGAAGTTGAAAGAATTTAAAATGACGGTTGGTTGGCTTGAGTCTGCTAACAAGAATAGCACTCCCCTTAGCTAGGAGCTTACTCTTGAAATTAGGTGATGAGGTTTTAAAATACTTGATATATTGTCATTTAAAATTCTGAGAAATATGGAGGGATATTTTAATTAATGATATAGAATTTGATGTAACTTTTCAAGGATCATTTGCTCATTCAATATGAGTAAAACCTAGACTAGGTCATCTTGACCTACCTTTCACCAATTTTTAATGACTAAACATATTTTACATTTTTTTAAGGAAAATATTATAATTTGGATATAAAATGTTAGTGGGATGTTGGGGAAGCCTAAATCTTTGTTTCTTTTTAACTAATAAAAAAATGCTAAAATAAAATGCCTCACTAAAGCTCTGAGAAGGTGAAGTTCTTTACTAAAAACTTTCAAAAAAATTTCATAGCCATAAAAATTATTTATGTTTGCAAATATAACATGTTTAAACATATTTTCAGGATTTATATTTAATAATTTAAAATTCTTTAAATGGAGGAAGTGATTCCATGTTTAGATGATGTGGTTAGCCCTTTGCTGGAGGAGAGGTGGTTCGCCACATTAATAAAGAGTGGGTAATGAAGTAAGTGTTGGCTTTGATGTCTTGTGACCCATTATGCACTTGTAATATGCACGAAGTTAATCTCTCCTCAAATAGAAGCCAAGAATTCAAGGTAAAATCAAAAACCATAAAAAATTGTTAAATTTTTTAACTCTGATAAATTTTATTGATTCACTATATTTCTAGAATTTGAGTTATGACTAATTGACTCATGTGCACCTTGATAATACATATCAAAATCAAATAAGCACAGTACATAATAATATAAACACATAATAAAGTAACATTGAATCTAGTCACCTTAAACAATGTAAAACTTCATAAAAGATAGCTAAGCTAATTGTCTCTTTTACATAAGCCTAATAATAGACCAATGATGCACTACATCAACTTTCATAGATCTAAAATATCTTTTCTTTAAAGTTTTGAAGTTCCATTTATAATATTTGGAGCAAACTTAGTGAATTTCTCTAATGCAAGCCATATGTCATTAGATAGTGGTTTTTCCTTTTCATCATATGGTGGCTCATCTACAACTATGCTCTTGACCTCAAATTATCTGTTGTTCATTTGCATTTGGTTGCTTTGATTACATGTAGAAGAGTTAGTATCCAAATTATCACATAAAATATCTCCTTACAATAATAAAATATCTTTAATATTAAATATATGTATATGACATTTGATTATTTTAAAAAGTGTACATTTGGTTACTTTTGTAAAGATTTGAAAAGCCCACAATCCCATATTTGAAGCTTCTAATATTTAGTGGTATTCCACTCAAGTATTTTTTTTTCTCTCCACCATATATTCATGCTCATTATACCTTTTTGTGCTTTTAGATTTATTTATAACCTCTCATAATCATTATTATTTTATTCAATTATTTTCATATATTTTTTATGAAGAATGTAAAATATTTAGAAAAGATAAATATAAAATCAAAAGATGGAAGAGGTGGACCATCAACATCCTTTTGGGAACATAATCATAAATTATTTCAATTAGTGCTTTCTTGGAGTCTTTAAAAATAGCATTATGAAATGTAGATCCTAATTGCCTAATTTGTTCCCCCATTAAACATCTTAATAGGTTCCCTAAGGACTTCTTCAGCACTTTTATTTGTCCATTTATCAATGGGTGACAAGTTAAAGGAAATTTAAGTGTAATATCCAATATAGTTTTTATAGGATTCTTCTAAACTATGAGATAAATCTAACATTTTTATCTCAAATTGGAATCTTAAATAATCCCTATAGTTTGATAATTTTCTTTAACAAATCTTGTAATATAAAATGAATCTAGCAATATTGCAAGGAATGAAGTATGTCATTTTAGAGAATTTATCAACTACAATAAAATACCAACTACTCTCTTCTAGGTGCCCTAGGTTGTCCCAAATAAAAATTTATGATGGTGCACAAGCACACTGATGCCTAATCACAATAGCTAAAATAAGAAATTTGAAGAGGTAAATTGATGGTCCCATTACAAGAAGCAAGAAGGCTAATTTTAGGAGATTATTATCTAAAGACATGAAGATATTTTTAATTGCATTGCTATGTTAGCATTACTTTTCATGTAATGTATATGTGGTGTAATTATGTGAAATGATGTAGAACTTTTTATGTATGATGACTTTAGTGTAATTTTAAAGTGACTAAAGTGCTTTTTTGTAATTATAATTAATTATTTAGTAATTAATCAATTTAATTACCTAAAAGAGAAGGGGTGGCTTCGTAGGTTTGGAAGAAAAAGTTACACCATATGAAGTGGGTCCCCCCCCCCCAAATTCTCTCCATGTGAATTTTGAATCGTTGTATATAAGTCGAGTAGCAACATGGTGGACTCAAAATAAGCAACATAATTGGTGAGGTTGGTTCTTCTTTGGTAAGGCTCCAAATCGGTATTTTGAATTTAAGTGATAAACATGCTTCTACGATGGCCCTAGAGAATGCATGCACTAGTATCATATTTACAACTAGCCTTTTTAGCTTAGCTTTATCATCACTTAAGTGAGAAGACACATTGTCATTATTGGAAGTTGAGGTTAAGGCTTGCATGTTATGCCTAATGCACATGATTATTGAATTAGAGGACCCTTCCACTTCTAACATCCTTAAAACTTCTCATTGCATTCTATTCATGGTGCATTGAACTAGGTCAATGATGTGATCTACCATTTCCTTTAAGTCTTATTATGTGGCAAAGTGTTGGGCAGTCCATTCCATGATGGTTGAATAGTCTCGAGTGGGGGTGTCTTACTTCACAAAGACCTCAACTTCTTGTCTATGGATTCTTTCCACACTCACTGTGCTAAAGAGAATGTTTGATCCAAATTTATCCATGGATCAATGCAAGACCTTACTAACATGTCTACCTGGTTGAGAGTAGATGAGGGGTCAAAAAAAAAGGTATGGATGAAGGGACCAAAGAGGATGTAAGAACAAAATTTATCTGTGGACAATGTTATACTTTACTAAAGAGTCTAGTTAAGAGTAAGAGGGGATAGATTAAAAAAATGGTATTGATGAAGGGCATACAATCAATAAAGTAATAAGTTAAATGATAACTAGATCTAATTAGGTTTAGGGATGATTTGGTTGCATCCTAAGTGAATTAATTGAAGATTGGGTTGAGATCCTTTTGAGTTATGCCATTAATAATTTCCTTTATTAGTTTGTCTAAGTTATCTCACTTGATGGATTAGCCTTGGATTAATGCTTGGATTGTGTCCATTTAATCATTAATAAACTCTTTAATCAAAGGGTTCTAATGATTTTAAAATTTATGGAGTGATTACTTTAGGTTTAGTCCATTTTATTGTAATTGGATTTGAATTGATTTTAATTAAGTCAAATAGTTTATTTGGTTTAATTATAATATGTTTATTTTTCAATTAGGTTAATCCAAGCAATTTGTAATGCATTGGATCAAACAATTTAAAATGTATTTCAGTTTGAATCAATTTGGCCCAAGTTGGGCTTAATGTGTTAAGTTTGGGTTCATTTGGGTCAAATGACTGAATTGGCCAAATTGGACCCAATGATGGATTTGTTTATGTTCAATAATCATATTCAAATGATTTTGAATAATTAATTTGAGTTTATTTAAGTTTTATTTGGGTTTAAACCTAATAAGATCCATTTAGGCCCATTTAGGTTAAATGACCTAATTAGACTAATTAAGGCCACATTAGACTTATATTCTTTTAAATTCATGTTTACATATGTTCATATCATCATCATATCCATTTGGAATGATTTTATTTGGTCAAAATTTGATGGTTTGACTTTTGACTTGGTGGGACCCACATAAGTCAAACAAATGTAAAATGGTTGACCAATCTTTGACCTTTGGCTTGGATTTGGATTCATTTAATTTTATATCAGGGTTTTATTCTTCTAATTTAATTTAATTTGGGTTTGGTTTGGATTCAATTTTAATTTTCTTAGGTTTATATGGTCATTAGCTTAATTAGATAATTTGGTTTAATTTTATAATTAAACCATAATATAGACCTAATCAATTTCAAACTTAGAGTGGTGTATGTTTAGGTTGAATATTTGGGTTGAATCTAACTAAACCCATTAAGTTAGATTAGTTTAAGGAGAGTGCATTAGATACCTAAGTGCTTAGTTAGGAGACTTTCTGATTTAGGATTAAAAGTCATGAAGATTGTCTTTGGAGGGAATATTAACATCATCTAAAAATGAGGTCAACAAATTAAACCCCAATATATATAGTGGACTATTCAAAGTACACTACAAATGTTGGTGTTGACTGAATTAGTCGACATTATAAGCATAAGCATGTAGAGATTTTACTTTTAGTTTTGAGTTTAACTTTATATTTTGATTTGATTGTGAAAGATAGGCATAAATATTCCTAAGTTTGTTTTATTTTAAAATGAATCATTCTTAAAATTTAGTATTCTTAAATATTTAGGTTTACTAAATTTTAAGAAGAATAAAGATGTCCTTAAGAGTAGATCTAAAGAAATATCTAATCCTAACATAATTATGGTAGCCAAAGAAAGTGTCTTGAAGAAACTTTGACTTGTATATCAAAGATTTTAATCCTATAGGTTTTTAATGGCTATACTAAGAAGAAAGTCTAGGGACTTATATCTTCTCGCATAAACTAGTCAACAGGATAGTTGTAATGACTAACCAACCTAAAGAAGGATTTATAGTATATCCTGAAAATTTCTTCTTTTAGACAAGATGTCTACTATGAGACTTAATCTCATATAGTTAACTATTAAGAAGAAGTCTTCAATTGTTTTATGTCTTCTTAAATAGATATAATGATAAAGAGGGGTCCAATTGACTTATTATTAAACCTATAGATTTTGGCTTTAAAGAAAGAGGTCTTCATGACTTATTCCTAACCTAAATAGCCTATAGGGATGGGTTTCTTTAATGACTTATTCCATTTCCTACATTCCCTTTACTTGAAACTAGAATAGGGGCCATAATGACTTAAAACCTAATCTAGTAAAATTTAGCTAACAAGAAGGGGATTTCAGTAGCTTAATTCCAACTTGAATAGCTTAGATAAAGGAAAGGGTTTTTAATGACTTAATCTTATTCCCAACTTTTGGATTAATAGAGTAGGGGCCTTAAAGATTTTGTCCTAATTTAAATAATTTATATGATAGAGAAAGGGGTTCGAATGACTTTATCCTAACTTTATCATTTAATAGGATGCTTGCTATGGGGTTTACACCTATGTGAATAGCTATTAAGATGGGGCCTTTAGTGGCTTAATCCAACTTAGCTAGCTAAGAAAGAGGAAAGGAGTTTTAATGACTTGTTCTAATCCTCAATACTTTTGGCAAATATAAGAGGGTTCTTCATGACTTAATCCTAACCTAATTAACCAATTTGATAGGGAAGATGTATTTAATGACTTTATCCTAACCTATGAATACTAGGAATGGTGTCAAAAAGGATTACTCCAAGCCTATGGAAAACATGAGGAGGATGATATGAAAGGCTTTATTCCAGCTCAAGGTAAGTGTGGGAAAAGTGTCCTAAAGAGGTTTACTCCTATCTTAAAGAGATTAAATTTTGTGTTTCCTCATAAAGTAAATATGACTTGAAGTCATTGCACATAATTTTTAAGAAAGATAACATTCAAATTTGAACAAAGTTACAAAAGAAATAAAGAGAAACAAAATTTAATTTTATTAATCATTATTCGTTCGAAACACAGTACAAGTTACACATAATATTTCTTTAGATAACATCCATTGATTGGTGGCATTGGACGTTCACCATTATAAGTAATAAGTTGGTAAGAACCTATTTTATAGACTTTTTCCACTACGAATGGTTCTTCCCAAGTTGGCTTGAACTTGCTGTTGATCCTGCGACTATCTAAAATTGGCCGTTTAAGAACCAAAATTAAGTCTCATACTTGGAAAGTTCTAGGAAGGATCAATTTATCATGTGCTTGAATCATATATGATTGGTACAGTTCAAGGTCTTATTGAGCTTTCAAGCTTTCAGTGATGTGGTGTTGAGTGCCTATGTATCTCTTTACAAACATGCCCTCTAATTTGATGAAAATGTGCATCGAACCATTGGGCAGATCTACATACCTGTCAAAACCAACTCCGCTCAAGCTACTAATGAACTGTCTAAATAATAAAGTATTGCTCCCGCCGGTAATGCAATAACTTGCACGAAAGTGAGCTAAATGTTGTCTGGGGTACCTAGTCCCATCGAATACTTTAAAAGAAGAAGGCAAGAATTCTTTGGGGTAAGGAACATAATCAAATTTCTCAGGGTCAGATCTACCCTTCGAAACCAAGGTCATGCCTCATGATTGTGTGAGGGCTTCTTTTACTAGTTGTTCCACTAATGATTTAAATTTAGTTCTAGAGGGTACGCCATCGACAAGCTTTGGCTCCTGGCAGTACTCCTCTAAACCAAACTCAAGTCATTAGTGGGACGTGGTAAGTCGGCCTGCTCAATCTGGTGAGCTCGTGAAGATGAGGGGATCATGCTCTAGAGTGATTACATAGTAATAATCATCTTCTCCATCCTCTTTTCCAATGAAGCAATCTAGTCATCTTTCTTTTGAATTTGAAGGATGAATTATTGAGTGGAATTTAGCGCAAGATTTTATGGTGGTTCATCCTTCTCCTTTTTTGATGATCTAGTGTCTACCATGTAGATATAGCTATATGTAGTCTTGATTCATCATCTAGCAGATCATCCTACTCTAAATCATTGTGAACATTCTTTTTTCTTTTTTGCATTTTCTTCATCCTCTTTGACAATAGTTTCCATTTCTTATTTAGACAGATGAAATGGAGTACCATTGCTATCGAGAATGATATTAGACTCATCACCCACATCCATGGGTCTTATTTTGAATTCTTCGCCTTTTATGCTCTCTTGAGAAGCAGGAACTTTCTCAAGGGTGGCTCCCAAGCCAAGGTGACACTCATCAGTAGTTTCTCAAACATGTGGAGATGGAAGAGGAGACTCTATTTTCTTACTAGAAACATAAAATGATGAGGGCCTTTCAACTCGAGGCCTAGGTGAAGATGATAGAGACATGTCTGGAGTAGGCCTAGAGATAAGTCTCTCTAGAGATGTAGATTGTAAAGGTGGTGATGGCACCTTAGGCTCAGGAGCTAGTGGAACCTTCCTAACATAAACTCTCTTATTTTATTTTCTAAGAAGGACCCTATCTCTCCCTAGACTAACAAATTAATCTCTGTGCCATGTCAATGATTATCTAGGGCAATGGTATCACTCTAATGCTATAGGCACAAGATAAGAAGACCTTCTTCTATCATAAACAACCACCTTACCCTTCCCTTTATAATGGAAAGTGCTAGGTCTACCTAAGAATTCTTTTCCTAGGCTTCTTGATGCATGATTCTTCATAGCACTTAATAACTCCTCCTTAGTGTATGAGTAGGGTCGAGGGATTCTATGAAGGATCTGATGCAGCCTACCATGAGATTCTTTATTTAACAGTTTGAAACTTTTCTTTTCTTCATGCATAAAGGGGCGAGGTGGAGAACTCGCAATCCTAGACACATCCTCCTCTCCATGGGCAATAGACAGAGGATGATATCTGCTTCCACCTAGGAGAGGCAAAGTATTTGTGAGGGTAAAGCCATCTTTTTCCCTAGCTAATTATATATCTAGCATTTCCTTTTATTTTCTTTCCCTAAGGGGTACCCTCCTAAGCCTTCTACCACTATTTCTCTTTTGACACTTTGTCATCTCGAGGGGCTCAGAGGTGGAGCCTATCTCAAAAGTACTAAATGGGAAAGGAGCAAGTAATGCCTCTTAAGTGGGCAGCTTAAGTTTCTTTTGAGCAGGACCTAGTTGTATCCTCTCAATAACCAAATCAATAACCTTTCTGCCTTCAACAGAAGCAGGAGGGGGTGTACTAAAAAAATTCTAAAATGGGTTGCTTATTTTTAAGTGATGCCTCAGCAATAGGACCAAGAGTCTCCAATTGCAATGGTATTCAAGTTTTCAAAACCAGCTCCAAACTTAATGATGGAGCCATCAGCCAATCAGCTACTATCCACGGAGAAGTTTATCTCGGATGTAGCTGGAAAGATAAGTTGTCCAACATTTCTGTTGACAAAATAGTAAGTTTTGAATGAGAATTATTGAATAATAACAAAAATAATCAAAATGTAGTCAAAAGACAGACTTTTGACCTATTAGAAAATTTTAGCCAATTTTATGGCTATGATTTTTTTATTTTATTTCAAAACATATTTTTCTTAAAAATAGAGGAATTATAAAATCTACGATTGATTTTCACTAATGGATAGTTCTATATTCTCTCTTTTGTTATGTTGAATATGCTCTACCAAGGATGAAATGGAGAGATATTCAACACGAAGAAAGACAATGTGGACCCATGTAAACACAAGTACATTATCGATCATAGAAATAATAACTTATTTATAAAGATGGAGAGAAGAACTAATTCCCAGTGGAGTCACTAGAAAATATAATCTAATGAGTAAAAATATGTTTGGCATCACGTAGAGTTTAGAAATTTCTTATTTGGATGATCAAATGTGTCATTAAAGAATAAATATATTATCTTGAAAGATAAATATGTTATCTTATAATGGATTTGATCATTCAATAAGAGACCCCTAAAGCTAATGTGTCTTTCATGTACCAGAGATTTTTTTCCTGAACTACATGGAAAGTAGAATATAGTTTATTTTAAACTAGGTTCATGGTTCCCTATAGAGGCAAGCTCCTATAGTTAATTACATCTTAAAAAGAGTCTCTTCCTAAGAATACTCTCAATTGAAGAAATAAGTCATTATTTCTAAAGATTTCTAAGTTGATTTTCAAAGGATTAATTCATGGAATTTCAACTACGATTGATCCAAAGTAGAGAGTTATTTTCGAAAGCCAAATGGGATGAAGTAGGAAATGTTGATTGATATTGGGATGCCTAGTAGGCATTTCAACTATCCTATCATTGGGCTTTCAATTTTAGAAATTAATTCAGATTTTGAATTGACATAGTTTTAGAAATTCAGGGCTTAGATTCTAGTAGCACAAGATTATAGAAATGCTTAGTATTGAAGACTTAATCCAAAGAAGATGCATTAGAGCCTAGGTCTATAAGTGCTTCTAACACATGTCAGATGCTTAACCTAATTTTATTTTGAGAATTATCGACCATTCCTCTCACTTGAGGGAACTAACCTATCCCTAACTCTTCCAGACTTATAACCCACATGGAGGGGCTGCCAGCTAACACCACCTAACCGAATTTTTAAATTCATGATACCAAGTCTTATGAATGTAAGATGGTTAGGATGTTTTCTTTTTAAGAAAGGAATCTAAGAATTTTAGACTCACTCCTTAATCCCTAAGATAATGTAGGGTATAAAATGCACTATCTAATGCACATTTTTAAAAATTTTAACATTTTGACTTGATAATCATTTTAGACCATGGGTATGCAATTTATGTTGACATACTATACAATTAGAAAAAAGTCATGAGTCAAATCAATAATAGAAGGCAGGCTTTCCCAAGAAGATGGCGGGCATCCTCAGAGGTCAGATGCCCCTTATGTGCAATGGGAGAAGTTGCTCAATTCAAGGATTGAAGCAATGACTACATGATTTTTAAGAGCTAACTTATTTCTAATTAATTTAAAGTTATTCCTTAGGGCTTTAAATTTATGAGGTTTTGAATTGCATTATTTATGTTTAAATTGGTTAAATTTAATTGGGTAGAAAATTTTAATTTTTTCTTATAAACCTATGTCCAAGCATTCATCATAGAAAAGCAAAATAGAGAAAGAAACCTAGAATAGTAAGTTTTATTGTACACTTAAGATAAATTAAACCAATTTAAATTTATAAAATAAGCCAATGCGGTTGGGTACCACTATACATCACGGGAGAAAGGAAAATGTGCAATCAAGCTCTGCCCTTATACAGCCTAGCTGAGAACTACAAGTCTAGATCTATTGATCTTCTTTCTAGGATTATCTCCTTCTTCAGGGACCTCCATTGGGCTTTATAGGAGACCTATGCACCATCGCTTGGTAGGGTCAGCTCCTGCTAATCCTAAACCCTACAGATCCCAACCTAATTCTAAGCTCAAATTTATAATTTTAAATTTAAAAAAATGCTAAGCCCTACAAAACAAATATCAAAAAACACAAACAACATAGACCAGTTATATTTTACATGCATACAAGCTTAACATTAGTTGTTGCCAAGCTCACCTATCCTATAGGCTATGTTAAGGGACTATTCAGCACCAATAATCAAATAACAATTTTATAATTTTAATTTATGATGACAGTCCCTTTAACACAGCTCCCTACAGATGATAATGTCAATTCTAGAAACAACATCTTACCATCTAGACTAACAATAATCAATCCTAGCCATCCAGTCTAAAATAGTACATAGTAAAATAATAAAAGCAATTCTCATTACAACATTATAGAAAATTACAGAAAATCACAGAACAGTCTAACCTAAGTCTAAGGTCTATAACCTATAACTCTAATGTGTGAAGAAAGAAGGTTTGTGTGGCAAGACATTAATATACTTTTAGGTTTTAATTTTTGGTTTGAGTATTTTTTTATTTACCTTTGGATGATTCCAATTTAAATGATTTAATAATTTACTGATTTTTATTTTCATTTTAGATACATTTTATCATATTAAAGTTAGATTAGGTTTTTTTTAAGAATGAAGAATACAATAGGCTACATTTTGGGTGGAGCCCATTTCATTCAATATCCTAGGTTCTAATAAGATGATATCTTTATTCTAAGGTAAAGATTCATCATGAAAGTCTAACTAAAATCCTACGTATTTTAATTGAACTTTTCTTTAAATTTAGAAGTTTGAATTAGTTTGGTTTATTTGTTTTAAATTTCTTTATTCTCTTTCATTTAATATTTTATGTTTTGCTTTATTTATCAACAATGTTGTGATTAATTTTACTCGAGGTTTTAATTCATTTGTTATTATAATTCAATTTAATTTTCTCTTTAAGTCAATTCACTTGTTGTTCTAATTTTAGTTTCATTTAATTCCTTGGTTTAATATTGTGATATTGATATTCATCATTTAATTTCTTATTTTATTTATTTTTATTTTACATGTTTGTTTTATTGATTATGATGATTTATATCTTTTTAAATTTAAATTATTAAGTTTACTTTACTTGTATATTAAATCTATTCTTACTTGTATAACTTTAGATTCATTAGGTTCTTAATGTTTATATTCCTTGAATTAAAATTTATCTTTGTTTATTGGTTTTATTTATTTTGATTTAAGGTAAAGCTTTATGTACAATTTCATTTTATTTTTATTTCATTTATTTAATTTCAAGATGCTTATAGTTTATTCATTATATTTAAGTGTAAGTATTTATTCATTCAATTCAATTTAATCTCATTTGTTCATTTTCATTAATGTTCATTAGCCTAAGTAAAATTATATTCAATTTATTATGCTTACAATTATTCAATTTATTATTCTTTAACTCTATATCTCATTTATATTAATGATTCTTTCTTGTTTTAATTTATTCATTTCATGAAATTCTTCAAGGTTTGTTAATAAATTTGGGCTTAGATAATTAATTTCAAATTGTATATATATTATGGAATGGTTTAATTTAGTTTAAATAATTTGAAAAGAATGATCATTATATCTTATGGAGAGAATAATTAGCCTAATGTAATTCCTTCTTTTCATGACTTAAGGAATTTAAAGAAAGGTTATTCCTTTATATATTAAATTTTCCTTATCTAACTTTATTGTTTTAAGTTTAATTCAACCTAGCTTAAGATTTTAATTATACTAAACCTTTCATATTTGCATTTATACCATTTCACTCCTTAATCCAAATGGTTTAAACATAATTATATATTGATAACTTATGAATTTTAGTGGTCAATATGCTTTATATTCGAATTTATAAATAGAATTATTATGGTTTAAGGAAATATTAGTGTTAAATATGGTTAAGTTTCACAATTTTCCTTTAATCTTGATCTTTAACTTAGGATTATTTAGGTTCAATTATTTTCAGTTGGTTTAAGTATTTTATTTAAGTGTTTCGATGTCAATTATAATGTCTTAAATTTATATTTTTAATTTTATAATTTTTGTAGTTTTTCTGATTTAATATTTCCCTTAAATTGACCTAGAGACTTGGAAATTCAAGTACTCCCAATCAAGAAGTCAAATGGATTTGAAAATTTTATGGTAAGTGGGGTTCCTTGCCTATTTAATTTTCCTAAAGTTTCACTTTGATCAGTTATATAATTAGAGTTTTAATTATTTTATTAAAACTTAGATTATACATGATTTAGTGAAAAGTTTTAAAAGTTTTATTTTTCCTTGATTCCTCTCTGGAATATGCATCCAAAGAGGGTTCATTCTTAATTTTTGGGGTTTTAGTTGATTTATTGTGATTTATTTAAGTTTAGGCTAATTAATTAGATTAATTAATTTAATTAATAGCCTAATTAAGCCATTTTGTAATTTATTCTATTCCCATGGGTTTCATTGGCTTATTTATGATCATTAGAATATATTATGGTGTTTTGAATTAATTTTATGAATTTCCATCCTTTATTTAATTTGTTATTAATTTATTTTATCAAAAATGAAGGTTTAGGGTTTGAAATTTCCAATATTAAGATTTATTGCTTAATAAATTATGAAACACTTACCTAATGTGTGTCTTAACATAAATTTCAATTCCCCAAAGTTTCATTTCAATTTGATTATTGGTTTGGGATTAATTGGGATCTGAAAATTTTCATTCAAAACCAAATTAAAACTAAAATACCCAAAAATAATTTAGGAATTTTAATTTTAATGAATTTCTCTCATCAAGATAAATCCATAGAGCCTAAGTTTGTATTTTTTTTTATATTTAATTTCCTATGATTTTTTGAATTTTTAAGCATTTTTCTTAATTTTTTAATTCAGAATACCCAAATTTTTCATTTTGATGCATCAGATCCACTTGGATTCGATGTGGCGCCGCTTTTCGCAAGGCACTATGTCATCGTGCCACACGAGATCCATGTGGATCCGTGTTTAAAAGGAGGTGCACATGGGTTAATTATGAACAGTCGTGATTCGACCTGCAGTTCATCTTATCATATTTAATCAGAAATCTGGCTAAATCTTAGCCATCCAATCCTTTTAAAAGGAAACGAACGGTAGAGATCACATCTCCAACGGTGATGGCGAGGCCGAGAGGCGTCCATCATTTTTGGATAATTTACGACTATCCAATCATCAATTGAGCAATTTTGATTGCAAATCCATCAGTGAATAAAAATATGGAGATCTAAATAGTCTAATCTCACTTAAGATCAAAATCCCTTCGAAAAGTACCAAACCCGAAAGCTCAAGGGAGATCGTTAATGGCATACCTTGGTCCTGACGATCTTCGGTGGTGGGGTTAACTCCAATAGCTACGAAACGATGTAGGAAGCTTGTGTGCTGAAGGAATTGAGTTTCCTCCCTCTGGATTGCCTCCTAGACCAATCTCGGCTTTGGTCGTTCTCTACCCTCTCGGCGGCAAGGGGATCGGGGTAAGATGGGCTTCAACGTCGTGTGAGGTAAGGATGGTGATGTGATGGTTTATTTCATTTGAAAATAGTTTTATATCAAGATGCTACTGAAGTCAAGTCTCTTAAGCATTGTTTTCTTCTCCTCTTGGTTGGCTGAGGTGATTGCAATTCTTGAAACTTAGTTACATTGCCTATTAGTCATCCAACACCTGCCTAAGCTAAAGAGGTGGATCGGGAATGAGGTTATAGAGTTGGAATTAGCTTTACATGCCTTTGACTTTCCATGGCATCTTCTTGGATTTGGATTTACTTGAAGTTGCTTATGTTACTTAACCATTGTTGTGAATCAACATTAATTAGGTTTAGGAATGATTTGGTTGCATCCTAAGTGAATTAATTGAAGATTAGATTGAGATCCTTTTAAGTTATTCCATTTAATAATTTCCTTTATTAGTTTGATCTAAGTTATCTCACTTGATGGATTTGCCTTGGATTAATGCTTGGATTGTGTCCATTTAATTATTAATGAACTCTTTAATCAAAGGGTTTTAATGATTTTAAAATTTATGGAGTGATTACTTAAAGTTTAGTCCAATTTGATGTAATTAGATTTGGATTGATTTTAATTAATTCAAATAGTTTATTTGGCTTAATTATAATGTGTTTAATTTTCAATTCAGTTAATCCAAGCAAATTGGAATGCATTAGATCAAATAATATTAATTTTATTTCATTTCGAATCCATTTGATCCAAGTTAGGCTTAATGGGTTAAGTTAGGGTTCATTTGGGGAAAATGAACAAATTGGCCAAATTGGACCCAATGATGGATTAGTTTATGTTCAATAATCATATTCAAATGATTTTGAACAATTGATTTGAGTTTGATTTGGGTTTAAACCTAATATGACCCATTTAAGCCCATTTAGGTCAAATGACCTAATTAGCCTAATTAAGGCCACATTGGACTTATATTCTTTTAAATTCATGTTTACATATGTTCATATCATCATCCTATCCATTTAGAATGATTTTAGTTGGTCAAATTTTTGTGGTTTGACCTTTGACTTGGTGGGACCCACATAAGTCAAACATATTTAAAAGGGTTGACCTAACTTTGATCTTTGGTTTGGATTTGGATTCATTTAATTTTATATCAGGGTTTTGTGCTTTAATTAAATTTAATTTGGGTTTGTTTGGATTCAATTTTAATTTCCTTAGGTTTATATGGTCATTAGCTTAATTAAGGTAATTTTGTTTACTTTCCTTAAATTAAACCGTAATCTAGGCTTAATAATTTCAAACTTAGAGTGGTGTATATTTAGGTTAAAGATTTGGGTTGAATCGAACTAACCCATTAAGTTAGATTAGTCTAAGGAGAGTGCATTCGATCATGAAGTGTGATGACCTAAGTGCTTAGTTAGGAGACTTTCTAATTTAGGATTAGAAGTCATCAAGATTGTCTTTGGAAGGAGTGTTAACCTCGTCCAAAAATGATGTCAACAGAGGGTTACAAGAGTTGTTAAATCACATATAAAAATAATAAATAAAAAGGTACAAGCTCTATGCATTGCTATCCTGTCAACATAAGTATAAGAACATAGTGCAGTAATCAATGTTGCTTTTAGCTAATGTGTCCTTCCATATGGACAAGTTCACTAAATCATAATTTTCTCAAGTTTCACCTTAGGCAAGTATTTGACGAGTTCACCAAATAGGTAATTATGGTGGGTAGTTTGGCAAGTTTGCCAAAAACATTTGGGTGAACCTTCTTAATGACATGGCAAGTTCCATGCTGGAAACTACACTCTGTATAACATGTTCACTTGGTTGTTAAGTGATTGTTGACTTGGTCCAAAATGAGCTTCATGATGATCTCAAACTATACTATATGATCTATGGTGAGTTGGCTGATGTGGGATATATCATAGGTATACACTTAGTTCGTTGATTTTCTTGGTCCTTAGGGAGGTAATTTCTAAGAGAATGAGATAATAAATAATGATAATAAGTAATCAAAGTGCTATAAAAACTAGAATTTTTTTTATTAATTAGCTTATGAGTATTTTTTTTGGAAAATGTATGCTACCACAATAATTTAACTACTAATATGATGGTTGAAGAAGTCCATGGCCTATAAACTGAGGTGTTGGACTGTGTGTTCACTTGCTACTCACTTTGGCCTTTATTAGTTGTGCTTGTGTGATGGCTTATATAAATTGAATTGATAACATTGATAATCATCATTTGTGAATTACACTTTTAATAAAGTGCACGGTGGCTATGGATGGTAGATGCTTGCCCTTCGAAGGTGATGAATGATACTTTTGTCGAGATAGCTTTTGTGGTGGGCAATGTGCCTTTTGTGATGCAGCAGGTGAGATTGACATTTTAGTTAAGATAAATTTACCTTAACACGATGAGGAGGTCCCATTAGTATGGTGATGAGTGAAGAAGGGGTATTAGCAATTGTCATGTGCTCATCATAAGATGGTAGATGCTTGCCTTTTAAGGCACTTTATCTCATGTTGCATATTTGAATTGTTAGTAAATCCATTAATAATTTATTTATTTACTTATATGTGAGAAAGGGGAGTTGCTCAAATTCATTAATTACAAGTAGCAAGTTTCCTATTATTGTTGTATATTTTTAGGCTTCCATCTTTAATGAGTATCTTTCAAGAAGATTGGTGAGATCCCATCATGGTAAACCTAGGGTTCACTATATAGTGGCTAAGTTCTTAGGCCAAATGTCAAGTATGCAAAAGTATTTGTTAATCTTGTAATAGGATATTGAATTTTTGGTGATCTTCTTAGTGAATTTCCTTATTATTCCACCATGGATAACAATATTTCTATCCTAATGGCCCATTTATGTTCTAAAAGAATGATTGCAATTAAGGAGAGCGGATGAGTGGAGAGTTCTCCCATTCTAAGTCCCCAAGTGGAGGGTGCCTTCCATGAAGAAAACAAATCTCCCTAAAGATTGGATGAGAAGTACATAATTTTCTCTTGTATGCAAGTCATAAGCTCATCTTCATGCCAACGAGTGTAGAATTCGAAGAGCTCCCCGTCACTATTAGCCTTAGAGGTGAGATGAAAAGATCTTAGCAAAGGCTTCAAGAAGTGGGGGGTAAGGTTTCCAACCTAAGAGTTTAGTTGGTTAACAAGAGTTTTAAGCTGGACTCACTAGCATAGAGGAGTACAACCACTACTTCTGAGCTTGAATCACTACATTGTGATCTAACGGAGCTATGCATATAGGTGGTAGCATCTCATCACCGTGGCAAGTTGATGGTCTTTCTAATTCATTATGGGAAGTGTGTTTGTTTGTAGTACTTATTAAAAAGTTGGCCCATCTCTCTAATGTTATTTTAGATCTTGTACCCAAGTTCATATTTGGAGAGTTATATTATAAAAAAAATGTAAAAAATGTATTATAATGAGTATGTTACAGTCAATATTGAGTAGCAATAAATTTTTTTTCATGCCATATTTGTTTTTATTTTATTATGCACACCTTAGAATATTTCATACCTGCATTGAGTTAGTGTATTTAATTCTCATGATAAGTAATCATTTAAATAGTCTTGCCAAAGATTTTGGCCTTAGATTTTGATTAGAGTTTGCAATGATGGTAGAAGATCTTAACGTTTAATTTTTAATTTGATGTTGTTTTAAAAAATTTAAAAAAATACCTTTTATAAATACCCCCCTCTGTGGTTGGGGTTATTCATTATGATAATTATTGATTCTTGTCTTCTATGATAGTTCAATTTGTCTTCTTTTATTATCAAATATGAGTCCTCAAGCATAAGGACTATCCTGCCTAACATTGCATTCTTGGGTCACTATTACATTAACACCAACATCATAGTGTAGCTCACAAATGAGGATGAGAGATTTAACATAGCTTATTAAGAAGAGTTTTGCATTCCAAATGATCATTTCAAGCTTAGCCTATAATTTTATTTATGTCTAGAGTTTATGGACATTTTGAATTTTTATTGGTTGGTGTCAGCTCAACTATTGTCAAACTTGGTAGTGACAATTGTTACATGCATCTCCTTTCTATGGGATGAGAAGATCCCATAGAGCCTAACACCTAGTTTGAACCTTCCCTTGATTTCTCATTAGCATAGGATAACTTACTTTAAATAATTTAGGGTTTTATCTTAAAAGTAGTTTAGTTTTTTTAAACTAGTTTATTTCTAATTGCAATTTGCATTTTAGTGAAACTTTAGTAGTTTATTATTTGTCATTTGCATGTATTGAAAGTTGTAAGTGTCAGTTTAATGCTTAGGTGCTTTATCTCTAGTGTCATTATGCTAGTGTTTAAAAAAAGGTAAACACAAGGGCAAAGATTACAGTGCCTTACCACTGCCTTCGAGGTATTATATTCATGATGTTGTAGTGGCTATGACTCCACTAGTTTAGTTTCTAAGTAGTTTTAGGTCTATTTGGAGAGTTATTTTTGAATGAATATGCTCTTCGAACATTGGTAATTATATTTAAACCCTTATTATAGTGAAATGAAGTTATTTTGATGGTGTTTTAAAGAACTTGAGTGAAGAAATTCATTATGGATGGAGCTTGGTGGCCGGCCAAGGAAGAGAGGGTTCAATGATCCTACTTCTAACACCATCTTGGTGAATAGTGTCACTTTTAATTTCTTGTAATTCTTTGTAATTTTGTGTTCTTATTGTTATTCCCTACTTAAAAAAAACTATAATCCCTAATTTTCCCCTCATAATCCATTCATATTCCACTTGTTAGCCAGGTTTTATGTTTTCTAGGATCTTATCTCTATCTTTCTTACATTTGGCCAACCTAATCTCCACTACATGCTCCCAAATTCTCCATATCTTTAGTACACCTAATTCTATACAATATTTTTTATGTTTTTTTGGTCATGTACTTCAAAGTTAATTGAAAATTAATTTACTTAAATTCCAAATTAGCCTATAGCTATAACCAATTTTTGTTGTAATTAGTCTAAAGATAAATTTTAAAAAATATTAAAACAACTCCAAATTATATGAAACTTTCTAAATCACATCAACACTACTATTCATACAAGTTTCATTTTTTTCATATGATTTAGATCTCTAGTGAGAAAGATCTAATTAAAGTTGGAATTATAGATTTGAGACTATTTTTTTCGATTGATTGGCCAACCACTTTCCTTTTAAATTTCATAATTTCATTTAAAAATTAAGCTCCTCCTCATATAGTATTACCCTCCTAAGCATCTTAGGAAAGCCCTAAATCCACTAACTTTATCACTTCAGTGATTTAACACTGCATTTACACCATTTTGAGTAGGTAACTTGGGCTATATCAAATCAGAGAATTTTTGGTCATGACAAGGATTGTCATGACTAACTTTTTTTGCCATTAGTAAGCCTCAATGGGTTGATTAGATCCATGCATCATATAATGAATAACCATGGGTTGTTAAATAGTTGTAGCTTGTGTAATATTACAATTTCATGTGTACAAATATGTAGTTCTAATTATGCTTTCTTGAAAGTCTTCAACATATTTTCTTAATGTTCATAAAAAGTATCTTGGTCGTAGAAAAGAAATGGGTGAATTCTCTTCCTTGTAGTAACTATCACACTCACTTGAATGTACTTTTCTAATAATATTCTTCTTCTTCTTCTTCTTCTTCTTCTTCTTCTTCTTCTTCTCTCTCTCTCTCTCTCTCTCTCTCTCTCTCTCTCTCTCTCTCTCTCTCTCTCTTACGTGTTGAATCCAAATCTATCAGTGGAAAGGCACTAGACTATAATTACGAGCCCTGCTATAGAGTAAAGGTATCTACTATATAAATGAATATTATTACAATAATAGTATGAATAAATAACTAAGTAGTCCTAATAATCTTTAGAGAGTACAAAGAAGAATTATAGAAGAATAAAAGTTAAAAAGAAAACCCCTAGGCTGCCTTTGGACCCTTTATATATAGGGATAGAGAGCTACATATAAGGCACAAGAAACTTATAAAATAATCAACAAAAAGGTATAGACATTAAGGACTAAAGATAAACATGTGTACAATGGTGGTAGTGTAGTGGAGGTGTAGCCTTTGACTAACATGGTTCTTTGAAAAGGTCTACTCTTTTGGGTCAGAGGATGGGAGAAAGTAGTTAAGATAAGTCCCTATTGAGAAATGATAGGGATGAACGAGTGACACGTTGTCTTATAGGGACCAGTCTAATATGTTGGGTGGGTTTGACAAATTCAATGGACGAGTCATCAGATGAATGGTGAGCCTTCTTCTTGGGCTTATCTCATGATGCATCCCTAGCTTGTAGAGTTGACAATGAGTAGGTAAGTGAGCAATTTTTGAGTTGACATATCAAATGGTTTAACTATCCTCATTGGGAGAGTCCATCTTACCTGCAACCTACTTAGGTTTGGCATTCATTCTCTTTGGGAAAGTCCATCCTACCTTTAGTATAGAAGGTAGACATTTAGTTTTCTGATTATTTCACTCCATATAAAGGCAACTTGCAAAAAAAAAAAAAAAAAAGAAGAAGAAGAGATAATTAGAGATAGATACGAGTTAAGTCAACTATAATAATTATCAATTATTAAAGCATTTAAAATTTGATGGAATCTTTTAAGAATCATGTTACATCACCTTTAATTTAATCATTGACATGATAACTCAAATAATCCATGATTATTTATATAGGAGTTAGTGGAGCTTTGAGCTTAATTTTTCTTTCATATCTTGCTTGGATGGCAACCCAAAAATCAACCAGTGATAATGACAATGAGGATTTGTGGATGGATTTCCATTAAGAGAAAAAGTGCCAAGTTATTTTTGATAAGGGGCATCGAGCTTCTAGTCATCCTAAAGTGGTGGTTATTGCTTCCATGAATGTGTCTCTAGTGGTAGATGTGGCACCACTGATGTATCACAATCACCTTAGTTAGTTGTTTTGAGTGTAGCTTGAGATGAAGATGAGGATGTGCCACTCATTCTACATCGACTGAAGGTAGCGGTGCACTCTCTTGCCATACTATGAGCTAGTGAAGGCTTGTCTCATTGAGGTATATTGTCACTCCATTTTTTTTGTTGCATTTATATAATGGAAGATTAAAGTTATACTTTTTGGTGGAGTTATGTCATGGCTAGTTTTATGTTTTGTGTATTAAATGGTTGAGAGATGTGCTATGTTATTATTTTGATAAAGTTCTAAGTTTGAGAATGACTCAAGTTTAGGGTTTTTTTGGGCTTATTTGAATGGTATTGTCTAGTTTAAGGTTATTGGAAGGTTGGAAAGATGAAGTGTGTGCATTCTAATTATAAAGAAATGTAGGGTTAGTTTTATGGTGGAAGGTCAAGAAATTTTAACATCGATTATAACTTTTAGGAGAGGTTGGGATGGCAGTGAGGGGTACCTTAACCACCTACCTACGAACTACCTTCAACCAACTAACTCTCAATAAATAAATATTAGTTTAACTTTTAATAAACTTCGAACCAACCTTTAGCCCATTTCCATTAACTTTTTGCATGAAAAGTTACAAACATGATTGATAATTTTCAATTAAGGTAATGAGACTTGATTTGGGATATAGTCATAATTTTTGAATCTCTTGTTATGCATTATAACAACTAATAAAAATATTTAAATGAATGCATTGAATGTACATTATATGTAGCAATTACCTTTCAACCACCTTTTAACATACTTTTAACCAACTTCATAAATTTTCACATGAAAAATTACATGCATAAATGATAAGTTTCAAGTAAGGTCGTGAGATTTGATTTGAGATTTAATCAAGGTTTATATTATAAGCCTCTTGTTATGCTCCAACACATTGCCAACAAAAGAAACTAAATGTATGCATTTAATGTACTTTGTATTTACTCAACCAACTTCCAACTAATGTCCAACTAACTTGGAAGTAACTTTCACATAAAAAAATTTATAGGCACAAATGAAAATTTCAAGTACAATGGTCAGGATTTGTGCAATAGTTATAAATCTTGAGCCACTTGTTATGCTACATCACATAAAAAAAACAAAAAAAAAGCATCTTTTATACTTCTTATTCATTCAACTAATTAACTTCAAGTTGACAACTACCAACTTATTTTCAACTAATTTTTGGATGAAAGTTACAAGTATAATTGATATATTCAAGTAAGATGGCTAGATTTGATTCAAAATATAATGACAAGTTTAGGAGCACTGACTTGTCACATAATTAATTGAAATTAAATGAATACATCAGAGTGTCTTATATTTATTGAACCAACAAGCAACTTAACTCTCAACTTTAACTACAAACTAACTTTTTAAATTAACTTTGCACAGTTATTTACTAACTTTCAATTAACTTCAATTGAATTTTCATATAAAAAATAATTGACTCCTTTAAAATGTAGTAATGATATTTGATTTGGGATCTTGTTGTAGATTAATGTGACACTTGTTATGCTTGTATCACATAGTTAGTAAAAAACAAATAAATGCAAATAGTATACTTTACATTTACTTAACAAACTAACTTCGAACTATGAAATGTCAACAACTTTAACTAACTTTTAGCCAACTTTCAACCAATTTTTAACATGAACAATTATCAACATAATTGATACTTTTTAAGAAGGCAATGAGATTTGATTTGTGATCTAATCATGAGTTAATGAGTCACTTGTCATGATGCATCAAATAACTAAAAGTAGTTAAATGAATACATCTAATGCTCTTTGAATTTACTCATTTTTTCTATTTATTGTGTTGATTTGATATTAAAATTTTGAGTGTGTAAAGTATTATTAAAAGAATATTATAGCAAAGTGAAGAATTGCAAAAGCATTTTTTTTAAAATTTTGATAACTTTTGAGCTTTTGTATTACTGCAAATCAATTTATTATATTTGGATTATCAAAGTTTTATGTATAAATGGTAGGTTTAGGTGCTAGCAAATGACATAATTCACACCTACAAACTATTCTATCTCTCGCTAGATTTGTTAAGAGAGTCATTCTTATCTTACACAATTATTGATATTATCAAATTTAAATTTAAACAACTTCATCAATCCATCCACCTAATAATCATGCATCTTGAAATAAATGCAACAAATAAAGTAAAATTTAATCTATTTTCATAATTCAAGTCATTCAAAAAATTTAAATATATGCAACTAATTTAAGTACATCAAATTTAAATTTATTCATTTTACAATAAAATATTAATAAATAAAAATATTTTAATTTTTAAATTTTTTTGCACCAAGTATCATCCCTTTAGAAAAAAAAAAATAAGTAGTGCTCATATAGAATTAAGATTGAGGGTGCATTTGAGACCATTTTTTTTTGACGATTTTTCTTTTCAGAAAGCAGCTAAAAAGCAATCACTGTTTCATTTGGCTAGTAGTTTTTTTAGAAAATTTTATGGTGAAAAACTAATTTTGAGAAACAGAGCTGTTAGAAAATATGTTTGTGATAGCTATAACTATTTTGAAAAGCTAATTGTAAAGCTATTATGAGGAAATCTATTTTTAGAGAAGGTGTTGTGGGTGTTATAAATATTTTATTTTTTAAGAAATTCAAATGACAACTTTCTGAGAGCTACCACATTTTTAAGCTCTAGTTCTCAAAAGTAACTTTTCACCAAAAAACTTTCTGAAAAGCAACAAAAAAGTAAGTAGCTAAATGTGGTTTGCTCTTTTTTTTGAAAAACAAAACAGAAATTTATCCCAAACACACATAGAGTGTGATGGCGATAAAAAAATTGATGTTTGAATTTTCAAAAAAAAAAATATTTATTACATACACAACAGTTTTTCAATAACTGTTTTCTCCATAGCAACTTTATAATCAATTTTTTAAAAAAGCTACAATTATCTAAAACAAATCTTGAGTCATCCTATTACTATGAAGAATTGGCTATAATAAGAATGAATTTTAAGTTTATTAAATGCTAAATTTATACCAAGATAAATGTAATATAAATATAATTAATTAATTAATTTTTAATATATATATATATATATATATATATATATATATATATATATATATATATATATATTCTAAATTAAATAAATATTAGATTAATTGATGTATCAAGTTGAGCAGAATATAGTCATCCCTCTCAAGAGCAATATATTCCATAGTCAATTGCTTTCCACTCACGTAAAGTTCCTTCTTCCTACCGAAAAGCTAACAATATTCCTGATCAGTGCTCCTGCATTCGCCAACCGCCGAACACCTCCCTCCCTGGTCCCACCGCCGCACCTCTCTTCTCCGCCGCCAATGTCATTAGTCCAGTTGGAGCCGTTCGTCCAACGGCTGCCGAGGGAAATACATGCGTTCTTCTCCGGCCATCATAGCAGACCGAAGCCCCTCCACCTGATCCCGTTCCGTACGTTGGCTGTCTCCGTCGGTAATCTTCGCCAGCCGAGGGTCCTTAGGGTTCTTCCTGTCCTCCGGGCTGGATTTTCAGAGATCCCATCCGCGGTTTCCGATGCTAATGTTGTGTTCTCGGAGACGATTCCTCTGAAGCTGACCAAGATGGTGAGATTTTCTCCTGAGGTTATCTCATTTACCATGGCCGGTGAATACTTGTTGGGGTCTGGATTTTGAATGTCAAGGCCCCAGTAATTTCTTTGGTTTCCGATGGCCATGGAAATTTTGTTATCACGATGCTTGGTTCAGGGTTTTAGGTTTTGGTTAATGATATGGGAATTTTAATTGCTAGGTTGAAGGGAAGGTGTCTGTGAAGGTAGGTCGGGTGGATGAGGAGGGTTCGAGGTTTCGAGTCGTCGTTTGTTGTAATCTGGAAGGGAAATGGATCATGCACTGGGGAGTTACTTATTGCGATGATCTGAGCAGGTAATTTTTGGTGATTATTCGATTCCAGAAGATAAAGCGAAGAGTGTCATGATATTTAAAGATTGAAAGAACCTTTTGCTCTTTTTGTTTTTCGTTTTCCTTTTTTCCTTTTATCATCTCAGGAGTATCTTTTGTTGGATTTTTCATGTAAATACATTTGGAAACGAATGTCCACGATATTCAACTAGAGCGCATGCAGCAGGAAATAAAGATTATATCATCTGTTGCATAAAGAGAATTTTTTTTTTTTTTTTCCCGAGGCCATATTTCCTCAATGTGTCCAAAAGCAATTGCTCAGGCATCTGTGCCTGCAAAGCTTCCAAAATTGTTGGTACAGAGTGTTCAATTTTGCCACACCCCTATTAAAGGTCTCCACACAGATTTTTGTTGTATTAATCTTTAATTCATGATGCGGCTACTAAAAATAACTAATGCAAATTTGCTGGCACATTGGATTGCCAAAACTTACCTTTTTCACATTCCATTTACACTTCTATACTCTTGTATGGGAAGAAGCGAAATGTTTGAAGGGTGTATAAAAAAGCACAGCCATAGGATCCTAACTTAGGCAACACTTCATTTTTTTTTTGTTTTCATTGTTTTCCTCAGTACGAAGCAGGCATTGTTTCTAGGTGAAAGAGTATGGAGCTTCAGCAGATACAAATATCTTAGTATGACTTCTAGTTGTCTCCTGACAGGACAGTGTTACATGGTGCATTGTACTTTTTCAATTCACTTAATTTGAATTATGTTATCTATTATAATTAGTTAAGATATATTTCACCTTGCATAGCATTTCATGTAGATTGATAGAGATTGCTCCATCAAAATATCATTTTCTCTTGCCGTTATGATTTTGTAAGCATGCGTTTCATTCTTTTTCAATTTCATGTGCACACTTATACAAAACCAATGATTTATGAAAATATGCTACAATATATTTTTAGTTTTTTTGTTCTATTTTTTGGATGTAGTCAGATTTGTAACTGTCAATGGCTTTGTCCTGAGCTATATTGTGGGGGCTGTTCTAGTAGATGTCTCATAAAATTTGTTTGATTTTTTCTTATTTTTGTTTGATTTAGAATGAACTCTATTTATATATGTTTTTTTACACTGAGATTAGATAGTATCAACAATTTGGGTTTGTTAAGGTTGAGTCTTTGGTTATATGTAAATACTGTAACTAGGGTAATTCGTTTGATGGTGAGAGTAGAGAGTTATTGAATCATGTTTTCTTGGGTTTTATTCTTTGTTCACAAATCCTAGGAAGAGAAGTTTTTTTCTTCCTTGAGGAGGTCACCGAAGTTTTCACAGCTTATGTTTGATTGACATTTCTTCTTGTTGGGTGATTCCAAGAAACATATCCTGTCCACCAAATCTTGTTTCCCATGTCATTCTGCATTGCCTAATAATATATGTATGGTTTGGAAAATTGCAGTGAATGGGATCAACCTCCTCCAGAAATGAGACCGCCTGGCTCTATTGAGATCAAGGTAGTATGAATTCTTGTTTTTTTTTCTTATTTTCTATTCTATTTTACTGTTAATTCTGATAGCATCTTCTGTGGGTAATCTTAGGGTTATGCAATAGAGACACCCATGAAGAGATCTTTATTAGCAGTGGACGGACAGGTTCTACATGAAGTTCATATTGTGTTTGACCGTTGCAGAACAATCGCTGCAATAAATTTTGTTTTAAGGGTACTATCTTGTGTTTGTTGTTGTTGTTATGCTTGGAAGACATGCTAAACATTGTGGATCTATGTTATGATTGTCTTTTAGAAAACGTTTTATAATCTTGAGCATTTTCCATGTCTTAATGCATGGTTTTTTTCATAGGTTTGATTTGGTAATTCTGTATTGCTACTTTTCCTTGCTGTGCTGTGAGAAATAATGCCATCTTTACTCGTGCTCAAAAAAAGGGAAAAAAAATGTTCTCATTACTCTTAACAGCTATGCAATATTTATTCTACAAAGGCATTGGCTCTGATCTTAGAGCATAGAGGACTTGTATGTGCAATATAACATTTTCCTTTACTTGTTTTTTACACACAAAAATTGTTTTATTGGAGGCTTTCGAAAAGCTAACCAGCCAAAACCAATTTATAAATGAAGCCTAGGTCATCGCTCAAAAGAATTAAGATTTCTCATTGAATCAAACAAGCACTTTGTAATATAGGTAGTTCCTTTTGGACATTGTTTATGTGGCTTGCATCCAGTCTTAGTTTTTCAAATCTCCAAATTATAAGTTAGCATTTGTCTTTTAATTGTGTTTGTTATAATTAACCTAATTGCATCACAAAGTATATAATGTTTATACTAAGAAAGGAAACAAAATGGTCTGTATAACATATTAAATTAGAAATGTCTTGTTTACAAATTCTTTTTTTTCTTTTCTGGTGGAGGTTATCCCTACAAACTTTTGATTAATCTTAGGAACTGCTACTTTAATAGCTAACTTTGTAGCTAGTTTGTTTTCCTTTTTTACAGGAGGAAGAAAATGGAACATGGTTTCAGCATAGGGGCAGAGACTTCAAAATTCAACTATTGAATCATGTTCAACAAGGTGATTGTAATGAAGCTAGAAAGCAAAGCTTTAATATGTGGTCAGGTTGTGCTTTACTTTTCTGTTAATTTAATAAGCTGTAACAGTGTTTTGTGTCTTCTGGTTTCTTCTTCATTTTACCTGAATAAGTGTCTACCTGCTTGAAGAATAGAAGATGATGCAATTTATTGTTAGATTCTAGCTGGCCCGAATTGATTTTACTTTACATAATACTAGGAAGATGTTGGTGATAACTGTTTTGTGATTGCAATTACGATAATCTTTAGCAGTTAGATGCACCCTACAAATTTTTCATTTTTTTTTTCTTTTTGTTGATAATGTGAACGTTTCATGTAGATGCTAGTTGAATTGTTTCTATTGTAAATCTCAATTAACAAATCACTAACAAAGTCTCTCTTGTTATTTTAGGGCCTTTTGATCAGATATCAAACTTTCTGATGAAACCTGATATTTCTCATTCTAAAGTCCAAGAGAGTTATCCTGTTCTTCTAGATCCTTTGCTGAACGACATACATATTTCAGATTTTTATGAAGAATACTCTGTCATTAAGGAGGAGTTTGTTTTGAAATCTGTAACAATTACTGTCAGAAAAAGCTGTGAGGCAGAAAGAAACCTTCTTTATTTTGATACTGATATACCAGGAGATGTTGTTATTCACTGGGGAGTCTGCAGAAATGATCTAAAGAAATGGGAGACACCCTCTGCTCCATTTCCACCATCTTCTAAAATATTTCGCCAAAAGGCTCTGCAGACTTTATTACAGGTGTGCAGCAGTAGTCCATTTTGTCCTGTATGTAGTAAAATAATAACTAGAAGCAAAGTATAACCTATTGCAAGAGGAATTTTATTAGCTTGTTAATTTCCCTAAGAATGATCAGGTTGTACTTGCACAGTAAAATGAGTACTTGTAGTCATAAAAATTGAACTTGTGATTTGCGGATGAAATCAACCAAACTATTTTATTAATATCACAAAACTAGTATACTATTTGTCTTCATGTTAACACATGTTCCGTCATTTTTTTTCTCCATAAGAAATTAAGTAAACTTCATTATATGTTTGTAATGTTTTGATGTTTTGATGATTTATTTTCATCTCGAAGGAATTGACCTTTTTATTAGCAATTTTTTATCGATTGCCTCTTTGACCCCATTCTTGAACCAAAAGAAATCTTGTTCCATATAAGGTTAATTGGTGTTGACCTCTATTATTATCCCATTAGCTAAGTCCGGTTCGATACATCAAGAATGGTGGATGACAACAATAACTGTACATAAATCTGAGTTGAAATGCTTCGATCGTCGTTAAGACTATCCAAGCATCCTCTATTAATGAAGTAGGCTTTGTCGATGCTTCTAAAGCATCATAATCTGTCATGGATAAAGCTTTTCTTAGTCAATCAAATCAATAGTCAGATAGTAAAAGGTTATGGATGAGTGTCGCACAAATAGGGCTAGAGTTGCTTCCATCATTATCAAAGCTACTTGAACATGTTCGTTCACAAAACGAATTGTGTTGATGCATTAAAAATGTCAAAACTTGCTAATTGCCTTTGACGATCCATTTGATTGAGCATGAAACAAATATGAAGCTATGGAAATGAAGTCATATGACATTGAATCCGCATTATCGAAATCCATGCCAAAGTTGTTCCAACATTGTCTTCACAAAATGGACTACGTCGATGCATTCAAAACATTAAAATTTGTTGAAAGAAGCCTTCCATAGTCAATTTGATTGAACAAAATGATCACAATGAATTACCCGACAAATATCGTGTAAATTTGGTCAAACTCATTTTAGCTATCACCAAATCATCAAATGATGTCTATTCACAAAACGGATTATGTAGATACATCTGGATTGCCAAAATTGTCAAAAGATGACGCCCAATTTGCTGAAATAACTACACGAATGCATGATGCTGAAATGACTAATGTGTGAGATGACGAGCCTCGCAAATGAAAAATTAATACTCATAAAATCATCAGAAAATAATGATAAATAATATATATATATACACACACATGTATAAATGTATGCATATACATACATACACATGCTTGTGTGTGTTTAATCAGTTAAAGAAAAAAAATTGAATGAGGCTAAATTTAGCCATTCTTCGTACATTCTCCACAATCCCACTACTTGTATCTCGTCCTTTTCTTTTTTGGAAAATTACCAAAAATAAATAAATAAGCTAATACTACCTAACATGTCCCTTACATTGACAGTCGACATTCTCATATTCTCGATCTCCTTCGCTCGCACTCCCATTCAACAATTTTCTCTTCACCCCGAGCACATAATAGCTTCTATCTCCTCGCTTGATCTCGTAGGTGAACCCTGCAATCATGGACTCGTTTCTCCTCTCCTCTTCTGCCACAATAACATTCCATTTCTTGCTTTTCTCTAAGCCGCACACCACATATGCTCTCTCTCCTATGCTCGATTAAAGATCCAAGCAACTCCACCATGCTGTCAATTCCCTCCATATCTCGTTTCTCTCTCTTTTTGATCCTTCATCTACTAATTTCACGCAGCAACCAATCCATCTCGTTTCCCTCCTGCTCGCGACCTAGCAGCCATCTCCATCTCTATCTTTCTTACTACTTCTCACTACTGGTTTCTCTTTTCTCACCTGCTACAGCAGCAGAACATTTCCCAGTTCACATCATTGAAAGCCATTCATGCAATCCGAGCATGTCCAAATTGAGTTATCCTCTTAATTGACTGTTCTCCTCTACAAGTCTCCTCCCTCTCAATTCCATTTGCTTACCAATCAACCAGCTAGTTTATGTCCTTTCTCTGTTCGTAGCTAGTGCTTGGACTTAGGCTGAACTAGCTTAATCCCCTGTCACTAACACCTCTCCCGTGCACACACCATTCGACCTTATACATTCTGCAACCAATGTGATTCACTCTCTTCTGCTTCATTCACACTCAACACTGATCAACTAGTATCAACCTACTCCAAACTCTGTAACTTATCCCCTTTTCTTCATTTTATGATATCCAGAGGCACAAAATAGACACTATTATCCTTTTGTTTCTCATTCTAGATAAAGGAAGTAACCTTTCCTTTTCCTCTCTTTGAGCTAAAAATAGAGAGGTAAAAGAAAGAAATAGAGATTGTTTTTAATCTCATGCATTTATCAAACTGTCACATCATCGTCGTCCATCACCTCGTTAAGGTATGGTTTCTAAACTTAAAATTAAATAATCGCGTGTGTCGGGGTTCGGCCTCATAGCGAAAAACTTGTGAAATTAAGCACTCTCTTGTGTTAGGATTCAGCCTCATGGGAAAATTTTTTACTATTCATGCAGGTTTGTAGACCCTACTATTGACAATAGGGCATGGTAGGTTTGAAGGCCCCGTTATGCACATCAAGGCATAACGGGATTGAAGATCCTATTATGCTCCATAAGGCATAGTAGGATTGAAGATCTGGCCATGGTGCCTTACAACATTGGTTGTCACGCCTAGGCTTTTAGCACCCCGATGCAGTCCTCTATACGGAGAAGACATTGGGATGTTGTCAGATTTTGGACTAATACAGGACTTTAAAAGTATAATCAAAAGACTAAATTGAACCAAAATAAAAAAAATTAAATCAAAGTCTAATTATAACAAGTTGAACATGAAATTATAAATTTATAAAATGAATATAAAGTACAAATATTATGCTTGAAATGAAAATCCACACAGAATAGAATAGTTTGCCAACAAGTGTAAACAAAATGCTCGATAAATAGTTGGAATGTATCAAAATTTGCATTGAACGAGTTAAAGAGACTTGAAAGGAACTAAATAAGACTATGAAGAGGTGGATGATTTATCAATGATAAATATGATGTTCACCTAAAGATATGAATAAGATAGCATTGCATTTTGCATTAAAAGAATTCACGAGAACTTGGGATTCATGCAAGACCTATAAAGGGTTTGCATTAAGCTGGAGGGCTAATTTTCAAATGAGAATGAGCTCAAATTGGACTTCAAAATGAACATTAAATCAGGGTGAATTTTACATTGAATAATCTAGAAGTAATCTAAAGAATCTAAATAAGTCCCTTGATGGACTTGATAGCTTATCACTGAGCTTAAGCAAGTCTCATTGGAAACCTAGTGACTTGCTTACAAGACAATGACCTGCATGAGATTCTTATAACCTGCATTGAACAAATTGAAAAAGATGAAAGAAGACTCATAACAGATATAATAGCTCATTAGTGAGCATTAACAAAAATCTATAGTGAAAAGTAGCTTATTAACAAGCATAAGCAAGGCTTTCTAGTGAACAAATGCATTGTGTTTTAACTCATGCTGAGCAAGTTGAAGGAGCGTTGAAAAAATTTAAGGGAGGCTCACAAAGAATTTGGTAGTCAATGAACATAAATATAAGCATTTGATTCTGCGTCAGATTCACCATCGGATCCGTAATATTTTCGTACGTATAAACAAATGGTGACACTAATTTAAACTCAGCACGCATTACAGAGCAACTAATTTGCCAAATTAGGCACATTAAAATACGTGCAAAAGACTTAAAATGAATATTTATACATATTATGAGGCTACTATATGTCAAATTAGTTATATTGAAATGTGTGTAAATATCTTAAAAAGATAAAATTTTGTATGTGTGGAGCAACCTTCAGTCCAATCTAATGCACTAAATTGCGTGCAAATGATTTCAAATGGAGTTTTGCATGCATTGTGAAGCACTTTGTAGTCTAAATTAAATGCACTAGAATGTGTGCAAGCAATCAAAACTAGGAATTTTGCATGTATTATAGAGTTGCCTTCAATCCAAATTAAATGATTTAACCTTTAATTATAATATTTTAAAATAAACAATTTTATTAATTGAGTAAAATCATTCGAACTGAAAATGCTTACTTGTGCTTGGATCGAGGGATTCAAAGTAAAATCCTAATGTCTAAAAAGACTGCAAAGGCTAGATATAGGGATTTAAATCAAAATGCAAAAGCTATCTCTCAATTTGGACATAAAATTATTTAATTTATAAAATTACTCCAAAGTTGCCTCGACACAAACTCTTAAATTCGGTGTCTGAGGATGTAATGCGAGCTAAAAATGAAATTAATTTGAATTTTTTGTATTGAAAAGCTTGCATTTTTGTTGAAAGGTTGATGAACAATTTAAAATTTAAATGTCATTTAAAGTTCAAGATTAATATGCACGCATTTAAGTTGATTACTCCTCCCACATAATAGAAGTTATAAATTCCTCTTAACTAGTCCAATCGTCTTCTTTATTGCGATCAGAGCTGATAGGATTGATGTCCTCCAATAATGTCCCAAATGATAAGCTTCAATAAAATAGAGATAAAAAAATTGATTTGAGTTTATATGTTTGCACATGATTGACTATAACCTTAATAAAGAAAATTCATATTTGAGAGATGCAAATATCCAATTTCAAAACTATAAAAATGCAATTATAGGCTTCAAAGCTTAGACTTGATCCTCCTCCTACAGGAGTAGAGTTGATAGGGTCTGCAATATGATGATATATCAATATTAAGTAATTAAATGTAATCAATAGACTTGATCCTCTATTAGTATCTAAACAAAGTTAATAAAGATTAGAACTCTAAATAAGATTCAAACAGTAAATAATGGCTGTGTTGATTGAAGATATCAATCAGAGGGGTTTATTATTATCAAAAAATTTTAATTTTAATATGTTATCTTAAAGTCAAATCCCAATCGATTATAAAATATTCAAGCAAGTTTTAGAATCAAGAAAATCACTTAAAATAAATTCATTATTCTAAAACTTAAAACAAAAATGTATTGTATCCATCTTCCGTAATTATTTGTTGAGGGTGTTAATTTTATATGTTAACATGAGTTCACAAAGAACCAATGTTATATTAAATATACTACTACATTCACACTCAAAATATTTTATATCAGTAATGACGTGACTCATGTTTTTTACATGATTTAGCTGGCTTAGCAAGTGGTTCACCCGAAATCCTCGTGTGGTTTGGTTAGTAGACTCCACTATATTACAGTCATAGTTGTAGTCCGTATGTTTCTTAATAGTTTTGTATCATTTGAATTGTAAATCATAGGATATGATAAAGTTTCAAAAGATGTTTTTGGAGAGTTCTAGAAAAGAAAGGAGTTAATATTTGTTATATTCAAGTCATTAAGGATATGTATTCTAGAGCTGTTACTTGTGTCCAAACACGAGGATTGATAAAATATTTTTCTATTTCAGTTGGATTACATCAAGGATCAGCTTTAAGCCCTTATCTTTTTTGCTTTAGTTATGGATGTTCTTACTGGACATTTACAGGAAATGTCCTTGGTGTATACTTTTTGCTGATGGCATTCTTCCTGTTGATAAGACTATAGAGGGAGTCTAAGAGAAAATTGAATTATGGAGGTCAACCCTAGAGTCTAAAGGTTTTTGTTTAAGTAGATCTAAAACTGAATATATAGATTTTAGTTGTAGAAGTTCTAGTGATAGTGTTGTGACATTAGATGAACAAGTCATTAAAAAGAGCTAGCGATTCAGATATCTAGGCTCTATTGTTCAAAATGATGATAAAATAGATGAAGATGTTATCAATAGAATTCAAGTTGGATGGTTGAAGTGGATGAATGCATCTGGCCTGTTGTGTGATAGAAAATTACCGCTTAAACTCAAGGAAAATTTTATAAGATGATGGTAAGACCTGCAATGATTTATAGTGCAAAATGTTGGCCAATAAAAGAGAAGCATAAGACTAAGTTAAGTGTTGCAGAGATGAGGATCCTCAGGTGGATGAGTGGCTTTACTCTTAGAGATAAAATGCTAAATGAGTATGTTCGGGAAAAATTTGGAGTAGCTCCAGTGGCAGTTAAGATTAGAGAGAGTCACTTTAGATGGTTTGACCACATAAAGTGTCGGCTGTCCGATGACCCGGTTAGGAGAGTAGATGCATTAGATTTGTCTTTTGTTAAGAAAGTTAGAGGTAGACCTAAAAAGATTTGGTTAAGATGTATAAAAAATGGCCTTAGTATACTTGAATTAAATGATAATTTGACACATAATAGGATACAATGGAGAAGAAAGATTTATGTAGCCGACCCCACATAGTGGGATAAAGGCTTGTTATTGTTGTTGTTGTCGAGTATATATGATATTACCATGGATGTTGGTGAACTTTGCTGAATCACTTTTCTCTTGTTTTTTTGTAGTGTTTTCCTTAAAAATAATAAGTGAGGTCATTGATCTTGAGGCGCTTTCCCTTGACACTATTTAGTTTTTATCTCTAAGGCTAAGCTTTGCTATATCTGTCTATTCATTTCATAAATAAATTAGAACATTCCATTAATAAATTAGAACAATTCATTAATATTGACATGCATAGCCATGCTAATTTGTATTTTTGATTAAAAATGCGAAGATGGATGTTCTCTTTTTGTATATTGGGTGACAAGGTATTAGTTATAATTAATATTGAGCTTTTATTAATATAAGCCTGATGTATCCACTTTTTTTATTTCCTTTTGAGTGAGTAATCAAGATTTTTGTTTATGGCATTTAGTAATTCTGTGAAAGCCATTTTGGTTGCAGCCAAAGGCAGAGGGCTCAGGCAGTTGTGGTTTATTTTCTTTAGACAAGGAAATTACAGGTGTGCTTTTCGTGCTCAAGATTAATAAATCCACTTGGCTGAATAATCAGGGAACTGATTTCTATATCCCTCTCGCAAATGTTAACAAGAAGGATTTAATAGTAGTTGAAGAGCAAGGTCGGTCCAGAGAACAGAAAATTAGAGGCGGCAACCGGAAAATTGTTGAGACTCACCAAAAAAGCTATCAAGCTTCGTATACGGATGACATCATTCTCGGTATAAAAAATCTGGTAATTGATATAGCTTCTGAGAGAGGTAAAAAAGAAAAGAGTAAAGAAGAACAAGAGAGCATCCTTCTAGAAATTGAGAAGTTGGCTGCAGAAGCATATAGCATCTTTAGAAGCTCTACTCCTGTTTTTATTGAGGAATCTGTCTCTGAAGCTGGGCAATTGATACCTTCCAAGAAAGTCTGTTCAGGAACTGGCTCTGGTCATGAAATTCTTTGTCAAGGATTCAATTGGGAATCTCACAAATCTGGAAGATGGTATTGTGAACTGAAGCCAAAGGTTGATGAATTAGCTTCGCTTGGATTTACTACTGTATGGTTGCCTCCACCAACTGAATCTGTATCTCCTGAAGGGTACATGCCAAAGGATTTATACAACTTAAATTCCCGGTACGATTGTCCCAAACTGTATTTTATTTACTTAATCAGTGATAGAAGATTAGTGCATTCTTCTATAGCCATGATGTTGAGGTGAATATTGCTTTAGTTTTCACTCCAATAGTTTCTAGTGGATTAACTTTGACCAGTATGCTGAGCTCTAGATTAAGAATTTTAGAGTTACTGAGCCATAATGAGTTGATTTGTCTTGCAAAACACAGATACTTTACACTAACAATCCAAACAAGGAGATTCCTTGGAATTCAATGGTTCTTTCTTTCATGATTTGCTCCAAAAGTGGAGGCGCATCTGCACTCATCTTTTTACAATGACGTTTGTTGGAAACCTAAGTTAATAAGTGCAAGTTATAAGAAACCTCCTTAATAAATTAGAATGCCTTGATATGCAGACATCAAACTTTACATATTAAGCTCACATTGGTGGTAAAGGATCTGCAAAAGGTGATGCACAAGGTGGGAAACCTTTTATAGTCCCAAGAACCTCATAGTTTAATGACAAGAAAACTACGAGTAACATGGCTTCCAATGCTTTCCATAGTGACAAGTTGTGGCAAACTGCTCCTCACTTGGTAGGTATATCTTTTATGGGGTCACCTCAACTACGTTAGTTTTCGCTTTCTATTTCCATAAATTCCTTATCTTCCGTGCTAGGTTGAGTGGTTTGAATAGCAGACTGCTCCTCAAGCTCGTTTGCTTTGGACAATAAGTCGACGAGTTCGTGCTGCTCTCTGGTATTCTAACTTCCTAATTTTTTCTTTCACATTGACCAAATATCTTTGCATGGACTCGTCTCTGATTTCGTAGTCTCCGCTTATTTGTCTCACCATAAGTTGTAAATCTGAGTAGGTAGCCATGTGTAAAGCGCGTAGTCCTTTGATGAATCTTAGCACAATGAGTAATGCTTCATACTCGGACCGATTATTTGTTACCTGAAAATTTAATTTGACGGCCTGGGTTATGGTGACTCTTGTCGGACTTTTCAGTATGATGTTCGCCCCCATGTTTCACTTGCAGGAAGAGTCATCCACATGTAAGCGCCATAGAGGCTCTGGGCTAGTCGGGGCATCGTGCGAGTTGTTGAACTCCACGAGAAATATCTACAAGTGCTTGTGTCTTGATCATCATCCTTCGACAAATAAAATATGTCGAATTCACTAAGCTCCACGGACCATTTTGGGGTCCACTCAAACTTTTTTCATGTTCCTAAGCACTTTTAAAAATGGAGAGCAGTGCTCTCTAGCTTTTAATAAATTGATTTAATCTCACGACTTGCCCGATGAGTTGTTGAAGTTCCTTTATTGTTCTTGGCGACGACATGTTAAGTATTGCTTTCACTTTGTCAGGGTTAACCTTTATGCCATCTAGGATGATCATAAATCTTAGAAATTGTTCTAATCCTATGTCGAATGTACACTTTAAAGGATTAAGACATATATTATATTTCCTCAGAGTGGCAAAGGTTTTCTTCATATCTTTGATGTGTTGCTTGGGTGACTTACTCTTAACTAGCAAGTCGTCTTTCTTCTGTTCCCAAGCTACGTCAATGTCAATATATAGCATCTCAACTATTGTCAAAGTGAACACGTCAATGTTCTTTAGGAGAGCCTAAACAAGGGCTTCTTTGTGCTTAGTGTTGAAAGCTGAGCTTATTCTTAGGACTCACTTGGGAATTTGCATAGTTTCCACTTCTTTGATTTCTTTGATGATCTCTATTCCAATTTACGACCTCTTGTTGTAGTATCTCTTCTGGCCTGCTAGAGTCACCTACTGTTCATAAGTTGTAGGCTTTAGATTATTTCAGGTTTCCCCTAATAGTTATCTTCTCTCCCCTAATAGTTATCTCTTGAGAAGTAAAGATGGAGAGAATGGTCTTAATAGGAAGAGGTAGCGAGAGGAAGAGAATCATTAAGAGGGATATAAAATGTGGCTACCAGAGAGAATGAGAAGAGGGAGAGCAGCCTTTAGGATTTTTATATCTTTATAATAAAGATGTCTTAAATGGTGATCTAAGGCCTTTTGCATAGGAGGTTATGCCAAAAATGCCTAGCTTTTTAGAACTAATAAGAGAAAATGCTAACATATCCAACACGTGTTTAAAGCAACATAAATATAAAATCAAGGTTTAAAATTATACAATCAAGTATTTAGCTGTTGTTTGTTCATGAGATAAAATATACGTCGTGAGGTGTAAGCTCCGAATAAAAAAAATTTGCACAAGTAAAAAGTATTATGATACTTCAAAATATGAAGTAATAATAAGTAACCTAATAATATCTTAACCTATTAACACATTTAAAAGTAACATTAAAATTCTAATTTGATGAGGTGCTCTTTTATTCTTGTGAGAGAGCCAAAAAGGACTTATTTAATTCTTAATAACTTTTCACAATAGTTGCACTTTACATAAATATATATCTTGCCATTTTTTTAATATCAATCTCATGTTATGCCTTCATGCTAATTTTCAATCATTGTGATTTTCTCTTTAGCTCAAACTATTTCTAACAAAACATCAAAACCCTCAGTATTTAAATAAACAAGAAATTTTAATTTGAAATAAACAAAAAATTTTAATTTGAAATAAATAAAAAACATTGAATTCAAATTTGTCCGTAGAATGATAAATGACCTTTTATTTTTCATATAGGAATTATGGCTAGTTTAGGTAGGATAAAATAAACAAAAAAATAGAACAGAAAAGTGCAGGAATGTATAAAAAGCTACTATCTCTGATAATACAAATACTAGTGGGGGTCACAATATAAGAGTCTCTCCTTGAAGTCGTAAAACAGTTGAAAGAAAAGGTCATCTCGCCTTGAGAATTCCTCCTTTTATAATGGGAGCGGCTACATATAGAAAGTATACAAAAGGAATATACACATCAATTGTCTGTTATATAAGATGAGACTTGCCTGTGAGGGTGAGTGATGTACGCCGAGTATTAGGTTCTTGAGTGTAGTTTCCAACCCAGGCAGCGAGTCACTTGATGCTAATGTTTGGTTGTATAGTTGTCTATGTGTTGGAGAGTCTCTATATATGAGGCTTATCGCCTTGCTAGATGGCTTTTTCCTCACGCTTGCTCAAGGCAAGCCCTTGTGGGCGAGTTCATTACTTCTCCGAATTTCCTTATCTTTTATGAGTGCTCCTGTGTCAATCTTTTGCTATTTATGAAGGCTCGTCGAGTCAATGCGCATTGAATGAAATACATTTAGCTCTTTGTAGAGATGACTCTCAAAAAGGACGGAAGAATAAAGCAAATATTAATTATAAAGAATTAATTTAAAAAATACCGACCAGGAATTGTTTAAAATTTATACCACAACTTTTAACTTGACCTATTCTTTTGAAATTTCCTCCACGTTCTAGGTAATAAAATGAACCTTGGGCTCATAGTTGGTGTTCTTTGTGACAAATCTTTGCGGAATTCATCTCGCCTTTTATTTTCGAGTTCTCATTGACAACACAAATACTTTAAACGGACTCCAAAAGATCTCATGGTGATATATATATATGCTATCGAACTTTGGTTCGACTTGCAAGAGAAGAAGAAGAAAACTAAGAAGATGGTTGAACTTGTTGTAATATCTCTTGTTGAGTCGCGCTCTTTAATGGTGCTGGCCATAAATGAGATTGTTGCTTTAGCCAAAGATAGTGATGAGAATTTGCCAATAAAGGCATGTGAGATTACCACTCTAGTTAAAGATACTGTTGAAAACTTGCAAGACGAAGTGCGTATTCACAATGAGAATGCTGCTCCTGTGAGCTTAGTGGTAGAATTGCTCCTGCTTGTCAGAGTAAAGTTGTAGTGAGTAGGATGACAAGAACACCATCTCAGCAGAGAGTAGTTACAGATTGTCTTGTCGCGATATGAATCTTTATTTTGGTGATGTTATTGTTTCTTGTCTTAATATGATATGATCTTTTTGTTGTCGCAGTTGAGTGTATCGAGTATGCATGAATTTTTGTAGAGAGATGATGTCTAGTTGCTTGCTCCTGTGGTCACCCCTTTGGAACATCTAGGTTATTCAGAGGCGGTTATTCATCTAATCGTAGGCAAGTTATTTGGATGACATCCAAATGTGGAAATTTGCTTGATTCAACAATAACGCTCTTTTCTGAGGATGTCGCCTTTGATTCATTGCCTCATAGGGATTCTTTTCTCTATGATTAAAGATATTGCTTCTCGTTGTGTAGGGACAACTTTGGTAGAAGATGTTCCGACAGTCATTGATCTTCCAGCGACTCCACCGAGTGACGGCTCGTTGATTCCAAGCTTTTCTTTAGGAGTGGATCTTCCATTGCCAGAGAAGAACTCGGAGGACCCAGGTACTTCAACTGTCGCAGTGATTAGCTTTACTTTAGTAGATATACAAGAGATGATGGCAGTCCAAAGGGATGCAAGTCCAATCTATTCGTTCGCTATGCGAACATTCTACCGGCATTCCAAAGGGATGTAAGTCCAATTTACTCATTCGCTATGCGTACTTCCAAACCTACTGACACTCCAATGGGTTGCAAGTCCAATCTGTTTGTTCGCTATGCGAACTTCCAAATCTACCATCATTTCAAAGAGATGTAAGTCCAATCTAACGGTTTTCTAATTGATGTAAGTTCGATCTGTGCTTGCAATACGAGCACAATCTAAAATCCTATTTGGCATTCCAAAGGGATGTTAAGTCCAATCTATTCGTTCGCTATGCGAATATCTTACTAATATTCCAAAGGGATGTAAGCTCAATCTAATGACTTTCTAATTGATGTAAGTCTGATTTGTGCTTGCAATACAAGTACAATCCAAATCTACTGGTATTCCAAAGGGATATAAACCCAATCTAATAACTTTCTAATTGATGTAAGTCTGATCTGTGTTTGTAATGCAAGCACAATCCAAATCTACGGGCATTCCAAAAAGATATAAGTTCAATTTAACAACTTTTTAATTGATGTAAGTCCGATTCGTGCTTGCAATGCAAGCTCAATCTAAAATCCTACTTAGTATTTCAAAAGGATGTAAGCCCAATATATTTGTTTGCTATGCAAACATCCTACTGGCATTCCAAAGAGTTGTAAGTTTAATCTGCTTGCTCGCTATGCAAGCTTTCAAACCTACTGGCATTCCAAAGGGATGTAAGTCCAATCAGCTTGTTCGCTATGCAAGCTTTCAAACCTACTGACATTCCAAAGGGATGTAAGTCTAATCTGTTTGTTCGTTATGCAAACTGTCAAATATATTAGCATTCTAAAGGGATGTAAGTCCGATTTGTGCTTGCGATGCAAGCATAACCTAAACCCAACCTATGTTTGCTATGCAAACATAACCTCATATGTCTGACTTTCTAATGGATGTAGGCCTAGTCATTTGTTCACCATGTGAACTCCCCTATAGTGCATTCCAATGAATGTAAGCTCTGCATACGTCTGCAATGCAGACTACTTAAAAAAAATGAATTATTAGGTAGACTTATAAATTAAGTCTAGCTTGAATAATTCAATAAATACTTACACACACCATAAAATATATACTATAACTCTAGTCTACTCGAGATATCTAAGACAAGACAACCAATGACTGCTAATTAGACTCTCTGGACATTATGACTAATAGCCCTCTATTGTTAGTAGACTGAAATAATGTAATTCTAGGATGACGGAATGATGAGATCTTGATCGGGACTATTTTTCTTTTTTAAATAGTCATCCGTACCACACCACTAGATATCAATTTATATCAATGATTCATATTATTTCTAACCTTAATCGAGAGTGCTCTCTTACTGTTGAGGAATAATTATCTATGAATGCTTGCATTCATAGGAAGTAGACCCATATCTAAATAAACCCTAACATAATGTTGGGGGGAATCTGATTGAATATAAATCAATCTGCCTCATGAAGAACAAACTCACTAAATATTCTATAAAGATGACAGAGATTTTTGAAGGCATTTTTCTTGAGCGATCAAGCCTGCATCGACTGAACCGTCCTTGGGAAGTTGGTTGATGAGGCTAGGCCGAGTTCTACTCCCAAAAAGTCCAAGAAGAGACCAACGAATGCTATTCTCAGAGCTTTGTCAGGAAGAAAGGTAATAAGGGAAAAGAGCCGATGAGAAAACCTCGCTACGCTTATCCCACGAATAATTATACTTCCAATGTAGAAGACACGATAAGTGAAGCTTTTAAGTTGGGTCAATTAATTATTTTGAAATGTTGAATAAAGTCTTTGAAGACCTTATCACGTGGATACTTTTTTATATCGCTATGATTGCTCAAGCGATGGTGTGGCAGTCGACCTGGGAGCTCTTATAGTTGCCAAATCAAAGTGAGACTCGACGACCAACCGACAACGTGATGCCGAGTCAGTTGACAGTATTCAAGAGGAGACAAAGCGACAAAAGGAGGACAAGGATCGATTAGTTTTTGAATTGACTCACCTCTCTTAGTCAAATAAGGAACTAGAGGTGGAACTCTCTCGTTGCACTAAGGAGTTCTAGAAGAAGGTCAAGTTATCTGGCTTTTTCAGCTCTGACGAGTATAAAGCCTTATTGCAACAAAAGTTCATGGAAGACGTCGAGTTAGTCATAGCCAAGTTGGTGAAACACGGTCAACTAGACATCAATTACTTTAGCTTAGACAACGTGCTTGCTCTGCCAAAGTTGGACTTCAAGGTGAGTGACAAAGAAGGGAGCACTAGCTAGATCATTTTTGTGATTTTTTTCTTTTTCTTTTTTCTACCTACTAATTAGAAGAGTATTTAAATTTTTGTGAATTTGCTACCCACCTTTGTACTTAAATTTTTTCCTTAATGGGAAGAAAGATATATTATTTTTCATTTTGTCAGTCTTTTATAAAATAGGACACATAATAGGACACAATGGAGACGAATGATTCATGTAGCCGACCCCACTTAGTGGGATAAAGGCTTGTTGTTGTTGTTGTTTGTCAGTCTTTTATGCTTATGATTGTACTTGCTTTATTAATATACTTGCTAAATGTGCTCATGGAACGAATACACTCGCCAAACATGATTGAATAAACTCATTGAATATAATTGAACATAGTTGTTGAATGTAATTGAAGGTACTTAGTCAAATACAATTTAATGTACTCATCAAATATAATTGAATGTGCTTCGTTGAATATAATTGAATATAATCGTCGAATATAATTAAATGTTCTTTGTCAAATACAATTGAATGTACTTGCCAAAATAATTGAATGTACTTCGTCGGACACAATCAAATGTATTCACCGAATATAATTGAATATACTAACTATTAAATAATAACTCTAATTGATTGCTTCATAATATTAGGGGAATACTGTATTGCTAACCACAAAGTGTTGGTTTTATATTTAGGTTGTCAACCATATGGAGTGTTGATTTTACACTTGAGTTGCCAACCATACAGAGTATTGGTCGTACACTTTATCCGCCAATCACACAGAGTTTTGATCTTTTTATTTGTAGTCGCCAATCATACTAGTGTTGGTCTTATACTTGAGTTGCCCACTTGCACTTTATTTCCCAACTGCAAGTAGTATTGATCTTCCACTCGAATTGTCAACTTCAAGGAGCATTGGTCTTACATGTATTTACTTATATATTTTATATAGAACTTAGAACAAGTAAGTTTAAATGATTTAGTTTTAGTTTTGATAATTTACTGAGTCGATTTTTGGACACTTGGGCCAGAAGCAACTCGCCAAGTGACCTAAGTCGACACACAGCTCTCCCGAGTGTTAACTTGATATATTATAACTTATCGAGTGCTTTGAGTCTATGTAGTTTATCAAGTCACTAGGCAAGTGTAGTTTGAATTCATAGTCGCCATGTTTTGGATTTCGATTGCATATTTTATGAGTACTATAAAATCATTAGGCGAGAAAGAATAAATTTTTATTAATCCATTCTAGCCATATGCACTCGATCACATAAGGACTTATTATGAACAAAAACAATAACTTAGCAAAAATAAAAGGAGTACAAAGATAGCTTATTTTATGGATAAAATTTCTTTAAATCTCTCTCACTCCACGTGCGTGGCTTCTTACCTCGAGTGTGTTTGCAGTTGATAGGCTCCTAGATTAGCTTGCTTCTTGATAATGTAAGGTCCATTCCATGTATGGGCAAGTTTATCCAACACATTATGGTGAGTTGCTGCATCTATCTTCTTCAATACCAAGTCACCAGCTTTAAAGTATTTCTCTTTGATGTTGTGGTTATAGTATTTGGCCTTTTGCCTCTTTGTTTCGTCTTGTCTAAGTGATACTTTAATTCTCAACTCTTCTAGCAGGTCGAGTGTTGTCTCCATGGTTTCTACGTTTGCTCATTCCCACTCACCAATTTCTTGATTTGACTCGACGATCACTATAATCCTTTGAATGTGGAGTTCATACTTGATTGGTAGTAGACCTTTATCCCATTGGATAAGACGAATGATGTCTACCTAATAGTTGATGTTGGAGTTGTCCTGAGGGCTCATAGTATTGTGGGTAAGGTGTCCACCGACTTAGCTTTTACTCCTTCCACCTTTCTCTTCAATAAATTAAGAATCTTCTTATTGCTATTTCTATCTAGCTATTACGTTGAGGATGATGTATTTAGGTGTACTTGAGGTAAATTCTCTACGACTAACAAAATTCCGTTAATTGTTTATTGGCGAATTGCAAACCATTGTTTCTGATGATTGGCATGGGCAATCTATACCTGCAAATAATGTCAATGCAAATAAAATTTGAACTACTTGGGCGGTTATCCTAGCGAGTGGCTTGGCTTCAATCTACTTGTTGAAGTAATTGATCATAATGAGTATAAACTTCCTTTGTTAGCTGGCAGTTAATATGGGGTATATCAAGTCCATTCCTCAAATCACGAAGGGCAAATGGCTTGTGATAAGTTGTAAAGGCTAAAATAGTTGCTGTTGTAGAGGGGAAACTTCTGATATTGCTCACACCACTAGGCAAAATTTTTGGCATCTTTCTTAGTGTAGACCAAAAGTACCTTTGTTGTAAGATTGTATGAGCCAGTATTTTTTCTCTAGAATGACATCCACACTCACCTGAATGAACTTCACCGAGTACGTTATTTTATTCACTTTCCCTTACACATCTCATGTTTAATAAAGTTGTCGATCTCTAAAATAATTTGCCACCGATCATTATATATTAAGCTGTTTTGATCTTGAATCTCCTCGGTCCTCCGTCTGCAAATTCTTTCTAAAAGGGTCGATCCAATTAGATGAGTCTTCATTATCAATTTGCATTGATTCACATTCTTTGATGGCCAGTTGGACGAGCTAAAGGGCAGGTGCTTCTCGAGTCCATGTGCTCTCGATAGCAAGTCAGTGAGCTGGTTTTGATCCCGTGGAATATATTCGATCTTGAAATATTCCATCCTTCTAATCTCTGGTTTTACTTTGATTAGATATTTTTATAATGACTCATACTTTGTATTCTCCATTAACTTGACTTGCCATAAGCTACAAATCTGAGTGGGCTACAATATGCTTGGCACTTAGCGCTCGAGCAAATCACAATCCAACGGGTATAATCTTGTACTTAGATTGATTATTCGTCACTCGGAAATTAAACTTCACTGCCTCCGTTGTGATAATTCTTGCTAGGCTCTTATACAAGTGCCATAAAGGTTCTAAGTTGACTGGGTTATTGTGCGAGTCATTGAAATTTTCTAGAAAATCATGGAGTGCCTGTGCCTTGATCGCAGTTTTAGACGAGTAAGATTATATCAAACTTGCTCAACTCCACTGATCATTTTAATAGTCTCCTTAAGTGATTTAGCTTGGCGAGCACTAACTTGAGTGAGTTATTAGTGATGACTTGAATTGAATGATCTTAAAAATATCGAAGTTGTCGTGTCGATATGATGAGCGTGAGTGTGAGCTTTTCATGATTGGATAATCTTGACACTCCTCAGCGAATTACTCACATAATACACTGACCATTATCTTTCACCTTCTTCTCTGATTGGAGCCGAATTTATTGAGTATTCTCCAATTCCAAATATAATAACAGTGCCTCACCCTCCTTTGTACTTTGGAACAAGGGTGACAGAGGCGAGTAAGGTTTTGAGATCATTAAATGCTTTCTTGCTCTCTATTTTTCACTCGAACTTCTTTACACTTCGTAGCACCTTGAAGAATAGCGAGCAGTGTTCTCTTGCTTTGAAAATAAACTTGTTTAATTCTATGACTCACCACATCTGTCATTTTCGGTGAAAGCATGTCGAACATAGCTTCTTACTTTGTTGGAATTCACCTTTATGCCTTTAGGGGTGATTAGAAATTCTGAAAACTTACTTGATCCAGTGCAAAATATATACTTTAAAGGGTTGAGACACATATTATACTTCCTCAAGGTAGCAAATATCTCCTTGAGATCTTTGATGTGTTGTTCGAGCGACTTACTTTTGACTAGCTACATTGATCTTCACATTTCTTTCTTTTTGTTCTCTGAATACTCGATCTACCATCCTTTGATAAGTTACTCTTTTATTTTTTAGCCCAAAGAGCATTACCCTATAGCAATGCAATCCTTCTCAAGTGATAAATGTTGTTTGATCTGATTCGGCATGATGCATTTGTATTTGACGATACTTGGAGAAGACATCTAAAAAACTCATAATTAACTCGCGTGACCGAGTCAATGGGTGTGTCTATCCTGGGAAGTGGATACTCATCTTTAGGGCAAGTTGAGTTCAAATTGGTGAAATCCAACACATTTTCTACTTACCTTTGGATTTTTATATCATGACAACATTAGATATACATTCAAGAGATTGGTCTTTCTTGATAAAGTTGGCTTCAAGCAACTTGGCGACTTTCTTTTTGATTGGCTTGACAAGTAAAGCTATTATTTTTTTTCCATATGTTTGATTGGCTGAGCATCCTTTTTGATATTGAGCGGATGGTAAATAATGTTGATGTCAATACCTAGCATCTCGACCGCAGTCAAGTGAACACCTTAATATCTTCTTAGAGGATTTGAATAAGTATTTTATTGTGCTCACCGTTAAAGGTCAAGCTAATTCTGAGTACTCGCTCATGGTCTTCAGTGGTCACCACTTCTTCAATTTCATCAATGATTTCTACTCTAGCGCATACAACTTCTAGTTGCAGCACCTCTTCTGCTCTGTGTGTCACTGACTGCTCGCAAATAGCAAGCTCTGGATTAATTTAAGTTTCCTCTAATAGTTATTTATTCTGTTGGAAACTTGACTGCAACATGATAAGTTGACACTATTGCTCTAAATACATTGAGCAGTGGTCTGTCAAAAATAGTGTATACATAGGGAGTGCATCCACTATAACGAAGTTGTCCATAACCATGAATTTTTTTCTTCTGCTTAACTCACTGGAAGAGTGATTATTCTTTCTGTCTCTCGTGTCTCTTTAAAAAATCCATAGAGGGGATCTTCTGTTGGGCGAGTTTTGAACTCACCAAGTTTATTTTGGTGAACATGGACTTAATGATAATATTTCTCGAGCTCCCTGTGTCGATCAGAATACTTACTAACTTGTAATTGATGACTAACATCATAATGACTACTGCACCATTATAGACCTCATCGACTATTGTTCGATCTTTTGGGACAATTGTTGTTCTCGAAGTTAGAGCCATGGCCGCCGTGTTAACTTCTTTTGAGTGCAGTCGCTTGAGACTTACTCATTTGAACAACTTTTCTTCTTTGCCAAAAATGATTAGTATCTTTCCTCCAATATCGTTTACATGAGCCGGGCCGAGTTTACAACTCAGCTCGATGACCTCCTTTTTTGGTCTCTTTATGAATCCCTTTAACTTCCCATCTTTTATGTGTTCCTCCACTAAACTCTTCAAATGTCAACACTCTTCAGTGTCATATCCATGTTCGCGATGGTAGGCACAATACATAGATTGATCGCAAACTCCATTGACCTTCGAAGGTGATGGTTGCTTGACATGTTTTTTGTTTTGAATGACTCCACTAACTCTGCCATTGACACTTTCAAAGGTGTAATTGCAGTCGGTTGTAGATACTCACCCTATTCATAACGAGCTGGAGGATTTCTGAATTCACACATATGCATCAACACCCCCTCTCTTTGAATAGGCTACCTTATTGCTTTGTATTGTCTGTGAACTCAGATATATCCTTCAAGGATCTCTCCAGCAGCAACCTCTTTGCTAAATCTCTTCCATGAATCGCCATTGCTGACCGGAAGACGTCATTATATTCTTCCGTATTAATATGGCTATTGATTAACTCTAATATCTCAATCAGTGTTGTGAGATATTGAAGCCCAAAAGCATATCTGGAACGATCTTTCTATGATGCCTTGGGCTAGTGTGCCTTGTGCTTTTACATGCTTTAGATCCTTTACTTTCAACATTTCCCTTTGGAAGCGAGTCATAAACTTTTTGAGTACTCGCCTGTTTCTTGTCTTATCGTAGAACAACTTGTGAACTCTTCAAGGACTTTTGGGTGCTGACAAATTATGTTAAGAACATCTTAAATTCAGCAAGAGGTAATGACTTCCACTAGTAGATGTGAGAACTATCTGAGACCCAACTCTTTGAAAGTGAGGAATAATCAGCATTTTATTGCGTCGTCCAAATCTAGTAGTGATGTAATGGGCTTGAAGTATGCACGTGATCGGTAGGGTCGATGTGACCTTTGGAAGACTTCAAATGTGAAATCTTGAACTTTTGTAGTGGGAGAGCTTTTGTGATCCTCCCAGAAACTTTGGCTATTTCTTTCTTGCTCTCCTCGTAGGACTCGCCATTTATGCTAGGCATCTTGGATAGCTCTTTTCTGCATCGAGTTCGTCGAGTTGCCGAATCGGACGACTTTTCATTCTCCCCGACCCTCGATTTTCATTCTTCACTTGCTCCACAATATCCTGGATTATGCGAGTGATCTTAGCTTTCATATCCTTCAAGTCTTGTTGTGTGATGAATTATTATGCATTCGCCTATATGGTTGTTGAATTATTCCGTGTTGATGAGCCTACTTCCTTAATTTGATTGTTGCAGTTGAATGACAATGTGCCGCTAGAGATAGTTGGGCAATAGCGGCCTGACATGATGATCATGTGAAGGTAATCTGGTTGCGTGCTTTAGTGATCCAACTATGATGGTTAGACGTTGATAGTCTGGCAGCGGCATGGTGTGCATAAACACTGTTGGTGATGATGGGAGATGTGGTCGGAAACTGTGGAAGTGATGGTCATCCAATAGCAGAGCTTAGGCGATGGTGATTTGATGTTGGTGGTTGGGCAACAATGGCGACCCGATGATAAAGTCCGATGGCATTTAGAATGTGGAGGTCTTGCATTAGCTTATTGATGATGGTCAAGTGGCGGTCTGAATGTTGTGTGGTGGGATGTAATAGTGGTGTTTTGATGACAATGCTAGGGTAGTGGTGGTCAGATGGCAATAATTGGGTGGTGGTAGTCCGATGGTGATAGTTGAGTGCTAGTAATCTGATTAAGGTGGTGGGAGAAGACGATTTGATGCCAGAAGCTAGGCAGTGATGGTTTGACATCAAAAGTTAGCTGTTGAAACTTTGAGAGCAGTGGTCGTGTGATGAAAGTCTAACAATGGTGGTCTGACAATGACTAATAGCAAAGGTCAGTTAGAGCTTCAGGATTTTTTTAACTTTTGAGCTCTCTCTTATCTCTAGTCCAACCCCCCTTCATGTAAAGAATGTAGGTCATTTAAAGATTTTTGGTGTGACATATTGGTTATTTTTGACAAAAAATTAAAACACTCCATTGGATGGCTCAAAGTGATTCCCTTGGATTAAATGACATTTTTTAAATGCTCGAGTTCTTTATTGATGTTGAAATTAAGTGATCTTGTGCTCATTAAATTCATTTCATCAAGGTGTTCATTTGCCTACAAGTTAAAGGTTTAGAGATCATTTAGTGCTCAAATTAATATCTCAAAGTATTTTAACTTGAATATTGTCTTGCAATTCACCTTATCAAATGGATTTTTGAGTTTTATATCATTTGCTCTTTTATTGTTTGGACATTGAAGTCCTTTTCATTTTAAAATCAACATTGAGTTTGTAAAAAGTTTTGAATCATGAAACTATAATTTCAAAATATTAATAATGCACCATTTCCTTAGATGTCAATATAAATTTGTTGTTAGTGCTGTGAACTAAATATGTTATTGTGAGCTATAATTTCACCCTTTTTGATGTAGAGGTTTTGTTGGTCTTCAAAAATTTCAAAATTATATTAAAAATGTTAAAAAAAAAAGTGGCTTTGTGAACCTAAAAATGATGAAAAGATTCATTTAGGCTCAAAAGTGGGTTTGAGGGCATGCATTGGCCATTGTTGATGGCAATGTTCATTTTTGCTCTCCTTCTTTTAGGTATTGTCAATATGGAGTTTGATGTTTGATTGAAGATGCTCCTTGAGTTTGTAAAGATTATAAATCACGACTGATGAATTTAAAGATTTAATAAGGCATCAAACTAAGCTAATTGTTGTACCAACCTACTTTAATGTCAAGAAGCAGATCTCATCAAATTGGAAGTTGAAGTTAAGGCTAGAATTATATCTTGAAGGATATAGTAGTTCTCAAGGGAAAAGGCCATTCTCTTGAAAAATGAAACTAGAAAAAAAATTGATTGTTGTGTGTTTTACATGAAGAACCTTTGCCACCAATGTCTTGAATGAGATTTCATTTGTGGCATCCTAAAAGAGATTTGGTTGGTGCCTTACAAAAGTGAAACTTTTTTTTTTTGCTGTAGAGAGCAAGTTGGTCAAAATTATTGTTATTAATAGTAATGAAGATTATGTTGATATGTTATAGATATAATAATTTTGTTATGTATTTTTCTTATATGAATATAAAATAAAATTTTCTCTTGTGTAGCCCATGAATGTCTGCTTTCTGTTTCTTTTTCCATTTGCATATAATTATGATTGATGTTTTGGTATGATAGCATGGGGTTCATTGATATTGTCATTTTAACTAATCTTTTTATCTATGCTAGGGTCATAAAGAATTTCTTTAGAAACTTTTCTCTTTCTTAGATTGTGTTAGTATGGGGTGTTGCTCAATATTAACTTGTGGTTGATTGAGGATTTTTTAATTCACCCAGATTTTTGTTAATTTGTTACTTGATGATATCAACTTATGTGGTAGTGGTTGTGAGAAACCCACCAAATTTTTTTAACCTATATGATGTTATTTATCAAATTATTATTCGATGAAAATTAATTTGTGTGAAAGTGGTTGAGAGAAATGCACCAAATGATTTTTGATTTATTTGAACTTTTATTGAAGTGTTACTTGATAATGTTATTATAGATGAAAGAGGTTGATAGAAATCTTAAAGAATTTTTGAGTTATCGGAGGTTATTCATTATAATATTACTGTTACTTGATAACATTAACTTATATATAAAGAGTGCGAAAGGAATCCATTAAGAAATTTTGAATTATCTAATATTGTTGATAAAGTGCTATTCAATGATGTTTATATGTATGAAAGGTCGAGAGAAATCCATAAAATTTTTTTGACTTATTCAAAGTTATTTGTTTGAGTATAGATGGGGTGAAGAAAAAATTATTGAAGATTTTTAACCTATTCGCTACTATTTGTTGGAGTATACTTAATGATATTGACTTATATAGGAGAACTCAAGAGAAATCCATATAAGATTTTTAACTTATTCAAAGTTATTTATTGAAGTGCTATTCTGTGATGTTAACTTATGTGGAAAAAGATTGAGAGAAATCTATCAGAGTTTTTGATTTGCTCGAGATTATTCTTATATTGCTATTTGATGATATAAACCTTCCTTAAACAAATCCAAAATTAAAATTCCTGGGCTGATTATACTTTGATTGGGATGAGGCAAGCACACATGTATCTAAAAATTAGCAATTAGTCTGTAGGTTTACTATTGCTGCCATTTCATGGTCATAGCTATGATTTTTCCCAAGAAGTAGAAGTATGGTTGGAGATTGCTTGCAGATGTTTAGAATATACTTGAAATTTGTCATAGTTGTAGGTAGCGTTGATAATTTAATCGTCAATAAAGTTGCCTTGGATGCATCGAAGAATGTTGGATAAATTGAACTACAACTATATCTAAGATGTTAACATGAACATTCCTTCAAGATTGGCGCTAGGTTCCTCTTAATCTTGATTTGTTTCCCATGGAATTGATGTAATAATAGATGATAGAAGGGAAGAGTTTTCTAATGTAATCATACCTAACACTTTGTCCTTTTAATGTTGTAGTCAAAGTTGTCCCCAATCTTCACTTGCTTTTTAAAGAATTAATATTCTAGTGGATGACAAAGGGATTGTCCTACTCTAATGATGGGGATGTTGATGCGGACAAATTTTGAGGTTGTAGTGAAGGTTGCTTCACAAGCATTGTTGTTTTCTATGACGACACTGAATTATTTTATGTCAGAATATTCATAGTATTAGAGAGAAAGTTTTTAGCATTTTAGCTTTTTATGAAAATTTAGCTTGCACAAATAAAAGTAGAGATATAAGAAACAGAGTTTTTTTTTGAAAAACTTGAAAAAGGAACCACGAGGTTTAGCTCTGTTGAAATAATTCTGCTAATATATGTTGTTGATTACTAATAATATCTTTTATCTGTGATTGGGGAAGGTGTTGATACAACAATTAGAACGTGCATCAGTCTTATTAGCAATGGTGGGAGATGAAGTTGGTTGGCGTGTGTAATAGGGCGATAGTGGCTGGGATATTGAAGTAGGGTGACTACATTTTGAAGACTGTAGTTGTATGGCAATGATGACACAGAACGTTAGTCTGGTGATCATAATCAGATAACTATTATCAGGGAATCATAATCAAGCAACTATTGTTGACCATAGTCATGGCGGCGGTTGGATGATCATATTTAGGCAAATGTGATCAAGTGTTTGTAGTTAGGCAACCATAGTAGTTTGGTGAAGGTTCGATGACAATAGTTAGACATTGATAGTGGTCAACAATAACAGTTCGAATGTGATGGTTAGGTGGCGATAGTTTGAGAACGGTAGTTAGGTAGTGGTGATTTAATGATGGCTATCTAACAGCGATGGTCTAATGACAAGGGCATGGTGCGCATCACACCATTACCAACAAGGTTGGTGACAATGATTAGGTAGAGTAATTTGATTATGAAGTTGAGCGATTGTAGACCAACAGTGGAGGTTGGGTAATAGTGATTTGATGGTGACAGTTTGATGATGGTTGTGTTTTGTTGGTGGTGGTTAGGTGGCGGCAATCAAATAGCTGAGGTTTGGTTTGGACTAATGGCAACAACTATGTGGTAGTCTGAAGGTTAGGTTGTTGGAGTTTGATGATGCCGATTGAGCTGTAGTTGTTCATCAGGGATGTTTGGGCTGCGAATTTCTGACAATAATGATTAGGTTGATGCAATCTAATAACGATAATTGGGTGGTGATGATATGACTATAGGTGTTAGGCAATGGTGATTTGATGACAAAGATCAGGTGATGACAGTCCAATGGTGATGATAAAGCAATGGCTTAGTAGTTATGACTTGGTAGTGGAAGTACCGAGGCCAAACGATAACAAAGAATTTAAGCAGCGATGATTTGATGGTGGCCGTCGGACGATGGTAATGATCCAATGACAGAAGTTGGGTGAAGCTTGTGTATTCTTCAATTCTCTTGACTTCTCTCCGATCTCTAACTTAGCCCTCTTCATGTAAAGAATAGGGATGTATTTATAGATTTTTAGAGAAACATTTTAGTTATTTTTGACAAAACACTACAATACTTCATCAGACGGTTCAGAGTGATCCTCCTTAATTGTATGACATTTTATAAATGTTGTTGAGTGCTTTAATGATGCAATAAATAAGCAATCTAAAGCTTGCTAAATTTGTTTCATCAAGATGTTCGATTTGACAAGAAGCATGCAAGATTTGAAGATTCTTAAATTAGTATTGGAACTAATTTTCAACTCAGACATTGCCTTGTAATTCATGCTTAATCAAATAGATTTTCAAGTGACTTGTCACCCCTGCTTGAAGCCTGCTTTCTCTCCACTCCTGAGCAACACTATGAACCATCTTTATAGCCGATTTTAAATTCATCCTCTTAAAAGAACATTTATGGACTTAAAAAAAGCTAGATTAAACTTGTCTAGTCTAGGTTTATCATAGATTCTGATTCATCTCACTTCAAGTGAAACTAATGAACTCCATTGTGGATTGATTCGTATATGATTTACCACAAATAAACGTAATGAGCCTGATTCAGTTTGGGTTCACACTTGCTGAAACCAATTGACTCAGAATTTTTAGAGGTTATTTGGGATCAATGTTATTTTTTATTATTTATTATTTATTATTTATTTTATTTTATTTATGTTTTTTTAAAAAATAAAATATATTTGGTAGTGATAATCTTTTTTTAAAAATACTCAAAACATCTAAAAGTTATTTTTGGTCTTTAAAAATAATATTATTTACTTTTAAACAGTTAAAATGCTTAAAAAACACACTAAATAGAAATATTTTTAAAATAACTAAAAAACAAAAATAAAAAATGCAAAACAAAATTGATCTCAAATAGGTCTTTAATTTAAATTGTTATAATTCTATATTAAAATTTTCACTTATAGTATTTTTGTTCAAACACATTTTGTCCCACATAAACCAATCAACTGGAAATTCATACATCCAAAGCATTGACCTTCAATAAAACGATATCAGATCAAGATCAAATCACATTAAATTTCAACTTTTTTAGTCCATAGATGAGGGCGTCATGGCCTTTTATCATGAAGTCTTCCTATCACAGCCATGACTTAAAAAAGAACTAGAGACAGATAATTTAACTTAATAGATCCTAAATTACAGAACGATGGGCACTTGACAGATCTGTTTCTCAATACTAGCATTCTGGTGCAATCAACTATCTACTATATTTGGACGTGAAATGTTCAGAACGAATGGAAAGATGGAAATCTCTTGAAGAACCAATCATTGTAATGGTTAAAACTATTAAGTGGTCTTTTTGGTGCGACTTAAGCTTTATTACCTGGTTTTTTTTTTTATTCTGTGGTGATCTGTATTGATATTCCACTGTTAGATTTCAAAGTGGAATGGATAGTTGTAATTTTCTGTTCAGCCAGTTAAGTTATTTCGTCTTTATTTTGGGCTGCTAACTAAACACGGGGCACTATAACTAAAATATGTCGCTGAAAATCAAAACTTAACTATTTAGCAACCTTCAACTTGTAGGAAAAGTCTTAAAGAATAGCATGAAATTATAGCAAATTACTGAGAGAGAGTTATGTTCAGCAAGCCAAATTATTGTTATTAGCATAAAAAATTGCAGCAGCATTTCATGGCATGAAGGAGCACTAACATGAGTTTGGAGAACACGGCATCCTCATTGATTACATTTTCATGTAGAGAACTGTCAGAAATAGGAACATATTTAGTTCTCAGTTGCATAATGTTGGTGATTAATTTTGATGAGTTTCTTCGATCCTTACTGTTTTTCATTCAAGGCCATGAACTAGCTGTTGTAATATATATATTATTTAATTTGAATTCATTGATAATTAATAAAATTTTTTTTTCTGCCTTTTTACTGATTCATTGTCTGATAATACTTTCTACTTTATTTATCAGTACTTTTTAGCCTCTTGCATATTAACACAAATAATTACTTGGTGGAGATCGTTTTTATGGTGTGAAGCCTTTGCTACTCTATTAATAAACCTAATTAGCTTAAGGTTTTCACTTAAGTATGCATGAAAATGGAATGATCTAAATAAAAGCATTTTCTTTATTGCAACTATACGCGTTGCAGGTGGAGCTGAAACTTTGAAATATATTAGTTAGCATTAAATAACACAAGAATTGTTCTTCTTCTTCAAACTTGATCATTAAAGATTTAGAAACCAAAGTAGATAGGTGCTATGACCCAGTGGTGCAACCGGGGAGAAATATGCAAGGTTGCAATCTTATCCAATGAGCTACAATCTTATCCATTTTCTTTATTGCAACTATACGCGTTGCAGGTGGAGCTGAAACTTTGAAATATATTAGTTAGCATTAAATAACACAAGAATTGTTCTTCTTCTTCAAACTTGATCATTAAAGATTTAGAAACCAAAGTAGATAGGTGCTATGACCCAGTGGTGCAAATGGGGAGAAATATGCAAGGTTGCAATCTTATCCAATGAGCTACAATCTACTACTAAACCTTGTCTAGGCAAAAGATATGAAGTGTTGGATAATCGGCTCTTCTTTTGGTACCAGGACGGTATCTAACTTTTATAGTGTTGCTTGTGTAATCTATCATTCTAGAATTAAATCTATTTCAAAGAAATGTAAAACTGGAATTTACCTTTTTTTGTGAACTGTATTAGATATGGGAGCATGGAAGAGTTGAAAGACCTTGTCAGAAGATTTCATGAAGTTGGAATTAAAGTCCTTGGTGATGTAGTCCTAAATCATCGATGTGCTCACTATCAAAATGCAAATGGTATATGGAATATCTTTGGTGGTCATTTGACCTGGGATGATCGGGCCATCGTTGCTGATGATCCACATTTCCAGGTAATTCAACTTTTGTAAAATGAGGCCTTAACTGATTGTGATCTATGTGATGCTGGATTCATTTTCAAAGCATATATATCAGCAGAAAGCTTTATTGCTATGGTGAATTTATATTTTCAAATTGTGCTAATGTGGCACCGCTGTCCAATTGAAATTGAATTTTACTATGGAAACATCTTTTTTTATTTTTAGGGGGATTTACATACATACCACATCAAACTTCCATATTTACATATCTAACACCTAAAATATTTACTTATCTAACACTTTTCTATGCTTAAAAGGTGCATTTCACTTTTAAAAAAATGAATAAAGTGGTATTTTTGATGTGATATTGAAGATTAGAGTGTTATATATGTAAAAATTGAAGTTTAGGTGTTAGATATGTAAATATGGAAGTTTGACATATGTATGTAAATCCCCCTTATTTTTAATATGTAAAAGCTTGCATACTATTTTGGTACGTGTTGTGCGAACCATGATTTTTACTGAATCTGGAGGTACGAATGTATTCAGTAGTACCTTAATGCAAACGCACCACCAATGTTCACACTGTACCGATGGAAAATGTTCCAAGTGCATTTAAAAGCTAGTCTACTTTGCCATGTCTACACAGAGGACCAAAAGCATTCGTCTTTGAAGTATCCATGCTGAATGGTTCTTTCTGTAAATCATGTGACCTTTGGAATTTTTAGTAAGAGCTAAAGTCTCTATTTAAACTTTTAAGTTCTGAACAATCAATTTGAAAGTTTTCCATTATAGATTTGTAAAATAGGCCATTGTACTTTTAGAATTAAAGGTTTAAACTTGAAAGTCATAATCTGTGTCTATAAAAAGTATGGTTGAAGTTATGTTCATTCAAATTTGAGGATTTTTAATTCCATAAAATTAATAGAAGCACAATTCATTTTCAATTTTATATCAAGCTCATAATTTTGGTTTGTGTGTACTTTTCTTATCCTTCCTTTAGAGTCTTATTGTAAAAGATTTGCTAGATTGTCCTTCACCATATGACTTTTATTTATAGGTGCAACAATATTATATGTAATTCACCAAAAGCTTTTCTATCAGATTGTAGTTTGTAAGCCAGAAAAAACAAGGTTAAGCATGGTTTTTACTCATAATTTACCCTTGCCTCTTAAATAGATATACTTGAACTTGCAACATGACAAAGCTAATTAAGATGAGAAACCTTTCATTCCCACGTTTGCAGACATCATGAATAGGAGGTTTGTAATAGTGATTGGAGAATGTCATGATCTTTATGTTTTCAGAGAATGTAGTCATCTAGGGGAATTTAAAGCCAACTTATTGTTAGTTGGCACTTTCACATATTCAGATGTCACGACCAGCCTAGGAGTTCCAAGTGCTGAGATAGAGAAAAATGGTCAGATGAATATTTAAAACATTCCCACATTATTATTAATAGAGAAGATACAACTATTCTATTATTTTGAAAATTGAAGATATTTTATATTGTACTACATCACATACATTACTTTCAATATTAAATATAATATATAGTTCTAGAAGTAACTATTCAACTAACAGGTATTCCATCTTTTATCCATTTGCAATATCAAAATTTTTTCTGAAAAAATGATAAACTAAAAAGTGAGGTAAACAATTCAGTGGATAATTATATTTCTAAATTACAGTAATTTAGGAATTAATAGGCAATATGTTTGGTAGTTTCTATTAGTGAATCAATATCTCTTTTTCATGGAACAATGAGAATAATGCATTTATAAAAGAGTAGGATAAAATATTTCTTACCTTTTTCCATATTCATATATTAGTTTTTCCTACTTTATAATACACCCATCATAATGAGTCATCATTTAAATTTTTACTTAAAAGGCATACATCTTATAAGTGTTTTCAAATTAACTATGGAGAGAAGTTAACCTTTTCTAATTCTAACTCGGAACGATAGGTAATATTTTTATTTTTTATTTATGTGCATTGGTACATTGCATTCTTAGTGAGTATTATAAGAGGATGAATTTCATTAGTCAACATGCACAGTCAGGCACTCTATAATATATTTATTTTCATGCCTCTTATCATGCATTTTAATAGTCTCTTTTACTTATCGTTAGTAAGATCATTCAAGGTTCAATCATTGAAATAATAAAATAATACTATCATATTGATATGATGGTTTCATAGGCCGTGAAGAAGAAAATCATTTTAAGCTTTTGTATTAAGTTCATTGTCAAATAAATACTTTTATTAATGTACATAAATAAGTATAAACATAATTGCAATATTAATTTGAATATCCTTATACAAGTAATGCACAATGATTAATGTATTTTGATATAGAAGATTAAAAATAATTACTATAAATCAGAAAATATTATTACCCACTTTTAATGAGGCTTGATTGCTTCTTTTCTTCTGAGTGTAATTTCCCTTATCGTGAAACTTATAATTGTGCACAATTTTTAATTATCTTAATATTTTCATCTTATCATCATTATTGCCAATATTATTATTATGTTATTATTATTGTTAGTATATTATTATTATTATTATTATTATTATTATTATTATTATTATTATAGTAATATTATTACATTATCACTAATAATAATATTATTAAAATTTTTATTATATCATCATCATCATCATCACTATTATTGTTATTCTTGTTATTATAAGATATTAACATTAATTGATATTTATAGTATCACTATTATAATAATATAATTATACTATGTTTATTATATTATTTTATTATGTTGTAATTATGATTATTATTTTTAAATATATATATATATATATATATATATATATATTTAATATATGCATTAATATATTTATAAACAAAATTGTACGTCCTCCTCTTACTTTTACTTCAGCCTACCTCTCGCATATGCATGCGCAACATGCAGCTTCGTGCATTCGGCGTGGTTCTTACACAGTGTTTAATCCCATTCAACACTACATGCCACATTGTCGACTACAACCACATGATAAACCTCCCTCGCCCATGCCTTGGCCACTCCTCTATCCGTCCGTTCCTTCTTACTCTCTCTCTTCACTCTTTATTTCTCCCTTCTCTAGCCCCATTTTCTAAATAACGAGAGGAAGGTGGTGCTCGTTTGATTAGGTTTGCAACACTTGTATCAATATGTCTCATGGTTCATAATGGGTTGTTATGGGCCTTATTTATTTGGCTACAATTTTTTTTTTATATATTAATTTATTACAATCTTCCCTCAAAAAAATTTGTTCTCGAAATTTAAGTTATAGTAAATAAAAATTCATGTATTAATTGAAGAATTTGTGAATAATATTTTATTATCTCTAACTCTTTTTCTCATGCAATATTTCAATATGTACCATTCTTCCCTAAAACTAGTACAAAAGGAATCTATTTTTTATTTGCTTTACATTGTAACTCAATATCCTGTTTAGTTCTATATATGTGAGATCTAGTTGAATGTCTTGTGATTTGAACTAACTCAAGTCAATTCATCAGTTATATAATTTCATTTTATAGAGATATGATACAAGTTAAAATATTCTTATATAACTATTAATATAGAAGAGTCAAATACACTATTATTATGAATTTTTCATGATATTTCATTACTATATTACACCATATATATTGCTTTTAATATTAATTATAACATCTAGCTTCATAAATCAACCTTCAACTATATACATACTCTCATCTTTCATTCATTTATGATATTAAAGATTTTCTTAAAAAATGATCATTAACTAAATAATGAGTTAAACAACTCAGTAGATAATTATATTTTTAAATTACAATAATTTAAGAATTAAGAAGTAATATCTAAAAAGCTCATGAGGACACTCCGTTAGAAGACAAGAAGATAATAAATAAGACTCACATATAGGCAAAGCTGTAAAGATCACATTACTGGAGACCTGACTAACATTTGTGATACTCGCAACCTTATCACTTCCAAGCTATTTAAGCTCACTCGAAGAAATGTAGGCGACCATCATAAGAATACTAACCTAAGTACTTGCAACTCTACCAAGAGTCTCGTCTCATGTCTTTCACAGAAGCACTCACCTCACACAAATGACTCACACTGTCAAGTATAAGAGTTGAACAATAATCTATAAGATACTCAAATATAAACAGTAAACAACAAAGATAACCATGCATATGGATAGTTCATTTCATGAAGTTTCAATCTGTTCTAAATCAAATTATCTTGTTAGAAATGTTATTCATATTTGTATAGGATTAACTCTCATAACATGTTGGTCGTAATCTAGTCCGTCAGTCAAAACTATTGATAAGGCTTATCATATCAACACTACATACCAACAGTCCTTTTAATACGAATTGGTCTAGCTCAACCTCAATGCCAAGAATCAGGAATTCTAAGATTTTCTATCAAAGACATCTCGCCAAAACTTTTGTCTACTTGCACAAGTTATTATAAAGCAATCTACTTATAGGAATTTTATGATATTTCCTACCTATAAAGTACTTTTCTTAGAAAATGATATTGAAAATAGGTAGATGAGGTATTTTGATAAAATTTTCAATGAAGGATTTGAAAGTACGATTGATTTTAGCAACCTTAATACATACCCTAAACAAAAATAAAGAATTTTATTTTTATCATCGTATTAGTAAATCTGAAGTTAGAGAATCTTTAAAGAAAATGAAATGTGAAAAAAAGTAGGTCCTGATGATATTCCAATAGAAGTGTGAAAATGTTTAGGAGATCAAGGAATTTCTTGGCTTACAAATCTTTTTAATGTTATCTTAAAGACTAAAAAGATGTCAGATGAGCGGAGAAAGAGTTTGTTGGTTTCTATATTTAAGAATAAAGGTGATGCACAAGAGTGTGCAAATTATAGATGAATTAAGTTAATGTGGCATACATTAAAATTATGGGAGAGAGTAATTGAGCATAGGTTACGATGTGATACAAAAGTTTCTCACAATCAGTTTAGTTTCATGCTACGCTAAATAGATTTACTATGGATGCTGTACATTTGTTAAGAGGTTTGATGGAGAAGTATAGAGAAAGTAAGGAGGATCTACATATGATATTTATTGATTTAGAGAAAGCTTATGATAAAGTTTCAAGAGATGTTCTTTGGAGAGTTCTAGAATAGAAAGGAGTTAATATTGGTTATATTCAAGTCATTAAGGATATGTATACTAGAGCTATTACTTGTGTCCAAGCATAAGGAGGATTGACAAAATATTTTTCTATTTCAGTTGGATTACATCAAGGATCAACTTTAAGCCCTTATCTTTTTGCTGATGACATTCTTCTTGTTGATAAGACTAGAGAGGGAGTCCAAGTGAAACTTGAATTATGGAGGTCAACATTAGAGTCTAAAGGTTTTCATTTAAGTAGATCTAAAGCGAATATATGGAGTGTAATTTTAGTTAAGTCCAGTGGTAGTGTTGTGACATTTGAACAAGTCATTAAAAGAGTGAGCAATTGAGATATTTAGGCTCTATTGTTCAAAATGATGGTGAAATAGATGGAGATGTTATTAGTAGAATTCAAGTTGGATGGTTGAAGTGGAGGAATGAATCTAGCCTGTTGTGTGATGGAAAAGTTCCGCTTAAACTTAAGGAAAAATTTTATAAGATGATGGTAAGATCTGCAATGACTTATGGTGCAGAATGTTGGCCAATAAAAGCGAAGCATAAAACTAAGTTAAGTGTTATAGAGATGAGGATGCTCAGGTGGATGAGTAGCTTTACTCTTAGAGATAAAATGTGAAATGAGTATGTTCGAAAAAAAGTTGGAGTAGCTCCAGTGCCAGATAAGATTAGAGAGAGTCACCTTAGGTGAACAAGTCATTAAAAAGAGTGAGCAATTCAGATATTTAGGCTCTATTGTTCAAAATGATGGTGAAATAGATGGAGATGTTATTAGTAGAATTCAAGTTGGATGGTTGAAGTGGAGGAATGAATATAGCCTGTTGTGTGATGGAAAAGTTCTGCTTAAACTTCAGGGAAAATTTTATAAGATGGTGGTAAGATCTGCAATGACTTATGGTGCAGAATGTTGGCCAATAAAAGCGTAGCATAAAACTAAGTTACGTGTTATAGAGATGAGGATGGTCAGGTGGATGAGTGGCTTTACTCTTAGAGATAAAATGTGAAATGAGTATGTTCGGAAAAAAGTTGAGTAGCTCCAGTGGCAGATAAGATTAGAGAGAGTTGCCTTAGATGGTTTGGCCACATAAAGCGGCGGCCATCCGATGACCCGGTTAGGAGAGTAGATGCATTAGATTTGCCTTATGTTAAGAAAGGTAGAGGTAGACCTAAAAGACTTGGTTAAGGTGTATAAAAAATGACCTTAGTATACTTGAATTAAATGAGAATTTGACACATAATAGGACACAATGGAGACGAAAGATTCATGTAGCCAACCCCACTTAGTGGGATAAAGGCTTGTTATTGTTGTTATTGTTGTTGATCGTTTAGAATACCTGCACTAATTTTTTTTTTCAATATGCATAATAATATTATATGATATCAAGAAATTTGATTTAATTAGAATGATATTAAACCAGTAAAGCATGATTTATAGACTGTACAAGTAATTGATCTCATCTTAATAAATTATGAAGGAAACATGTAAATGCAATGTATAATGCAATCATAGAAAGTAACAATGGTATTGACAAATATTAGTCCTATAGAAAATCTAAATTTAATTTAACAATTATAAGTCTCAACTCGATATTTAGGCCAATATCATGGCGTGCTCGACATTTCTTTGAATATATAGCTTAACTATTAAGATCTTCTTATTACTGCTTAAAATTATTAAATCAGTTTAACCTAATACCTTTAGGCTTTAGATTACATCCTTACCTGAATTCAACCTCGTTACATTCATTCCTTCGCAATTAAATAGTCACACCATCTCAAGTGATTTACTTCTAATGTCCAACACTGCATGCCTGATGACATTAACATGAACTCAATTAAATTTATAATATTTACACAACTAACAATCTGTTTAATATATTTAGCAAATTTTGATTTCATTATAATACCTATATATAACCTAAATTTAAATTTATTTGATAATATCTTTTTGTACTCATAATATTCATATAATTATATATAATCTAACTTACCTCACCAAAATTTTCACTATTTTAATTAATTCTCTGAAAACTGAGATCTTGCTACAATATTAAGAGTCAAAAGAAGAAAAAAACAAGTAAATAGATAGGAATTATTATCTGATTAAGTAATATATATATATATATATACATATAAGTTATAATTTAGATATATATATATACTAAATACCTATATATACAGGATGATTTCTCTTCCTTTCTCTTATAGTTGTAGCAGCCACGGTTTTCCCCCTATCGCTGTTGAATTTCTAGCTTAGCTGCAGTGATATATCCATTATATATACTTAATAGATACACTTTAATTAAAAAGCATTAATGCATATATATTTACATTTATACTATACATATAATACCCTTACCTTTCATTTTCTCCAAAGCAGCAATCGAATTTTTCTTTCAGGCAGCTCCAGATCGCTGCACTGTCCTCGTTTTCACGCGAGACTAAACTGTGATTAGAAATAGGGATGGGGGAAGCTTGACTACTCTGCAGTTCCACGGGATACTGGAGGAAAATGAGAAACCGTGGGTAATGAATAGAAATAGGGTTTAATTAGTCCTAAATATACGATTTTATGTTAAATCGCAGCAATTAAAGTGCAGTTATTAAGATCCTCCCATTGCTTGCATTTCTGAGTAGAATTCAGAATTAGCTACAGTAATTTGCTTTATTAATTAAACTGTGATTAGATGTTAATTAATTTAAGTAAATAATTGATTTATTTGATTGTTTAACTAATAATTAATAACATCATATATATATATATATATATATGTCATTGTTTAGAATCAAATATAGAATTTTATGGAAATGCATACAAAAACTTTCAGGTGCATGAAACTTATGGTATATTTTAAAATGTGTTGATTTTTTTTTTTTTTTCATGTTTTGTGTATTTCTGGGTATTATATAAATTATTTCCAATACATCTAAATGGAATGTAACATGCAAACTGTTCTTTAAAGGTTTGTCAAAAAAAAAAAAAAAAAAAAAATAATGTTATTACTAGATATAAGTTCAAATTTGATGTAAGAAGGATATCTTATCATTAAATTAAGTCATTGCCAGTATCAAAATTGAAGAAATAATAGGACTCATGAATACCTACTAACTTGTGGAGAGCACAATCTTAGTATCATATAGGTTGTTGACATAGAGAGTACTACTAAGAACATAAGCAACCTACTCGAGCAAAATGGGTTAGTAAAGATATTTTATACTGCACATATTGTAAAAATACTTGACATACAAAAAAAGATGATGAAGCTTAAATCAAAACTTCAAAACCAATATTGGATATTCCGAAAAGGGTATATATATATATATATATATATATATATATATATATATATATATATATATATATATAAATCAAAACAACAACAACAACAATTAATCCCAATATTCACATGAAGGGTATATATATATAATATATATATATATATATTACATGATTGGGTGACTACTTTATATTTTTGACATTCACATGATAGTTTATGAGTTCCAATAACTCTACCAATGTTTTTGGTTGTTGCAAGCCGAGGGTGTATTTAAACAATACCTTTCTAGGCCTTGAGTGAGTGCTGCTTATTCGATTTCGGGTTTCAAATCTTTTACCTCATCTTCATTTGAAAGTGAGTGATAAAATTTCTCAATAACTTCTTTGGTTCTTGTTGCACATGCAATAGAGCTTAAAAGCTCTTCAGTGGCCTTTGTGTGCTGAAGAATTTAGTAATATTCTTTTGAATTCAGGGAAGATGTGATGATGCTCATAGGTAAGCATGAGAACTACCTCAAAATAGATTTCTTCGAAAGTTACCAAAAAGAGATGACACATAAATTTGTATACCTTATGCTTTATAAACCCCTGCTTATGTATGCAAATTCAAAGCGAGAAGATGACAAAATAAATTTCTAAAATGAAAAGGAAAAACAGAATGGAAGGTTGTGCATGTTTCACATAATTGTTTAGGTCCTTTTATAGGTATTGACATTATATGCCTGTATATATGTTTGGTTTGCTATGTTCTTGGATGGATGGATTCCAATTCAGGACTCTATTTAGCTGGTGAGGTTTTATGATTTTGCATGCCCATGTGAAGTTGCATGTTTGTTTCTGTTGTGGACTCATTCACGTGATACTAGATGTTGTTTTACCTTCTCGAGTATGTATATATGTATGTATGTATGTGTATATATATATATATGTATATATACATACATATATATATATATATATGTATGTATATATACATACATATACATATATATACATATATATATACATATATATATAATGCATGTATAAATGTATTTATATTGATTTACACATTAATTAAATATTTTTTTAAATATGTTTCTATGATTTTGATTGTTTATTACCATAAATTGAAACTATTTCTTTTTTTTTCTTGTCTTTAACTATTCATTCAATTTGATTTCTAATTTTGATTGTTTTATTAGAAAGATTTAATTCTTATTTCTTTTCATGAATAATTTAACCAATCCATCTTTCGATTTAGAATTGACGGTTCGCGAAGAATCTTATTATTATTTTTTGAAATCTTTTTTTTTTTCATTCAGTTCATATACTTTTTCTCTTCTGAATTCAACTAAGAAATTTGAATTTACTTTCTTTTATCATTATTAGGTTGATAACTCAGAATTATTTTGATGTCTTTTTTGTTTTTATTTTCTAATTGTTAAAAAGGATTTCTTTTTTTATTGAAATTTTTAAGAATTTGTAAATATTTCATTTTCACCTATTTTTTTTCTCCTTTTTGGTGTTTTTTTTATAAATAGGTTAAAAGAAGGTTGTTTTGGGAGAAAATCAAAGGGAAGTTTTGCTTTCATTCCCCAAATTGTAAGGTAACACAACATAAACACACATTGAGTTCCATAAAGTTGGTTTTAAAGGCTAAAACACTTGCTAAAAGCATTGAAAAAACATCTATGATAAGTACTTATACTTTAGCTTTCTTAAATATTATCTTACTTTTCCATGTATTTAAGGTTTCTAAAATGCCCAATTTCTAGTTTATGGATCATTGATTTAGGCGTTATTGATTACTTAACTAACTCCTCTCAAAAATTCATTTTATATTTCTTTTACTTTAATAACACAAAAGTATTCATTGCTAATGGACTCCGACTCTTGACAACTATGATTGTTCAAGTACATATCCTTGTGAATGAATCTCAACAACAACAACAAGCCTTTATCCCACTGAGTGGGTCTGCTACATGAATCCTTCGTCTCCATTGTCATCTATTATGTGTCAAATTCTCATTTAATTCAAGTATACTAAGGTCATTTTTTATACATCTTAACCAATTCTTTTTAGGTCTACCTCTTCCTTTCTTAACATAAGGCAAATCTAATGCATCTACTCTCCTAACCGTCATCGGACGGAGGCTTTATGTGGCCAAAATCTAAGGCGACTCTCTTTAATCTTATCTACCGGAGCTACTCCAATTTTTCCCGAACATACTCATTTCGCATTTTATCTCTAAGAGTAAAGCCACTCATCCACCTGAGCATCCTCATCTCTGTAACACTTAACTTAGTCTTATGCTTTTCTTTTATTGGCCAACATTATGCACCATAAGTCATTGCAGGTCTTACCACAATCTTATAAAATTTTCACTTAAGTTTAAGTGAAACTTTTCTATCACACAACATGCCAGATGCATTCCACCACTTCAACCATCCAACTTGAATTCTACTAATAACATCTCTATCTATTTCTCCATCATTTTAAATAATAGAGCCTAAATATCTTAAACTCTTATTAATAACTTGTTCACAATGTCACAACACTACCATTAAAACTTCTACAACTAAAATTACACTTCATATATTCAGTTTTAGATCTACTTAAATGAAAACCTTTAGACTCTAAGGTTGACCTCCATAATTCAAGTTTCTCTCGGACTCCCTCTCTAGTCTTATCAACAAGAAGAATGTCATTAGAAAAAATATACACCAAGGTACATCTTCTTGTAAATGCCAAGTAAGAACATCCATAACTAAAGAAAGATAAGGCTTAAAGTCCTTGATGTAATCCAAATCAATAGGAAAATATTTTGTCAATCCTTCTTATGTTTGGACACAAGTAGCGACTAGTATACATATTCTTAATGACTTGAATATAACCAATATTAACTCCTTCTGTTTCAACTCTCAAGAATATATCTTGAAACTTTATCGTACGCTTTCTTTAAATCAATAAATATCATATGTAGATCCTCCTTACTTTCTCTATACTTCTCCATCAAACCTCTTAACAAATGTATAGCATCTATAGTAGATCTACCTGGCATAAAATCAAACTGCTTGTGAGAAATTTTTGTATCACATCGTAACCTATGCTCAATTACTCTCTCCCATAATTTTAATGTATGACACATTAACTTAATTTCATAATTTGCTCTTGTGCATCACCTTTATTCTTAAATATAGGAACCAACAAACTCTTTCTCCACTAATCTGACATCTTTTTAGTCTTTAAGATAACATTAAAAAGATTTGTAAGCCAAGAAATTCCTTAATCTCCTAAACATTTTCACACTTCTATTGGAATATCATCAGGTCCTACTATTTTTCAGCTTTTCATTTTCTTTATGCTTCTCTAACTTCAAATTTACTAATACGATAATAAAAACAAAATTCTCTATTTTTATTTAGGGTATTAAGGTTGCTAAATTCAATTCTACTTTCAGATCTCACATGATTTAAAATATTCTTCATATATGTAACTTATTTGTTAGACAATTGTTATCCATTCAAAAGCTAATTAAATAGTCTAAGTGCACGGTTGAGTTTTATCTTGCATGTTGTGTCATTTAAAAATAGGTTATGGGGAGGACTTTTAGATTTGCTAAAGAAGTGAATGATTTTTTACCTCTAAAAATCTACTGATGAAGAAAATTTCATACAACCTTCATTATTATATTTTCTTTTAGAAACTCCTAGATCCAATAAAGAAAGAATCTAGCTTTTGTACCTACATCTTGGTGACCTATCTTTTATTGCATCTTCATTATTCAAAGAAATTAATTTTAAAAAAATTATTGTAATATTTATGAACTAGCAAAATATAAACTATTGAATCCCAAATTGTGCATTGGTCGACGCCAAACCTTACTTGCGACCCTTATTAGTAGTTGAGAGGCTAAAAGAGAGAGAGATAATGAGCGAGGAAGTGCATGCCCACTATATCAATGAATATGGAGAGCATATTAGAGATCTGAGTATAAGAACTATAAGGTTATCTCAGTTACAAAAGATCTCCAACAAAGAAGTCTAGAAAAGATTAGAGAAAGGATCTAAAGAGGGGTCCAAAAGAGGCTTAAAGAAGATTTGTAGTATGCATCTAGACCCTTTATTTATAAAGCCAAGGGGCTACATAAATGGTCACTGGGAATTTATAAAATACAACATAACAACAAGCCTTAATCCCACTAGGTGGGGTCGGCTACATGAATCCTTCGTCTCCATTGTGTCCTATTATGTGTCAAATTCTCATTTAATTCAAGTATACTAAGATCATTTTTATACATCTTAACCAAGTCTTTTAGGTCTACCTTTAACATAAGGCAAATCTAATGCATATACTCTCCTAATCGGTCATCGACGTCGGGTCATCGGACGACGCTTTATGTAAACCATCTAAGGCGACTCTCCTATTCTTATCTACCACCACTCAACTTTTTCCCGAACATACTCATTTTATTCTATCTCTAAGAGTAAAGCCACTCATCCACGAGCATCCTCATCTGTCACTTAGTCTTATGCTTCTCTTTTATTGGCCAACATTCACCATAAGTCATTCTGCGGTCTTACTATCTTATAAAATTTTCCTTAAGTTTAAGTGAAACTTTTCTATCACACAACAGGCCAGATGCATTCCTCCACTTCAACCATCCAACTTGAATTCTACTAATAACATCTCCATCAATTTCACCATCATTTTGAACAATAGAGCCTAAATATCAATCACTCTCTTATTAATGACTTGATCACCTAAAGTCACAACACTACTACTAAAACTTCTACAACTAAAATTACACTCCATATATTCGCTTTTGATCTACTTAAACAAAACTTTTAGACTCTAAAGTTGACCTCCATAATTCAAGTTTATATTGGACTCCTCTCTAGTCCTATCAAGAAGAATGTCATCGAAAAAGCATACCAAGGTATATCTTCTTGTAAATGCCTCATAAGAACATCCATAACTAAAGTAAAAAGATAAGGGCTTAATGCTGATCCTTAATGTAATCCAACTGAAATAGGAAAATATTTTGTCAATCCTCCTTGTGTTTGGACACAACTAATAGCTCTAGTATACATATCCTTAATTACTTGAATATAACCAATATTAACTCCTTTCTGTTCTAGAATTTTCCAAAGAACATCTCTTGAGACCTTATCATAAGCTTTCTCTAAATCAATAAATATCATATGTAGATCCTCCTTACTTTCTCTATGCTTCTCCATCAAACCTCTTAACAAATGTATAGCATCCATAGTAGATCTACCTAGCATGAAGCCAAATTGATTGTGAGAAACTTCTGTATCACATCGTAACCTATGCTCAATTACTCTCTCCCATAATTTTAATGTATGGCACATTAACTTAATTCCTCTATAATTTGCACACTCTTGTGCATCACCTTTATTCTTAAATATAGGAACCAACAAACTCTTTCTCCACTCATTTGACATCTTTTTAGTCTTTAAAATAAGATTAAAAAGATTTGTAAGCCAAGAAATTCCTTGATCTCCTAAACATTTCCACACTTCTATTGGAATATTATCCGGTTCTACTGGGAATTTATAAAATAATAAAGTAAAATACATTGACTATGTGGACTAATTAGATAGATATGTACAATAATCTGATGTAGTTAAGGTGTGGCCTCTCATATATACTAACTTGCCTCACTCTAAGGGTGTGTTTGGCGCGACGGTGGCGGCGTGGTGCTGCATTGCATTGTAGTGTCGTTTGGGACACTACAGTCTACCCATGTTTTGAAGAATCTGGGGTCAGAAAGTTGTGTTTTCAACCTGACCTAGCTCCCTGCAGTGATAGCCAGAAACCTGCAGTTTGACTCTTTGAAAATAAAAAAAAATTGTTGGCCCCACTATAGCTTTCTAAATATTAGATTTTTTTGCAGCACCTCCACCACTGCTTTTTCAGACAGCTACAGTTGTCTTAAACATATCCTAAATGTGGGGTGAGTTCGTTATTCAGGTCTTTGCCGAGTTATGATATGGGCAAGTAGTTGGTAAGCTCTCATGTAAATGTCACCCACTTGATATGTTGGGCGAGTTTAATGAACGAGTTGGATATGTCATCTAAGTAGGTGGTGAGTCCCCTATGGGTGCTTTCCTTATTTCCAATGGCGGGCATGAAATTGCACCAACATCTATGATAATTTGCAATTATTGGTGCATTTACTGTTAAGTGGAATCTTTTAAGAAACATGTTACATCATGTTTAATTTGATCATTAATATAATAACTTAAACGATCCATATTTATAAATGGAGGTGGGGGTGGGGTGAGTGATTGATGAGCCATTCATTGCTTTCTTTCCTTACTTTTCTGAGTTTTTTTTTTGCGAGATGGCTTCTCACAAGATGGTTGTGATGTCAATAATGATGACTTGTTGAGGGGACTCAATAAGACAAAGAACACAAAATTGATATCAAGGTTGAGAGGTGAGCTCCTACTTGCCTTGAAGGTGTGACTGTTATATTAGTAGAGGTGATTCCTAGGGCTGCAAACAATCTGAGCTGAGTCGAGCATGCGTGTGTTCAAGTTCAAGCTTGTTTATCATTATCGAGCTCGAGCTCGATTCAAGCTTTTTAGGATGGTGTTTAAACTTGCTTGTTTACCATTTTGAAGCTCGAGCTTAATTCGAGTTTGTTCATGCGCACAGTTCAAATTGGATTATCGAGCTTGTTAATGAGCAGCTCATTTAATGAAATAAATAAATTTTAATCAAGCCTTAAATGAGTTTGTTCGTGAGCAGCTTGTTGAGAAATATACATGATCCGTATCAATAAAAAGCTTATTAAGTCTAAAAAATAAAAAATTAAATAATATTGTTCACAAACAAGTCTTAATCGAGCTCTTAGCAAGCTTATTTATGAGCTTTAAATGATATTGTTCATGAACATAAATGAACCAAACGATAAGCTGTTCAAGCTTGTTTATTTAGCAATTGAGTATTTACAAAAGTATTCAAGCTCGTTTGATTAGTTAATCAAAAGATCATGAATGAGCTCTAATCGAGCCGAGCCACAAGTAGCTTATCAAATGCTCGGTTCATTTGCAGCCCTAGCAATTCTTATGATAGGTGAGACACTTTTAATGTGTATTGAACTGGGGTTAATATTAACATTGTGTCAAGTGTGCCCCAAGAAGAAGAAGAGGGCTGTTGCTGGTGAGGCGGAGATTGAAGAAGCTGGTGCACCGAGAGCAACTCTACCCAATTCATCGTGAGTTTGTTAACACTTGTTTCACTAAGGTATTATGTCATCATACCTTGTTAAGTTCATTTTTTAAAATAAACTAAATTTTAATTAGTTATATGTTGGGTTAACAAGTATCCTAGGCTTATTAGATATGAGCAATCTGTTGTTTAGTGACACGAAAAGTGAGTCAGTAATTGAAATATTATTTTGACAGGTTAACGAGTACTATCTTTGTAAACTTCTACCTTACTGTAATCGAGTTGCTAAGTCGAGCATCAATGATTGAGAATCATGTGGCTTCTTGACTTTAGGGTGACTCCCTTGGTGAGTCACCTTGTGATGGAGCTAATCACCACTGTATATAAGATTGTTGCTAATGTAGGGTAGTCATCTTCGATGCACCTTACCTAATGCCAAACTTGTGAATCTTTATGAGGGCACTCACTTAGACATGTCAATAAGAGGGACTCATGCAGTACTCATTGTGAAGCTTATTGCAGAATGGGACTATAGCCATTATCTTGGGTGCACCTCATTTTTCGCAGACTCTTCGCTCTTCATGGGGGCACTCACCTAGACTTGCTGATTAAGTGGGACTCGCGCACTACTTATTGCTGAGATCATCGTAGAGGAGGGAATCAGCTCGCTAAGGGTTGGTTATGTTTCCTTTCCATTTTTTTTAGCGATTATAATACTTAGAGCATTTAATTTAATTGCCCTCATGTTTATTCACTAATGGTTTAAATGTACTTAGCAATTCAAAATAGATAAACTTATAGATGATGACAGTCATGCTAGGCGCAAACTTTCCTTGTACTTGCACATGTCTTTTGCTTAGGGTTCTCGACTCTTATGCAGTCAACAATCTCGTCTTCCTTTAGCACCTTGAGGCCAAAAGGTTGGTCAACCACTAATTGATTCACCTGCACTTATAGTCAAAATCTCTGATTAAGTCAATTCATTTTAGTTGCATTGATCCTACCTAGCATACACCTAAAGTTGGTCAAGTTTAAGGTTGATTGAGCAGGTTTAGGATACAAGTGATTTCCCATTATGTGCTCATGTTTAGTGAGTTCCATGGGTATGGTGAAGCATAGATAAGTTCACTTTTTGATAAGGCGAGTATAATAAAGCTTGTCAAATCGACAGTGTGAGTTCCTCTAGTACTCAATGAGTTGACTTTCATTAATTTCAAGTATATTGTTATAAGTTGAATTAAACATTCATGTATACAAAGCAACATGTGAACTATAACTTTCCTTAAATTGAATGCGCTCCACGTTCTTGGTATGTCTTTCCCTGAGTGAGTTTGTAGTTGGTAGGTGCCAGATCTTACTTACCTTTTGATATTATAAGGGTCATCCTGAGTTTGTTGAGTATTTTTTAGCGAACAATTGCATCTACCTTATTGAATATTAAGTTGCTAGGTTGGAAGCTTTATTCAATGACATTAATGTTGTAGTATTTTGCCATCTTTCTCTATCTCCTCCATCTTAAAGAGGATTGTGTCCTGAGATCTTTCAATAGATCGAGCTTATTTCCATCTCTTCTTTGTTTTACTTCTCTCACTCAACAAGTTGTTGGTTGTATTCAGTGGTTGCCATCACTCGTTATGTAGCTCGTAGTTGACAAGTTATAGGGCTTCAACCTCGTGGGATAAAATGAATGTTATTTTGCTTGTTGCTGAGGAGGGTGTTGTCCTGAGTGCTCAAGGAACTAATGGTAGGGATTCCACTCACTTGATCTTAGCACCTCTGATTTCTTCTTTAATATTGAGGATTTGTTTATTCCTTGCTTTGACTTGGCCATTGGTTTGCAGGTGTTGCACTACAGTGAATTTCTCGATACTCGCATAACTCCTTTAAGCGTTTGTTGCAAATTAGGGCTCATTATCAATGGCGATGATCATCAATAAGTCATACCTGTAAATAATATCAGATCATATAAAATTTTTAATTATTTGCGCCATGAGCTTAGCAAGCACCTTCACCTTAATCAATTTAGAAAAATAGCCTACCACCTTAAGATAAATTTTCTTAGCCAATGGTGAGTGGAAGGGGCTCGATTAAATCCATCCCCCACATTGTCAGTATCTAAGAGTCATTGATGGGCTATAGGTGTCGCAAGATTGTAATTACATTAGTGTAAACTTCTAGCACTACTCACATTTCCTTGAAAAGTCTTTTAAATCCTTTCTCATGGTCGGCTAAAAATATTACTGACTCAAAATTTGATGAGCAATTTTTCTTTCTCTAGAGTGACTTCCATACTCAACTGAATGAATTACCCTTAACACTTTCTTTTGCTCACATTTTCTAATGCACCTTAAATTGAGTGAATTAACCAATCTACTAAACAATTCTTTCTCATGTAGGATCTTATGCCACTGTAATTTGTACTTGGGATTTGCTCGGAGTCTTCTTCCGTTACCCACACCTCAACAACTTATGTTGTCTCTAATCATTTTCTTACTACCTTGAGTTATACTTCCTCAATCTTTCTCTTCAATTCTCCAACTGCTCTCAGATAATACATTTTGACTAGTTGAGATTGCCTTTAATTGTGATCTCATATCCACCAGTAGGAAACTTCACTACTACATGATAGGTGGACATAATAGTGTTCAACAAGGGCAACTAAAGATGGCATTATAAGTTTCAGGAGTATCTATTACAATAAAGTTGGATATAGCCATGAACTGCTTTTTTTTCCTTCTTCGCAGGTTACTAGAATGAAATAACACGAGTCCTCTTGTATATATACACCCAAGTACAATGAAATTGTTGAATGAAATAACGACCACTTGCTTTCATTATGACTCTCCCTTTATAAAATAATGTTAAAAAATTTATTGGGGAGAAGTTATTTTAACAACCATTCATGTTATAAACTAGTTACTTGCAAGGATTCTTGGGTTTAAAAGTTTTATGCATGCCTTAATAAATTTTTTTCTTAATTAACACCTAAATAATCTTCTTTCCAAAATATTTACTAGTTTTGCCTTCATTCATATACATTTTAAAATGGGATTAAGACCAAATTGGTCCCCCGACTATTAATGAGGGACCAATTTAGTCCCCCTCATGTGAAGATTTGGTCCCACTATTTGAGGAGGGACCAAATTGGTCCTTCCGTTTGGTATAACAATTAGCGGTGTTAAAATTAGGGGTATTTTCGGAATTTAAAATTTGTAAATTAATTTTTACTTATAAATTTCAATTCGCATTTCCGTAGATAAATTTTCCTTATAAATTTTTAATTTTTTAGCAGTATAAATAAATTTATTAAATTTTAAGTAATAATTTAAAAATACTGCATTTCGATAGATAAATTTCCTTTGATAATTTTTAATTTTTAAGCAGTATAGATAAATTTCCTTTGTGTTCCGTAATAATTGAAATGCATGTTTATGTATGATTTGTTACTTTCGTTCACATAATTTGGAAATTAATTTTTACTTTCTATTCTTTTAAGGTGGCTCTCCTTTTTCAAAATTATCAGATGTGCCTGCTGCAATTGTCACAAAATTAAAACAAATGTGGATATATGAAGAGCAACTCCAAGAGTAATGAGGAGCTACTGTTTGTGAGAGCGATTGAGGCCATAAAATCCATCATTTTTTCTCTTAAACTAATGTATTATTTCTTTGTTTATTAGTCGATTGTTAATAAATAAATTCTTTTAGAATATTTTTATTGGTTTTGGTTTGATTCAGGATTTGAACTATTGGAAATTAAAATAAAAATAAAAATAATTACATTTCAATTAATTGTCACATATTTTTTTTATTTTATATTTCCTTTGAAATATATTTAGTTTGGTTAATGCTCTTCTTTTTTAAGCAAAATAATAATAATTATTAAAAGCGGTAAATGCAATTTACAAAGTAAAAAAAAAAAGCATAGTTATTATTTTTAATTCATTTACAAAGAATATTATTCTTGTAATCATATCTTAAATATATACTTAAAATATGCTTACTAAAATTTTGTGTTTAATAACATAAAAAAAAGCTAAAGCTCAAAATAGTTGGTGTTTGTTGAGTAGGATATTTATGAGTGATAATAAATTAATGGTTATTTTTTGAATTACTATTTGCATTGCATTTCTTCTGCCATTATTATAACGAAGAAAATTTTGAAAGGAAATTTTGAAAGCAATAAGACAAATAAATTTTGAAAGGAAATTTCATACTCTGACATCTTGATTAATCATCAACAAAATATTGACATTCTGATTTAGTACAGTCTGAATTACATCAAAATCAATAATGGAAACAAAAGTTATCAAAATCCCATTCGGTTAGTCTTTTTTCACGGGTATATACTTACAAAATAAATTATTTAAAAAAAATCAATAAATGAATGTGGACATTATGTAAACTACAATTAAAACTTACCATCAGTAGTATTACTTGTAGAAGCTTGAGTGGATGTATCGAATGTTAGCTCAGTATATTCACGAAAAATATTATACAAAAGATTATGATATCTTAGATAAATCGATAATTGAAATACAATATATTCACCAAGTCATCAACGAATCATGCATATGTGATTCTTGAGGACATTCCCTCTACTTTCAACTTGTATCTCAAGAAAGTTTTCATTATAAAAATAAAATTATCTCTTATGAAATTCTTTATAACTATATCACTTACCATTTCATTTCTTTTCGTGAAGTCCGTATTGTTGCGATGTCTTTATGATGACTTTTTGCATCTACTACAATGTAGCTTCATTGTAGATCTACTCATTTTTTTCCTTTTGGGTTATCGACTTTTCATGGAGCCTTTCTGGCGCGATGGTTAACCAGTTTAGGCTTCTCGTATGTTGGAGGCAATGGTGAAATTTTATCACAGGTCATTCTTGGGGCCCATTTAAAGGCATGATATTGCTCATGGGTTTTTTTGTAAGCTTGCGAGTAATATTGATCAACATAATCTTCACAATCTCCCATTATTGTATGAATAATAGCCTGACACGTGGTATTCCCGTCAACTCCATCTTCATGCTACATGATTTAGATGCTAAATCTTACATATTGTGCTATACAGTGATAATCTCTAATGGATGTCATCGATTTGACAAATCGTGTTCGCTTCTTGAATATTTTTCTCAGGACCTCCACGATCCTTGGGCATAATTTTCCAACCCATTTAAAAGACCTCTTTATTCTCCAATATTCTACTCATCACTTCTAATGCTGCGAAATTATAAATTCTCTTGCAGATAAAAGATTAAAACACTCACACATATTGTTTAACAAAGTATCACATTTTGGGCCAAAACTAAATTGAGATCCTCCACTCATTGGTGGTTTTAAACCATTAAATGCTTTCACATCAAATTTTTTTAGCTCCTCCATCCTACTTGTGTATTGATTAAATGTGGTTGCTTTTCTTTATGATCTTTCTTCAAATATTCCCGTATATCAAAGTTTAAAATTTTGATGCAAATGCACAAAATCTATTAGTGACATTTGGTAGTACGTGTTCAGCGAGAATCAACCTCTCTTATGAATGAATGTGAATTTCTCCGATTTTTAAATATCTCAAGTCCCTTCCAAGCAAATGCAAAATCACTCCATTCTCTTAGTCTACGCCCCATTGCCATTGGAAATATGTTATTGTTCGTGATCATTTGTTAGAAGTTGACCTTGATTACAAAAAACAACCATCAACATAATAGTGCATCCTTCTAGAAAACCTTTCTTCAAGCGACAAAACAAACATATAATTTACTAAATATCTTACCATGCAAATCGAATCTTCACTTGTATGTCTGATAATAGTAGACGGTTGGTATCTCCAAACAATAATCCCAAATTTTATTAAATTGGTCTTCCTCTTTCATATGAACTAGCATATGTGCCTTTTTCAAAGCCTTCTTAGCTTGTACATGTAATTTTATCGATGTCACTTCTTAAAAAATTGCATTTTATATGTGGATTGATCCTAATCTTACTCACATATCTCTTTGCAATCTTCAAGTCAAAGTTTTACGATGGTAATTCCAAGTACATGTGTTCTTTAAATGACTAATTTGCCATGTGTCACTCTCATGCCTTGAAATATATATGACAAAAGGACAATTATTACAAATCACTTTCATCTCTTTTATCATTTTTAATAAATTTAATTGTCTTTCCCGTATGAATTGATATCTTCTCTACTGCTTCTTTAAAATCTTCCTACTATGAATAACATCCCAACTTCAAAGGTATCAAGATCAACTCTTGGATTAAAAGTTGGATACTTATCAATATTATCTTCATCACTATCAATTAGTCATCATCTTCGAATTCAAATCTACATCACAATCTCTCTTTAACAAATTTATATAAGTGCTCAACATCATCATTGCCATAAAATTCTTCACGCGTTCTTCTAAATTATCAAACAAATCATTCTATCTTCATTGTCTTTGTCGTGATAGTATCACATCTTCTTTCATCTTGTGATTATTTTTTCTATTAAGCGCATCAATAATTTTACTCAAATTACAACATAATTTTCAAAATATATCACAACAAATAAAATCAAAAGATATACCTTAACGTAGATGATAAAACCTCGCGATCAATTCTTTCTCTAGTTCTTGTATTTCTTGGAATCAAATCTCAATTATAAAATAAAATGAGATGAATTTAACCCTAAATTATAATATTCTACGGTGCTCAGTCGAAAATTATAAACATACCTCCGGCATCCTCCTCCTCGGTCGAAAATTCTATAGTGCTCGGCCGGGCCACTACCACGACCCATGCGATAGGTTCGGCGGCTCGTTAGAGCTTCGATAAATCCTCCTCGGCCGGAATAGCCTCGAAGGAACTCCTCGCGCCGCAGCCGCGAACACTCCACCCGAGTGCTCAGAAACGGCTCGCGCGATGAGCCAGCGTCGCTGACCGCGCACCAGCTACCCTCACCGTGCGTCTCACCTCAGCCAAAATGCCTCAGTCTCCACCACGAGATTCCTCACGAAATGCCTCAGGTGAACCGGACCATTCTCCTCTCTCGCTTGGGTAATACATGGTGCTTCCACCGCTTGCGTCTGAATGCAAATGGAAGGTAGGTTACAATTTCGATCGATTTTGTTATAAACTTTCCCTTTTTTTAATTCGAAATGCCTAGCCATTCCTTAAATTTTTACACTTTTCCGTTAAATATCAAGCGGAAGGACAATTTGGTCCCTCCTCAAATAGGAGGACCAAATTGGTCTTCACATGAAGTCAGGGACTAAATTGGTCCCTCATTAATAGTCGAGGGACCAATTTGGTCTTAATCCCTTTTAAAATAGAGGAAAGCTTATTTATGGGCAATTAAATATGTCTTTGTTGATTATTCTCTCACACAAAGGAGATACAAATGTTACCACTATCACATGAAAGGTGTATGCATCTGCTAAAGTCACTTTCTGTGAAGTTGAATACTATTTTTTTACTAATATTTAGGAAGAAATATTATTCATAAATTGTAAAAGTAGTTTTTTTTTTGGATTGCCTTTACTTACCACATCCCCACAAGCAATTCTATTTCAAAATTATCTACCTCTATAGAAATGAAACCTATAATTGAACCACTTTCTATTCAACCGCTACAAGTTTATTTAACTAAATCAATCACTATCACTGAATTAATTTATGCCACTAAAAGTTAATTCGTTAATTTATGCAAGTCTATTTAACTGAATCAATCACTATCATTGAATTTGTCAATAGAATTTTTGAGCTCACAATCAAACATACTCTTAACAACAAAGCTGCAAGAACTTTCATTAAACGCCCTTACTGAAGGTTAGTATTATCATCTATGCATTTATTTTTATTAGTATGTAGTTTATTTCCAAATTTGAATTGTTAGGTGTGCTAGATATATGTTAATTGCTCCCCTTTATTTTTTTTGCCCCTTCAAGCCTGAGCTTCATATCTTGGATGTATTGATAGGGTGATGAAGGGAGTTTGCATTGTTGATGAGTTTTTAATAAATTATATTATTTTGAAAATCAGACTGGACATTAAATCGAAAGGAGAGGTTCAAAGTTTAATTGTTCAATCGGAGTTGAATTAAGGGTTGAATCGAATGATGTAATAAGTATGAAAATTATGTATAAATCTAAATGATACAATAATTATATAATAATGATATTTTTATCAATTCAATATATAATATTTTAATTTAGGACTTCTTTCTTAAATATTTTGAATATGCATATAAATTAAATTTTAGGACATATTATTTTAATTATTTTAATTTAAATCTTTTAGTTTATAACCATCCAATTAAAAAAAACTAAAATTTTAGATTAATTTTAAAACTTGATGGTTCTTTGAAAACTAATTTGGTTCACTAGTTCAACCCCTATTCCGATCAATTCTTTATAGAAGTGATTTTGAGCATGAACTGAATTGGCCAGAGGACAGATTCACAATTGAACCGATCAAATAGGCCGGCTCGGTCCAGTTTTCAAAAACATGATAAATTGAATGATGGGAATGAGAAATATTTATTATTTATAGATATTATTTGTGAATTGAGTATTTGACATTATCTTTAATTAATTATTTTATTTGTGAATTAAGTACTTGATATTATTTTTAGATGTTCTTTTTTGAATACACTATGTCATTTAATATTTTGTTCATTAATTTGAGAAGTTTTTAAATCAATATTTAGAACAACAATAGATTTGATAAGAGATGATGGTGGATGATCAAATAAAATCAAAACTATAAATTATTATTTATAAGATATTTATAACTCTAGATAATCCCTACACATTATTATAGACTTAAGTAATAGGTTGGGAAGGTTTTCTGGTTTGATTGGGATATGAACCACAAGTATGTTTAGCTAGATGGTAGATCTCACATTAAAAGTTCTTTGATTTTCTTATTGGTGAATATAAAAGAAATTAATGAAATATAGTGGCTACTAATATATTTTTTTAACACACACACACACACACACACACACACATATATATATATATATATATATATATATATATATATATATATATATATATATATATTCACTACTTTTATTGCATGAAGATTGGCTTTCAGGGTTGGAGACCCATCAACTTGAGGTAGAGATTCCCTATATTAAAGGACTTTTTGGCCTCACAGGGCGTAGAAATTTAATGGATCTAATACCAAATTAAAATTATTAGTGAGAAAGATAGAAAATGGGATTGTATGAATGAATTTTTTTTTGTTTACTTTGTATGAAAAATAATATGAGAAATATTCATAAATAGGTAGAAAAAACTATCAAGGAAAGAAACAAATATGAAGTTCAATCTTTAATTTTAGAATCTTAGATTAACTACACTACAAAAATAAACTATTATTGCCCATGAATTGTCAGATTATTGTAAATGGAAAGTTGTTGTCTATAGATTGTTGTAGATCGAAAGCTGTTATCCATACATAATTGAATTATTCTAGATGGAAGGTTGTCCATGGTTTGCTGTTTTGTAGATGGAAATGTGCTGGCAATTGATTCAATATTATTTCAGAACATTTGAATTGGCTTAAAGTTGTAGCACTTACACTTGCATTAATTCTTTAACAAAATCAAACTCTGGAGTAAAGCTAAAGAATTTAGAGTAAATGTTTTTAGAATAGTTTTTTTTTTAATTTTTTTTGCTTGCTATCTTGCTATAATATGATGGTTAGATTTCGAAAGCTAGAAATGACATGTTACATAATTCTATCAAAGTTGCACAAAAAATATGTCAGTTTACTCTAAATATTATTTTGTGGGTAATATCTATTGAAGATAAGAAAAGGAAATAGAGGTAAGTGGACTAGATAAATAGAATAAGGATCGAGAAACGTACCAATAATATGAGTGGACGGACAAATGTTGAGGGATCAGGAACAAAAAGAGTAGACCGAAGGTAAAATATCAAGAAGTTGTGCAAGATAATTTGCAAAAATGGAGTTTATGCATCATATTGTACTCAATGGAAATAGAGGAGATATTTTGAAGTAGCTCCAAATTAGTTGGGATAAGGACATGACGGTGGCATAGAAAGGTATAGCAATAAGTTAGCATGAATTTTAAAATATTACTTTGAATGTCTTTAAAAATATTGTTTCTTAACTAATCAGATTCCAATATTTTTTTTACCTTAAGTTGCAGCTTCCATCCTCTATTAATTCATTCATTATACTGACCTTTTTAAATACAGTGCATCCTTTATCCTGGCTATGTTTGTCTTTGGATTTTGTGGTTACCTTAGACTAAGTTATTCTTTTGAAATATCCTTTTTTTATCTATTGAACATAAGTATGCTTCTTAATTATCGAATTTGAGGCTTCAGCTGTCCAGTTGTCTTATTTACTGTTGCTTACTTAGCCATTTGGAATTTTTCTACCATTTTCAGGGAAGAGGAAATAAGAGCAGTGGAGACAATTTCCATGCTGCACCAAACATTGACCACTCTCAAGAATTTGTTAGGAAGGATCTGAAACAATGGCTTTGCTGGTTAAGGTCTGAGATTGTCTTTGTCCTCCTTGTATGCCCATTGAATATCTTCACAAGTAAGCTGCTAATTTTTTAAATATATGACCTGGTATGTGGAACAGTCTTCGGTCACTCTTAATGCCTTCCATTCATAATTTTTTGTAGCTGCTATGTCCTCTATCAAGTCTTTCCACATCCATCTAGACTCTTCTCGAGTTTATGAGTCTTCCAGAAGAATCACAAAAAATTATTACCATTGACATATAAAATGCTAGAAGTTTTTCAATGAAGTTAGCAAATCTGAAGTTACTTCTCTTACTAATTTGTACAATAGGCTATTACATCTAAAGATTGTTTAGAAACTAAAAGAAATTATTTTAATGATACGAATTAACAAGCTCTCAAAAGAACAGAGAAAATACGAAATATAAGACTCTTAACTCCAAGAGAACTATTAGGCAATGGAATACAGCAATTATTCAAGTTTCCCATATGACTACTTAATGTTATCCAGTTTCCCTCTCTTTGTTCTTGCCGTGGTACTTAACCCATCCAACTGTAGAGAGCTTCCCAGTGTTACTATTCTGAAGGACAGCCATCTGAATGGACGCTCTATATGTTGGAACTGTAATGTTCACTGGTTATCTGCAACTGGTTACAGTATGATTCTTGAATCAAGAATTGGGAAATTTCAGGGATTAGAATTGGCGATCTTAGTGAATTGAAATATTTCATCCACCTACATGGATTTGAGATAGTGAAAAAGACAGGTAGATTACTGTTTCCAAGAGAAAATAGAACACTAAGTAAGAACAAAATGGAAAACAGAGAACCCGTCTTTCTTTCTTGTTGGTTCACACGCAGCCCATCACAGTCGACCTCCCCTCCAATCTTTCTCCCTCATGTGCGTGCGAGACAAAATTTTAGGCTCATGCCACTCCTCTCTTTTAATTCTCTTCCAAGCACTGTTCTCGTTTGATCCTCTCTCATTTCGTTCAACTCTCTCAACCCACTTTTCACATCCCTCACTATACTTCTCTTCCTCTCACTTACATGCCAAAGCCCCGCACAAAAGCACCTCTATTCCCTTTTTAGCGCAAACTCTTTGCCCTGTCCTCTTCCTTAGTTCCGAGCACCATTTCACTCCTTGTTCCTGTGAAATTGATTTCTCTCTCTTCCTTACACTCTCCCTCTTATTTTCCTTTTTTTCTCTTTCTTTCTCTAACAAAAAAGGAGCTACCATCCATTCCCTCTTTTCTATGATAAAGAGCAAAAGATCTCTCTCTGCAGCCCTCTCTCTACCTCCCTCCCTTTTTCTCTTTTATCTTTATTCTTTTCCTTTTGATCTCTACCTATCTCTCTCATTTTCTCTCTAGAAAAATAGAAAAAGGAGAGAGAAACCTCTACCCTCTCTTTACTTTGCATGTGTGCTCACTCCATCTTGAACCTCACACTTGTTGATGCCATCACATGCATAAGAAGAAAATGCAAGGAAATCATAAAATCAGTATTTGTTCATATTGTTCCTACATAGTGGGGATAATGTTTAAATTAAGTACTTGTCTACATTATTCCAATGTGTGAGAAAATTTATACTTTATTGTAGGTATCATTGAATGACTGCGCACATATTAACCATCATTGCTTTGAGGACACTGCCCTTAGCCACAATGTCTTGCAACACTAATCATGCACTCCTTTATAGCCATAATGGTTAGGCCTAGCACTCTCGATTGTGTTCTTTACATCGAGAGATTGCTAAATTTTACCAAAATTTTGAAAGGATGAATTTGCAAAGAACATTAGTAAAATGAATATATGGCCTTAATGATGTGGCAAATTAAGAACGACTAAGACTTTACAAGTGCGGTAGATTTCATATTGGAATAATCATAGAGAATTAATATTAAACACAAAATTGAATAGAAGATTATAAAACAATGATTGGACAATTCACTAATAAGCAAAAAAAAAAAAAGACTTTTTATTGAACAAATTGTTTACAGCCAGAAAATGAAAAAAAATGTGGGAAGAAAAGAAAATTCAAAACCACCCTAACTATTAGCAATCACCTCTACATCAACAAAGCCGCTTGAGGGAAGAAGCGGGAATGGTTGGAAGGCTGGTTCCCTATAAGAAGGAAGAGTGGTTCGGCCCGACACTTACTCACATGAGAGAAAGAGCCATAGATTTCTTCTTAATAAAATAATGAAAGTTAATAAATAGTTTCTTTTTACACCATTGAGATAATTGCAACTATATTACTATTTTTCTTAATAGAATGATATGTATTAATTTGCTTAGACTTATTTGCAGAAAACTTATATACATATTATTTTTTGATTCTTGAATTAATATATATAATCAAATCACCCTTGGACTAGTTTCATGACAATTTGACGCCTTTAGCCAGGTTCATGATAGGGGTCACAATTCAATCAGAATATCCCAAGAATATAGGGTCTAAGCTTAACTGACCGCAACCGCTATTGCTGAATGGAACGATCCACACAACCATGTAACTAAACTACTTGGTGTAGTCGGCCATACTATTGAGTTCATGATGTTGTATTTTATTTATTCTTGTAACAGGTTATGTACCACTTAATGGTCTATCCAAACCAATAAATAGAGAAGGACCCCCACATGTAGAGGTGATCTTTTTTAGCCCAACTAATTCAAATATTAGATTCTCCGAGTTTTCCCTCCATTTCTTTCTTTCTTTTTTGTGTTCTTTTGATCTTTCTCTTATAGTTCCTATCTAAGTTGTGTGATAACACTCATAGTTCAAGATTCAACATACCATATTTTAGAAATGTGTAGCCACTTAGTTATTTAACTCGTACAATAGTTAATGAATTTTTCAGTAAATTAACTTATAAATTAAAATGAGTGAAATGAGAGAATTTTTCTGTAGTCTTCGAGGATCAGCCATAGATAGGTACAACAACAACAATAACAATAACAAGCCTTTATCCTATTATATGGGGTCAGCTACATGAATCTTTCTTCTCCATTGTCCTATTAAGTGTCAAATTCTCATTCAATTCAAATAAAAAAGGTCATTTTTATATTTCATAACCATATCTTTTTAGGTCTACCTCTACCTTTTTTAACATATACCGAATCTAATAAATGTACTCTTCTAATTGGGTCATCGCACAACCGACATTTATGTGATCAAACCATCTAAGGTGACTCTCTAATCTTATCTGCCACTGGAGCTACTCTAACCTTTTCATGTATGCAGTTGTTTCACATTTTATCTCTATGTGTAAAACCACTCATACACTTGAGCATTCTCATTTCTATAACACTTAATTTTCTTAGTTATAGATAGGTATTATGATAAAAAATTTATATAAGTTGATTCGATAAAGAATTATATATTATATTTAGGAAATACGTATCTTATAAATATCTATGAATTAAACTTATGGATTTCAGTTGGCTCTTCTTGCATTTTGAAGATATATGTTTTGATTAAAATAAAAGAAAATTATCAATCCGACCGTCTATTCCTATCTTAGTATTCTAAGTTTTCAGGCCTCATCATGACTCTTGTGCTTTATTTCATAAAGAGATCGTCAGACTTATTTGTTAATCTAATAGTCATATATAGATAGCTTGGGGCAAGTTTGAGCTGCTAGTATAAGATAATTTGGTTGGTGGGTTTAATTCGGCTCATTGCAACCTTCTTAGATTAAAGCTAGATGAGCTAATTAAAATAATTGCTTGAACTAACTTGAAACACAACTTAATATATTGCACCCTAAGGATCTTAGGGTATGATCACATTGTTGATTTGAGTAGTCAAGGCTTGAGTTTAGGTTTATCCATGCCAATCACATAGATTAGTCTTATACTTATCAATTTTGGTCAAGCCTGTAGATACAAATTGAGTTTCATCATAGGATTTTTATAGGCTAATTGATCATTAATTTGGGTAAAAATTGGATTGCTGGGTTGGTTTACTAGAAATTTTACTGTTAAACAAATATTGTATTGGGTCTGCCGTGAGTACATTGACACAAATCACATGAACGACAAGGCCATTTGAGGTCATCGGACCTTTGAATTTTTTAGTGGTATACAATCATGCAGTAAGAACAAAGTTTTTCATGTCATAACCTATCAATTCTAAATGCCTTTAATTACTTTTGATGACAATTAAAAATATAAAGAAATTCAATGTAGATAATAAATCAATAGTTTTCTACTCAAAACAACTCGTACAAGTTTAGAATCATGAAAATCACTTATTCCTAGAAAGTTAAATTGAATTAAAATTTAATAAAATTAATCAAACATTCATACTAGTAACAAGGCTAGAGATTATAAATGAAGGAGAAAAAATTCGCTAAATCCAGTATCATGTTTGTATCTATCTTAGAAATATATAGGACTCCCACTTGATTGAGGAACTAATTCCTAAAAGTGCCAAGTATAATTTTATTTGAAACCCACTTGGAATGTCTATAAGATATAGACCCTTATTTATAGTAAAAATTTCTTTTGAAATTTCCCATAAATAAAGAAGGATCCATCTCAACGTGAGCAAATCTTGCATAGAAGCTGTAAAAGATCTGTCTTCCACCGCTGATGAAGAGTCACTAATTTCGCTGGAATAAACCACAAACACTATATCTATTTCTTCGTCAAACTCTTGTTGAAGACTTGTGGATCTTGCAAAGGATTTGCAACTAGTGAGGCATATGGGAGACCATCTGCCAGAAAAAGTTGACAACTAAAAGCAATTACCATCAAAAGCAACCAATTGTCACAAATATGTAGAACCATATAAACCTTTAAATTCACTGCATAAATCATCTTTCAAAACAACAGAGGTGCTTGGTCCACTTCGCATTACTAAGGACTTAAGATGGCATTGGTATATTTCATTTTTTCACTATAAAAAGGTGTTCATGGCAATACATAATGATTGACTAATGTTAATACATTAAAGTTTTTATTGTCTGTAATTAACTATTGATTTTGTTGTGTCTGTCTTACAAATTGGTACCTTAAATACTAGCATTTCTTCATGGCTCTTTTTTTCTTATTACTATTTGTATTGTTTATTTATTCTCTACTTTTTTTTATTCGTTATCTTGCATCAATTTTTTATAGAATTGGTGGAAACTAATAGTTGTTTTCATGTCTAATTACTCTGGAATGTTGTTCATGTCCTGATGGGCTGTTTGTTTGCTGACATCTTATGTTCAATGTTATCTTTGCAATAGATATTTTTTGTTGGTCGTTCATGTTAAAATTGAGGGTATTATTTTTTATGAAGAAGACATATTTATGGCAGAAAGAATTGCAAACAGGGGAAACTAGGATAACCGTTAATTATTATTTATAGTAATTTAAATTTTCAAGTAATTCTCTATTCATACAAGCAACAATTTGATTGATTACACTGGCATATAGATAAAGCTGTAATATTAGATAATACTCTACTTCAAATAACTACAACCATAATAGACAACAGCATCAAGTCTTTATCTCACTGTTGGATTGGCTATATGAATTCTTCTTTTTCACCATATCCTATTAAGTATCAAATTCTTATTTAATTCTAATAAAATAAGATTATTTTTTATATTTCATAATTAAGTTTTTTTAGGCCTACCTATACCTTAACATAGGTCAAATCTAATATATTTACACTCTTAATTGTGTTATGTGAACAAACCATCTAAGGGGACTCTCTAATCTTATTTGCCATTGGAGCTACTCCAAACTTTTCATATATATATATTTTTTTCGCATTTTGTCTCTTAAGTGTAAAGCCACTCATCCACCTGTGCATCGTCATCCCTGCAACACTTAAATTAATGCTTCACTTTAATTAGCTAATATTCTGAGCCATAAAGCATTGCAGGTCTCACCACTATCTTATAAAATTTTCCTTTAAATCTGAAATAACTACAACCATAATAGAGCCTGAATGTTATTCCACATTTAATAGCTGTCCTGTTTGTGATGTTTAATGACTTTGTTTGGTTGGTTCAGAAAAGAAGTTGGTTATGATGGATGGAGATTAGACTTTGTTCGGGGATTTTGGGGTGGTTATGTCAAAGATTATATAGTAGCAAGTGAGCCATATTTTGCTGTGGGTGAGTACTGGGATTCTCTCAGCTATGAATATGGTGAAATGGAATATAATCAAGATGCACACAGGCAGAGAATTATCGATTGGATAAATGATACAAATGGAAGTGCTGGTGCCTTTGATGTCACTTCAAAGGGAATCCTTCATACTGTAAGATATCCTTAATTATTTTTAGCTTTTCTTGTCCTCTATACATTGTTTCTTCAGCTCTTTAGAATTCTGCAAAAATGGAATCCTCTTTCAGTCAAGCCACATCAAATCACTTTTCTAATATATTTTTGATGATTTAATTTATAAAGCTAGATCATCTTATACATTTTATTTTTCTTTTCTATGTTTTCAGAAAATCCAAATTCATGTCTTGGTTTCTAAATTTGTCAAGCAGAAATATTCTATTACACTTTGCCATGCAGAAATAGTTAAAAGGATCGTAATACTAATCTTTTATTATATGCAAACTTTGGACTTCGAATTTCTAATGAAATATGCCATCCTTTTCTGGTAGGCCTTTTTTGGACCTCATTGCCATGTAGATATCTATTGAATTTTGGAGGACTAGCCAGGGTGCATGCTCCCATCGTGATCCAGAGATCATAAGTTGACTTGCAAAAACAATCTCTGTTAGAACAGGGATACGGTTGCACATATCAAAACCCTTCCAAGAACCCTTAGTTTGTAGAGCTTCATACACCGGATATGTTATTGCCTTCTATTGGAACTTTTTAACATAGACCATTTCAGCATCTTCTAGGTTATTTCTATTTTATCATATGATGGGACATCTTTCATTTTGTTAAATAGATTAGTAGAGGGAATAAGTATTTAAAACTGATGGGCGTATGTTTAAAGGCTAGAGTTTTTTTGTTTAGGATTAATCTATCTTCTTGAAGCTGAAGCTGCAAAAATTGGTAAGCTTTGAGAATGATGCATGCTATATCTATTAAGCTCATATCATTGTGTCACGAGTTTAGAATACCAAGGCGGGAACGGACGGTCGAACAAATAAAAAAAAAAAACTTTACTTAACCATATCCAATAGAAATAGAAACAACATAATATTTTTTTTCAAATCATATAAGAGCCACTACAAATCCAAATCACATATAACAAATTATTTACACATACAAATTATTCACCAACTGAATTTATATAAAATACAATTTAAAATATAAACTAACATAATATCTATCTCTTGAAGTCCTCTACGACTGTATACATATTCCTCCTTTCTATCTTCCATCTAGCTAGGAAGGTTACCTGAAAAATATAAAACAACTTGCAATTGAATAATATTATCAGTGATAAATTATATTTTTACACTATATTAAAACAAAAAAGCAAAAATAATAAATATGACAGATTTTTTTAGTATAATATGAACATTATGTAAAAAAGTGTTCAAATAGTCAACATATAAAAGGCAAATGAAAATAAAATTTTTAGAAATTTGATTTCTAATTTATCATTCATTTCAAGAGTCACCGCTTAAAAATCATTTTCATAAGAAACTTTTTCTATAAGAAATATTTTTCAAAACTCATCCAGGACAAGTAATCATTTCCATTTATCTTTTCTTGCACAGGTGCATTGCGTCACCATCAGTACCGTATGGGGGTGAACTCTATTTTCACGCATACACATTCATGACATAGAATTTATAAAGTTATCCATATTTTCTCAACACAGTAAATCAATTAATTCTGTACAATGACATAAGTAACAATATGATCTAACATTCAGATTGGTCATTTAATATGGAGAAATAAGAAAATAAATTACAATTTGACATACAGAGTCCATTTATAATTATGAACCAATGCATTTCATCATATGAAAATAAGTAAATTTTTATCATAAATATAAGAATATAATTACCACTTTAGTATGAAACTTCTTCTTGAATCTCCTTCTCTTTAACATTTTTTTTCTTAATTTGAGTACCTATAGGATAAATATATTGATTTGATTAATATTTGTAAGCAAATTCATTTATTTTATTCATTTTCTTGTCTATGATATTAGTGTATGTTTTTTGTTATTTAATGCTCACATCCGTCAAAATTTCATTGCTTATTTTTCAAATCAAGTTAAGTTTAATAATAATAATAATTTTGATTATCACATTTAGTTGATTTGACTATTAGTTTATGTAACATACACAATATCTTTTATTTATTTTAAATTGATACTCACTCTTCCCATTTTAACTTAAATTAAAGATCTTTCATAATTCTTTTCCTTTAACATTTACTTAGTTTTTTTTATATATATATATATATATATATATATATATATTTATACATGTATAATATGCCATATAAGACTCTTAGATTCTATTATTTTTTTCTTAATATACCAATGTTAGGTGTTAAAGTGACTTAATATAAATAACTTAATTTACTTTCATTTAATATTTTTCATTCATCTTACAATGATTCATGATTAATTAGCAGTTTTATAAATTAGCATAGGTTTAAGATTTCATTTATTTTGCAATTGTAATTATAAGATAATTAAATTAAAAATATAGTTTGCATGATGTATAAATCAATTATTTATTGTTCCACATACTCATAATTTTTTTTATAATATTTAATATGAGTAAATATATATCATATAACATTTGAAATCATAGAATCATACCTATAAATTTGCAAAGTTCATTTAATACCTTTGAATCCCTCGCCTTCATATCAAATTCTAATAATTTTAATAATTTTATTTAGGATTGAATGAAAATTTCAGAATTTACAATTAATTTAAAGTCTAAGAATCAAATTTAAATTTAACATTTATAAACTTTAAACCCTTACCTTAATATTAGCTTCTCTTGGTTTTGCCTTAAGATTCAACAAGCCTTGTTCGGTGCCTATTCCCTTGCTCGAGCCGTCTCTCCTCCACGCGTATTGAACGACCCTCCTCCTCTTTTCTCAGTCACTCCCCTCTTCCTCGGCGGCACACTCACGGAGGTTAGACTAGCGCATCGACGGCGGCTCGGCATCAGATGCAGTGAAGCCCGACTAGGGAACGCACCCGAGGAAGCCGTCTTCCCTTCTCTCTCTCTCTCTCTCTCTCTCTCTCTCTCTTTGTGAGTTTCGGTTTGTCGAAACCGACCCCCCTTTCTTCGATTTATCTCTTCTCGGCTAACCGTCGAGACGGTTGGAAAATAATTAGTTTTTTTTTGTGGTTATTACACATTGAATATTTTGAGTCGATTGCTTTTTCATCTATTTTATATATTAGAATAATTCATAAAGGTTTGAGGACCAAATGACGGTATCATATCTTACAAACTCTCTTTTCTTGATCTAGAGCTTCCATTTTTTGAATCTTCCATTTAATATTTAGATTAACTTGAATTGATCAGCATGGCATGATGGCTCTTTTTCTTCCATATAATTTTTATAATTAATAATTTTTGGAGTTTGCATGACGTGAGAACTTAACTAGTGATTCTCCTTGTAATAGGCTTTGAAAAAATGCGAGTATTGGCGACTCTCTGATGAGAAAGGAAATCCACCTGGTGTACTTGGGTGGTGGCCATCGCGTGCGGTGACATTTATAGAGAATCATGATACTGGTTCTACTCAGGTAATATATAATTGCCTCTTTCTGCTTCAATTCAAAATTTGATTTAACGCTTAGGTTTCTTGCAGGGAATAAGAAGAAAGTTAAACTACATGGATGCATATTCAAATTTCTTTCCAGTTCACTATATTAAAATGGTTTTTGATTCTTCTCTTTCCATTGATATTACAACCGTTCCTAGAAATCTAAGCATTTGCGTTTGACAATTGCACATCTATCTTCACTTGAATCACCTTCCTATGGATTATACACTTACCTTGAAAATATTGTTCTTCACCTTATGTGAGAAGTTTGACCATGTATGAATATTTTCCATGGAAAGTATTGCGTTTAGAAACTGAACCATGCTTGGTCAGTGCATGCCTATTTGGAGTTTTTATACTTTCATGAAATGTTGAAGAAAATTCAGTTTAACGGACTCACTAATAATGTGTATTTTTTTTTTTTTTGGGTTTACATGTGCACACTCCACGCTGTTACTGATTTTTTCTTCGGAGTTGCATATTTTTCAGTTTATTTACATTCTCTGTTTATTTTATGCAGGGTCATTGGAGATTCCCATCAGGCAAGGAAATGCAAGGTTATGCCTACATCTTGACACATCCTGGCACACCAACAGTCTTCTATGATCATATCTCCCGTTATCGGCAGGAAATCTCTAAACTCATCTCTCTCAGACGCAGATGTAAGATCCACTGCAGGAGTATGGTAATTGCCCAGTGCAAATTAGAAATTCACTTCACCATAGGTTGAGAATAAGTACATACATGAGCTGATTATTGATGCTAGAGTCATGTTCAACTTGGTACGCAAGTGAGCTCAATTTGTTAGGGAGCTGAATATGCTGAGCATAAAGTAACAAGCCAAGTTGCTGACTATTAAATACGTCGATGTTTTTTTCAATTAATTGCTTCAATTATATGAAAATATTTATATTTTTACTATTATTGTATACTAGAAAATTCACATCGGTAGAATAAGGGAGTTTTATATTCTAACTTTATATGAAGATCTAACACAAAAATGAAGGACCCAAAGTTTTTGCATGAAAAACTCAAAAAAGAAAAATCACAGGGCTTAACTCAACTGAAATATTTCTACCAGATAAATGTTCATTACAAATATTCTGTTATATTTAAAATTAAAGAAGGCAAGTTTACAACAATAGGTTTTTGGTGAAAAGTATCACAGAGTCAATAAGGGGTGTTAGGCTTGATGTGGAAATCGAGTGGATCGATGATGGTGGTCTGACATCAATATGACAATGGTGGCTGGGCAATGGATCAATAATGGCAATTGGGCAGCAGTCCAGTGACAATGGCCAAACAATGGACAGATGATGGTAGCAGGCAGCAAATCGGCGGCAGATCGGTGAAGGTAGTCTAGTTGCGGACCAATGAAGGTGGCGCTGCAAATTGGTGGCAATGATAAGGCAGCAATCTAGCGACGGTGGCTAAGTAGCTGCGGTGGACTGATGAAGGTGGCCAACTGGTAGTCCAATAATTGTGGCCACAATGCAAACAAGTGATGATTGTCGAGCGACAAATCAGTGATGATTGTTAAGCAACATTCAATAATAATAATGTGATAGCAGTTTGGCAACAACAATTGGACAGTCAATTATCAGTGATGATTGAACGATGGTTCGATGGTATTAAGAGTTTCTTCAAGTTCTTAAGCTCTCTTTAATCTCTAACATAGCCTTTTTTATGCGAAAAATGAATGACTATTTATAAATTTTGCAACTATTTATTCTCCATAAATTTAGGCAAAATTTCAACTACATTAGACAGGTTTGAATGGTCCCCTCGATCATGAGATATATTTTAGATATTTAAGTGCTTGAATGAACTTGAAATTAAGACATCTTGGGATTATTAAATTTGTCTCATTGAAATGCTCAATTTTATTATAAGCATGTCATTCTGAAAACTATTTGGGCACCAAAATAACATTCCAAAATTTTCAAGTATGTTTTAAGTGCTTAATTTGACCTTATCTAGACTTGGATAGGATTAGTTTTGTGATGTAGCACATCAAGGGAAGAAATAATCCATTATAAGATCCCAATCCAAAAGACAGTTTTTAAAACTTATGTTTTATTTTGTGTTGTGTATTTTATAATGATGTTGCATGTGTTATATTATGTAGTAAATGATGTATTTAATCATGTTTAGTATTCTATAAGAGTTGTAGTTGAAATCAATAAGTGTTTAAGTATTAAAATTATATCAACACTAGCACCTAGGCATTGAGTTTTTGTCACTGTGGCCTTATAGTGGACACCTATACAGTAAATAAATAGAGAAGCAGGTGCATAGGCGCTGGCCTGTGATGTTTAAGTGCTGCGAGATGATGGGTTCCAAATTCATGTTAGTTTTTTCAATTGCTATCCTAAAGAGACATACACTTTGGAGTCTTGTAACTTATTTAAATGTTTCATTTAGTATGATGAAACACTTTGAGACTATTTGTGTGAAGAATTGAGTAAAAACTCTAGGTTGGAGCTTGGTGGCTGGCCAGTTAGGGGATTTGTGATCTCTCGTCGTTTTTTTATTTTGTTGAGTAGAACTTCTCACATCCTTTCCATTTTGGTGAGTAGAAGATTAGGAGCACTCCTTCCTCCCTCTAGTATGACCCACTCTAACTACATAAGATTTGGTATCAGATCCTAAGGTTTGGAGGTATGAAGAAAGTACTTGTAAGTATTTTATATCGAATATAAGCAAAATTAATTTTTTTATTTTGGATTTGTATTTCTTTACAGATTTTAGTGATTTCACATAGTAAACTCATACTATACTCATATGGTAGTGTGGGTTAAAATTTTTGATCCTTCATCTAATCTTTCCTGAGAGAGAAGAAATAAAAGAAGAACCAAAAATATTCTCTCAAAACACTTCTTGTATTTGACACCATGCACCGCATATGTTCTTATTAGGGTGATCGATTATGACATTAGGAAATGTGTACTATCTTGAGAGACAAAAGTCATCATCCTACAAATGGACCTAATTACTTTAATAATAAAGACTCAAGACTATGGGTTCTTGAATGTAGATTCTTCCCCTACTTTATATGAAAAAGTAAAGCAAAGTTTATTTTAAACCGGGTTCATTAAGTGCTTTATGGAGGCAAGTTTTCATAATTAATTACATCTTAAGAAATGAGATTTCTTAAGAATACTCTCGATTAAGATAAATGATCGTTGTCTTCAAAGATTTCAAAGATATGACTATAAATTAATTGATTTATTTTTGGAAGATTTTTTTGTGATTGATCTAGAGGAGAGTTTATCAAAATTAAAAGAAGATGAGTATGGGGTGCCTAGTAAGCATCCCAAACTATCATATGGTTGAGCTTTATATTTTTGAAATTGAAGTGATTTGTTTGTTTGAGTTGAATTTTTTTATTAGAAATCTAGAGCTTATAATTCCATGCCACAAGATCATAGAAATGCCTAAGAGGTGAGGATTTAATAAGCAGGAAGAAGAACCTCCGAACTTAAATCTGGAGCCATGAGGCCAAGACACGACCTAAATCTAAGACTAAAATGAGTATTTGGTTTACCTTGACAAGAGATGATAAACTACCCGACTGTTTGGACTTACAACCACCTGAGAGTGGCCGCCAATTAACTCCTATAATTTTAAATACATGTTAGTAAGTCATATGCTTTTGCAAGTTAGTTAAGCTGTTGTTTATTTAAAAAGTGATTAAAGTCCTTAAAACACACTCCCTAAGAGACTAGATCATGTAGAATATGATTAATAATTTAAATATAATATAAATTTTGTTATATTTTATTTTTATTTTGGACAATCAATTTGACACAGGCTTTAAGATTCATATGCCTAATGCATGAAAAATTAGATTATGGGCCAAAATCAGCGAGAAAGGGGGTGTGTTTCTACCATAGCTCTCAAAGGTCAAGCCAAGTTACCTGGCAAAGGTGGAAGCCCTCCATAATAAGAGTGAAATAATATACTTTTTATGCATGATGTGAGAACATACAACATCCAACTAAGGAGTTGTTAAATCTTTTATCTTGTTTTTAACCTAGGTTTTAGGTGAGGTTATGAGTTGTTTATTTTTGATTTGAGTCGATTAGTTGGATATACAATTTTTTTTCCTAAGAGCCTATTCATCTAGGCCATACATAAAAGCAAGGAAGAAATTAGGAAAATATCCCATATTAATGCACAAGCTAAACAAACATCAAACAATTTATAAAGCTAGCGCACAAGAATAAGAGACCATTTGTGGTGGGGCTCCACCACACAAACCCGAAAAAAATAAATTGAACACTTGGAAAACACTTTCTTTATTCTTTATTCTTTTGGTTGGTTGGAATGTAGTTGCTCCAAAGGCTTCACATATATAAAGATATACTTATTTAATTCACCATCCTAAATCCCCCATAACAATCATTCCAAATCCTCGCCGGAGGCTATCACCGCACCTAACCGTCTAGGTAGCTTCGATTGTGGTTTGTTCTAGACCCCTGTTGAAGGTTTGAGGGCTTGAGGTTGAGTAAATCCTTCAATTGGCCAAAGTCATCCTCCTAAGCTTGTGGCTTTGTTCTAGACCCCTCTTTCCGTGGCTTGAACACTTGGAAACACCTTGGGTAACCTCGATTGAGTCCTCTGAAGGTGCTTAGAGGAGGAATTGAGCAAAGTGGAATTCCTTCCTACCTACCTTGTTTTCAGCTTAAAGAAATCGAGAATGGAGAAATGGGAAATGCTTGAGGAAGCTTGAAGAAACTTGGAGAAGCTTGCTTTGAGTTCCTAAGCTCAATCGAGTGTGAATGATCTCAATTCAAGTGAAATTAGGGGGAGTATATTTCCCCTTAGAAGGATCGGATGACCGAGCTTCTCCTTGCCGTTTTGTCAGGTTGATTGAGTTTGTTAGGTCGTTTTGGATGCCATGTGATTCAGTTTGGCTAGGGGAGTGCAGTGGTGAAGTTCCATGTGCTCATTTGAGTGGCGGAGTGATCCCATATGGAGAATTTCCTATTGGGTGGTCGGTTTTGGCCTTGAGTTAGGTTTGGTTGACCCAAACCCATTGGGTCATGTGCACCACACTCATTAGTGTCCACTTGGTCCACTAAGAGGTTGTCAAGTGGCCATGAAAAGGATATGATCAAATTCTAAGTGAAATTGGCCATAGATTACCCCTTGACTTAGGGGTAAAATGGTCATTTGGCTTTGATTTTACTTTAGGCAGATTTAGAATAGTTTGAAATTAGGTTGGCCCAAATTTCAAAGAATTTGGAATTGATTTGATATCATTTGGCTCATGTTGACCCATTTAGGTCAAAATGGGTCAACTTGAGTCAAGTTGACCAATTGGTCAAATTGGGTCAAACCAAGGGTTGAGTTAAGTTTATATAACCATTTGAAATGTTTTGGTATTATTGGTTTGGTTCAATTTGATTTATATTTGGTTTTAGTTCATTTGATTTCATTTAAGTCAAATTGGTCAAGTTGATCAATTATACTTATTTGACCTAATTAGGTTAGGTCATGGGTTGTTTTAGGTTTGGTTGGTCATTTGACATATGTTGCAAACTTTAGTTTCAATCAATTTTGTTTTGATTTTATTTTGGCTCAATTTGACCTTTAGGCCAAGTTGAGTTCATGGTCAATTGAGCTAGGTTGGGTCTAGTTGGCTAATTGAGGTTTTGGTCAAATTCAACAAGTGGTTTAGAATGTGTCTAGATCAATGGTTTCAATCAATTTTTGCCTATGGTGGATTTTGGCTAGTTTGGCTAAGTCATTTGGTCAACTAGTTTGACTTGGTTTGACCAATTTTTGATTGATCATTTTATGATGATTGCTCACAATGTGAGGTTTATGTGGGTTTACTCAATCCAATTTAGAGGAATTTGGCTCATAAGGGACACTTTAGATCACTTTGGATCAAGTGAGCCTAAGTGCGTCATTTGATTTGATCAAAGCTTGAATCAAGTTTGGTTGAACTCTCATATGAACTTATGATTGAGTGATTTGGAGTTAAATGAGTTTTGATTCATTTGACAATTTCAAGTTCAAAGGGTGAACATGAGTTTGAGTTGGATTTGATTTTTGAATTTAGTTTTAGTTTGATGATTGAAGTTTATGTTTTTATTTGGTTTCATGATTGAATGATTGATTGAATCATAAAGAAAAATTAAAGATTTGGCTTGATTTAAGGTTGATTTGATCAAGTTCAAGAATTTGACTTGAAAGGTGTAGATTGGATTTAGGGTAGGTTTGGGATTGAATTTTGAATTGGTTTTGGATATTTGAATTTAGATTTTATTTATATTTGTGAATATAAATGAATTATGAAATCTCTTGAATTTAAATTGATTTAGATTTGATTTAAGCTAAGTCCATAAGATGGAATCAAATAGCTTAGGAAAGATTTTTTGATCTTGGAATTGAGTTTTGGATTTAATTTTGGTTATTTGAATTTATATTTCATTTATATTTGTGAATATAAATGAAAATATAAATGGGTTATGAGAAAATCTCTTGAGTTTGAAGTGATTTGAATTTGAGTTAAGTTCATAAGATGGCATCAAAGTGACTTAGGAAGGATTTTTTTGAATATGAAATTCAATCATCGGTTTCAATCATTTGGAATTGATTTGAATTTGAGGAAATTAATTGAGTTGATGTGTGGTTGAAGTTGATTTGAGATTTGATTTAGAATTGATTTGGAGTTTAACTTGAAAGAAAGAAGTGAATATTTGGTTCAAGCTATAGGGTATCAAATTTTTCTAACACTCCTAAGGCATGGCCTATTCCTATGGCTAACTCTTCTAAGTCTCTAGGGTTTATGTTGAGTGTCCACCTAATCACTAGAAGTGTCTTAAGACTAAGGAACTCTTAGTGTCTTAGAGAAGTCCTATGTCTAAACTGGAGAGGTTGAGAGCTCATTCTAAAGATGAGGTCAATAAAGGGCGACTAGTAGGTATGGTGTGATTGACAAGGTACACCGCATGTATTGATGTTGATCGAAACAATCAACAACAGATGATCCTGGCTGTGACATAAGCAGTCTACTCGCTTAACCCAAGGTGTAGAAGGAATCAAGAGCTTAGTGCAATACTACTCATGTCAGCGATATAAAGAGTGAAAGAGGAATTTCTTGGGGATGAGAGTATGTGAACACTGGAAAAGGTCAAGTCATCCTGAGGGATAGGTTGTGAAATCCGAGAGATTGAGAGATCCAAGAACTAGAAGACTTGCATCTCATTGAGGAAAAGTAGATGATTTGATTTGTTTGATTTGATTATTATTGTTATTTTATTATTTTTTTGACTCCACTGAGGGAGATTGATTAGATTTGTTTTGTTTGTTTAATTTACTCCACTAAGGGAGGAGGGTTGAATTTGTTTCAGATTTTTAAATTTTGAATTTTGAGATGAAACTTGTTGGTTTTGATGGATCATTAGTAGCATCTATTTAGATTTACCACCCAAAAGGGTACCAAACACATAGTAGGTTAGCCAACTAAAGGGATTACCTTGGAGTTGTGTCAGAATAAAGCATATTGACTTACATCCTCCAAAGTAAGGAGTTTTGGAGTGATCCATTGGCAGGCAAATGTGATTGAACCCAACTTGTACACTATGAGTGAATGCCGCTAGGGGACTTAAAATCAACTCAAAGATAGTCAAAGATTAATTTCATTTTTAATTGTTTTTGATTGATCCCATCGGTTTGCGGTGAATCACACTGAGAATGAGCTTATATCAGTCTAGACCTATCTCAGATTTATTGAACCAAAGGGAGTAGCTTCCCGGTCGAGGGGAGAATTTTCCAACCAAAGGAGTGCCTTTCATTTTGCAATGATCAATTCAGGGGAAGAAAGCACGGGGATTCACATCTTCCACTACAAAAGATCACTGGGGTGATTAGTTGCTTTGGGCAACAAATCAACGACACCGCCTGAACCATGCTAGAAAGAATGCGTAGTAGACTTACATCTGCTAAAGCGGAATGACTACCGGGGTAACCTGCTTGTGGCAAAACAAATTGAACCCGACCTAAGGGCGATTACGGAGAGAGTGCCGACTTAGGGACTTATCTCAACTCAAGCAGTCAGACAATTATTATAGGGAGTTTTGCTGACATTGCCCTAAAGATAGGATTCCTGCTTGAGAAAAGGGCCATTTGGGGGCTTGAATTCCTAATCTACAAGTGAATATTTTGTTTGTTTGTTTAATTTGTTTATCGTGGACCCTGTTGGTTTGCGAGGGATCAAACTGAGAAGGAGCTTATATCAGCCTATACCTATCTCAGATTTACTGAACCAAGGGAGAATCTGCGCATCCGCTGAACAAATTTTTCAACCACAGGAATGACTACTATGAAAGGGAGACTGTCCAATCCAAAAGTAACCCAGGTAGTGTATAAATGGGGTTGCAAAGGACGTAATCCAAATAGAGTGCCCATATGGGGAGGGGCTGCTAAGGGCTTGATCCAAAACCCCGGAGAAGATAATTTCAATAGGTATTCGGTGGCTAACTCAAGGAGAAAGCTCGGAGACTCACATCTGCCAAGAGTGGTGTATCCACCTGGTGAGTCACTGTCAGCGTAGTGAACATCAACCAACCTAAGTACCCGTCGATTTATAATGAGCCTAAGAAGAAAGTTCGGGGACTCACATTCTCCTATACCGGAACTAATTGTTTGGATAGTCTGTCTTCGGCTCGACAGGTGCTATCCGACCTAGGGCGACTACTGAGTGAATGCCACTGGGGACTTATATCAACTCAAATATAGTTAAGAGGAAAAAGAGCCTCTGGGGGACTTACCCTAAACCTCAAATATACTCAACCTAAGCAGTGTATGATGGCTAGTTCAAGAAGAAAGTGCGGGGACTAATATTTTCTTAAACAAAGTCAACATGAGGTAGCTTACTAGCTGGGTAGTGAAGTTTACCAAACTAATAAGGCGCTCGTTGGCTTGCAATGGTCAAGTTAGGAAGAAAGCTCGAAGACTCATATCTTCCAAACAAGTGATCACTGGAGTGACAGGCTAGCGAGGTAGCATGTAGACTTGGCCTAGAGTAGCGAATGAGCGAGTGCCACAGGGGGCTTGCTCCCACATCAAAATAGCTTGATACAAAAGATTTGTGTTTGTTTTTGTGCTCGAGTTAAAGGGAATAGGATGCTGCTTGGGTTCTCTCACACCTACCCTATACATGCTTGAGAAATTTGATGAAGTGATGCCAAGGATGACAGCTGAGATTCCCACCAAGAAAGGATGTCGCTTGAGTTCTCTTACACTTAACTTAGTTGTGTTAATTGAAATATGATACCTCTTGGGTTCTCTCACACCTATTCTAGTAGCACTGAGAAATTATGTTTGATTTGTGTTTCTGTTGTGAAAGAGGGACATGATGCCTCTTGGGTTCTCTTACACCTATCCTAAACACGTTGTGGAGGATTTACAAGATAAGCAAACAACGCTTCGAAAGAAGAGAATATTTTGATGAATTGGAATGAAATTTTATTCTTTTAATGATAATTATTTTCAAACATGTTTTATGGGTAATATTTTTTCAAATAGAGGCCATTAATTGGAAGCATCGGGTGTTCTTCTTTACAATTAACGAGCTGATAGGATCCTCCTTGGCAGACCTTCTCTATGACAAAGGGGCCTTCTCAAGTGAGTTCAAACTTGTCTCCCATCTTTCGACGGACAATAATTAGTCTCCTAAGTACTAATACAAGCTCTCCTACTTGAAAAGCCTTAGGAAGACTAGCTTGTTGTGAGCTTGAATCATTTTGGCTTTGTACAACTCGAGGTTCTGGCATGCCCGTAGGCATTTCTCCTCCAAACCTTCGAGCTCTTCTAACCGCAACTTTGCATTCTGTTTTGTTGTGATCTTGCTACCCAATGCTATCCTTAATGATGAGAGTTGAACTTATAAGGGTAGAATGGCTTCAGATCCATACACTAAGGAGAAAGGGGTAGATTGAGTTGGAGTTCTATATGTGATGTGGTAGGCCCACAAAGCTTCAACCAACTACACATACCACTGTAACTTGTTGTCGTCGAGCGTCTTCTTTAGTATTTGGATGAAAGTTTTGTTCAATGCTTCTGCTAAGCCATTTGCTCTAGGGTAGTAGATGGTGGAGTATCTCCAATCTATACCGTGTCTTCGGCCGTTGATCTTAGTGCTTTTGAATGCAGTACCATTATCGGATATAATTCGTCGAGGCACCCCGAACCTATATACGATATGATTCCTGAAAAATTGAAGCACATGTTGAGCTATGACCTCTCTGAGTGAGATTGCCTCTGCCCACTTAGAAAAGTAATCGGTGGCAGCCAAGATGAACCGATGACCTTTGAAAGGAGGATCGATAGGACCCACAATGTCAGTACCCTAATACTCAAATGACCATGAGACCAAGGTAAGATGTAGAATGTTGGGTGGTTGATGTAAGACCACACCGTGTACCTGACATTGATGGCATCTCCTAGATACATCCATGCAATCTATAATCATTGAATGCCAGTAGTATCTTAGTCTCTCGATCTTTACTTTCATCTCGACGGATTAATGCGCTCCGCATAGACCTGAGTGTACCTCGGTCATGATCCTACGGGCTTCGTGTTTGTCCAAACAGTGTAACCACATTTGATCGAAAGACCGTCGATACAAGGTGCCATCCACGAGAGCATAGGAGATAGCTCTCTGTTTCACCTGATGGGCTTGTGATTTCTCTTGATGTAGTTTGTCGGTGTTCAAGTAATCTATGAACGGTTGCCTCCAATCCAGCTCATTGTCTTTATTGGCAACGACAACTTCCCTTTCAAGAGAAAGTCTCTCGATGAGTTTAACATCAATAAGGGATAGGACTTATCTGTTTTGGACCCTTATTGGAATGTATTCATCTTCTGGCCATGCCAATTCTTCGACAAGTTTGGCCAAAGCATCTGCTACTACGTTCTCTGCTCGGGGAACCTTGTAAATAGTGATTTCAGGGATTTGGGCCAACAGCTTCATGGTATATTCTGGTAGCGTCGAAGCTTAGGTTTGAGAATCTTGTAGGACTTGACAATCTGGTTGATGACCAACTGAGAATTCTCGTAAATGTTGATGCTCTTGACACACTATAATGGCTAACTCCAGACCGACAATCAAAGCCTCATGGTCGGCTTCGTTGTTGGTGTAGGGATTGGATAGATAGTATGAGAATCTCATCATATCACGGTCTGGAGTTAAGATAACTATTACTACCCCTGTCTTTCCTGGAAGAGTAGAACGTGGTGCTTCTCCTTTATGAAAGGAAGCCGGACCATCAAAATATATCTCCCAACAACGGTTGTCAACCTCTCCTAAGTTCATGATTTGTTCATTAAGGAGATCGTCACTAAGCGGGGAATCAGTAGAAAGTTGGTATGACTTTTCACCGCACAGAGGGGTACGAATGTGATATTAAACTGCGAGAGAATCATGGACCAATGTGTCAAACGTCCGGATAGTATTGACCGTGTCATGAGATACTACAATGGATTGGTTTGAAAATCAATTTCACTTTATGAGAAAGCATGTAGCGCCGTAGCTTTTGAGATACAAAGATTAAAGCTAGACAATATTTCGCTTCAACAGGAATCAGATGAAGACTGAGGTAGTAGAGAGCACTATCTTTCCCTTCGCCGTTGGCTTGGGACAATAAAGCGCCGATGGAGTCGTCCAATGCAGCAGTGTAGAGGATGAGTGGCCTGCCCTGGATAGGGAATACTAGAAATGACGTCTTCACCAAATACTGCTTGATATCTTCAAAGGCATGCTGACACTTATCATCCCACTTGAACTTGACGTCCTTTTTGACAAGTGCTAAAATGACTTGCATCTTCCCGATGGGTTGGAGATAAAGCGTCTTAGATATGCCAAACTCTCTTGGAAAGATCTGAGTTGAGTTAAATTTTTGGGCGGTGACATTTCTAAGATAACTTTGATCTTTTCTGGATCTATTTTTATTTCTCGGTGTCGGATAACAAACCCAAGGAATTTTCTTGAAGCTACTCTGAATACATACTTTAGGGGATTCATTTTGATGTTATATTGTCTTAACCATTCGAAAACTAGTCTCAAGTCAAAGAGATGGTTTTTCTTTTCTCTGCTTTTGACTATTAAATCATCAACATAACACTCAACTTGATGATGGATAGTGAGGTTAGAGCTAAGGTTCATAACTACTACCTGATAGTTTCACATACACTTGATTCAAATACTTTGCTTTGTCTAGAGGCTTGGTCTTCGTCGTTGTCCGGCTCGAGTGTCACCTCCAATGAAACCCGCTGAGAGGGGTTGGATGGTATGCTAATCACATTAAACTCGTCCTCCGAGCTAGATTCCAAGTCTATGTGAATAGTAGGGGTACTCCTATGAACTGGAACATAACCTCTGTTGGCTGGTTGCCAACCAGGGGGTCTTCCACCTCGAATTGTCTCTGTTTCTGCCTCTGCCTGGAGGTCGTCATCCTACCTACATGTCCATATGATGGAATGAACTGTGTGTGGAATGTGATATGCGGCTCTACTTCTTCTTTGATGTCCTTTTTTCGTTCACTTAGATTTTTATTTTTCTTTTATTTTTATTTTTCTCTCTTTTTCTTTTTCTTTTTCTTTTTCTTTTGTGTTTGAATTTTGACCAAGTTCATGAGAAAATGTATTTTGAGGAAGATAGTAAGTCGCATACTCATAGATCTCAACCTCTCTGACTGAAATTATCACCTTTGACACAATATTCAATCCCATCCTTCTTGAACTTGATGCATTGATGGAGGGAGGATGAAATCATCTTATTCTGGTGTATCCAAGGCCTACTGAGCAAAGCAGTGAATGAAGTATTCGAATCAATAATATAAAACTTGGCTTCAGTCTTCCATTCACCTATCTCTAAAGGTAATATTATGGAACCCAAAATCCTCTCGCCTTATTCATTGAATCATCTCAACATCATCCGATCTCCTCGGAGTGTGGAGATGTCGATCCTCAAATAGGCAAGGGCCTTTAGACTCATAATGTTCACCAATGCACCTGGATCGACAAGAACTCTAGAAAGTCTAAATCTGCCCATGTCCACTTGTAATGTAGAGGGGACGGTTGTGATCCATGTCCTCTAGAAGAAGGTCTTCATTTGTGAAAGTGACTCCTTGGGCTTCTCTGGAATAATGTGCCTCCTCCCCAATAGCGGTCAACTGAGCTAACCATATCTCTGGATCAAGAAGAGCCTTGATTAATGATTTTCTCATCTCTTTGGACAAGATAAGGGCATCATATATGTTTAACTTAGATAACAACTTTTTAAGGTGAGAGAGGATATTGTAGTCCACCTTGGGTTGATCCTTCACAAGCATATCCAAGGGTGGAGCATCCTGTGGAGGGGTTTCTCAATCATCTAAACCAATGACTTGTTACCCTTTATCTTGAGGTGCTACTTTAGGAGGTAAAACCTTCCCACTACGGAGGTTGACTTTGGTGATCTCTCGTGACAAGTTAGTGGAGGGTTCTACCTGCTCGTCAGACTCACCTACAACTTCTCCTATGGAACCTTCGTAATCGGATGATTCCAACTCTATCTCAAGAGGTGAACCCGTATTATTTAGAGAAGGAAAGTCCAACTCTGAATCAGAAAGAGGAAGATCGGAGTCGTTATAATTGTTGTTTGGACTTGAAGAGTTTTCTAAAAGAATAGAGTTAGACAACCATCAAAAGTGATACAGATATAATTCAAACTAGCTTTATTCCTTGATTTTTTGGATTTTGAAGGAGGTACATAGTAGAAGTCAAGTAAAGTAAGAGGGGTGAGAGATTTGATGCCCTCATCCACTGATACAAGATGTCTATAGAAGAAGTAGAAGTGATTGATGTAGTTCTGTCGATTTGGACTCGATGGGAGGTTCTTACTTGGCTATCTCAGTGCAGCATGCTGCTTCTTCTTGAGCTCCCCCTTTTCCTGAGTTGTCTTGAACAACTTGCAAACCTTCCTTGATGTTGGAGGTTCGAGCTGCCTCAGGCACTTGCAAGGAAAGTTTTTGATTTTGGACACAATCTTCTTAGAGGTTTGAGATAAGGAGATATTCCAACCTTCCTTGGCTTTGGAAGGATCACAAGTATCCCCAAGGATTACCTTAATGGAATTGGATGGTTGTTCCACAAGGTATTCCTTCGGGATAACTATGGCGCCTGTCTTGAAGCTATACTTAAGCCAGTCCTTGAATGTAAAGAAATCCTCCAAAATATGACCTAGCATGCGTTGATAGGGGCAAAAGTTAGGATTATTGCTTTTGCCCACTTCCTCCGACCTTCTAGGTTCAGTGAAAATCAGGTTTCTTCAAGATATTCTTAAAGATTTTCCTGATTACCTCTCTTTTAAATGAATATTGTTTGTTTAGTTTATCCATAAAACTAGGTGGACCGTAGCTACCTGACGGCGGGTATGTGTACCACTGTTGCTATGGATATGGTTGAGGAGGAGGCGGCGAAGGCCGTGGAGGCTGATGTGGCGGCCGGTAAGATGGCCCCGGTGGTGGTAGAGGAGGTGGAAGTGACGGCTGTGGAGCTCGAGGTCTCTCATATTGCTCTCTGGTCGGCTGCTTCCCATTTTCTACTCTTATCACGTCCCAGCTTCTTCTTAAGCTTTTCTGCGCTTGCTTTGTTGATTGATCCAGGAAGAAAACTGCTGTAAAGCAGCCTTGTTGATTCGTTTCTCAAATGTTTTGATGGTAAAACCTTTGAGCAAGACCATGAATATTCTTTAGAATTTGGTGGCGTGTTATTGAACATTCGGTTCGCATTCTATACTCAAATTACGCCATCTGAGAATATAATCAACGAGAGGCTCACTAGGGTGTTATTGAGCCACAACGAGATCGCCTACAGTCACCCTTTGCTAAGTTCCAACAAATCTCTTGATGAAGAGTTACTCTAACTCGAAAAGTTTTCAGAATTTGGGAAGTTCTGTACCAAGACTGCTATCTTAACAAAAGTCAAGAGTAACACATCAACGCCACCGACATTTCTGGCTTTGAAGTGCGCAATGTGCTGCCTTGGGTTCCCATTGCCACCAAAGCTCTTGAAAGAAGGTGACACGAAATCCCTTAGGATATTGGATGACATCGAATTCCTCTGGGTAAGATATACCCTTTGGAACTGATGATCCTCCTCGGGCTTGAGCCAACGCTTCTCTCACTTGCTGCTCAATTATGATTTTAATGTCATTTTCCTGTACGGAGGTACTATCCACTACCTTCCTATACAAGCTGGTGTTGCCCTGCTCTACTGGGAGTAAAGTCTTGGCTGGATCGAAGACATGCAACAATTATGACTGACTAGTCTCTGCTATAATAGGATGCACTGTTGGGGCTTGGTTCTGAGTGTCAAGACTGTTGCTAGCAAATCCTCGAGCTGCTTCCCCATCCTATCTATTTGTTCACCCTTTTGCTTTAATTGCTAAATGAGGTGTTGGGTCGAGTAGGCTGTGTCTTTTTGCTTAGCCGCAACACTTTCCAAAGTCTGCTGATCACAGAGGAGGGAACCCCTGGTGTCTACCATGTGTACCCCCGCTAAATCCTCTAACAGATCATCTTTATTCGTATCAAAATTTACCTTCTCATCCTTTAAATCAGATCAGACCTATCCTAAGATCTCCTGCTTCTCCACTAGATAGTGAGCTATAATGTCATCTAGGGATCGGTCCAACTGAGCAGGTACAAAAGATCGAGGCTGACCGGTAGTAGGATCACTGTCATGAATAGATAGACATCTAACCTTTGCTGCTGTTGGAGAGCTAACCTTATGAGGGTTATGCTTGCTAGAAGAAAGATGCTCTTGGCTGTCACTGGATCTGGGTGGAGTAGTACTCCTAGGAGGATCTATGGCCATAGGGACGACTGAATTATCTCCTCCTCCTTCTGCTGCTGCAATCTCCATATCCTGCTACGATGGTGGTGGTGATGGAATGACTACTATGCTTTGTGGTTGCCATTCCTTCTTCACCACAACTGGGGAAAAGGTCAAGGCCTCTCCACAGTAGGCGGTGTAGATGGAATGGGATCTCTTGGCCGTAGCCGGATCACCAGTAGGATTCTCTTCTCCCTCGATGCAGCCTTCATGGCTTTCGCTGGAACAGTAGATGATGGAACAAGTATCGGAGATGGTGGGCACAGAGTAGAGCGGTGTGGTGGAGACACCACAAACTCTCTATGAATAGGAGCTCCTCTCCTGTGATGGGTAGTACCCATAAGTAGAATGTTGTCAGTATGATCGACGCGTGTAGCGCACCGATCTGGAAAATCCACAAGTGCGGAGGCCCTTGACGGTCGGCTGTACCTCCGCCTCTCCCGTCTAGTAATATGAACTGATGTACGGGTCTTCTTGGCCCTCTCCTGTCTAATATGTCAACACTGGAATGACGCAAATCAGGCGAGCCCGGACTCGATTGTCAGTAGCTCACTAGTCGGTAAAACCCATCGAGGCGTCAGACCTCCTCCTCCTCCGTCAGGCCGGCTGGCGGTGTGAGGTGAATGAAATCCTCAAACATCCTCTCGCGGATCCAGAGAGGGTGGAACTAATTCTCTTGATCGTGGAAACCATCCTACAACTCTCCTGGTGGTAGTGCCTCCAACTCTTGGCTATGTGGGTATGATACCGCTTGATCACGGTTCTTGTTTTGGTCTTTGAGTCACGGTAGGTCGGCAGTATGGGAACTAGACCCATCTCAAGGCGGAGGAGACAATCCACGGAATCGGGGAGCCTTCCCTTGGAAGGTGCCAATGAGTGGGTGCTAGCGCATTAAAGCAATAGAACAATTGAGCACCACGGCCTGTAATTTATTCTGGTGGGCTCCACCCTTCCTCTTCGAGAATCTCCTATATATGGTAACTCAACCTAGATGGTGGCTTACGCGGTCATCACGCTCTCGCTGCTGAGGGTGGTCCTCTCACATGTGATCCAAGCCCCCTCAAAGCCTCGGCCAAAGTGGATGAGGTGGGCTAAGTCAGACTGCGGGAGGCTGGCCCGATCCAAGGCCAAGTCCATCCCGAAAGGAAATGTGAACACGTATTTCTATGCTGTCATTTGAAACTGAACTGATTGAACTGAAATTGACTAAAAACTGATTGAAAGTCTACAATATTGAAAAACAAGTTTGAATCAGATTTTTGCTTTGTTGATTTTTTTTGAATTTTGATTTAGAATCTGAACCCACACTCAACAATTTGAAAGTGTTAAGTGGGGCTCAAATGAATTTAGAAGAGAGATTTTGGAATTTGATTGGAAAGGGGATTTTTTTTTAATGTAGAATTTATTTTCAACAAATTTGTGTATCTTGAAAATGAGTTCAAATATTTTTGGAGATTGATGCTTCTATAGGTTTATATTTGAATTTGATTTTTGATTGTTTGAGGATCTTTCATTTAGCAAATTTGAGATGTTAAAGTAAATGGTCAATTGATTTTGTTTTGATTTGAGATTTTTGGAATTTATTCATTTAGCAAATTTAAGTATGCTAGGTGAGGTATTTGAAAATAATTTCTTCTTTTATTTGCTTTTTTGTGAATTATGCGTGAATTTGAAAATGGGCTCCTCACTTAGCAAATTTGGATATGCTAAATTAAGAATCTAAATGTGTTTTGTTTTTTGAAAATAAGATTCTTAGCAAATTTAGGTATGCTAAGAAAATCCAAATGTAATTTTGTTTTTGTTGATTTTTGAAAAATAGAATTCTTAACAAATTTAGGTATGCTAAGGAAATCTAAATATTATTCTGTGTTAATAATTTTGAAAAGAGGATCCTTAGCAAATTTAGATATGCTAAGAAAATCCAAAAGTGCTTTTTTTTTGTTGATTTTTGAAAATAAGATTTTTTAGCAAATTTAGGTATGCTAAGGAAATCCAAATGTATTTTTGATTTTGATTTTTGAAAAAGAGAATATTCACTTAGCAAATTTAGATATGCCAAATGAAAGATCCAAATGTTGTTTTTGATTTTTGATTTTTTGAAAAGAGGATTTTCACTTAGTAAATTTGGGTATGTTAAATGAAAGATCCAAATGTTATTTTTTTTATTTTTGATTTTAATTTTTTGAAAAGGAAGATATTCACTTAGCAAATTTGGGTATGCTAAATGAAAGATTCAAATGTTATTTTTGGTTTTTGATTTTGATTTTTTTGAAAAAGAGGATCTTCACTTAGCAAATTTGGGTATGCTAAATGAAAGATCCAAATATTGTTTAATTTTGATTTTGAAAAGAGAATTCTTTACTTAACAAATTTAAGTATGCTAAATAAATGATTCATGTGTTTGAATTTTGAAAAGATGATTGTTAATTTTTTTTGAAGATGTGATTGTTGATTTTGTTTTGAAAAGTGATTGTTGATTTTGTTTTGAAAATGAAATCTTTATTCAATAAATTGGATGAAGATGTTCATTTGTGCTTTTGGAAAATATGATTATTGATTTTTTTTTTGAAAAGATGATTGTTAATTTTATTTTTGAAAATGTGATTTTTGAAAATGATTGTTGATTTTGTTTTGAAAATGAAATCTTGATTCAATAAATTGAATGAGGATGTTCATTTGCGTTTTTGAAAAATATGATTTCGAATTTTATTTTTGAAAATGAAATCCTCATCAAAATGAATTGAATGAAGATGTTTATTTGTGCCTTTTAAAAATATGATTTTGGATTTTATTTTTGAAAATGTTCGTATTGATTTTGTTTTGCATATATGATTGTTGATTTTATTTTGAAAAGATCATACATATAACAACCATGAAGATTATTAGATGAGAGTGATTTATGAAAATTTTTGTGCAAATATTTTATTATGTGCATTTTGAAAAAGTGCTTTTTGGAAATTTATGTTTTTATAAAGGATTTATTTTTCTTCATTTTTTGAATGAACTTTTCTTTACCATGGAAATGGTAAGGAGGAAGTCTAATTATTTCTCTTTATTAAATTTTTATTTTCACTTATTAGGGAACCCAATAGGGGTTTTAAGACCTTCATGGAATGAAGTCCGAAAATCTAAAGGATGTTGGTCAGCTTAGCTTAAGGACGAAATAAACTAAGTGCCAATGAAAAAGAAAGATAGTCTCAGACTTATACAAAGTACAAATTCACTAATGATACTTGGAAACAACGATCATTTGCCAAAGATGGAGAGAGGAACCATCCCCAACGGAGTCAGCAGAAAAATCTGTATGTTAAAATTTTTGATCCTTCATCTAATCTTTCCTGAGTGAGAAGAAGAAATAAATGAAGAACCAAAAATATTTTCTCAAACACTTCTTGTGTTGGACACCATGCAGATCTGCATGTTCTTATTAGGGTGATCGAGTACGACATTAATGTGTAATATCTCGAGAGACAGAAGTCACCATCTTACAAATGGACCTAATCCTTTTAATAATGACTCCTAAGGATTATGGGTCTTCGGAATGTACCAGAGATTATTTCCTATTTTATATGAAAAAATAAAGCATGATTTATTTTAAACCTTGTTCGTTAAGTTTTCTATGATGGCAAGTCTTCATAGTTAATTACATCCTAAGGAATGAGATTCTTTAAGAATACTCTCGATTAAAGTAAATGAACATTATCTCCAAAGATTTCAAAGATAGAACTATCAATCAATTGATTTATTTTTGGAAGATCAAGTGAGATTGATCAAGAGAAGGGAGTTATTATCAAAACCAAAGGAAGATGAGTAGTGCTTATGATCTAGCTTAAGCGTCCAAAACTATGGTTGAACTTTATATTTTTGAAATTAAAGTAATTTATTTGTTTGAGTTAAATTTTTTTATTAGAAATCTAGAGCTTATAATTCTCTGACATAAGATCATGAAAATGTCTAAGAGGTGAGGATTTAAACTTATAGCCCGTAAAGGGAAGTAACAATCTTTGAACCTAAATTTTGGGAGCTTTGGCGAAGGCCAAGACACAACTTAAATTTATGGCAAAAATAAGTATATGGTTTACCCAAAGAGAGGATAAATCATCCATTTGGACTCTGTCCGGGTGACTTCTCCTGATTTTAAATACATGTAGTAAGTCATATGCTTTTTATAAGATAACTAAGTTGTTGTTTATTTAGAAAGAGATTAAGTCCTTAAAACACACTCTAAAACTAGATTATGTAGGACATGATTAATGACTTAAATCTAATGCAAATTTTGTTGTATTTTATTTTCATTTTGGACAATCAATTTGACACAGGCTTTAGGATTTATATGCTTAATGTATGAGAAATTAGATTATGAGCCAAAATCACTGAGAAATGAGGTGTATTTCTACCATAGCTCTCAAAGGTCAAGCCAAGTTCCCTGACAAAGGTGGAAGCCCTCCATAACAAGAGTGAAACAAGATGCTTTTTATGCATGATGTGAGAACATACAAATGCAACTAAGGGGTTGCTAAATATTTTATCTTGTTTTTAATCTAGGCTTTAGGTGAGGTTATGAGTTGTTATTTTTGATTTGAATCGATTAGTTGGATAGAAAATTTATTTTTTCTAAGAACCTAATTGTCATCCAGGCCATACATTAAAACAAGAAAGAAACTAGAAAAATATGTCATCTTAATGCACAAGCTAAATAAACATCAAACAATTTATAATAGTGCAAAAGAATAAGACATAGTCTTATGATCAATATAGTTGCTCCAAAGGCTTCACATGGTACATAAGACAGTCTATGACCTGTTAAATCCAATCATCTCATTCCAAATAATCCCTATCATTGATGCTCCCAACCGTCGAGGTAGCTTCGTCTTGTGGAGACGAAACCCTGTTGAAGGTTTGAGGGCTTGAGCTTGAGTAGATCCTTCAATTGGCCAAAGTCCTTCTAGGCTTGCGGCTTTGGTTTAGACCCCTCTTCCCGTGGTTTGAACACTTGGGAAACACCTTGGGTAAGCTCGATTGAGTCCTCTGAAGGTGCTTGAAGGAGGAATTGAGCTATGGTAGTGAATTGAGGAAAGTGGAATTCCTTCCTACATCCCCATTTTGGCTTGAAGAAACCGAGAATGGAGAAATGAGAAATGCTTGAGGAAGCTTGGAGGAACTTGGAGAAACTTACTCTGAGTTCCATAAGCTCAATTGAGTGTGAATGATCTCAATTTAAGTGAAATTAGAGGGAGTATATCTCCCCCTAGAAGGATCGGACGATCGAGCTTCTCCTTGCCGTTTTGTCAGGATGATTGAGTTTGTTAGGCCTTTTTAGATGCCATGTGATTCGGTTTGGCCAGAGGAGTAGAGTGGTGAAGTTCCCATGTGCTCATTTGAGTGGAGGAGTGATCCCATGTGGAGAATTTCCTATGGTTGATTTTGGGTTTTGGAGCATTAGGTTGGGTTTGGCTAACCCAAACCCATTAGGTTATGTGCACCACATTCATTAGTGTCCACTTGGTCCATTAAGAGGGTGCTGGCCATGAAAAAGATATGACTAAATTCCATATGAAATTGGCCATAGGTTACCCTTTGACCTAGGGGTAAAATGGTCATTTGGCTTTGATTTCACTTTAGGTAGATTTAGAATATTTTGAAATTAGGTTTGTCCAAATTTGAAGGAATTTGGAGTTGATTTGTTGTCATTTGGCTCATGTTGACCCATTTAGGTCAAAATGGGTAAACTTGGATAAAGTTGATCAATTGGTCAAATTAGTCAAATTAAGGGTTGGGTCAAGTTTATATGACCATTTGAAATATTTTGACATCATTTGTTTGGTTCAATTTGGTTTATATTTGATTTTATTCATTTGATTTTATTTAGGTCAAATAAATGAGTTGACAATTTGATTTGACATTTAATTAGGTCATGGGTTGGTTTAGGCTCGGTTGGTTATTTGAAATATATTGCAAACTTTGATTTCAATCAATTTTGGTTTAATTTGATTTTGGCTCAATTCGACCTTTTATGTCAAGTTGGGTTCATGGTCAATTGGGCTAGGTTGGGTCTAGTTGGCCAATTGATATTTTGGTCAAGTTCAATAAGTGGTTTAGAATGGGCTAGATCAATGGTTTCAATCAATTTGGCTTATGATGGATTTTTGCTAGTTTAGATTTCATTTTGACTAAGTATTGACTTGGTCAACCCTAAGGTTTGACTTGGTTTGACCTAATTTGAGTGATTGATCATCTTATGATGATTGTTGCTCACAATGTGAGTCTTATGCGGGCTTAGTTCATTCCAATTTGGGTAGGATTAGAATTTAACTACTTTAGGGGCTTTGTGGGTGTGGCTAAGTGGGTCATTTGACTTGATCGAGGCTTGAATCAAGTTTGGTTAAACTCGATGGAGGTGGCGTTCTTTTTTTTTGATGAGATTGAGGAATGGAGGTGAAGGAAGAGGATATGTTGGATAGCCTCAGAGGATTCCAGTTTGGCTCTCAAACCATAAGAATAACTCAAAATTTTGTAATTGTCAAAAGATCTCTTCATTCTAATAAGAGGCTATTTATAGCCATTACAAAGATCTTTCAAAGAAAGAATTCAAAAGGTGGGTGGATTAATGTGAAGCAATAAATTCTTATATTATTTTACCATCCACCCATTTCACATCTTTATTATTTTATGGATTCAACCACACATATGCTTTGAATTTTAAATGCAAAATTTCAAACATGGAGTTTCTAGAAGAAAATTAAAAATTACATAAATAAAAAGATGAAATCATAAAATGAGCTAATGAAATAAGTCTTCTTCTTTCTTGAATTTTGCTTTTGAGATCTTGTAAATGGGCTCTAATTTGTTGATCCTCATGATGTTACATCACTCATATATGAACATGATTGAAATATAAATTTATTGCAGTGATTTGGAGTCAAATGAGTTTTAATTCATTTAACAATTTCAAGTTCAAAGGGTGAACATGAGTTTGACTTAGGTTTGATTTTTGAATTTAGTTTTGGTTTAATTATTGAAGTTTATGTTTATATTTTGTTTCATGATTGAAGAATTGATTGAATCATGAAAAAAAATCAAAAGTTTTGCTTGATTTGAGATTGATTTGATCAAGTTCAAGAATTTGACTTGAAAAGTGTAGATTGGATTTAGGGAAGGTTTGGGTTTGAATTTTGAATTGGTTTTGGATATTTGAATTTATATTTCATTTATATTCACATATAAATGGATTATGAGAAAATCTTTTGTATTTAAATTGATTTGGATTTGATTTAAGCTAAGTCCATAAGATGGAATCAGAGAGCTTAGGAAAGATTTTTTGAACTTGGAATTGAGTTTTGGATTTAATTTTGGTTATTTGAATTTATTTTTTATTTATATTTGTGAATATAAATGAGAATATAAATGAGTTATGAGAAAATCTCTTGAGTTTGAAGTGATTTGAATTTGAGCTAAGTCCATAAGATGGCATCAAAGTGATTTAGAAGGATCTTTTTGAATATGAAATTCAATCATGGGTTTCAATCATTTATAATTGATTTGAACTTGAGAAAATTAATTGAGTTGATTTGTGGTTGAAGTTGATTTGAGATTTGATTTAGAATTGATTTGGAGTTTGACTTGAAAGAAGGAAGTGAAGATTTGGTTCAAGCTATAGGGTATGCAAATTTTTCTAACACTCCTGACCTATTTCTATGGCTAACTCTTCTAAGTCTTTAGGGTTTAGGTTGAGTGTTCACCTAATCATTAGAAGTGTCTTAAGACTAAGGAACTCTTAGTGTCTAAGAGAAGTCCAATGTCTAAGGTGGAGAGCTCATTCTAAAAATAGGTCAATAGGTAGACAATTCTATGAGCATTTTTTTTACAACTAATTAGTTATTTTTACTTAAAAAGCTTAACATTTTCCTGCTTAACACCTGTCTATAAGTCATAATACTTGAGTAATCACTTGAGTAAGAAAGAGTTCACAAAATTAGCCAAATCTAAAATACAAATCTTGCATTAAAATCAAACTCATATCTTTAAAGACTTCGAGATTGTTTCTTTTGTGTGTTTACTTAATGTTTTGTAGTATCCCAAAGTTAATTTGAGTTTATTAAAGGTTACATTATTTTAAAATTTATGCATCCCATTGTTCTAAAATTAGTTTACATAATGCATATTTAAATTTTTTTTTTGAAATAACATAATTTGACATCTTAGATCAATTAAAAGACTTAACTAAGAGGGTAGATAAGATCGCTATACAAAGTGAGGAGAATGTGGTGTTTTAATTTTAAGGTCGGGTGGACATCACGTAGATCTTAGGTGATACTTATTTAAATGATCCTGACATTAAGGTATGATGATGTCTTGAAAACGAAAATGAAAATATCACCCAATGAATCTTTAATAAGGACTCACAAGACAGATGTGTATATACTAGATCTTTTCTTTACTTTATATGGAAAAATAAAATAAGATTTATTTTATATCAGATTTTTTAGTTCCCTATGGAAGCAAACTTTCATAGTTAATTATATCTAGGAAGTTTGATTTCTTAAGAATACTTTCGATTAAAGTAGTCAATCATATATTCAAAGATTTCAAGGCTAGATTATCAAAGGATTGGTTGTTTTTAGAAAAATCAAGTGGGAAAGTTCAATTTTAAAAGACTTATTTTTGGATTCCAAAGGAAGATAAGTGGGGAGCACACATGATACTAAGAATCTTAATGAGCACTCCAATCTATTCTATGATGAGGCTTTATGTGTTTGAAAGAGAAAGTTTATTTTAATTTGAATTGAAATTTTATTAGAATGTTAAGGCTTACAATCCATTAATACAAAATTGTGGAAATGCCTAAGAGGTGAGGATTTATACTCGTAGCCTAAAAGAAATAAGAAACCTTAGATCCTAAATCTAGGAAGTTTTAGTACAAGCTAGAAGCACGACCTAAATCTAAACGAAAGGGGACATAGTAGTATATCTCCACAAGAGGATAAACTTGTGAGACTCTTCTAGACTTACAATCGCTTAGAGTGGCCGTCGGTTAACAACTCCAATGATTCAAAATAATGTAGGCCAGTCTTATGAAATTGTAAGATTTCTAAGCTATTATTTAATTAAGAAGGGAAGCTAGAGTCATAAACTCACTCCCTAAGAGACTAGATCATGATTGGTATAAATTCATGACTTACACTAAATACAAAATTTTATAAATTTTTATATCATTTTGACATATTGATTTGGACAAAAGCTTGGGATAATTATGTCTAAATGTATGATAAATTGAATTATTGGCTAAATCAGCGGAACGAGATGTTCTCTACTAAAAGAGATGCCCTCACAGGTCAAGCATTCCCTTATCGTGCAAGAGTGGAGACCCTCCATATTCAAGAAAGAAACAAGATGATATGCATGATATTAGAACATACATCATTCAGCTATGAGGTTGCTAAATTTTTTAATTATCTTGTTTATAATCTAAGATTTAAAGTGATGTTATGAATTATTTTAAATTTTAGTTATGAGTTATTAATTAGGGTAGAAAAATTAATTTTACTCTAAAAGTCTACGCATCAGGGCCACATTCAATCATTCGAAATCTATAAAAATCATTCAATTTCTATTTAAATCTACAAACCACATTTATATATTATATATTGAAAGAATAAGAATTGGTGGGTCGGTAGTGCATCTTTTGCTCACCTTAGAAAGATTGGGTGGCCAGAACTTTGCCCCTCTGACGGATTATAAAAGAATATTACAATTGAAATTGAATAGATGTTATGGGGGTCTTCATTCTTCATTTTTCTTCTTTCCTCTCTTTTTTTGATTTAATTTGCTTCAAGGCTTCACAGGACCTCCCAGGACTTTGCCTTCTAGCCACTACTTATTTTAAACCCCATAGCACTAATCCTAATTCTTTATTGTAAAATTATATATTTGGAAAGTAAAATTTAACTACACTTGCAAGACAGATGTTAGCTAAATCAATCATTCAAACCCAAGGAGTTATATTATATAATTTGGATTTAGTACAATGCACATGGGTAACCAAGCTCAGCATGTCTTAACATGGATTATGCTTAGGGGCATAAGCAACTTGCAAGCAAAAGTATTTATATTTATTTTAGTAGCCCCATTAGCATAATCCCCTATAGAAAATATCATTAGGCTAATAACGGTCTAACATCAAATCTATGCAAAGTAGTCCTAACATTCAGTTTAAAATATTACATCATAAAACAAAATACAGTATCATAACATACACCGTCCTAACTTAAAGCTAGAAGTGGTGACTTAGCATTCTAATGTGTGTGCTTAGGCTTAGTGTGGTATGTCTTAGCTAAGCTTTGAAATTATAATTATTTAAGTTTGAAGTTATTTAAATTAACCTTGAAAGATGGTTTCACTTTAAATTATTAAGAGGATTTGCAAATTTTAATTTGTAATTTGATTTGTTTCATTTGATACTTAGCATTTAAGCATTGTAAAGAGAAGAAAGAGGCTTAACTTCTTTCATCCTTATCTTAAGTTGTTTTCTAAAACATTTTATTATAATTTTGGTTTCTTTTATTGAATGATTATTAAACATTTTTTATTAATCCTATGTTTAAGTTAATCTTAAAGAATTTATTCAATATGAAAGGCATCTTAAGACTAATGAATTTGAATTGTCATCACATAGCTAATATTATACCATTCCTTTTCATCATTAATAATATGCATATGATTTTGAACTTAGAATACCTATACATATAATGTATTTTGGGCATACTTAAATGATTATGAATGCATAAACTTTAGTATAAAAGAGAGATTTTCATTCCTTAGCTAAGTATACACATATGTATTAAAGTTTTAAGCAAGTATGTGCCGTTGTTTAAACTAGGAAAGTGAGATAATCTAAGATCTCCTTGGGGCTACTTAAAGTCTCATATTTTTGGGATGTCCATGCTATATACTTACTATCTTAAATACATATGAATGTACACACAACTATGAAAATAAAAATCATGTAAAATATTGCATTTTTGTGAATTATTTGCACATATAAAGTAAAGTTTTATCCAAATTTTTGTACAAGTACACATAAGAATGAAATTAAATACGTACATTTGTTAACCAAGGAAGTGAGGTAATCTAAGACCTCCGTGGTGCTACTTAAAATCTCGTATTCCTGGGATGTCCAGACTATATACTTATTAATATTCAAACATATGTAAATACATACATGAATCATAAAGATAAAATAATACTTTGACATGTTTAGGTTATAAGCACATGTAAATCATATGTAATATTCATAGCTAATATCAATTTAACTCTTCATTTATAATTTAGAAAATAATTTTGAAATTTATTAGTGATAATAGTCACTACATTTAATAGGATTAATTTAACACATGCAACTTTACATAAGTATATTCATTTAATTACTTGATTTAAAAATATGATCACATGATACAAATGACATACAAAATTTATAATAATTGAAAAGGTATAATCAAACATGTCCATATAATCCATTCAACTACATTAAATCCTAAGGACAATCATATTAAATAAAACTATTAAGATCAACCAAAGTTATTAATGAACTTGATTTTGGATTTGGATCGTTGAACTTAAAGAAGAGGGATGATATTTATATTTTCCCCATCCCATATTAGTGGTTTAAGGTGTTTAAGGAAAACATAATTAGGTGACTTTTATGGATTAATTAAGTTCAAACCTTTAACCAAACAATTTATTTTTCCCTTTCCTAAGTCTCTTTAATTCAATGGGCCTCCAATGATATGCAAATGAGAAATTTAAAATTGCAATGCATTTAGGGATCTAATGCAATGAGGCTCATAAGTAAATGTTAATTAAATTAAAGATCTAATTAAGTAATATGATTTTCCCACACTCATGGGTTAATCATAATTTTTTTAAGATTCTTTATGTTATTAAACACATAGAGAAATCCACAAATTCAATTTGAGTTATCTAATCTAAATACCATTTTAATTTGATTTAATTTGGCCATTTAAATTGCTTACTTGACATTAATTAAGTTATGGATTAATTACCCTCCTTAATGAAATGGATTTGGGAAAATAATTAAGAAAGAAGTCCTAATCATTCCCCCTCATCATTGCATTATTAATCAGTGATTAATAATCATTAATTACTTAATTTTTATTGTTTTCCATTTTTAGAAATTATTAAATTAATTAATGAGGGTAATTAAGGTTAGAATTTCAAATTCTCTTAATTACCTTGTCAATAAATCTTAAGAAAATTATGGGATGTAGAGGACATCTCATGGAATTGACCTATCCAATTTAAGACTCATTAGCCAAGTAATTAGGGCTTAATTAAGCTAATTAAGAAAAAAATCTAAACTCTAATTAAGCACTATTCATTATTCAAATCTTAGGGATTTTATTTTTATTAAATTCTCTTATGTTTACCCTTTTCAAAATGGGTTTATTTATATTTTTAAGATTTTTCTACAATTAGTTATGAATTTTCGAAGTTCATGGTGATTAATGATATTTTTTAAGCTTAATTAATCCCTAATCCGGTCGACGTCACGTGAGAGCTAACACAATGATGCTTTCCACGTGGCGCCACGAGATAGGCCACTTAAATCATCCGACGTGGAATGCTGAGTCAGCAGAGGCGGACGTGCTTTTGTTCCCGCCATCCGATCCTGGATCTGTTGATGGAGATTAAACCCGTGGATCTTAATGGAAATTGAATAAAATTAACGGATTAATCACTAGTCGCATTCTAATCATGAACGACGACGATGATGATCCTTCTTCCAGTGGAAGACAAACACCCTCCTCCACTCGATCCGAGCTCGTGAGGTGTCGGGATCGACTCCAAAATGTTAAGCGAAGAGATCTAAAGAGATTTTATAGTGGAAATCACACGAAATTGCGAAACTCTTTACAAAAGATCATCTCTTATAGACTTTTCTACGGTTTGCTGGAATTTACTTCGCCGGAGCTCAAGACCTATGGTCCAATGACTGAGGTAGCTTCCTCTTGAAGAGACAAAGCTCGTTGAAGCTCATGCCTCTCTGATGGATGGACCAAAACAAAAGCGTCGTGAGTTAGTCTAGGAGTGGTCTCCGGTGCTCGAATTGATCGAGAATCAATTCGTTTTAGATTGTCGGAGCTCAGGGAAAGTGTGGGAGAAGTTAATTGAAGTTTGATAGAGTTTGAGAGGGGTTGGACGGATAGAGGGATTGGTTTCGCTCGGGTTTGGTCTCGCCGATGATAGGGAGCTCAAGGGGGATCGAGAATACTCTGGGGATGCTCGTCTTGACTCACTGAAGCTCTCTATGTTATTTAATTGGGATGGGCGGAGGAGTATTCTCTCCTCCTCGATTGATCCAACGATTGGGATCAATCAACTTTTGGCAAAGAATCGAAGTTTTGGCGGTGGGATGTCGATGGTGATGGATGGGAGTCTGGAGGAATAGCGGTGAGGTGGTGTGTACCTCCTCTCCCAAGTGTTCCAATGGAAAGGCTTGGGTTAGCTAACCTCCCCTTGAGCCATGGTTGACCCAATCTACTTTGAGTCAAGTTCACTAGTGGTCCAAATGTCCAAATTGAGCTTAGGGTGGCTGCCAAGGGTTGGAGAGTGAGTTTGACCATCCAAATAGGGATTTTGTCTCATTTGGAGGGGTTTACCCAATGGGTTTAGCCTAATTTCGGTCAATTATGGGTTGGGCTCGTTCGAGCTGACTGAAGGATGGGTCATCCCAAGTTTGGTTGGGTTTGGGCTAGGTTTGAATGGGTTTGACTCAATTTGACTCATATGGGTCAAACTGGGTTAGGTTGACTCATAAGTCAAATTTGGTTAAACCAAGGGTTTGGACATGTTCAAATGATCATTTGGAATGTTTTAGTTTTATTGGTTTGGTTTAATTTGAAGTTGATTTGGATTTGACTCATAGGTTCATATGGGTCAAATGGGCTAAGTTGACCAAATTGGTCAAATTAACCAAATTGGCTTGGGTAAGGGGTAGCTTTAGGTTCAATTGATGATTTGAAGAAGATTGTAGGTGTTGGTTTGAATTGATTTGGGTTTGGGAATAATTTAGCTCAATTTGACCCTTTAGATCAATTTAGGCTAAATAGGTCAATTGGGTTAGTTTGGTCAAATTAAGTTCAATTGAAGGTTGGATCATGTTCAACAATCAATTTGTGATGGATTTGAGTCATTGATTTCAATCAATTGATTTAGGATTGAATTTGGCCCAATTTGACTCTTTAGGTCAAATTAGGTCAAAAGCCCAAGTTGGCTTGGTTTAGTTTAATTGATAGTCAAATCATATTTAATACTCAATTTATGATTGATTGGAGGTATTGATTTTAATCGATTGAGTTTGGAATGGAGTTGGGTTCAATTTGATTTATATAGGCTAATTGGGTCAATTTGGATCAAGTGATCAAATTAGCTTGGTTTGACCCACTTGATTATAATTTGTCAATCAAGGATGATCAACAGTCATTGTATAAGGTATTGAATGGGTTGGTTCAATCCAATTTGGGTTGGATTGAATTTTGAATCAAATGGATCTTTTAGGTACTTTTAATCAAGTGAATCAATTGTGCCAGTTAAGTTGGATTGGGCTGAATTTGGTTGAATTAAGTTTGATGATTGATGGTTTTGATTACAATTTGTTTGAATTTAATTGAATTTTGGTTCATATGGATCATTTTGGTCAAATGGGTTAAGTTGGGTTAATTGGATTGATTTGATTGGTTTGATTTGATTGTAGGTCTTGGAAGGGTTTGAAATAGAGATTTGAATAGTTTGAGTGTTTTTGTGAAGTTCAATTGGATTTAGTTTCAATTAAATAGGTTTGAGTTATAGGATGATGGTAGGATTGATTTAAGTTAAGGGTTAAATTAATTTGGTTTAGAGCTTGGATATGAAACAAAATTCAATTGGGATTGATTGCATTGATTTGAGGCTGGATTTGTATTGAGTGGATAAGCATGGGTCATAGTTTAGGCCATATGATAAGTAGAACCTATTTACTCTAGGGTATGACCTAAGCTATGGGTATGTCTTCTTAAGTCTCTAAGCTTGGGTTTTGTGTTTTCTTAATCACTAGAAGTGTCTTATGACTAGGAAAATTCTAGTGCTTAAAGACTCCTAAATCTATGGAATGATGAGTCAATCCTCACTCCAAAAGTGAGATCAACAGAGAAACTCACTAGGGTAGAAGACCTTATTATGAACTTAGCCACTCAAATTCAAAGCTTGAGTACTAGGCTTAAAACTCTAACGACTATCCCACGTCAGGATGACCTAGAACCTATAGAAAAGGAAAACATTGAACTCCTTAGGGAAGACTACCTGTTAGAATGCCAAACCTGAGGAACATCTAGAGATATGATCATCTTAGGCCTTATGAAATCTTATAGATGAGCCAACAAAATAAGTTAAGATAAAAACTTCAATTTATGATGGTGTTCATGATCCCAATAAGTTTATGGATTGGCTTACTTTTAGATGAGTTCTTTGATTGGTATCATATGAATGACTATCAAATAATCACGTTTGCAAAAATGAGTTTGGTAGTAGACCATGCTAAAATTTATTGGAATAGTATTTTGGCTAGAAAAGAAAGGTTTGATAGAAATCTAATGATATAGGTAGATTTAAAGATGTTAAGAGCTAAATATTGCCCTAAAAATTATAATAAGAAGCTCCATGAACAGTTAATTACTCTTAAAAAGGAACCATGCAGGTAGCAGAATATATGAATACATTTTAGGACTTAATAACTAGGACACATTACACTAATCAAGAATGGCAAACAACTAATAGGTTTGTCATTGGTCTAAGAGGATATATCATAAATGAGGTTGAGCTTCATAACCCACAAACTTTAGAAGATATCATTCACTATGCTTTACTCTTAAAAAAGTATAAGGAAGTCGCATCCACATCCAAAATGAAAGCTCAAATGCCATCTAAATATTCATCCATATCTCAACCTTAAAAGTGTACTACGAAGTATAATCCTTCCACTGCTAGTTTCAATCACATACGACCTTCAATGAAACTATTTATAAAAATGAGAAAGAGATTGTTTGCTTCAAATGTTATAAAAGTGGTTATATGCAGAATCAATGTAAAGCCAAAATCTTGTTATTAAATGAATTGAAAGATTTAGAAGAGAGGAAGTATATAAAGAGATATATGATGATACACTCCTATTAAATGAGGAAGTATAACCCATTATAGATATTTCAATGTTAGTTGTGAGATGTATGATTGCTTCGAGAAGAAGAAGATTGGAGGAGAAATATTTTCTCAATGTACATCTTATGTAAGAAATGTGATGCAAATTAGTAATAGACGAGGTAGTGCTATGACTATTGTATCAATCCATATTATTATTAGAGCAAATCTCATGACTGAATCTCATACAAAATTATTTCATGTCAGTTGTGTGAATCATACATCCATACATATCATAAACAGATGTCTAATTCCTATTAAGATGGGTAGCTATTGTGACTAAATTTGGTGTGATGTTCCTCTAATGGAAATCACATATATACTCTTAGGAAGACTTTAGCTTTACGATCTGAATGTAATTCATTATGGTCTTGAAAACACTTATATATTCAAGTATAATGATTCCTATAAAACCCATCGAAAAGTGGTCGATAATTCTTTCTACACCTCCACATAAGCTCAATTCTGAACTATAACTCAAATCCAATCAAAAGAAAAATCTGAAATTCTAGTTAATCATGATATCACTATCTAGCTATAAGAAGGATACTTCTAATTTATATTTTGATATGTGCAAATCTCCTAAAATTCAAACCACAATCTTAGGGTTTAGACGCTTAGTTAAAGAATTCATTGATCCCACTTCACTATTTATCCTACACCTTCGTAAAGTTTTCTTTGATACTAGCGAACATCATATACTAGTTATGATCTTAGATCTATTATCTGAATTCTTTAATCTGACTTCTAATGACTTGCCCAATGAATTATCATCATGAAGGGATATATAACATGCTATAAATTTAATTTCTAGCTCACAAATATCTAATTTACTATATTATATGATGAATCCAACTGAGCATGCGGAATTAAAACGATAAGTAGATAAACTTTTAAAGAAGGGTTTAATCTATGAAAGTCTTAGTCCTTGTACAATCTAGCCCTTCTAACTCCTAAGAAAGATAAAACTTGGAGAATGTGTGTTGACAATAGAGTAGTAAATTAGATCACGATAAAATATAATTTTCTCATACTTAGACTAGATGGCATGTTAGATTTTATTTCTGACCCATCTTTATTCTCTAAGATTTATTTAAAAAGTAGATATCACCATATAAGGATTAGATCAGGTGATGAATGGAAAATAACTTTTAAAACTCTTGATGATCTTCATGAATGGCTAATTATGCCCTTCGGACTTTCAAATGTATCTAGTATATTGATGAGATTGATGAACAACATCCTAATTCAAAAGACAAAGTCTTTAAATGTTATATTTTATGTATTGTGGTATTCTATAATGATGTTCATGTGTTCTATTATGTAGTAAGTGATATATTTAGTCATGTTTAAGTATTGTACAGGAGTTGTAGTCGAAATCAACAAGTTCTAAGTGTTAATATTGTATCAGCACTCTTGGCGTCGTGGCGCTGCAACCGATACCTATATAGTAAAAAAAATAGAGAAGTTGGTGCTTATGTGCCGCGAGACAACGGGTTCTGAATTTATGTCAGTTTTTCAGTAGTTATCCCAATGGGACACTCCTTTGGAGTCTTGTAACCTTTTGAAATATTTCATTTAGTATAATGACTGTTTATGTAAAAATTGAGTAAAAATTCTAAGGTTGGAGCTTGGTGGCCAACCAATCGAGGGATTTGATGATTTCTTTCCATCGTTTTACTTTGGTGAGATGATTAATTTTATTATATATTTGTCAAAAGTCGAGTTCGAATGGCTAAGACTTTGACTTCAAGAGAGATCCAATCGCATTTGCATCAAGATTCATGTCAAACAAATGAATTTTTTATGGTGTATCAAGTACAGTTTCAGTTAAGATCAGAGAACATAAAATACATTATATGCATGATTTTTGCAACATTTTGATAGTTTTTAATGACAAATGAGTGAGTAAAATAGAATTCTTTTATACAGACACATTGAGGCTAACATAAACAAGTTAGAAGTTGTGTTCAAACTTGGTTAGCTTAATTTATGACTAGGTTGAGCTCGAATTACTATTAGGCTGAACACCTTGAAAACATCTATCTTTTGTTTAACACTGATAATACTCCTGGACCATCTCTGCAAACCTTTAGTAAGAATGTGTTAAAGGGAACAAGATGATTATTTTTTGCTGCGTACCAATGGCTCAATGAATTGACTGTTGAATCATGTTAGTCATCCTATATTTCCTGTGCTTGGATTATGCTCAGGTTGATAATCGTATTATGCTTGCTATTGTTGGGACTTTCGGAATGATGCTCATCAACTTTTGCTGATCAGTCATATTGGCCTATTTTTTTGATTCAGGTCAAGATTAAGAAGGCGGAGAGCGATGTGTATGCAGCTGAAATTGGTGAGAAAGTTGCAATGAAAATTGGACCAGGAAATTATAAACCATCCGGTGGTACCAAGAAGTGGATCTTGGCTGCCGAGGGAAATGAGTACAAAGTTTGGGAAACGTCATAGCTGCAAAGGTATTGCAAGCTAAGTACATTACCAGTCATAGGAATTTGTTGTGTTCAATATATGCAGAAAAAAGAAAATCATTGTTTTTTTACACTGACAGGGCTATTTTCATAGAGATCTTGAGCATTACTTATGCTGTAGCATTGAAAAGATTTTATTGTCTGGTAGTCTACCTGCTGATAGTAAATTTCAAATCAAATTAATATATATATGCTTGGGTCTCTGCTTACAAAAAATTCACCATTGCCTTCATTATTTATTTTTATTTTTTTGGAATTTTTATAGTGGTCATTTTACTTAATAGAAAAACAAGATTGTTCTTTCTGAAATGTTCCTGTTTCGCTCCTTCAAATAATCTCAAGTTTCATAGTTTTCTTTGGATATTCTTCTTTTCCTCTTTTCTCTCTAGGCAAGGCTGCAATGTAAATTTATCTGAGGCCCAAAATTTTGAGAATATTATTTCGTCAAAATCACGGCTTTGAGCCATATCCTCTACAGTACGACCCAGATGGTTAACAATGTCTCTCAAATTTGGGGATCATTTACTTTCTCTTAAAGATGGATGAGTGGAGCATCTAAACTAACAAGTGAGAAGAGTGCGAGGTAAGGTGAGTGTAATGAGTTGAGCTAGCTTCACCCGGGCTTATGAGAGCCATAGATGAGTTTAAGCTTAGCTTGTTATGGGCTCATGAGCAAGTTTAAAAAAATAAAAAAATAAATAATCCCATGAGTTGAGATGGAGCAATGAGCTTTGCTCTAGTCCAAGTTGTTTACTTGTCGGCCCAAGGAGCTAGTTCATTTATAAGCAATCTTTTAATGGTATATTAAGAAATTTAAAATTATATGGTATGAAAAATGACAAAATCTTACTAGACCTCATTGATCATAACCGCCATTATTTTGTAGTCGCTATTGTCGTCATTTTAATGGCCCAAAACAATAACATCATTATCAATGTCTTTGCCACAGTTCAAATCCCTAAAGCTTTCCCCGTTGTTGGCATATAATTATTGTTGATTGTGGGATGTATGACGAGAGAGAAATTTAACCATAAAAGACGCTTAAGAGGGGTGAAGGCACCAATGTAGGCGATGACATTAAAAACCTAGCATTTTATTGAAGAACCAAGATGTATAAGCCATGATAATATCCTTGTATAAATTAACCATCCATTGATCTGTACAAGCAACTACACGCATATGTTTATTCTTTTGATTGCAAAAAATATATATATATATATATTAGTTATTTCATATTTTATATCCAATGATATGAAGTAATTATTGACTTATTTTTTAACACTGGCAAGCTAGGTCTTAGAATATACATTTTAGTTAGTATTTTAGTCTTCACCTTAGTTTATTCATTTTGTACCAAAAATGTGATGATTTGAACCTTTGCCCCTTTAGTAAGAGCCACATTTAGTAATTTTCAAATTCTGCCAATCATCAGACCAGTACACTAGATCTGGGTGAACTTCTCATGTATCGACTCAATTAATTTTAGCGCACACACTAGATTTGATGCATGAGTCACTGCACATCTACCTAGTCAATTTTAGTACACACACTATTCTTAACACATTTAAGTCACCATCCATCCAATTTGCTAGTCATCCCCATTTTTTTAGCTTATTTATAGGCTTTGTATGAGCTAAGTTTACAGAGAAATTTGAATTAGTTCTTGTAAATTTCTTAAGAATAAAGCTTTTATGAGAATTCAAGAGGAAAGAGAGATGAGAAATTTTCATAAGCTTTTTATTTCATATTAAACTATCAATATCTCATATTTATGGCATATAAAAAATATAACTTCATGGAAAAATTCATTATATTTTAAGCGTTTTGCACAAATTGTAAATTAGCCCACTTGGAAATCAAAATCATTGCATGTTTAAATTAATAAAAATAAAATCTAATTTTTAATAACTAAGTGATGTAATTATGAGATGGAATGATGTTCGGATATAATTATATGCATTAGGATATATGTTCATTCTTGCAAGTGCTTTAAAAGGCGTTAAATGTTTGCTTTGTATAGTGTTGTACTATAGCAATTATAAGTTTAAAAATGTGTAATATTTGATACTCTATTTGTCTTCTAGGTATTTATATAATATAGGTATGAGTTATATTGATGTAAATGAAACTACGTATATGGAGACCCTCTATGTACCAAAACGGACATGTGAGCTATAAGTATGACAAGTTGATGCCTAAAACAAAATTAATTTAAAAAAGTTGGCACATGCAAGCCTTGACATTTGTACCAATATGGAACATATAAGGAAGGTATCAAGTCCATAAAATAGATAGAGAATTTTATTTAGGTTTAGGTTTAGGTTTAGATTTTGATTTTTGCCTGAAAAATATAATGTCAAATCTACTAGTAGTAAGACATAAAAGTGATCATATCATACTCTTATAAAACTTATGGTCAATTGATTTACATGATTCATCTAAATCTAATTTTATAGAGCTTGTGAGGGTCTTGCTAGATTTGAATATCTATATTTAAAATATTAAATGATTTATTACTTCTCTACTATGTCTTTTAATCATAATAACTTAGGATGGATCTCCAATAAATAATTCATTTTAGTGATTATTATATTTTTATTTTTTAGGCAAAGAATCATACACTTTTCTTACTTTTCTTGACCTCATTTTTAGATGAGACTGACATTTTTTTTTTATCTTAGTAATTAGGATTTTAATTTTTGATTAAGAGATTTTTAATTTGGCAGTTAGGATATTATACCTAGTGACCAGTCATATAACCCAAACTAAAGTTAAAGCAGACCCAAATCTTAAATAAAAATCAAGATCTAAATTAAACCCAAAGCCAAACATCTTAAGATGAAAGCCTATATTAGCCTAGTAGACCCCACTATGACCTGTTCTGACCCAATTAGATTAGGTGAACCCAATGAAACCTAAACTTGATAAAATTTAATAGAGATCAAAATCAAACATATCTGAAGGAAAATCTAAATTCAATTAAGCCTAAATTGAGATAATTATAGTGGTTGATCCAATTGATGACCCATTTAAACTCAAAATTACCTTAAGTCCAAGAAAAATCTAATTAAATCAAAAAGCACACAATAAAAGTGTAACCATAAATGGACTCGAAATTGAATCTAGATGGGATACAAAGTGGTTGATCATGTCTTTTGATCTAAGTTGACCTATGTGGACTTCACTAAGTCAAAAGTTAATAAATCAAGATTTGATTAAATTAAGTCATCTTAAAGGCTAAAAATTATCAAATAAACATAATCAGACATGACTCTAAACAAATTTGAATTTAATGAAGGCTAAAATGGGTTAATTAGATCACTTGACCCAAGTAGATCTAAATAAATCATATCGAGCCCAAACTCAAATTAAATTAAATTAAAGTCAAATCAAATATTCTAAATTATTTTGTAAGTTCATATTTAAACATAATTCAAACTTTTCATGCTTTTAATTTGATCACATTAATCGTCTAATCCAAGTGAACCCAATTTAGCCTATTAAGCTTAATTTGAGCCAACATAGGTTAAATTCAAAATTAAACTCAAATTAATTAAAATTAATCATTCCAAATATTTCATCAAACATAATTGAAGTTTAAACAAACTTTTATTTGAATAATTAGATCATTTAACTCAAGTAAATTCAATTTAACTCATTTAAGTCAAAATAGGTCAATCTGACTCAAACTCAAAATCTAATTCCAAACAAATGAAATTAATCAAATCTAAACATTATAAGTGATCCACCAAACATAAATAAAGCCTAATCTAAATTAAAAATGACTAATTAGGCTATTTAAGTCAAATTGACTTATTTAGGTCAAATGAGTCAACCTGAAAATAAGTCAAATTAAATTCAATCTAGTCCAAATTAATTGGATTTTTAAAACATTAAAAGATAAATTAGCCATCATTTAAACTCATTTTTAAAACCCATGAAGGTTGGTTTACTCATCCCAATCCATTTGGCCCACTTTGGAAACAACCCATCATGGTCATAATATGAATCAATTTCATTAACCAACCTCATCACAATCCAATGCCCCAATGTCAAACAAAGCATGCAAACATTAATGGAAGATGGAGCCAGCGTAATTAGAGGGGAGAGATGATTGGAATAGCCACGAAAGTCTAACAAAAATCCAAGGATGTAATCTAACTTCCATCATCTTGCACTTGGGGGAGACAAAATTCCTGTTGTCCACTCCTTTTATTCAAGGCTGGCTTAATTCTAGTTAGATTATAAGTTACAAATTTTCTAAGCTCTAACCCTTAATTTAATGAAATAAATTAATATTTATTTAAGAAAATTAAGGGAAAACATGGAATCAATTTAAGTCATTATAATCAATACAAATGAATTAAGAGAAATATTTAAAACCTCAAACTCTTTAAATCCCAAACTCACCTAACTAGAGATTAATTGTCATTAATTAATTCATTTAAATGGGTTAAACTTCAATAAATTATAATAAATCAATCAATAATTTTGAATTTAATTGATACTCAACCCTCAATTAAATTAATTCAAATAAACTTTAATCACAAGTGCTAATCAACCAATAGTCAAAACTTATCATTCAAATAGATATCTATTAAAATTCGAATTATAAAAATCCATTATGTGTCTTAAAAGTAGTTAATTTTTTGTCGTAAATGAAGAATTTATTAATCATTCTTAAGCCATACACTTGGATGACTTAAGATTTGGCTATTTGACTTAAAAACTTCAAATATTTTATCTCAATAAACCTCTCAAGCCAATTGGATCCTTAAAATACTATCAAAATACAAATTGAAGAAATCAAATATCTAACCAGATTTTATCTAATCAAATTTTTTTAAAATTAAAATTACTCTTTAATAAATCTTAAATAATTTTAATTACTTAATTGAGCTAAACATAATCCTTTTATTAAGTGATTAATCAAGTATTAAATAACTTTAATAAATTAATTTATTTAATCCACAATTAAACCTTAATCAAGATAAATATGGATAATTTAATTAACCAATAATCAACCTTCAATTAAGCTAATTGAATTAAATTGTCTAATAAAGTGCTAATCATTTAGTCAAGATAACCCTTTGGACCCTCAAGTAATTTAATAAGGTAAAATATGTATTTAATTAAACCTTTAATTAAATAATCATTTAATCTTAATTAAATAATAATTAAGATTAAGAAACCTTTGATTGAACACTAATTAAATCAAATGACTATTTAATTGAGTTAAACTAAACAAATCATTTAAATAGGACATAAGACATACTAAAATGATTGCTAAGATAAAATCCAAACATTTGTTTAAATTAACTATGAATAATTACTAAATTGTTCAACCATAAGTACAATATTAATTATTAGTTGAACCTTTAATTAAATTAACCACTTAATTAAACAACCAATCATATTAAACTTAAATTAATTGAGATAATCAAACATAAACTTAATATGATAAAGTAAATGAACTTTAATCATTCAAATTAAATATAAATATTTAATTAGTCCTTCAACAAATAAGTCAAATTAGTAAAATTTAATTAAAATCATAACTAATTCAGTCAAGCATAATTAGATTCAATCAAAATAAATATTAGATTTACTCAATCAAAATAAATGAACTAAGGTAAAAAAAATTTTAATCATCATAATAAAATTCAACTAATTAATAAACTCTAAAATTAATAAACTACCATTATATAGATTAAAATATGTTAATTGAATTATCAAATTAATCAAACCTATTCAGAGTGTATGTAAATCCACTAAATTCAAATAACAATAAAACCAACTTAATCAACATAAATCACATAAGGTAATGAAACCTGATAAAATTAATCAACATTAATTTTTTAATAAAAAGACTAAAATGAATAAATTGAACTTTAATTTGAAATCTAATTATCAATTTTAAACTGAATATTAACAATCAAACTATAGCTAAACAATCATAATAAACAAAATTTGAACATTAGTTAAATCAAACAAGCATTAACCAAATTAAACCTAATTTCATAAAAAAAAAATCAATTAAAATGCATAGGTCATTAGGTTAGACCCTTAAAATTAATCTTCACCCTTTAGTAAAGATTTCACTTTATTAGGATTAAGGTGTTCACTGGACTAAGTCTTGACACAAGCAAGTCATAATCTCTAAATTCAATCTTAACATAAAATTGAATTAAAAATTGGAAATAAAACCTAAACCATTTAAACCACTTAAAATAAAACCAATGAATGGTAAATTAAACAAATCTTGAGTTTAAATCAAAGCTTGAATTTAGAGAAACCTAGTGTAGTCTTATCACACTAGTCTCTTTTCACACACTAAATTGCTTGGTCACTGATTCTAGATTTAAGTTAGGTCAATGCTTTATTTGTGATGTCATGTTATTTCTTATTTTGTGTTTTTCTATTTTAATTTAGATGGCTAGGATTGTTTGCTCATTAGTTTTGAAAGTTAGGATGTTTTTATTATGCTAATGTTATTTTTATAAGGGACTCTACTTAAGGGACTGTCTTAATAAAAAAAAGTATAAATGCTTGCTTGTAGGTGTTGCTTGTTTAAGTCCTTAAGTATAGCCTATTAGAATAGATGAGCTTGGTAACCAATGGTGTTGAGCATGTTGTGTATTTTACTAACTTTATTTTGTAGTGCTTAGAATTTTTTTTTAAATTTTTAAAATGTAATTTGATTCTAAAATTAAGTTAAGATCTATGGGGCTTAAGATTAGCATAAGCAGACTGACTAGTTGATGGTCCCCTGCAAAGCCTAAGGAGGAGGTCCTTGAAGAAGGTGATGATTTTGAAGAAAAGAAGTTCAATGAAGACCCCCCATAGATCACAATTTAGTTCTAAGCTAGGTTGTATAAGGGCAAAGCTTGATTTCTCAATTTTCTTTTCTTTTGGGGTATATAATGGAACCCAATTGCAGTGACCTTTCTTTATTTAATTTTATTTGGTGTGAATTATTTTTGGGTGCTCAATAGAATTGAATGTTTTACATGGGCTTCTTTCTATTATTGATGTGTTATGAAAGCTTGATTATGTTAGAATCTTATGATAAAATTAAATTTTTTACCCCACTAAATCAAATCAACTTAAATAAAAATAAATACAACTTATAACTTCACCTAAAGCCTATAGGTTTAATCAAGAAAAATTACTTAGATGTTATAGGTTTGTGATGTTAAAAGTAGAAAGCATATTGAATTTCATTTCTTAAAAAAGGTCTTCACTCATTGCATGATAAGTGGCAGTGTCAAACCATTGATGATAGCCCCTTGAGTAAAAACACCTTGTTGATTGGCCCATAACTTTATTTTACATGCATATAGACATGTTTGCATACCTAAGCTCGAAGAATAAATTTGTGAGTCCAAAGCATTTAAAAATTGAAAACTGACACATTAATTAGATGTATAATATATCAATCATAATCTTTGGGGGCAGAGAGTAGGTTTAGGTTCTTAGCTTCCTTTCCAAAATACAATACCCTAATCATCCTACATTCATAAGACTAAACTCATCGATTTAAACCATTAGGAGGTGTTAGTTGGCAACCCCTTTCAGGTGAAAAATAAGTCCAAAAGAGTCAAGAGAGACTCTCCTTCTCAGGTGAGCCTTCAAGAAAATCTTATTCCATGGTGTAAATTTGATATACTCTTAGATGATAAATCAAATAAAAAGCTTTTACTTTGATACCAATTATGGAGTAACTAAGCCACCCAAGAGAGGAATGAATTATGTGATTTAAAAAATATTCCAACAACAATAACAACAACAAGCCATTATCCCGCTACATGAGGTCAACTACATGAATCCTCTTCTCAATTGTGTCATATTAAATGTCATATTATTATTATTTAATTCTAAAAAGAACGTCTTTATACTTCATAGCCTAGTCTTTTAGGTCTACTTCTACTTTTCTTAACATATGTCAAATTTTGTACATCTACTCTCCTAACTATGTCATTGGAAGGCTGACAATTTATGAGACCAAACCATCTAAGGCGACTCTCTCTTATCTTATGTACCACTAGAGCTACTCTAACCTTTTCTTGTATATATATATATATTTGTATTTTGTTTCTAGTGTAAAACCACTCATCCACATGAGCATCTTTATCTTCGCAACACTTAACATTATGCTTCGCATCTACTACCCAACATTCTACATCATAAAGCATTACATGTCTCACCACCATCTTATGAAATTCACCCTTAAGTCTAAGTGGTATTTTCTATCACACAATAGGCTCGATTCATTCCTTTGCTTCAACCATCTAACTTGAATTCCACTTATAGCATCTACATTTGTTACACCACCACTTTAAATAATAAACTTGATATATATATATATATATGGATTTAGATCTACTTAAATGAAACCCTTTAAAATCTAAGGTGTCTCCATAATTCAAAGTTTTCTTAAACTCTAACTATAGTCTTATCAATAAGAAGAGTATCATCAGCAAAAAAAACATACACCAAGGTACATCATTCTATAAATGTTTAATAAGAACACCCATAACTAAAGCAGAAAAGATATGAGCTTAAAGCAAAGCCTTGATGTAATCTAACTAAAATGGGAAAAAAATACTTGGTCAATCCTTCTTTGTTTGTACACAAGTGATAACTCTAATATAAATATGCTTAATGATTTGAATATATGTAATATTAAGTCCTTTATTTTCTAGAACTCTCCAAAAAAAATATCTTAGAACTTTATCATATGTTTTTTCTAATTCAATGAATAACATATGCAGATCCTCCTTACTCTCTGTATACTTCTCCATTAAACCTCATAATAAATGTATAATATCAATAATAACCTTACCAACATAAATCCAAACTAGTTTTAAGAAACTTTTGTATCACGTCATAAACCTATGCTCAGTTACTCTCTCTCTCTCTCTCTCTCTCTCTCTCTCTTCAATAACTTTAATATATGTCACATTAACTTAATTTCTTTATAGTTTGTACACTCTTGTCCATCACCTTTATTCTTAAAAAAAGACTTAAAAATATTACCAATTAAAATTTTTAATGTTGAAGTTGGCATGTTAATTATCAAATATTATAAAATAATAAAAAAATAAATGCAAGAAAATAAAAAAGATAATAAGCACACAATTTTTATGTGACTCAGCCAAATCCTAAAATGTCTATGTTCACATCTAGGCACCCCAACTAAGATTTCACAAACCTAAATCATAATCATAACAACGTACTCTTCTATAACTGAGTGAGAGCAACTTTAATAATAATAATGTACTCTACTATAAATGAGTGAGTTCAATCCCAATATAAATAAATAAATAAATAAATAAAAAACTTTTAATGTTGACAAAAATGATCTTAAAATATTGTACACTTACATGGTGATCTTATAAATTTTAAATGACCACCTTACAATATAAAGAAACTAGCAATAAGATGACAATAAGATGTCAAATAAGATGATTGTAAATTGTTATATGTAATATTGAATTATTTTTTAATTGATGCTTATGACAAGTTTACCTTTATGTGAATAATTAAGAAATATAAACATAGTTTCTAAATGTGTATTTTAATTTATGTAATGCTAAGAAATAAAATTTAACAAACATTATAATTAATTTTAAAATGATTATAATTAATGTTAATAATAAAATAGGTTTGCTACAATATAAACATTAAAACTTATATATTAACACTCACAAATATGTAATTTTAGTAAATTACAACTAAAATATGGTGCTAATGCAATAATTAACAAGATATAATCAAGTATGATAGGTTTAAATTAAATTTCAATGAAGTATAATTTACATAATTAAATCAAAATATAATTTTAAAAAATAGTAACTTTATTTAATTAATATAAAAATATAATTTTAGTAAAATATTATCAAATTTTAGCAAATAGCATTATCATGAGTGCAAAACAAGTGTTAATAACAATCAAATATGATTCACATAAATTCAAAATTATAATTATGTATATGTGAGTAATTGCTTTAAGAATTAAGTCTAAATTAAGTGATCACAAACTTACATAAACAAAAGTTATAATAATGAAATTTTAAATCTAATATTTTAATGTGTGCAAGAATAACTTGATTTAGTAAAATGCAAATTCAAACTAATGAAATCAAAAGATTATACTTTATCATAAAATTATTTTAATTCCACAAGGATCAGAACTTGAATTGCATAGGGGCTCAAAGAATAATAAAATGAGATAATTGATTTAGAAATGATCAAATAATAAAGATGGCTTCAACTAAACTATAATCACTTATAAAATCAAAACCAAGAAAATCAACTCTCTTTGATTTAATCACAATAACAAAATATAAATTTTAAAAATGGTGGATCTTACTCAAAGGATTCAAGAAGAAATTTAAAGAGAGAATAATCCAAACCTTTGAATCAATCCTTCAACTTTCATGAATCAATTTGCATGAGGAGAGAGTTGGATATTAAAATAATTTTTTGCATGAAAAAAATGAGAAGGTTAAAACCCTCTCCAATAGATTGATTTAAATATTGAAAATAGTATTGGACAATGTGCGCACACACATAAACAGACACACACACAGACACACACACACACACACACACACACACACACACACACACACACATATATATATATATATATATATATATATATATATATATATATATATATATATATATATATATATAATTAATGAAAATAATAAATTTTAATCATATAAATACAATTTTTATATTAGTAAAATAACAAATAACTAATACGTTAATTAAAGAAATTTAATAAAAAATTAATTAAGCACGAAATAATAAATCATCTACATTTGTATGAAATAAATTATACATGCATGAATTTGATGTATATTAAAAATTTTAATTATTTTTTTTATGAATTAAAAACAAGATAAAAATAAAGTTAAGCTATTTAATTTTAATTGTGAGATCATTTATTAAATTATGTAAAATACAACTTATTGAATTCTAAAACTTATATATATATATATATATATATATATATATATATATATATATATATATATATATATATATATATATATATATATATATATATATATATATATATATATATATATATATATATAATTATAATTTAGATCGTTTATGCACTGGCTTATTAAGTTTGATCATTTTTTTAAAATACTTCAAAATAAATTCTAGTAATTTCGAATTTATATTTATTTTCATCAAAATCCAAAATGATGAGTCATTGGCCTCACAAGGCTAATAATTGTCATATGATAATAAGAGAGTAACCAACAAACGATAGCTCTTCCATTTTACTAACTTTTAAGTCCTTCAGATTCACATCATTATGACCTGAGAAATATGAAACTTTTTATAATATAATTGGATTTTTAACACCCTTTTAACTTCTTTAGGCATAAATAGAGTTGTTAACCTTTATATTATAAGGCTAAGTTGTTTACCAAAAATTTAATATTTAATTAATTTTTTATTTAGAAACATTTTTTTTCCTTTACTTGTTATTCATCATTATTATATGACTCTAAGGTGGTGTAGATGGTTGAAATTTTGCTTTAAATCTTCTTTAATATGTTAATGGGTTCCCTCATTACAATAGGTTCACCTTCTGAACTAAATTTAAATCTAAACTGGGAGTTATTTAAGGGGTTGTGATTATGTAATCTTAGCATTCATGCTTCTCATTATTTTTATACCATCATGTTGCCTTATTATATAAGATAAGAAAGATGTTATAACACTAAAATAAGTTTCTCACTTTCTTATTGATTATTTTTTCTATTATTTTATTTTCTTGAATTCACTTGATTTTTTGGCCCCAACAAATTGCCTAGAAAATACTAAATTTTTCTTTAGCAAAAAGTATGCTGCTTTTTAGTATATCTTGATTTAGTGAACAAAGATTGGTTGAATATCCTTAATGTAATACTCAACGTAGCCACATTTGTATTTAATGCATTGGTGAAGAGTAAAGAGGACCATTCAATACTTATGTAACCATTACATGCTAAAAGAGCATTTAATGATGTTCTTCAATTTATAATAAAAACAATTGTTGTAATATATTAATTATCCACCTAAAACAAAAGAAAGATCATTTCATTAAAGCCACACAATATCATCTTGTTTACTTTATTGATCTATACTAAGCCTTGGTAAACTTCACTATGTTGACTAATGTATTTGAATTAATAAGATGATGTGGTAGTGAGGTTAGATAACTAAAGTTATCAAATTGGTGGACTGAGTGCTCTTTTAAGATGCTTAGGAGAGTAAGGCTATATGATGTTTGAGTTTAGATTTAAGTGAAATTAGGGTTTAAAAGCATAAAGTGATCCACCAAGCACTTAATAACAAGTAGTCCCAAATATGAAACCCCAACTTCTAATAATTAGAACTTTGTCTCCAAAGATCCACATCACATGAAATAAAATATAAATTATAAGGTGAGAAGTATAATTGTGATTTGGAAAGTTTTGGAGGGGTTTTGATGTTTTTTTTTTCAGAATTTCTCCTTAGACTAGTCACCCAAATTAGTTAGGTTGGTTCTCTAAATTTGTACTTAGAGTTCAATAAACTTAAATAATTGTGAATATCATGCCCTAATCAACCCCTGAAGATTGTAGAAAATTATGTTAACTATTGATCTAGAGAATTTAGTGTTTTTTAGTGGTGGTTTTGCTGATCAAATGCAAGTGACACTAAGATAAGTTCCTCGACCAACCTCTCATGATCTGTATATTTTTTCCTAATTATTCATGCAATTTTTTTATCATGCTTTCTAGAACATTATTAGCCCTTAAGTAGTTCATTTAACACTACCCAAGTAAGTTAGTTTCATCATAACCTCCCTTCTTTCATTAAAACATTTTTTCAATAGATTTTTACATGATCTATTAGTTTCATTTTGACAAAAATGGTTCTTTGGTGAACATCCATTTAATACTAATAAAAGGGCTCTTTCATTTGTGTTATCAAATCAAAGAACCTATTTGGATCATGGATTCTACTGACCTTCTTGGTGGGTTCATTAATAGCTGCATGATTCCTAAGGTGATCAACCCTATTGGGATTTTTTTTAAAAATTTCTTCTAGGATGAATGTGCTCCCTGTGATTTTCTATAAGTTATTTTCCTAAAGGATCAGTCTTTACACCATAAGTGGGTTTGTACCCTAAGATTCATGTTTTAAACTAAGATAAGGTCATCACTAAGTCATATATTTTATTAAATTTTTTTTTTCAATTTATACTGTAAGTTCTTTTACCCTTCTATTCAAGTTATCCATTTGATCTTATCTATTAAATTTAGAAGGCTAGTATATGTAATGTTATATTTAAAAATTCCTAAGTAATTTTTAAACGTAAATTATTTTTGAAAATAACACACAAATTAACAAACTAAAGCCTTCATAAAAATCTAAATTATAAATAAATTTGTGTAAAATAACTAAACTAGAATTAAAATAAAATCTTATATCATTCAAGGTAGATTTTACTATGTTAATAGGATTTAAAGGTTTTAAATATCTTTATGGATCACTCTCTCACTAATTATGATGTTCTCAAGTCAATTTGGTTGGAGTAGGTTCAAGGTATGGCTAGGTTAGTGTATAAATGAGGTAATTAACTGACAACTTTGTAGTGTAAATGGAATACAAGTAATCTATCACAAGATTTTGTAATGGAAAAATATATCATTAGAGGTAGTAAACCAATATACCTTACATAGATCATCTCTTTTTGAAAGTCAACTTTACACTTTGCAAAGCCTTTTCAAGCTTCTCACTCTCTTGGTCCCCTCCTCTACTGCTGTCCAGCAATAGACTAAAGCTTTGATACAAATGATGAAGTGGTGTGGTTAGATCACTAAAGTGATCAAATTGGAATTTGGAGCTCTTCGAAGATGCTTAGTAGAGTAATACTAAATTATTTGGAGTTTGAATTTAATTGGAATTAGGGTTTATAAGGGTAAAGTGGTCAACCAAGCACTTGACAATAAATAGTCCCAAGTATGAAACCCTAACTTCTATCAATTATAACTTTGTCTTTAGAGAACCAAATCACATGAAATAACATGAAGATTATAGTGTGAGGATTTTAGTTATGATTTGGGGAGTTTTATTGATTTTGGAAGGGTTTTAAATTTCTTTTTTAATTTATCCCAAGACTAGTCACCCAAAAAATAGCTAGTTCTCTAAATTTGAACTTAAGGTTCAATCAAGACAAAGAATTTATAAATAACATACCCTAATCAAGCCTCTTCTATTGTAGAGAAAAATTTTAACGCATATCTTAAAAATTTGATAATTTTTTGTAGAGATTTGGTTAGTCAAAAGAAAGCAACATTTAGATGAGGTTCTGGAAAATCTAAGACTAGGCCAATCTTTCAGTGAGAGTTAAAATGGATTTTGAGGAAGAAACTTTGATCTCTATTTTTCTATATTAGAACAAAATTTGAAGAACATCTCAAAATATAGTTTTTTTTAAAACTAAAGTATATAAATTTAAAGCAAGCAAAGTAAAGCACTACTTACCCAAGTAATATTGAAAGTAGGATCGCCAAACCGTCTCCCTTGGTCAGCCACCAAACACCAACCAAACAAAGTATTTCCATACAATTTTTTATTAAAAGCACAACATCAAGACATCATTAAAAGATAATAAGAGTTTTTAATAAATGAGACACTTAAAATTTTGAAATGAGGGAATGGGTAGGGTGCCGATCACTATTTTCTAACCACTCCCACCATGGAGTCACCAACATCTTATGTAAGTTTTTAATTATAATTGATTAATTAGAAAATTAATAGATTATAATTATAATAAGCACTTAGTCCCTTCCCATTCGTAGATATTAGAACATCAAATACAATTTACATGACAATTTACACATAAAATTCCAAAATAATTACATTAATGCTACTAAACACTATAACATGACATAAAATGAAGAAAAATGCATAAAACTGTCTTTCATAGGCCTTCATGCTTTCATCAAGCAAAAAGTTCTCTTATTACTCTTTTACTCCTAGTGATGGGCCCCCATATGTAGCCTTTATCATTCTTGCTTCAGCTCTAATCAGGAGACTTATGTTGGTGCCACTTCATGAACTTTTATTTAATTTAAAATTATTAATGTTTATATACATATAACTAAATCTTTTATGATTGATAGTTCCTAGGAGTAAATCTTAGTTTTAAAAATTAATTCAAAACACTTCATTAAAGTAGCAAGCTATAAATAGGGAGCTCTTTATGAGCCATGGTAGATAAATATTATAGTTTAAATGATTTTATCAATACTTTACAAATTATAGGAGTATTCTATATATTAATCCTCACAAGAATCTTCTCAAGATGGGCTAAGATAATATATATCTTTTTTTAGTTAACCACTATCTTTCTGGTTTAATGTAGGAACATTTAGTGGAAGCATTAAGTTTCTTCGTAGACTTCACTAGTTGTTTTCTTTTATGTGATTCCATTCAAGAATCTAAGAGATGACTACTTGGAAGGATTACGTTATCTAACTTATTAAGCTTAAAGGATATGGTGTTATTAATTATATTTTTATAAACATGTTCTTTTTATAAAGTTCAATTATTAAAATTTAATGATTTGGGTTTAATAATAATAGAAGTACTTTAAAATTTAAAAACATTGGCATCATTTTCAAAATTTAAAAACCAATGAGAGACATGCATCATGCTATGGACCTCATTTTAGGTTCACAACTCCCAAAATTCCCTAATTATATAATGAGCTTGTCTACTTGCATGAATTAAAAACATAGGCAGTGGACTTCAAAAGAAGGATTCATCCAAGAGAGCTTAGGTCATTGTGTAGTTCTTATTTTGTAAACACTAAATTGGAGAACGTGCCTTGATAGTAGAGCTATCAACAAGATTGCCATTAAGTATATATTTTCAATTCTTAGGTTGGATGACATGCTAGATCTTGTTATAAATGCAACATATTTCTCCAAATAGATCTCGATAGATTATCATCAAATATGGATTAGAATAGGGGATGAGTGGAAGTAGCCTTGAATTGATGGACTATAGGACATAGCTAGTAATGCCTTTTAGATTATCTAGTTCACATAGAACATTCATGAGACTAATGAAGATAATAAAAAAAACTTATAGTGGTATATTTTGATGACATTCTAATTTTTTGGTCCTAGTGTGGAGACTTATCTAAACCACCTAAGGTTAGTCTTAATTAAGTTTAAAGATAAAATACTCTAAATTAATCTCAAGAAATACTTCTTTTAAAAACCTAAAGTAATTTTCCTAGGATTCATTGTTGTTATTGATGGCTTGAAGGTGGACCTAGCCAAAATTAAGTAATTCTAAATTGGCTAATCACTAAAAATTTTACTGATGCATGTAATTTTCATGGCTTAGCCACTTTCTATAGAAGGTTCATTAGAAATTTTAGTACAATTGTAGCTCACATTAGTGACATTCTAAAGAAAAACAAATTAACTTGGACTACATCTACACATAATGCCATAAATCAGATTAAAATTCTTATGACCTTGCACCTATTCCTAATATCAAGATTTCAATAAGACATTTGAGGTCATATGTGATGCCTCAAGTACTGGTATAGAAGAAGTTCTTAGTGAAGAAAAAGACACCAAGTAAAGATATTATACTTATAATAGAGAATCTTATATTACTTATTGCATAAGAAATTTATTCTTAATACTGGCTATCATGTTCTAAAATTAATAAAAACCCAAAGAAAGTTAAGCTATAAACATGAAAAATGGTTAATGTACCATCAGGACTTTACTTTTGTTCTAAAGCATAAACTAAGAGTATAAAACAAACCATCTGATGCACTTCCTACAGTCAACTTAGCCATATCCTCTTTAGAATTTCAAATTCTTGGGTTTGAGAGGATAAAAGATAACTATAAAGTTTATCCTTATTTATCTATGATTTATCTAGAGCATGTTAATAAAGATCTATCTTTTGTTAATTTATGTAATGACTATTCAATTATTAAGGGGCACCTTTATAAATGAAAGAAACTTTGCATCCCTAAAACTTCATTAAAGACATTTCTCATCATAATGCTTCATTTAAGAGGAATGACATGCACTTTGGAAAGTTGAAAACTATACATTTGTGGTGTTTATTTTTGGATGGTCATGTGAACACCATATAGATTGTAACGGGTACTTATTAAAGTGATCGAGTGTGACATTGAGGTATGATGTACTATCTCGAAAGATATAAACATCACCTTACAATGGACCTGGTCACCTAAAGGACTCCTAAGGCATGATGGGTCTTCATATTTACCAGATATTCTTCCCGTACTTTACATAGAAAAGTAAAGCAGAGTTTATTTTAAGCCAAGTTCTTTAGTTCCTTATGGAGGCAAGCCTCCATAGTTAATTACATCCTAGAAAATTTGATTTCTTAAGAACACTCTCGATTAAAGTAGTCAATTATTATCTCCAAAGATTTTAAGGTTAGACTATCAAAGGATTAGTTATTTTAGAAAATCAATTGGGAATGTTCAATTGGAAGATTATTTTTGGAATCTAAAGAAAAAATAAGTAGAAAATGCTCATGATACTAGGAAGTCTAGTGAGCACTCCAACCTATCCTATGGTAAGGATTTATATGTTTCAATGAAAGAGGATATTTTATTTGAGTTGAAATTTTATTAGATTGTTAGGGCTTATAATCCATCAACACAAGATTGTGGAAATGCCTAAGAGGTGAGGATTTATGCTCGTAGCCTAAGAAAAATAAGCGACCTTGGATCCTAATCCTAGGGAGTTTCAACACAAGTTAAAAGTGTGACCTAAATCTAAGTAGAAATGGGGCATAAGGGTTTACCTCCTCATGAGAGAGTAAACCTGTCCGACTCTTCTAGACTTACAACTGCCTAGAGTGGCCACTAACTAACACCTCCTATGATTTAAACCTATGTAGGCCGGTCTTATGTAATTGCATGATGGCTAGCTTATTATTTAATTTGGAAAGAGACTAGAGTCTTAAACTCACTACCTAAGAGACTAGATCATGACTGACATGAGCATATGACTTAGTCTAAAAATGTAAAATTTTCTTAAATTTTATATTATTTTGACGCATTCATTTGGACGAAGGCTTTGGGATTTCTTATGCCTAAATACATGATGAAATTAGGTTATTGGCTAAATCAGTGGGAGGAGGTGTTCTCCACTATAAGGGATGCCCTCACAGGTCAAGCACTCTCTTATCGTGCAAGAATGGAAACCCTCCCTATTCAAGAGTGAGACAATATGTTATGCTTGATGTGAGACATACAACATTCAGCTAAGGGGTTACTAAATATTTTAATTATCTTGATTACATCCTAAGCTTTAAGATGAGGTTGTGAGTTGTTTAAAATCTTAATTATGAGTTGTTAATTGGGGGTAGAAAAATTAACTTTGTCCTAAGAGCCTACTGCATCCAGGTCACACATTCAAACATCTATCATAAAGAAACTATGAAAAAGATGTAATTATATTGTATAATCTAAACATAACAACAACCAAACATGTATAGATTTCATAAAAGAATGAAAGGCCGATGCGGTCGGGTGCCATCGTACACCCCGGAAAGAGGAAAATTGGGTAGTTGAGCTTTATCCTTATACAACTTGGATTACAAAAGAATAATTACAATTGAAATTGAATACATGTTATGGGGGTCTTCACTTCTTCATTTCTTCTTCATTCTTTCTCTTTATTTGATTTGATTTTCTCCAAGGCATTATAGGGCACACCAAGACTAAGCCTTCAAGCTACTGCTCATCCTAAACCCCATAGCACTAATCTTAATTCCTATTGCAAAATTATATATTTGGAAAAGTAGATCTAACTACACCTGCAAAATAAATATTAGCTAAACATACATATAAGCCCAAGCAGTTATATTTTATAATTTGGACTTAGCACCCTACACATGGGTAACTAAGCCCATATGTCTTAACATGGATTATGCTTAGGGGAATAAGCAACCTACAAGCAAAACACTTATATTTATTTTTACAGCGGCCTCATCAGCACAATCCCCTACAAAAAAAATAATATTAGGCTAACAACAGCTTAACATCAAGTCTACGATCCATATTCCTAACATCCAGTCTAGAACATTACATCATAAAACAAAATAAATCACCATTACATACACCATCATAACCTAAAGCTAGAAGTGATGACTTAGCATTCTAATGTGTGTGCTTAGGCTTCATGTGGTATGTCTTAGCTAGGCTTTTGAATTGTAGATTTCTAAATTTGAAATTGTTTAAGTTAATATGAAGATGGTTTTATTTCAATTAGTGGATTTTTATTTTAATTTTGTTTTGTTTGACTTGATTTACAATTAGCATCTAAGTGTTATAAAGAGATGAATGAGGCTTAACCTCCTTCATCCCTACATTAAGTTGTTTCATAAAAGTTTATTTTTATGATTTAGTTTCTTTTAGTGAATGATTTATTGAATGTTTTATTAGTCCTAAGTTTAAGGTAACCTTAAAGAATCCTATTCAACATGAAAGGCATCTTAAGACTAATATAATTGAATTACCATCACATATAATATATTGAACCATTCCTTTTCATCACCCATAACATGCATATGATGTAACACTTTTTATACCTATACATACAACATATTTTGGCACACTTGAATGATCATGGATGGATACATTTGGAAATTGTATTTTTGCTTGATTGAATTATTTATACGTGTAAATTAAAGCTCTATCCAAATTCTAATACAAATATACATAAGAATGAAATTAAATAAGTATGTGTCGTTATTAAACCAGGGAAGTGAGGTAATAAAATGGCCTCCTTGGGGCTACTTAAAGCCTCATATTCCTGGGATGTCAGACTATATACTTGCTACCTTAAATACATATGAATGTATACATGATTAGAAGAATGAAAATCATGCAAAAGATTGTATTTTATTTGATTGAATTATTTATGCATGTGAATTAAGCTCTATCCAAATTCTAATACAAATATACATAAGAATGAAATCAAATAAATACATGTCGTTGTTTAACCAGGGAAGTGAGGTAATCAAATGACCTTCTTGGGGCTACTTAAAGCCTCATATTCCTGGGATTTCCACACTATATACTCATCATTATTCAAATATATGTAAATCCATATAGGAGCTTAGGAAAGAAAGCCAAGATTCAACATGCTTAAGCTATAAACACATGCAAATCCTATGTGTATTCATAACTACTATCACTCCAAATGTTGTTATCAACTTATAGCTTTTGAAAAATAAATTTGGATTTATTAATGATAATAGCCACACATATGATAAAATTAAGCAAACACATGCAATTTTACATAAGTAAATTTCATTTAATTCATTTGAATTTGAAAACATGAATACATGAGATCATATGACATACAACATTTAAAGTGATTGAAAAGGAATAGCTAAACATAACCATATGATTCATTCAACTAAACTAATTCTTAAGGACAATCTCATTAAATAAAATTACTTAAAGAAAACCAAAGCTTCTTATTAATTTGATTTTTTTTATTTTCAATGGACTTAAAGAGAAGAGATCATTTGTTATTTTCCATCCCATCCCCATGTTGGTAATCTTAATTTGTTTAAGGAATGATAATTAAATGACTTTTATGATTTAATTAAGTTGAATCATTAAATAATTCACTTAATTACCCTTTCTTATGCTTCTTTATTTTAATTAATCATTTAATCATGAGCCACAAATGACATGAACATGAGAAAAATAAAGTTGCAATGCCCTTAAAAGACCTAATGTAATTGGCTCATGATTAGAGATTAATTAAGTTAAAGAATCTAATTAAGTATTTTTATGATTTTCCCATGCTAATCATAATTTTCTTAAGGGTCTTTATGTTATTGAACACAGAAGGAGGAACCCTTAATTTAAATGTTAATTATCTAATGGGATTACCAATTTAATTTGATTTGATTTGGCCATTAATTAATCAATTAAGTCCTTAATTAAGCCATGTATTAATTAACTCTCTTTTAATGAAATGAATTGGGAAAAGGAATTAGGAAAGAGGTTCTAACCACTCACCCTCATCATCTCACTGTTAATCAATGATTAATGAACTTTAATTAATTAGTTTATACTATTTAAAACTTTAATTAATCATTAAATTAATTAAGAGAGTAATTAGGATTTGAATTTCAAATTTCTCTAATCACATAGCCAATAAATCCCAAGAAAATCATGGGAGGTAGAGGTCATTCCACTAAATCAACATGTCAAGTTTAGGATTAATTGCCTAAGTAATTAGGGCTTAATTAAGCTAATTAAGAAAATATTTAAACCCTAATTAAGCCTTAATCACTATTCAAAATCAAATGAAATAATTTTTATTAAAATTTCTTCTATTTAACCTTTCTAAAATATATTTATTTGAACTTTTTGGATTTGTCTATAATTAGTTATGATTTTAGAAAATTTCATCCCATTAAAATACATTTTTAAGCCTAATTAACCCTTAATCCTATCAGCACCACGCAGGCGGCTGACATGGCAGCACTTTCCATATGGCACCGCGAGATTGGCTACTTAAACAGTCTGATGTGGTGCTAACATGTCGGCGACAGATGCACTTTTGTCCCCATCGTCCGATATAAGATTGGAATGTGGGGATTAATCCCGCGATTTCTACATGATTAAATCAAATTAAATATAATGGATTAATCATTTTTATCTGTTCCAATCACATGGAATAGACGGCGGATGATCGTTCATCCCCCGAGTGATGGAAGACGGACACCATCCGCCATCCCCTGCATGATTCGAGCTCATCGAAGCTTGTGAGATGTTAGAATCGATCCCAAAATGTTAATGGAGGAGATCTAAAAGGATCCTACGGTGGGAATCACACAAAATCAAACTTTCCTTCAAAAAGGCTCAAAAAAATTTGAGAAATTGACGGTTTGCTAGAATTTACCTCGCTGGAGCTCAGGACCGGCGGTTAACCGACTGAGATAGCTTCATCTTGAAGAGATGAAGCCCTATTGAGAAGCTCGTGCTTTTCCACCTTGCCGGTTGCTCTAGATTTAACGCTGTCAAAATCCTCACAGGAGTTAGGCTTGGAGTGGGCTCCGGTGCTTAAATCGACCAGGAATCAATTCGTTTCTCCTCTCTGAAACTTGGTGAAGGTGTGGGTAAAGTTAATTAAAAATGGTGGAGTTTGGAGGAGGTTAGAGGGAGATTGGCTTTGTCTTATTTTGGGCTTGGTGTTTTTGGTGATGGGGAGGCTCGAGAAAATGCTCTAGGAGTTCGTCTCGGCTCTCTCGTGCTCTAGGGAAACTCTGAATGTGAGTTTGAATTGAATGAGAAGGAGTATAATATCTTTCCCATCCAAACCAACAGTTTGGATGAATTCTGCTATTTACAGGTGTTCGATCGGTGCAGGAGATCCTAGGTGGCAAGGAGGTGTTGAGGTGGCTCGGTTTGAGTGGGTGAGTGAGGCAAGGTGGTTGCCAAAGGCTGAGGTGGCTTGTGCTTAGTTTAAGTGATAAAATGGGTTAGCTCACCTCCACTTGGCTCATGGATGACCTAAACCAGCTTTGGTTCAGGTGAGCCAGTGGTCTTGATGTCCATTTAGAGCTTAGGGTGACTGCTAAGGGTTGGAGAGACCATCCAAGAATGGGTTTTATCCCATTTGGAAGGCTTTACCCAATGGGTAATGGGTCAATTTAGGTTGGGTTAGATTTGGGCTAACCTAAGATGACCCAAAGATGGGTCATTGCCAAGTTTGAATGGGTTTGGAGTTGATTTGGTTGGGTTTGGCTCAATTTGACCCATGCAGGTCAAATTGGGCTAGGTTGGGTCAAGTTGACCAATTGATCAAATTGGGTCAAACCAAGGCTTGGGTCAAGTTCAAATGATGATTTGGGATTGTTGACCTCATTTTTTTTTGATGAGGTTAATTTGAACTCTGCAATTAATAATTAGGATGTCCTAATCTCAAATAGGAATATCCTAATTCAATGCTTACGACACTATACCTAGTGACCTAGGGAATCTTCCTTGGGTTTTATCTAACCTAATTGGCTTAGGTGAAATCAACCCAAATTTTAAATTTATATTAACTCAAATAAAATCCAATTAAATTAAAATGAAATCAAATTAAAACAAGGAAATCAAAACTAAAGCCAAATTTTAGTCAACCCATTTGACAAAGGTTTGACTTAGGTGAGCCCCACCTAGCTAAAGTCAACCCACCACTAATTTGACCAAAATAAATCATTCCAAATATTTGAAATAATCAAATAAACATATTTGATCATGAATCTAAAGAAATTCAAATTCATTTAGGACTTGATTGGGTTAATTAGACTACTTAGTCTAAAATAACCTAAATGGTCCTATTGGGTTCAAACCCAAATCAAATTGAAATAAACTCAATTTGATTAGTCAAAATCATTTGGAAATGATAATTAAACACAATTCAACCCATTATTGGGTCTAATTTTATCAATTTGGTCATTTGACCTAAAAGAAACCCAAGCTTAACCTATTAAACCCAATTTGGGTCAAATGGGTCTAAAATGAAATAAAATTGGAAATGTTTAATCCAATGCATTCTAGGTTGCTTGGATTAAACCAATGAAATAAACACATCATAATTAAGCCAAATAAACTATTTGACTTAATCAAAACCAATCCAAATTCAATGGTATTAAATGAACTAAACCTAGATCAAATGCTTTATAGACCTTAAAGTCTTTGAAATTTTTATCCTAAAGTCTATTCATGATGAAATGCACATATGTTAACCATTAAACCAGGGTTAATTCATTAATTGGAATGATCTAAATTAAGAAAATACAAAGGATAGTTAAACACCATAATTTAAATATTTTCAATCCTTTCCTCTACTAAACTATCCAGGGAATTAATGAAACATTCTCAGACTTTTCTAATGAGGAATCTTAGCCTTAATCAAGCCTCCTAATCACTCCATACATGGATCCAAATAAAAAGATACCAAGACAAGTCAAATGGAGAACTGGACAAATTCCTTTTGGCTAGTTCCATTCCCTCTCCACCTCTTCATCTTAGATAGGTGTAGGATGACAGAGGAACATATTGTATAGCTTCCAAAAGCCATTGTTAGCTCAGCCAATTAAAAGGAGGAAATAAAAGGGGAAAGCCTCATGGACAAAATAAGAAGAGAGGCATAGAGCAATCCCCAATCCAAATTGACTCTCTCATCACCTTCACCACCCCAAACGAAGTGAGAATGAACTCTCCTCCACTTTTATTACCACTAGGAAGCCGGAGTTCAAATGAGCTTTGTCTAGGGAGCAATTTAGAGGGAGGTGATCCAATTCCTTTGGTTCATAAGCTCCACCATTCTGAAGCTATTGGAGTTGACCCCGCTATCGGAGATCACCAGGACTGAGGTATGCCATTAACGCCCCCTCCAAGCTCTCGGTTTGAAGCTTTTTGAAGAAAGTTTAACCTTAAGTGAGATCAAACTGCTTAGATTCCTTTGATTACATTCACTGATGATTTTCCAATTGAAAGCGTACAATTTAAATAGTTGGATGGCCAGGAATCAAGCACAAAAGATGGATGACTCTCGACCTTCGCCGCTCGTGTAGGAGACATAATCTCCGTCATTCGTTCCTTTTAAAAGGAAGGGATGGCCAAGATCTAGTCAGATATCTAATTAAACTCCTTAAGGAATCGTAAAAATGATTGGGACCGTCCAATCTTCGATCAGAAGGTCGAAGATCATCTTGTGTGGTGCCGCTTTTGACGTGGATGCCATGCGGGATCTGTGTGGACCACTCTCACCATCATCACGTGGCAAAGGCGCTATGAAGGTGCCACGTATGCCTGCCTTCTAAAAATAGGTAAATCCCCTATTTAAATAGTTAAAAATTAATTAGAAATAATAGAAACATCCAAAATTTATGAAAAATTAAATATAAAACCAAAAAAAAAAAAATGCAAACTTGGGCTTTATGGATTCATTTTGATGAGAGGAATCCATAAAAAATAAAATCCTCAATTAATTTTGGATAATTCAGCCTTAATTTAGGATTAACTAAAATCCATTAAACCTTAATTAATCCCAAACCATTAATCCAATTAAAATGAAACTTTTGAGAACTAAAATGGATGTTAAAGCACAGCTTATGAAAACTTTTCATGAATTATTGCAATTTAATTCAAGAGAAATGAAATTTCAAATCCCAAGCCTCCATTTCAATTAAATAAATTAATGTAAAATGAAATAATTAATGAAAATGAATCAAACAACCTTAAATCAACTTAATAAACTTTAATGAACATTAAAACACTAATGAAACTCATCTAAACTTAATAAAATCATAAATTGGCTTAATTAAGCAATTAAATGAATTAAATAAATCAAATAATTAACGAGAACTTAATTAAATCATAATACATCAACCAAATGTCCAAAAATTATGAATAAACCCTCTTTGGAAACATCTTTTGAGAGCCATCAATAAAAAGTGAAATCCATAAATGAACTTCATTCAATTAAGCTTAATTAAGGTTTTAATGAAATAATTAAAACCTTAATTACACCATAATTATGATTCTAATCAAGATGAAACTTTGGAAACATGAAATAGGAATGTAACCCCACTTTCCATGAAAATTGAAAACCCAATTGATCTTTGGATTGGGAATCGTTGAATTTCCAAATTGCTAAGTCAATATTAATCCAATAATGAATAATGAAAATTCATTAATCTATTAAATCATGAAATAAATTGAACTAATCTCAATCAAATATTACAAATACTTAGGAAGGTTTTCTAAACATCCTAAGTTAAATAATTTAATCAATTACATACTTAAGGATTATTGAAATTAATAAATCATATTAAGAGTAATTAAACCTTAAGTTAATAAAAAATAATTAAACAACCTAAACTAAATCAAATGAAATCAAACCTTATCCTAAATACTCTAAGTTAAGATGAATCAAATTAAATCAAATGAAACCAACTTAACTTAATCCAAAACATTAATACAAATCAAATGAAACAAACCAAAGTCAAAACACCAAATCAAACAAAACCAAATAAAATAAACAAATTAAATCAAATGAAATAATTCAAATAAAATCAAATGAAATAATTCAATCAAATCAAATCAAATGAAAATGAAAATCAAATCAAATCTAAATTTCCAAAGAAAAGAAATGAAACATCAATCCAAATTTAAACAAAATAAATTAAATGAAATCAAAATGATTAATTAAGATACTTAAAGATCTTAGTTAGACCTTTGGGAAAGATCTTCATCTTTGGATTCTCATCGAAATTGGGCGTAATATAGTCTTTATGTAAAGGGCAGCCTATCCAACTTTCAGGAAGATTTCATTTCATCAAGAGTTAGGATGCAGACTAGGGTGAGTTTCATCCAAAAATGGAATCCATTCTACTCTTCATTCTTGAAAACCTAAACATCACTTCAACCAAATAAAAGTGGAAATAAAAAATGAAACTAAATCACTAAAACATTTGAATTGAAACCACTTAAAGGAAAAATTCAAACAAACTCAAACTCTAAATTGAAACTTAATTTAAAGAGGCCTAACAAAGTCTTCCTACAGAAGCTTATTCTCTTCACACACTAGATCATTAGGTCACATATCCTAGACTTAAGTTAGGCCATTTTGGGATTCTTTATTATTCCTTGTGATGTGTTTTGATATGATGTGCTTCACATGTCTTTGTGGTGTACTGTTTTAGACTATATGTCTAGGATTGTTTGCCCGTTAGATTGGATAGTAGAACGTTCTTTCAAGATCTAACATTATCTTTTGCAGGGGACTATGTAGAAAGGATCGCTATCATAAATAAAACTAAAAATATTTTTTCTTGCAGGTATGCTTAAATCCTTAAGCATAGCCCATATGATAAGTGGGCTTGGCAAGAAACTAATGCTAATTTATGTTTGTGAAATAAAACTATTGTGTGCTATTTGTATTTCTTAACATTTATTTTATAGAGCTTAGGAATTAATTTTAAAATGAAAATGTAAATTTGAGCTCATAATTATGTTAGGATCTATGGGGTCTAGGATTAGCAAGAGTTGATCCTACTAGAAGATAGGTGCAGTGGTCCCCTATAAAGCCCAATGGATGTCCCTGAGGAAGGAGACTATCCTGAAAAGGAAACCTATAGATCTAGATTTGTAGTTCTATGTTGGACTGTATAAGGGCAGCGCTCAACTGCCCATTTTTCTTTTCTTCCGGGGTGTACAGTAATACCCGATCGCATCGACCTTTTTAAAAAAAAATTAAATTGACCTGATTTATTTTGGGTGTGCAATAGAATCAACCTGCTTTTATAGGTTTTTTATGTTATGTTTTCTTATGACTGAATGCCTGGACGATTAGGCTCATAGAGAAAAATTAATATTTATACTCAACTTAAATATAAACAAATGAAATAAAACTAAAGAAAACTTGAAACCTCACATAAACTAAAGCCTTAGGAAAACATAAAATCAATTAAAAATAATTACGTTTTGAAACCATGAAATCATATTGCTCCAATCCTTGAATTGGGCAACTTCTCCTATTGCACATAAAGGGCATCTGACCTATGAGGATGACCACCTTCTTAGGGAAGCCTGCCTTCTATAGTGATTTGGCCCATAACTATTTCTAATTGCATGGTGTTAGGCATAACAATGCATACCCAAGACTTTAAATGAATCTTAATTCAAAACATTTGAAAACCCTAAAAAATGTGCATTAATTAGATGCATTTCATATCCTACATGATTCAAGGGATTAAGGAGTGAGTCTAGGTTCATAGATTCCTTTCTTAGAAATACAACATCCCAACCATCATGCATTCATAAGACAGCATCATGAATTTAAAATGCACTTAGGTGGTGTTAGCTGACAGCTCTCTCCAGGCGGGTTGTAAGCCCAAAAAAGTCAGTGATAGGTTAGTTCCCTCAAGTGAGAGGAATGGCCAATAATTCTCGAAAATGAAATTAGGTCGAGCAGTTGACATGTGTTAGAAGCACCTATAAACTAGGTTCTTAAGCATCTTTTCAAGGAATAAGTCTTCAACCTTAGACATTTTTATAGTCTTGTGCTACTAGAATCTAAGTCCTAGACTTCTAAAAAAATGTCAACTCAAAATATAAATTAAATTCCAAATTTTAAATCCCAATTATAGGATAGTTGAAATGCCTAATAGGCATCCCAATATCAATAGGCATTTCCTACTTCATCCCGTTTGGCCTCCAAAATAACTCTCTCTGATTTGGATCAATCCCAATTGAAATTCTAAAAATCAATCCTTTGAAAACCAACTTTGAAATCCTTAGAAATAACAACTCGTTTCTTTAATTGAGAGTATTCTTAGGAAGAGACCTTTCTTAAGATGTTATTAACTATAGAGGCTTGCCTCTATAGGGAACCATGAACCCAGCTTAAATTAAAACCTGTTCTACCTTCCATGTAGTTCAGGGGAAAAATCTCTAGTACACGAAAGACCCATTAGCCTTAGGAGTCTTATATTAAATGGTCGAATCCATTATATGATTACATGTTTATGTTCCGAGATAATATGTTTAGTCCTTAATGATGCATTTGATCATCCAAATAAGAAATTCCTAAACTCTATGTGGTGTCATAATTTTCTCCACAGGGATGTTTTGGTTCAATCGATTTGGTTTAATTTGGATTGGATTTGAATTTGACACATATGAGTTCATATGGGTCAAATGGGCTAAGTTGACCAATTTGGTCTAATTGACCAAATTTACTTGGGTTAGGTGTTGGTTTAAGTTCATTTGATCATTTGAAGATGATTGCAAGATTTAATTTCAATCAATTTGGATTTGGGAATGATTGAGACCAATTTGACTCTTTAGGTCAATTTGGGCTAAATGGATTAATTGGGTTGACTTGGCCAAATTGGATTTAATCAAGGGTTTGATAATGTTCAATACTCAATTTTTAATGGATTTGAGTCATTGGTTGTAATCAATATAGATAACACATAATTTATAAAATTACAAACTAGGGTATGTGGGTGATTTAATTTCATTATAAAAATTGACATGAATGTATATATTATCGAATAGCCTAAAGACATGTTTATTACCCATGGTTTTAATATAGAAAATCTCATATCATTAAAAGGAGATACCCAACCTTCAAATACATAGGATAATTCTTTTACATGAACACAAAATCTCTCTTTACTAGGGCTAAGCTAAGACTCATTCTTCAAGGTAGGCCATATTATCACAAATTAGGAGGACCCTATTGGAGACCATAAATGTTTTATCAAATGGAGAGACAAGCCACCCACAGAAGAACTTGGCTTACCAGATATGATTTGAAGAGACTAGCACTAGAGCTTCGAGCTGATTACTTAGACTTCAACTCTTCAGAGAAGAATTCATTGGGTTTTAGGGTAAATTGAATGGCATCACATAAAGATCCCTTAACTAGAGCTAAGGCAAGGGTGAAGAAAGGCACTCATGGAGGCCCCATCACTAGGAGAAACAGAGCTTTAGGAGAACTTAAAGCTTGAAGGAACCATGAAGATCATTTTGAATGCTTAGCTTTATTCATATTATGTTATTTTATGCCATTTTTTCGTGTTATTGTGTTTAATGGTATTATTATATTTGTGTGAAACTCTAGGTGCAATTGGTTGTGTATGTTGTAATAAAATATGTAATATTTTAAACATCAAAGTAATTAATTTAATTTTATCATTATAAGTTGTTAATACTTAATTAATTATCTATAATTATGGATTTAAGTGATGTGGTCGGTGGTCAAAGAAGGGAAATGTAGAAACCCTGCCCCCTTTCGCAATCCCACTTATTTTCAAATTTGAAGTGTCTCTTCTATCAAAAAAATTGTTCTATGTTAGTGGAAAATTAGTGTTGTGTTTTATAAAGAAAATAGAGTGCTAAACTCTTATGATTGGAGCTTGGTGGCTAACTAAGGAAGGAGAATTGAGAGATCCACCTTTAATTCTACTTTTGTGAGTAGTGGATTTGCTTTCTTCGCTTAATTTTGTGCACTCTATTCTTCTTGAAATTTTATATTGTGAAATGATCTTAGGGTTGCTTTTTTTACTTTTAAAAAATTTAATATCTAATTTCACTACCTACATATTAATTTTCAAGTGCAACCTAGTATTTTTCAGGACCTAGTCTATTTGTTGCATGCATTTGGCTGGCCAAACAACCACAAAAAGTTACCAAAATATTCAAATTAGTAGCCCACATAAATTTTTTGTAACATACTTATGTTTATTTTGGTATGTTCATTAATATTTAATGGAGTTTAATTGACCTTAAGTCTAAATTAGCTTGCTACCAGAATAATTTTTATATTTGACCAGTCCAGAAAAAATTCTAAAAAAAATACAAAAACTCCTCTAAATATTTCGAAATTTTTTAGATCACTAAAAATTCTTCCTTATACAAATTTCATTTTATTTCATGTTATATTAATCTTTGGCGAGGGATATTTTATTGAAGAAAGTTAGTGTTTCATATCTGGGACTATTTGATGTTAAGTGCTTGGCTGACCACTTTTTCTTTATAAATCTTAATTACATTTAAAATTAAACTCAACTTCATATAACTTGACTCTCCTAACATCCTAGTAGATCACCCAATCCACAAATTTGATCCCTTCAGTGATCTAATGCCACCCTCATACATATGCTTTACACCTTCTACATATGAAGGGCATACAAGTTAAATTCCTTAGCAGACATTAAGTTGACAAGTATAATTCTAGTTTTTTAAAGCTTATCATTGAAGTTGATAGTGCTAGCTTTGTCTTATATAATGGACCAAAGGTAATTATATTAATACCCTTGTTTAAGAACTTGATATTAATGTTTATATTCATTGTATTTATAAAAAAATAATATTATTTAAAATTTAAAAATAAAAGCTTTTTATAAATTTGAAATTCAAATAAAAAGATGCAAATGATATTAGATCACTTATACATAAAATAAAAACTAAAATTCTAAGTAGAATAAGATATGATAGGAATGTGAAATCAATTAATTATTTGAAGTTGTAACTAATCTATGAATTATATTTATTAAGATTGAAAATGTGACTCACGATAAGAGATAATGTCATATATATATATATATATATATATAGAGAGAGAGAGAGAGAGAGAGAGAGAGAGAGAGAGAGAGAGAGAGGGTTTTCTAGTAGATTCAACAATTTTTTTTATTTTATAATATGAGGATGTCATTTTGTATGAAGATTCTATAAGTAAATATATGATAAAAGTTCTTTTAATGTAAGACCAGCTAGTCTTATTTAAACTTATATAAAATACTCATAAAATTCATATTTTTTAAATTTAATTTTTAATTAAATTAAATATAATATGGCTTATTAGTCTACTTTTTGGAATGTATCCTTTAAAGTCGATGCTACTAGTACAATCAATAAAGTTTAGGTATTTAATTAATATATAACAGACATAAGAAAATGTAAAACTTGAAGCACTTGACTAGCTCAATAAAAAAAAAACCAACTAAGTGGAGCTAAATGATGACAAATTTAGATATGAGATGATGGCAAAACCATGTATGAATGTGTTAATAGTGTTGAATCCAAATAGATCTATGGATGGAGGAAAAACCTTTTGAGATACTTGAGAAACATAGCTATGCAAAAAGATTGTTAGTAGGAAGACATGAAAGTAGAAAAGTGCAAAAATAATAATAATCTTTATTGAATGTGAGTACAAAATATTGGGGTCTAGATTGAGAGCCAAAAGGTCCTCTACAAAAAAGAGGTCCCTCATTTATATTACCAAGGGGTGACCATTACTTAGAAAGATCATATAAGATAAATTCAATACAAGTGAATTCTCACCTAAGATGATGACAATGAGAGAGTATAGATCCACCGACTGATGAGGGCGAGTAGCCCATTATCTATTGAGTATGCGAGTAAGGATACGGTAGAGGAGAGTAGTCTCATTATTACTTTGCATAGTCTCCAGATGCTGACAAGTTGAATTATGCTTTGTTTTTGGGTTAGTATTCTCTAAGTTCTTTGGCTCACTGGGTCAGATCCATCTTCCCTTGTCAAACACACCTTCTGACGAGTCTACTTATTCTAGGATGTTGAGTACCCTTTATGCGAGTACACTTGTTTTAATATATAGGCTCACTTGGGCTTGCCTACTACTTTGGGTATACATTTAGTTCTCTAATTCTTCTGCTTCTTGTGGAGGTATCTCGCATAAATGATAGAGAAATAATTAGCTATAAACTTTTAATAATCTAAGAAAATTTATACAATTATTGAGATGTCATATTATCTTTGGACAAATCTGATTTTTCAACACTCTAGTGGCTATAAATGGATATTTTCTTTCTTCTTTTATGCACTTAGCCTTTTTTAGCTACTCACTAGGGTAAATCTTTTGACACTTAAGGGTCAACATTGCAAACCTTATTAAAACATAATAGTCATAGACCCAAAGAGACCTCACAATGATATTAATCCTACGATTCTATGGGCAGGCCTTCACAAAAGGGCCAAGAAAGCAAAGAAGTTGAAAGAGGCCACTGCCATTCATGAAGCTACAATGAGCATTTTAGCTAAACCAACTGTAGCAACCATCACCTTGACTACTTCCTAAGACCCATGAGGAGTTCTAACATTCGCCTATTTGAGGAGCAGGTTATTGTGGTGAGTGTGCGACCTATGATTATTCTTGAAGAAGGGGAAGGAGGGGATGATGTACATTTGATTTAGTGTAGGAAGGTGATGGTGAGCCAAATGGTTGGGCCAGCTACCATGAAGATGGTTGTAGAGGAATATCTTGCTAAGGTGAGAGTTGCTTATTATTGCATACTACGAGTCTTTTTTATCAGTGTCCCTCACTTTCTTCTTTGGTCTTAATTGAGCGTATATAGCAATCAAGCTTTAGCAAAGGATAGTGAGGGGCACTCCCAGCCATTCAGGTTGTTTCCTTTGACAGTCCATGGAACTTAATAAAGTTGCTTCACCTTTTCATGGGCGATTTTCTAGGCCATTTCCTAGGTAGAGAGGAATTTCACTTACTCGATAGGTGACTTCCCTTCCCAAGGGTTGAACCCATAGCAATTACTATTATTGAAATTTCACTCACAAATTTTGATGAATTCCTTTTTCACCAACTAGCAATGACTTCAGTTTTCCTGCTGACTATGTCAGCACCACACGTGAACTTGGTAAAGGGTTCTCCTCGGTTAGGGAGACTATCAATGCTCCTATCACCAAGAACAGATTCAAATCTGCTGACATTAGGAAAATGATGGTAAGTTTTTCTTCTCCTACTTGTAGATATAACAATGAGTCTGTGAAGAGAAAATCTACTTGGGGACTTGGGAATGGCATGGAGGAAGAATAGAAAGCCTTTGCAAACTCCTTCTAGGTCATTACTCTGCAAGGGGAGGTCGCCCTCTTAAGGGAAGCTTTAGACTCATCCCTGTGGGTTATAGGCGATCTATGAGCATAATTGGAGCTAGAGTAGCAATGACGACAATCTTTTGATTTAGAACACCAACGCAACTTCTCGATCATGAGGGTGAAATAGCATTACTTTAGAACTTGGTCAAGCCGTGAAGTACTTCCCTTCTCCTTTTTGGAGTGAATTACCTATTTGATTATATGGATGAGAAATGTAGAATCACTAAGGATTGTCACTCAGAACTTGTGATAAAATTATTGAAAAAATAATATATTAGAGTTATAACGAGTGTGTTGTACTTTTTTTACTCGCAAATAAAAATAAATATTTTAGTATTTCTCTACTTGCGAGTACTATTTGATTTTTTACTATTGCACATTAATTATTTCCTTGTAGCCTCTATCGCATGAGATATTCATAAAAGTTGTGTAATCATTTCTTCACTTAATGCTTGATGTGACACCCATATTATCACGCTTTCTTACCATGCCTATAAATTCTTTATAGCTAGAGTAGTTGGGACTTTATTTCTCTTCTTGAGACATGCGAGTAGAACTTCTTTGTGAGTAGATCTTGATCACCTTTTCATTGTCAGCCAGTATGGCTTTGTTGAAGAAGGCTGCCTCATCTTTCCACCAGGCCTAAATCAAGAAGTTCCTAAGTTGGACTCCTCCGTCCCAAATCAAGGAAGTTCCTAACTTGGACTCCTCCGTGACAACCTTTGTGTTTTATGGATACTGTGGCACCAATCCAAATTTTATTATGTGAGTACCCAAGAAAAGCGACCACCTCAACATAGTGGAATGCATGAACTATGTATTCCACTCACCAATTTCAAGAATGGGTTCTAACTTCCTCTTTCATATAAGTGAATCAACATCCTTGACTTCTTTGGAGTGGTGCCCACCAAATCCTTCCCAACTCAACGATGAGCATCACAACTTTTATCTTATGCTTACAGAAATAGGGCATTCCATGAAGCATGGACCTTTTTCATTGAGTGTTAAAGGAGAAAGGCCACCAGGAATGGACCGTGCAATTTTTAGCAACTTTGCTAAAAATTCATGGTATGTAGAATAAAGTGTAGAAGTGGCACTTGTAGCTTCTATTTATGATGAGCACATCCTAGTGGTTAGTGTCTACTGTCCATCTTCCCTACCAGCCGAGCAAGGCCACCAAGCACGATAAGCCAAGCATACATGAGGAGGAGGTAATAGAGAGGCTATAGGGTCATAGCCTGAATGTCTTTCTCTACCTTCGCTTCAGCAGGTTTCTTCCATCCTCAATAAATTTCTTTCCTTTCTACTTGTTAATCATCTTTTACCTTTGGCGACTCATTCTTCTAATATATATATATATATATATATATATATATATATAGCTATATATATATATATATATATATATATATATATATATATATATATATATATATCTATATCTTACTCATAGGAGAGGCTCCCGAGCTTAGCCCTTAAGTGCTATAATTTCTTGAGAAGGTGAGCATGAGATTGGGGATCAAATGATTGGTGGCGAGAACCTAGCTCTCTCAAGGTCAGTGAGGAGGAAGAGGAAAGGGAGCCGAGTGCGGCTCCCACTGAGGCCATTGATGAGGCAAGATCCATTACCACTTTTAAGAAATTCAAAAAATGAATCACGAGCTTGACTCCTCATAGGCACAGTAGAGCAATGAGTCTATAGAAGAGGAAGAGGAGGAGGGAGGCTTGGAGGATAATTATACTCCAAACTTGCATGAGCCCACTTGTGTAGCCTACAAGCTCAGCTCGTCCATCTTCTCAAAGGATTTTGACAAGCTTTCGAGCAACCTTCTTAATTCTCACCCACCACATGCTGTCATGACCAGTCAGGTGATGGCATGGCAGTCGATCTGGGAGGTTTACCTGTGGTGTTTATTTCTCAAACTTGGGAGTTTGAAAAATAAAATGTGTATATGTTATTGGGACACCATGTAGATCCGTAGATGTACTCATTAAAGTGATCTGGTGCAACATTGTGGAATGATGTACTATCTTGAGAGATAGAAATCACCATCCTACAATGGACCTAATCACCTAATAAGGACTCTTAAGGATAATAGGTCTTCAAATGTACTAGAGATCTTTCCCTACTTCACATGAAAAAGTAAAGCAAGGTTTATTTTAAACTGGGTTCATTAAGTTCCCTATGGAGGCAAGTCCATATAGTTAATTACATCCTAAGGAATAAGATCTATTAAGAATACTCTCGATTAAGGTAAATGATCACTTTCTCCAAAGATTTCAAAGATAGGACTATCAACAAATTGATTATTTTTAGAAAATCAAGTGAGATTGATCAAAAGGAGGGAGTTATTATGGAAACCAAAGGGAGATGAGTAGGGGATGCTCACGATGCTAGGAAACCTAGTGAGCATCCCATATATTTTTGAAATTTGAGGAGAGTTAATTATTTGAATTGAATTTTTATTATAAATTCAGGCTTACAATTCCACAACAAAAAATCATGGAAATTCCTAAGAGGTGAGGATTTATGCTTGTAGCCCACAAAGGGAAATATCAATCTCAGAACCTATATCTAGGGAGCTTTGGTGAGGGCCAAGGCATGACCTAAATCTAAGGCAAAAATGGGTATATGGTTTACCTCCACAAGAGAGGATAAACCACCAGACTGTTGGACTTACAACCGCCTGGGGGTGGTCGCCAACTAACTCCTATAATTTTAAATACATGTAGACAAGTCTTATACTTTGCAAGATAGATACGCTGTTGTTTGTTTAAAAAGGAGCTTAAATTCTTAAACACACTCCCTAAGAGACTAGATCATGAAGGGCATGAATAAATGACCTAATATAATGCAAATTTTATTAAGTTTTATTTTCATTTTTGGCCATTTTTATTTGACATAGGCTATGGGATTTTATATGCCTAATGCATGAGAAGACTGATTATGGGCCAAAATTAAAAAGAAAGAGGTGCATTTTCTTTGTTAAAGGTGAAAGCCCTTCATTAGCAAGAGTGAAGCCATATGATTTTTATGCATGATGTGAGACATAGAACTTTCAGCTAAGGGGTTGCTAAATCTTTTATTATCTTGATTTATGTCCTAGGCTTTAGGTGAGGTTATGAGTTGTTAAATTTAATTTTGAGTTTATTAATTGGATAGAAAATTTATTTTTCCCTAAGAGTCTAATCGCATCCAGGCCATTCAACAACCATAAAGCAATTAAGAAACTAGGAAAATCATGTCATTTCTAATGCACAATCATAAACAAAGCATCAATCAATTTATAAAATTAATGTAAAAGAATAAGAGGCTGATGTGGTCAGGCTCGACAACATAAACCCAAAAAGAAATGTAGGTAATCGAGCTCTACCCTTATACAACCCGGATTACAAATGAATAACTACAATTTTGAAGGAATTCATGTTATGGGGGGCATTCTTCATTTCTTCATTTCTTCCTTTCTTCATTTCTTTCTTTCTGATTTTACTCCACTCCTTTCTTTCTTTTGATTTAACTTGAGATGTGGTTTCCTCCAAGGCTTCACATGGTAGATAAGAGATGGTCTTATAATCAATGTTCACCTTAATTCCCCCATAACATTCATTCCAAATTTTACTTACAAAATTTACATCAAAAAGGGAAAGATAAATCTAACTAAACCTGCAAAATGGAGATCGTAAACATACCACACAACCTAAGCAGTTATAGGGATAATTTGGCCTTAGCACCCCACACATGGGTAATCAAGTCCACCTATCCTAAATTGAGTTATGCTTAGGGGTATAAGTAACCTGCACAACAAAAGCATTTATATATATTTTATTACAGTGCCCCTTAAGCACAATCCCTTGCATAAGGCATGATTAGACTAAGATCGTCCTATGATCTAGTCTACGCATATGCTCCCTAACACACAGTCTAAAAACATTATATCTCAAAATAAAATTAGACATCAAATCATGCATCGCCCTAACATAGAGCTAGAAATGGTGACTTAGCCTAATGTGTGTGCCATTTAAGGCTTGCATGACATGTCTTAGCTAGGCTTTAGGGTTGAAATTTTCTAAGTGTGAAGGATTCAACTTAGAGGGTGGTTTCATTTTAAGTGATTTAGTTGAAATATCAATTTTATTTGATGATTTGATTTGGTTTGAATGAACCTACATTTAGTTACTAAATATTGTAAAGAGAATAAACGAGAAGAGAACTTCTCTTTAACGCTTATCTTAAGTAATTTTAAAAGTAGATTCATTAATGATTTTTTTTAATGAATGCTTTCTTATGTGTTTTAATTAACCCTAAGTTTAGATTTGCTTTAAAAAAATCTATTCAATAAGAAAGGCATCTTAGGATTAGTTAAGATGAATTACTATCACATAACACACAACTATTTATTTCTTTCCACCATGTATACCTTGCATATGAATAATTGTAAGCATACCTATACATGCAATGCAAATTTTAGCACACCTTGATGATGAATGGTAAGAGATATGATTTGGAAATTTGGATATTCCATGAATGCATGTCTTTATTATGTAGAAAAATGGGATTCTTTATCTATTAACATAATGCACATTCACATGTATGAAAGACATAACTAAGTACGACACCATTATTTTTTACACTAGGGGCATAAGGTACATGACCTACTTAGGGCTACTTAAAGCCTCGTAGCCTTGAGATGTCCAGACTAATATACCACTTTTCTTAAATACATGTAAATGTACAAAATAAAATAAATGGATGAAGAATCATGCAAAAGATTTTGTGTTTGATTTGGTTGTATAATTTACATGTGTAATGTGAGGATCCTTCTTAAGTCATAACATGGGGGTGCATATGAATAGATTTAAGCAAGTGTTATACTCTTTTTAAATGAACTATACACTTTGCAAATCCTATTCAAGTCCATGTTAAGAGAAGAGAAGAACACAACACAAAACACATCTTATGCTATAATCACATGCAAGCTTATAAGTATTTATAAGTAGCATTACTTCATTCATAATCTTTGATTTATTGGTTTTGAAAATAATTTTTTGATTTAATAATGATAATAACCACTCATATTCTTAACTTTAGCCAACACATGCAATTTGTCATAAAAGGAAAACATTTTATTTAATTGATTTTTCAAAAAAGGAGATGAATGCATGGTTTCATATGGAAAACAACATTTAGCATGCTTGGAAAGAGATAAAGTGATGTAAGCATATGACTTCATTCAATTCTAATTAATTCCAAAGACATATGAAATAAAATCATTTAAAGTGAATCAAAATTCTTTAAGGAGATTTTTATTTTTATTTTTTGAATTTGATTTGTCTTAGGAAATGTGAAAAGATTTTGCTGATCCTAACCCATTTCCCACATATGTGAATTGGTTTAGTTTAATTTTAGAACAATTAGGTTGATTTTATATTTTATTTAGGTTGAGGTGTGAATTAAATCCATTAATTACCTTACCTACACCACTAAATAAATAATTATGAGCCAACATATGATATGCAATCACATGGAATTTAAATTAGTAATGCACCTAAGAAATAAATGGGCCTAATGCAACTAGCTCACAATTATTGATTAATTAAGCTAAAGGGTTTAATTAAGTACTTTCATAACTATCCTACACATGTAGTTTGATTATAAGTTCCTTTGAAGTTTCTTAAGTTATTGAACACCTAAGAATCTACCCAAGAATTTTAAGTGATTAAGTTCTGGAGTGATTTGATTTTGAGTTTAGTTAATTAAGCAATTTAGTGAAGTGATTAAATCATTAATCAATTTACAAATTAATTAAGTCTTTATCCAAATGAAATAAACTTAGGGGAAAAGATTGGAAAAGAAATCCTAATCTAATTCCCTAAATCCATTCACTATTTCAAGATAATTAACAAGCTTAATTAATGAATTTATCACCATTTAATAGGTTAATTAATCATTTATTTAGTTAAGAGAGGGATTAAAAATGAAATGAGCAATTCCTCTAATTAATCCAACAATAAATTCCAAGAAAATCATGGGAGGCAAAGGTCATCCCACTAATTAACCCAAGGAAGTTTGGAATTAATTGCTGAAGTAAATAAGGAGTAATTAGCCTAATCATATTTCTAATAAAACCTAAATTGAGTGAAAGTCACTATTCAAAATAAATTGATTTTAATTTTATAATATTTCCCACTGAATTATCTTTAAAATGAACTTGAGTTTGCATTTTTTTGGATTTTTCTACAATTAATTATGATTTTTGGAAGTTTCAGCATTAAAATTGAATTAATTAGAGCTAATTAACCCCTAATCCCGTCAAGCCATATGGCGGCTGACGCGACATACTTTCGACATGGCATGACGGGATAGGTTATTTAAGTTGTCACATCCGCTACTGAGTCAGCTGGCGGCGGATGCCCTTTCTCCATGGGCCGTCTGATCTAAGATCGAACTGCCACTATTAATCCCATAGTTTAGGCTTAAATTAGAGGAAGATCTAACGTGATTAAATCAAAATAGTCTGTTCCAATCACGTAGAACGGACAGTGTGTGATCTGTCTCCTCTCGAACTGCGAGAGACGGATGTCATCCATCGATCGTCACTCGATCCGAGCTCATCCAAGCTTGGATGGAGTTCAAACTCACCCCACACCTTCACGGAAGCATATGCAATGTATCCAATGGCCAATATCTAATGTGATTATAATTCCCTTCACAAAGGACCAAGCAATTTTTATCTTAGGATCAGTTTTGAGCAATACCTCACCGCACTATCACCGACACTTCCAATGGAGGAGGTAGCTTTGTCTAGTAGAGATGAAGCCCTATTGAAAGTATCAAGCCTTGATTTGAAGTAGATGGCTTGGTTGACCAAGCTCCCCTTCAATGGAAATTGGCTTTGATCAAAGTCCTCCTTCATGGCTTGGTGACTTGGGGAACAACTTGATTGAACTAGACGAGGTGCCTTGATGGTGCTTGCAAGTTTAATTTGGGTTTGGTGGAGAATTGGATGAGTTGGAATTGATTTGGATCTCCCCTATTTTGGCTTAAGCAAAATCGAGAAGGAGAAAATGGAGAAAGCTCGGGAATGCTTGCCAAGTCTTGGAGAAGCTTTTTTTTTATTCCTAGAGCTCAATCAAATTCAGTCCATCTTATTTGAGTGGGAATGAGGGGGAGTATACCTCCCCCACCTTAGATCGAATGGTGAAGACTGGAAATGCCATTTTTGATCAATAGAGGAGATTGAATGATCGATTTGGGCAATTAGACACTCCATGTGATTCATTTTAGGCAGAGGAGTGGAGGAGAGGGAGTGCCCATGTGCTAGGTGAGTGTATGGGTGATCCAAATGCTCAATTCCCATTGGAGGGGTCAGATTGGCCTTGGGTTGGGTCATGGATGACCCAAACCCATTGGGTTATGTTCACCACCTCCCTTGGTGTCCAAGTGGACCACTGGGAGGATGCCAAGTGGCCATGAGAAAGAATGGCCAAATTCTAAGTGTATTTGGCCATAGAATACCCTTTGACATAAGGGTAAAAGGATCATTTGGCCTTGATTTTGATTTGGGCAGATTTGAAATGATTCAAAAATAGGTTGGGCCAAATTTCAAGTGATTTGGAGTTCATTTGGTTTGAATTGATTCAATTTGACCTATTTAAGTCAAGTTTAGTCAATTTGGGTTAGGTTGACCAATTGGGTGGGTCAAACCATGGTTAGTCAAGTTAAAATGATCATTTGGCCTATGGGTATCATTGGTTTGGTTCAATTTGATTTATATTTTGTTTTGATTCATTTAGGTTCATTTAGGTCAAATGGGTCAAGTTGACTAATTTATTTGACCCAATTGCTAGTAGGGTCATGGGTTTAGGCTTGGTTGATCATTTAAAAAATATTGCAAGCTTTGGTTTCAATCAATTTTGGTTTGGTTTGATTTCAAGTTGATTTGACCTTTAGTTGGGTTCATGGTCAATTGGGTTGGTCTAGTTAGCCAATTGAAGCATTGGTCAAGTTCAACAAGTGATTTAGAATGAATTTGACCCATTGGTTGCAAACAATTTGGCTTAGATCAAGATTTGACCAATTTTGACTTGTTAGGTCAACTTGGGTCAACTTAGGTCAAGTGGCCAATTAGGCTTGGTTTGGTTCAATTGATGACTTGGTCAAGTTTAATGATTGATTATGGATTGGTTTAGATGAATGGTTTCAATCAATTTGGCATATGATAGATTTTGGCTAGTTTAGGTTTCATTTGGGCTAAGTATTGACTTGGTCAAAGGTAGGTTTGACTTGGTTTGACCTAATTTGAGTGATTGATCGTTCTAAGATGATTGTTGCTCACAATATGAGGCTTAGTTCAATCCAATTTGGGTTGGAATTAGAATTTGGCTCAAAAAGGTGCTTTAGGTCACTTTGGGTCAAGTGTGCCTAAGTGGGTCAATTGGCTTGATCAAGGCTTGATTCAAGTTTGGTTGAACTCACATATGGACTTATGATTGAAATATAAATCCAATTGCAAGTGATTTGGAGTCAAATGGGTTTTGATTCATTTGATAATTCCAAGTTCAAAGGATGAACATGGGTTTGATTTGGGTTAGTTTGATTTTGGCTTGATGATTGTAGTTTATGTTTATATTTGGGCATGTGATTGAAGGAATGATTGTTTGAAGAAAAAATCCAAAGGTTTGGATTGATTTGAGAATGATTTGGCTAAGTTCAAGGATTTGACTTGAAGGATATAAGTTGGATTTAAGTTGGAATTAGATTTGAGTTTTGAATTTAGTTTTGGTCATTTGAATTTATATTTCATTTATATTTGTGAATATAAATGGGTTATGAGAAATCTTTAGAGTTTGGAGTGATTTGGATTTGATTTGAGCTAAGTCCATTAGATGAAATCAAAAGGGCTTAGGAAAGATTTTGGATTTGGAATTGATTCATGATTTAAGAAAATCAATTGAGTTGGAATTGATTTAAGATTTAATTTGGAATTGATTGATGATTCAAGAAAATCAATTGAGTTGGAATTGATTTTAGATTTGAAGTTGAAGTTTGATTTGAAAGAAGGAAGCAAGGATTGGGTTCAAGCTATAGGGTAGGCAAGTCCTCCTAATATCCCTAAGGCTTAACCTATTCCTATGGCTAACTCTTCTAAGTCTCTAGGGTTAGGTTAAGTGTTTATCTAATAACTAGAAGTGTCTTAAGACTAATGAACTCTTAGTGATTAGGGGAGTCCTATGTTTAAGATGAAGAAGTTGAAAGCTCACTTCAAAAGTGAGGTCAACAAAGGGCGCTCAATAGGTGTGGTGTGACTGACAAGGCATACCACACATACTGGTGTTGACCGAGATGATCAACAACATTTGAACGATCAAAAGCACTAACAAAAATGATCTACTCCTAAACTCGAGGTGTTGAAGGAATCAAAAGCTTAGTGCAATCTGACTCTACTTATGTCAAAACATAAGAGAGCGAAGGGGGAATCCACTAGGGACTGAGTATGTGAGCATTCCATTAGGGGAAAAGGCTCAAGTCATCCACTGGGGGATGAGAGGTTATAAAATTCATTGAGGGATTAGAATTTGGAATCCACAAGGGATAAAAGATGTGAACGTTTCGCTAGGGGAAGTAGTTGGACTAAATTGACTCTACTAGGGAGATTAGAAGGATTTGCATCTCACTGAGGAGAAGCTAATTGATTTGATTTGTTTGATTTGACTCCATTGGGGGAGGTTGATTAATTTTGTATCATATTTTAAGTTTTGAATTTTGAGATGGACCCTGGTGGTTTGCGATGGACCACACTGATTAGGGGCCATATCGGCCTTGGCCTACTTTAGATTTACCAGTCTAATGGGGTAGTCTACCAATCACATGGTAAGATTATCCAACCAAAGGGGTTGCCTTTCGATGTGCAGTGGCTATACTAGGAAGAAAGCATAGTAGACTTATATCCTCCAAAGTAAGGATCAATCATTGGGGTGATCAGTTGGCGAGGCAATGGATTGAACCCAACCTTAGGTTGACTATTGAGTGAATGCCGCTAAGGGACTTAAATCAGCTCAAAGATAGTCAAAATTAATTTTATTTTTAATTATATTTGATGGATCCCATCGATTTGTGATGGACACTGAGTAGGGGCCATGTTAGCCTTGATTTAACTTCAGATTTATCGATCCAAAGGGAGTAGCTTCTCGGTCGAGGGGAGAACTATCCAACCAAAGGGTTGCCTTTCGATTTGCAATGACTAATTCGGGGAAGAAAGCATAGGTACTCACATCTTTCCTGAATAAGAGACCATTGGGGAGACACATTAGCAAGGTAACATGTCAACCTGACCTAGGGCTGCCCGTCGATTTGTGACAGTCATGCTAGAAAGAATGTGTAGTAGACTTGCATCTTCCAAAGCGAAATGACTGCTGGGGTAATCTATTTGTGGAAAATTAGATTGAACCAGACCTAAGGGAAACTACAGAGAAAGTGCCGACCCAGGGACTTATCTCAACTCAAGCGTAGTCAGGCAATTCCTATAAGGAGTTTTGTTGACACTGCCCTAAAGATAGGATGCCTGCTCGGGAAAGGGGCCACTGGGGGCTTGAATTCCTAATCCACAAGTGAATAGATTTATTTGTTTATTTGTTTATTGTGGATGGTGTTAGTTTGTGAGGGATCACACTGAGAAGGAGCTTATATCAGCCTATACTTATCTCAAATTTACTGGTCTAAGGGAGAATTTGTGCATCCATAACAAATAAACCATGGGTGGCTACTAGGGGGGAATGTCTAATCCAAGAGTGTCTAAAGTGTCTAAATGGGACGCAAAAAGGACGGGGAGGGGCCACTAAGGGCTTTATCCAAAACCTTGAAGAAGATAATATCTATAGGTATTCGGTAGCCAACTCAAGGAGAAAGCATGGGACTCACACCGCCAAGAGTGGTGTATCCACGGTGAGTCATCAAGATATAACATCAACCAACCTAAAGTGCCCATTTTGCAATCAGATAGGAAGAAAGCATCGGGACTCACATCTTCTACAAATAAACTGATTGTCAGTCTATCTTTGGCTTGATAAAGTATCCGACCTAGGGAGACTACTGAGTGAATTCCACGGGACTTATATCAACTCAAGAGTAGTCAAGAGGAAAGGAGCTATTGGGGAACTTATCCTAAACATCAAATACAGTCGACCTAGTTAATGTATGTTGGCTAGTTCAAGAAGAAAGCGTGTAGGCTTACATCTTCTTAAACAAAGTCAACATAAGGTAGCTTACTGGCTGTGCAGTGAGGTCTACCAAACTAATAAGGCGCTCATTGGTTTGCAGTGGTCAAGTTAGGATGAAAGTGCAGGGACTCACATCCGCTAAACAAGTGACCATTGGGGTGACATACTAGCAAGGTAGCATGTTAGTCCGACCTAGAGTAGCTAATGAGTGAGTGCTATAGGGGGCTTGCTGTCACATCAAAATAGCCCGATACAAAAGATATATGTTTGTGTTTATATTTGAAGAGGACAAGATGCCGCTTGGGTTCTCTTACACCTATCCTAGTTGTGCTAGTCGAAATAGGATGCCTCTTGGGTTCTCTCACACCTATTATTGTAGCATTGGGGAATTGAGTTTAATTTGTGTTCGTGTTGTAAAAGAGGGATAGGCGCCTCTCGGGTTCTATTACACCTACCCTAAACACATTATGATGGATTCACAAACAAGCAAACAACGCTTCAAATGAAGAGAATATCTTGATGAATTGAAATTATTTAAACATGATTTTATGAGTAGTATTTCTTTAAATAGAGCCCATTAATTGGAAGCATCGGGTGTTCCCCTTTACAATCAATCAGTTGATAGGATCCTCCTTGGTAGGCCTTCTCTATGATAAAAGGGTCTTCCCAAGTAGGTTCAAACTTGCCTCCCATCTTTCAATGGACAACAATTGGTCTCCTTAAAACTAAAATAAGCTCTCATACTTGAAAAGCTCTAGGGAGGACCAGCTTGTTGTGAGCTTGAATCATCTCGGCTTTGTATAACTCGAGGTTATAACATGCCCGTAGGTGTCTCTCCTCCAAACCTTTGAGCTCTTCTAGTCGTAACTTGGCATTCTACTCTGTAGTGATTTTACAACCCATTGTTATCCTCTGTGACAAAAGTTGCACTTCTAAGGGTAGAACAGCTTTGAACCCATACACTAAGGAGAACGGGGTAGATTGAGTTGGAGTTCTATATATGGTGTGGTATATCCACAAGGCCTCAACTAGCTGCTCATGCTATTATCGTTTGTTGTCGTCGAGTGTCTTCTTTAGTATCTGGATGAGGGTTTTATTGAATGCTTTTGCTAGGCCATTTTCCCTTGGATAATAGATGGTGGAATATCTCCAATTTATACTATATCTCCTGGAGAAGTTATTGATCTTGGTGCTCTTGAATGCAGTACCATTATTGGATATAATTCATCGAGATAGCCCGAACTTATATACAATATGGTTCTTGAAAAATAGAGCACATGTTGAGTTGTGACCTCTCTGAGTGGGATTGCTTCTGCCCACTTGAAAAAATAGTCAGTGGTAGCTAAGATGAACATATGACCCTCAGAAGAAGGAGGATCAATAGGACCCACTATGTCAGTATGCCAACATCCAAATGGCTAAGAGGTCAATGTAGGATGTAGAATGTTGGGTGGTTGATGTAGGACCACACCGTGTACCTGACACTGATGGCATCTCCTAGCTATGTTCATGCAGTCTGTGATCATCAAAGGCCAGTAGTATCCTAGTCTCTTGATCTTTGCTTTCATGTTCAGACCAGATTAATGCACTATGCATAGACCTGAATGTACCTCGGTCACGATCTTACAGGCTTCGTGTTTGTTTAAACAACATAACCACATCAAAAGACCATCGGTACAAGGTGTCATCCATGAGAGCATAGAAGAGGGCTCTCTACTTCATCTGATGGGCTTGCGATTTCTCTTGAGGTAGTTTTCCTATGTTCAAGTAATCTATGAATGGTTTCCTCCAATCCAACTCCTCGTCTTTATTGGCAACAGCAACCTCCCCTTCAAGAGAAGTCTCGATGAGTTCCAATAAAAGATATGACTTGTCTATTTTGGACCCTTATTAGAATGGACTCATCTTCTGGACATGTCAATTCCTTAGAGAGTTTGGCCAAAGCATCTACTACTACATTCTCTCCTCGAGGGTATAGATGGTGACCTCAGGGATTTGGGCTAATAGCTTCATGGTGTACTCGTGGTAGTGACGAAGCTTAGGTTTTAAAACCTTATAGGACCCAGCAATCTGGTTGATGACCAACTGAGAATCCCTGTAGATATTGATGCTTAACACAATAATTATAATGGCTAACTCGACCAACAATCAAATCTCATACTCGCTTTGTTGGTGCATGGATTGGAGAGATAGGAGAATCATCATCATGTCTGAGTTAAGAGAACTATTCCTACCCCTACCTTTCCTAGAAGAGTAGATCATGATTCTTCTCCTTTATGAAAGGAAGCACCATCAAAATACATCTCCCAACGGATCCAACCTCCCTAAGTTCATGATTTATTCATCGGGAGATCATCACTAAGGAATCCAGAAGTGTGTGTCGCTAATAAATCCGTAGTTATCCTTTCACCACACGAAGGGGTATGAATGTAATATCAATCTATGAGAGAATCATGGACCATCATGACAACCATCCAGATAACATCGGCCATATCATGAGATACTATAGTGGATTGATTCTTGAGATCAAGTCCACCTTATGAGAAAGCATATAGTGTCGTAGCTTTTGGGATGTAAAGATTAAAGCTAAGTTATATTTCTCAATAGGTGGGTAGTTTGCTTCAATAGGGATTAGATGATGGCTGAGGTAGTAGAGAGCATTCTCCTTCCCTTCATCATTAGTTTGAGCCAACAAAGCACCAATGGAGTCATCCAATGTAGCAATATAGAGGATAAGTGGCTTGCCTCGAATAAGGGCTGCTATAACTGGTGACTTCACCAAATACTGCTTGATGTCTTCAAAAGCATATTGACACTTGTCATCCCACTTGAACTTAGCATCCTTTTTGATAAGTGATAAAAATAGTTTGCATCTCCCTAATAGATTGGAGATAAAGCGTCTTAGATACGCCAATCGCCCTTGGAATGATCTGAGTTGGGTTAGACTTTTTAGGGGGTGGTATTTCTAAGATAGCTTTAATCTTTTCTGGGTCTATCTCTATTCCCCGATGTCGAATAACAAACCCAAGGAATTTCCTTGAAGCTACTCTGAATGCACACTTCAGGGGGTTCATTTTGAGGTTGAATTATCTTAATTGTTCAAAAATTACTCTCAAGTCAAAGAGATAGTCTTTCATTTCTTTACTTTTGACTACTAAATCATCAACATAGCATTCAACTTGATGATGAATGAGTTCATTGAAGATTTGAGTCATGGCCCGCTGGTATGTAGCACCGGTATTTTTAAGAATAAAAGGCTTGACCTTGTAATAATAGATTCCGATCTGGGTTCGAAAAGCAGTGTTTCTTTCATCCTCGGGGGCCATCTTAATTTGGTTGTAGCCAGATGACCCATCTATAAAAGAGAATACAACATGAGATGATGCGATGTCCACCATTAATTCTGGTATAGGAAGTGGAAATTCATTCTTAAGACATGCCTTATTTAAGTCCCTGGTCGACGCATATGCGAATTTGGCCATTCTTTTTCTTAACTGGCATGATGCTGGCTAACCATGTAGTGTATTTTTCTTCCCTGATGAAACCAAAGATCGAATTTCTTGACTTAAATGACCGTTGTTCAATTTCTAATCGCATGCATGCTCTTGATAGGGTTAGCTGTGGTCTTTGCTAGTTTGGCCGCTACGTCGAGATAATCCGCATCTCTTCATAGTACCAAGTAAATCAGTCCTTAAACTTAGTTAATAGCTTAGCTAAGTCATTTATTTCTTCTTCATTTAGTAGAGAACTGATGTATGTAGGGTGTGGATCTTCTTTTGTCCCTAGGTTGATTTCCTTGAGCTTGTCAATGATTGAATGGATTTCCTCTTCAAATTCTGGAGGTGCATATTTGATTTAAAGATGATCAGGATCATCTAAAGTTTCTAAACACATTTCCTCATAAGAGTTAGTGTGGTTTGAGAAGATTCTATTAGACTCCAGACGATTGGTGACAACTAAGCAGTAATTATCATCATCGATTGGACCCACTCGTACCGAATCCTAGTCCTGGTCTAGATTGTGCATCCACAGCTTCTCAAAATACTCTGACATGTGCCTGGATGATGTATAAGGAATCAAACCTTTCTTTGCAAGATTATGAACATAAGCCAAGTACTAATCAAAAGGTAATTTCATTAAATCTTTATATGAATTATCGTCAAGTTCTACATCAGCTTCTGGACTTGAGGATGATGATCCCAATAGGAATCTCTTTGGCTTGACATTCATGGAAGACCTCTTCCTTAAATACTAAACCTTCAACTTTTGAGAAGAAAGTGAGGTTAGAGCTAAAGTTCCCAACTCGCCTAATAGTTTTACATAATGAAATACATTCATGCTTGCTTGGAGAACCGTCTTCATCACGTTGGCTCAGTCACCTCAATGAAACTCCAAGAGGGTTGGTATGCTAATCACATGAGACTCATCCTCTAGATTCCAAGTCTATGTGAATATAGAGTGCTCGTGAACCTGAACATAACACTGCTATTGGCCCAACCGGTGTCTTCCACCTCTGGAATTGCCTCTATGTCTACCTCTACTTTTGCCTGGTGGAGGTCAAGTCATCCTACCCATATGTTTGTATGGTAGAATGAACTATGGGTGGAATGTAGCATGTGGCTCTACCTCTTCCTTTGTGTCCATTTCTTGCTCACTTGTACTTTCCTTTTTTTCTTTTTCATTTTCTTTTTCTTCTTTTTCTTTTTCTTTTGTATTTAAATTTTTACCAAGTTTGCGAGAAAAGGTGTTTGATTTTAAGAAAGATAGTAGGTCGCATCTTCATATATCTTGACCTCTCTAACTGAAAATGGCTTTTCATCTCTTTCTACATAGTATTCAATTCCATCTCTTTGAAACTTGATGCACTGATGAAGGGAGGATGAAATCATCTTGTTGTATCCAAGGCCCAAGAGCAAAGAAATGATGTATTTGAATTAATTATATAGAACTTGGCTTCAGCCTTCCAAATATTTCCAAAGTAACACTATGGAGCCTAAAGCCCTCTCGCCTATTCATTGAATCCTCTCAACATCATTCGATCTCCTCAGTGGAGATGTCAATCTTCAACAGGCAAGGGTTTTAGGCTCATAATGTTCACCATGCACTTGGATCAACCAAACCTAGAAAGTCACCCCATATCCACTGTTATGTAGAGGGGACAGTTGTGCTCTATGTCCCCCAGAAGAAGGTCTTCAATGAATGTGACTCTTCTCTTGAATAATGTGCCTCCTCTACAATGATGAGCTAAGCATATCTCAATCAAGAAGAGCCTTGATTAATGATTCTCCTCATCTCTTTGGATAAGATAAGTATATGCTTAGTTTAGCTGGCAACTTTCTTAGGTGAGAGAGGACATTATAATCAACTTTGGGCTGATCCTCCACAAGCATATCCATGGAGCATCCTGTGGAGGAGCTTCTTATTCATTAGTACTAATGACTTGTTTTCTTTTATCTTGAGGTGCTGCCCTAGGAGGTAGAACCTTTCCACCATGGAGGTTGACTTTGGTGATCTCTTGTGGCAATTTAGTGGAAGATTCCACCTACTCATCAGGTTCACCTATAACTTCTCTTATAGGACCCTCGAAATCAAATGATTCCAAGTTTATCACAAGAGGTGAACTTGTAGTATTCTAAAAGAAAGTCCATTTCAATCGAAAGAGGATGATCGTTGTTATAATTATTATTAGACTTAAGATTTTTTAAAAGAGTAGTCGACAACCCATCGGCGTGACAGATATAATTCAAACTAGCTTTATTCCTCGATTTCTTAAATTTAGAAGGAGGTACATAGTAGAAATCTAGTAAAGTAAGTGGGGTGAGGGATTTGATGCCATCATCCTCCGATACAAGATGTCTACTAGAAGAAGAGCTAGCGGAAATGTCAAGTAGTAGAATGGTGGAATGGAGACTCTCTGGTGGTTACTTGGCTATCTCTGCAAGTATATTGTTGCCGCTGAGCTCTTTCTCCAAGTTGTCTTTGGCAACTTACCAACCTTCCTTGATGTTGGAGGTTCGCCGTGCACCTACAAGAAAAAAGTTTCTTGATTTTGAAATAATCTTTTAGAGGTTTGATAGAGATATCCCAACCTTCTTTTATTTTGAGAGGATCACATGTATCCCCAAGGATTACCTAATAGAACTGGATGGTTGTTCTACTAGATATTCCTTAGGGATAACTATAGTGCCCGACTTGTAGCTATGCTCAAGCTAGTCCTTAAATGTAAAGCAATCCTCCAAAACATGGCCTAACATGTGATGGTAGGGGAAAAGTTAGGATCATTGCTCTTGCCCACTTCCTTCAGCTTCTTAAGCTCGGGTAGCTAAAAAATAGGTTGCTTTAAGAGTTTCTTAAAGATTTTCTTGACTACCTCCCTCTTAAGTGAATAAGGTTTGTTTAATTTATCCAAAAGAGTAGGTGGATGATAGTTACCTGGGGGCAGGTAAGTGTACCATTGCTGAGAGTATGGCTGAGGTGGAGGCGACGAAGGTCATGGAGGCTACTGTGGTGATCGATAGGATGGCCTAGGTGGTGGTAAAGGAGGTGGAAGCGACGGTTGTGGAGCACGAGATCTCTCATACTAATCTCTGGCTAGTTGCTTCCCCTTGTCCAATGTTGTTACTGCCCCTGGCTTCTTTTCATAGGCTTTCTGCAGCTTTGGCTTTGATGATTGATCTTAAAAAGGCAACTATTTGGCCTCTCCTTATAGACTAGACACCATGTTTATTAGCTTCTCAAATGTCTTAATGGTGAAACCTTTGAGCATGAAGGGGACCGGGCCATGAATATTCTTTAGTAGAATTTCAATGGCATGCTATTTAGACAGTTGTAATTCACATTTCATACTCAAAATTTTCCATTTAAGAATATAATCAATGATGGACTCACCAGGGTGTTATTGTGCTACAATGAGATCGCCCACAGTTACCTTTTGCTAAGCTTCAGCAAACCTCTTAATAAAGAGTTGCTCCAACTCAGCAAAAGTCCTCACTAAACATACCAATCAAAGGCTATGCTTGCTAAACTACTGACAAAAAGATAGAACAATAGTGCATCGCTGCCACCAGCATTGCAACAACTGGCCCTGAAGTGCGTTATGTAATGGTGTGGGTTCCTGTTGCCATTGAAACTCTTGAAAGGAGGCACAAAACCCTTAGGATATTGGATATCATCGAATTCCTCTAGGTAGGGTCTACCCTTTGGAACCAATGAACCACCTCGGGCTTACGCTAGCGCTTCTCACACTTGTTGTTCAACCATGAGTTTAATATCTTTTTCTTGTATGGAGGTACTGCCCACTACCTTCCTATACAAGCTAGTGCTACCCTGCTCTACTAGAGGTGAACTCTTTGGTTGATCCAAGATATGCAATAACTAAGGCTGACTAGTCTCCACAATAGTAGAATGTGTTGTTGGGGCTTGATTCTGAAGTGCTAGAACTACCACTAGAAAATCTTCAAGCCTCTTTCCCATCTTGTCAATCTGTTCATCCTTCTGTTTGAGTTATTAAAGTAGGTGTTGGGTCGAATAGGCCGTATCATCCTGTTCAGTTGCAACACCTTCCAAACTCTGGTGAACCCAAAGGAGAGAACCTCTGGTATCAACCATATGCACCTTTGCTGAATCTTCCAACAAATCATCTTCATTGGGATCAAAGCTAACCTTCTCTTCCTCTAGGTCAGACCATCCATACCCTAGGATTTCCTTCTTCTCAATGAGATACTGTGTTACGATATCACCTAAGGAGCAATCCAACTATTCAGGCATAATGCTTATGGCTGATCAGTGGTGGGATCATGCTCATGAACATAGATACATCTAACCTCCCCTGCAACCGGAATACTGATCTTGTGAGGGCTATGCTCACTAGAAGATACATGCTCATGGCTGTCAGCTGTCATGGGTGGAGTACTGCTCCTGAGGATCTATTACCATGGAGGCAATTGAACTGTCTCCTTCTCCCTCTGCTACAGCTACATCCATGATCTGCTAAAGTGGTGGTGGTGATGGCACGACTATGATGCTATGAGGTCACCACTCCCTCTTCACCATAAGGAAGTAGGTCGAGGAGCTCACCTCACCAATCATGTAGATGAAATGGGATCTTGGCCATAGATCGATCACGTGGGGCTTTTTTCACGTTTCCTTCATGGCTTTAGATGGAACTGGAAGATGGAACCTCATGGCGATGTGGAGTGGAGTGTGATGGAGGCAACACTCTCTCGTGTAGAGCTCCTCCCATGGTGGGTAGGCCAATAGAATGCTATCGCAGATACCTGTAGCGCACCATCATGGAAATCCATGAGGGTGGCCGCCACCCTACCATATCTTCGTCTCTCTGCTAGTAACATGGACTAATACATGGTCCTCTCTGGCCCTCTCCTATCAATATGCTCTCACACTGAGGGATGACTAATCATAGATCAAATTGGGCACTAGACTCTGCCCTTCCGTAAGCCGTGCCAACTTAATGAAGAACTATTTTGAGGCCGGCATACAACCTCCTCCTATCTCTGGTAGTGCCTCATAGTAAACTGTAGGTGGAGGTGAAACTGTGATCCTCCTAGCATCTTCCTCTCCATTATATCTGGAAAGAGGATGGAACTTGTTCTGTGTAATCAGAGGAGAAACAAACCTGGGTGACTCCTCTACTGCAACCTGAGAGACTGCCACCATCTCCTTGGCTATGCACACGTGATGCTGCTTGATCTTGTGGCATCTGTTGTGGCACTGAGTTCTATTGGATGGAGTAGTATGAGAACTAAACCCTATCTCAAAGGTAGGGGAGCTATCTGTGGTAGCCTTCCCCTAGAAACAGTGGGTAGGGCACCGCCGGCAAGAAAACAATGAACGGCACCTGAGCTATGGAACCAAGAACCTCCACTCTCTTCCTTTTCAGTGAGGGAAATTTAGAGTCTGAAGGTATCTCAACATGGATGACTGATTCAGCCACCATACCCACATGGTTGAGGGTTGCCCCCCTCACAAGTGATCCTGCCCCTCAATCCTCCCAAAGTGTATCGATGAGAAATTTTTGGGAGGTCTCATCCAAGGCCAAATCCATCCCAAAGGGGAAAGTGAACACATACTTCTGAGCATCCATTTGAAATGTATTGAACTTGAGTAAAAAGCTGACTAAAATTGAGCTGAAGTTCTGCAATTTTTGAAAGCAAACTCAAATAATATTTTCTATCTTACTTTACTTTAGAATTTGAACCCACACTCAACAATTTGAATATGTAAGTGGGTCTCTTTGAATTTAGGAGAGAGATTTTGAATTTAGAATTGGAGAAGATATTTTGAATTTAGAATCTATTTTCAACAAATTTGTGTATGTTCAAAATGGGTTTTGAAGAGATTTTGATGCTTCCATTGGTTCATATTTAATTTTTGTGTTTAGGGACCCTTTATTTAACAAATTTGAGTATGTTAAAGGTCAATTGATTTTGTTTGAGATTACTCATTTAGCAAATTTGGGTATGCTAAATGAGTTATTTGAAAATAATTTTTTTCTTCTTTTGCTTGTTTGTCCATGATGTGAGTCATGTGTGAAATTTGAAATGGAATCTTTACTTAGCAAATTTGTGTATGCCAAATAAAGTCCAAATGTTTTCTTTTATTTTGATTTTGAAAAATGGGATCTTTACTTAGCAAATTTGTGTATGCTAAATAAGAAATCCAAATGTGTTTGATTTTTATGTGTTGATTTTGAAAAGAAGATCTTTACTTAGCAAATTTAGGTATGCTAAATAAAGTCTAAATGTGTTTGATTTTTATATTTTGGATCTTTACTTAGCAAATTTGGGTATGCTAAATAAAGTCCAAATGTGTTTGCTTTTTTTATGTTTTGATTTTGAAACGAGGATCTTTACATAGAAAATTTGGGTATGCTAAATAAAAATCCAAATGTGTTAGATTTTTGTGATTTTAAAAAGAGGATCTTTACTTAGCAAATTGGGTATGCTAAATAAAGTCCAAATGTTTTTGATTGTTTGTGATTTTGATTTTGAAAAGTGGATCTTTACTTAGCAAATTTGGGCATGGAAATAAAAATCCAAATGTGTTTGATTTTTGTGATTTGATTTTGAAAAGTGGATCTTTACTTAGCAAATTTGGGTATGCTAAATCAAGAATCCAAATGTATTTGATTTTTCTAATTTTGATTTTGAAAAGGGGATCTTTACTTAACAAATTTGGATATGCTAAATAAATAATCCAAATGTATTTGATTTTTATGATTTTGATTTTGAAAAGTGAATGTTTACTTAGCAAATCTGGGTATGCTAAATAACGAATCCAAATGTATTTGATTTTTGTGATTTTGAAAAAAAAAATATTTTACTTAGCAAATTTGGGTATGCTAAATAAAGAATCCAAATGTATTTGATTTTTATTTTGACTTTGTGTTACTTCTTTGAAAGAAGGGATTTCTATTTAACAAGTATGGTGTGTTAAATGGAATCCATTTTTTTTTTCACTTTTCTTTTTGAAAAATGAAACTCTCATTTGACAAATTTAGGTATGTCAACTGAAATTCCAATGTATTTTGATTCTTATGATTTTTGTAAAGTATATTTCCATTTAACAAATTTGGGTATGTAAAATGGAAATCAATTATATTTTATTTTTCAAAGATGAAATTTCTATGTGTGGCTATTGCTTTTTTAAAAGAAGGAAATTATAACTTAACAAATGTAGGATGTGTTGAGTGGAATTTCAAATGGTGTAATTTTATTTGAAAATAAAACCTCCATCCAATATATTTGGATATATTGAATGAAGAGGCTTATTTTCAAATTTGTACTTTTTGAAAAGAAAGAGATTCGAACTTCAACATATGTGAGATATGTTGAAATAGAATTTCAATGTTATGATATGATTCTATTTGGAAATGCGATCTTCATTTAATTAATTTTGGTATATTAAATGAGGATGTTCATATGTGCTTTTTGAAAGATGATCTTGATTTTATTTGGAAATGAAATCTTCATTCAATAAATTTGGGTATATTGAATGAGGATGTTCACATGTGCTTTTTTTGAAAGATGATCTTGATTTTATTTGGAAATAAAATCTTCATTCAATAAAATTTGGGTATATTGAATGAGGATGTTCATTTTCAAATATGTGTTTTTGAAAGATGATTTTAAAATTAAAATGAAATCTTCATTCAATAGATTTGGGTATATTGAATGAGGATGTTCATTTGTGCTTTTTGAAAGATGATTTTAATTTTAATTAGAAATGAAAATCTTCATTCAATAGATTTGGGCATATTGAATGAGGATGTTCATTTGTGCTTTTTGAAAGATGTTTTTGATTTTATTTAGAAATGAAATCTTCATTTAATAAATTTGGGTATATTGAATGAAGTTGTTCATTGGTGCTTTTTGAAAGATGATTCTTAACTTTTGATTTTTGAAATGATCCTACATATAACAATCTTGAAGATTATTAGACGAGGTTGAGTTATGAAAATTTTGCAAGTATTGAACTTTGAAAGTGCTTTTGAAAAGTAAATTTTATGCTTTATTTTTTTCTTTTGTAGAATGAACCTTACCTTACCATAGAAATGGTAAGGGAAGTTCAACAAAAATTTTTAGTCATTTCTTTTGTTTAAATTTTATTTTCACCTATTGGGGGACCCAACAGGGGTTTTAAGGCCTACACGGAGTGAGATCCTAAAACTTAAAGGATGTTGGCTAGCTTAGCTTAAGAACGAAATGAGCTAAGTGCCAATATAAAATAATGATAGTCTTAGACTCATATGAGATACAAATCCACTATTGATACTTGGAGACAACGATCATTTACCAAAGATGGAGAGGGGAACCATCCTCAGTGCAGTCGCCAGAAAAATCTATGGTGTTTATTTCTCAAACTTGGGAATTTGAAAAATAAAATGTGTATATGTTTTTGGGACACCACATAGATCTGTAGATGTACTCATTAGGGTGATCGGGTGTGATATTGAGGAATGATGTACTATCTCGAGAGACAGAAATCACCATTATGCAATGGACCTAATCACCTAATAAGGACTCCTAAGGACAATGGGTGTTCGAATGTACCAGAGATCTTTCCCCTACTTCACATGAAAAAGTAAAGCAGGGTTTATTTTAAATCGGGTTCATTAAGTTCCCTATGGAAGTAAGCCCCAATAGTTAATTACATCCTAAGGAATGAGATCCCTTAAGAATACTCTCGATTAAAGTAAATAATTATTGCTCCAAAGATTTTAAAGATAGGACTATCAATAAATTGGTTATTTTTGGAAAATCAAGTGGGATTGATCAAAAGGAGGGAGTTATTATCAAAACTATAGGGAGATGAGTAGGGGATGCTCACAATGCTAGAAAACCTAGTGAGCATCCCAAACTATCTTATGGTTGGGCTTTATATTTTTGAAATTTGAGGAGAGTTAATTATTTGAATTGAATTTTTACTAGAAATCTAGGGCTTACAATTTCACAACATAAGATCATGGAAATGCCTAAGAGGTGAGGATTTATTCTTGTAGCCTGTAAAGAGAAACATCAACCTCAGAACCTAAATCTAGGGAGCTTTGGCGAGGGCCAAGATACGACCTAAATCTAAGGCAAAAATATGTATATAGTTTACCTCCACAGAGAGATAAACCACAGTTAGACTTACAAGCAGGGGTGGCTAACCTCCTATGATTTTAAATACATGTAGGAAAGTCTTATGCTTTACAAGATAACTAGGTTGTTGTTTATTTAGAAAGGAGACTAAATTCTTAAATACACTCCCTAAGAGGATCATGAAGGGCATGAATAAATGACTTAATCTAATGCAAATTTTGTTAATTTTTATTTTCATTATTGGACATTTTATTTGACACAGCTATGAGATTTCATATGCCTAATGCATGAGAAGATTGATTATGGGCCAAAATCAAGAAGAAGAAGGTGTATTTCCACCATGGATCTCAAAGGTCAAGCCATTTTCTCTGGCAAAAGTAGAAGCCCTCCATTAGCAAGAGTGAAGCAATATGATTTTTACGCATGATGTGAGACATACAACATCTAGCTAAGGGGTTGCTAAATCTTTTATTATCTTGATTTATGTCCTAGGCTTTAGGTGAAGTTATTAGTTGTTAAATTTAATTTTGAGTTGATTACTTGGATAGAAAATTTATTTTATTCTAAGAGTCTAATCACATCCAGGTGGTAAGACCTATAATGACTTATGGTGCAGAATGTTGGCCAATAAAAGAGAAACATAAGACTAAGTTAAGTGTTACAGAGATGAGGATGCTCAAGTGGATGAGTGGCTTTACCCTTAGAGATAGAATGCAAAATGAGTATGTTCAGGAAAAAGTTGGAGTAGCTCTGGTAGATAAGATTAGGGAGAATTGCCTTAGATGGTTTGGCCACATAAAGCGTTACGATGACATTAGAGAGTAGATGCATTAAATTTGCCTTATGTTAACAAAGGTAGAGGTAGACCTATAAAGACTTGGTTAAGATGTATAAAAAAATGATCTTAGTATACTTGAATTAAATGAGAATTTGACACATAATAGGACACAATGGAGATGAAGGATTCATGTAGCCGACCCCACCTAGTGGGATTAAGGCTTGTTGTTGTTGTTGTAATCTAATCGCATCCAGGCCATTCAACAATCATCAAGCAATTAAGAAACTCGAAAAATCATGCCATTTATAATGCACAATCATAAACAAAATATTAATCAATTTATAAAATTAGCGTAAAAGAATAAGAGGCCAATGTGGTCAGGCTCCACCGTACAAACCCAAAAAGAAATGTGGGTAGTTGAGCTCTACCCTTATACAGCCTAGATTATAAATGAATAATTATAATTTAGAATGAATTCATGTTATGGGGGTCTTCATTCTTTATTTCTTCATTTCTTCCTTTCTTCTTTTCTTTCTTTCTGATTTTGCTCCATTCCTTTCTTTCTTTTGATGTGACTTGAGGTGTGGTTTGCTCCAAGGCTTCACATGGTACATAATGCATATTCACATATCTAAAAGACATAAGTGAATACGGTGCTATTATTTTCTACACCAGGGGCATAAAGTACAAGACCTACTTAGGGATACTTAAAGCCTCGCAGCCCCGGGATGTCCAGACTAATATAACACTTTTCTTAAATACATGTAAATGTACAAAAGAAAATAAATGGATGAAGAATCATACAAAAGATTTTGTGTTTGATTTGGTTGCATGATCCTTCTTAAGTCATAACATGGGGGTGCATAGGAATAGATTTAAGCAAGTGTTATGTTATTTTCAAATGAACTATACACTTTGCAAATCCTCACAAGTCCATGTTAAGAGAAGAGAAGAAAACAACATAAAACACATCTTATGCTATAATCACATGCAAGCTTATAAGTATTTATAAGTAACATCACTTCATTTATAATCTGTGATTTATAGGTTTTGAAAATAATTTTTTGATTTAATAGTGATAATAGCCACTCATATTCTTAACTTTAGATAACACATATAATTTGTCATAAAAGGAAAACTTTTTATTTAATTGATTTTTCAAAAGAAGAGATGAATGCATGGTTTTATATGGCAAACAACATTTAGCATGCTTCGTGCGGGTTTTAAGAATTATATACACATCTCTGCCTTCATCTATCTCCCCTTTTCAGAAAAAGAGAGGATAATTGAAAACTAGAAGTATATATAACATCTTGTTGGGAAGTCACACAGATCCACAAATATTCTTATTAGGGTGATCAGAAACAACATTGAGGAAAGGCGTACTATCTCGAGAGAAGTCACCACCCTAAAATGGACCTAATCACCTCAATAAGGACTCTTAAGGACTATGGGTCTTCAGAATATACCATAAATTCTTCTCATACTTTACATGGAAGCAAAGCAGGGTTTACTTTAAATCAGGTTCGTTAAGTTCTCTACAGGGGCAAGCCCCCATAGTTAATTACATACTAAAGAACAAGATTCCTTAGAAATACTCTCGATTAAGGTAAATTATTGTTGTCTCCAAAGATTTTGAAAGGGTAGGACTATCAATTGATTAGTTCATTTTTAGAAAGTCAAGTGGGATCGATCAAGAGGAGGGAGTTCTTATCAAAGCCAAATGAAAGTAAGTAGGGGATTCTTAGGATACAAGGAAGCCTAGTAAGCATTCCAAACTACTATGGCTGGGCTTTATAATTTTGAAATTAAATTAATTTCTTTAAGTTAAATTTTTATTAGAAATGTAGGGCTTACAATTCCATAATACAAAGTTAAGGAAATGCCTAGGAGGTGAGGATTTATGCTTGTGTCCCATAAAGGGGAGAAGCAACCTTGAAACCTAAATCTAGGGAGCTTTAGCGAGGGCCAAAGCACGACCTAAATCTAAGGCAAAAATGGGAATATTATTTTCCTCCATAAGAGAGGATAAACCATCCGACTTTTGGTCTTACAACTGCCTGGGGGTGGCTGCCAACTAACTCTTCCTACGATTTTAAATTCATGTGGGCAAGTCTTATGTTTATGAAAGATAGCAAGGTTGTTATTCATTTAAAAAGAGACTAAGTTCTTAAACTCACTCCCTAAGAGACTAGATCATGTAAGGGCATGAAAAATGACCTAAATCTGGTGCAAATTGTATTACATTTTATTTTCATTTTTGGACAATTACTTGACTCAGGCTATAGGAATTTTTATGCCTAATGCATGAGAAATTAGATTATGGGCCAAAATTAGCAATATAAGGAGGTGTGTCTCTACCATGGCTCTCACAGGTCAAGCCAAGTTCTCTGGCAAAGGTGAAAGCCCTCCAATTCAAGAGTGAAATAATATGCTTTTATGCATGATGTTTGAAAAGTAGTACTCATCCAGCTAAGGGATTACTAATTCTTTTATCTTGATTTTTAGCCTAAGCTTTAAGTGAGGTTATGAGTTATTTATTTTTGATTTTGAGTTGATTAATTTGGTAGAAGATCTATTTTTCCTTAAGAGCCTAATTTTCATCCAGGCCATACATCAAGCAAGGAAGAAACTAGGAAAAGGATGCCATCTTAATGCACAAGCTAAATAAAACACCAAACATTTTATAAAGCTAACGCAAAAGAATAAAATCCCAAGTGTGGTCGGGCACTACCGCACAAACCCAAAAACAAATTGGGTAGCCGAGCTCTACCCTTATATAATCTGGATTACAAATGAATTAATTTACAATCAAGTAAGGAAATTCATGTTATGGGGGTCTTCATTTCTTCTTTTCTTCTTTCTTCTTTCTTCTTTCTTCTTTCTTCTTTTTTCCTTCTTTTGGATGGTTGGAAGGTGGTTGCTCCAAAGGCTTCACATAATTTTAAGATGAGATCTTATGACCAATGTTCATCTTAATCTCCCATAACAATCATTCCAAAATCCTAATTGCAAAAATTACATGAAAAGGAAAAGTAAATCTAACTAACACCTGCAAAATAGAGATTAGCTAAATAAACCATTCAAATCCCAAGCATGTATATTAGACTTAACATCCCACACATGGGTAACCAAGTCCAGCTGGCCTATTAGATTATGCTTAGGGGTATAAGCACCTGCATAGCAAAAGCAGTTATATTTTTATTATAGCGCCCCTCAAGCACAATCTCCTCAGAAAAAAAAATAATGATTGCACTAACCTACCATTCATTCTACACACATTCACCCTAACATCCAGACTAAAACAAAACATCATAAAATAAAAGTAAACATCAAACCATGCATCGCCCTAACCTAAAGCTAGAAGTGGTGACTTAGTCTAATGTGTGTGCTTTAAAAGGTTTGTGTGATATGCTTAGCTATGGTTTTAAGGATTAGATTTTCCAAGTATGAAGATGCTAAACTTAAATGGGTGCTTTCATTTAAGTGTTTAGATGATTTATGTTTATTTTATTTGATACTTTGTTTAGGTTTGAATGAATCCTACAATCAATTACTAAGTTGTAAAGAGAGGGAAAAGAGAAGAAAACTTCTCTTTTCTTCCCTACCTTAACTAATTTCTAAAGTAGATTCATATTTAATTTTGTTTAGTGAATGTCTTCTTATATGTTTTAATTAATCCTAAGTTTAGATTTCTCCTAAACAAACCTATCCAAAAAGAAATGCATTTTAAGATTAAGTAAAGTAAAATAATATCACAAAACACACACCACTTTATTTCTTTCCCAACATATATAACATGCATATGGATGAATCCTAAGCATATCTATACATGTAAATGAGAATGTTTAGCACTAATGATGAATGCTAAGTAGTATTACTTAAGAAAATTTAGATTTTATGATACATGATTTTCATTAAGTAGAAAATGGTTATTCTTTTATCCTTTTCATATGCACATGTGTATGTATGAGGCATAAGTGAGTATGCCATTGTTAGCACCGGGGTGTAAGGTACAAGACCTACTTAGGGCTACTTAAAGCCTCAATCTAGGTTGTCAGCTAATATACCACTTTCCTTAAATACATATATGTACAAAAAAGTAAATGGAAAAGAAAGATGCAAAAGTTTATATTTATTTGATTTTGGTTTGATTGTTTAATTTATATGTGTGATGTGGAATTCCTTCTTAAGTCATGACATAGGAGTGTATAGGAATGGATTTAAGCAAATGTTATGTCCTTTTCAAATGGACTATACACTTTACTAATCCTATACACTTCTATGTTAAGAAAGAGAGGGAGAAGGAAAGCCACATAATACATATCTTTATATTTCTCACATGCAAGCTCATAAATAATTATAAGTAGCATACCTTTCAGTTTTAATGTTTGGTTTATAAATTTTGAAAATAATTTTGAATTTAATAGTGATAATAGGCATTCATATTTTTACTTTAGCCAAAACATGCAATTTCACATAAAGAAAATATTTTATTTTAATTTTAATTTTTAAAAGGGATGAATGCATGATTTTTATATGACATACACATTTAACATGCTAGGAAGAAATAAAGTGATGAAAGCAATGTAAATTCATTCACCCTAGTTAATTCATAAAGACAATCCTATGGAATAGAATTATTTAAAGTAAATCAAATTTATTTTAAAGAGATTTTGTTTTGTTTTGAGTTCGATTTTAATTTGAGAAATGTGAAATGAGTGGTCCTCCCATTCCACATGTGTATATTTTTTTTGTTTAATTTTTAGGTGATTAGATGATTTTTATATTTTTCATTAGGTTAAGGTGTGAATTAAATGCATTAAATTACCTATACCACCTTCATATTTAACCAAATAATTATGAGCCAATGATATTACATAAAACCACACTAGGAATTTAAATCGAATGCACCTAGGAAGGCCTAATGCATTTGGCTCATTAATGATTAATTAAACTAAAGGGTTTAAGTACTTTCATAACCCTCCCACACATGTGGATTAGGTTTTGATTGCCACTTAAGCTATTGAACACACCAAGCATCTACCCATGATGGATTAATTAAGTTATGGAAGGTTTTAGAATTTTATCAAATTAGGTAGGTGGATTAATCCATTAAGTTTCATTAAGGAAGAAAGGGGGAGGAATAGCTTAAGGACAATATCCCAAAATCATTCCCTAAACCTCTTATTCACTTAAACAAACCTTAATTAACTTAATCAAGGGATAAAGCCACTGATTACACACTTAATTATGCTTAATTACATTAAGAGAGTAATTAAGAATGAATCCAGCAATTATCCTAATTAAATAATTAATAAATCCCAAGAAATCTAGGGGAGGCAGAAGTCATCCCACTAAATACACATGAGAAATTTGAGATTAATTAGTGAAATAATCATAGGGTAATTAGCCTAATTAAGTTCCCAATAAAACCCAAGTTCAAAAAAATAACATTTTTCAAAATTTATCAAAATCAATTTTATGATATTCTGCATTCAATTATCTTTCATATGCAATTTATTTCATATTTTTCTAATTCTTCTATACTTAGATATGAATATTTAAAGTTTCCATGATTAATTAAATTAATCCTTAATTATGTAATCGTCGCCACATGGGCGACGCTGCACGTGCTTTTCCATGGGCATGGGAGAGGCTATTTAAGTTATCACATCATAGCGCTGCATCAGCGATGGTGCTACGCGCTTTCTCCTCATCCGATCAAAGGATGAGAGATTAAGCCCGATTCTGGGGTTAAAATGATGGATCTATGTGTTTGATCATGGTCATCCATCCAAAATGCATGGATGGATGGCCCATGATTCATCCCTGAGTTCTCCTATAGGAAAGGGGAGCCGTCCACCTTCCATGGCAAGATCCAAGCTCGATTGAGCTTAGATTGAACTACAATCTTACCCACACCATCATCATGCAAGGGAGATCACATCCAACGACTAACTTCTCATGGGATGAAACTTCCTTCACTAAGGACCAAGAGGAGATGAAATTATGCTCGGTTTAATGGCATACCTCATTGAGGCTATCACCGGCATTCTTGAAGTAGCTTCGTAGTGAGACAAGCTTGTTGAAGTTTAGAGGTATTAAAATTGGATGGATCTTCCTATATGCCAAGTTCACCTTCAAGTGGGCTTAGTCTTGGTCAAGAGTAGTCCTCCCTTGCTTGGAGAACTTGAATGAAGCTTGTAATGAGTTCGATTTGATCCTCTGAGGGTGCTTGAAGGAGGAATTAGATTAGTTTTGAGTATTGTATGAGATGGAATTCAAGTGGAGATCCCCTATTTTCAGTCTAAGAAAATTGAGAAATGGGAAATTCAAACTCACTCAAGGAAGCTTGGGAGACTTGGAAATGGTTCCTCTTCCCTAAGCTCAATCAATTTGAGATCAAGAATTGAATGAAATTAGGGGAGTATATCTCCCTAGAGCAATCGCAGTTTAGATGCCATTTTTGATCAAATTGATTAGGATGATTGAGTTTGTTAGGTTGTTAGAGATGCCATTGCATTCATTTTTGGTCAGAGAAGGAGTGGAGGAGCTTGCCATGTACAAAATAAGGTGGAGGAAGGAATCCCATGTACTCATTTTGAAGGAAGTGGTTGGTTTTAACCTTGGGTTGGATTGGGCTAACCCAAACCCATTGGGTCATGTGCACCATGTCCCTTAGAGACCATTTAGTCCACTAAGAGGATGCCAAGTGTTCATGAAAAGGAATTGATCAAATTCCAAGTGGTTTTGATTTTAGGTTATCCTATAGCATAGGGGTAAAATAGTCATTTGACCTTGATTTCAGTTTGAACATGTTTGATATGATTGAAAAATTGGTTAGGCCAAGTTTCATTGAATTTGGAGTTGGTTTGATGTGATTTGGCTCATGTTGACCCATTTAGGTCAACTTGGGTCAAGTTGACCATTTGGTAAAATTAGGTCAAACCAAGGGTTGGGTCAAGTTCATATGACCATTTGAAATATTTTGGTAACTTTGGTTTGGTTCAATTTGGTTTTGATTTGGTTTTGGTCCATTTGATTTCATTTAGGTCAAATGGGTCAAGTTGACTAATTTGACCCATTTGACCTATTTGGGTTAGGTCATGGGTTGTTTTATGTTTCATTTGTCATTTGAAATGGATTGGTATCTTTATTTTCAATCAATTTGGTTTACATGGGTTTGGCTCAATTTGACCTTTTAGGTCAAGTTGGGTTCAAGGTCAATTGGGCTAGGTTGGGTCTAGTTGGCCAATTGAGGCTTTGGTCAAGTTCAACAATCATTTTGGAATGAACTTGACTCATTGGTTTCAATCAATTTGGCTTAGATCAAGTTTTGACACATTTTGACTTTTTAGGTCAAGTTGGGTCAACTTAGGTTAAGTGACCAATTGGGTTAGGTTAGGCTCAAATGTTGATTTGGTCAAGTTCAAACATTGATCATGAATTAGTTTTGATCAATTGTTTCAATCAATTTGGCCTATGGTGGATTTTTGGCTAGTTTAGGTTTCATTTTGGCTAAGTGTTGACTTGGTCAATGTTTGACTTAGTTTGACCCAATTTGAGTGATCGATCATCTCATGATGATTGTTGCTCACAATGTGAGACTTTGTTGGGATTAGTTCAATCCAATTTGGGTAGGATTAGAATTTGGCTCAAAAGGGGTACTTTATGTCACTCTGGGTCAAGTGAGCCTATGTGAGTCAATTGGCTTGGTCAAAGCTTGATTTGAGTTTGATTGAACTCACATATGGACTTATGGCTGAAATATAAATCCATTTGCAAGAGATTTGAAGTCAAATGGATTTTGATTCATTTGACGATTTCAAGTTCAAAGGCTGAACAAGAGTTTGACTTGGGTTTGATTTTTTGAATTTAGCTTTGGTTTAGTGATTGAAGTTTGTATTTATATTTGGATTCATGATTGTAGGATTGATTGAATCATGAAGAAAAATCAAGAGTTTGGCTTGATTTGTATTGGATTTGGCTAATTTCAAGAGTTTGACTTGGAAGGCTTAGGTTTTGATTGAATTTGAGTTTGATTTTGGAGTTGGTTTTGTTGTTTGAATTTATATTTCATTTATATATATGAATATAAATGAGAATATAAATGGGTTATGGGAAAATTTCATGAATTTGAAGTGATTTGAACTTGATTTGAATTAAGTCCATAAGGTGGAATCAAAGGGACTTGGGAAATAATTTGGAATTTGGATTTGATTTTTGGGTTTTGGTTTGATTGATTTGAATTTATATTTCATTTATATATGTATATATAAATGAGAATTTAAATGAGTTGTGAGAAAATTTCATGAGTTTGAATTGATTTTGGCTAAGTCAATAAGGGAAATCAAAGTGACTTAGGAAAGTTTTGGAATTTGATTTGGATTTCAATCACGGGTTTCAATCATTTGGAATTAATTCATGATTTAAGAAAATCCATTGAATTGATTCAAAATTTGATTGAGAGTTGAAGTTCATATGAGTTTGGAGTTTGACTTGAAAGAAGAAAGTGAGGATTTGATTCAAGCTATAGGGTAGGCAAATTTTTCTAACACCCCTAAGGCATGACCTATTCCTATGGCTAACTCTTCTAAGTCTCTAGGGTTAGGTTGAGTGTCCACCTAATCACTAGATGTGTCTTAAGTCTAAGGAACCCTTAAAGTCTAAGAGAAGTCCTATGTCTAAGATGGAGGGGTTGAGAGCTCATCCTAAAAATGAGGTCAACAAAGGGCGCCCAATAGGTGTGGTGTGACTGACAAGGTACACCACACGTATTAGTGTTGATTGAAATGATCAACAACACTGAATGATCATAAGCACTAATAGAAATAATCTACTCCTAACCCAAAGTGTAGAAGGAATCTAGAGCTTAGTTCAATGTGACTCTACTTATGTCAAAGACATAAGAGAGGGAAGGAGGAATCCACTAGGGATAGAGTAAGTGAACCTTCTATTAGGGAAGTAGGTTCAAGTCATCCACAAAGGGGATGAGAGGTTTGATTTGTTTAATTTGAGTCTCACTGGGGAGAGAAATTTATTTGATTTGTTTAATTTATTTAAATGTGTTTATTTTGACTCCACCGGGGATAGAAAAGTGAACTCTCCACTGGGGAGGCAAGTTCAAGTCATCCACTAGGGAGGAGGGATTATGAAATCCATTGAGGGATTATAATTCAAGATCGCTGAGGGACTAGAAAGATTTGCATCTCACTGAGGAGAAGTAAATGATTCTGATTTGGATTGATTGATTATTTTATTTATTTCATTGGATTTGTTTCATATTTTTAGAATTTGAGATGGGTCCTGTTGGTTTGTGATGTCTGTGAGAAAGGGGGCTATGATCTACTACATTTACCAATCCAAAGGTAGTCCAAAGTAGGGCTATCTAACCAAAGGAATGTCTTTCAGTATACAGCAGCTGTATTAGGAAGAAAGCATAATAGACTTACATCCTCCAAAGTAGGGACTAGTTGCTGGGGTGATCTATTGACAAGGCAACATATCAAACTCGACCTAGGGCTGACTATTGAGTGAATATCGTTGGGGGACTTAAATCATCTTAAAGATTGTCAAAGATTGATTTTATTTTTTTAGTTTATTTTGATTATGATGAATCCCATTGGTTTGCGATGGACTGCACTAAGTAAGGGGCGATGATGGCCTTGACCTACCTCAAATTTACCAATTCAAAGGGAGTAGTCTACCAACCATAAGGTAGGACTAACCAACCAAAGGAGTGTCTTTCAGTATGCAGTAGTTGTACTAGGAAGAAGCATATTAGACTTATATCCTCCAAAGTAGAGACTAGTTGCTGGGATGATCTATTGGCAAGGCAACAGATTGAACCTACCCTAGGGTTGACTATTGAGTGAATGCCGCTAAGGGACTTAAATCAGCTCAAAGATAGTCAAAGATTGATTTTATTTTTTAGTTTATTTTGATGGATTCCATTGGTTTGCAATGGACTGTATTGAGTAGGGGCCATGAAGGCCAAGACCTAACTAAGATTTACCAATCCAAAAGGAGTAGTCTACCAACCACAAGGTAGGACTATCAAACCAAAGGAATGCCTTTTGATTTTCAGTGGTCAAGTTAGCAAGAAAGCGAGGGGACTCACATCTTCCAGAATAAGGAACCACTGGGGTGATCAGTTGACAAGGTAATAGATTGAACCTGACCTAGAGCTGACTATTGAGTGAATGCCGTTGGGGGACTTTAAATCAACTCAAAGATAATCAAAGATTAATTTCATTTCTTAGTTTATTTTGGTGGATTCCATTGGAGAAGGAGCTTATATTAGCCTATACCTAACTCAGATTTACTGAACCAAAGGGAATAGCTTCCCGGCCGATGGGAGAACTATCCAACCAAATGAGTGTCTTTTAGTTTGCAATGATCAATTCAGGGGAAGAAAGCTCGGGGACTCATATCTTCCATTACAAAAGACCACTAGGGTGATCAGTTGCTTTGGGCAACAAATTGAACTTGACCTAGGTTGCTCATCAGTTTGCGACAGTCATGCTAGAAAGAATGCATCATAGTCTTACATCTTCTAAAGAGGAATGACTATCAGGGCAACTTGCTTGTGGAAAAATAGATTGAACCTGACCTAAGGGCGACTACAGAGTGAGTACCAACCTGAGGATTTATCTTAACTCATGTAGTCAGGCAAATCATATAGGAAGTTCTGCTGACACTGCCCTAAAGATAGGATGCTTGCTTGGGAAAATGGGCCTTTTGGGGGCTTGAATTCCTAATCCATAAGTGAATTAATTTTTATTTGTTTGTTTAGTTTATTTTAACATGGACCCTGTTGGTTTGTGAGGGATCAAACTAAGAAGGAGTTTATATCAACCTAGACCTATCTTAGATTTACTAAAATAAGGGAGAATATGCGCATCCGTTGAACAAATTCTCCAACCACTGGGGTGGCTACTAGGAAAGGGGGACTGTCCAATCCAAAAGTAACCCAGGTAGTGTCTAAATGGGGTCTCAAAGGATGTGATCCAAATAAAATGTCTGCGGGGAGAGGGGCCGCTAAGGGCTTGATCCAAAACCTTGGAGAAGATGACATGGCTAGTCACATATCAAATAGGTATTCAGTGTCCAACTCAAGGAGAAAGCTCAGGGACTCATATTTGCCAAGAGTAATGTATCCATTGGGTGAGTCATTATCAGCATAGCAAACATCAACCAACCTAAGGTGCCCATCAATTTGCAATAATTAGCCTAGGAAGAAAGCTCGTGGACTCACATCTTCCTATTGTGAAATTGATTGCTGGGATAGTCTGTCTCTGGCTCAATAGGTGCTATCTAACCTAGGGTGACTACTAAGTGAATGCCACTGGGGAACTTATATCAACTCAAATGTAGTCAAGAGAAAAGGAGCCTCTGGGGGACTTATCCTAAACCTCAAATATACTCAACCTAGTTAGTGCATGATGGCTAGTTCAAGAAGAAATCTTGGGAACTCACATCTTCTTAAACAAAGTCAACCTGAGGTAGCTTACGGATTGCGTAGTGAAGCCTACCAAAATAATAAGGCACTCATTGGTTTGCAATTGTCAAATTAGGAAGAAAGCATAGGGACTCACATCCTCCAATAAATGACCACTAGGGTGACATACTAGCAAGGTAGCATGTAGACCCGAGCTAGAGTAGCTAATGAGTGAGTGCCATAAGGGGCTTGCTCCCACATTAAAATAGCTTGAGAAGAAAACATGTGTTTGTTTTTGTGCTTATCTTAAAGGGAATAGGATGTTGCTTGGGTTCTCTCACACTATCCTAAACATGCTTGGAGAAATGGGTGAAATGGTGCCACAGATGGCAGCCGAGAATCCCACTAAGAAAGGATGCCACTCGGGTTCTCTTACACCTAACTTAGTTGTGCTAGTTGAAATAGGATGCCTCTTAGGTTCTCTCACACCTATTCTAATAGCACCAAGAGATTATGATTGTGTTGTGAAAAAGGGATAGGATGCCGCTAGGGGACTCTTACACCTATCCTAGACACGTCATGATGGATTCACAAGACAAGCAAATAATGCTTCAAAAGAAGAGAAGATTTTGATGAAATGAATCAAATTTTTGTTGATTGATAGAATTATTTTCAAAACATGATTTTTTATGGGTAATATTTCTTCAAATATAGCTTATTAATTGGAAGCATCAGGTGTTCCCCTTTACAATCAATAAGCTGATAAGATCCTCTTTGGTAGGCCTTCTCTATGACATAGAGGCCTTCCGAAGTGGGTTCAGACTTGCCTCCCATCTTTTAACAGGCAACAATTGGTCTCCTTAGGACTAACACAAGTTCTCCTAGTTGGAAAGACCTAGGGTGGACTAGCTTGTTGTGAGCTTGAATCATTTTGGCCTTGTACAACTCGAGGTTCTAGCATGCTCATAGGCGACTCTCCTCCAAACCTTCGAGCTCTTCTAATCGCAACTTTGCATTCTAATTTATAGTGATCTTGCAACCCAATGCTATCCTTAGTGATGAAAGTTGGACTTATAAAGGTAGAATTACTTCGGACCCATACACTAAGGAAAACATGGTAGATTGAGTTGGAGTTTGGTATGTGGTGCGGTAGGCCCACAAGGCTTCAACCAACTGCTCATTCCACTACCGCTTGTTGTCATCAAAGTCTTCTTTAGTATCTGGATAAGAGTTTTGTTGAATGCTTCTACTAAACCATTTGCTCTGGGGTAGTAGATGGTGGAGTATCTCTAATCTATGCCATGTCTTCTGGAAAAGCTATTGATCTTGGTGCTTTTGAATGTAGTACCATTATCAGATATAATTAGTCGAGGCACCCAGAACCTATATATGATATGATTTCTAAAAAGCTGAAGCACATGCTAAGCTGTGACCTCTTTGAGTGGGATTGCTTTCGCCCACTTGGAAAAGTAGTCAGTGGCAGCTAAGATGAACCGATGCCCCTTGGAAGAAAGAGGATCGATAAGACCAATCATGTTGGTACCCCAACATTCAAATGGCCATGAGGCCAATGTAGGGTATAGAATATTGGGTGGTTGATGTAGGACCAGACTGTGTACCTGACACTGATGGCATCTCCTAACTACATCCATGTAATCTCTAATCATCGAAGGCCAATACTATCCAGTCTCTCTTGATCTTTGTCTTCATCTTCAGACCGGATTGATGCATTTTGCATATACCTAAATGTACCTCGATTATAATGCCATGGGCTTCGTGTTTGTCTGAACAACGTAATCATATTTGATCAAAGGACTGTCGATACAGGGTGCCATCAACAAGATCATAGGAGAGAGCTATCTATTTCACCTGATGGGCTTGTGACATTTCTTGAGGTAGTTTACAAGTGTTTAAATAATCTATGAAAAGTTGTCTCCAATCCAACTCCTTGTCCTTATAGGCAACGACAACCTCCCCTTCAAGAGAAAGTCTCTCGATGAGTTCAGCATCAATAAGGGATAGGACTTGTCTATTTTGGACCCTTATCGGAATGGATTCATCTTCTGGACATGTAAATTCTTTGGAAAGGTTGGCCAAAGCATCTGCTATTGTGTTCTCTACTCAGGGAACCTTGTAGATGGTGAATTCCAGGATTTGGGCCAACAACTTCATGGTATACCCATGGTAATGTCGAAGCTTGGGTTTGAGAACCTTATAGGACCCGACAATTTGATTGATGACCAACTGAGAATCCCCAAAGATGTTGATGCTCTTGACACACACTGTGATAGCTAACTCTATACTGGCAATCAAAGCCTCATACTCGGCTTCATTGTTGGTGTAGGGATTGGAAAGATAGTATGAAAATCTCATCACATCAAAGTCTGGAGTTAGAAGAACTATTCCTACACCTGCCTTTCCTGGAAGAGTAGATCGTGGTGTTTCCCCTTTATGAAAAGAAGCTGCATCATCAAAGTACATCTCCCAAATCACTGATTATCAACCTCCCCTAAGTTCATGATTTTTTTATCAGGGAGATCATCACTAAGCAGAGAATCAATAGGAAGTGGGTGTGAAGCTAAGAAATCTGCTAGTGCTTATCCTTTTACCACACGGAGGGGTATGATTATGATATCAAACTGCGAGAGAATCATGGACCATCATGCCAAACGTTCGGATAGCATTGGCTGTGTTATGAGATACTGTAGTGGATTGGTTCTGGAAATCAAGTTCACCTTATGAGAGAGCATATAATGTCATAGCTTTTGGGATGCAAAGATCAAAGCTAGGCAATGTTTCTCAATAGATGGGTAGTTCGCTTCAGTAGGAATCAGACGATGGCTGAGGTAGTAGAGAGCACTCTCCTTCCCTTCATCGTTGGCTTGTCTTTATTATGTAGAAAAGAGGGATTCTCTATCCATTAACATAATGCACATTCAGTTGTATAAAATACATAAGTGAGTATGATGCCATTATTTTCTACACCAATAACGTAAGGTACAAGACCTACTTAGGGCTACTTAAAGCCTTAGAGCCTGGGATGTCTAGACTAATATACCACTTTTCTTAAATATATGTAAATGTACAAAAGAAAACAAATGGATGAAGAATCATGCAAAAGATTTTGTGTTTGATTTGGATGTATAATTTACATGTGTAATGTGAGGATCCTTCTTAAGTCATAACATGAGGGGTGCATAGGAATAGATTTAAGTAAGTGTTATGTTCTTTTCAAATGAACTATACACTTTGCAAATCCTAGACAAGTCCATGTTAAGAGAAGAGAAGAAAACAACACAAAACACATCTTATGCTATAATCACATGCAAGCTTATAAGTATTTATAAGTAGCTTCACTTCATTCATAATCTTTGATTTATAGGTTTTGAAAATAATTTTTTGATTTAATAGTGACAATAGCCAACACATGCAATTTTTCATAAAAGGAAAACATTTTATTTAATTAATTTTTCAAAAAAAGAGATGAATGCATGGTTTCATATGGCAAACAACATTTAGCATGCTTGGAAAGAGATAAAGTGATGTAAGCATATGACTTCATTCACCCTAATTAATTCCTAATGACAATCCTATGAAATAAGATCATTTAAAGTGAATCAAAAATTTTTAAGGAGATTTTTATTTTTTATTTTTAATTTGATTTGACTTAGGAAATGTGAAAAGAGTTTGCTGATCCTAACCCATTTCCAACATGTGTGAATTAGTTTAGTTTAATTTTAGAATAATTAGGCTGATTTTATGTTTTATTTAGGTTAAGGTGTGAATTAAATCCATTAATTACCCCCTTACCTACACCACTTTATCATAATTAAATAAATAATTATGAGCCAACATATGATATGCAATCACATGGAATTTAAATCAACAATGCACCTAAGAAATAAAGGGTCCTAATGCAATTGGCTCATAATTATTGATTAATTAAGCTAAAGGGTTTAATTAAGTACTTTCATAACCATCCTACACATGTAGTTTGATTATAATTTCTTTTGAATTTTCTTAAGTTATTGAACACCTAAGAATCTACCCAAGAATTTAAAGTGATTAAGTTCTAGAGTGATTTGATTTTGAGTTTAGTTAATTAAGCCATTTAGTGAAATGATTAAATCATTAATCAATTTGCAAATTTATTAAGTCTTTATCCAAATGAAATGAACTTAGGGAAAAAGATTAGAGAAGAAATCTTAATCTCATTCCCTAAGTCCATTCACTGTTTCAAGATGATTAACAAGCTTAATTAATGAATTTATCCCCATTTAATAAGTTAATTAATCAATTATTTAGTGAAGAGAGGGATTAAGGATGAAATGAGCAATTCCCCTAATTAATCCAACAATAAATTCCAAGAAAATCATGGGAGGCAGAGGACATCCCACTAATTAACCCTAGGAAGTTTAAAATTAATTGCTCAAGTAATTAAAGAGTAAGTAGCCTAATTATATTTCTAATAAAACCTAAATTGAGTGAAAGTCACTATTCAAAATTAATTAATTTTAATTTTATATTATTCCTCACTGAATTATCTTTAAAATGAACTTGAGTTTGGATTTTTTAGATTTTTCTACAATTAATTATGATTTTTGGAAGTTTCAGCATTATAAATGAATTAATTAGAGCTAATTAAACCCTTAATCGCATCGAGCCACATGGTGGCAAACGCGACACACTTTCCACGTGGCACGATGAGATAGGTTATTTAAGTCACATCTGCTGGCGAGTTAGTTGGCGACAGATGCAATTTCTCCACGGGCCATCCAATCTAAGATCGAACAGCTACAATTAATCCCATAGTTTAGGCTTAAATTAGAGGGAGATCTAATGTAATTAAATCACAACCGTTCAATCCAATCACACGGAATGGACAGTGTGTGATATGTCTCCTCCCAACCGGCAAGAGACGAATGTCGTTCATCGATCGTTGCTTGATCCGAGCTCACCCGAGTTTGGATGGAGTTCAAACTCACCCCACACCTTCAGGGAAGCACAAGCAATGAATCCGACAGCCAAGATCTAATGGGATTACAATTCCCTTCACAAAGGACCAAGCAATTTTTATCTTAAGATCGGTTTTGAGCAATACCTCGCTGGAGGCTATCACCGACGCTTCCAATGGAGGAGGTAGCTTCGTCTAGTAGAGATGAAGCCCTATTGAAAGTATCAAGCCTTGATTTGAAGTGGATGGCTTGGTTGACCAAGATCCCCTTCAATGGCAATTGACTTCGATCAAAGTCCTCCTTCTCGTTGCTTGGTGACTTGGGGAACAACTTGATTGAGCTCGACGAGGTGCCTTGATGGTGCTTGCAAGTTTAATTTGGGTTTGGTGTAGAATTGGATGAGTTGGAATTGATTTGGATCTCCCCTATTTTAGCTTGAGCAAAATTGAGAAGGAGAAAATGGGAGGAGCTCAGGAATGCTTGCCAAGGCTTGGAGAAGCTTGCTTTCGATTCTTATAGCTCAATCAAATTCCCTCCGGTTTGAGTGGGAATGAGGGAGAGTATATCTCCCCATCCTTGGATTAGATGGTGAAGACCAGAAATGCCATTTTTGATCAATGAAGGAGATTAAGTGATTGGTTTGGGCTATTAGAAACTCCATGTGATTCATTTTAGGCAGAGGAGTGGAGGAGAGGGAGTGCCCATGTGCTTGGTGAGTGTATGGGATGATCCAAATGCTCAATTCCCATTGGAGGGGTTGGTTTGGCCTTGGGTTGGGTCATGGCTTACCCAAACCCATTGGGTCATGTTCACCACCTCCCTTGGTGTCCAAGTGGACCCTATGAGGATGCCAAGTGGCCATGAGAAAGAATTAGCCAAATTTCAAGTGAATTTGGCCATAGGATACCCTTTGACCTAAGGATAAAATGGTCATTTGGCCTTGATTTTGATTTAGATAGATTTGAAATGATTCAAAAATGGGTTGGGCCAAATTTCAAGTGATTTGGAGTTCATTTGGTTTGAATTGGTTTAATTTGACCTATTTAGGTCAAGTTGGGTCAATCTGAGTTAGTTTGACCAATTGGTCAAATTAGGTCAAACCATGGGTTAGGTCAAGTTCAAATGATCATTTGGAGCCTATGGGTATCATTGGTTTGGTTCAATTTGATTTATATTTGGCTTTGATTCATTTAGGTTCATTTAGGTCAAATGGGTCAAGTTGACCAATTTGACCCATTTGACCCAATTCATGGGTTGGTTTAGGCTTGGTTGATCATTTGAAATGTATTGCAAGCTTTGGTTTCAATTAATTTTGGTTTGGTTTGATTTCAAGTTGATTTGACCTTTTAGGTCAAGTTGGGTTCATAGTCAATTAGGCTAAGTTGGGTCTAGTTGGCCAATTGAAGTTTTGGTCAAGTTCAACAAGTGATTTAGAATGAATTTGACCCATTGGTTGCAATCAATTTGGCTTAGATCAAGATTTGACCCATTTTGACTTTTAGGTCAACTTGGGTCAACTTAGGTCAAGTGGCCAATTAGGCTTGGTTTGGCTCAATTGATGGCTTGGTCAAGTTCAATCATTGATTATGGATTGGTTTAGATCAGTGGTTTCAATCAATTTAGCATATGATGGATTTTGGCTAGTTTAAGTTTTATTTGGGCTAAGTGTTGACTTGGTCAAAGGCTAGGTTTGACTTGGTTTGACCTAATTTGATTGATTGATCATCCTAAGATGATTGTTTCTCATAATATGAGGCTTAGACGGGCTTAGTTCAATCCAATTTGGGTTGGAATTAGAATTTGGCTCAAAAAGGTGCTTTAGGTCACTTTGGGTCAAGTGAGCCTAAGTGGGTCAATTGGCTTGATCAAGGCTTGATTCAAGTTCGGTTGAACTCACATATGGACTTATGATTGAAATATAAATCCAATTGCAAGTGATTTGGAGTCAAATGGGTTTTGATTCATTTGACAATTATAAGTTCAAAGGATGAACATGGGTTTGATTTGGGTTAGTTTGATTTGGTTTGATGATTATAGCTTATGTTTATATTTGGACATGTGATTGAAGGAATGATTGTTTGAAGACAAAATCCAAATGTTTGGATTGATTTGAGAATGATTTGGCTAAGTTCAAGGATTTGACTTGAATGATATAAGTTGGATTTGAGTTTTGAATTTAGTTTCGGTTATTTGAATTTATATTTCATTTATATTTGTGAATATAAATGAGAATATAAGTGGGTTATGAGAAAATCTTTTAAGTTTGGAGTGATTTGGAGTTGATTTGAGCTAAGTCCATAAGATGGAATTAAAAGGGCTTAGGAAAGATTCTGGATTTGGAATTGATTCATTATTTGAGAAAATCAGTTGAGTTGGAATTGATTTAAGATTTAATTTGGAATTGATTCATGATTTGAGAAAATCAATTAAGTTGGAATAGATTTAAGATTTGAGTTTGAAGTTTGGATTGAAAGAATGAAGCAAGGATTGGGTTCAAGCTATAGGGTAGGCAAGTCCTCCTAATACCCCTAAGGCATAACCTATTCTTATGGCTAACTTTTCTAAGTCTCTAGGGTTAGGTTAAGTGTTCACCTAATCACTAGAAGTGTCATAATACTAAGGAACTCTTAGTGACTAGAGGAGTCATATGTCTAAGATGAAGAAGTTGAAAGCTCACTCCGAAAGTGAGGTCATCATTGCCATAAATATTTTTAGAAGAGCAAGGAGGCCTTTGCAAGTAAGTCTTAGCTGGCAAGTTCAAAGAACAAACTGACAACTCTTGAAGCCAAGCACAGGGACCTACAGGCTAAGGCTACTTGCCAAGAAGAGGAGAAGGAGAGGCTGTCCATGGAGCTTACTCACTTATGGAGGTGAAGAGAGAATTGAAGGAGAAACTCTCGCGTCAAACTAAAGAGTTTAAGAAGAGAGAAGCTGAGTTCATTGGGTTTCTCGATTCTGATGATTACCAACAGGTTTTGCAGCAAAAGTTCAAGGATGATGCCCACTTTGTTATCGCCAAGTTGGTGAAACATGATAATCTTGATGCAAAGTTTTTTGAATTCTCTAATATACTCACATTTGTAGATTCGGATGATGACAACAAGAGTAGTTTAAGTTGACATAACCTTTTCTCCTTCATTTGCCTATAAAAAAATTTGGCAAGTAAGATGCTTGTATCTTATTTGCTTAATTATAAAAATATTTTATATGAAATGAAACTCATAAGTACATTTCTAGTCGAGTATACTTATCTTCATAGTGACTAGATTTATTTCTTTATTGAGTATTTCTGAATGAATGTTTTGTTATTATGCTGATACTTATTGGTGATGTGCGAAAAGCCCTGTTTATAAGTTAGAATATCTAGACACTGATTAATAGAAATGTACTTCGGTGGTCGCTTTACTCTTGTGAGCTTATGTATACTCGTTAGATTGATACTCATTCATTGATATGTGAATATGCTTATGACGTTGACAATTTGAGAGAATATTCCTTAAATAGTCTTAGCTAATCTATTTATACTCATTAGGATGATAATCTCTTGTAAAATGAATTGGCTTATGGCTTAGAATATTTTGAGTTATTAATTAATAGAAAGCACTTCTCTAATTGGTCGCTTTAGTATTGTGAGTTTATGTATACTCGTCAGATTGATACTCATTTATTAATATGTGAATTACTCTACATATGACTTAGCAGGTTTATCATGGATCACATTGGAGCTCATTCCTTACATAGTCGCCCTTTTTGAGGGTTACCCTTGACTTGCAAATTAGGATAATTCATTTTTTTATTTGTTGTTGACCTCACAGAGTGTCGGTCTTACACTATAGTCGCCAATTGTATGAAGTGTTGGTTTTTAGTTGCCAACCAGGAATGTTGATCTTTTTTTAATTTAGTTGCTGACTTCATGAGGTGTCAGTCCTACACTATAGTCACCAACCATATAGAGTGTTGGTCTTATTGGGTTGCCGACTAAGAGAGTTGGACTTTTGTTTAATTTAGTTGCTGACCTCACGAGTTGTTGGTTTTACACTATAATCGCCAAGCGCATGGAGTGTGAGTTGCAAACTAGGAAAGTTGGTCTTTTCGAGTTTAGTTGTTGACCTTATGTGGTGTTGTCTTACGCTAAGACTCTTGAGGATGGATTGTCAGACTAATCTTCTCAAGTATTCGGATATCCTACTTAGGCTTTCGCTACTCGGCGAGTGGGACTTTTCCTTAGGACAAAAATGGTACCGAGCATATTGAGTCATCAAGTAGCTCCCTGAGTATTGTTACATTAAGGGTATGCTTTGCTTGATAACAGTATTTCTTAGGCCAAGAATGGCGCACTAAGTACTCGGATCTATTATGAAGCTATGGCACCCAATATGGGGAGTCAATTGGTTATTTAATGAATTTTAAAAATTAAAACTTAATTTTAAATTTTATAAAAATTTTAGTTGCAAAGAGTTATTGAATATATTTTAACAAGTAAGCAAGCAACCAAACAAGTAAATAAAAGTGCAAAAAAAAAAGACAGAAGGAAGAAATATTTTACATGGTTCGGCCAAACCCAAAAATTAGCTTATATCCATGCCTAGTCACCTTGATTAGAAATTCACTGATCAAAAAGTGATTAACCCAACATCCCATACTTTCCTACATCGAGCAAGTACAACCCCAACTCCATACTTTCCTACAATAGGCAAGTACAACCCCAATACTTTTACAAGAAAACAACAACAACAACAACAACAACAACAACAACAATAACAACAACAATAACAACAACAATAACTACAAGCCTTAATCCCACTAAGTGTGGTCAGCTACATGAATCCTTCATCTCCATTGTGTCATATTATGTGTCAAATTCTCATTTAATTCAAGTATACTAAGGTTATTTTCTATACATCTTAGCCAAGTATTTTTAGGTCTACCTCTACCTTTCTTAACATAAGGAAAATCTAATGCATCTACTCTTCTAACTAGCTCATCGGACGGCCGACGCTTTATGTGGCCAAACCATCTAAGGTGACTCTCTCTAATCTTATTTGCCACTGGAGCTACTCCAACTTTTTCCTGAAAATACTCATTTTGCATTTTATCTCTAAGAGTAAAGCCACTCATCCACCTGAGCATCCTCATCTCTGCAACACTTAACTTAGTCTCATGATTCTCTTTTATTTGCCAATATTCTGCACCATAAATCATTGCAGGTCTTACCACCATCTTATAAAATTTTCCCTCAAGTTTAAGCGATACGTTTCTGTCACACAACATGCTAGATGCATTCCTCCACTTCAACCATCCAACTAGAATTCTACTAATAGCATCTCCATCTATTTCAATATCATTTTGAACAATAGTGCCTAAATATTTGAATTGCTCAATCTTTTTAATGACTTGTTCACCTAATGTCACAACACTGCCACTATAACTTCTACAACTAAAATTACACTCCATATATTCAGTTTTAGATCTACTTAAACGAAAACCTTTAGACTCTAAGGTTGACCTCCATAATTCAAGCATATCTTGGACTCCCTCTCTAGTCTTATTAACAAGAAGAATGTCATTAGAAAAAAGCATACACCAATGTACATCTTCATGTAAATGCTTAGTAAGAACATCATAACTAAAGCAAAAATATAAGGGCTTAAAGCTAATCCTTGATGTAATCCAACTGAAATAAGAAGATATTTTGTCAATCCTCCATGTGTTTGGACACAAGTAACAGCTCTAGTTGTATGTTTAACTCTCAATTCTAAAAAAATTTTACTTCAACCAATTATTACACAATGATAAGATAACTAAAGAGAAGAGCTAAAGATTTATAGGATGTTTATAAATGCTTTATAAATATGTAAAGAGAAATATAATCTTGAGTTCAATATAGCCTTTATAATAAGGTTATGAAAACTTGCATAAAGTAAGTGAACAAGAATTTTAAAATGACTTCCATAAAATGAAATATAAGAACCTTCGAATCAAAGAAACTTCAAAGCAAAATCAAAAGATGTAAATCACTTATATCAAATCAATCCATTCAAATTACTTGACTATGAATGAGAACATACTAAAGATGAGTATAAACTTTAAAGAATATGAAACTTTTTCATTCAAAGACAAGCCAATGGATCTTGATCTATGATCAAAGAAGAAATTTACAAATTCAAAGGAATAAAATGAAATTAAAGTTCTGACTCAAGTCTTGATCTATGTTCAAAAAAGAAGTTGACTTGATCTTGAACCTTTCAATGACTTGAAAAGAATCTTGAATGAAGTTGAAGAGAGCCTCCACTTATTGATTGGTGAAGATGAGAAGCAAGGATATGGTCTCAATCAACAAACCTTCAAGGATCATAAAGCAACGGTCTTGGCTATGGTAGAAGCAAGCAAGGATGAAAAAAATTTGGAGATTGCTTCAATGATATCCTCATGCAAGGTTTCGACCAAGGGAGAAAACTATGAAAGATGGATGAGAGCTTTAGTACCTAGAAATGAAAGAACCTCCAAGAATCCAAATTATAAGAGGTCGACCTAGTGAGAGACTCAAGAAGAATTCAAGTGGATTAGAGTCCCCTTTTTTAATAAAGTTCAAACCAACAGGTTCGACCAATGCTTAAAGAAGAATGAGAGGAAATTTAATTTAGTAAGAACATGAATTTTGAATTCAAAAGCACATGGATGAATTCTTATAGGGTTGGCCAAGGTTGAGTAATGAATGATGAGGCTTCTTAGCATATAGGTGTTTAAGCCAAATTAGAAAGTGTCCAATGAGGCTCACGACCAAGACAAGAATAGGAGGGAAACCAATTTAGGAAAGATTTTGAACATATGATCCTATGGAGGATGTGGCTTATCAAAGTATGTTAGAGTTGGGTCCAAGGAAGGATAATTCGACCAAGGCAATTGAAGCAAGATTAAGGAGGATTGGAAGGGAAATAAATAAAATAAGTATTTTAGTTAATTGAATGCATGCACTAAATTTTGAATTTATAAAAAAAATCAAGCTATAGGGGTCAATCAAGAGGTTTTCAAATTGAGTTTCAATCAATTCACTTGATGGTTTAATTAATTAGTTAATTAGATTCAATTAAGGCAAGTTAACGGAATTAATTTAAATAAAATAAGTCAAGGAAAAATCAAGAATGATTTTCGATCAAGGCTTCTTTCCATGAGGGAATCAATTTGCAATTAATGTGATAATTAATTATAAATCAAGAGAGAATATTTAAGAGACTAGTAATAAAAATAATTTAAATATATTAAGGGTGCCAGCCACAAATAAATTACCATAAAAGGGATATAATGAAAGTAAATTAATTTAAGATGTAATATGAAAACCATGAAACTTTTGATAAGAAAGAGAAAATAAAAGGTTAGGAGAGAGAAAAAGAATAATTAAATTAATTTAATTCTCATGCCAAAATAAGTGGATAATTTGTAATACCAAGCATGAAAATAAGTTAATGAAGTGTGAAATAAATTCAACCCATTTTAAGACATAATGGATAAGGCTTAATCTCGTGCAAGTACTCAAATTATCTAAAAAAGATAATTTAAGATGATCCAAAATATCATGTAAATAAAAAATAAAAAATTCTGCAAAAATTTAAATGAATGATATGAAATTATTTAAAAAATTATTTTTTTATTATTGAGCTCTTATTTATCTTATTATTGTATAACCTATAAAGATTCTCAAACTATCTTAGTCCAACTGATCTCGACTTTCCAAATTTGATTGAACTTATTGAGTCTGGTGAGCTTCCTGAAACACATAAAAGAAAATATTAGTTTCATCCAATCATATGCTTGCTATCATTAAAATCAATTGCATAAATAATAAGGTTCATGTAGTCAACAATCTCCACCTTTTTTGTGATGACAAACCTTTGTTGGTACTGTTTAGAGATGAAGGTGTAAAGTGAGCTTTCATCTTCTTTTAAGCAAAGATTCATATAGATAATATATCAACTCTTGTAAATATAGATTAAACAAACTTTTAAAAAAATTGAAATGAAAATATGTAGCAAAGTAAAATTAAATAGTTAAGTAAAACATGTAGTAGTAACAAAACAAAATAGAACCCCCTAAATATATGCATATTTGAAAAGAAAATTTTGAAATACAATAATGATAAAAAAAATTCAAAAGACTAACATACATATTTCTCCTTTTTGGTAGTAAAAAGATGCACACCAGTAAAATATGCTAAAACTAAGTTTTTTTTAAACAAATGGATCTAACAAGCCAATAATAATTCTTAAAGTACAAAAGTGTACTTCAGGTAAAGGTTTTGTAAAAATATCAGCAATTTGCAAATTAGTACTAAAAAATTCAACATTAACATCTCCTTTACAAACATGATCCCTAATAAAATTGTGTCTAATCTCAATATGTTTGGTCTGTGAGTGATGAATAGGAATTTTAGTTAAAAAAATAGCATTAATGTTGTCACATCTAAAAAGAATATGTTTTAGCCTAATGCCAAAAGTCTTTTAATTATTACTTTAACTAAATAACCTGAGCAACACCACTTCTAACAGTTATGTACTCAACTTTAGTAGTAGAAAGGGCAATAAAATTTTGTTTTCTACAGGACTAAAAAATAAGAGATGATGAACCTAAAAAGTTGACATTTGCTCAATGTCATGTTCTTATCTATTTTGGAACCTACAAAGTCAACATTAGAATAAGCAACTAAATTACATGACAAGAAATTTTTAAGATACCACAGACCTAACTTAGAAGTGTGTATCAAATAATGAACTATACTCTTTATTGTAGTTAGATGAGATTTCCTAGGAGCAGCCTAAAAATAAAAACACAAGAAAACATCAAACATAATATTAGGCCTTCTACTAGTAAAGGATAAAAGTGAACCATCATTCTCCTATAAAGTTTTTTGGTCAACATGTTTACCTTATTCATCTAAGTTCAATCTCGTGGAAGGGCTCATGGGGGCTTTACTAGATTTGAATCTCTTCATATCAAAGCTTTCAATCGAATCATTTGTATACTTAGTTTGATAAATGAATGTGTCATTTTCTTGTTATCTCACTTGAGGACCTAACAAAAACTTAAGTTCTCCTATCATACTCATTTTAAATTCCGTACACATCAAAGATGAGAACTCAACACACAAAGATTCATTTGTACTTTCGAACAAAATATCATCCAAAAATATTTGCACAATAATCAACTCATCACCTATATTTTTAAGGAAAAGGGTGGTGTCTACTCTACCATTTCTAAACCCATGGTCAATAAAGAAACTATTCAATATATCATACTAAGCCCGAAAATCCAATTTTAAACAATATAAAAGTTTTCTTCAATTTCAATACATGATCGAGAAAATAAAAGCTATGATACCAATTATAAAGAAGCTATGGCACCCAAGAGAGGGGTGAATTAGGTGTTTAAAAAATTTTTCAAGTTAAAACTTAATTTTAAACTTTATAAAAAATTTAGTTGCAAAGATTTATTGAATATATTATAACAAGTAAGCGAATAACCAAGCAAATAAACAAATGTGCATAAAAGAAAAAGACTAGAGGCACAATGATTTTTATGTGATTCAGCCAAACCCAAAAATCGGCCAACGTCTACACTTAGTCACCATTACTAGGAATTCACCAATACACCTAATCTCCCATACTTTTCTATAGTGAGAAAGTACAACCCCAACTTCATACTTTCCTACAATGGCCAAATTCAACCTCAATACTTTTATAATAAAAGAAAGAAAGAGGAAAGTACAAGTTGTATGTCTAACTCTCAATTCTAAAATTTTTTTGCTCTTAACCTAATACTACACAATGATAAGATAAATAAAGAGGAGCACAAGATTTATGTGATGTTTATAAATGCTTTATAATTATATAAAGAAAAATTCAATCTCGAGTTTAATATAGCCTTTATAATAAGGTTATAAAAAATTGCATTAAGTGAACAAGAATTTTAAAATCACTGCATAAAATGAAAAGTAGAAAACTTTGAAATCAAAGCAACATCAAATCAAAATCAAAAGATTTAAATCACTTATATCAAAATCAATCCTTTTAAATTACTTGACTATGAATGAAAGAGACTAAATAAGAGTACAAACTTTAAAGAATATTAAACTTTTCATTCAAAGACAAAGCAATGGAATCATCAATTCAAATAATTAAAATTTAAATTAAAGTTCTTACTCAAGTCTTGATCTATGATCAAAGAAGAAGTTGACTTGATCTTGAACCATTCAATGGCTTGAAAAAGATCTTGAAAGAGGTTAAAGAGATTCTTCACTTGATGATTGATGAAGATGAGAAGTGAGGAGATGGTCTCAATCAATAAACCTTCAAGGATGTTCAAGCAAGGGTTGCGGCCAAGGAAGAGCAAGCAAGGATGAAGATAATTTGCACTTTGCTTCAATGAAATCCTTATGCAAGGATTCGACCAAGGGAGAAAACTATGAAAGATGGATGCGAGCTTTAGCACTTAGAAAATGAAAGAACTTCCAAGAATCCAAATTGCACGTGGTTGGCCTAGTGGAGAGACTAAAAACAATACAAGTGGATTCGAGCCCCCTTTTTTATAAAGTTATAAACCAATAAGTTCGGCCAAGGCTTGAAGAAGAAGGAGAAAGAATTTAACTTGGTAAGAACTTAAATTTTGAATTCAAAAGCACATGGTTGAATTCCCATAGGGTCAACCAAAGTTGTGTAATGAATGATGAGGTTTCTTAGCATATAGGTGCTTAAGCCAAATTGGAAAGGGTGTAATGAGGCTCATGGCCAAGTCAAGGAAGAACAAGATGGAAACAAATTCAAGAAGGATTTTGAACATATGATCCAAGAAAGGATGTGGCCTATCAAAGCATGTTTGAGTTGGCCCCAAGCAAGGATAATTTGGCCAAGGCAATTGGAGAAAGGTTAAGGAGAATTGGATGGAACATAAATAAGGCGAGTATTTGAGTTAATTGAACACATGCTATAAAATTTGAATTCATAAAAAATTAAAGCAAGAGGGGTCAGTTAAGAGGTTTACAAATTGAGTTAAATCAAGTCACATGATTATTTAATTAATTAGTTACTTAGATATAATTAAGGCAAGCCAATGGAATTAATTTTAATAAAATAAATTAAGAATGATTTTCAACCAAGGCTTATTTTCATGAGGGAATCAATTTATTATTAATGTAATTATTCATAATCAATCAAGAGAGATTAATTAAAAGACTTTTTAAGTAATAAAAATAATTGAAAACAATTAAGGGGGCCGACCACAAATAAATTACCATAAAAAGGATTTAGAAAAGAAAGTAAATTAGTTTATGATGCAATATGAATTTAAACTTAAAAAAGTTAAATTAATTCAAAAAAACTTAAAATAAATTAATTAAAGTGAATGTGGGACGGCCACATCATGCGAAAATAGATTTGATTAAGCTAGGAAACAAAATAAAATAATTTTGAGTATTTTTACATTAATTTGGGTTTGAATAAAAAATTTCAAACCTAAATTAATCCTAAACCATTGATCAAAATGATTTGAAACTTTGGGGAATTGTAATTCGTGTTAAGATAAACATTAAGTGAATTTTTCAAAATTTATTGAATAATAAATATAAATAAATAAAAATTTCAATCCTAAACCTTAATTTTAATTAAAAATAAATAAATTAAATATGAATAAAATAAATTAGGAAGGCATGAAAATAATCTAAAACGTGATAACATACCCTAATGAACTTAAATAAACTATTAAAACACACTAAAACTTAGTAAATCACAAAATGACCTAATTTAGCAATAATGAAATTAATTAATTCAAATAATCAACTTCAAATTAAATAAATCATAATGGATCAACCAAAACTCCAAAAATTATAAATAAATTTTCCTTGGATACATCTTCGAGAGGGGAATCAAGGAAGACTAAACCTCTTAAATAATTCTTATTAAATTAGGCTTAATTTAGGTTTTTAATAAAATAATCTAAATCTTAATTAATCTCAAATTACATATCTGATCAAGGTGAAATTTTAGGGAAATCAAATTAGCAAGGAACCCCACTTGCCATAAAACTTTCATACCTAATTGACCTTTTGGATTCTGAATTCTTGAATTTCAAAATCTCTAGGTCAATTTAAAGAAAATAATAAATCATAACAATCATAAAAATTATAAAATTCATAATACAAATTTAAAACATCATATTTAATGTCATAACACTTAAATAAAAATATCCAAGCAATCTAAAAGTAAAGAAACTTAATTAAATATGAGTTAAGGATTAAGAATAACTTATGAAATAGAATTTAATTACATTCCAAAATTAATGATCAATTAAACCATGATAAACCCATTAATAAACTAAAATATAAAATTCATTAACCTCTGAACTTTATAATCTATCAACATATTAATACATTAAGGACATTTAATTTAAGGAATAAAGTGGCTACAAATGTAAATGTGAAAGATTAAGTTTAATTGAACTTAAAATGACATAAAAGTTAAAGTAACCTAGGGTAAGTTTAATTCACATAACATAATAAAAACCCTTAAACTTCTTAGGTCATGATGAATAAGAAAAATCACATTATACCACATGATATAAAGAACTTTTTTAAATAACATAATTATCATTCCCTTTAAGTTAATTGAAATGAATTGAACTATTCCATAGTACATAACTTGGAATCAACCATTTTAATCTAAGTTCATTAATAAGCATTAGAAAAATTAATGAAATGAATAAATTGAAATAAGGAGATCAAAATAATAAAATTTGAATAATCAATTAAAGATGATACATATTATACAAATGGGTAAATTGAATAATATTAAACTTAAGATTGAATGTAAGTTTACTTAAGTTAATAAACATCAACAAAATAAACAAATGAAATTAACTTAGAAAATAAACATGACAAATACATCCAAATTTAATAAGTAAACTAAATCATTCTAAAATTAGTTGAACAAAAATAAACATATAAAATGAATTTAAATCAATGAAACATAAAGATGAAAGATAGACCATAAAGTTAAATGAAAACAAACACAAAGGTTTAACCTAAACTAAACATAATAATACTAATGAACAAAATGAAAAAGAGTGAAACACATTAACTTAAATATGTTTGGTTGGCATAATGAACACATATTAAACAAAAATAAATATGAATATAAACATTAACAAAAGGAATCAACAATAAATCAAATAAAAAAGAAATTAAAAGAAGAATCAAATTTTAAAAAAATTAAAATTACAAACTTAATTCAAATCAAATCATCTAAATGAATTTAAAAGGAATTAATTAAGATACTTAGGATTTTAGTTAGACTTTTAGAATGAATCTTCATTTTAGGATGAAGGTTTCATTTTATTAGGATTTAGGTTGTTGAATAGAATGGGTTCCACCAAAAATGAAATCTATTTTATTCGTCATTCTTTAAAACTTAATCTCACTTTAACATAAAATGCACCTAAAATGAAAAGAAAATCATAAACTCATTAAGTCACTTAAATTAAAACCACCTACGGTAAATTAAATCAAATGAAGTTAAAAGAATTAAAATAAAAACTTTTATAATCAGCATCATATGGTATATAGTTTAGATACCTGAGATCGCATGACTATTGCTTCGAAGGAGGTCTTGATACCTCAAATCTTTGGTATAGTAACGACATGTACCTTTGAAGCAAAATTATAAAAATTTTAAAGTATACAAATTAAATTAAATTGAAAATTGGAAACTTAAATTGAAACTGAAACTAAAAAGGCCTAGCAATGCTTTGCCACGTAAACCCCCATTCTTCATACACTAGATCATTAGTTCATGGACCCTAGACTTAGGTTAGGTCATTCTATGATATTCTATGATACTGTGATGCTATGATGTGAAATGCCTTTTTTATTATTTTGTAGTGTACTATTTTAAACTAGATGATTAGGATTGATTATCATTAGTCTAGATGGCAGGACATTATTTTTAGAATTAACCTTATTTTTTGTAGGGGGCTGTGCTAAAAAGGATAGCTATAAACTAAATTATAAAATTGTTGTTTGCTTTGCAGGTGCTGAATAGTCCCTTAGCATAACCTAATAAGACAAGTGGGCTTGGCAAGCTAATGCTAAGCTCATATGTTTGTAAAATATAACTATTGTGTGTTGTTTTTATTTTCCTGACATCTATTATGTAGGGTGAAGATTTTATTTATTTATTTTGAAATGTAAAATTGAGCTTAAAATGAGGTCTAAGATTATCAGAAGCTGGCCCTACCAGCAGATGGGTGCAGAGGTCCCTTGTGAATCCCAATGGAGATCCTTTAAGAAGGAGACAGTCTTGGAAAGAAGACCCATAGATCTAAACTTTATTTTTTTAGGCTGGGTTGTATAAGAGTAGAGCTCGGTTCTCTATTTTCTCTTTTTTTTTGGGGTGTACAACAGTACCCGACTACATTGGCCTATTTATTAATTTAAAAATAGACTAATTTATTTTGGGTGCATAATAGAATCAACCTATTTTTTTAGATTTCTTTATGTGCTATGTTTTCTATGATGGATGATTAGATGATTAGGCTCTTAAGAAAAACTAAATTTTCTACACAATCTAAATCTAAACACCTTAAATAAAAAAAAGAAACTTGAAGCTTCATATAAATTAAAGACCTATGAATAACTTAAAATCAAGTGGAAACAATTAGCTTGTGTGAATGATGTTATCATATTGTTCTAACTCTTGAATTGGGCACTTCACTCATTGCACATAAGGTACATCTAACCTATGAGAATAATTGCCTTCTTGGGGAAGTCTGTCTTCACTTATTAATTTGGTCCATGACCACTTCTAATTGCATGACATTTTGGCATAAAATGCATACCTCAAGAACTTAAATGAATCATGAGTCAAAACATCTAAAAGCTAGAAAATGTACATTAGTTAGTTCATTTCTACCCTACATGATCTTAGGGATTAAGGAGTGAGTCTAGGTTCTTAGATTCTTTCCTAAAATGCAATAGCCCAACCATCTTGCATACATGATACTTGGCATCATGAATTCAAAATGCACTTAAGTGGTGTTAGCTGGTGCCCTTCCAAGTAGGTTATAAGTCCAGAAGAGTCAGGGATAGGTTTCCTTTCTCAAATAAGAGAAAGAGTCGATAATTCCCAAAAGTGAAACTAGGTTGAGCATCTAATTTATTAAAAACATGTATAGACTTAGGTTCTGAAGCATACTCCTCGAGTAAGTCATTAACCCTAGGCACTTCAGCAGTCTTATGTTGCTAGAATCTAAGCCCTAGATTTCTAATAAAATTCCAACTTGAAATTCTATTTAAATTCTAAAATTTAAAGCCCAATGATAAGATAGTTGAAATGCTTATTGGGCATCCCAATATCAATAGGCATTTCTTACTTCATCTCAATTGGCTTCCAAGAATAAGTCTTTTCACTTTGGAACATTCTCAATTAAAATTTCAAATTATCATTTCCTTTGAAACTACCTTAGAAATTCTATAGAAATAATAACTTATTTCTTTAATCAAGGGTATTCTTAGGAAGCAGTCCTCCATTCTTAAAATATAACTAACTATAAGGGCTTGACCATATAGGGAACCACAAACCCAGTTTAAAATAATCCTCATTCTACTTTTCATGTAGTTCAGGAGAAAACTCTTATATATTAAAGACCCATTAGCCTTAGGAGTCTTTTATTAAATGATCCAATCAATTATAAGATAACATGTTTATCTTCTGAGATAATATATTTACTCTTTAATGACGCATTTTATTATCCTAATAAGAAATTCCTAAAATCCTATATGGTGTCATAAATTTTTCCCATAATACCCTTACATCAAAATTCTGAAGGTGAGTGTCCTTCCTCTTGAATGGCTACCGCACTCACCAAAATAGATTTCCTCAATTACTTCTTTTTTCTACCTCTTTCACACATCTAAGGTTGAGAGAGGTTGCCAACCTTGAGAATAGCTCTCCTCCTATCAATAGGTATTGAGCTACTCTGATTTTGAACCTCCTCAAGTCCTTAATGACTTCTCCAATTTCACTAATTTGTAAGTAGCTTTAACAGGTCAACCCAGGTTAGCAAGTATTCATGATTTATCTATATTAACTCTTTTTCTTCAATACTTAGTTGGGATTTGGATGATTATATGCTCCTTGAGTTTGCTAATCCTAGATATTAGGTCAATGAGTTATTTTTCTTCTCTAAAAATTTGCTCAATTTTAAAATATTCTAATTGTCTAATCTCTGCTTTTACTTAGGCAAATATTTTATCAAAGACTCTTCTCAAACTTCAAATTCTCCATTAACTTTTCTTACCATGAGTTATGAGTCTGAATAAGCTACTACATTGGAGCTCCAAATCCTCTACCAAATCTCAACCCAATGAGTAAAGCTTCATAATTTGCTTGATTATTTGTCACCTTAAAGCCAAATTTAACTGATTGTGTTATGGTGTTCTATGATAGACTCTTTAGTACTATACTTGCTACCATATTTGGTTTGTCAAAAGAGCCATCATCGATGTATAGTCACCACAAGGGCTCTGAGTTAACAAGAATATCCCGTGAGCTGCTCAAGTCAACAAGAAAATCTGTGAGTGCTTGAGCTTTGATTATGGTTCAAGGCACATATGATATGTTGAACTTGCTCAATTCTATGGACCACTTGAGCAATCTTCTTGAGTAATCAGGCTTAGTGAGCACATATTTAAATGGGTTATCAATTATAACTTGTATAGAGTGTGCCTAAAAATAAGGTCACAGTTGCCTGGTTAAGGTGATTAATGCGAGTGTGAGTTTCTCCATGAGTGGGTAGTTTAGCTCAACACCTTGCAAAGATATGCTAACATAATAAATGGGCCATTATTTTCTACCATCTTCTCTAATTAGGGCTAAGCTAATTAAGTCTTCTCCCACTTTTATGTACAACAATAGGACTTATCCCTTCTTTGGGCTCTATAATAAAGGAGGAGATGTGAGTAAAGTCTTTAAGTCATTAAAGGATTTTCACATTCTAGGGTACACTCGAACGTCTTCAATTCCCTGAGAACCTTGAAAAATGGCAAGCATTATTTTCTAGCTTTTGAGATGAACTTGTCCAGTCTTGCTACTCATTTAGTAAGCCACTATACTTCTTTCATATTTCTGGGTGAGGGCATGTCGAGTATAGCCTTCACCTTGTGTGGATTCACTTTTACTCTTTCAGGGGTAATAAGAAACCCTAAAAACTTTCTTGCTCCTACACAAAAAATGCACTTCAGAGGGTTAAGGAACTTGTTGAACCTTTTAAGTGAGGAAAATGTCTCTTTGAGATCTCGAATATACTACAATTATGACTTACTTTTGACTAGTAGGTCATCAACATAGACTTCTATATTTCTTTGCTTCTACTCTTTGAACACTTAATCCACAGCCTCTAATTAGTTGCTCTTATATTTATTAGTACAAAAGGCATAACTCTATAACATTATAGTCCTTTAGCAGCAATGAAATTCATTTTCTTAGAGTCACATCTAAATTTTATGATATACTGAAATGCATCTTGGAAACTCATCATCGAAAATCTAATCATCGAGTCCACAAGCTTGCCTATTTGTGGGAGAGGGTACACGTCCTTCAAACATGCCGAGTTTAAGGTAAAGTCGACATGCATCCTCCATTTGTCTCTTGACTTTTGAACTATCACTACATTAGACACTCATTCAAGAGTATTGAACTTCTCTAATGAAATTAGCTTTGAACAGTTTAGTGACTTCTTCCTTGATTGGATCGATGAGTATAGCTTCTATTTTTCTCATTTTTTGCTTAACAAATTATGCATCTGCGTGAGCATTCAAGTGATGACAAGCAATGTTGATGTCAATGCCTAGCATCTCCAATATTATCTAGGCAAACACATTTATATTGCCCATTAGAGTTTAAACGAGGGCTTCCTTATGCTTGGGCCAGAAAGCTGAGATGATCTAATGCTCACCCATTACCTTGTACAATTAAAATTTCTTCTATTTCCTCAATGAATTTGATTCCTATTCGAGTTAGTCCAGCTGCAGCACTTCGTATTCCCTACTCAACCAGCTAATGGCTTTCAAGTAGCACGTGTAAAATTGGTTAAGGTTTTCTTTGATGAAAATCTCTTCTGCTCTGGCGGGGATTTTGATGGCTACATTAAATGTCAACACCACTACTCTAAATTTGTTAAGTATAGGTTGATCAAAGATAGCATTATAAGTAGCGGGGACCTCTATTACTATGAAGATGGCCATGGCTATGAAATGTTTCTTGTCTTCTCCCAAAGTGATGGGGAGAGTAGTCATCCTTTCATTTTATCTTCGCTGTCCTAAGAAATAGTACAATGGTCTACTAGTGGGCATGTGTTTGGAATTCACTAAGCCCAATTTATCAAAGAATGATTTTAATATAATATCGATTGTGTTTTTTGTGTTAATCAAAAGACTTCCTACCTAGTTTGGTGATCAAGGTGGTCACAACAATTGTGTTGTTGTAGGGATTCCTAATAACAAATCTATCTCTTCCAAAAAAACTCATTAGCATGATGATAACAGAGGGTGTTCGCATCATGTCTACTATGTTCACTTCTCTAGATCATAATCTTTTCATGCTCTCCTTCATAGAGATGTCACCATTGCCTTTAAAGATAACGTGTATGACTCCAGCAATGTGAACAGTATGCACAGGTACAAGCTCATTACTAACATAGATGACTTCTTTGTCTTCCTCCTAGTGAACTCCATAAGTTTTCCTACTTTTATCAACTCATCCACTAGACTCTTCAAATGGAGATGCTCCTCAGTGTCCTGACCATGATTATGGTGGTAAGCATAATACCTCGGCTAGTCATGCACTCATCAGCATTCATTATTGGTGGTCATTTAAAATAATCTTTATTTTGGATATCCTCTATAAGCTCTACCATTGACACTCTTAGAGGATTCGCTATAATGAGTTGAGCATAGTAGGCCACTAGATGATGAGTAGCCAAATTAATAAAATCTCACCCTAGCACTTTTGTCGCCTTCTTTTACTTGTTCTTTGCCTTTGATATTCTTTCCTGGGTAGTCACTCTGAAGGCCTCTTTAGCTAATCTTTTATTTTAGCCAATGATATCGGTTGGATCACTTCATTATACTCTTTAGTATTAACATGATTGTTTGACAGCTCCAGTAGTTCGATGATTATCTTTGGTTGTTAAATCCCTAAGGCATACTTGAAGGGCCCCACATTTAAATTTTGACCAAGTGCTACTTAAGCAACTGTGAGTTTTAGATCTTTGACTTCTAGCATCTCTTGCTAGAAGCAAGTGATAAACTTCTTTAGGGACTCGCCAGACTCCCACCTCCTCTGCAAGAGAGCTTGTGAACTTTTCAGTAACTTTTGAGTGTTGTTAAATTGTGTGGCTAACATCCCTTTGAAGTTAGTGAATGATGTGATGACTCATAAAGGAAGGTGTGAGAACCACCTTATGGCCGACTCTTTGAAAGTGGTGAAAAAGAATCGACACCTCATTACATCATCTAAGTCTAGTAGTGATGTGGTCGACTCAAAGTATGTTATATGGTCGGTGGGACCTATTCATCCTTTATATGATTTAAGATACGAGATCTTGAACTTATGAGGAGGGAGAGCTTCTGTAATCTTTATAGAGAAAGCATTGGTAGGTTGTGGCTACTTCTTTAACACACCCTCTTCTTCACTAGTTTGTAAGATTTATCCTTTAAATCAAAGATTTTGGATGGATGAGAGTTGGGGATCCTAGATGAGTGTCTTCTTTCTCGCTAAGTTTGATGAGTTGTTGATCCCGTGGATTCTTCATTCTCCTTTGGCTTGGGCTCTTCATGATGTGGTTTTTTATGGCCGCCTTCACAAGGTGAGTGATCATGTCCTTTGTGTCACACAAATTTTACTAAGCTATGAATTACTAGATTACTAAGTGATCCCGTGTTAAAGGTCCTACTCCACTTTGTATCTAGCTTTTGGTTCAAACCCTCATCCACACTCACCTCATCTAAAAAGATGTTGAATCCAAATTTGCTCATGGATGGAGGAAGAACCTTTTGAGATACATAGGAAACAAAGATAGGTAGAAAGATTGCTAGCAAGAAAACATGAAAGTAGAAAAGTGCAGGGAAAATAATAATCTTTATTGCTCAAAATATGAATACATAATATGGGGGCCTAAAGTGAGATCCAAAAGGTCCTCGTATAAGAAAAAGGTCCATCTTTTATAATATAAAGTGGTGATCATACATAGAAAGATTATATAAGGTAAAATCAATACAAGTGAATTCCCTCCTAAGCTGGTGACAATGAGCAAGTATAGGTCCACTAACTAACAAGGGCAAGTAGCCCATTGTCTATTGAGTATGCTAGTAAGGTTGGGGTAAAGGAGAGTAGACTCATTATTCTTTTGCATAGTCTCCAGATGCAAGCAAGTTGAATTTTGCTTTGCCTTTGAGTTAATATTCTCTGAGTCCTTTGGCTCATTGGGTTAGATCTATCTTCCCTTGTTGGACTCACCTTCTAATGAGTATACTTATTCTAAGATGTCGAGTGCCCTTTATGTGATTACACTTGTCTTGATATATAAGCTCACTTGGGCCTGCCCGCTGCTTTAGGCATACAAATGGAGTTTTGAAATATGCTAGAGGTTTTCCCATTTGAGTTTTGATATAATTTATTTATTATAATATTACTAATTTATTCTTAAAGATATTTATGGCTACCATTAAGCTTGATGAAAAAAATGAGTGAATCTTTGCACCATAGATAACTAGTTATATGCAAAGATATGAGTGAGAAGCTAGTAGACTACTAGCACTTATATGAATAAACAAGAAGGAGCATGATGTCTATGACATTTCATGTCATGCTTTCAATGTTCAAATTGATGATGATCTAAATCCACATGCTAATATTATAGATCACTAATATTTCATAATCTATGCTTATATATTATCGTAGCATTTGAACATCACTAGCTTAATGTCCACTTATATGCTTCACCATATTACTTTGTTCAACATTATAAGTAGACTTATGCAATTAAGTTTCATTTAATTTCATAGAAGTCTGAGTGCATAAACTATAATCCTACAAAATGAATTATAGATATACTTCCACTTATTTTCAAAGAAGGTTTGGTCGGTATGGAGTAGGCATTATACTAATACCATGGATGAAAACAAGTCATATGATATAAGAATTTTTAGCTAATGTAGAACAACAGCACATAATAAGTATACTTTCCCTCTCAAATTAAAAAAAAACAATAAGCCTTATCAATATTATTTTTAAATAGTATTATTATCAGTCGTTTTACTTTTATTATTGTTACTCCTGCTTATTATCTTATATTTTTAATATAGATATAATGGCAAAAGAATAACCTATGTGTCATTATAGTCAATGGGATGGTGGCAGTTGTGGTCCCCCACCACTAATTGTTCATCCCAACATAACTCATATTGTGGCTCCCATTAAGCAACACACCTATATGTGGTATGAATTATATTTTATTAATTCTATTATTTTTCTTCTCTAATTAACAAAACAAAACTAACATTATATCTTATCTTATTATAAAACTATTCTTGAAATATCATCACACTTGGTGATGGCTAAGAAATGAAGGATTATGTGCCCTAATTTCATAGAGGGGCTACAAGTTGATATGTGTTGTATCAGACAACTGCGCTACATCAAGCTTGATCACCATTTGCTTATTGTGCTTGTAAAGAAATGGTCACCCAACACAAATATCATCTACCTTCTAGTTAGTAATATGGACATTACAATATAGGATATTGGGATGTTACTTAGAGTCTACATTGATGGGTCTCCATTGATTGACTGAAATGTCATGAAAGTTGACTACAGTTTGGCTTCATTTTTTATTATTATAATGACCTTCTTAGATACCATGTATTAGTAGGTATCATATACCACCTTCCCATCAAGCAATCACAAATATGTATGCCACTTAGATGGCCTTAGTGGACCATTTTTATGAATTAAATTTAGATCTAGATGATATTAAGATTTAAAGGCATATTCATACTTATGTTCATATTGGGTTGTTTCCTGACACACTTAACTATAAGGTGCACCTATAATATTTACAATTAATGAAGAATTTAGAATAATTTTCAAGGTACACTTTGGTTAACGTAATATATTAACCCACTTATATCAAGAGTTCAAGCTTGCTACAAAAGTGAGTAGGGTGAATATGATAGGGTACCTACATGTATTACAGGTTTGGGGCTAGAAACATCTACATGTTGATTGACCTACTCAGGAGATCAAAATAGCAAGAGCATTGGGTTTAGGTAGTATTTCTTGCTTCATTTTTATGCAAAAAAAAACTATTTTGATTACTTAATTTATATTTAATTATAGATTGAATGAGTAGTGCATGAGAGAGATTTCAAAACTTATGTAATAGTCTATGAAGTTGAAATTAATGGCTTATTGGAAATCTAAGTAAGCATCAAATGTTACTTTTGTATAGTTATTCGATCAATTTTATCATTTAAATGTAATATATACTAACTTGTTGTAATGTTTTAGGTAATATTCTCATGATCACCAAATTTGGATATAAGTTGTTGATATATGTAATGTTGGGCAAAATATTTGATAAGCTCATGTTTCATTCATTTGCTTGTGGTGCATTGAGTGACACCAACAATGTCGTAAGATAGTTTGATGAAGTTTAGGGGATAGACATGGAACTAATGGTGGTTGATGTTAAATGAGTAGATGGTACTGGAAAGATAGATTTGGATTTGGGTGACTATCATCAGACATACATAAAAATGTAGAGAATAAAAAAATCATTTATTGTCCATTATGATGACTATGGTGACATAGATAGGGATCGTATATGTAGGAAACTAATATGTGAAATTTTTTAATAAAATTAATATTTTCTTTTAAGTCAAAATAATATTATTTTAATAATTTTAAATATTTATGATAGAAATTCTTTTATTAGCGAAAGAAAGAAAGAAAATATAGAAATTTAGAGTAGCACTATGATGATACATTTGTAGTGCCTAGGTGGTAGACTTAAAAGAAAAAGTTGTGTAGAAACAGAGAAGATAACATCGTAGTTTCACAAAAGTAAGAATATCACCTAGTCCCTATTCTGTAGCACAATAGTGCCAAAAGCTTGAACGCACTAAAATCATGTATGCAAGTGTCATACAAGTAATACAAGAAGAATTCCTATGTGCTAAAGAATAAGAGCTTAAATACTTTTCTCATATTTAAAAAGTATTATTATTATATAATATTTAATCTCAACTATTTTTTTTCTATCATCTTTAGTTTTTTTTTATTCCTTTCATTTCTTTTCTCTTTTTATTTTAAGAAGATCACCTTATTAGCCAAGTATCTTTTAATGTTATTAATTTTATACTTTTTATTTTCTTTATATATCTAATATCAAATCAAATAAATTATTAATTTTCACTACAGCTGCCAATCTCTATTTAATACTAGTCATTATTATGTTACATAATTAATAATATTATAAAATTATAACATAACAACCAACTAAATTTATAATGAATCTTCTATGTGTGGCGTGTGTATGAAAATTCCTAACTCAATAAAAATTACTAGTTTTTATAATAAATTTCAATTATTATAAGAAAAGGGAATTAATTACTAAAACTAGCACTGTAGCACCATATTAGCACATATTTAGACTATAAGATAGAGTAAGGTGCCTAAGCATGCCATAGTTTGTGGTGATTAAATTGAGAGGACACCATGCATATCTTGGGGGTACTTATTTATGTGATCAAATATGATATCAAAGAATAATATACTTTATCAAAAGGTAGAGATATTGCCCTATGATCAATTCAATCACTTAATAAAGACTCATAAGGCTGATTGGTTCACGTGCGAGATCTTTCTCTTGTCTAACATGGATGAAAAAAGACTGGGTTACTTTTAAACTATGTTGCAAGTTTGTTACAAGGGCAATCTCCCATTGTTAATTTCATCATAGAGGATATGAATATTCTAAGAAAACTCTTGATTAAAATAGTTGGCTATTAACTCTATGAATTTTAACTATTATATCAAAGATTACAAAATTGGAAATAAAATGGGATAGATCAAGTAAGAGAAATTCTTAGTTGAATCTAACAAAGGATAATTAGAAATTATTTTGATACTAGGATGCCCAACAAACACTTCAGTTTATCAATTATGGGACTTTATATATTTGAAATTGAAATTTATATTTATTTCTGGTTGATAATTTTTTAGAACATTAGGACTTATGTCCTAACATCAAAATACTATAGGAATACCTAAGTGCTTAGGACTTATACTCATAACAAAGGAGAAATAGGTAACCTCAAAACCTGAAATCAAAGGTGCTTAAGCACATGCTAGAAGCTTGACCTATTTTATCGACAAATAAATGTGATGCATTGGCACGTTCTTACTGAGGAATGTGAACCTAACCCAACTTTTCTAGACTTACAACTCGCCTAGACGGGCTACCCACTAACACAACCTATGCTTTAAAATTGTGCAGCCAAGTCTTAATGTAATATGAGATGGTTAGGTTGTTATTTATTAGAAAAGAAATCTAGAAACCCAAACTCACTTCTTAAATAATAGATTATGACTAGCTATGAACAATTTTCTAGCTAATGTAATAAAATTTTAGTTTATTTATATTTTAGACTCACAATTTTATGGACAAGGCTTAGGTAAGCAAGTTTTCCTACATCCATGATGAAATAAGATGAGGGGCCAAATCAATAAGATAAGCGAACTTCACCCAAAGATGGCTATCCATAATGGACAGGCTATGCCCCTTATGTGTAATGAGTGAAGAACCTCATTTCAGAGAATGAAGTATAAGATGGATTATAATTGCATGTCATTTTTTCTATTCCGTATGACTAAGTCTTTAGAGTGAGGTTGTGAGTTGTATTTATTTTTAGTTTTGATTAATTTAGTTGGGGTAGAAAATATATTCTTAAGATCCCACCTAAATGCATGCCAACATTTGATAATAAATCACAAAAAAACCCTTTAAAAAGCATACCATTTATATTGTACAATCAAGGTTAACACACCAAACAAGTCAAAATAGTATAAAAGAAAATAATGTGGCTTGGTTTAGGTATACACCTAAAAAAAGGGCAACTGAGCTCTGTCCTTATACAATCTTGCCTAGAACAAAGTATATAAAAATAAGCTAATATGGGTCTTCATTATTTTTCACCTCCATGGTGTAGACACTTTAGGATTCATAGGGCATCTTAGGTCTATATTTTTTAGCCACTACTCATCATAAACCCCATGACTCTAACAATTTTCTAAAATAAATTTATATTTGAAATTCCAAAATAAAATCTTAACTAAATTTATAAAATAGAGCTTAAATAGAATACACATACACAAAAAATAAATTTTATTCAAACATTGGGGTTTGGCACCAACAGGTGTCCAAGCCCAATAGTCCTAATGGGTTAAGCTTAGGGCTTAAACAAGTAGTACCTACGAGTAAATTTATTAGTTTTAATTAAATTATAGTGGACCTCTATTAAGTAAATAAATGGCAAAAGATATCATTAGTTTAATGATTATCATGTTGACCTAACTTTTAGTAAGGTCGACATCCACCACTCCATATACTTATGATTCAGTCTAGGCACTAAGGCTTCCTTAATTAGATCTAAAACACTTCTAGTGGCTAGCGAGATACCAACCCAATGCCTAGAAGATAAACAAGACTTAACTCTTGGGTAAACCTGATCCCAACTAGGTGGAACCCAATGGCTCCAACTTTAAAAGATGGGGGTGGGTTGTAGAGAGAAGACATCACAATGGATAGTGGAGAAGAAATGCTCCAAGGATCTTCCACACACCAAATTGGAAGTGATACAAAATGGTTCTACACACCAAAGTAGAATGGTAGCAAGAGATCATTGAATCTCTCTAACGGTCAGCCACCAAGCTCCAACCAAAATAGTATTCATCTATTTTCATAGAATAAAGCTAAAAGTTTCATATTAGGTCAGAAATAGTGTTTAAATAAGTACAATACTCTAAGGGATGTATCCCTTAAGGAAAAACTACCAAAAAACTAAAAAAAAGTCAAAACCTTTATTTTGTAGAACCGAGGCACCATATTCTAGTGCTAAGGTGTTAGCTTCTTGGTCCCCAAACACTAAATACTATGAAGTGCAGTGTCAAGGCACCATAAAGGCAGCGCTAATGCCCTAGACCAACACATTTATAATTTAACACATGAACTTGCATGTTTTCAACCACACTCTTATACAACCACTAAATATGATCAAATACATCCACTACTATGTAATATAATAAATGAAATATAAATCTAAAACACAAAGTATATTAAAAATCCTCCTAAGTTCAAGATGTGATTTGGGACCTTGTAACAGGTCCTTTCTTCCTTTGATGTGTTACATCAACTCCCTCAGGTCCTAAAGAACACTTCTCCGAAGAATTAAGATTCTAAAAGTCTTCAAGAAGTTTAGGGGTGAAGCTCTATAGTTCTTCAGTCATTCAAGATTCCTCACTTGGTGGCTTGTTTTTCCACCTGAGTAAGAATCTCTGACTTGTACTACCATCTCTGGGTGTCTCAGCTGTAATGATATTCTCCACCTCAAAGAATATTGGTTGGATATGTACCTATAAATAATGTCTATCACCTCTTGTAAAGTATCATTCTTCAAAATTGGAGGGTGATAACTCCTTTAAAAGATATTAGATCTCCCACTTTGAAAATAGAGCAAATAAACATGTGAGGGGGCAATTCAAGAACATAAACATTAGTATAAAGTTTCATAATAATTTTAAATAGCCCACATGCTCTCACTTGTAGCTTTTTGTAATTGGTGAAAAGAAATCTCCTAGGACAGATACAAATCAATATATAATCACCTACCTCATATTCTTTAAAAAATTTATCGATATTTTTTTGTTCATGTACTTAGCATTTTATATTTCTTATTATCTCTTTTTGTCTTCATGAAGACTATGAAAATTACATGCAAATCTATATGCTAAATTAGAAAATGCATGAGTAAGAGTATTAGCTAGGTCAATACATAATTTAGGGTTATATCCTAATTTGTGGGTTATTCTAAAAATGAAACTATTGTAGGCAAATTCATATGTAAGTAATGTTAAAACCTAGTTTCCTAATTTTTTTTCCAACTAAACACCTTAGTAGATTTTATAATGTTATATTGACTACTTATGTCTATCATCTATTTATGGATGATATACATAGGAGAACTTTAGTTGTATTCTCATTAATTTTAAAATATTTTTCAAAAATAGGATATAAATTATTATCTCTATCAAAAACTATAGTGGATGGGACTCCATGCAACCTAATAATTATTTTAAAGAATAATCTTGTTATGTAAGATGCATCATTTAATTTAAATAAGGAATGAAATGTGCCATCTTAAAAAATAGATCTATAACGATAAATATATTATCATGTCCATGAGGTATTCTAGATAAATGTAACGTGAAATTTATGGATAGGTCTTCCTATGGTCTAGAAGGAATAGATAATGACATGTAATGACTTGCTCTTTATTTGATTATTTTAGCTTGATGACAAGTGTAATATTGGGCTATGATATGCTTAACATCTTTTCATAGGGATGACCAGTAAAACCTTTGCTCAACAAATGTTGGGTCTTTTATTTATCAAAATATCTTGATATATCTTTTGAATATAATTATAAAATAAAGAATTCCCTTAGGAATATTTTAGGAATACAAAATTAGTTGCCTTTGTAAAGATATCCATCTAGAATGATAAAAGAGCTATCAAAAGTCAAGGACTTAGATTTGTGTTCTAAGTATGTCATATGAATATCAGGGTAAATTTTATAATATTCTCTTATAATTTTAAATCTAAGAATTTGAAATTCAAAGGAAGAAATAATTAAAGATACTCTAGATAGAGTGTCTACTGGTTTATTTTCTATTCATGGTTGATGTTTAAGCACAAAAGAAAATTCTTGAAGCTATTTTACCCCAATAATTGAATATCATTTGCAATCTCAATATTTTGTGATTGAACCACTTCTTCTTCATGAACTTTCACTATAACCCCCACCTCTATTCTACTTTTTTCATCAGAAATGTTAAGCATGTGAAGTACATTAGCATCACCTATAATAGGCATGTATTCTTTTGGCGAAGTTCCACTGATATGATAGTGTAAGTCGAAGGCATGACCTCTAAGCCAAAGACAAATAGATCAGATTATTCTTTTAATAACAAGAAAGTGGTTTTGTTTCTCTCAAACTTCACAGTTTTCTAACTACCACCTTCATACCTCATTCTGCTCTGGCTCTTGACCATAGTCTAATATCCACCAAATTTGAAGATAATAGAGCATAACTTAGTCATATCCATAACTACATGAGCAAATAATATAATATATTAAAAAATTTGCATACATAAAATAAAATTTTTAAATAACTGTATAGAGATAGACTCATTTCTTAGCAATGAAATAGTAAAATAGATGAGAATATATTATTAAAACTAAAACTAATGCCATTAAATATCTCTATCTACTAGCTGACCGAAACTAAATTTATTTAAGTACTCTATTTCTTTCACCTGTATGAATCTATATTGTATAGTTCTATCCACCTCAACTGCATTAAAAGAAAAAAAACTCAAAAGGGAAGCAATACTTTGCAAATGAAACAACAACTAAAGAATGCAAAATGCGGCATAGAAAAAAAATATAAAAGAAAAACATACTTGCTCTTGGTTACGAAGGCCAGTTTGATGAAGAAGAGAAGCGATAAAAAAAATGGAAAAGAAGAACAGCATTACCCACGAGCAACAATAATCTCACAAAGAAGAACTAGGGTCACAGGGTTGGGGTTTGATAGAAGTTATGAAGAAGAGGAGTGATGAAGAAGATGGGTGGGGAGAACATCATTACCCATGAGAAATAATATTTTTGCAAATGAAACAACTACTTAACTCACTAGAACTATTAAGAATGATAATCAGCGTGCAATGCGAGAATCTATGATGAGTGAGGGACTTAGGAGGCCTTCATCGGACAGAAGGCGGCCTTCATCGAACAGGATTCCACGCAGGAAAAACTGTTGTGGGGGAAAACTAAGCAAACTAGGGCACGGGGTTGACAGGAGGTAACGGAGTGGTATTTTAGATAGGTAGAGGGAGATTTCAGTGGTATACAAGTAAATAAGATAGTTTACGTGTTAGAGGTGTATTTAGTATAGTTTGAGGTGGTATGTATGTAAATTCCCCAAAATTTAACTACTCTCTCTCTTCTGTCTCACAACCCCCCACCTCTCGCTCTCTGTAGGCCTTAGCTTTGTCTGTCTACGTGAATTGGGCCTAAATGAGCTTATCAGAGAAGACTTCTCTTTGATGTTAGGTTATGGATGAAATTTTGGGCCAAATCATCATTGATTATATTGAGTATAATCAGTGCATGATGTCGATGTTTAAATATTATTTTATGAAAAATTTACATGCATAACACACAATTCTTATGCATTTACCTATTTAACACCTAAAGTTTGATATTTATAAATATATCACATTTTCTATGCTTAAAAAGATGCATTTCACTTAGAAAAATTAATAAAGTGCTATTTTGATGTAAAATGAAAGAATTGAAAGCCATATATGTAAATATTAAAGTTTAGGTATCATATATATAAATATAAAAGAATTGTGTACTATATATGTAAATGCTTCTATTTTTATACCATATATAGAATGGAAAATTTTGATATTAGTTGGACAAAGGAAAACACATAACAACATATTTTGACAAGCGCACTTCTTCCATTAGCTTCGTGGTCTGAGCACTTGCTTTCTCTATGATGATGAACATTCAAAGCGCATTGTTAACCCTTTAAATATAGTTACACTTAAAAAAATTTATTCTCATAAATTTCTCGTCAAGGCTTATTTAAGATGGTGATATATGATATTAGTCATGTGTTTTTGAAAAAAAAATGTTTTTGTGATTTTTATGTAAAATTTGCAAATTCTAATATTACATGGAAATATTTATTGCATTTATTATTTTACCTATACAATTATTTTATATTAATTATTATTTTAATATTTCATGTCAAAAAATAAATTTATATGTATACAAGATTATTGAGAATTTGATAATAATGTCTCTAAATTCCAACATTAGTCTTTAAAAATATCATTATTTTCTTCATTTATTTTAATAATTTTTGGACTAAAAATGATGAATTAATTAAAAAGTAAAGCTTAACTTCTCAGTATCATGTGTCATGAAAAAAATTCATGTATCCTTATTTTAAATATTTATAGTGGAAACTATATAAGCACATCTTAATAATATTTCTATCATATTCATATATATTGTAATTTATTATTGTCGTATGCTATGAAATTTTAAAGCAATAGAATGAGAATTTGTTATTCTATTGGTGCATAAAATTTCACACGCACATATAAAAAATTAGGGGTATTACTAATTGATCTAAGATGAACTTTATCTGAAAAACTTAGGTTTGGATTTTTCGTATTAACTTTTGAGTCTAAGAGTCTGCATGTTTAATTTTTTTGGCCAGATTCAGATTGATTAGCCAACTTGAAATTTGCTTAAATTTGACTCACTAACCAAATTTGGTTCCAGTTTTGACTCAACAATTTAAGATTGACTTAAATTTGACTATATTTAAACCCAAATTTAGTCGAAGTTTAACCTTAAATACATATCAACTGGTCAATCAGGCCAAACATGTTGAAAGCAAGTCAAATTTGAGTCAATATTTTTGACACATTTAATAAAAATGTCTGATTTTGGGTCATTCATATTTAGCTCAGACCTAACTTGAACCCAACCTATTGACCTTAATTAACACTCTTATCAAAGAGCTCATAAGTTTTGCAAGAGATTTTATGGGAAACATTGGGAAGAAAAAAACTATAGGACCTGATTTGGTCAATGAATCTATCATACAAGGTGATTATTATAATAGATTTAAAACATGATATTTTATGAGTAGAATGAAAAATGATGAAGAAATAGTTGGTGATGAGCTCCAATGTTAATCAATGGCTCACAAACCTAATGGTAGTCTTCAACACCATTTAAAGGCAAGCGATGATAATCATATAACTATGAATGTTGGCATCGATAATCAGAAGGTAATGACAGTTAGGTGATGATGGAAATCATAATCATAAATATTTGTTAGTAAAATGCTAAACATGATGATTAACATAGTGGTCATTATTATCAATCATGCATAGTGCTCCAGAATTCTTCAAAACTAGAAATTTCCTCCACTTTAAATTCTCTTCATGCATAGAATGAAAGTCCCTTTCTAAATTAGTTGTTACATTTTTTTGGTTAAAATCCAAAACAACCCATATGATTGCTTGGAATGATCCCATTGATCATTTGATTTTTTTCAATATATTTATAAGAATATTATAATCGAATGATATTAGCCTTGTTAAATTCATCTCATTAAGATATATCCTTTGACTATAAATTTTCTAGAAATAACATTCAAATAAACCTAAATTTGATTATGAAAATTTATGATTGAAATACTGCGATCATGAATCATTCTTGATTTGTTGGATTTCTGGTGACATATCAATTATATTTGAGATGCTACATATAATTGCATATTGAAAATATTTTAACTGTGAGGGAGGATATTTATCCTTTATCACAATTAAATAAAAATATAATTTTAATAAATCTTTTTAAAATAATATATGATATATTTATACATTGTCTATATATGTATGTATTCATTTTTGTGTATGTGTATCTGTGTGTGTGTTAAACAAAAATATGAGGAATGCAATCTTTCCATACTAGTTTAATCAGCCTATTCATCTTGTATGAATAGCATGTGCTAAACATATCAAGACACTCACTTTCTATAGAATCATGAACTACCATCCTAAGAACTAACATGAAGATTGATACTAAGTGAAATTATAACTACTATATATTTTTTAATGGATTGATTGACCTATGCATTACTTCTTTAAAGGTATTTGTATGTACATCTCTCCTATATCTCTATACACATAACCATTATGCAAATTTGAATATCGATATTAATTATCAATCAATAAGATTTTCTTTGATTTGTTGATTTTATACCATTATGATTGTAACTTAATAACTTCGTATATGAGGAATATTTAAGGAGTTATCATGATTGTATATTTATTTTAAGATTATTTCATGTCCCTCCTCACTCGATTAAATCCTTCCCCATAACCCTAATATTTTTTACCCCTCATCTCTGCACTCCACACCCAATATTAAATCTCACCAAACTGTGAACCACCCTTACATAAATAGTACTAACCATTTATTGTTTCTCTCTATTTCTTCTAAATCTTAACTAATAATCTAAGAAAGACTTAAGCTGACTCTCCCCTTCACTCCCATAAAATTTAAAAAGCCTAAACATCTCCAAAATCTCCAATATAAGCCCTGAGCTCCTCTAAACTTGGCCCCATTCCTCTAGTAACCCAAAAGAATAATTCACATTGCATTCGCCTCAAAGCCATCTCTCTTATAAACTCCAACCTTAATTAGAATCAATTAGCAGCAACAAAAGATCTTCCACCTCTCAACACACTACCACAAGAAAAGCATCACCTCCTCCTCAAAAATCCATCTTCTAACACCCACCATATATGTGCCAAAAAAAAATATCTCCAAAATCCTAACAGATACACACATAATTGTATGCAATATATAAATTAACATATGGTCAAATATAAGTTTCAATTTAGAATATATTTAGAATAATCTATCCTATACAATCCATTCAACTATCAACATAAATACATCGAATTAAATTTTTTTAAAGTTCATCGCAACTGTTTAGAAAAGGAATTTATTTAGTGGGCACCATAATGAGAACTATAATGGGTTAGCTTTGTTAAATGTTTATATATTATTATTATGAGTTTACATTTAAAATAATGAATTAAATTTAATTTAAAGAACAAGTAATCCAATGAACATAAGGACTCTATAGAGTTCGATCATGTGCATAGGCAGTTGACTTTGGTTAGTAAAGTAGCATCTTAATTTGCTCGATTAATGATCCTTTGATTTACATACATAAGATTTAGTCCATATTAATTATGACAAGATCATAAAGTTAGCCTTAGGCTTAGAAGCAATATTTCAACTTTATTTGTTTTTCATTTGGGATTATATGATGATTTTAGATAAATAATTTCTTTTCTTCCTTAGAATGACATGGTGATTTTCTTGCTGATGAAACCTTAGCTTTTCTATATTACCCCTTACTTCTTCACACACTATTATTGATTTTACTTAAATTTAGATTACATCATAGAAGTTTATCATGTGAATTGTCTCGTTAATTCATACTTAAGGTGGAAACAAAGAGTAGATGAGATATACAAATATTTTTTTCTCCATATGAAGTTTACTACAAGCTAAATTATTTGAGGTGCAGTGCATGTTAAGACTAATGAAAAAGTTTAACATCTTTGTATTATTACATACCAAACAAGTCCATCAAAGAAGGTAAAATCTACTTAGTTAAAAATTTCTTTGATTGTGGATTGACTTTAGTGATGAAAAGTTTGGCATAATTATAACATTTCAAATGGTCCCTATGCATGTAAACCTTAACACTTACTTTGTTTAATGGTAGCTTAAGCTTGTGTTAAATACCAACTCAATTTCATTATCAGAACAATAATACATGAATTATTTTTAAATAATAAATAAAAGGAGTTCATACTTCTTCTTCAATAACTCTCACATATAAGCCTCATTAAAGTATTATATTTAACCATCTATCTCTCACTAGAGTACAAGAATGATGATGTATTATATTAAAATTGTGAATAGCCAGCAATAAGAATGAAGAATTTTTAGACACTAAATGAGGGATATGAAGGTATTGTCAGGAAGATTAAAAAAGGTATTGTTAAGGGGAGAGTTATTTGCAAAGAGAAACTAGCTATAAAGAATATTGTCATAAGAAATGTTAAGAAAGTGGATGTTATTCTTCTAGAGTAGAGGAATAATAAGTAAGCATTGGTGACCCTCTTTAGAAGATGGAGCTTAAGGGAACCTTTAAAGAGAACATGAAAGAAGGGGTGATCTCAAGTTAAGGGAAGAAAAAAGAATAATAATGAGAAGTTAACTAAGAATACTAAACTTACAATTTGGAATTATTTACAAATAATAGTGATAGATATGGGAAGTAGAAATTGAAAAGCAATGTAATCAATGTTTCTAAGATGGATGCATATATAATGAATGCAAAAAGAAACAAATTCTTTTATTATAGTAGCTTTATGAAATTACTTTTTGTCAATTATGAAGGTTAGTAACCAAAAATAGTTTACAAGAAAAGTTAAATAAATTTTTAGGATGAACTAAAAAGAGAAATTTATAGCAACAGCACTACATAAAATATAATTTTATGGAATGCAAAAACTTAAGAGGACGTAAACTTGGATAGATTGAACTATGACATGTGGGCTCCAAAAATTCTCCACTGACCTCTCGATGAAGAGAGTAGATTAAATATCAGTGAAATTTTCATATGGAAGATAAACTGTAGATAAGACACTACTCAAAGATTTCACCATCATTTCTTGCGAAGACTTTAGGTCTAGTTCCAAGTTTCCTATAGACACAAACACCTATAGTTAATTACTCCTCCCAATAGTGAGAGAGACTTTTGATTAAGGCTAGTTGGTTGATAACTAAATGCGAGCATATAGTAGCAGTGAGTGGAGTTTGAAATTTATAAAACTTATAATTTCAAGTTAAAGCTTTTGTTTTGGGGAATGATGATGCGCCCAATCAAGATCCCATGGTTCCATCTTCCCGGGATATCATGGTCACTAATCCACTTTATCAAAGGAGATAGTCAACCCAACTTAACTGAAGAATCCTTGTCAGCAACCATGGGTTACATCATCCAAAGTGTCCTTCTAGACTTGGGGTAGAGTTTATCAAAGGGGAAAAATATAAGTCAATATTAGCTAACAGAGAGATTTTTGCCTAATCAAATAAATTTTATAGTTCACAGCTCAAAGAGCAAAGCCATTGGGGAGCATACAGATTATTGTAGGGATTGTAATTTAGTGGTGTCATTTCACATAAAACCACCCAATTAGAGGGCTCTAGTCGTAACCATAATTTATGTAGTACCATTTTATAGCAAAATCATGCAAACAGAGTGCACGGGCCACATCCTTCCTAGCTTAAGATTATTTGAGTGTGAAGATAGCTACATTTTTGATTTGATATTGGCTCTTTATGAGCAAAAGTTTTCTTAATTTGTCACCCCTGATAGATAGTTGTAGATTGATGGATGGATTTTAACTTTAAATTTAGATAATGAATTTCATTTAATTTATATCTTTTAGTTTGAACATATGATTGTCTTGCAATTGATTTTAATTTTAGTATGTAGTCATTAATCATTAAATTCTTAATGATGATAGCCTTTTTGGTCATATGGTTATTATTGGCTAATAAACCTTGTCAACTATGCTTATTTTCTTGCAATAGATCGGGTCTAGATTCATTACTTCAAGATTTGTCATCCTCCAAACCTTATCAACTCTAGCTTGAGCATTGAGGATTTGGCTTAAGACTTTCACCTTCAGAGTTTGAACTTGGGAAGTTATATTTACAATGATGTCGATAGATTTATTTTTGCAATTATATGATAAAATTAGCTTCTCAGATTTTATCAGTTTGAAAATATTATAATAGCATCATTAGATTTTTTTTTTATGTTTTGTTAACCTAGATCTAGTCCTAAGACCTAAATGGGTTCGACCCCCATAGCATCCTCCAACACTAAATTTAGATTTTTGGTACATGTGTTGGAGCCAATGCGGGTGATTGATTGATTTTGAATGGTTGTATGTATTTGTTCATTCATTTTGCATACAACTCGCACACCCATTTTATTTGGTTCCTTGTATATATTTGTTTGAGCGATTAAGCTATTGAATACATCAACATACATACAAGTATCTATTCTTTAAAGTGTTGTATATATATTGAAATATCTATGTTGAAATAATTGTATTTGGTGTAGAAAGTATGTCAAATTACAAACATGAGTCCTTAGATACCCAATATCATAAATCAAATATAGATATGTTCTATCAAATATGAATTTGACTATTTCAAATGCTTGTCATAGATCAAGTAGAGGTATATTCTATAAGACAAGAGTTTGATTCTTTCAACTACTTGTCATAAGTCAAGTATAGATATGTTCTATAAGACATGCATTGGTTCTTTCAAATACTTACATGAATCAAGTGTGAATCTATTCTAACATAAGCTTGGCTCTTTCAAATGTTTACATGAATCAAATGATAAAGTAAAATATTGCCCCATAAAGTAAGTAGGAGATTCATCTCACTTGTATATTAAAGATATTCAAATTGAATGGAATGAAATAACCCTTTGAATATGCACAATGGATCATTTCACTAAGCATTTAGCATGAACCTTAAGGTTATAGATTCACATGTAAGGTTATTTCTTGATATGTGTAAATACTTAATTGCATAAGTCATGAATCATTGATTTCAATTATAAAATTGCTTAAGTGCATATGCAAAAGTTATATTCATTTGAATATTTGAATAAGTCTTAAACCAAATAGTCATTTTTACATCAATACTTAATAAAGATACTTCATTCATACTTATTAATGAACTATCTAGTCTTACTTGTGCTTATAAAAGAGAGCTATCAAAAAAAAAAATTTTTGATAATCTCTTATGTTTCAATTTAAGTTGTATTATAATTCTCCATAAAGGAAGAATTAATTTGAATTCAATTATTTTCACATTTGTAATGCATAATATTACACAATTGAATGAATGTGTATATTGAAAGGTTTAGTTTGCAATTATTGGTAAATGCAATGTCACTCAAGTTCAGTTCAGTGTCCCCCTTTAGCTTTCTCAATTCAATCAATAAAGCATTCTCTGCATTTCAAGTGATGATTGGAAGTTCATTCATGTTGATCATTAAGGCATAAAGTTATAACTTGCCTTATGAAGAAGTTGTCAAAATACAACTTATCTTAAGTTTTCTAAGTGATTCACTTGAGTTGATATCTTTCAACATCTCGAACTTAATTTTACAACTTGAACTTTAATTTGTTCCCTTTTTTAAGCACATCAAAGCCAAAATATTTAGCTTAGATCATGTCAACTTTAAGCTATTTGTAATTTTTGTTCATTCAAAATTTTGGCAACCTTGCGGTGTCATCCCCGCATAGGGGGCTACAATGGGAGAGTCGGGCCTTCCCACCATGTCAAGAAAGGTATGCATAGTAGGTGTCATAAGACACTGTTGTGGGAATTTTATTTGGAACACCATGTAGATCTTGGAGGTACTCATTTAGGTAATCAAATACATCATCAAGAGATAAATATATTATCCCGAAACATAAACATATTACCCTATAATGGATTCGATTACTCAATAAGGACTCCTAAGGCTGATGGGTCTTCGATGTAGCAGAGATTCTTCCCCTGAACTACATGGAGAGGTAAAACATGGTTATTTTATTGCAGGGTTTGCAATTTCCTATAAAGGCAAGCACCTATTGTTAATTACATCTTAGAATGAAAAGAATTCCTCCTAAGAATACTCTCGATTAAAGAAATTGACTTTCATCTCTATGGATTTCAAAGTATATATTAAAAGGATGGTTCATTTAAAAATCTAAGTGGGAATGCTTCAAAGGGGAAGAGTTCTTTTCAGAAGCCAAATGGGATTGAGTAAGAAATGCTTTCGGATACTGAGAAACCCAGTAAGCATTTCAACTATCCTATTATTGGGCTTTATATTTTTGAAATTAAAATTATTTAAAATTTTGAGTTGGCATTTTATTAGAAATTTAGGACTTAGATTTTAACAGTACAAGACTATAAAAATGCCTAAAATTTGAAGACTTATTCTAATTGGTGCTTCAAAACTAGAGTCTAAAAGTACTTCTGACATAAGCAAGAGCTTTGACCTAGTCTATTTTTATAAATTAAGGACTTATTAGTTCTCTTTCTCGCTTGAGAAAATAAACCTTTCCCGACTCTTCTGAACTTACTTTCCACCTAAAAGAGGTTGCCAGCTAACACCACCTAAGAGATTGAAATCATATAAGCCAGTCTTATGCAAATGCAAGATGGCTAGGCTATTATGTTTAGGAAAGAAAATTAAGAGCTTAAACTCACTCTCTAAAAAATTAGATCATGTGCGGTATGCATTCCATGACTTAGACTAATGTAATAAAATTTATAACTTTTTATTCATTTTTTACTCATCATTTTTATATTCAAGCTTTGGAAGATTTATGCATAAATGTATGATGAAAATTAGTTATGGACTAAATCAAGAGAAGATGTGTTCTCCACTATAAGAGACTACTCTCACAGGTCAAGCCTATTCATATCATGCAAGAATGAAGACCCCCTATTTGCAAGAGTGTAATAATATGTATGCGTGATGTTGAAATATACAACCATCTGACTAAGAGTTACTAAATATTTTATTTCTTGATTAATATCATAGGATTTAGAGTGAATTTATGAGTTGATTAAATTTTAATTAAAATTATTAATTGTAGTAGAAAATTTAATATTCCTAACAGCCTAACGCATCGAGGCTTTATTACAAAATACAACAATCATAGAAATAAACCTATGAAAATCATGTAGTTCTATTGCATACACCAAAATAAATCAAACCAAATTTAAATAAATAAAATAAGGCAGTGCGGCCGAGTACCGCTATACACCCCCAAAAAAAAAAGTGGGCAACCGAGCTCTACTCTTATACAGCCCGGCTTATAGCTAAAAGTTTAATCTATGGGGTTTTTATCTACTTCTGGATCATCACCTTCTTCAAGGACCTCCTTAGGCTCTGCTGAAATCACCAGATGGGTACAGTTAGCTCCTACTAACCCTAAATTTGATAGATCATAACGTATTTCTAAGCTCAAGATACATTTTAAAATTCCAAAATAAAATCCTAAATCCTGCAAAACAAATGTTAGGAAAACATATAACATACCAGCAATTTATATTTCAAACATACGGGCTTAGCATTAGTGATTACCAAGCCCACCTATCATATTAGGCTATGTTTAGGGACTTAAGTAACACCTGCAAGCAAATAGCATTTATTTTATATTTATTACAGCGATCCCTTTAATCATAACCCCCAAAAAAAATAGTGTTTGCCTAAAAAAAATAACATAACATCCAAACTAGCGAGCAAATAATCTTAGCTAAAATAGTACACCACAAAATAAGAAAAAAGGTATCACATCACATTAACACATCAGCCTACCCTAATTCTAGGATCAGTGACCTAGTATTCTAGTGTGTGAAAAGAAGTCTTGTGTGGCAAGCTTGTTCAAGGCTTTATTTTATTTTAAGTTTGATTTGAATTAAGAATTTGTTTATTTTTATCATTGGATGGTTTCAATTTAAATAATTTAATTGATTTTTGGATTTTATTTGAATTTAAAGTTTATTTTTGTGTTGACATTGAATTCAAATTTTAAAGAATGATGAATAGAATAAATTTTATTGTGAATAGAATCAAATCTAATCAACATCCTGATCCTAATATAATGAAATTTTTACCATAAGGTGAAAGTTTATTCTAAAGGTTGAACTAAAAACCAAAGTATATTAATTTATCCATTTACTTGAATGATTTAATTGAATTGATTTGATTTGATTAATGTTTGTTTGATTTGATTTGGATTTTAAAATTTGATTTTGTTTAACTTCATGCATTTTGATTGATTAATTTTGGATTCATTAGATTTTAGTTTGATTTGATAAAATTTTGATAATTCAATATCCTTTAAATTAATATCTAATTTCTTTCTTTTAGGTTTTAATTTGAGATTTTAACTTTATATGATTAATGTAGATTAGATTATTTCAATGTTATTTAGATTTATTAATCTTATCATTTCACTTAAACTTGATTTGGATTGGTGAATATATTACAATTAACTTATGATTTAAATGAAGTTTAATGTGCTCTTTTATTTGAATTCCAATTAAGGGTTTAATTCCTTAAATTTAGTCATTTAGTTTATATATTGATCTTTTTTTTTATGATCGACTTGATTTAATTTAATTAATTCCTTATCTTAGCTTAATAGGTTTGTTTATTTTGTTTGAGTATTGTGTTGACTGTTTTATTTTGATATTGTTTGGAATTGAGAATAATTAGATGTGACGTAGAGTTTATATTTATTTTTATGTTTGTTTAATTTGATTAAGGTTTAAGAAAAATTTATTATGATTATTCAATTTCATATATTTCTTAGATTGATTAGTTTTATTTATTTATTTAACGTTCAAGTTATAATTTATTCCTTTTTTAATTTAATTTGATTATTTATTAAATTTAAATGTTTTATGCTAATTGATTTGGTTTAATGATTATTTGATTTAGTCTAGTTATGTTTGACTTAGTTTAATGATTATTTAGTTTCATTTAATTTTGTTTGGATGATTTAATTAGAAGTTATTTGATTCAACTAAAATTCTAATTCAGTTTATAATTTTAATTTAAAGATTGATTAATTAAACTTATTCTTCTTACTAATGAGTTAATAACTAGTTAACTTTATTGGATTTTATTAATATATTGATTGTAGTTTGATGATTGTTTGGTTCAATTTAATCCTCAGACTTAATTTATTTAATTTGATTTGTTAAATTTTATTTATTTATTGATTTACTTAGATTAGGTGAATTAAAAGCTTACTTTATTTCAACTAAACTTGATTATTTGTAATTAGAGTTTCACTTACTTTGATCCGTCTATTATGTTAAATGTCTCTAATTAATAATTAATGTTGGACTTGATTATTTAAACTTATATATTTAATTGTTAATTAATTCACCTTTATTCAATTAGATTGAAATAAATTTAATTTGGGTTTCACATGGTTAAGCATCTGAGTGACTTAACTTATCTAGATTAAGTTGCTTTACTCTGGTTAGATTATGTTTAATCTGATTAATTTCAATTCTTATTGAGCTAGTAATTATTTTAACCTTTAGCTTATCAAATGTTTGATTTGATTAAAATTTAATGATCAATTGATTCCACCCTAGTTAGGTAATTATATAGTTACATTATTATTAACCTAGGAATGATTACCTTGGCCAAGTTGATTAAATTTCATGTTAATTGAAGATTTATTGATTTCATTAATCAATGTTCTAAGTTATTCATTTAATTAAGATTGGATTAATAATCAACCAAATTTTACTTCTAATTAAGTGATTAACTTTTTAAATGATTAAATTTAGTTGGACAATCAATATTAAACTGAATTAGAGATTATATGAGTGTTTTGATTAAAGATTAATTATTTCATTATGCTTTGCTTAATTAAGGTTTAATTATGTGTTGATCACAATTTTCTTCTCAAAAGAGCTTTATTTGATTTAGATTATTTAGCTAAGTGTTTTAAGATTAAGATTTATGCAATATTATTTGTTTATTTGATAATTTATTCATCTAATATTTATTGCAATTACTATTCAATTAAATTTAACTATCTTTATTTGTTTAGAATTTCTCTTAAATAAATGTATTTATCATATTAATTAGAGTTTGTTTAGTGTCTTTAAATAACAATTCAATGTTCAATTTGATCACTTCACTTAAATTTCATCAATCATTTGTTTAATTCATTCAAACAATTCAACCTACCAAATTATTTAATTGATTTGATTTATAATCTACTATAGTCTTACTTGATTTGATTAAGTTGTTTGTTTGATTAAGGTTCAATATGTGTTTAGTTTATTATTTATTTAATTTAAATGTTTGATTTCATTAGGACTTCATGATTTATCAATGATTAATGAACTCAATTTGGCTATAGATTTGGTTAACTACTTTATATGATCGATTTTAGCATATTATCATTTAAATTCATTAATTTGATCAAATTGTGATTAATGATTAATTAGATACTTATAATTATCTTGATTAATTTATTTAGATAATTGAAATTTGATTGATGATTATATTGATTTATTTTAATTAGCTTAATTTATTAAAATTGAATTTAACTTTGTCAAATATTTGATTAACTTAATTTAATTAAGGATGATTTAATTTAATTGGGTATTTGACTTGATTAAAAGATTTGATTGAATCAATTATAAATTAATTGATGGCAATTAACCTAATTATCTTATTTAATTATTTAAAACTTAATGTAAATGATTGACTTAATTAGATTTCTTTAATACTATCAAGATTAATATAATTAACAATCAATTAAGCAATCATGTTTAATTTGATTTACTTGGTGTAGTTGGGGTTTGATTAATAGTTATATTAGTTTATCTTATCAAAACTAATTTGTTCATATTATATTTAACTTGGATGTTTGGTTAATTTAATTAAATTAAGGACTATTTAGGTTCAATGATTAACTTAATTATATAATTAACATATCATAACTAATATTTTCATATTATATTTGACTTGGTTGTTTTGTTAATTAAATTAAATTAAGGATGGTTTAGGTTCAATATGATTAACTTAATTAAGAGGTGTGATTAAATTAATTATAAATTAATTACAGATTTGATTAATCATTATCATGTTGATTAAAACTTGATAATAAATTTAATTAAGTGTTTGATTAAGCTTGATTTAAGAATTAGTTTTAATATGATTTATTTAATTCAATTTGGTTTAAAAAAATGATGGGTTAACTTACTCAAAATAAGTTCATGTTAATTAGATGTTTAATTAATTAGGTTTAATTAAGGGCAATTTAGTTTTAAATTAATAGATTAATTAAATATTTATTTAATTAATTAGAAGTTAATGACTTAATTATCCACATGTGATTGATCTAATTTAATAAGTATTTATCATAGATTTAATTAAGTATTTCATTTAAATTTGATTGACTAAAGAATTATTATTATTATTATTATTATTATTATTATTATTATTATTATTATTATTATTATTATTATTATTATTATCATTATCATTATTTTTATAAGGATAATTTAACTTTAACTTTAGTTTAGTTAAGTGAATAATTAGCTTAATTCGAATTTTCATTATTAAATGGATTAGAGGTTAATCTTAGTTTAGAAGTTGATGAATTTGTTATGTTTATATTATTTGAATAACTGATTTAATTTGCATTAAACTAATGATTAATTACGCCTTTGACTTAAATGAATAATTATAATTTGATTTTATAATTAACTAAATTCATTAAAAATAAGCATTAACTGAGTATTTCATTTGATAAAATAAAATTAATGCATGATAAATTTGATAAATGTTTAATTATGAAATTATTTAGGTGGTTTAAGTAAGTTTCATGTTTAATTTGGTTTATAAGGTTTAAGTTTCATTAATGATTATTTCATTTTATTTAGATGGCCTTTTAGGTTGGCTTAATTATAATTAGATGTTTACTTCATGTAATTTAGTTTTTAGTTTAAGTTCATTATTGAATATTTAATTTAATTAAGAATTAGTCAATATAATTCATAGCTTATTATATTAAGTAATTAACTTTTAATTAGTAATTAGATTAGCATTTAGTTTAACTTTATTTGATTAAGTTTAAGCTTGTTTGATTCAACCTAGAGTTTAGTAAATGGGAGTTTGAATATTAATCTACCTATGAGTTTGGTTTGATATTCATGGAGTTTTATCTTCGATAAATTTAATTAATGTTGGTTTTAATTATTTCTTAAATCCAAATTAAACTAAATTGAATAGAATATTAGTTCTTTTGATATCCAAAGAGTTCCATTTTTTTAAGCTCTTTGATATTAATTAAAGTGTTTTAATCCATTTTAATAATTTTTCATAATTTTTATAAAATTTATTAATTTATTTTACTAAATTAGACTATTTGAGCTTAAAAATTTAATATTTTTAATTTCATTATCATTTTATTCTGAAATTTTTATGGTATGTGTATTTTAACCTCAAGTTTAATCCCTAAAAGTTTCAATTCAATCTAGTTAATATTTTTGGATTAATCAATGAAATTCCATTTTCACTAAAACCTAAATTAAGCTCAAAATACCTAATGAAAATTAGTGATTTTTGGTATATTAGATTCCTCTTGAAAAGTAGAATTTATAATTGTTTGATGAGTATTTTATGTTTTATAATTTTTTGAAGTTTTGGACAATTTTAAGCATTTTTTAAAATTCAAAAATCCCCTATTTTTCTATTTAACCTAGTCAATGCTGACTGGGCTCCGCCTATCATGTGTCAAAGCATGACTGGGCATAGGAGTCTGATGTGGCATTTTGAGCGAAAACTTGATTTCTTTTCGATGGCTGTTGCTCCTCTTCCTCTCATCCGATGAACCATAGGCGGTGGGTGGACGGAATCCACCTTATGTCCATCTAAAACATTCTATTTTCTGGTGATCTTTGTCAAAAAACATCTCATTTTGATTGGGGAGGCTTAGGTGATGAATATGCAATAGATTTTGATGAAAATTTTTAGAAAAGTGCAAACATAGATCAAAATATTAATCCTAAGGTTTTTCCTAAGATTTGAAGAAATTACCTCGCTGAAGCCCAGGCTCGACAAATGTTTCTTGCGGGAGCTTCTTCAAGTCAAGGTGAGTCTTTATTATAGTTCTCCTTGCTTGCCTCCCTCCAGATCATTCTCTCCCCTAATGATCACTGCCTCTTCTCCGGAATCTCATTGAATTTTATGATTTTATGTGGAAAAGAAGTGAAAAATGGATTGATTTTGTTCAGTGGAGTTTATAAAGGATAAATAATACCAGAACCAGGAGCTTTGAAGCTTCTTTTTTTCTCTTTTTAATGGTGGTCAAAAATCACCATTAATGGTGATTGGAGGGGTGGTGGTTGGCCAAATTTTGTTAAAACCAGTTTAGAGCTAGCTAAGTGTGGAATGAGGAGATGTATTAGGGGATTTTATATTTTTTGACAATATCTTTGATTTTCTCTCTCTCTCTCTCTCTCTCTCTCTCTCTCTCTCTCTCTTATTTTGTTGACTTGGGGTCCTCCCCATTCTCCTTTAAATTGAAATTTAATTAGGTTTAATCAAGGTTTAGAGAGCCTTTGGCATGACTTCATTTGGGTTTACTTTAGGTTAAACCTTTTGATTAGTTTGGATTGATTCGGTCAATTCCTATTAACTTTTTGAGTTAACATTATGTTTTAATTAAGTTTGATTCAATCATTCAAAGTCTTTAAAATAAAATAAATTTATTTATTTTAAATTTACTTTGATTTAAACTCAATTTGACTCATTTTGGCCAAAGTGAGAGAAATGGTTTGATTAATCATCTTGACTTTTATCTAAACCTTAATTATATTTGATGAAGTAATTGAAATGATTTTGTATTGATCGATTTAATCATTTCAGTTTAATTTAATTTTAAGTTTAGTTTTGATTTTCACTTTAATTTTGGTTTGTTGACCTCATTTTTAGAATGAGCTCTCAACCCCTCTATCTTAGACATAGGACCTCCTCTTAGATTTTAAAGTTCCTTAGTCTTAAGACACATCTAGTGATTAGGTGGATACTCCAACCTAGCTCTAGAGACTTAGAAGAGTTAGCCATAGGAATAGCTCATGCCTTAGGGGTGTTAGGAGATTTGCCTACCCTTAGCCTAAATCATTCCTCTCTTTCCTTCTTTCAAAACAAACTCCAAATTAATCTTAATTGATTTTCTCCAAACTCAAATCAACTCCATATGATTCAAATCTATGATTGAAATCTATGATTGAAACCCATGATGAAAAATCCATCAAAAAATCCTAAGTCCAAATTTTGCCTAAGTCCTTAAGCCTCCTTTAAGGATTTAACCCAAATCATGATTCAAACCTATTCAAACCTTTGAGATTTTCTCATACCTCATTTATATTCTCATTTATATATATATATATATATATATATATAAGATATAAATTCAAACCCATCAAATCAAACTCAAAATTCAAAGTCAATTCATGAAAATTTTCTTAAGTCCCTTTAATTTTCTATTAAAGGACTTAGCCAAAATCAATCCTAAACCTTGCTCAAACCTATTCAAACTCATGGGATTTTCTCAAAACTTATTTATATTCTCATTTATATTCACATATATAAATAAAATATAAATAAAAATTAATCAAATCAAAGGCAAAAATTAAATTCCAAATTTAAAATTCTTGAAATTTCATTAAATCCTTTAAATTCCCTTTAATGGATTTATTCTAAACCTTGATCAACCTATTCAAACTCATGGGATTTTCTCAAAACTTATTTATATCCTCATTTATATTCTCATATATAAATGAAATATAAATCAATCAAATCCAACTCAAAAATTAAATTTCAATTTAAAAATTTCTTTAACTCCTTTAAATTCTCTTTAATGGATTTAACCTAAATCATGATTGTTTCTTCAAATCCTTGAAATTTTCTAATGATCAATTTATATTCTCATCTATATTCATATATATATATATATATATATATATATGTGAAATATAAATTCAAATAATCAAATGCAATTCCAAAAATCAAACTCAAATCCTTTCAAAATCCAATCTAAGCCTTTCAAATCAAAATCTTGAACTTAGCCAAATCAATTTTAAATCAAGCCAAACTCTTGATTTCCTCTAATGATTCAATCAACCCTACAATCATGAGCACATATATAAATCCAAACTTCAAATCACTCAATCAAAACCTAAATCAAAAATAAAACCCAAAACCCCTTTCATATTCTTCCTTTGAATATGAAATTTTCAAATGGATCAAAACCCATTTGACTTCAAATCACATGTAAATGGATTTATATTTCAATCATAAGTCCATATACAAGATCAACGAACTTCAAATCAAGCTTTGACCAAGCCATTTGACCCACTTAGGCTCACTTGACCCAAAGTGACCTAAAGTACCCTTATGAGCCAACTTTTGATCCCTGGATTGAACCAAACTCATATATCGCTCTCATCATGGCCAACAATCATCATGGGATGATCAATCAATCAAATTGGGTCAAACCAAGTCAAACCTAAGGGTTGACCAAGTTAACCAAAAATGAAACCTAACATAGCCAAATTCCACCATAGGCCAAATTAATTGAAACCATTGATCTAAGTTCACTCATGACCTATCTTTTAACTTGACCAAGTCAACCTTTGAGCCTAACCTAGCCCATTTGGTCAACTTGACCCAAGTTGACCCATTTTGACCTAAAGGGTTAAAATGTGTCAAAACTTGATCTAAGCCAAATTGATCCAAACCAATAGGTCAAGTTCATTCCAAATCACTTGTGGAACTTGACTAAAGCCTCAATTGGCCAACTAGACCCAACCTAGCCCAATTGACCTTAGACCCAACATGACCTAAAGGGGTCATGTTGAGCCAAAATTGAACTTTACCCAAATTGATTGAAATAAAGATACCAATCCACTCCATATGACTAACCAAACCTAAACCTACCCTTGACCTAACCCAAATAGGTCAAATAGGTCAAATAGGTCAACTTGACCCATTTGACCTAAATGAAGTCATATTAGCCAAAATCAAATATATATCAAATTGAACCAAACCAAAGCCACCAAAACATTTCAAATGGCCATGTGAACTTGACCCAACCCTTGGTTTGACCCTATTTGACCAATTGGTCAACTTGATCCAAGTTGACCCATTTTGACCTAAATGGGTCAACATGAGCCAAACCCTATCAAAAGGATTCCAAATCCAATGAAACTTAGCCAAACCTAGTTTCTCCACATACCCAACATGTCCAAAGTGAAAAAAAAATAGCAAAATGACCATCCTACCCTTAGGCCATAGAACAAATTTTGGACTAACACATGGGTATTTTGGTCATACCCTCTTCTCAATCACTTAATGCTTTCCTAAAAGCTCAAGGGGACTTAGTGATGAGTGGTGCACCCAACCCAATGGGTTTGGGTCAGCCCATTTGGTCCCTAGATCAAACCTGACCACCTAGTTCAAAATTGAGTTTTTAAACTCCCTCCTAAGCTCAAATTAAGGCACATGGGAGGTTGGCAATCCACTCCTTGGATCAAACCAACCATGTGCACACTCAAAATAGTAAAAAAAAATTCTCCAATCTCATCAATTGGATCAAAATGGAAACTCATGGTTCGCCCGTCCGATTTTCATAGTGGGCAATATACTCCCCTAATTCAATGAAATTTGAATTCACCCTTTGTCGATTGAAGCTTAAGAACTGAGACCAATCATCAGAGAGCACTCCCAAGCTTCTAAGAGAGGATTAGAATTCCTTATTTCTTGATTTTGCACAGTGCAAAAATAGGGGAGGTATAGTGAATTGCCAAATTTTTTTACACTCCATTCGGATCCAATTACTCTTGCACACTCCACCAAAGGGTCAAGTCGAAGCTGCCTAAGCTCTCTCTGAAGTTCCAAAGGCAAGGAAGAGCTCAAGTGGATCAAAGCCGAAGCCCAAGCAAGGAGGAGTTGGTCCACCCATTGATCCACTCAATCTCAAGGCCTAGGAATTTCAATAGGGCTTCATCTCCACCAGATGAAGCCACCTCATCGATCTTGAGTGTCGGTGATCACCTCTGGTGAGGTATGGAATTTTTCAATCACTAAACTCAATGTGGTGTGGAGCTTTGTGAAGGAAATCTTCACCTCATCAAATTTTGTCCGTTGGATTTGTCGCTCTATCTCTAGATGGTGTGGGTTGATTTTAGTGTAATTCCATGTTAGATCAAGCTTGGATCTTCCCCTTGATCATGGACGGTCTCTGTTAATCAAGGGGAAGAACTTGACTCATCTCAGCCGTCCATCCGCAAGTTTTAGATGGACGGCTGAGATTATTTAACACGTTTAGAAATCTAATTATCCTTTATAAATCACGGGGGGATCCTCAGTCATTCGATCTTTCATCGAACAATAGAGAATTTAAGCGTGTGCACCATCGCCACCTTTGTGAGGTGATAACTTAAGTTGTCCCCTCACAGTGCAATGTGTGTAAAGCACGCTGACCACCGCCACCACGCGTCGTGCCGTGAGCTAGGGATTAATCAGGGATTAGTTAAATGCATTAATTAATTTAGAGAACTTCTAAAATTCATAATTTCCTCTAGAAAAATCAAAAAAAAAATAAAAGGAAAAATTCTATGGAAAGATAATTTCATTTAGAATATTTTAAAAATGATTTCAATGGATTTTGAATTACTCTTTTCTCTGAATTTGGGTTTCTTTTGGAATATTAATTAGCTAATTATCCTTTAATTAGTCCATCAATTAATCTCAAATTTTTGGAGTTCATTTTAGAGGATGAGCTCTGCCTCCCCTAATTTTCTTGAGATTTATTGAGGGCTCAATTAAGAAAATTGCAATCTCATTTCTTAATTACCCCTTTCATGTAATTAAGCATAATTAGGGTATGATTAGTGGATTTACCCAATGATTAGGGTTTATTAAGGTCAGATCTAGTAAGTTGGAGATTTATGAAATAATTTTGGGGCATTTCCCTTATGCTATTCCATAAACCCCCTCTTCTCCCGTTAATCTCCTCTTAATTAAGGGTTAATTCATTAATTATCCACTTAATCAATTTTCAAAAATTCTAAAAAGTTTCAGAACTTAATTAATCTACCTTTGGTAGATGCTTAGGTGTTTAATAGTCTAAGTTCAATTAAAGAAATCAAAATCCCATTCACATGAGTGAAAGGGTATTTTTGAAATTACTTAAGCTAAACCCCTTAGCTTAATAAACTTTTAATTGTGAGCCAAATTGCATTAAGCCTTTATTAGGTGCATTGCAAATTTAAATCCCTTGTGAGTTTTATGTCATCTCATTGGCTCATAATTGGTTAGTTAATTCTTCTAAGGTGGTGTAGGTAAGGGTTAATTAAGCCACTTAATTCATACATTAACCTAATCAACACATAAAAATGGATCTAATTACCTAAAAATTAAACAAAAATATTAAACACATGTGGGAATGAGGTAAGAACAGCAAATCATCTCACCTTTTCAAAATTAAATCAAACCTCAAACTAAACAAAAAACACTTTAAATTCACTTTGATTTATTCTAAATTTCCTTATTCCATAGGAATGTCTTTAGGATTTAAGTGAAGTGAGTTTGTTTAAATGCTTTCATTACTTTGGGTCTCTCCCCAACATGTTAAGTTGCATGCCATGTGATCTCATTCATTCATAATTTTATTTCTTAAATTTTAAAATGAAATTGTTTACTTTATGTCAAACTTGCATGTGTTGGCTAAAGTAGAAATATGAGTGGCTATTATCACTACTAAATCCAAATTATTTTCAAAACTTATAAATAAAATACCAAATTTGAAAGTATGCTACTTATACTTTAATTATAAGCTTGCATGTGGAAGATTATAAAGGTATGCTTAGTATAGGTGTCTTTTCTTTCTTATGTTGGTATAGTTTTGAATAGAAATTTGGTGAAGTATATGGTTCATTTGAAAAGGACCTAATGCTCACTTAATTGATATCCTATTTATACCTACACTTGCATACATAAATTGCATAAACAAAACAAAATCTATTAAACAACTTTTGCATTTTCCTTTTCTATTTCATTTCTTTTATATACATGTTTGTACTTAAGGAAAGTGGTATATTAGTTTGGACAAGCCTGAGGTTACGAGACTTTAAGTAGCCCTAAGTAGGTTTTGTACCTTACACCTCTGGTTAACAATGGTGTTGTACTCACTTATGCTTTTCTTACTTTCATGTATGTATGTGAAAATTTGGATAAGGAAAACCTTTTCTACTTTATAAAAATCATGCATATTCAACTTCTAAATTTTCTTAAATGGATTACTTAGCATGCATCATAAAGTTTGTTAAATACCCTCATTTACATGTATAGATATGCTTAGGGTCCATCCATATGCATGTTATATATGTTGGGAAAAGAATTGAAGTAATGTGTGTTATGTGAATTTTCATTCATTTTATTTAATCTTAAAATGTCTTTCTTTTTGAATAAGTTTGTTTAGAGTTTATCTAAACTTAGGATTAATTAAATGATGTGATCAAAACATTCACCTAAATGAAACTAAAATATGAACCTGCTTTAGAAAATTTCTTAAGGTTAGGGAAGGAAAGAGAAATTTTTTTCTCTTTCCCTCTCGTCTTAACTTAATAATTAATTGTAGGATTCATTTAAACAAAATTAAAATATGAAATAAAACCAACCCAAAATACTTAAATAACTTAAATGAAACTCTCCTTTAAGTTGAACATGTTCTTCACACTTAGAAAATTTAAACCTAAAGCCATAGCTAAGCATACCACACAAATATTTAAAGCACACAGATTAGCCTAAGTCACCACTTCTAGCCTTAGGTTAGGTCGGTGCATGGTTTGATGTTATGTTTTATTTTGTGATATATGTTTTAGACTAGATATTAGGGTGTATGCTCGTAGAATGAATGGTAGGATGTTTTAAGTCTAACTATTCTTTTCTGCAGGGGATTGTGCTTAAGGGGCACTATCATAAATAAAAATATAAATATTTTTGCTTGCAGGTGCTTTATAACCCTAAGCATAATCCATAGGCTAGGTAGACTTAGTCACCCATGTGTGGGTGATAAGTCCAATACACATACTTGGGATTTGTATGATTTATTTTAGCTAACCTTTGTTTTGCAGGTGTTAGTTAAATTTCCACTTTTCCTTTTCATGTAAAAATTAATATAATTAGGATTTTGGAATGATTTCTTATGGGGATTAGGATGAACATTGGTCATAAGATCCTATCTTATGCATCATGTGAAGCCTTCAAGCATCCACCTTCCAACTATCCAAAAGAATGAACCAAAGAAGAAAGAAGAAAAGAAGAAAGAAAGATGAAAGAACAAAGAAGATAAGAAGAGAGAAGAATAAAGCTTGAAGACCCCCATAACAATGAATTCTTTGCTTAATTGTAATATTCATTTGTAATCTGGGTTGTGTAAGAGTAGAGCTCAGCTACCCATATTTGATATTTTCGAGTTTGTGCGGTGGTGCCCGACCATAACGGCTTTTTATTCTTTTTACAATTACTTTATAAATTGTTAGATAATTTATTTATCTTTTGCATTAAGTGGCATGCTTTTCATAGTTTCTTCCTTTCTTTATGTATGGCCTGGATGAGGATTAAGCTCTTTAGAAAAAATAAATCTTTTATCCAACTTAATAACTCAAATAAAAATTAAACAACTCATAACCTCACCTAAAGCTTAGGTTAAAAATCAAGATAAAAGAATTAGCAACCCCTTAGATAGATGAGTATTTTTTTATAATATCATGCACAAATACATCTTATTTCACTCTTGATTGGAGGGCTTCCATCTTTGGCAGAGAATTTTGGCTTGACCTGTGAGAGCCATGGTGGAAACTTACCTCCTCCCTTCTCATTGATTTTGGCCAATAACCTTCTTTCTCATGCATTAGTCATAAAAATCCTATTGGCCTGAGTAAAAAATAATTGTCCAAAAATGAAAATAAAAATGAAATTTAAAATGCATTATATTTAGGTCATTTGAAGCATGTCCCTTTACATGATCTAGTCTCTTTAGAGAGTGAGTTTAAGGACTTAGTCTCTTTTAATAAATAATGGCCTAGCTATCTTGCATAAGCATAAAGACTTGCCTACATATATTTAAAATTATAGGGAGTTAGTTGGTAGCCACCCCCAAGCAGTTGTAAGTCCAAGCTATCAGGTGATTTGTCCTCTCTTGAAGAGGCAAACCAATTACCCATTTTTGCCTTAGATTTAAGTTGCATTTTTGGTCCTCACCGAAGCTCCCTAGATTTAGGTTCTGAGGTTACTTCTCCCTTTGTGGGCCATAAGCATAATTCCTCACCTCTTAGGCATTTTCTTAATCTTGTGTTAAGAAATTATAAGCCCTAACTTTCTAATGAAAAATACAACTCAAACAAACTAAATCAATTTCTAAAATGTAAAGCCCAATTATAGGATAGTTTGAGATGCTCACTAAGTTTCCTAGCATTTCCTACTTATCTTCCATTTTAGCTTCAATAATAACTCTCTCTTTTGATCAATCCCATTTTGATCTTCAAACATAAACCAATCGATTGATAGTACTTTCCTATTGAAATCTTCAAAGATAATGATCATTTACCTTAATCGAGAGTTTTCCTAAGGGATCCCTTAGGATGTAATTAACTATGGGGGCTTGCCCCTATAGAGAACTCAATGAACCTGGTTTAAAATAAACCCTGCTTTACTTTTTCATGTAAAGTAGGGGAAGAATCTCTGGTACATATGCAGACCCATCATCCTTAAGAGTCTTTATTGAGGTGATTAAGTCCATTAAAGGGTAGTGATTTCTATCTTTCGAGATAGTACACTATTTTTTTGATGAGGTACTCAATCACCTAAATAAGCATATCTGTGGATCTGCGTGAAGCCCTAAAAATATGAATTTCTATAGGCATCCTCTTTCTTTTCACCACAGATTTGAAAGGTGACTCCTATAAGAAATTTTTAAACCAACATGATTTTAAATATATATTAGATTTATATTTAATTTAATTCGCTATTAATTTTGATTTGTTTGCCTAGTCACTAAGCATAGTATCTTAAGAGTACAATTAAGAAGCTTTTAATCTAAGATTAAAACTCTTAATTACTAAGATTATGGATAAGATTAACCTCTAAATGGTGTAGTTAAGCATAAAAAAAAATCAAATCTACAACATGTTGTATATCTCTTAATGATGGTAGTTCATCAAGTGTGTTGTTGGAGATTAAATTAATAAATTTAGATAACATATCTATTGAAGTTATGTTGTGATCCTTAGTATCAATAGAGATTTCTCAAAGGTGCAAGATTAATAGAGAAGTAGGGTCATTAAACTCTCTAATTATGCATTTAAACCCTAAGGTTGTGATTTGAATTTTAGGAGGTTCACATGTTTTAAAATGTATATCAGAAGGATCCTCCTTATCACTAGATGGAGATATCTCTATAACCTAGAGTTTTTCATTCCTCCCTTATTTGATTTTGAGATGTAATTCATAATTGGGTTTGTAAGGAGGTGTAGAAAGATTTTTATGTGAAGTGTAATTGACATCCTTTCATTAGGCTTTATAAGGTATAATTTGATTATTTTTCATTATGTTTGAATACATTAGTATTTTCAAGCCCATAATGGATTACATTTTCAATCATAAAGCCATGGTATTCCTAATAAGATATGAGTTATTTTCATTGGAAGAATATCACACCAAATTTGATCATTATAGCTACCTATCTTAATTAAAATAAGACATCTATTCATGATATTTGGAATGCATGATTTACCAAACTGACTTGGAATGGTTCTCAGTGAGGTTCAGTTATAAGATTGGCTCTAATGATAGCATGGGTTGATATAACATTCTTTGCACTACTTTCATCTATTACTAGCTTACACCTTTTTTCCTTACATTAGATATACATTGAACAAATATTCTTCCTCCTCCAGCCTTCTTCTTCCATAGAAGCAATCATACACCTCATAACATATATTGGATTATCTATAATTAGATCTACTTCTTCATCAGATAGTGGTGTGTCATCATGTATCTCCTCAATATCCTCTTCCTCTTTTAAATCTTATACATTGATTTTGTATATAACCCTTCTTATGACATTTAAATAAAATTTGCTTTTATATTTTTAGAATTAGGTTCAGTGGGGTTAATTATAGAGAGGTTGTTTGATGTAGAAGGACCAAGCCTAATGGGGCTGAAAGAGCAATGGTGTCGTGACCTAGTATGTCTCCCTCTCCAACCTAGTTTATTGTTCCATTGATTTTCCAGGTTTCCAGTTATTTTCTCCTTATGTTCTTCCACCTCATAACCATCCATGGACCCCCGCCCCCATCTTATGCTCATGTGCTGGCTAGAGGCCCTCATGCAGAAAGCCCTCCTCCTGACCCAAACTTACTCCTTTTTCCCTTAGTCCTACCATGAATCCTTACTGAAGTCTACAACTCTTCCCTTTTAAGAAAGGCTACAAGAAAAAATGGAAAACTAGCTCTGCTTCTCTCTAAATTTGAAATTTAGAGTTTAGCCAAGCCCTTCAAATTCTCACTGGTTGGAAATTTCACATACAAGAACCCAAAGATGGATACCGTAGAAACCATTTCAGTGAGCTAAAATTGGTTTGGGATTGGAAGGTTGGACTTCTGGATGAAAAGTATATCATGATTAAACTCTCCAAGGAAGAAGACTATGCTAGACTCTTTTTAAAAAAGCTCTACCATATTGAAAATGTTCCAGTAAAATTTATGAAGTGGACTCCCTCCTTTGACTATAGCATTGAGCCTCCCATTGCCCCTAGTTAAGTTACACCTCTTTAATAAATAGATTCTCTACTCCATAGCTGCTATTTATGAGAGACCACTAAAGTTGGATACACCTACATTCAACCTAATAAGACCATCAGTTGCAAGGATCTTGGTGGAGATGGATATAATAGCCCTTTTCAATGAGAAAATTTGGATTAGGACACAATCCAATGGGTATTGGCAAAGAGTAAAGATTGAACAAAAACCTTTATATTGTGTTAAATGTAGTATGTTTGGATATAACTTGGACAAAAGCTTCATTGCTCATCCAAAATTGAGAATCAACAAAACTGATAAAAGCAAGCAACCATTGGACACTCCCATCCACAACAAGTCAGATTCCTTTCAATTTCAAACCAAAATAGTCCATAATAGCAACTCCCATCCTCCTGGACTGACAAAAATTGAAATGCCACATCATTTTCAAGGATTTAATCTTGATATGTAGCAATTTGAAACTAAACCTGCCAACAGTTTAATCAGGTACTATCCATAAGATAATAGACCCAAGGTTGATACAAATCGAATAGATTTACTATCCCCTATTCAAAATAATATGAAGGACTACCCTGATCCAAGAACTAGCTACACACTCCTAGTAAAGGTATCACCAGCAATATAAAAATGGAAACCATCAACTCTAAAAGACTAAATGCTGCTACTGACCCACCTGATCCTAGCTGCTCCCCCGACCAACTAACATTACCTGATCAAGACCAGGACTTGGCAACTGAACCTCATAACAAATTAGTTCACATGAAGAGATGCACTATGATGACATAACTATGGATGAATTCCACATAATCAAAAACAAAAAAGCAAATGCAAGAGGTTCTAGAAGCTAAACACTTATTAGCCAACAAATTTCAGAATGAATGAACCAATTCATGGGATAAAGGTACTTTTAAAAGACCCACTAGAAGTAATTCCACACCTAAATGACAAATATTTTGATTTGGATTTTTACAGTCATTGACAAAGACAATGCCACTAATAGACATAAAATCCTTGTAAGATTGCACTCTCTTGAACTATTTGCCATTCTAGAACTTTTGTCCAAAGCCAAAATCTTTAAAGAGTCAATAGAAGATTCCCTAACTTCAACATCATAGCCAACATCATCAACAAGATTTGGCTCTCCTACAAGCCAAGATTTCAAATTCAAATCCTTATTGATTCTAACCAATTCTATCATTTCCACTTGTAAGATACAAACTTTAGCATTTTTTCCACTACCATTTATGCTTCATGTAGCCATCATCATTGATTGAAACTATGGGATGATATGAAACAAATCAGCATGCACACCTATGGTCCTTGGTTTGTAGAAGGAGATCTCAACATGATTTCATGCCTGATTGAAAAAAAGGGTGGAAAAAAACACAGCTTATCCATCATTTTAGAATTTACTGAGTGCATAGAAGAGGCCAACTTATTTGTTGTTGGTTTCAAAGGCAACCCATTCATTTGGAGAAGGGGGGAAACATGGGAAATATTGGATATAATCTTTACAAATCTAGAGTGGCACACTTTCTTTTGCACTTTGGAGGTTCATCACCTAGCTAGACTCGCTTCAAACCACTCTTTTTTGTTGATCAGCTTCAAGCATATTACCAAACCAAAATACAACCCATTCAGATTCCTCAATATGTAGACATCCCATCCTGATTTTATTAGCTGCATTACAAGGATTTGTCAAAGTGTTGAATACACTAACCTTGGATACATTTATTGGCCCTTCATAAGAACACTACCCAAGGATTAAAAAAATGAAACAATGAGGTATTTGGTAACATGCACTATTAGGAAAACAACTGAAGATAAAATTGATAACCTTGAACAAAAATTATCTCACATGAAGGATAGTGTACTTCTATCCTTGAAGACCAATTGGAGAATCTTTAGTAGGAACTCTAGAGCTTCATTGACAGAGAGGAGGACTTCCATAGGCAAAAAGTAGTTATTCAGAACTTCTTACATGATGATAGAAATTCCAAATTTTTTCATGCTTGCATAAGGAAGAAGAGAGAAGAAAAGTGGTTTAATAAAATCAAAGATGCTCATAGTAATTGGATCATTCATCAAGAAGGCATTATAGAAGATTGCACTAACTACTTCACCAATACCCTATGTCAACCCTAGAACCACAACAAAACTCCCCACCAAGCTAGAAATTTCTTTGACTTTGATAAAGTTTCTATAAATAATGAAATCCTCACCTCAACCCCAAGGAGGAGGAAATTTGGAATGCTCTTAATTCAATGGATGGATATAAAATAGCTGGACTAGAGAGATTTACTGCCCTCCTCTACCAAAAATCTTGGAATGTCATCAAGGTGGAAGTTATAAAGGCCATTCAAACATTCTTCATAAACTTGAGTTGTCACAAGTATTTCACCACTTCAGTTGTAATCTTGATCCCCAATGAAGAAATTTTCCACACCTGAGACAAATTTAGACCTATCTATCTAGCACATGTGATCAACAAGATTATTAACAAAATCAAAGCTAATATGCTCCAAAAGATCCTCCCAACACTCATCTCCCCAAAACAGACTACATTCATAAAAGGCAAAAACATTATTGATAACATCTTACTAGCCCAAGACTTGATTAAAGACATTGACAGAAAAGATATAGGAGGTAATGTAATGATGAAGACTAATATAAAAAAAAGCCTTCGACACTCTTAGCTGGGACTTCTTACTTAACTCTCTAAAAGAAAGAGTCTTCTCAAAAAAATTTTGTAATTTGGTGGATTCACTCCTTTCCAATAGCCACTATAAACTATTACTCAATGGGAAAGCTAGTGGTCTTTTCCAAGATAACAAGGGAGTGAAATAAGGTGATCCACTCTCACCCACTCTCTTCATTTTGGCTTTGGACATTCTTTCAGAAAGTTAAACAGTGTCTCAAACTGAAAAGAGAAAATCAAATTTCATTCCACTGGGAACATCATTATTACCCACTTAGCATTTGTTGATGACCTTCTAATTTTGAGCAATAAGAATAAGAGAATTATCAACACTTATACAAAAACGATCATGGACTTCATGAACCTCTCTGGTATGTCTTTAAACACTAATAAATGTCTTTTTATTATAGGAAAGAAGATCAATAAATCCAAAATCAAATGGATCATTGAGAAGATTGGGTTCATTCATTCCAAACTCTCCCTCCCCACCTTAGAATCAAGCTATACAAAGAAAAAATTTACATCCTCTCTCTTCTATAAGCTCATTAACCAAATTTAATACAAAATCAATGTGTGGGAAAACTCTTTTCTCTCTTTTGGTAGGAGAATAATTATTGTCAAAAGCATCCTCAATTCAATCCCATTATACACCACCCAAGTCCAACACATTCCAAAAATGATCCAATTGAAGATTGAAAGAATGTTAAATATGATTATTTGGAGCCATAAACAAAACTACATACATTGGACTAGCTGGAAAAATTTATGCAAACTGATCAACAAAGGAGGATTGGGTTTCAAAACCATATAGAAGAATAACAAATGCAACGCCTACAAACTTTGGATAAAATTGAGAAAGAACAACTTACTCTAGTCTAATTATATGATGGGGAAGTATTGCAAGGCCTCACACCTAATGACAGTGACACGAAAACCAAATGACTCAGCACTCTGGAAACAACTGCTATTGCACAGGGAGGCTACTGAAGATCTGATCTTTTGGGACCTGGGGGATGGTTGTATTAACCTTTGGAATGACCATTGGTTTGAAGAGAAGCCTCTATTCCTAGAATTTGTTAGACTAGAACCCTTGTAATCATTCCACATCAAAGAATTCTGGAAAGATGCTGAATGGGACAATAAGAAACTACAATATGTTCTTCCTCCCCACATCTATAATAAGATCTACAATATACCAATTTATTTAATAGAAAAGATAGTTTGGTGGTCAAAGGGAAAGCTCCTTACAATTCCATACTCATGACATTATATCTCACTTGGTGGAGAGACACCAAATCAATCCCTTAGGGTAAAGCTATAAAGAATCACAAAATCAGACCATCTATTGCCTTCTTTTGCTGGAGACTCTTCCACTATTTTCTACCTCTTGATGATATCCTCAAACTCAAGGGACTAAAGCTTCCCTAAAGGTGTCTTTTATGTAAAGAAGAGGAAAAAGGACTCCTACATACTTCCATCAAATGCAAATTCAGTAGTTCAATATGAGATAAGTATGTTGAACAGACAAATGGGCATAACTGTGATGGACATTCCACTCTACTTCTCCTATAGGATAAATCCCAATAGGAACATTACAAGCTATCCACCAAAATACTAAGTGTCATCCTTATCATCCTTTGGTTCATCTGGACTACAAGAAATGAACTCAAACATAATGACTCCAACATCTTTGTTGATTCCACTACTCTCAAAATCAGCTCACACTTACAGCTAATGAACAAAGGGAAGGATAAAAGTTGAACTACAATAGAGATACTCTAGCCATCTACAGATCTCCAAATTAGAACTTTGTGTTCTAGAACAAACTTGCCCAAAACACCATAAAAATCAATATTGATGGTAGCTTCAACACCAACTCCAACAAGGCTAGAATTAGGGGCATCTTTCGGAGCAGTGAGGGGGATTGCATCTACTTCTTCTTCATGCCTTATGCTGCTTCTTCTACACTCCATGCTGAAATTGTTGCATTCTTCTTTGATCTTCTCCTTGTTTTAAGAAATCCCCAGCTCAACTTTTGGATTGAATATGACTCTTTGCTAATCATTCGGAACCTTTAGTAAGAATAATTGCAGCAACACCCTGTTTCATCATCAACCTACTCAAGGTTATCAGAAAATTAAAGGAGAACCTCAAAGTATCTTGCTCCCATACCTGGAGGGCAGGAAACAGACATGCTGACCTTCTAGCCAAATGAGGATCACCACTCCAACATTTCTCTTCTTCCAAGCATCCTGACAGAAAACTTAACTTACTTGTACTTAGTGACAAGTTGAGTTTACCAAAACATTAGACCAAATATTTTGTAATTACCACTTACTTTTTTTTTGGATTATTGTACTCTTTGAGTAATCAATAAAATCATCACCTTTATGCAAAAAAAAGGATCAGGCCTAATGATATATTTTTGAGATTACGATGTGGGTGTATATTTTGAAGATAGTTAAGCCTTCATTTTGGATGTTGATGCAACATTCTTATACTTTTCTAGAAGAAAAGCATAGTGAAAGGTGTCCTCTAAATTCTAGGACTCATGAAGCTTTACTTTATTCATAATATCTCCACTTAAATTGATCATAAATTTATTTGTTATTTTTCATTCTTGATTAGTGCATTATGCTCTAGCTATTAAGTCCTTAAATGTTTTTATATATTCCACTACTAAGATATTACCTTATTTAAGAGTAGTAAATTATTTGTGGAACCTTTAATCATGGTTTTTAAGATAATATTTAGCCCTTATAATTTCTTGTATTTCTACCCATGTCATGAGATTTGTACTGAATCTCTCTTCCTTGGCTAAAATATTTTTCTAATATATTTTTTCATGACCTACTAATTTCATTTTATCAAATATAGTTCATTGATAATCATCCATGTGATACCAACCAAAGAAGTCATCTATTTGGTTTAACCAATCTAAAAAATTATTGGGGTCATGAACACTAGGGTTTCTATCTTAACTTATTTTGTAGGTTCATGTAATGTTTCATGGAACCTAAGATGGTCTTGTCAAAGGGTGTTCCTTAGGTTTGGTCTTCTTGTAGGATATTCATCTCTAGAAAATTAAATATTTTTCTTTCTACAAATTCTAAGTCATCCGGACATGGAATAGTTGATGGGGTTTGAAGCCTAATACTCAAGGTTTGAATTTATGTGCTTGTGAATTTCTCTTCACTTCTCATAGAGATCTCAACTACTCTTCTAGTTAAGTCTTCTAGTTGGTCCAAACTAACAAATTTTGATGGAATGATGTAAACAAAATCCAAGTATGACACTCTAAATAAAATTTTTAAATATGCAATAAGTGTATTAAAATTAACACAAATGAGATGCACAAATTTTAAAAATGACTAACCTTCATTTAACACAAAGTAATTCATGAATACTACGAAACATTAAGCAAACTTGTAAAAAATAAACATAAGATCTTTAAGGATATGATATTGATTTTTATGTAGGATTTGTATACTAGGTTAGGTTATTTAGTGAACTCTCCTTTACTCAAATTGTCACTAAATTATGATGGCTTGTAGTTATGTTAAGTTGGAAAATGCTAGGCTTTATAAGTGAAGATAACTAGTTGATAGTGACAGAAGCATTCATAGGATTGCCTGCCACATGAATTTGGCATACATTTCCAAGCAAAATAACTAAAATTACTCAAATCCAAAATACAAAACTAACCTTGCTTAGATTTGACATGGATTATTTGTGAGAACTTTCTCCACGCCTCTAAACATTGAGCTCTGATACCAAAATTGATGGGGGTGGCTTACGGAGAGAAGGCGTCATAGCAAATAGTAGAGAAAAAATGTTCCAAAGATCTTCCACTCACAAAAATGTAAGGGATACGAAGGGGATCTACTCACCAAAGTAGGATAGTAGTGAGAGATCACCAAATCCCTCAAACGGGCAGCCACTAAGCTTCAACCAAAAGAGTTTTCACTCAATTTTCACACATAAAATCTAAAAGTATCTAGTATATCAAAAAATAGTGTTTAAATAAGTATAACACTCCAATGGATGTGTCCTTTAGGGAGAAAACTAATAAAAATTTGAAAAAAAAAATTAGAACCTTCATTTTACAATGCTTCAGCACCACAGACTAGCACTGTGGCACCATAGTCCAGCATCGAGGCACCATATTCCAGCGAGGTGCTAGCTTCTTGGTCCCCAAACACTAAACACCACATAGTGCAGCACCAAGGTGCAAGAAGGCCAGACCAACACCTTTACAATTTAACATGAACTAACATATTTTTAACCACACTCTTATACAACCATTAAACATGATCAAATACATCCACTATTATATAATATAACAAATGAAACATAAATCCATAACATTTAAATTCTATTAAAAGTCCTTCTAAGTTCAAGCTTTAGTTGGCACCTTGTAACAAGTCCTTTCCTTCTTTATGTGCAACATCATCAAGCCAAATCTCATATATCAAACCCAATTAATCATATGATACCAAAAATCCCATCTTCAAACCAAATCCAATTAGTGTTCAATTTAACCAATTGGCCAAGTTAATCCAATATGACCTATTTGGACCTAGAGGGGCCAAACCCAAAATCCCTCCAAACCATTTTAAATTGAACTTGCCCAAGGCACTTAATACATTATTTAAGCTTAATTAAGGCCTTAATAGGATTCATTTTGTTCAATTAGCTCACCTAGCCCAAGTTCACCCAATCGAACCATTTAAGGCCAAAATAAAATCCAATTTGATCCAAGCCAAATTAAGCCAAGCAACAAAATTATTCCAATCACATGTTTGAACATTCCTCATGATCAATTGACATCCAATTTGACCCAACCTAGCCAAATTTGACTTGAATGGTAAAATTGAATGAAACTTTAATTCAACCCAAATCAAAATAAACTAACATTTGTAATCACTTCCAAAATAATTGATGATCATGTTCCAACATATAATTCAAGCCAAGTTGATCAATTTGACTAATTGACCCACTTAATATCATTTGACCCAATTTAACCTAAAGGTAAAATTGGACCAAACCTTGATCTAACTTAAATTTGACCAAGCCAATAAATATAGTAATTCCTAGAAAATTCTCACCTAGTTCATGTCCAATAGCTTTTGCATTCTAAATTGACTGAATAACCCATAGTTGAAGAATTTTCTTACACACTTGCATTTAACTTGATTAGTAGCATTTGAACATGTGTTTGTTATCATCAAAATCAATCTCATATGAGGTGGGGCTCATGAAGTCAACAAGAAATATTTTTATATCTATTACCAACAAGCAAAATAGTTTTCTTATTTCTATTAGTACAGAAAGATGCATGAAATCAACATTAAATCCTTTATCGCATAATTGACCAATGGAAATAAGATTGTGCTTTAAACTTTCAATAAAATAAACTCTATCTAAAGTCATTAAATCCTTAGAAATAGAAAAAACTCTAATTATTTTTCTGTTGGCATTATCACCATAAATAACAAACCCTTCTTCATAAGGTTCTAAAGTAGAAAATTTAGATTTTTCACTTGCCATATGTCTTGAAAATCTAATGTCCAAGTACCACATGCCTTCATTGATGTTGCTTTGAAGGTATTCCTACAAAATAAAATCAGGGGTCAACTTTTGGAACCCAAACATGTTTGGGTCCACATCCTAATGAAAAGATATACAATGAATGTTGATAAGTATGTATAGATATTTTATAATTAGGCATCAAATAAAGTTTGAATTAAGAAATAATTGATATTTTCTTGCATGGCAATCAGAAGATACATGACCATTTTTATTGAAGAAATTACATGTAACATTTGTATTTGCATAATGTCTAAATTTAAATGATCTTGATGCATCTCATGACTTATTTCTAATGAATGGAACATGTGAATGTAATCTACTACAAAATCTAATTTTGCATGATGTAACAAATCTTCCTTTTTCAACTTCCCACAAGTATTGATTGATCTAATAAAGCATCACTCTTCACCTTTAAATTAATACATTCTTTTTCTAAAGATGAAGCATGCATTTCTAAATTTTTCTTTTCTTTTTTAAAGTATTAAATTTTGTTTTCAAATTTTTATATTCATATGCTAATTCATTGAAAGCATCAACTAATTCTTCATAAGAAATATCTTCACATGCCTCACTTGTACAATCCACATTATCCATAAGACATATATTTGCTTCTTCCTCTGTAGTGTCATCACTTGATTATTATGAATCGATGTTTTTCCAATGTTCTCTTTTCTTTTTCTTCTGAGGCTTTTTATCTTTCCAAGACTTCCTTCTCAGCATTTTCCTTTTCAGCTAAGTATGGACACTCACCTCTTACATGTCCAAGCTTTTTTCAATTGAAGCATAATATTCCTTCTATTGCATTCATTCTTTTAGTAAAAAATTTATGTATTTTAGACTTGTCATATGTGTGCTTTTTCTTTTGGATCATATTTCCTAGCCTTTTTGAAAGCAAAGCAATCTCATCACTATTAGCATATGAACATAAATAATTTTCTTCATAACTGTCTTCCACCTACCAAGAAATTAATTTTCTTTTCTCTTTCTTTTGGAAAGAGACATTTTGATCCCTTTATGCTATAACCTATTCATATGATATCAAGGAACCAAGAAGTTGATCAAGTGTATAAGTAGTTAAATCTTTAGCTTCACTAATAGCAATAAGTTTTGCATCCCAATCTTTTGGAAGGCATCTTAAAATTTTATAAATCAAATATTGATTTTTATTCTTTCTTCCAAGTAATTGCATGGCATTTATAATTTTTTTGAAGAGGGAATGCATATCAGAAATACTTTCATTTGGTGACATGCATAATAATTCATATTCATGCACTAACCTATTTATATGGGTATCTTTAACTTCTTTAGTACCTTCATAAGTAAGAATCAATTTATCCCAATTTTTTTTGCAATAGTAACCATGAAAATTCCAATGTAATCATCAAGAAGTAAAGCATAATAAAGAATGCTATAAGCCTTTGCATTTAATTCATCCAATCCTATTTCAAAAGCAGATCATTCATCAAAAAGTTTATCAACTTTTAAGCCATTTGTATCAATAGTGGATGTGTGATATTGATATGTCAACATATGCCACATTCTAGAATCTTGTCTATGAATAAAAGTAATAATGTAGTTTTTCTAATAATTAAAAGGAACATTATCAAGTAAAGGTGGTCTATGTGTAATGCACCTTTAGGAAAAACTTGTGTCATGGTAATCAAACTCAGGGATGTTAAGCCACAAATTGAGCTGAGGCTCTGATACCAATTGTTATTTAGCTATAGTACCGAAGAGGGGGTGAATTGAATTTTTAAAAAATAATTCCAGAAATCTTAATTTTAAACTTTTGTAGAAAACTTAAATCTTTATTTTTAAAGCTTTAGGGAAATAAAACAACAATCAATAATAACATAAAAGTAAAGTGCAAAAAATAAAGAGAGAATAAAAGTTTTTATGTGGTTCAGCCAAACCCAAAAAACTGGCCTACATTGACACCTAGCCACTTAGGCTAGGAATTCACTAAATCAAAGTTGAGATTACAACAAATCTCTCATACACTTTTTCACGGGTAAGTACAACTCAATACCATACTTTTCATGATGGGCAAGTACAATCTAACATCGTACTTTCATTAATGGGCAAGTACAACCCAATAAGAAAATAAGAAAAAGAAATATGAAAGTATTTAACTCTCAATTAAAAAAGCATTTTGCTCTCATAACCCAACTACAACAATATTAAGGAAAGTAAAAAATAAAAGTAAGAAAGAGAGCTCACTTCAATTTGTATTTAAAATTGAATGTAATGATACAACATGAAAGATGTATATGTGCAAGTGAATCTTTAAAATGTTTGAATATAATATAAGAACTTGAAAAAAATGATTTAGTTAATGATCTAAAGTGTGGCACAATAGTAATCTGAAAACTAAACCAATCAACTTTTATATGAAAACTTGAGTTTTGAAAAGATCAAATGAAAATGTAATATTAAAGCATATAAACTCAATTGAAGTCTCTCTTAAAGGAACTATCACATATGCAAAATATGAGATAATTTAAAGAATATAACACTTGCTACCCACAAGAGTTCTTTATGAATAATTGGCACTAAATTAATCTCACTTAAGGATATATACGAATAAAGAAAAAAGAAAGATTTGCAAGCTCAAAACTTTATCCAAACACAATCAAAGCTTTTGGCAACTTGAAAGATGCATGAATAGATTAGTTAATCACAAAACAAATTGACCAAACTATAAGAAACCTTAAGCTAAGAAAGATATCAATGTTAACACACCTGAATAGCAAAAATTAAATTAAGGGAACCTTGAATAGCTCTCAGTCGAAGAGATTTGCACTTCTCCTTCAACTTCTTTTGGGCAATCCTCAAAGCAATCACTTGTAGGATGGAAGAGGAAGGATGATGAAGAGGTTAGAACTTGATCCATCAAGAGAAATCTCTAGGAAAAATTTTAGCAAGGGTTCAGCCAATAGAGAAAGATCCAAGAGGCGATAACCTAGTCTTAAGAGCATTATAAATAAGAAACGAATCAAGGGGGTTCAGTCAAGAAGAGGGAAAATACTTTAAGAAGTAATTTAACTTAAACCAATCAAAAATAAAATTAATTTGCAAGATGAAGGGTTCGTCCAAGGCAAAGAAGAAATAAATCCAATTTCATAAGAAGATTTGATTTGAATTAATCAAATTGAATTTCAATTTGCATTATAGGGATTTCGGCCAAGCCAACTTAGAGGGAAGATACACATGATAAGATATTCATTTTGTATAAATCAAATTAATTAGATTTGGCATGATGGAAATTTGACCAAGGGAATTTGGATGGAAAGATTTATAAAGAGATTAAATTTTAATCAATTCATCTCATGACAAGATCTCCAAATAAATTTGAAAGTTAATTTGCATGTGGATCGGCCAAGAAAAAGAGGTGAATTTGAATTATTAGCCAGCAAAGTATAATACCATTAATTAGCTAAGTAAAGAGGGCAATAATTCAAATTTGATTAATTAAATTAAGTAATAGATAGGGTCGACCAAGAGAGTTTCTATGATGGGATTCAATTAGTATTTAATGCAATATTATGGAATATTCAATCGATTTATCTTGATTGAATGAAAGAGGAAAAGTTATGATACACAAGCTTTATTAAACAAAATCAAAGGGAAAATTAAAATTTGGCCAAGTTTTTTCCAAAAAATATATTATATCAATTTTAATACACTCAAATCAAACTAAATGATGATGAATGATATATTAAGAGAGTTCAAATTAATATTCATCATGTAATTAATTTGAATTTAAATAAAGGTATGGCCGGCCATGGGAAGTTTCCAATATATATATATATATATATATATATATATATATATAAGAAAGAGAATAATTTGATGGCTTATTTTAATTGAATTTGATTTAACTCAAATAAATTTAGATTTAATCAGTTATAGTAGCATGTGATCACCCATAAAACATTTCATAAATAGCTAAGTTCAAATTTGTACAGGTAATTAGAAGAATATTTAATATGAATTCAAAATAATTCAAATTAAGGAGTCGAATAAATGATTTTTTTTAATTTAGAAAAAGATGTAATAACTATAGAAATAATTTGAATAGATCTCACATAATTTATTTTGTAAATAATTATGAAAACAATTGGCCAAAAAGATTTAGGATGAGAGATAGGATAGGAGAGAGAAAACTTGGATAATATGAGACAGAAAAATAATACCTTGAACAAATTTTGGATAATTTAGATTCATGCATTGAATAAATGGATAATGAACATAACTAAGCTTGAGAATAATTTAATGAGATGTGAGCTTAATTTAACTTGCATGGAAGCACAATAAATGGAGCAAAGTTTATGAATTTAGTTCACATTATCTAAAATGAATAATTTAAGAATAATTGTAAATACAAAATGTAGAATTTATTAATAATTCTAAAATAAATTATTTTAAAATTCATAAAATATTTATTTTATTTTGGTGAGCTTTTCATTTACCTTAATATATTTAATCCTAGTAAAATTTCCACCCAGTTCAAATCTAATAGTTGTAGCATCCTGAATTGACTGAAGAATGTGGAGTTGAAGAATTTTCTTGCACACTTGAATTTAACTTGATTAGTAGCATTTGAACATGTTCTTGTTGTCATCAAAATCAATCTCATATGAGGTGGGGTTCATAAAATCAACAATCAACATGGGGAGGGAAGTATACTCCACCCCAAGGCCCCATAATTAACATGCACTCTCTCATTCTCCCCAGAGTCAGTCTGTAATCATTTCTAAAGATCCCCATACCTGGCAAGACCAACCCATTTCTCAACCTAAACACCCTAAACATCCAAGCTCACCAAACCATCCCTAAACTCTAATTAACTCTTTCTATGTTCTAGTGAGCAAGAATAAATTGAGAATCACTCAATTTAAGCACTAGAAGTAGGCGTTTAATTAAACTCTAATGAACTCATAATGAAGTTTGGTCTCAGGAGTAAATGGCAATGAGGCAACTGGCCATCAACTCAACACTACTTTTCCACTTTAAGATGAAGCTACCTCACTCGTTGGGCCTCTAGTCTTGAGCTCTGTTGAGGTAATCACTATCAATCTGTAAAAAATATCTTAGGAATTGAACTTTTATTTTATGATTTAGCATCTTGTGTATATTAAACTAAAGTGAACCCTTACATTTTAATTTATAATCCTTATGGAGTTGATCTCACTACGATTAGAGCTTTGGTTGGCCTATATCAAGTGGTGAGAGATGAACGGCTTCCATCTCTCATTGGAGATTGGAGATGGAATATGCACCATCCATTCCATATAATTAGAATAGATAATTGAGATTAATCCATGTTAGATTTATTTGATTTAAACTTTTAAAATTATGGGATTAATCAAAAGTATTTAATATTTGATCAGGTGGTTGGGGATGAAATCGTGCCTACAGCCACTATGTCAGCAACCATGAGATATAGTTTAAGAAACCAATCTCGTGGCACCACGTGTAAAGCACAATTGACTCAACTACTGACTGTATAAAATTGATTAATTAGAGTTAAAAATAGGATAAATTAAGTAAAACTTCAAAAAAATTGTAATTAATTATAGAAAAATTTTAAAAATATAAATAAATACTCTCTAGAAAGCTTAGATAGAGGAGAATTTAGAAAAAGTAAAAGTCCTAATTTTTATTCAGAAATTTAAAAGTAATTAGGGTTCTAATGAAAAAGATATTTTTAAAATTAAACCTTAATTTCTTTTCTGATTGACTTGAATTTTGAGGGGACATTCTTGATGATGCCCCACACCTCACATAATTATTTCAAATCAATTTGATAAGCCAATTAATGATTATGATTTTCTTAAGTATAAGTCATTAAATATCTTGATTATCTAATTATAAAAATATAAAAAAATAATTAAATAAGTCCCTGATGTCAATCATCCATGATTAATATTAGAGACCTCTTAGAAAAATTTTCAATCCTCTGATCATAATTATTTTGAGAAATCACATTTTATGGCATTAATTAATTAAATAATTTAATTAATTGACCTAAAATAAAAAAAATCATATTATATTATCTATAACTCCAAAAATTATGAATTAACCTTTCATAGGTTCAATTAGGCGATAATTAGTTAATGAAATTTAAATTTCTAATTGGTTGGAGTGTTTTGAGTATAATTGTCTAATTATCAAAATCTTCATTAGTGTGATTAATCACTTTTAATTAGCCCAATTGACTTAAGATTTTTGACATCTATTTTTACTATCTTTGTGAATGTTCAAAATTATTTTCATACTTTTTGGGCTTATAGATTGTGATTAATTAATTTTTTTTGGGTCTCTAGGCTTTTAATTGATTAAATAATTATAAATTTTAATTAACTTATAAAATTAATATCTCACATCCTAAATCTAACTGATAACCAAAGTTTGTGTGAGAGAAGATTATATCTTTTGTTCTCCCTCAGTAAGTCTAATTAAGTACAATTAATATGTATTGACTAAGTAATGTTGATTAAGCTTAAATGGTATTATGTTCATGTGAAAAGTCTGAGGGTTTAGTGGCCTAGGTGGTTACTTTATGATACTTATTTGATACCCTCCCTTCACTTATGAATATATGGCTAACTCACACAAGTATTAAAAATTAAAGATCACTCACACTAATGTTTGAAATTAAATCCTCAAAGTGCATGATGTATAAATGACGTAATCACCATTAAACTAAGAAATAATATCATATTATCTAAGTTAAATTTAGAGTTAATTAAAATAAATGAAACCTCTATGATTAATTCATGTGTAATATACACTCCTTAAAGGCATATACTCTTGACACTTGGGGTGCAGGGCTTCTGGTCTCCCTAGTTTAACAATGGCATATACTTAAAAGTGGTGTAGAAAAATACATATAAAAGATATATATACCATCCTTTGAATTTTATACCATAAAGATAAAATAAAATAAAACAAAATTTATCTTTATTCATGTCCACATTAAAAGAAATGTGTTACCTAAAAATATGAATTATTAAAATGATGGGATAGATATATAATAACTAAAAAATAAAAATGACAAATATATAATCCTTTCAAAATGAAATATTAAAAATGATGACGTACATAGGTATTTGCGAATTATTAATAATAAAATAACATATAATTATTTTAAAATGAAATATTTAGAATGATAAAATGAATGCTTCAAATAAGAATGAATGATTAAAGTGATAAAGGGTTGAAGGATACCATTAAGTAAGTCACCCCTTATGCTTATTAGTCTTAAAGTGTCTCTCATGAAGATATAAGTCCATTTAAGTTTGATACAAACTTAAGGATTAATAAAGTATTAACACTTCATATAAGAAGAACTAATAAAAGTCATGAAATACATCCTTAAGTCTAACTTTTAGATAGGGTATTGAGAAGGAATAAGTTTCATCCAAGTGGCACTTATAAATTTTCATACTTTTTAAAATAATAATTTTTATTTAAACCAAATTAAAATTATAAAGTAAAATTCCACCTTTTAAATCACTAATCATTTGAATCAAAACCACCCCTTTAGGTAATTATTTGAATTTATTGTCTAAATCACAACTTGAACATTAAAGCATAATTGCCTCACAATACTAGCCTTTGTACACACATTATATTCATAGATCATTGATCTTAAACTTAGGATTAGTCGGTGTTTGATTATGATGTAATGATTTATTAAGATTATTTGTGCATAATCTAGATGGTAAGGAGATATTAATTAGATTACTGATATTTTCTACAGGTGGCTGTACTTAATTAAAGGGGCTACTATAATAATAAAGATAAAGTAAATGTTCTTGCATGTAGGTGTTGTTTTCCCTTTTAAGCAGAGCCTATTAAGATAGGTGGGATTAGCAGCTATAGGAGCTAAGTCCAATTCTTTGATATATAACTCTCGGTGTATATGTATGTTATGGATAACCTTTATTTTGCATGTTATATTAGGATTTCTTTTTTGAATTTTTCTAATGTAATTTTATAATATACATAAAATAGGATTAGAGCCATGGGGTTTAGGATGAGTAGAGGCTAGAAGGCATAAACCTCGGAGGCCCTGTAATGCCTAGAGGATCCAATACAAAGAAAATAAGTGATGATGAAGACCCCCATGGCTTACTTTATTTTCTTTTATGTAATTGTAATCCAGGTTGTATAAGTGTTGAGCTCGATAGCACAATCTTTTTTTTCCCTTTTTATGCTATATAGCAGAATCCGGCAGCACCAACCTTTTATTATTCTTTTAATTGTATTGATTAATTGGTGTGTTTACTTTATTTGTGCAATAGAACTACATGCTTTTCCTAAATTTTTCTTAAAGTGTGATGATTATTATATGGCCTGAATTTTGTTTACCTTTTTAGGACTTTACATTTTCTATCCAATTAAAATAATAACTTTAACTTTAAATTAATATAACACATAACCCCACGATAAAGCCATATTAATCAATCAATAAATTAAATTTAGACGTCATAGATTTGTGATGAATATGGATAATATAATGTGTACATCTTATCTTTCATTCTTGAATATAGGGGATCTTCACTCATTGCATAATAAGAGGAGTGCAAGACTACTAATAGCTTGAGTGAAGAAGACCCTTCTCATTGATTTAGTCCATAATCTTATTTCATCATAGATATAGGCATAATTATGCACCCAAATTTGAGTCACATTCATAAGTTAAAATGGATAAAATATGTAATATTATTTCACTAGTCTAGGATATACTTTCATAATATCATGATATAGGCTCTTAGGGAGTGAGTTTAGGCTCTTAGGATTATATTCTTAATAAATAACAACCTAATTATCTTACATTCATAAGACTTGGCCACATTATTCTAACTTGTAGGAGGTGTTAGCTAACAGGCACTCTATGCAATCATAATTCTAGAAGCATAAAGTTAGTTTCACTCTCTAGGAGTAAACTTAAGTTGAGCTCTTAGCTTGTACTAGAGCACCTTAGATTTAGGATCAGAGGTATCTTTTTTTTACTATGGGTGTAAATCATTTCCTCTTAGGTATTTCCACAATCTTGTGTTATTGGAATATAAGTCCTAATTTTCTAATAAAATGTCAACTTAAGTAATCATAATTCTATATTTCAAAAATATAAAGCCTCACCATAAGATAGATTAAAGTGCTTACTAAGCCTCTAAGTATTATGAGTGCTTCCTATTTATCCTCATTTAGATTTCATTAAGAACTCTTCCTAATTGAGTTTTCCTAGTTGATCTCTAATAATCATCAATCCTTTGACACCAAACTTTGAAATTCATAGAGATGATAGCCAATCATTTTAATCGAGAGTTTTCTTAGAAAATTCATATCTCTTAAAATATAATTAACTATAAGGGCTTACCTCCTTGGGTAACTTAAAAACTTGACATAAAGTAAACCCTACATAATTTTATCCATGTAAAGTAGAAGAAAAATCTTTAGTACATGTAGACACATCAGCCTTAGGAGTCTTTATTAGGTCATTGTGTCCATCATAAGGTGATATTTTTACCTTTCATGGTAGTATATCAATCCTTGATGTCATGCTCAAACATTTCAATAAGAATCCATTAAGATTTGTGTGGCATCTCATCACCATTTTAAATACTTTAGATTTTTTAGGTGACTCTGCTGGGGAAAGTTTCTCTCTCTATTTTTGATTGATCAATATCTCTATACATTGGAAGTAAATCAATACCACTCATAGAATTAGGCTACCTTTCGCTTCGTTGAACCCCTCACCCATTTTTACCTTGGGTGGGTGGGGACAACATCTTCATCTTTTGGTCTTAGAACCTTTTATTTATCATAGTCAAATGAGTAACTTCTAGGACCTCCCCCATTGGATCCTAAACAGATTATATATATGGAAAGTTCAAACATTGCCAAGACTAGACAAAATGGTTTCCTTAAATTTCTAGACATATTTATCAAACCTATCATCATGATCTAATGATCACAATTTTCATTCCAAAAATTATTGAACCTATAATTTATAGGGAGGTTCAAGTCAAAATCTTTACAATCTAAAAACCTCACCCACCATAATCAAAGTGGGTAGGATATAAGTCTACAAAATTCCTACACCATTTTGATAACTAAAATTTTTTCTTCTTACAACATGAGAGAAACACCCCATTATCAGCATAAAACCTTCAGTCAATTCACCTGTAGTCATCACCATGTCTTCTGGAAAGCTGATTTTTTCATTCGCCACTAGGTTGGATTCGGTCGTGGATCAGACCTATTTGACTAATGCCCTGCCATTAAGTTTGAACTGATATTTGAAAATCCAAAATTCACTTATGAAGGTCTAGCATTCACTACAGTGGTTCATCATGAGGTTGAGGATAGGAAGCCCTTGATTGAGTTTGACCTGAGGTCTAAGGTAGAGTTCCCCTTACTGGAGAGAAAAAACAATTAAAGTTCTCGTTGTACCACTACTATCAGTTGGTTCTACCACTAGTAGAGTTGTTAGAGTTAAGGCAACATCTAAGATAGCATTGGTCTCATAAAAGAAGGCCAAAGCAGGCTGGTGGCTATCCCTTTTATCTTTGAGGTAGGTTATACCTCCCGTCATGTTCCTTTCACTAAGACACAAAGGAGAAACAATGATAAAAAATTAAAGAAGCAATATGAGAAAATGTTACAGGAGATAGAGACCTCATTTTAGACTATTGAGTTTGGGTCCCTTTGAGAGATCTCTCCCCTCCTTAAGGGCAGACACTGCAGTTGAGAAAGAGGAAGACATCTACTGCATAGTACCATCACTGCCATTCCCCTTTGAGTACTAGACACCAACTAAGGAGAAGGCCCTAGCTAATCTAAGGTCTGTTCTCAGGAGTGTTGGTAGAGACCATAGACAATCTAAGTCTGCCATAGTCCAATATTTAAAGTCAATGATCCCTAGGAGTGTGCAAAGCTAGATCAAGCAAGAAAGGGCCTCAGAGGCCAAGATAGCAGTTCAGGCAGATAGAGAGATAGAAGGAGGTTCATAAGGAAATCAACTACCTTAACATTGATGGATAAGCATTTTAGTACAAGACAGTCATATCACATAGGTAGACCCAACCATATAGTTATTATTATGTTTAACCAAGGGAGGAGAGTGTTTATAAAGCCTCAGTCAATGTAGTCATCACCATCACAGTGCTCAACTCATCAACAACTATCCCCCATTCAAGTAGCAGTATCTGAGTTCCCCATAAGTAGCAAAAATAATCAAAGGATAGGAAATCCCTGCCCTTAGTGATTAGATTATGACCTAAGGGCCACCCTTCATCTTCTCACACTGATAGTGTGAGGCCAAGCTCCCCTATTTGGCTTCCTACTTCATTGGTAGAGAAGAAAGAGTGGCTTCCTACTTCATTTTGACTATACACCTTGTGTATCTCATCATTTGATTTGATGATAACAATCCTTGTGTAATAAGAACTAAAGATTTCTTTGTAAGATAAATTATTCACATTAATCATTATGAATGTCATTCTTAATTTAGATTTATATTGATGATAAATATATATTTTTGATGCTACTAATCAAGTTAAATTCAAGTGTGCAAGAAAATTCTTCAACTCCTAGTTCTTCAATCATTTCAGAATGCTAAAGATATTGGACATGAACTGGGTAAAAATTTTTCTAGGAATAACTATTTTAAGAAAAATGAAAAGTTCACCAAAATAAAATAACTCATTCATTCATTTCAAAATAATTTATTTTATAATGATTCATAATTTCTATATTTCATATTTTTCATTTATTCTTTAAAATTATACATTTTGGATAATGTGAACTAAATGCATAAACTTTGTTCCATTTATTGTGCTCACACAAAAGTTAAATTAAGTTCACATTTCATTAAATTATTTCCATCCTTAGTCATGTGCATTATCCATTTATTCAATGCATAAATTTAAATTATCCAAAAACTATTCAATGTATTATTTTTCTCTCCCATATTATTCTAATTTTCTCTCTCTTATCCTATTTATCATCCTAAACCTTTTTGGCTGAATTGTTTATGATTATTTGCAAAATAAATCATGTGAGCGCCATTCAAATTATTTCCATAATTATTCCATCTTTTTTTAATTTAAAAATTCATTTATTTGAATTATTTTGAATTCAAATTAAATATTATCTTGCTTAATTATGGGAATTTAAACCTAACTCTTTATGGAATGATGGTGGCAGACCACATGGTGTTTTTATTAAGCTATCTATATTTAATTTGAATATATTTAGTTTAATTTAAATTTAATTAAAAAGAGCCATGGATTTTCCCTCTTTCCCATTATAAATATGCAATTTTGGAAATCATTCTGTGTCGGCCATTTGATTTACTAAATTCAAATTAATCACATGATGAATATTAATTTAAATTCTCCTAATATCTTATTCATCATCATCATTTAATTTGAATAAAGTAGATTAAATTATATTTAATCCATATTCGGAAACAAGCCTGGCTGAATTATTTAATAAGCTTGTATATTATCGATTTCCTTTTGTCATTCAATCAAGATCAATTGATTGAACATTCTATGATATTGTATTTATTTCTAATTGAATACCATCATAAAAACCTTCTTTGGCTGACCCTATATCATGCTTAATTTAATTAATCAATTTTTGAATTATTCCTTTCTTTTATTTGGCTAATTAATGGTGTCATGACTTGTTTGCTAATAATTTAAAATCTCTTCCCTTCTCTCTTTCTCTTGGTCGACCCCCATGATAACTAACTTCCTAATTGAATTGGAGATCTAGTTATTAGATAAATTAAATCAAATTGAACTTTTTTCCATTTAAATTTTCCCTCCTTATATCCTTGGCTGGCCCTTCATCTTGCAGAACTTAATTAATTTAATTGATTCAAATTAAATCACATACTATATGAATCTCCCCTCTTCATCACCTTGGACTAACACCTTATCATGCATTTTGAATTTCAAATTGGTTGATTCAAATCAAACCAACCTTCCAAATTGAAATTCCCTCCTATTTTCCCTTGGCCGATTATTCCCTCATGCAATTTATTTTTATTTTGATTGGCTTGTGTTTAATTAATTCCAAATAAGTTTTCCTCCTATTTTCCTCTTCTTGGCTGACCCACTTGACCTTTTATCTTATATATAGTGTTCTTAAGGCTAGGTTAATTCCTCTTAGACTTTTCTCTCCAAGCAAAATTCTTGCAGAATTTTTGGAGATACTTTCTTGGTGAATCAAGTGCAAATCTCTTTATCATTCTTACATCTTCCAACCTACACGTGATTGCCTTAAAGATTACACAAAATAAGTTAGAGGATTGGTGGAAATACATCTTGGCTGAGAGCTATTCAAGGTTCATTTAATTTTAGTTTTGTTGCTACTCATGTGTGAGACCTTGATCTCTTTCTTGGCTTAGGATTCCTTGGTATTTGGTCATCTTGTTTTGTGCTTAAGTCATCTATTCAAACACCTTTTCAAGTTGGTTGAAAACTTTGCTTCTGTTTGGATAAAGTTTTGTTTTTTTTTCAAATTCTTCTCTCTTCTTTATTCTTACATATCCTTAAGTGAGATTAATTTTGTGTTGATTATTTCATAAAGAATACTTGTGAGTAACAAGTTTTTTTTTAAAATTGTCTCATCTTTTTCATATGTGATAGTTCTTTTAAAAGAGACTCCATTTGAGTTTATGTGCTTTAATATTGCATATTCATTTAACTTTTCTAAACTCAATTCTCCATATAAAAATTGATTGGTTTAGTTTTCAAATCATTATTATGCCATACTTTGGATCATCAACTAAATTACTTTGATTTCATGTTCTTATAATTCCCTCCAAAGATTTTAAAGATTCACTTGCATCATATACATCTTTCATGTTTAATCATTGCTTTCAATTTTAAATACAAATTAAAGTGAGCTCTCTTTCTTACTTCTATTTTCATTAGCCTTAATTTTGTTGTAGTTGGATTGTGAGAGCAAAATAGTTTTAATTTGAGAGTTAGATACTTTCATATTCCTCTTTCTTATTTTTTTATTGGGATGTACTTGCCCATTAAAGAAAGTACATTATTGGGGTGTACTTGCTCATTATGAAAAGTATGGTATTGGGTTGTACTTGCCCGTGAAGAAGAATATGGGAGATTTGTTGTACACTTAGTGGAGAGGAGAAAGAGAAAGTAGGGGAAGCTCGTACATGTAAAGCACCCAAGACAACCAGTATATAAGCAAAGCAAGGAGTTTGAGACAGTATGGATATAGAAGTTCCAATCATGACCGACAGTCATTCTAGATATGTGTAGTAGATCCTCAAAGGAGAGGTGACCATTCCTTAGAGGATATCATAGCTGACTATAGGGCCAAATTCAAAGAGATAGTTGGGGATGACTAGGATAGTGAGATGGTAGATTTTGATGCTGAGGAGGATGACCTCTTGGAGGAGACCACAGAGATTTGCATGGTAGACACCAGGACATCTTCACATAGAGAACACCATCAGAGTGTTAATGCATAAGGTGTTGTGATCAAGGAAGGTGAGGTGTCAGACTCAACATAGTGATTATTGCAATAACTAAAGCATAAAGATGATCAGATCACCTATATGCAAAGAAAAGTAGGGGAGCTCATGTTAGTTGTCTTAATTCCCTAAGCTACACCTATAGAGGCTGATAGGTTGAAGGTGTCACAAACTTATGATACACATAAGGGCACACTCTAGTAGATAAGGACACAAGCAGTTTGCATAAGAAGGGTACTAAAAGTGCAATATTACATATAGGGATATCAAGCAATTGCAAGCCAAAGGAGCCTAATCAATTCTAAAGGGTAGATGATGTAGCACATTAAAGGAGGAAAGGACATGTTACAAAGTTCCAAACAAGTTTAAACCTTGAGTGCTATGCTACAAACCCCATCAACTATTCCATGTTTTGATGACTTAGAACCCATAGGAGGGGAAAATATTAAACTTCCTAGAGATTACTATCATGTAAGAAAGTCAAACCTAAGAAACACCTTCAGGAAAGATCATCTTAGGATCCATGAAATATTACATAAACTTACGAAATAAGTTAAGATAAAAGTCTCAATGTATGACGATGTTCATAACCCCAATAAATTTTTTAGATTGGTTAACCCAAATGGAAAATTTCTTCAATTTGTATCATATGGATGATTATCAATGAATTATGTTTGCTAAAATGAAATTAGTAGGTCATACAAAAATCATTGGAATAACATTTTAGCTAAAGAAGAGAGATTCAGTAGAAATCTCATGACATGGGTAGAAATGAAAGAAATTCTAAGGGCTAAATAATATCTTAGGATTCAAGATAAAAAGCTTAGCAAATAATTGACTACTCTTAAACAAAGAAATATATCAGAAGTAGAATATATGAATAATAATTAGAACTCACTACATTGATCAAGAGTGGTAAATAGCTAATAAATTTATCATTGGTTTAAGATGATATAAGTAGAATGAGGTAAAGCTTCATGATCCCCAAACCTTATCCTCTTTCACTATGCTCGATTCCTAGAAAAGCATAAGAGGCCTACATCTACATCCAAGATGAAAGCGCAAATATCTTCTAAATATCCACTCACATCTCAATCTCAAACTTCTATCATTAAACCTAATCCTTCTACATCGAACAACCTATCTAAAATAAGCCCAACTGAATCTACTTCTAAAGATGTGAGAGAGATAGTTTGCTTTAAATGTCATAAGAAGGGTCATATGCAAAATCAATATAGAGCAAAATTCATGTTCCTAGATGATTGAAAGATTTAAGAGAAAAAAAGAATATTGAAGAGATACATGATGATACAACACTATTAGATGAAAAGATTGATCCAAATAGAGATAATTCAATATTAGTTATTAAGTGTATTACTACTTCTAAGGTAGAAAAAGATTCGAGAAAAAGGAATATTTTCTAAATGTATATCTTATGTAAGGAAAAGAGGTGTAAACTAGTAATGGACAGAGATAGTGTTATGAATACTATATTAACCCATGCCTAGAGCCAATCTTACTATTGAACCTTACCCAGAATTCTTTCAAGTTAGTTGGGTAAATCACGCATCCCTACTTATCACAAATAGATGTCTTGTTCCAATTAACATAGGTAACTATGTTGATCAAATTTAGTGTGATGTTCTTCCAATAAAAATTACTCATATCTTATTAGGAAGACCATAGCTTTATGATTTGAATGCAATCCATTATGGTTGTGAAAATACTTTTCTGTTCAAACATAATGAGAAAATAATCAAATTATTCCTCATAAAGTCTAATGAAAAGAAGTCAATTATACTCTCTCATAGAATTCTTCTTATACCTTCTCACAAACCCATTTTTGAACTTTAAATCAAACCTAATCAGGAGAGAAACGTGAAACTCCAATTGATAGTGATATCACCATCCTAAAACTTTATGGAGGATACTTATGATATACATGGTAAAATGTGTAAATCTCCTAGTATTCAAATCACAATCTTTAGCTTTATAATCTTAGTTAGAAAGTTTCATGACCATACTCCTCTACTTATCTTACACCTTCAAAAAATCTTCATTAAAGTTTAGAATCACCACATACCTACTATTGTCTTAGATCTATTATCTAAATTTACTGATTTGATCCCTAATGACTTACCTAATGAACTACCACCAATAAAGGATATACAACATGCTATAGATCTAATTCCTGGTTCATAAATACCTAATTTACCCTATTATAGAATGAATCCAACCAAGCATGCAAAATTAAAATGATAAGTAGATTAATTTCTAAAGAAAGGTTTTAACTATGAAATTCTTAGTCCTTGTGTTGTACCAACTTATTCAGTTCACTCTTAGAGTGAGGATTCATCCTCCTATCTTAAACTTAGGAGTCATCTAGACACTAGAGCCTCCTTAGTCATAGGACAGTTCTAGTGATTAGGTGAACACTAAACCTAAGCCTAGAGACCTAGGAAAGTAAACCATAGGTTCAGACTATGCTTTAAGGACTAAGGAAACCTACCTATCATATGGCCCAACCCATAACCTATCCCCTTAATCAAAATATAATCTCAAACCAATTGAACCAAACCTAATTGATTTTGTTTCATATCCAAGCTCCAAGCCAAAATGATTTATACTCAAACCCATCCTAACCCCATCATCCAATCCTATGGATCAAACCAAAACCCATTCAAATGAACCAAACTCAATTGATTTCTTTTTTTTACAAAAGCACTCCAACCATCCAATCATCATTTCAAACCCTTCCAAGGTTCATGATCAAACCAATTTGATCAAATCATTTCAACTAACCTAACCTAGCCCATTTGATCCAAAATATCCAAATGAGTCAAAATCCAATTAAACACAAATCAATTGTAATCAAAATCATCAATCAATTCTAAATTAATCATCAAACTCAACTCAACTCAATTCAACCCAATCCAACTCAAATTGACCCATTTGGTTCACTTGACCCAAAGTGACCTAAAGGACCCATTTGATCCAAACTCCAATCCAACCCAAATTGGATTGAACCAACTCATCCAAAACCTTCTACAATGATTATTGATCTCCCTTGATTGATCAATTGTAATCAATTGGGTCAAACCAAGCTAATTTGATCACTTGACCAAAGTTAACCCAATTAGCCAAATTAAACTCAAATCAATTAGTTGAAACTAATGATCCCTACAAACTTTAAATTGATCCTTGAATATGACTTGACCATCAATTGAGCCAAACCAAGTCCAATTAGCCCTTTGACCCAAGTTGACCCAATTTGACCTAAAGGGCCAAATTAGGTCAAATTAAATACTAAATCAAATTGATTAAAATCAATGACTCAAATCCATCATAAATTTATTATTGAACATGATCAAACCCTTGATTGAATCCAATTTAATCACTTGAACCCAATTGACCCATTTAGCCCAAATTGACCTAAAAGGGTCAAATTGGTCTAAATCATTCTTGAATCCAAATTAATTGAAATCAAAACTTACAATCATCTTAAAATTATTATTTGAACCTAAACCAACACCTAACCCAAGCAAATTTGGTCAATTTGACCAAATTGGTCAACTTAGCCCATTTGACCCATATGAACCGATATGAGCTAAAAGCAAATCCACTTCAAATCAAACCAAACCAATTAAACTAAAACACCCCAAATCATCACTTGAACTTGACCCAACCCTTGGTTTGATCCAATTTAACTAATTAGTCAAGTTGACCTAATTTGACTACATGGGTCAAATTGAACCAAACCCAACCAAACTTGGCATGACCCATCTTTGAGTCACCATGGGTCAACCCAAATCAAACCCAACCCATTTAAAACCCAAATTAGGCAAATACCCATTGTGTAAAGCTCTCCAAATGGGACAAAATCCATATTTGTGTGGTCTTACCTACCCCTTTGCATTTGGTAGCCTCCCTAAGCTTAGTTTGGACCTCTAAACCACTAGCTAACCTGACCTAAAGATGGTTTGTGTTAGCCATGGGTCAAAAGAGGTGAGTTACCCTTTCATTCTCATTAGAACACCTAGGAGAAGGAGGACAAGCCATGGCAACCCATCCCAGACCTCCACCCACTTAAAGCACACCACTTCGGCTATTCCCTGGAGTCCCCGGTCGCCTGAGCCGGCCGGATGCCTTCCAAATGTAGAGCCAACCCGAGCCATCCAATTTGAGGGGGAGGAGAGTATACTCCTCCCCATATTATGTACTAGTCCATCCAGAGAGATTCAGAGTGAGGAGATGAACTTCCCTAGAGCTTTTCTTACCTCCCTTGTGCTCCCCATCGTCGGTGATGTCAAACTTGAGTGAAATAGAGCCTCCACTCTGTCCAACCTCACCTAAACTCCACCAAATCTAAATTAAATTTACCCACACCTTTACCAAGCTATGGTGATTAGAAATCGATTTGGAGACCACCCCTAGACCAACTCTGGTGACATTTCCAGCTGCATTTGGACCATAGAGCCACCAACGGGGAGGCAACTCGTAAGCTTCATAGCAGAGATTTTTTTCTTTAAGACAAAGCTACCTCAGTCGTTGGACCACAGATCTTGAGCTCCAGCGAGGTAAATTCTGGCAAACTGTAGAAATCTAATAAGTTGTTTGGCCTTTAACAAGGAAATCTTGATTTCGTGCAATTTCCACTACAAGATCCCCTTAGATCTCTTCCATGAAGCTTTTGGAGTTGATCTTGATACCTCACGAGGTCTGGTGAGCTCGGATCGAGCAGAGGAGGGTGAAAAGTGTCTCTTCCATCGCTCTGGTGATAAAGGATCATCTATCGTCTATTCCATATCATTGGAATGGACTTCCATGATTAATATGATTAGATTAATTTGATTTAATCCCTTAAGAATCATAGGATTAATCCACATTGTTCAATCAAAGATTTGATGGCAAGGACGAAAGCGCGTCTGTCGTCGCTGACACAGCACACCATGTCGGACAATTTAAGTGGCAAATCCCATGGTGCCATGTGGAAAGAATCCACATCAGCTCCTCCATGGCGATGATAGGATTAGGGATTAATTAAGGTTAAAAATTACCTTGATCACTCAAAACTTTATAAAATCATAACTAATTATAGAAAAAACTTAGAAAATTACAAATAAACCCATTTTGGAAATAGTAAACATAGTAGATTTTAATAAAAATGATTTCCCTATTTTTAAATAGTAATCAGAGCTTGATGAAGGTTTGAATATTTTCTTAATTAGTTTAATTATGCCCTATTCACTTGGGAAATTAATCACAAACTTGAAATATTGATTTAATGGGAAGACCTCTGCCTCCCATAATTTTATTGGGATTTATTTGCTAGGTAATTAGGAGAATTTGAAATTCAAACCTTCATTACCCTCATTAAGTCATTTAATGATTATTCAAAATTCCAAATAGTAAAATTAATTAATTAAACATTCTTAATCACTGATTAATAATGAAATGATGAGGGGAGTGATTAGGACCTCTTTCATAATTACTTTCCCAAATTCATTTCACGGATAGGGATAATTAATGAATGGATTAATTAAAGAATTAATTAAATAATTAATAATGAGAATTACTCGAATTAAAATGATGATTACTTTAGATAATTAATATTCAATTCATGGGTTCCTCTGTATGTGTTTAATAACATAAAGACCCTTAAAGAAATTATGATTAACCCATAGATGTGAGAAAATCATATAAATACTTAATTAGATTCTTTAATTTAATTAATATTTAACTATAAGCCTCATTATATTAGGTCCCTAAGTGCATTGGAATTTTAATTTTTTACTTTCATATCATTAGATGTTATGGTTAAATAATTAATCGAATTAAAGAAGCATAGGTAAGGGATAATAAATTATTTGCTTAAGGATTCAAACTTAATTAAAACATAAAACTCACTTATTACTTCTCTTTAAACACATCAAATCACTCACATGGGGTGGGGTTAAATACAACAAATGAATCTCTCCTATTTAAGTTTATCAATCCAAATCCAAAAATCAAACTTAATAAGAAGCTAAGGTTAATCTTAAAAGATTTTCTCTAATGTGATTGTCGTTAAGAATTAATATGGTTGAATGAATTATGTGGAGGTGTTCAACTATTCCTTTTTAATTATCATAAATGTTGTATGTCATGTGGCATCATGAATTCATGCTTTCAAAATCAAATAATCAAATGAAATTTACTTATGTGTAAGTGGCATATGTTGGGTTAATCTTATTATATGTGTGGTTATTACCACTATTAAATCTCAAAATTATTTTCAAAGTTATAAATTGATAATAAAAATTTGGCATAATATCAACTATGAATATATATATATATATATATATATATATATATATATATATATATATATATATATATATATATATATATATATATATATATAGGGTTCGTATGTGTTTATTGCCTAAGCAAGCTAAAGTGTTGCTCTCTTCCTTATATTCATGTATGGGTTTACATATGTTTGAATGATAATAAGTATATAGTCTGAAGATCCTGGGAATACGAGGCTTTAAGTAGCCCCACAGAGGTCATTTTATTATCTCACTTCCTTAGTTAACAAAGGCACATACTTATTTGATTTTATTCTTATGTGTACTTGTACTAGAATTTGCTTAGAACTTTATTTTATATGTATAAAAAATTCAATGAAAATATAATCTTTTGCATGATTTTCATTCTCATGATTATATGTACATCCATATGTATTTAAGATAGCAAGTATATAGTTTGGACATCCCGAGAATACGAGGCTTTAAGTAGCCCCACGAAGGTGATTTGATTATCTCACTTCTCTGGTTTAAACAATAGCACGTGTTTGCTTACATCTTTTATACATGTGTGTGTATCTGATTAAAGATTGAAAACACACCTTTTCTACCAAAATGTATGCATTCATAATCATTTAAGTGTGCCAAAAATATATTGCATGTATAGGTATACTAGGTCCTAAATCATATGCATGTTATGGGTGATGAAAAAGAATGGTGTAACACATTCTATGTGATGGTAATTCAACTACATTAGCCCTAAGATGCCTTTCATGTTGAATATGATTCTTTAAGATCAACCCAAACTTAGGATTAATAAAACATTTAAAAAATCATTCACTAAAAGAAACTAAATCATAAAAATATGCCTTTAGAAAATAACTTAAGGTGGGGATAAAGTAGGTTAAGCCTCCTTCTTCTCTGTACAACACTTATATGTTAAGTGAATATCAAATGAAATAAATAAAATAAAAATTAAAACTTGCAAATCCTCTAAACAACTTAAAATTAAACCACCAATCATGTTAAATTAAATAATTCAAAATTTTAGATAATCATAACTTAAAAGCCTAGCTAAGACATATCACACTAAGCTTAAGCACACATATTATAATGTTAAGTCACCACTTCTAGCTTCAGGATAGGATGGTGTATGTATTGATGTTGTGTTTTACTTTATGATATAATATTTTAGACTGGATGTTAGGAATGTGGTTCGTATAATGGATGTTAGGCCGTTGTTAGCCTAATATTATTTTATGTAGGAGATTATGCTAATGGGGCTGCTAAAATGAATATAAATACTTTTTTTGTAGGTTGCTTATGCCCCTAAGCATAATCCATGATTATGACAGGTGGGCTTGGTTACCCATGTAGGGTGCTAAGTCCAAATTATGATATATAACTACTTAGAAATGTATGTATGTTTAGCTAACGTCTATTTTGTAGGTGTAGTTAGATTTTACTTTTCCAAGAATATGTAACTTTGCAATAGGAATTAGGATTAGTGCTATGGAGTTTAGGATGAGCAGTGCCTAGAAGGAATAGTTCTGGGAGGCCCTGTGAAGCCTTGAAGCAAACCAAATCAAAAGAAGAATGAAGAAAGAAGAAAAATTAAGACCCCTAATGCATCTATTCAATTTCAAATGTAATTTTTCCTTTGTAATCTGGGTTGTATAAGGGTGGAGCTCAGCTACCAAATATTTTCTCTCTTCCAGGTGTACGTTGGTACCCAGCTGCACTGGCCTTTTATTCTTTTACAGAATCTAAATATGAATGATTATTGTTATGTTTAGATTGTGCAATAAAATTGCATCTTCTTCAAAGTTTCTTATGCTTGATGTTTGAATGTTGGGCCTAGATGTGGTAGGCTCTTAGGACAAAATTAATTTTTATACCCAATTAACAACTTACAACTAAATTTTAAAACAACTCACAACCTCATTATAAAGCCTATGATATAATCAAGATAATTAAAAGATTTAGCAACCCCCTAGCTGAATGTTGAATGTCTCACATCATGAATGACATCTTATTTTCACTCTTGAATGATGAGGGCCTCCATTCTTGCACTTTAGGGAATGCTTGACTATGAGAGCAGATTCACCCTCTCTATATCTGATTTGGCCAATAATTCAATTTCATCATGCATATAGGCATAAAATATCTCAAAGATTTTGTCCAAAATATTGTGACAAAGTGAAATAAAATTTGAAAATATTTTTCATTTAAATTAAGTCACATGCTCATGCCAAGCATGGTCTATCCTCTTAGAGCATGAGTTTAGGACTCTAGTCTCTTTCAAATTAAATAACACCTTAAGCCATCTTGCAATTACATAAGTTTGGCCTACATGGATTTAAAGCGTAAGAGCTGTTAGCTAGCAGCCACTCCAGACGATTGCAAGTCCAGAAGAGTCGGACGATTTGTTCTCTCTTATGGAGGTAAACCATAATGTCCCCTTTCCGCTTAGATTTAGGTCATGCCTTTAGCTTATGCTAAAGCTCCCAAGACTTAGGATCCAAGATTGCTTATTTCCTTCAGACTACGAGTATAAATCCTCACCTGTTAGGCATTTCTATAATCTTGTCTTGATGGATTATAAGCCCTAGTATCCTAATAAAATTTCAATTCAAATTAAACAAACTTTCTCTCTTTCAAACACATAAAGCCTCACCATAGGATATATTGGAGTGCTCACTAGGCTTCCTAGTATCATGAGTGCTCCATAATTATCTTTCTTTGGATGCCAAAAATAAGTCTTTCTAATTGAACATTCACACTTGATTTTTCAAAATAACCAATTCATTGATAGCCTAACTTTGAAATCTTTGGAGATAATTGATTGACTACTTTAATCGAAAGTATTCTTAGAAAATCCCATTTCTAGGATGTAATTAACTATGGAAACTTGCCCCCATAGGGAACTAAAGAACCTGACATAAAATAAACCCTATTTTACTTTTCCATGTAAAGTAGGGGAAAGATCTCTGGTATAAACGAAGACCCATCTGCCTTAGGAGTCCTTATTAGGTGATTGGGTCCATTATAGGGTGATGTTTCTATCTTTTGAGATAAAACATCATACCTTAATGTCGTGCCCGATCACTTTAATAAGTATCTCCTAAGATCTGCGCGGTGTCCACCCGGTGCTCTGAAATAAAACACCACACAACTCTTTTAACTCCTAAGAAAGATGAAACTTGGAGGATGTGTATTAATAACAGAGTAGTAATTAAGATTACAATAAAATATAGATTTCATATTCCTAAGTTAGATGGCATGTTATATCTTATTTGTTCATCTTTATTCTTTAAAATCAATTTAAGAAGTGGATACCATCAGATAAGATTTAAATCAAGTGATGAATAAAAGACAATATTAAAACTCTTGATGGTCTTTATGAATGGTTACTCATGACATTTGGTCTCTCAAATGCACCTCCTACATTCATGAGACTAATGAACATTATATTGAAACCTTTCATTGGTCAATTCATGATATTCTATTTCAATGATATTCTTATCTATAGCCTAGATGAGAAATCACATCTACATCACTTAAGAAAGAACTTATAAAAATTAAGAACAATAAAATTATATGTAAACCTTAAAATATATTTTTCTATCAAATTGAAGTCATTTTTAGGTTTCATTCTATCTACTGATGGATTAAAAGCTAACCCATCAAAAATTAAATCTATTATAAATTAGCCAACTCTAAAGTCTTTTATGGATGTTCAAAGCTTTCATAAATTAGCAACTTTTTATTAGAGATTTATAAAAAATTTTAGCACTATTGTAGCCCCTATCACTAATATCTTAGAAATGATAAGCTTATATAGACCATAGATATTGAAAGGGCCATAACATAAATTAAAATCCTTATGACTTCTTCACCTACCTTAAATATTTTTTGCTTCAATAATGTATTTGAAGTGACTTATGATGCATTAGGTATTGAAATTTGTAGAATATTAAGTAAAAAAAACCATCTAATTGCTTTCTTTAATGAGAAGTTAAATGACACTATGACAAAAATATTCTACATATGATTGAGAGTTTTATGCAGTTATTCAAACTCTTAAGCACTAAAGACATTATCTGTTACATAAAAAGTCTACATGAATACAGATCATCAAGCCCTAAAGTTTATCAACTCCCAAAAAAACTAAATTATAGACACATAAAGTGGGTCAAATACTTTCAAGACTTTCCTTTTATGCTTAAACATAAGTATGGAATAGAAAATAAACCAGCAGATGCTAACTCTTATAATTTCATCCTTTGAATTTCAAATCCCTAAATTTAAGACTTTAAAGGAAGATTACAAAAATTGCCCTGATTTCCATATGATATGCTTAGAACATGAATCCAAACCTTTAACTTTAGATAGCTCTTTTATCATTCTAGATAGATATATTCATAAAGGTAAGTGATTATGTATTCCTAAAACATCCCAAAAGGACTTCCTTATCCCTGAATTAAATTTAAGATGTATATCAGGATATTTTGATAAATTAAAGACACAAATAGTAACTGAACAAAGGTTTTACTTATCTTCTCTATGAAAAGATGTTGAATGTATCATAGCCAAATGTTACATTTATCATCAGGATAAAACTATCATATAGAAAGAGGGTCATTACACATCATTACTTATTCCTTCTAGACCATGAGAAGACCTATCCATAGATGTCACATTAGATTTACCTAGAATTCCATTAGGACATAATGGTATATTTGTCATTGTAGATTGGTTTTCTAAATGGCACATTTCATACCTTGATCGAAATAAAATAATGCATCTCATATAGTGAGATTGTTCTTTAAAGAAATTGTCAGGTTACACGGAGTCCCATCCGCTATAGTTTTTGATAAATATTAAATTTATATCTTATTTATAGAAAGCTTTAAGAAAACTAATGGGAACACAACTAAATTTATCCTCTATATTTCATCCATAAACTGATGGACAGACTAAGGTAGTCAATAGGACATTAGAAATTTAATAAGATGTTTAATTAAAAAAACTTAGGAAACTAGAATTTAATATTGCCTGCATCTGAATTTGCATATAATAGTTCTATATTCATATCAACCCATAAGTCACCTTTCGAGATAGTTTATGGATAAAGCCCTAAAATGCCTATTGACCAAGCTCATACACCTACTAATGTATTTTTTTTAATTCAACATATACATTTACATCTGAATTTCATAGCCTTCATGAATATATAAGAAAATAATTAAAGATACAAAATGCTAGGTATGTTGAACAAAAAAATAAAGATAAGAATTTTAAGAAATATGAGATAGGTGATTATGTATTGGTTCATATCTGCCCTGAGAGTTTCTCTTTCACCAAATATAAAAAGTTACAAGTGAGAGCAAGTCAGTCATTTATAACTATTAGAAAACTTGAGACTAATGCTTATGTTCTTGAATTGTGCCCTCACATGTTTATTAGATATGTTTTCAATGTAGAAGATCTAATATCTTTTAAAAGAGTTACCCAATCTCCAAATTTGTAGAATGATGCTTTTATAAGAGGAGACAAAAAATATTTGTAAGTACATATCCAATCAACATTCTTTGAAGTGGAGAACATCATTATAGTTGAAACACTAAATGATAGCACCATTCAGAGATTTTTAATTAGGTGGAAAGATAAGCTACCAAGTGAGGATACATGAATGACCTTAGAAGAACTCTAGAGCTTTATCCTTGAACTTCTTGAAGACTTTTAAATATTAACTCCTTGAAGAAGAGTTTTTTGAGGTCCAAAGGAGTTGATGTAGCCCATTAAAGGAGGAAAATATCTATCACAAGGTACAAAATCAAAGCTCAAACTTATGAGCACTTTATTAGACCTTATGTGTTGTGGTAGTTTAATATTGATGTTTTATTATTGCATTATATAGTAGTTGATGTATTTGATCATATTTAAGTGTTGTATGAGAGTTATGATTGAAATCATGTAAGTTCAATTCCTAATTCATATAAGTGTCAGTCTAGCACATTGTCATTAGTCTTCTGGTGCCTTAGCATGGCATTCCATCGCATTTAGTGTTTGGGGACAGAGAAACTAGTGCCTTGGCATTACTTGTGGCACCTCGATGCTAGCCTATGGCGCCTCAAAACTAATTTTTGGTGCTTTAGCACTGCAAAATGATAAGTTTTGAGTTTTTTAGTTTTTTTCAGTAGTTTTCTCCCAATGGACACATCCATTGGAGTATTGTACTCATATAAATAGTTATTCTAACCTAATAGAAGATTGTACTAGTTTGTGTGTGAAAACTTGAGTGAAAAACTCTTTAGTTAGAGGTTGGTGGCTGGTCGTCCAGAGGATTTGTTGATCCTTCACTACTATTCTACTTGGGTGAGTAAGACTTCCTTGCATCTCTTCCACTTTGATGAGTGGAAGGTTATGAAGCACTTCTTCCTCCTCCATCTGCTGTGACATTCTCTCTGTGATAACTCCATCCTAACCAGAGGAGTTTGATACAATGCAATACCCTAAGAGGTTCGGACCACCATTCTTCAAGGTCTTTAATGGTAGTGGAAACCCACAATGGCATATCACACACTTCAAAGTTAGTTGTTGCAATGCAGGAGTAGTGATGCTCTGTTATTCAAATTGTTCAACAATATCTTAGCATGGGTTACATTTGATTGGTATGCTAAATTGTCCAACATTTTAATAAAGATTTTTGCAAAATTCAAAAAAAAATTTGTCAAGAGGTTCGTAGAAGCACAACAAAGGGTCACAATAGGTGACTTAGTGATCGAAAGCGTAGATCTAATAAGTCTCTAGTCAACTACATCCTGAGGATGAGAAATATTAACATGAAATGTGAACCCCAACTATAGGAACAATATGCTATTGAGATTCTTCTTAAGAACATCCATGTCCCTATAGCATTCATGCTTAAAGGTTTCGCCATTAAGACCTTCAAGATGTTGATCAACAAGGTCGCTAACCTCCAGGAGGAAGCCAAACAATTACCATTCTTTGATCAGTTATGCAAGGGCAAACCTTAGAAGTTCTTTAAGAAGAAATAAGAGCAGTTGATAAAGGGAAGCAACCCATGAGAATTCAGCCTAAGAGACTTAGACCTCAGCAGGCTTCACTTATGCTCTTCTTCTACCTCCATGAACATAATAACAGCAGTATTAGTAATATCATTAGCCATATTATCCACAAGATAGATACATTCCACCTACTCTTACTGTTAAGTTGAACAAACCTTATTCATTTAAGAGGGGTTAGAAAATTTTTTAAGAATCTCTTTACAAAGCCTAGTTTTTAGCTACCCAAACCTAAGAAGTCGGAGGAAGTGGGCAAAAGTGATGATCATAACTTTTGTTCCTACCACCATATGTTGGGCCATGTCTTAGAGGATTACATTACATTCAATGATTGGCTCAAATTAAGATACAAGTCTGTAGCCATCATGATATCAAATGAATACTTGGTATAACATACCACTATTTTATCAAAGCAATATTTGAGGAATCATTTGATCCTCTTAAGCCCAAAAAAAGTTGGGACATTATCTTGTCTCAAACCTCTAAAAATAAGCTCTAAAATCAAAAAAAATTTTTGCAGGTATGTAAACTAGCTCATACCTCTACTACACCAATATGTCTACAAGTTGTGAAGGTCCTAAGGAGGGTGGATGCCGAGTAGGAACCGCCACAATCTCGGGATATAGCAATACCACTGTCACCTACTATTCCTCTTGGTACTTTTATTATGAGTATTATATCTATGGATGTGCATCAAGCTACTCATGTTGCTTACTTTGTATGACTTTTATTTTTACCACCTAAGGAGGATAAATTAATGACAAAAGATTCCACTTACATCTTCTCATTTCATGACGATTCAATTGATTTTCTCGTTAATAATAACTCTCCAAGTCCTAATAATCAAAATGATTTTGATCATTCTCTTCTTCTTGATGGCTTTGACATTAATAGTGGCATCCTTATTTTAAATCTTCATGGTTCCCCTATTTGACATAGAGTTAGAGTCATTTAACTCTGAAGATTTATTAGGAGAAACTTCTGGTGCTCTTGACAAATAGGTAAAAACCACTATGACTTCTACAACCAAAGAAGTCATCAAAGTTACCCTTCATAGTGTCTGAGTTTTACCTCTTAGGATGACACCTCAAGATAAAGGTAAATAGATCATTGACTCTAATGAATAAATATCCCCTCCACAAGATGCTCTAGCAATATATATGCTTATGGAAAACTAGCCTAAGGTTGACTACAATGTCCTAGCCCACTTTAGAAAGTTGCTAGCTAAGCTAAGCATATATGACACCCTCATCTTATCTAAAGAGATGAGGGAGTCCTTAATCAAAGCATTGCTAAATCTTGAGATATGCTTAGCTCAACTAGTTGTTACTTCTATAGTGATGAAAGATGGCTGCTTTTTCAAAGAGGTCTTAGGAGTTACATTCTATGATGAAAATTTGCTTCTAGGAATTAGCGATCACAACCACCCTCTATACATCTCAGTGAATATAGACAACTTCAGATGGACCAGACTGCTTGTTAATGCAAGTACATTAGTCAACATCATGACTCTAGGAACCCTTCCCTACTTGAGGATCAATATTACTAAACTTAGCTCTGATAAGATGATGTTGAAAGGATTCAATGAAAAAGGCAAGAAGGCTTTAAGCTGAATTGCACTATTGCTGTTGATCGATGACTAAAAGATTAAAGCAAAGTTCCAAATCATAAATTCCAACATGTCCTTCAATGCTTTACTTAGAAGATCCTAGCTGCATGAAAATAAGATGGTGACATCTTCCTTACATCAGTGTATCAAGTTCATGAGCAGTGGTTTAAAAGATTGCATCAAGGGGGATCTCAAACCATTTTTAGCACATGAGCTCAAGATATACAAGGATGTAGCCTACTACCTCCCCAAGAAATAAATAGTGTACTCTTATGATATCCAAAATAACATCAATTGAAAGAGGAAACTAAAATAAGAAGAGAAATAAAAAGAAAGTAAAAAAATCAAAAAGAAAAGAAAAGAGAAAGAGATAAAGACTTGGGGAAGGTAGTAAAGTTTGACATCACTTACAAACAACATCTTACATCTCCTTTTCAATGAGTGTGTGAAATGTCCCGACCTCCCATATGATGAGTATGAGGCAAACTCTGCGTAGGAATTAGAGGGTGAAGACCAAACCCAAGCACCCCATACTATATGCATATACTTAGAATCTAGGTCGAAGGATGAGTCTTATGTAGTTAGTTTTCCAGCTACCTCCTAGCATATAAAGGCCAAGTTAATAATAATAATGGAACCAAACACCGATCGAGACTGAGTCCCCTAGCAAGCTCATAATAAGTAGGATGAAGATAAGATCTATGATGAAGTCTCCGAGCTATCTTTATATGAGAGGCATAACCAACATGTGAGCGCTCAAGCTCTAACCCCACTTTCTCAGAGAGAATGTTAAGGGTTTGGAAGTTAAAGCTACACTATAACTAAATGAAGATTCTAAGCCTCAAAAGTTTTATTTAGGAGCATCATCCTTAAGTTCAGGAGTTGATGTAGAACTTGAGGATGAATCTTTCAAAGAAATAATAGAATTACCTTTTAATTAATACTCCCTTTGTGTTTAAAATTTATTGAGGCAATGAGTAATACCTCACATTTGGTCTAGACATAAATCAAATTACTTCAAAAAATTATGGAAAAAGAAAGGTAGGAAAGCTTAATCAAGACTAGGGTTAAGGTTGGCACAATTGACCCACTATAATATGATGAATATTGCTTTATCATCACTAATCACCTATAGTCTAATAAGGTCTTTACAGACAAACCTAATTCATTTGAAGAGTCCATTTATAAACTTTAGATGATCTAGATGGCCTCCAAGTTAGGTATGCACACACTCAAAACTAGATAAAGAAATAAAGTCAACCATAGATGAAGCAAAGAAATCAATTTGGGCATCCAGGATAACCCACACCCAACATTCTTTAATTCACTGTTGATCAAGTCTGAAGCTAATGACCAAATCAAGTTGCTTTCAAAGTTTAAAGACTATTTCACATGGAGTTATAAGGAAATACCTAGATTAGTTCTTAATGTTGTAGTTTATAAGCTAGAAATATAGCCTAGTGCAATGCCCATGAACTAGGCTCCTAGATATATGTGATTAGACATAAAATAATAAGTCATTGTAAAAGTTAAGAAATTGATTGATGTTGGATTTATTTGGGAAGAGAAATATCCTATCTAGTTAACTAGCATCATGCAAGTTAAAAAAAATTACATATTCATCGATTTTAAGGATCTTAATAAGGCATATCCTAAAGATGAGTTCTCTTTACCCATACCTAAGAAAATGGTGGACATAGCCTCCTCATATGTGATCTTCTCTTTCATGTATGGGTCATCTAATTACAAATAAATCAATATGGCACACAAAGGTGAGAAGAATGTTGTGTTTAGAATCCCGGTCAGAATCTTTTGCTATAAGGTCAAGCTTTTCAGCTTTTAGAACACTTACATATCAGCAGGCCATAACCTAAAACTTTGATGAACTCATCCATCACCGATTTGATTGCTATGCTGATAATCATATGGTTATAAGTAAAGAAAAGGAAGACCAACTATACGACTTGAGAGTCATTTTTGAATGGTTACTATGCTATAACCTGAAAACAAACCCTTTGAAGTTTGTTTTTGAGGTGACCACAGGGAAGTTTCTAGGGTTCATCATACAACACCATGAGATAAAAATTGATCCAAAGAAGATTAAGGTAAATTTAGAAATGCAAACTTTTAAGATTTTAGCCTAACTCAAGTTCTTTCAAGGAAGATTAGTGTATCTAAGATGCTTTATATCAAACTTATCTAGCTAATGTCAACCATTCATGGCACTCACAAATAAAGATGTCAAATTTTGATGGGATGGTAAGTGCCAGCACGCATTCAAAAGTATTAAGCAATATATGATGATGCCTCCAGTGCTCACTGCCCCTATCTCAGGCAAAGCTCTCATTCTCTATACCATAACATTAAGTGATTTCATTAGCACCTTGTTAGCTCAAGCCAATGATGAAGTAAAAGAAAATGTGTTTTACTAGTTGAGACTTTGCTTAATCCCTATATAATCCAAATATCCACTAATTGAGAAGCATTGCCTAGCCCTCGTATTCACAGCCTAAAAGCTAACACACTATATACTCTCTCACAAGAGTAACCTAAATTCTAGATTAAAACCATTGCAATACCTCATGGCATTCAACGCTATTTGGATGATTGGCATGATGGTCCATGATGTTATCACAATTTGACATTACTTTCATACCACTTCATGTTGTGAAAGGTCAAGCACTAGCAGACTTTCTAGCAACTCACCCTCTTCCTACAGATTCTCCTCTAAACGATAATCTCCTTGATGAGCAAATCATGAGTCTAAGGAATATGAATAGTCACCATTACGAATTGTACTTTATGATGCGACTTCCTCCTAAAGAGGAGATGAACCATAGCCCATCCTCCTAGAAAAAGTGGGAATATGGATAATCATCATAACTTTATATTATGAAATGATGTGATTCTCATATTATATATCATAGACATATACAAATAATGAAGTCAAGTATGAAGCTTTGATCACCGATCTAGAGTTGGCCATTTCTCTATGAATCATTGATATTAACATCTTCGGGGATTCATAATTAGTAGTAAATTAGATCACTGAAACTTATAAGCTTCTCAAATCTAAACTATGTTAGTACTATATAAGTACACTATTGAGTTGCTAAAATAAATATTGGAAGTCACCATATATAAGATTTTTTGAGGTTGAAATGTCATGCCCGATGTTTTAGAAAAGCTTGCTATGGAAATGGTATGTTTGGATAATGAGTCTATATTGATAGAGGTACACAATCATCAAGTTTTACCTCTTATTGATATCCAACTCATTAATAGACAAGCTATAAAAGGTGAGGTTTCCACCACTAAAGATGATGAGGAGACTAATTGGAGGTAGCCATTCATTGAATACCTATGTAAAGGAAAATTTCCTGAAGAGAAGTTTCAAGCCCATCAGATCAAACAAAGAGTGTTATCTTATGCTCTTATTGATGGCACCTTATATCGGTGGTCCTTTGATCAGATGTGATTGAGTTGTTTAAATAAATATGGAACCCAAAAATTATGACTGATGTGCATTCAATACTGTGTGGAGAATATCAATTTGGTCTGAAGATGAAAGCTAAAATTAAGAGACTTAGATACTATTGACTAACAACGATCACATATTGCATGGATGTAGTGCCTCACTGACATCAATGTTAGGTGCATGGAGTAATTCTACATTAACCACAAAACATCTTCCGCCTAACAATAGCTTTGTGGTCATTTGAGTGTCAAGGTACACATATAGTGGGCCCAATCGATCATCTTTCTACTAAGAGTCATCACTTCATCATAACAATGATAGATTATTTTTTCCAAATTGGTAGAGGTGATTCTTGTTAAGGAAGTCAAAGCTCACCATGTCTTTCAGATCTTAAACATTTATAAATTTAGTGTATTTCATTGGATCATATCCGACAATGGCACCATCTTTAAGAGCCTGAAGATCAATAACTTCGCTAGTTGGCACTGTATAAATTAGAGGTACACCACCATATACTATCCTTGGGTGAATTGGCTAGAAGAGGTCTTCAATAAAACTATCATCCAAATATTAAAGAAAATACTTAATGATAGTAAATGATAATGACATGAGTAGTTAGTTGAAGCTTTGTAGGTCTATTGTACCACATACAAAACTCCAATGTAGTCCACTCCCTTCTCCTTAGTGTACATGTCTAAGGCTATTCTCCCATTAAAAGTCCTTTTACCATCTTTATGGGTTGTCGTAGGCAAGATCATAATCGAGCAAAATGCTAGGCTATAGTTGAAAGAGCTTGAAGGTCTTGAGGAGAAACACCTCCAAGCATATCAAAATCTTGAGCTTTACAAAGCATGGATGGTTCAATCGAGCAATAAGTTGGTTTGCCCAAGAACTTTTTGGGTTAGAGACCTCATTTTAATTCTAAGGAGATCATTTTTTGTAAGTTGTAAGATGGAAGACAAGTTTAGATTAATGTGGGAAGGGTCTTTCATTATATAAAAATTCTACCATGGTGGATCATATTAGTTGATCAACCACAAAGGCGAGCACCCGATGCTTTCCATCAATGGGTTATATCTAAATAAATATTATGTAATTGAATTTGAAAATAAAGTTTATCAATAAAATTATATTTTTCATGTTTGACATATATAGTGAATGGGTCAAAATTGCTTAAGATATTTTGATCATTTGATTTTCCCCAAAATCTCATTCTTTCTCAAATCATATTGAGTTTAAGTCTCACTTTACATCTAAAATTCACCTTCAGTGTTATTGGAGTGGGTGTAAGAGAACCCAAGTGATAACCTATTTCAAATAGCATGGCTAGGATTAGCATGAGAGATCCCTATGGTCACCTTTCTTAGTTAGAACATACACACTAGACTACTTCAAGTTAGGATAATGCCCTCATAGCCCCCTCTTTATAGTCGGTCAAGGTTGGGCTTAACTTACTACACGATTGGTAGGTCACCCCAGTGGTTGATTCTGCTTAAGAAGATGTGAGTCCTTGATGATGGCTTCATAGTTCAATCATAATACATTGATGGACAACCCCTAGGCTGGATAAACTCTATTATGTAGCTAGTAGACTATCCTTTTGAGCTAATAAATCTAATGTTGGCCAAGGCCCTCATGGTTTCTCTTTAGTGTGACTCATTGTACACTAGCAGTCACATTTAAGGTTAGGACCACACCCTCGTGGCTCCTTTCCCAAGTGACTCTTCTAGGTTTAGATCATGCCATCATGGCCCCTCTCCTAATAGTTGACCTTTAGATTGAGTAGTGTCATTTTGCAGATAAGCAAACTACTCTTCTAAGCTAGTAAATCTAAGGTAGGATAAAGTCTCATGGCTCCTCCTTAGTGTGACTTATTGAACACTAATAGGGTCAACTTATACACATACACATATATTTTAAGGTTACCATCACGCCTCTGCAACCCCTTTCCCAAGTGACTATTCTAGGTTTGGATCACACTCCAATGGCCCCTCTCCTAGTAGTTGCCCCTTTAGGTTATGTAACATTGTTCCGTGGGTAAGCAGGCTACCTTTTGGCTAGTAAATCTAAGGCAAGCTAAATCGTCAAGGGCTCCTCTTTAGTATGGCCCATTGCACACTGACGGTTTAATATATACTCATCAAACATCTCAAGGTGAGAGTTGGTTCTCAAACCCCTTTCTTCATCATGATTCACACATTCTTAAGGGCCTCTCCTGATGTTGCCTTTATAATCAAGCTATAACTCATCTTCAAGTAACCTTCCCTTAATCCTCTCTAGATCATCCTTAAAAAAATCTTTTCATGCCTCTTATATGACATATAATCAAAATTTTCTAAGGAGCATCTCCCTAGCATACTTAGCATAATTAAAAAAATTAATGCTCATGGGAATATTCCCCAATGTCTCTTGGACAATAATGCTCTTAAGGAATTCTTCCCTATTCTTCTAAATTCAAATGCCAGGAGATTCAGGTTATAAGCCTTCGACCTTATGATCCATCCCAAGCATCTTGGATGCCCACCCTTATATCTCCAACACCCAAAAGCCTCAACTTATGAGTTGGAGTCCTAGTTGATTTTTGTCAAGATCAGTCTCTGCCTTAAGAGTTCTAAAAGCACCTTTGCTTGCTACCCTTAGAGTCCTTTCGACTAGTTCAATCAATGCCATTTTTTATAGTACACCATACTTATTGGATTCCTTTTGTTAACCTCACTTTTAGTGAGGTTGACATCTACCACTCCTTAGATCTAAGATTCAGTCTAGGCACTAAGGCTTCCTCACCTAAAGCTAAGACACTTCTAGTGGCTAGGGGATACCAACTAAAAGCTTAGAAGACTCACAAGGCTTCCTAAGGTAGATCTAACCATGACTATGTGGAACTTAATGGCTTCAACTTTAAGCCAAACCTCATATATCAAACTCAATTAATCATATGATACCAAAAATCCTAAGATTTTGCAAACCATATCCAGTTGCTATTCGATTTGGCCAATTGATAAAGTTAACCCAATATGACCCATTTGGGCCTAAAGGGCTAAACCCAAAATCTCTCTAAACCATTTGAAATTGAACTTTCCCAAGCCCCCTAATACAATATTTGAGCTTGATTGAGGCCTCATTAAAATTCAATTTGGTCAATTGTCTCACCTAGCCCAAGTTGACCCAATTGAATCCTATAAGGCCAAAATCAAATCCAATTTGATCCAAGCCAAATTAAGCCAACCCAAAGCTCCAAAATCTTTCCAATAACACGTTTGAACATTCCTCATAAATAATTGGCATCCAATTTGACCAATTAACCAATTTGACCCAACCTAGCCCAATTTGATCTTATGGGTCAAAATTGAACCAAACTTTAATTCAACCTAAATCAATTCAAACCAACCTCTATAATCACTTCAAAAATGATTGATGGTCATGTTTCAACATCTAATTAAAATAAAGTAGGTAAATTTGACTAATTAACCCACTTAATACCATTTGACCCAATTTGACCTAAAGGATCAAATTGGACTAAACCTTGATCTAAGTCAAATTGGACCAAGCTGATTATTGCAATCAATCCTAAGATGATTATTGGTCATGCCCCAATCATCAATTGAACTTAATTTTTCCAATTCAACCCATTAACTCAACTTGACCCAATTTGACCAAAAGGGTCAAATTGAGCAAACTCTTGATCCCATTCAAATTAGATTGAATTAACAATCACAATTAGTTCTAAATTGGTTATTGAGCACTCCACAATAACCAATTGAAGCCAATCTGATCAACCTAGCTCAATCAACCAACTTAGCCCAAATTGATTCAAAGGGTCAAAATTAAAACCTAATCCAAACAAAATTAAACTAAGTTAAAGCCTACAATCAATTTTAAAATGATAATTAAACATGATCCAACTTTTAATTGCACCCAATTTGGTCAATTTGACCAAATTGGTCAACTTGATCCATTTTTTCTCATATGAACTCATATGAGTCAAAATTAAATATACTTCAAATTAAATCAAACTAATGGCACAAATGTGTTCTAAATCATCATTTGAATATTACCCAATAGCTCCTTTGGCCAAATTTATTCAATCGGTCAACTTAACTCAATTGAACCCAAATTAATCTATATGATTCCAAATAATTCAAACTCAACTAAATCACATCCAAACCAAACTAAACTTGGCATGACTCATCCACATATATCCATTGACCTGTCCAAGTGGACCCAACTCAAGGTGTATTTAGTTCAACCCAAACCAAGTGAACTAAAAGTTCTAAATAAAATAAAATCTCAAAGTAGGAAAGTTCAACCCCTCTCTTTAGCCAAAGCAGCCACCTTAGCATGCCTTGAGCTCTCCTCAATTCACCCAAAGTTGTTTAGTCTAGCCCTTAATGAAGAAGTGGTCACCCTCACCATGGTCGACCGTTGGTTCATTGCTTATTGGTTGTCTCCTTCGCCATTAGCCACCAACCACCCTCAGCCATTGAGGGAGGTCCAGCACATCATCCTAAGGCCAAAATTAGCTTTTCCCACTGCCTAGCCGGCTACCATGGACTAAACTAGCTACTTTGAGTGGTTCACATGAAGAGAGAGGTATACTCCACCCTAAGTCCCCCCAAACTCAGTACACACTCTCCCATTCTCCCTAGAGCCAGTCCTCAATCATTCGTAAAGCTCCTTGTGCATCCCATCATCAGCAAGACCAACCCACTTCTCTGCCCAAATACCCAAACATCCAACCTCACCAAACCATTCCCAAACTCTAATTAACTCATCTAACACCTTCCCCACATCCTGGTGAGCAAAAATAAATTGAGAATCACTCGATTTAAGCACTGAAAGTAGTAATTGATCAAACTCTTACGAACTCATGGAGGTGTTTGGTCTTAGAAGCAAATAATGAGGATGCAACTAGTCATCTTCTCAGCAGGGCTTCACCTCTTCAAGGCAAAGTTACTTCACACATTGGATAGCTAGTCTTGAGCTCCAGTGAGGTAATCACCTTCAAACTGTAGAAAATCTCTTAGGCATTGGTCTTTAGTACTATGATTTAACATCTCGTGTAGACCAAGCCACAAGGAACCCTTATAGTTTAATTTATGAACCAAATAGACTCAATCTCACAATAATTTGACCCTTGGTTGGCTCAGATCAAGTGACAAGAGATAGACAGCTTTCATCTCTCATCAAAGGTTGGGGACGAATCATGCACCTTCCATTCCTCATGATTAGAATGGATAGTCGTGATTAATCTATGTTAGATTTATTCAATTTAATCATTTAAAATCATGGGATTAATTGGAGCCATCTAATATTTGATCAAACGACTTGGGATAACATTATGTTTGCTGCTATTGAGTTAGTAGCCATGAGAGATGGTTTAAATAACTAATCCTGCAGCACTGTGTGTAAAGCGCTAGTGGCTTAGAGTGTAAAATCAATTAATTAGGGTTAAAAATAAGATTAATTAGCTAGAACTTTAAAACATCATAATTAATTATAACAATACAAATAAATACTCTCTAGAAAGCTTGGACAGAGGAAACTTTAAGAAAAATAGCTATAATTTTTAACCATTAATTTAGGAGTAATTAAAGTATGAATGAAAGGAGTATTTTAAAATTAAACCTTAATTACTTTTCTGATTGGCTTGAATTTTTTTTATGGGACATTCTTGATGATGCCCCTCATCTCCCATAATTTTTTCAAATCAATTTGATTAGCCAATTTATGGCTATTATTTTTCAAAGTATAGGTCATTAAATACCTTAGTTATCTAATTAGAGAAATTATAAAAAATAATTAAATGGGTTCCTGATGTCAATTATCCATGATTAATATCACATACCTCTTAGAAAAATTTTCAAACTTATGATCATAATTATTTGAGAAATCACACTTTATGGTACTTCATAAATTAAATAATTCAATTATAATTATCTATAAGTTCAAAATTTATGAATTAACCTTTCATAAGTTCATTTAGGTGATAATTAGTGAATCAAATTAAAATTTTCAATTGGTTGGAGTGTTTTTAAGTGTAATTGCCTAATTATCAAAATCTTCATTAGTGTAATTAATCACTTTTATAAGCCAAAATGACTTACAATTTTTTTGCTATTTATTTTTACTATCTTTATGCATGTTTAGAATTTTTTCTCATAATTTTTGGGCCTATAGATTGTGATTAATTAATTTCTAGGGTCTCTTGGCTATTAATTGATTAAATAATTATGAATTTTAATTAATCTAATCAAGTACAATTAATATGTATTGACTAAGTAATGTTGATTAAGATTAAATGGTATTATGTTCATGTAAAACGTCATAGTGTTTGTGATTACTTATAATTCTTATTTGATACCCTCCCTTCACTTATGAATATATGGCTAACTCACACTTCTATTCAAAATTAAAGATCACTAAAATATCTTTATTCATGTCCACATTAAAAGAAATGTGCGTTACCTAAGAAAAATGAATCATTATATATATATATATATATATATATATATATATATATATATATATATATATATATATATATATATATACTAAAAAAATGAAAATGACAAACATATAATCATTTCAAAAATATTAAAAATGATGATGTAGATATGTAGTTATGAATTATTAAAATAATAAAAGAAATATATAATTATTTTAAAATGAATAATTAAAATTGATAAAAAATAAATAAATACATAGTGTTAAATTATTAAGATAAAAAATGCATAATCATTTGGGAATGAATTATTAAAATAATGAAATAAACGAATGGTTATTATGGATGAAACAATAAATTGATCGAGTAAATACATAATTATTTTGAAATGGAATATTGAAGTGATGAAATAAATAAATAATTACTTCAAAATGAAATATTTCGAATGATAAAATGAATACTTCAAATAAGAATGAATAATTAAAGTGATAAAGTGTTGAAGGTTATCATTAAGTAAGTCACCCTTATGCATATTACTCGCAAAGTGTCTCTCATGAAGATGTAAGTCCATTTAAGTTTGATCCAAAATTAAGGATTAATAAAAGTCTTAACATTTCATTTAAGAAGAACTAATAAAAGTCATAAAATACATCCTTAAATCTAACTTTAAGATAAGGTATTGAGAAGAAATAAGTTTCATCCTAAGTGATACTTATGAATTTTCAAACTTTTTAAAACACAAATTTTAATTTAAACTAAATTAAACTTGTAAAATAAAATTCCACCTTTTAAATCACAAATCATTTCAATCAAAACCATTCCTTCAGATTATTATTTGAATTTATTGTCTAAATTACAACTTGAACATTAAAGCCTAACTTCGCCTCACCATACTAGTCCTTGCACACACATTAGATTGACAGGTCACCAACTTAGGATAGGATAGTGTTTGATTGTGATGTATTGATTTTTTTTTTTTTTTGTGATGTATTATTTTAGACTAGATATTAAGATTATTTATGCGCACTCTAGATGATAGGGCGATATTTGTTAGACTAATGATAAATTTTGTAGGGGTTGTAATTGTTTAAAGGGTCACTATAATAATAAAAATTAAGTAAATGTTCTTAGTTGCAGATGTTGTTAACTCCTTTAAGTATAGCTCACTAAGACAGGGGGCTTAGTAAGTATGTGAGCTAAGTCTAATTATGTGATATATAACTACTTGGTGTATATGTGTGTTATGGCTAACTTATATTTTATTAGTTTAATTAGGATTTTTTTTTTGAAATTTTCAAATATATTTTTGTAATGGAATAAAATTAGAGTCATGGGGTTTAGGATGAGCAAAGGCTAAAAGGCATATACCTGGGAGGCCTAGAGGATCCAATACATATAATACAAGTGAAGATGAAGACCCTCATGACTTACTTTAATTTCATTTATGTAATTGTAATCTAGGTTATATTACGGTTGAGCTCAACAACCCAATATTTTTTTTCTTTTTTGGGGTGTATAGCGGAACCCAACCTCACCGGCCTTTTACTATTCTTTTAATTTGATTGATTAACTGGTGTGTTTACTTTATTTGTGCAATAGAATTGTATGCTTTTCTAAGTTTTTTTAAGTGTGATGATTGTTATATGGCTTAAATTTATTTAGCCTCTTTAGGACTTTAAATTTTATATTCAATTAAAATGAATAATTTTAGCTTAAAATTAATACAACTCTTAACCTCATTATAAAGTCATAGGAATTAGTCAATAAAATTGATATATGTATCATAGATTTGTCATAAATGTGGATAACATCATGTATGCATCTTGTCTTTCATTCTTGAATATAAGAGATCTTCACTCATTGCACAGTAAGAGGAGTGCAGGACCACTAATAGCAACCCTTTAAGTGAAGAAGACCTTTCTTATTAATTTAGCCTATAATCTTATTTCATTATGCCCACCCAAACTTGAGTCAAAATGGATAAAATATGTCTTATTATTACACTAGTCTAGGATATACTTTCATACTAATCATGATCTATGCTCTTAAGGAGTGAGTTTAGGCTCTTAGGTTTATATTCTTAATAAATAACAATTTAACTATATTTGCATTCATAAGACTTTGACCACATGGTTTTAACTTGTAGGAGGTATTAGCTGACCGCCACTCCAGACAGTCATAATTCTAGCAGAATTGGGATAGGTTCACTCTCTAGTAGAAGTGAACCAACACATCCCAATTCTCTCCAAGTAGAGTTAAGTTGAGCTCTTAGTTTGTGTTAGAGCACCTTAGATTTAGGATCGGAGCTAGGTTGTTTCTCTTTTACTACGAGTGTAAATCCTCATCTCTTAAGCATTTTTATTATATTGAGTTGTTGGAATATAAGTCTTAGCTTTCTAATAAAATATCAACTTAAATAATCATAATTCTCTATTTTAAAAATATAAAATATCACAATATAATATATTAAAGTGCTCACTAGGCTTCCAAGTATCATGTCATTTTCTACTTATCCTCCTTTAGATTCCATTAAGCACTCTTCCTAATTGAGATTTTCTACTTTATTTTTAATGCTCATCAATCCTTTGATACCAAGCTTTAAAATTAATAAAGAAGTTAGTTATTCACATTAATCGAGAGTTTTCTTAGGAAATTTATATCTCTTAAGATGTAATTAACAATGGGGGGTTTGCCCCTATAGGGAACTTAAGAACCCATCTTAAAATAAATATTATTTTACTTCATCCATGTAAAGTAGGAGAAAAATATCTAGTATATGTAGACTTATCAGCCTTAGAAGTCATTATTAAGTGATTGAGTCTATCATGATATTTTTATCTTTTACAGTAGTATATCATTCTTTGATATCATGATATATCATTTCAATAAGTACCACCTAAGATCTACATGGTATCTCATCACAATTTTAAACATCGCATATCATCTTATCATCTAGTCTATGAATATACACCTTAACATCTAATCTAGAATATTAAACCACAAAATAAAAAATTAGAACATCACAACAAAGCATCACCTAACCTAAGTGTAAAATTGGTGACCTATTAATCTAAAGTGTGTGCAAAGGCTAGTGTGGTGAGACAAAGCAAAGACATAATGTTTGAATTAAAGTTTATGAGCAATGTTCAATTTATTAACACTTAATGCTTTTGATTTTAGTTATTAATAATTTAAATATAGATTTTTGTTGACTTCATGAGCCCTAACTCATTTGAGATTAATTTTGATGATAAAATATATATTTTCAAATGCTACTAATTAGTTTAAATTCAAGTGTGTAGAAAAATTCTTCAACTCCAAATTCTTCAATTAATTTGGAAAGCTAAAGCTATTGGACTTGAATTGGGTGAGAATTTTCTAGAAATCACAATATCAAGGCAAATGAAGAGTCAATAAAAATAAATAAATGATTCATTCATTTCAAAATAATTTATTTTAAAACTATTCATATTTTTTACATTTCATATTTACAATTATTCCATGAATTATTTATTTTGGATAATATGAACTAAGTGCATGAGCTAAGTTCCATTTAATATGTGCTTAAATAATATAAATTCACTAAAAACTTTATTAAATCATTTACATGCTTAATCATAATTTTTATTCATATATTTATTGCATGAAAATTAAATTAATCTAGAATTATCCTATTATTCTATTTTCTCTCTGTTATTATTCAATCTTATCTCTCCTATCATTTTTATCATCATCTTATTATTTTGGCTCGAATTTTTCATTTAATTTTAGCTAATAGATCATGTGAGAATTATTCAAAGTGTTTCCATATATAATTCTTCAATTTTCATATTTTAAAAATTCATTAATTTGAATTATTTTGAATTTAAATTACAAAATTCATGACATGTACATGAAAAATTAACTCTAATCTTTTATGGAATGTTTTGAACGTCCCTAGTATGATTTATTTCAGCTAATTAAAGTTTAACTAAATTATTTCAAGTTAATTTAAATTTGAATTCAAATCTACCTCAATTTAATATCATTTCCTTTTTATTAAATCTATTTTAGGAAAGTACAAGGCTAGCCCCTATTAAATTAAAATTATATTATTTTAAATAATATTTAATACTTAAAAAACATTTTAATTAATCATCTTGGATTTGGGTTAATTAAATACATTGATTTGAGATCATCTTATTAATGGAAAATCGAAACTAATATTTGGCATAAAATTATATTGATTTTTTACATTTATTTTATGTAAATTAATCCATGTTATTATCTCTTAAATCTTGCTTAAATTGATACATCATATGTTCCTTATATCATGCATTCAATTAAAATTGAATCCTTACTTGAAATAAAGCTTGGCCGACCACCTTTTTTTGGGGAAATTATTTTCTAAGAAAATAAAATAAATTGCTCTTGATTGATTGAAATCCTTAGTTAAATTTTATTTGTTATTCTCATTAATTAATCTTATCGATTTGGCTAGCCATACATGTTCAAATTTTAGATTTTAATCATATGTTGAATGCTTCAAAGTTCAAATTCCTTCCAAAAATATTTTCCCTCTCATTGCTATCCTTAGCCGAAAATCCCATTGCTTGAATTAGATCTTATTTGAATGATATTATTAATTACATAATTATCTCTCTCTCTCTCTCTCTCCCTATAGATCATCATTGGTCGAAATAACCATTGGACCTCTCATCATATGTTTGAAATGTCTCCATTCAAATTTGAATAATTTCCTTTCTTGGACTCCCTCTCATGCTTTAGTTGTGGTTTATCATTCAATTCTTTATTGTGTTGTATTTTAAATTAACAACTGAAATCATTTTGATTACAGGCTTTCATGTCCTTATATTAAATCAAATCTCATAAAGACAAACTTGCATCAAATTGTTCTTTCAAGTTGTTACATTGATTTCAACTTAAAATATTAAATAAGTGAGCTCTCTTTCTTTTATTTCACTTGCCTTAGTATTGGTAAAGTTGGGTTGTGAGTGCAAAATTTTTTAAATTGAGAGTTATATCCTTGTATTTGTTCTCTTCTTTGTCTTTGTTCTTTGTTAGGGTTGTACTTGCCCATGTAGGAAGTACAGTGTTAGGTTGTACTTGCCCATGTAGAAAAGTATGTGTTGGGTTGTACTTGCCCGTGAAGGAGAGTATGGGAGATGCATTGTAATCTCAACTTTAAATTAGTGATGTTAATTGATTTTTGGGATTTGGCCGAATCACATAAAAATCTCTTTATTCTATTTTTACTTTTTTTGCACCTTTACTTTTCTTTATTGTTGTTTAATAATTGATGTGGATCTTTAAATAAAACTCATTTATAATTAACTTTTCTACAAAGCATTCAAATTAACTTTTACTTTTAAAATATTTTTAAAAGCCCAATTCATCCCCCCTCTTGGGTGCCATAACTTCATGAAAAATTTGAGTTGTGAATTAAATTTAGGTTTGAGTTAAATATAATGTTTTAAAGATTAGAAAGAATTATGGGATCCACTTGGGATGAAGCCCGCTCTTCTTCATACCCTACTCCTAACAATGTCTAAACAAGGTAAATTTCATGAATTTTAGTTGATTTTGTGAAGCATTAAATTTTAATTAAAACCTAAATTGGAATCAAACTTAAATGATATTATAGCTTTATAAAGCATATCTTTGGATTGGGAAAATAAGTTAAGAATGTTTTATTACATTCAACAAACCCTTTTATTTGAAAATTATCTCTTTTAAATATTCATTATTTCATGACTTAAGAAAAATAATTTGTATTTGATTTCAAAATTATTTGCAAGCTATTTTATAACTTAGGAGTGGAATATTTCAAATATACATTGATACACATACATAGGTTTTATGTTAGAAATATTTGGAGATTTAGATATTATATATATATGCGTATGCTTTATGTTAAAAGTTCTATGTTTTCATTCATATGTATGTGTATATACATACACTCTATAATTACAAGTATGTGTTACTGTTAAACTAGAAATGTGAGGTAAAAATCTACTTCAGATCAGTAGCTTTATGATATCGAGTTTCTAGACTATATATCTGATAGTTATGTGTGTATGTGTATATATACACTTCCCTTTAAGTAAGTGGGATTTTGTTTATTTCTCTTTATTAATTTGGATTTACATAATAAAAAAATTAATTTTTTGAAATTTAATGATGATAACAAATTTAAATTATTCTAGATTTACACATGTATTTTATTTGCACTTTACAAGTATGTGTCATTATTAGACCAACAATATAAGATGAAAACATCCTTCGAACCAGTAGCCCAATGATCTCGAGTTTCCAAACTATATACTTGATAATTGTAGTGAACATACATTTGATTAGAATTCTTTTAGTTTTCTTAATCAATCTAAGTTGACATTATAATGAAATTAATTTTTGAAATTTAATAGTGATAATACTTTGAAAGCATGAGCACAATATAAGTATTTGCATGTATTGAACTTATAATTTGAAAATAAAATACAATTACTCATTTTCAAATGTTAGTTAAAACATAGTTATTTATCAAGTTGATCAAACATGCACACATACAAATTAACAAAATGATAGCTAAATGTCATGAAGACTTTCCCTTAACTTGCCAATCTTAAGATTTAACATATGATCCTAAAACCATTCAAGCATAATTAAACTTATTTAAGGTATTTTTATTTAAATTAATCAAATACCATTAAAGAAGACCAACCTTATCCAATAAATATCCCATGAACCTCTCTATTCATTAAATGAGTTATAGTCTCAAAACATGATTTTTATGATTTATTAAAATTTAATAATTATTTAATCTAATTAAACCCAAAGAGACTACAAAATTTAACCAATCATGAAATATAAAGCCAAAAATCTAGAAAAAATCTAAAAGATGCATAATGATAAACAAAACAAACCCTAAAAGTTTCAACTCATTTGGGCTTATACTATATGACTAATTAAATAAATGAGGAAAATTATAATTATGCAATTATACTCAAAATACACAACACCATCTAAGGCTTTTGATTTCATTCAAAACCTCTTAATTAGTTTAGCATAAAGAGGGATCAAACACAATTTTTAGAGATTTGTGTAATTAGTTATGAACTTTCAAATCCTAAATCATTAAATTCGATTATTAAAGATTAATTACTAAATTAATGATGATTTTGGGATTTAACTAGAAACAGATGAAGTAATTATTTTGTTAGCATTTTCATGTTATGCAAGAGTGCTTGAACACCAAAACACCCATTTGGAAATTTGCATATTTTTATAATTTAATAGTTGGGTTAATTTTGTCACTAAAGATCCAAAATACACAACTCCTAACCCAGTCACTCAAATGGCATAAAATAATTATGGGAGATAAAGAATATTGCTAAGAATGCTCCCTAAAATTTTAATTCAATTAGGTGAGTAATTTACCATTAATTACACCTTTAATAATTTCAAAGAAACCTTAATTATTCTATGTCTAATGGACAAAAATTAGAGCTTTTATTATTATTTTTATTCTCCTCTATTTATTTTATGTTTAATGGACAAAAATTAGAGCTTTTATTTTTTTATTACCCTCTATCCATTGAATCCAGGGAATATTTATTTATTTTTTTAATTTTCTATAATTAGCTATGATTTTCTAAAGTTCTAGCTAATTAAACACATTTAAAACCATAATTAAATTAATACACAATCAACACTGAGTCAGCTAAGCTCTTCACGTGACAACATAATATTGGTTATTTAAATCATTCCCTATGGCATTTGCTTAGCTAGCGGTGAACACAATTTTGATTTGAGCCATCTAATCATAGACTAAACAACTTAAGTCAAACCTGTAGTTAATAAAGGATGGAATCACATATAATGGTGCAACGAGATCACCATTGTTTGTTCTAATCATGGAGAATGTATGACATGTGATTCATCTTCTTCCTGTAATGAAAGACAGACTGTCTGCCTTTTGCCACCAAATCCAAGCCAACCATGGCCAATTTTAAACTATTGTAAAATGATCAAGAAAGACATTGCAACTATAGTTGGATCCTAACAAATCATGAAATCACTTCACGAAGCATGGAGATCTTATGGCAAATATACAATTTTAAGGATTTATCTCACTAAAGCTAGCATCTAATGAAATTAAGGTAAGTCATTATAGTAGAGACTAAGCTCTTCTGAGTAGATCTCCCTTTACCTCCTTACTTCTGGATCCTGAGACTAATGCATCAAAATGAGTAGCTAGAGTTTGATCTCTCTTTAATGTTCAGTGATCAAATTGAGTGGCTCTCGATTCATTTTAGCTTATAGAAGTGTGAGGAAGGAGTATGAAGAGTTAATTTGGGTAGCATAACGGTTTTGGTGAGGGTGAAACTTTGGGGTATTCGGCTTTGGTAAAGCTTGATGGTGGTTAGAGCTGGGATATAAGAAGAGCTCTAGGAAGCTTGGGGACTAGTTATAAAAATATGAGTAGGCTTCTCAATGTCTTAGGTCAATAGGATTAAGAGTGTATATGCCTCCCCATTCGAACCCTTAAATTGGCTTGGTTCAGGAATAGGGAGGGTGTTGTGTAGTGGCCTAAGCCCAAAGAGAGCTATGATTGATGAGGTGGAGTCCCCCTAGTGGCTAGCAAAGTTGGGGGAAGTATAGTGAAGTGGACAACCCATGGTTGGTGACCAAGTGTTGTCCAAGGTGATATAAACCTCACATTGGTCAATGGTTAAGCCAAACAGCTTTGGCTTAGGCTCAATCAGTTGGGGTGAGCTCAAGCAATGTAAAGGTGCTACTTTAGGTAAAGGGGAGAGATTAGATTATTTTATTTTAGAATTTTATCTATTTTTGAAATTTGGTTCACTTGGTTTGGGTTGAACAGGGTTCAATATGGGTTGGGTCAACTTGGGCAGGTCTAAGGTGGCTTAAGGATGAGTCATGTAAAGCTTGATTGAATTTAAACTTAGTTTGGTTATATTTGGCTCGAGATGGCTTATATAGGTCAATTTGGGTCAAGTGAATCAATTGGCTGAATTAGGTTGCAATTTGCATAGTTCATGTTCATATATCAGTTTGGAATGTGTAAATGTGATTAGCTTGATCCAATTTAGGTTAAATTGGGTATTGGTTAAATATGGTTCATATGGGTTCATTTGGGTTAGCTTGGGTCAATTGGTCAAATAGGCCAAATTGGATCCAAAGGGCTTTTGGGTTATGTCCAATAATCAATTTAGAATAGATTGGGGGATCTAGTTCGATCCAATTTGGGTTTAATTATGCTTTGGTTCAACATGACTCATTTAGGTCTATTTTCATCAAGTGAACCAATAGGCCAAATTGGGTTATAATTTGACATGAGTCATGTTTAATCATGTATATGTGAATGATTGTAAAACTTTAGGTTGGTACAATTTGATTTGGATTGAATTGAATTTAATTTTTGGCTATATAGGGTTCAATTGAGTCAACTTGGTATAAGTAGACCAATTGAACAAATTGGCCCTGAATCAAGCTGCAATCAAGTTTAAATGGTGTTTTTAATACTTAGAGTAAGGTCAGATTCAAATGATTTTGGTTAGAGTTAGAATTTTGCCCATGAAGACCTAAATGGGTCAAGTTGGGCTAAGTAGCTTAATTGGCTAAATTTGGACTTAAATTAGACAAGGTTTAGGCATGATTGATGTTTTGCATATCATAGGGTTAATTTGTTGAAATCAATTAAGATTTTGTTGAAGTTAGACCTAAATGGGTCAAATGGGTTAATTTGGGCTTAGTGAGCAAACTAAACGATTTAGAGCCAATTATGTTTGGTGTGATTGGATTTGAGGTTAAGATGGGTTTCATTTGATTTACTTTGGATTTTGGGAGTTTGGGTGGTTTGGGTTTGGTGGGGCTCACTAGTTTAGTAATCCTAACCCTGGGGATGAATCTTATAAGTCTTGGGTTTGGTTTTGGTGTTTCCTTAGTCACTAAAAGTGTCTTAAAAATCTTGGTGGGGAAATCCTAGTGATAAGATGGAAGTCCTAAGGCTAAGAGAGAATTAGTGTTAATCCTCACTAAAAATGTGGTCAACAAGTGTTAAAGTGGAGATGCATATATTTTTAATGGGTAATGAAGAAAATAAACATCGCTCCCCTTATCATTCAAGGCAAGAAGAATGACATGCTTTTTTCAAGCATAAATAAATTTCTCTCAACAAAGCAAAATTTCACATAAGCTCTCTACAAGAAAAAAATTTCTCAAGTTAAAGCTCAACTCTAAATAAGGTGGATAAGAAAGAACAACCAAAATAAAATGCAACTTCACCAACAAAAGATCTTTTAAGGGAAAAGAGTAGGAGAGAATTCTTGCTACTTTTCTCTAAGAAAGTACTCTTCCCTAAGCCTCACATAAGGTCTCTGAAGTTCACATTGACAAATTAGGCACCACAAAGGAGGTATTTATAGGGAAGAGTTGGAATAAGAAAATAAAATTGATTATATCATACTATACAATAATGCATTGTACTGTATGGTTAATTAAAATTTCTAAGGTGTAGGGATATTGAGTGATGTAATCATCCCATCAACCATTGTGATCATACCATACGACCAAGGGTTGCATTGTAAAACAATACAATCTATCTTCATTTTATTTACATCATTTCAATCTAGAGAAAATTTTCTATTTGAGAAACCTATTAAAACATCTTGTAGGAGAATATTATCTTTTATTGAAATTTTACCTTTCTTACAAAAATCATTGTAATACATGAAATATTTAGCATAAGTATTATTTTGAAAGGATCTATTTCATTTGAATCATTTTTAGAAGTTTACTTTGAATTGTACAAAATGTTACTTTTGCTAAAATTCAATTTTATTTACAGAACTTTTCAAAATTTTAAAAAATGCCATGTTTTCTTGAAATTAATTTCTCATAATCTTATTTGACTATCCTATGATTAATTGAATTGATTTAGAACATTATTTTACTAAATACAAATTATTTATTTGCTAGAATTTTAATTTATTTGTTGTTTTTATCGTAATTTAATTAATTTCATCAAGGTTTAACTTATTAAAGGTTTATATTAATCATCTCATTCCACAATTATACCTTGATTAGATTAAATTATATTTTGCTGAAATTTTTCTTACTTTTCCAATTTCATAACTTCATATTAAGGAAAATGTAAAGGAATTTTTTTTTGAAATCCTAAGTGAATTTGTAAACATCAAACCTCCATAAACCACTAAAAAACCAAGCCTTGCTATAAGAAAAAAAATTAATTTCAGATTTGGATGTTTTGGTGAGCTCCCATACTAAATTCTTCTTTGGTGCATCAAGAACTTTCATAAGGAGAGTTATGCAAACATTGGAGAAAGTTCATTCAAAGATTCTTTTCAATGTTTCTTCAAATTTCTAAGGCCTTGGAATGAGATCTTCAACCTCCAAATTCCTCTCTTTGATATTTTATTACAATTGTTGATTCATCATTTTATTTTGATTATTGATTATCAAATTGATTGAAATTTGAATTCAATGTCTTTCATTTAATTAAATTAGTTCCAAATTTAAAATTTCATAGCATAGGAAATCATTTTGTATTTTTTGTTTAAGTATTGTCAAGTTTATTTGTTTTATCATTGTGTTTAGCCGAGTTCTCACCATCCAAACATTAATCTTCTTTAGGAAAGCTCTCAAGATCTATCTTGATATTATCATCCTAGTTTTATTTGCATCATTTCAATCTAGAGAAAATTTTCTTTTTGAGAAATCTTTTAAGACATCTTGTAGGAGAATTTTTTTTGTTGGAATTTATATTTCCTACACAAATCATTTGAATACATGAAATCTTTAACATAAGCATTATTTTGAAACGATCTATTTTATTTGAATCATTTCTTATTAAAATCAAGTGAGTTATTTACTTTGTGAAGTTTACTACAAATTATTGCTTGTTGTAAGGTGATCAATATTGTGTTGTAAGATGACCATCTCATTTATGGTAGATTGATTTTGTCAAATTTAGCATTGTTGTATTTTTCTTTTATAATCTAAAATTTATCTTTTTATTGAGATTATAATGGCCCCATTATAGGAGTGTACATAGTTGTACTTGCCCCGTTGTTAGAGAGTACAATTGTAATTTATTTTTGTTGGGATAGTGGAATCCTAATTGAGTTAGCTAGGTGTGGGTGTAGGTCACTTTGGGGTTTTAGCTAAACCACCTAAAAATTTAGTGCCTGTTGCCTCTCTTTTTCTTTTTTGTACTTTATTTTGTTGCTTTGAGATTTTTAGTTAATTGCTATTTTAAATTGAAAATCACTTTTTTCTGCCATAAATCAAAGTTAGTTTTAATTTGCATTATTTCTAAAAACATGTAATTCATCCCTCCTCTTAGGTGTTATAGTTTCTCACACTTGGCACACTTGAAGTCGCCTTCTCAAAAATAATAGAAGGCAAAGCAGTGGGTTCCTTAGCTTTCTTTCATGCAATGCTCATCCTAGCCACATTGTACTTACTCTCCTTAACTTGAGGATTGATCTCACTTTTTCTTATTAAGTGTGGCATCCACAGCCACAATCAATGCTGCTGAAACTGAAGAACTCACCTCAATAAGAGGTGTTGTGACACTCTCTTCCTCAGATTTCTTATCTTCTTTTCCATAAAACCTGACTAGATGTTAGCAATGTCAATATCACCTCGAGCTCCTTATTTTGCCATCTGGATGATCAATTGATTGGAAAGAAAGCCTGACAAGAAACAAAAAACAATCGATAAAAACACAATAAAAGAACAATCACCAACACGAACTTAGCAACCCCTTCTATGTAGATATGCAACATGGATAATGCTAAAAAGGGGGTCAAATTGAAAGTCATGTAACAACAATTCCCAAAAATCTTGGTCAAATACTAATGACAAAATAGAGAGCAATTGATTTGAATAGTTACTATTGTGTAGCTTCATGATAGCAGCTACTGCTGCAGGTAAACAAATAAGACAACAATGATTCCTATTGCATGAACTACATAGGTCCACAATAGATGAGATAAATTGTCATAATATTTATATTATGCTTGATCACACAATATGTAGACCAATCACATAATAAACTTTTTTTTATCTCAAGCAATCGTCGACGACAAAATGGGATAACACCAAAAGGGCACATAAAAGCATAAAGAAAGAGGCATGTGCATCAAGGGGATCTGGTAGAAGCCACTAACCTTTGAATCAAGGGTGAAGGTAGGTTCTTGACTTATGCGTATTTGTCGAAGGATCACATGCTTGTGAAGAAGAATAGGGCGAAGCTACTAGGGTGATAGATCCTCTGTGAATGGGGGTTTAGAGTGTGAGGCAAGGCAATTGCGAAATTGCTCGTATTGAAATCTCATAATGTCGTGAAAATGCAATTTAGGAATGTTAATTTTACAAAATACCTAACCTTCTCATGCAAATAAACTAAACTTTGATAGTACTTTAGAATGCAACACAACTCAACAGCCATTCCAAATGTGGCCAAAGGCCATGTTTGGGGCTGCCGTAATTGTTTAAGAAATAGTTGTGAATTGCTGAAGTAGTTAGAGAAGTTTCAAGAATAAAAAACTTTTATTGCTAAAACTATGATTTTATTTGGAAAACTCAGTTGAGTATCTATTATGCTGCAGCTGTTTCTGCATAAGAGACTAAAATGCTTTTATACATAGAATATTATAAAATAGAATCAAAAGAAATAAATTTTACGATATTCATAGATAAAAAAAAATTGAAAACCGCATGACACATTGCCACCACTAAATGAAGTTATCTGTAAACTAGAGCTAATAAATTCACCACCAAACAACACTAGTACAATTCATTCAAGCATATAAAAGCAAATCTATCATGATATATTCAGCCTTTGAGTCATTAAAAAAATACCATTAAAAATATGAAGACCATATGAACAATAACTAATGCTCACACCAACATATCGCCCAGCCTTTGAGTCCTCAAGAAGAAGACCATAATTTTCGCCCTCAAGTCGACATTGCAAAAAAATTATTGTAATGCATATATGAAAGCTTGCTTGCAAATGAATATAACAAAGGAGAAAAAAAAAGAGAGGAATACTGATGCTCAATTAAAACAACAAAAAAAAGAGAGTAAGAGAAAGAGTACATAAGTTAAGCAATGAAGAAAGAAATTACAGGATAGGGCAAAATCATATAAGAGAGGAGGAGCCGTGATGGAAAAGTCAAATAGTGAAGACAAATAGAACACACATTTATCGCCAATAATCACGGGTTTGAGAATGATTTCGATGCAGGTAATTTGGGGAAGAAAAGTCAACTACTGCGGAACTCGAGTCAGGAAACCCTATTTTCGAACCAGTCTTTCGAATAAACGCGACACAATTGCTGCTAACCAAACGACTTAGTGTCATCCACTGCGAGCCATAAGTGGTCCCAAATGCGCCTTAAGTCATCATGAGAGATGACACTGCATTTAATCGGAAAATAAATGATAGTTTGAGAACCTTTTACAGAATTAGTTTGCACGCTTTTTTTGTTGTTTGGATAAGAAAAATATAATGTAATTTGAGATGAAATACACAGAGATATTTGAATCAACCCTAATAAAAAGTCGACAAACGCGGCACCATCATTGCGCCGCGCCCGCCGACGCCGCCGCCGGTCATGCCGCCGAGCCATCAGTATTGCCGCCGCTAACGATTCGCCGACTGCGATTTATTTTACATTACATCTGTAACCAAACATCGAAAAACAACTATAAAGAATCCTTACATAATTCCATTTACATAGATTCTTTTTAATCTGATTCATACAAGCAATGAGTGTAAAGGATTACTTTATATTTTGTGTTTACAAATACACGACTTTCTTTTTTTGTTATTGAAAACGAATGAAAAGAATTATAGGACGTCGGTGGAGGCGCCCGGCTGACATGTGGTGGGATGGACCGACGGCATGGGCTGAAGCACGGAGGGTGGCGGCAGGCGGCCGCAGATCCCACGCATGGCCAGAGGCGAAGGGGCTGCGGCATGGTAGCGCATGCGGCGGGCTGGCAAGCGGCTGGCGGCGCACGTAAGACGCTGGCGGAGCCCTCAGGGCGCACACGGCCCCCCAGATCACTTTATTATCCAGATGAATTACCAGATTGGCGACCAAATACACTCAAATCTATCTACATTTCAAATCCTCAAATAAATACAACGATTGCTTACTCAAACAAAAATTAATAGAATGCATGTAAAATGAATGCAATACACTCACTTTACTTGCAACTAAATAATCCCTTAATGTAACGTTGAATTTTATTTATTTATTATTATTTATCATTATTTATCATTATTTATTTATTTTTATTTAAACTAATTTAATGATAAATTCTTACACATAATAATATATATAAGATTTAAATTTTAGATGTCTTAATTGAAGTAAAGTTCTCAATTACTCGCATAAGTTGTCTTGCATTTATGATTATTTTCTTAAAATAATTTAATTATAAAATATCGCTAGATCTTTTCTCGCTATCCAGTTGTCTCCACTGTATCCACCGACGCAAGTCCGTACGAATCTGCCGCCACTGGCTCATCCATGTTGGCTACGGCACGCGCTGTAAGCGGCAGATTTCGGTCTCCGGCGACCAACTGCCGCCGTCATCGTCTCATTTTGTCATGTTCCCGCTACGTAAGTGTTCTCTCCCTTTTTGCCCAAAATCTCCTAGGGTTGTTTGGTATCTATTTTAGGCAATTAGGCTGATTTAAGCCACATCTGGCTTAAATCGTATGAAATAGAATTCTGACATTAATTTTAGTATTTGTTATTTTTTATTAAATTTTTATTGTTAATAAATTTAAATTTTATTAAAGCTCATTATTTATAGAATTATATGATTTGAAAGTTGAATATTTATCTCATTTAAATTTTAAATCTTGAAATAAATAATCAAATAATTTACCAGAATTTAAACAAAATTTTTAGATTTTAATCATCTCAAAATTTATTAAAGTTTGATCCAGGGGATTTACGGAATCCTACTCTACGACAGAGCCCTTAAGCTTCATCATGAAAATGACGCTAACAGAAGTTAGCGATGATCTGACAGAGATATCGCCCGTGCTCACTCTCCATGAACGGAAGCGGCGGCACCGTCGCCGTCGACCGACCGGTTATTCTCCACGAGACCCGCATGCTACCAGCTGTCGCCGTTGCCGAGTCGGCAGTTTCGCAACTCAATTTGGCTATCTCTGCTCTCCATGCCAATCCTCCGACCACCAGCTCCGGCATTATCCGCCTCGAGGTGAGTGATTTGATCAATTTAATCTGGTCCTTCTAGCTGATTCTTTTAGCCGATATGGTGCTTCAGCTAGAATCTATGATTCCCTTCTCGCTGGGGCTTGGGGTTCTATTAGTCTTGGTTAGGTATATGATTGAATGTGCTCGCAGGAGTTATGAATCGCTCGCGCTTCATTTCCAACCATTAGATTCATTCCAATAATTAATTTTTTACATTGTTCGCTGTTTTTTGCTCGATGAAAAGCTTTATCTGAAATTTTTTGCTCTACAAAAATTTTAAAAAAATTCCAAGAAATACCTCACTGAAAAAGTTTCATGATATCCGCCTTATGATTTGAGGATCCTCGTTGCTTATCCTATAGTTGACCTATCTCAATTACTTGATTCACTTTGAAGATGGAGATTATATTATCTTAAAAAGAATTTTATTTTGATTATTTACATTTATTATAAGTTTTTTATATTTACATTATTTTGATGTCCAAATTACACCAATACATACATGTATAAAATATATGTTTATTTTATTTAGAACTTTAAATGTTATTATTTAAATAAATAAATAAATTTAAACATTATTTTTGTTTTATGATATTTTAAAAAATATGTTTGTTTAATATATATATTTTTATATTTTTTTGTTTTAAAAAATAAATAATATTCTTTTTAAAAATATTCAAAATATCTAAAAAATATTTTGAGTGCTTTTAAAAACAATAATTGCTATCAAATATATTTTACTTTGAAATAAAATATAAATATATTAAAATTAAAATATAAAACAAAAAATAAAAAATAAAATGATCCCAATTAACCCTTTAATTGTCTGAAAAGAATAAAGCCAGCCTTGTGTTCCATTGTCCCTCCATCACAATTTCTATAGAAAAAATTTGATGCTAAAATTATAAATTGAAATTGATGATCAGAGAGCGTAGAGGATATTTAATAAAAAAAATATTTTCAGAATGTGCACGTTTTGGTTGAAATGCAGGTACCGATAATGGAGAAGGCCGCAGCCATAGACTGGCTACTTGCCCAGAGGCATCTACCTCGCTGCTACTTCTCTGGTCGTGGAGATAAGAAGGAGAGGGATTTTATTGGTATCTTGGGAAATGAACATGGCGGATACCATGACAAGGTGGAGAAATGCCTGGTCAGTGTTGCAGGTGTAGGCTCGGCTGTTTTCTTTCGGGGATTTGATCCTTTTAGTTTGGAAGACTGGAAGTGCATTAGAAGGTAATTTCTTGATTTCTCTGATTCAAAGCAATAACTTATATTCCTTTGCTCTGCTCCTTATATCTCCACAGAACTCTTGATTGGAATGTTTTAAAAAATGGAATAGAAATTATTTCCTCTCCATTCACTTCTAATGGGAGTCCAGATAAGAAAGAAACTGTTCGAAGAGTCCAAGAAATGTTTTAGATTCAACGCTTTGGTTGGAATTTTAGGAGAGATGACAAAATGGTTTCCGCTCTATTGATTGGAAGTCATTGAAATGTATTGAAATTGAGTAGTGCACATGTATTTTTTTCCTTCCGCTCTATTGAAAAACCATGGGGAAAAAAAATATAAGAAATTAATGTTTTATAATACATCAAATTAGCACATAATTCCAATTTTATTTTATTTACTATGATAACATATCAACCCTTAATTACATTCTCTATACAACAAAATAGAAATTGTTTAGTCATCCCAATGAATTAATCAGTGTGCGCAACACCAACGCAAATGCAAGAAAAATATTACAAATCGAGTCATTGCACATAGATTTGGGTTCATCATCATGCATAACTCTCTAAGCAAGTACATAACTGACCTTTTTTTCATCTAAAATTATTGAAAAATAATTAAGAAGCTTAATTTTAGGTCATTTAATGGAAAGATTGGATACATTAAGCAACAAGGTAGTTATAATAGATTAATTGCTTTCAATACACTCTACCTGCCTTATGTAGCAAGATCAAATTGTATTATTTATGAAAGCTTTTAAGTCATAATTGTTTGGCTTTTTTTTTCTTTTCCATTAGGACAAGTCATCTATACTAGTAATAGTTGTTTCTAGGCTTCAAAGACTTCCCAAAGATGGCTAGGTTGGTCATAGACTTGAAAAGGCTTATAAATAAACCCATACTTTGTATTCTTATGATCAATGTATAAAACCATCTTTTGTTTATGCAATTATTATATAGAATGACTTGGTATCTGCTCTACTCTTTAGCGAAGTTTGGTGGCAAACTCCCTATTTTTTGATGAGCTCTTTGTTATTCTTTTCCACACTTATGCCTCTCTCTCAACACAATTCCCATCTCCTATATGTTAGGCTCGAGTAAGTCTAGATCGTGGTCTCTCTTAGCCCCAAGTCACCTCCAAGCCTTTCAAAGTTCCCTTACACATTCACTCATAACCCATACAACTTTCCAAAATCCTAACTCTCCATTAATATCATGATATCCAAGTTAAAACTCTAATATAAGGAGACAATTTCTTACTATGAGTAACAAAATTTAAAAAATTACAACTCTCTAACTCCATATCCAAAGTCCTTAAAACCCCAATATTTGTTTTCTAACATTCAATGCTTTTGATCTAGAATTTGTCACACATTTTCTCTAAGGAAAACTTACCTTTTCAAAGCTTAGAAGTTTCAGCCCTATATATATCTAAAAACCTCAAATACCCCTTTTTGTATTACTTCTATAACCCTTTCATCACCACTTCAACGAGTCACCAATCAAGTTGCTGCCTCACTAAACCCTCTATATCATGTTTGTTTCAAAGCTAAGGGCTCTAAAAAATCAAGGTCAAGTAGCTTGAAGACACACGACAGTCATGATAGAAATCATATATTTTTGTGGAAGAAATTGATTTTTCAAAATGGTCAGGATTTGATATATCTTTTAACTAAAGACTTGTTTTTCTTTAAAATGATTAGATTATTCACAAGAAAAAGAAATTTAAAAAAGTACATATTAAATCAAAAATAGGAATTATCTTTCATCCAAGTAACTAACACCTTTAAAAAGACCTAACTATGTATATCTATCATAATCTAAAATCTGCTTAAAATTCCTTAAAATAGTAATGGTGTGTTCTATAAAACAACTCTCCACTTGACTCAAAAATAAGATAATTGAAACTTATATTATTGTGAGCATCATTTGAATTTTATAAATTTTATTTATTTATTTTTGTTTGAAAGGATTATTTTCTTTGAAACATTTATTAAAAAATTTCTCATCACATAATTTAAAAATTATCTTCTTTTCACATGCATTAAGATATAGCGTGTTAAACATTGTGACTTTAAGGCTAAATAAAAATTTATTGAAATCTAAATTGTTTAAGAACTTGAAAAGTAAATGATCTTATACCTCTTCCCCTCCTAAAAGTTTCTTAAAATTTCATTTCCATTTTTCTGGTGTATTTATAGTAGATTCGGCTAAACACGTATTTCTAACTTCTTGCTTTTGACTTGATCTCAGACCAAGAAATTATTTTTTTGTAAATACCGTTAAATGTATTTTCAATGAAGTTGTATGCATCTTCAGCTTAAAGATTATAATTATAAATGACTAGACTATTTTCTATAGTCTATTTGTCAATTGTTTATGCTATATTTTTACAACAATCTAGATTTAAATAAATTTCATGTCCACTGATTGGCTCATGAGAACAATCTTTTTGTAGATTTGGTGGATTATGTCTAGGTGTAGGAATTCTCCTAACACTAGGTGATAAGAATTGTTGTCTTTGAGTTGAAGTAGTTGAAGAGCATACATTACTTGTATTAGGTAAGGTTGTTTGAGAGGGTAAGTCTGTTTTGGATCTATCTATGGAAGGAGTTTGTAGAGTATTATTCATAAATTGATATTGATATAAGACTGAAATTAATACGTCTAACTCTTGTGAGGATTCATATATATTTATTATTTCATTTACCTTATTGCACCTTGTATATTACTTTTACTGGGTGCTATATTTTTGTTAGAATAAGGATACCAAGACAAATTTTCATGAGGTTTTAATTCTTGTAAATCGAATTTAGTACAAACACATTCTACTAATATAGCAGCTGTAGCAATATTATTATTAAGAATTTGTTGATTTTATAATATTCTTTTTCCTAATTCGAGTATATTACTAGTGCTTTCAGTACAAAGTATCAGCTTATATCTTTTTTGTAGTAGAGTTTTAAATTTTTTGATTTTATTATATTGAATTTGATTTAATTTCATAAATCACTGGTTGATATTTTGTTCGACGTATTAGAACTAATACTAATTCATAGTATTGTTTTATTAGCATATAACTACTGACTATCCATTCATTAAAGTTTCCTAAAGGTGCTTTAATATGAAAAATTTGTTCTTCTAAGAATACTTTTAACTGTTTATTAGAAATATTAATTTGTAATAAATCTTGAATTCTCTTAAATTTTTTGTCTAGATACTCTTTTGTCAGATATATCATTTAACAAGAATATATCTTCTTCTAATTTTGTTAATTTAAATATTTTAGACCTTTCTTTGTCTTCCCTTATTTTCGATTCATAAGATGGAAAGTTACTGTCATAAGAGTAACTAGGAGTACATAAGCATGCATAATTAGTATCACAATATTGCGTTTTATTGTGATTTGTGTAGATCTATCAGGCTCTGATATCATTTTTGGGGGTTCTACCTTATATTTTGTAGAATTTTGTTTGGCTTTATATTTTTCTCACTGTTTCTCTATGTTGCTAAGTTTAATTCTAAGTGATTCAAGATCGAAATCCATTTGAATTAGTCTTTTCTCTAGTTGTATCTATAAAATAATATTTTTCATATTTTATCTATACGAGTCCATCATGCTTCCGAGTATTTTGATCCATAAATAATATTTTATGCAGTTATCCTACCTATCTAACCTAGCTATTGACTGCAAATTCTCCGATTCATATCATATTCTCTTATTCCCGTGATTTTTTAAGGGAGATACAGACTCAACAAAAGACCACAACCTTATTTGATTATTTCAAAGAATCACAACACAGCTTTCGTTCATTTCCTACCCTAAGCATGACCAGATCAGATAGCAATTATAAAAGCATAAGATATTATTTAGATCAGAATAAGCTACATACACATAATAAACTTACATACATATATAATAATCAAAACATACTTACATACATGTACTAGAAAAATGATAAGTTTAGCCTCTACGACTCTAGTACATAATTTCTTCAAGAAGTCTAAAAGAAAAGTTTAGAAGAGATGTCTTCATGCTCTGCCCTCCTCCCCTGCTTCTCCCATATATATATAGACTTTGTGAAGTATCTGTGTTAATTGAGTATGGCATAAGTGCTTACGCGATTTAATTGTTGACTTCATCTCTTATGTTATTGTCTTTTTGAGGGCATGGCTGACGTTTAAGTTTCGAGAAGCTTCGATTCTAATTTATCTTTTACTGACTGTAAGGTATTTTTGCTTTTGCAGAATATACAGTTGTGTAATTTTTTTTTTTGTATCTTTTTATAGAATTTTTCTTTTACATCTGCGCTTGCATGTATGGTATTTTTTAAAAGTATGTTATTCCATTTTTTATATTTTATTTCATGGATCCTTTTTGTTTTTTGTCTACAATGATTGTAGATTAATAGCGTATTTGAACAATGATAAACTCATATATTGGATGCATCGATCTTCTTAGTTTCCATCCATATCTAATAAAGATCTTTTTCTTTATTCCTTTTAATAGTTTTCTTATTTTCCATATACTTAGGCATATATGGTTCTCTGATAATACCGAGCTGTATTATAGTAACTGTTCCTTTATTTAGTTTTGGATATGTCTAGAATAATTTGACATAAATATTTCAATGTTTTAGAATCGATTGGAATGTCTCTACTGCTTCAATAATTATTTTGGATAATTTGCTGATGGTCTGGAGATTTTCTAGATATAATAATTTTGTCATTCTGTTAAGATATAAATCTTGAATTAATTTTGGGTCGATATCTCTATAAATGTAGCATACATTTATATTTTCATATGTATGAAAATATATTTGAGAGTTAATTCGTTCTTGAAATAGAGAAATTGTTATCATTCATCTGCTATTTCAAGTATGTTCTTTTGTTTCTTTTATTCTTTGAGTAGAACCGAAGAGTAAGGGTCTGTATTTACATCTGGTTTTTTGGTTATACTAGTACTTGTAGAAGAAGTATCCTTTTTATAATTACATAAAGTCCGTAATTATGAAATAGAGGGTAATTCCACATTGTAATTTTCACATCTGAAATTTGAGTATTTGAACATAATTATCGATAAGTTAATTATCAGATTTTGTAGAGATTTTATCTGAAGGTAAATCTAGTTTTTCCATACGTTCCGTTATATCTGGAATTTGTAGTTCGATATCTTGTTCAGTGCTCATATCCTACAAAATTCTCGTATTAACGTATCAGCAAGCAATTATTTTTTTCTTATATATATTAAATATCAAAACTATATGCAGAAAATCAACTTTGTCATCGAATAAGTAATTTATTTGGTAGTGAATCAACTATTTTTCCTTTAATAAAAGAGATATCAGTTTTATTATCGGTTCTTATAATAAAATGTTCATTTAAAAATATTTCAAATTTTTTTTATTGCTTTTTTAATAACTAAGAGTTCTTTTTCATTAATATGGTAATTTTGTTTTGCTGAAATATAAGTCCTTGATGCGTATCTACATAGGATTTCGATATCATTTCTTTGTGTTTTTAAAATAACACCCCAACACGTGTCAGAGCTGTCAGTTTCGATAATTAATTTTTCTTCATTATTAAGAAGGGTTTAATTTAGGGAGATTTTTACAAGCAGTTTTAATATTTTGTAAAATATCATCATCATTTATATTCTAATTCCATGCCATATTTTTTCTTAGCATCTTTTAGAGAGGGGCTCATAAAGTAGCTAAATTTTTTATAAAAACTCCAATGTAATTAATACATAAATTGATCAATTTTTTGTAAAATGTGATCTTGTAACTCAATGACTCCTTGATAGATTTTTAAACCTAAAAAGTCTATTTTCTGAATTACAAAGACTATTTTTTTCTTGCTTAAGGTAATACCATGTTTATAAACTTTTTATGCAAATAAGGTTAAATGTTTTAAATATAAAGGGAGTGTATTGTTAAAAATAAAATATCATCAATATATATTTAAGCAAAGTATTAAATTCAACAAATAAATAATCGATTCAGTATTAAATATTGTTATCATTCATCTGCTATTTCAAGTATGTTCTTTTATTTCTCTAGTTCTTTGAGTAGAACCGAAGAGTAAGAGTTTGTATTTACATTTGATTTTTTGGTTATACACCACAAATATTCCAACGAATCGATTATTTATTTGCTGAATTTAATACTTTTGCTTTAATATATGTTGATGATATCTTATTTTTAACAATACACTCCTTTTACATTTAAAACATTTAACCTTATTTGCATAAAAAGTTTAGAAACATGGTATTGCCTTAAGCAAGAAAAAGATAATCTTTGTAATCCAGAAAATAGACTTTTTAGGTTTAAAAATCGATCAAGGAGTCATTGAGTTACAAGATCATATTTTACAAAAAATTGATCAATTTTCTACTATTAATAATAAAAAAGAATTGTAACGATTCTTAGGATGTATTAATTACGTTGAAGTTTTTATCAAAAATTTAGCTACTTTATGAGCCCCTCTCCAAAAGAAACTAAGAAAAAATATGAAATGGAATTAGGATAAAAATGATGATGATATTTTACAAAATATTAAAACTACTTGTAAAAATTTCCCTAAATTAAACCATTCTTAATAATGAAGAAAAATTAATTATCGAAATTGACAGCTTTGACATGTGTTGGGGTGCTATTTTAAAAATACAAAGAAATGATATCGAGATCCTATGTAGATACGTATCAAGGACTTACACTTTAGTAGAATAAAATTATCATATTAATGAAAAAGAACTTTTAGCTATTAAAAAAACAATAATAAAATTTAAAATATTTTTAAATGAACATTTTATTATAAGAATTGATAATAAAACTATTATCTCTTTTATTAAAGGAAAAATAGTTGATTCACTACCAAATAAATTACTTATTCGATGACAAAGTTGATTTTCTGCATATAGTTTTGATATTGAATATATATAAAGAAAAAATAATTGTCTTGCTGATATGTTAACACGAGAATTTTGTAGGATATGAGCACTAAACAAAATATCGAACTACAAATTCTAGATATAACGGAACATATGAAGAAACTAGATTTACCTTCAAATAAAATCTTTACAAAATCTGATGATTAACTTATCAATAATTATGTTCAGATATTCGAATTTCAGATGTGGAAATTAGAATGTGGAATTACCCTCTATTTTACAATTACAAACTTTATGTAATTATGAAAAGGATACTCCTTCTACAAGTACTAGTATAACTAAAAAATCAGACGTAAATACAGACTCTTACTCTTCGGTTCTACTCAAAGAACTAAAAAAACAAAAGAATATATTTGAAATAGTAGATGAATGACAACAATTTTCTATATTTCAAGAACGAATTAACTTCGAATATATTTCTACAATTATGAAATATATGTTACATTTATGGAGATACCGACTCAAAATTAATCTAAGATTTATATTTTAGTGGAATGACAAAATTAATATATCTGGAAAGTCTCTAGACCATCAGGAAATTACCCAAAACAATTATTGAAGCAGTAGAGACATTCCGGTTGATTCTAAAATATTGAAATATCTATGCCAAATTATTCCAGACATATCCATAACTAAATAAAGGAACATTTACTATAATACTGATATTAGCAGTGAATCATATCTTTCTAAGAACCATGCAAGTGACTAAATATTTGAATACCTGTAAGTACTTAATAAATATAAAATGAGCATATCTTAATTGGTAATTTGCCAATAAGTTTGTTATTAGTCTCTGACATAAAAATAATAATGAAGTAGAGTTATAAGATCCCTAGATTTAAAAGGGGCTTTTCACTTTGCCTCATTGATTGATAAATATAAAAAAGTAATCACTTTCATAATGCTTAGAAATTTTACATATTTCACTATTGACGAGTTAATGTGTGGGTGTTATTCTCATACAAGTGACACTCACAATTACTAAAGACATGCTTATGTTTTGATTTGCCCAAATTAATATTATGGAAATTATGAATCAGGAATAATTATCTTAATAGGATAGTTTATGCTTGAAAATTAGTCGGTTCATAAAGTTAACTGAATCATGTAACCAAGTAAGACAATTATCTTTCCATATAAACAATTTATGCAATAATAATAATTGAATAATCAAATAATTAAAAGAAATTAAAAAGGCTCAAAGGTGTGGCAATTGTTAATAATGAGTTCAAAAAAGATATATATATATAGCTTAGTTAGGATTTTTTGATCCATCAACCTTGGTTATGAGGCTCGATATTTAATCATAAAGGTAGTTGGCCCACCCAATCATAAGATACATCGTCTGCATCCATATATTGCATTATCTAAAGTTAGCCTTGCAATCTCAAATTGCCGAAAGGAAATTGAGATTTCTAGACAAATGATTTTTGGGCAGTAGATTAAAAGATGAATGGCTTACCATTTTTATTAGTATAATAATTGCCTACAAAAAGTATTTTAATAGTAATTATAAGCTTTTTTTTTGAGTTATTAATCTTTTTAATAATATTTTAAAGACTTAAAAGATGCTAGATTAGTGAAAGAGTTTGTTGGTCTTTTTTTAAGAATAAATGTGATGCATAAGAATTTGCAAATTATAAAAGAATTAAGTTAATGTGCCATACATTAAAATTATGGGAGAGTAATTAAGCATATTTTAAGTGTGATACGAAAGTTTTTCAAAATCAGTTTAGTTTCATGTCTGGTAGGTCTACTATGGATGCTATACATTTGTTGAGAGGTTTTAAGTATAAAGAGAGTTTGGAAGATCTACATATGATATTTGTTGATTTTGAGAAAACATGGAATAAAGTTTCAAGAGAAGTATTTTGGAGGGTTCTAGAAAAGAAAGGAGTTAATCTTCCTTATATTCAAGTCATTAAGGATATGTATACTGGAGCTATTACTTGCATTCAAACACTAGGAGGTTTGGCCAAGTATTTTCCTATTTTTGTTAGATTACATTAAGGATTGGCTTTAAGCCCATATTCTTTTGCTTTAGTTATGGATATTCTTACTAAACATTTTTAGGAGGATGCACCGGTGCATACTTTTTTTTGATGATATTTTTCTTATTGATCAGACTTGAGAGGGAGTTTAAGAGAAACTTGAATTATGGTGGTCAACCTTAGAGTCTAAGGCTTTCATTTGAGTAGATCTAAAATCGGATACATGGAGTGTAGTTTTAGTTGTAGAAGATCTAGTAGTGGGTTTGTGACAATGGGTGATTACGCTATTAAAAAGAGTGAGCATTTTAAATATCTTGAATCTATTGTTCAAAAAGTGATGGTGAAATAGATGGGGATGTTATTAATAGAATTTAAGTTTGATGGTTGAAGTGGAGGAATGCATTAGACCTACTGTATGATAGAAAAGTACCACTTAAACTTAATGAAAAATGTTATAAGATGATGGTGAGACTTGCAATGCTTTATGCCACAAAATGTTGGCCTGTAAAAGAGATGCATAAAATTAAGTGTTGTAGAGATGAGGATGCTTAGATAGATGAGCGGCTTTACGCATTGAGATAAAATGCAAAAAAATTTTGTACGTGAAAAGATTGGAGTAGCTCCAATGGTAGATAAGATTAGAGAGAGTTGCCTTAGATAGTTTGATCACATAAAACATTGGATGTCTGATGACCTTGTTAGGAGAGTAGATGTATTAATTTCGGCCTATGTTAAGAAAGGTAGAGGTAAGCCCTAAAAGACTTGATTAGAAAGTATAACTTCTCTTATTAGAATTAAATGATAATTTTACACTTAATAGGACATAATGGAGATGAAAGATTTATGTAGCCGACTCCATGTAGTGAGATACAGGCTTGTTGTAGAAGAATTTATCACAGAAGGAAGTGAATGATATAGACTATTTATTTGTAATTAAAGCTTTTATACTAGACTTATATTTCAATTTGGATCAATTCAGTTGCTACTTAATGTGCTAGACCATATGCATATCGATTGTAGTCATGTTAATAATAGAAGATCTATCTTAAAGAATAATATATTGAATGTAAGTTATATATTTTTAAATAAGAGAAATTCTATATGCGCTTTATTGGTTATAGTATAAATGTGAACTAGTATTTGGGTATTTTGTTTATTGGCAAGCTCTATGTAATACCTTGTCTCAGAGGTACAAAGTGATAACAACAACAACAACAACAATTGATTGACAACAAGCCTTTATCCCAAAATTTTCATTTATAAAAAGTACTAGCACAAAGTCATGCAATTATAATTTTGTTAAGATTTTTAAATTTAATTTTAAGTCGATTAAGTTAATTTATTAAAATTGATTGAAAATATTTTACCTTGATAGTCTATTACAATTGTATGGATTTTAGACATACCACACACAAAAGTAAGAAATGAAAAGCATCATACAAAATTATAAGTAAATAATAAGAGTAAATAAAATAGTATTATGTGATATAAAGAAAAGAATAAGTGTACATACCATAGTAATTAGGCAATTTCTTATACATGATCATTACAAAAAATATATAAAAATAGTTGGGCTCAACATAATACATATTCAAACTCTTAAATTTATAAAAGATGGATCTTGTGAATAAGGTATAAGTAAAGTTGATCCCTTCCTCTCTTTGTTCTTGCCATCTTATTCATCTAGTATTGTTTGTTTAGTCTTGGGGTGCTTTTAGATCTTGATCTAAATAAATATAAATATGTGTGTGTGTATGCATGTATGTATGTATGTATGTATGTATGTATGCATGTAGATGAAGCTTTCCTAACTAAAATGTATACTAAAATAAGAAGAGTATTAAATTAGCCATCACAACATAATATAAATCATAAGGAAAATTAAATCAAACATCATATCACGAATATTTTATTATGCAACAATGTTAGAGCTATCATTTTTAATATATATGACACATGACTTATATAAAAATAAAAGTCTGAATATCCATACATCTAGCACATATAGAAAGAATATCTCTTAGTGCAAAAAAGTTGCCAAATTAGCTATGTGCCAAACAAACAACAAATTAATCCTAACTAAGCATAGAGTTGTAGCATGTACACCTAAAGACTCTCTATCAAGATGTCGACCTAACTATATAGTAGACTTATGCTAAATAACTAAGGAGTTGTGATTATCACAATACCTAGGTGTGTGAAAAATCTTTGTATAATAAATATCAACACATCTGACGTAAAATAATCAAGTTAATGAAGTTAGCATATCTCAGTGAATCAATCAAACAAATGCTTGCAACCTTAATATTTTATTTGTAAAGTTAAATTTGAAATTATATTTTGATAGATTTAAAAAAGGTTTACAATAAATTAATATCTATCAAATTTTCAAAAGATAAAAATTAAAATTTTTTCAAAGTAATGGCTTTATATGTGACCTAAAATAATTCATATTAATTTTGAGAAATTAATTAAGGGGATATGTCCTAAGTTTTTTGTATACTTAAACAATCATATGAGGACTAGTCATGATGGGATAATTTTTATTATCAATTAAATTATGATTTAATATTGATAATAAAGCAATCATGAATGAGTCCTAAAATTGAAGGGATCACATCCAACTAGTTTATATTGGCTGACCTCATGCATACAAAAATATAATAATCAAGCTAAGATTCTAGTGTTTGGAGACATTAAGGCCATCCATTATCAAACTCAAGATTCCAGTGTTTGAACGTGATATAGGAAAGGTTTTAGATATTAGAAAAAAACTATAAAATTTTAGAGTATAAGACTAATTTAAGTGGAGGAAATTTATTTAGAGAAAAATAATAATATGGGTATAGTTATATACCCAAAACTAAAGATATTCAATCATTGGGTATGGTCAAACAACATAATGATTTAGTTTAAAATGTATGATTACGTTGGGACAAAACTTAATCAAATGAGTATGACTAACAGAAAAAGTCCTAAGTAAAACTATTAAGATCAAAAGAGCATAATCTTATTGAGAAATAACTTAACCATAGGAGCATAGTTATATTAGTGATAAGATTAATCAAAAGTATATGATTAAAAAGAGGGATGATTTTGTTTAAAAGGTATGGCTATAATAGGATAATATAGTTAAAAGAACTTGACTATACTAAGAATGAACTTTGCCAAAAGAGCATGACCAATTCAAAGTATTTTTTAGTTCAAAAGAGCATGAATAGAAATGTTATTAGCATTATCAACAGAACATGATTTATTAAGAATAGATTTTGCCAAAAGTGCATGATTAGTCTCAGAAGGTTCTCAACCATAGAGTATGATGGAGGGGATTGAAAATGCAGTTAATAGAGCATGACTATGAAGGATATTCTTAGTCAAAATTATATAACTAATTGTAAGAGAAGCTTTGCTAAAAATTCTAACTTATCCAAGGGTTAAGTCAATATATTAATTAACATGGTGCATGCATGTAGGTGATGTAAGCAAGATAGACTAGTAGGTCTATATAAGTGTCTCAAAATATTTGACATTCAAAGTTCACTTAGACCTAAATAGATCTAGAATAGATTGCCTTAAAATGCTATATTGGTTATCCTAAAATGTGTGATTTTTTATTGAGTAGACAACCAATAATGATAAACTACATAGTGTGTTCAAAAAATTAATTAGAGGCTTGACCCATATCAGACAACTTTGACTAAAAGCCATAAATTTGAAAAGAAATTAAACAGGTAAAAAGTATAGAGTGAAGTGTGATGACTATATAATTTAGATGTGTATCTAAATGCAAGTGCTAAGTGCCAAATGCAAAGGTTTAAAATGAGATGCTTAGGAACCTTGAACTTTCTAAGGGTATTTAGGTTTTTTTTTATATTTAATAATTAAATTTTTTTCAATTATAGTCATAGAAATATCAAATTATTCTAAATAATTTCAAAAGAATTGTATCATGATCTGTCCAGGGAGTTTGAAATTTCTAAGGTAAAAACAAATAGTTAGATGGTAGGGTTATACTATTTTAATTTTCATAACATTCCACCACAATCATCCAAATTATAAACAACCACTTAACTAAAATATTTCTATAACAACATCTAAACTCATAAAAATATTTAATTGCAATTAATATTTTTAAAAAAGTAACTTAGCACAGGATAAAATATTTTTATAGTACCTATTTTCACTAGCTCCTCTTCTTTTATAAAATACTCTCTTCTGTCAGTCATTTATTTTAATGATTCTTTTCTATATTACACGTTTAAACAATAAGTTTCATTATAACTTAGTGAGTTATTGTAGTTCTATTATATATTAATTTTTATGCATATAATCTACAATGTAATGTAGTAAAAAATTGAATATTAATAATTTACTTTATGAAAACTTTTAATCATTTGTATTTTTTTAAAATACAAATCTTTAATCATTTTTATTTATATTTCATTTATTAGTCATCTCAAGACTTAATATATGATCCAAAAAATTGTAGATTTAATCTTTTATAAACATACTCTCTTCTATGACTATATATGATGCAAAAAATTTATCTTTTAGTGATTTATACAATAGATTGGATACCAAAAAAGGTGAAAGATGTATGTATAAGTTAGTCAACTAAAGAGATAGGAGAAGTAAAAATTTAATTCAAGTGAGGTGTATTGAGGATGAAAATCATAAAATACTTTTTTTAGAAAGTGATATTAAAATAGGTGGATGAGATATTTTGATAAACTTTTCAATGAAGAATTTGAAAATACGATTGATTTTAGCAACTTTAATATCTTAAACAAAAATAAATAATTTTATTTTTATCGTAGTATTAGTAAATTTGCCGGTCCCAAGTCCGGATGCAAAAAGTGGAGGGTTAGTTAGGTAAGTATAATAAATTTGTCATCATGTTGTATTAGTAAATTTGAAATTGAAGAAGTTTTAAAGAAAATGAAGTGTGAAAAAATAGTAGGACCAGATAATATTCCAATAGAAGTGTGGAAATGTTTAGGAGATCAAAGAATTTCTTGGCTTACAAATCTTTTTAATGTTTTTTAAAGACCAAAAAGATGTCAGATAAGTGGAAAAAGAGTTTCCTATATTTAAGAATAAAGGTGATGCACAAGAGTGTGCAAATTATAGAGGAATTAAGTTAATATGTCATACATTAAATTTATTGGAGAGAGCATATGTTACAAGAGAGTTTCTCAAAATCGGTTTGGTTTCATACCAGGTAGATCTACTATAGATGTTATACATTTGTTAAGAGGTTTGATGGCGAAGCATAGAGAGAGTAAGGAGGATCCACATATGATATTTGTTGATTTAGAGAAAGCTTATGATAAAGTTTCCAGAGATGTTTTTTAGAGAGTTCTAGAAAAGAAAGTAGTTAATATTAATTATATTCAAGTCATTAAGGATATGGATACTAGAGTTGTTACTTGTGTCCAAACACAAGGAGGATTGACAAAATAATTTCCTATTTCAGTTGGATTACATCAAGGATCGGCTTTAAGCCCTTATCTTTTTTGCTTTAGTTATGGATGTTCTTACTAGGCATTTACGTGAAGATGTACCAGATGCATGCTTTTCGATGTTTTTTGTTGATAGACTAGAGAGGGAGTCCAAGAGAAACTTGAATTATGGAGGTCAACTTTAGAGTCTAAAGGTTTTCATTTGAGTAGTTCTAAAACTAAATATATGGAGTGTAATTTTAGTTGTAGAAATCTAGTGGTGGTGTTGTGACATTGAGTGACCAAGTCATTAAAAGGAGTGAGCGATTCAGATATCTAGGCTCTATTGTTCAAAATGATGGTGAAATAGATGGAGATGTTATTAGTAGAATTCAAGTTAGATGGTTAAAGTGGAGGAATGCATTTGACCTGTTGTGTGATAGAAAAGTATCACTTAGACTTAAGAGAAATTTTTTGAAGATGGTGGTAAGACCTACAATGATTTATAGTGCAGAATGTTGCCAATAAAATAGAAACATAAGACCAAGTTAAGTGTTGCAGAGATGAGGATGCTCAGGTGGATGAGTGGCTTTACTCTTAGAGATAAAATGCAAAATGAGTATGTTCGAGAAAAAGTTGGAGTAGCTCCAGTGGCAGATAAGATTAAGGAGAGTCACCTTAGATGGTTGACCACATAAAACGTTGGTCATCCGACATATAGAGTAGATGTATTTGCTATGTTAAGAAAGGTAGAGGTAGACCTAAAAAGACTTGGTTAAGATGTATAAAAAATGACCTTAGTTTACTTGAATTAAATGAGAATTTGACACATAATAGGACACAGTAGAGAAGAATGATTCATGTAGCCGACCCCACATAGTGAGATAAAGGCTTGTTGTTGTTGTATAAATCATCTCAGGAGCACCTTCTAAATATTATACTAATTAAGATACATCTATTTCAATATCCTTTTCCAAGCCTTTCGTTTTTTATTTTCATGCAATGGTATAATAGCATCCTCATGTAGTATCATAAATAGGTGACTCCTTTGAAAAAATCATACATTTATTTCATTTGTTATTTCTTTAAACATATGTATTAAACTTTCAAGGTATATGCAATGTATGAAGTCTTTTCAAAACAATTTATAATTTTGATGTAACTGTAGTAAATTGAACATTTAGTTGATGTTATTCATAACTTCAAGGATCTAAACATTTTAAATATAAATGCATTTCCATTTTAAGGAATTAAAATTAGTATAAATAGAAATAATTACTCAGCTTAATCTCTCTCTCTCTCTCTCTCTCTCTCTCTCTCTCTCTCTCTCTCTCTATATATATATATATATATCCTACTAAATTTCTTTCTTCATTACTTGACTTATATGGCGTCAAAGTACTTCTATAACTTCAATTCATAAATTTGATTTTTTCCAAAATTATAAACTAGTTTGATAAAACATAAAATGATTATAATTAAGTGTAGGAAGTAGTATTCATGGGATTTCACATTAAAGTTTCTTGAAAATTATTAAATAATTTTATTTTAATCATCTTTTAATATATGATTATAATTTCTAATTAAATTTTATTTAATTTTCTCAAATGAAAAATTTTATGCCATGCATATACATGGATCCTCCATAAACTTTTAAAGTTTTCACTTAAATTTCATCATATATTATTTTGATTAATAAATGGAAGAAGAAATTTATCTTGAATTTTGTCGTTTGCATAAACTTTCCTCTCTCCTCTCCATTTCTCTTATTCTTCCTCTTCCTTTCTCTTTTTTTTTTTTTTGCTATTTCTCGTCCCACTCTTCTCTATGTTTGTTTGTTTCTTTTTTTTCCATTTGTTTGCTATTAAGCCGCCCAGTCCTCATTATCTTGTGCTGAACTTCTGCATAAAAGGTAGCATTGATTCTCTGAATTGAAACTAGCGTTGGATAGATCTTATTTATTTTCTACTTTACTGGCTGCTACAATCTCCCCCTCTTATAAAAATTGTCTTCAAATTTTAAATGTAATAAGAAAAAAACATACCTTAATTAAAAATATGTGGATATCTTTTTTGTATTTCTTCATTAATGCCCTCGTTTGAGGTCAATCTTAGAGTCTAAAGGCTTTCATTTGAGTTGTTAACAATGATGTGGAATGGGAAGTATAATTTTAGTTGTAGAATATCTAATGGTGGGTTTGGGACAATGGGTGAACAAGTCATTAAAAAGAGTTAATGTTTTAAATATCTTGGGTCTATTGTTCAAAGTGATGGTGAAATAAATGGGGATGTTGTTAGTAGAATTCAAGTTGGATGGTTGAAGTGGAGGAATGCATTAAGCCTATTATGTGATTGAAAAGAACATAAGGAAAAATTTTATATGATGGTGGTGATACTTGCAACACTATATGGTGAAAAATTAAGTGTTGTAGAGATGAGAATGCTTAGGTGGATGAGTAGCCTTAAACTTTGAGATAAAATGCAAAACGAATATATACATAAAAAGGTTGGAGTAGCTCCAGTGATAGATAAGATTAGAGAGAGTTTCTTAGGTGGTTTGGTCACATAAAACATCGGTTGTCTGATGATCCAATTAGGAGAGTTGATTATTAGATTCAGCTTATGTTAAGAAAGGTAAAGGTAGACCAAAAAAAAAATCTAGTTAGGAAGTATAAAAAATGACCTTTTATTAGAATTAAATGAGAATTTGACACTTAAAAGGACACAATGGAGAAGATAGATTCATGTAGCCGACACGTAGTGGGATAAAGGCTTGTTGTTATTGTAGTGGCCTCATGAGGACAAAACTAAGTCTAAACCTCACCCTAGGTCATTTTATATTAGTATTAGTTGAGTCAATTATACTTTCTATGATTTTTAGATGCTTGTTCCCTGATTAGCATTAATTATGAGGATCAAATTTGACTTAGTGTCTTACTTATGGACATAAATTATATCTTATTAATTAGACTATGACTATGATAAGGATGTGATTCACTATGTTTGAGAAAATACTTACACATTCAAATTCAACAATAAGACTATCAAACTTCTCTTTATCAGACCGTAGGAGAAAGCAGGTATACTTCCTCGTATAAAATCATTTTTGATGATACTCATAATTTCCTATGAAAAGATAGTCAATCTTCAATTGAAAGCAATTGACACTACTTCTCACTTTCTCATTAGCCTCTCCTACTGACCTACTTTCAATGGCTAGGATTTCTATTGAACACTCTGAAAAGATTAAAAAAGTTTTTACCTACTCCACACTACACCTGCTACATATTAAGGAGATCACCCTCCACCACATTAGAAATTCACATGCCTACTATGATTTTTAATCAACTATTTGAGTTTTTTCATTTGATGCCTGATGAATTATCTGATAAGTTGTACCCAATAAAAGAAATCTAACATGTCATTGATTTCACCTTGGGTTTACAATTGTTTATACCTACTTTAAGATGAATCTTATTGAACTTATAGAACTACAACATCAAGTAAATGATCTCCTTGGGAAATGATTCTTACAATAGAGTTTTAGTTTTCTATGTTATCCCTACCTTTCTCACACTAAAAAAGGATGGTTCTTGGCGAATATGTATAGATAGTTGCATTATAAATAAGATCATAGTTAAGTACAGGTTTTTAATCCCTACAAACAATACCATAATCTTTTTTATGGTTTAATCATTTTCTTCATAATAAATTTTAGAAGTAGTTAACATTAAATGAGAATAAGGGTTGGTGATGAATACAAAATTTTTATAGAAACTAGATAGCCTATTGTTAGTTATACCCTTAGGATATGTTTCTGCTATCTTCATGAAATTGATGATTAAAGTAGCTAAATCATTCATAAGAAAATAATTTTGATTTTCTTTGATGATATTTTGATCTATAACATGGATGAAAATTTAAATATAGAACATATTGGACTTGTTTTAAAGTTAAGATTTTAAAAACTTTACGTTAATATAAAAAAATTATTTTTATGATTCATAGTTTTTACTAATATACTTTAAATTGACCTTCATAAATAATTCAATGATAGAAGTTTTTATGTACTAGTCCCATTTTATAGGAGATGTTTCAATTTTAACTTATCATGTCCCTAATCATAGATATCCTTAGAAATAGCAAGTTTTTATTGGCTTTTTTTACAACAACAACAACAACAACAACAAGCCTTAATCCCACTAGGTGGTTACATTTTGAATCCTTGTCTCCATTGTGTCCTATTATGTGTCAAATTCTCATCTAATTCAAGTATACTAAGATCATTTTTATACATCTTAACCAAGTCTTTTAGGTTCTACCTTTCTTAACATAAAGCAACTCTTATACTCTCTTCTGTCATGACGCTTTATGTGGCCAAGCACTCTCCCTAATCTTATCTACCTCTACTCCAACTTTTTCCCGAACATACTCATTTTGCATTCTATCTCTCAGAGTAAAGCCACTCATCCACCTAAGCATCCTCATCTCTGTAACACTTAACTTAGTCTTATGCTACTCCAACTTTATGTGGCTTTTTTTATAGAAAAAAAATTATTTTTATGATTCATAGTTTTAGTGATATACTTTAAGTAGACCCTGATAAATAATTCAATACTAGAAGTTTTTATGTACTGGTCCTATTTTATAGGAGATGTTTTAAGAATTTTAACTTATCATGTCCCTAATCGTAAACATTCTTAGAAATAACAAGTTTTTATGGGGGACCAATATAGCCAAATCCTTCGCCCAAGTTAAAGTTCTCATAACTTTTTCACTTGTCCTAAAGTTATTGATTTTAAAGTCTCTTTTGATGCCTCTAGGAGAAACATAGTTAGAGTATTTAGTTAAGATAATCATTCCATTGCTTATTTTAGAAAAAGTATATGATGCAAAGTAATGCTACTCCACTTATGATAGGGAATTTTATTCCAACATCTAATCTCTTAAACATAAAAAAACATTATCTATCACAAAATGAATTTGCCCTACACTATTCTCTTAAATTCATCATTGTCCAAAAAAGATTTAATCATAGGCACGCTAAAATGTAAAATTTCTCTAAAACTATTCTATCATTTTGAAGTACAAGCTTGTCATTAAGAATAAATCTATTAGTACTCTAGCTCGAGCAATCTCCTTAAAATTAGTGTCTTGACTGTTTATAGAATAAAACATGAGTACACTATTTTCATTATTTTCTATCTCCATTATCATGACCACCTATATAAAGCTCTTCTTTTGACTAGTCCGTTTCCCATTCTTTATCGGCTATTTTTATCGAGAAAATAAGGTTAGCATTCCTAGATCACCTTTTGAGATTTTAGATCACTAAACTTTATTCCGGATGTATATAGGACATTTTGCAAGGGGTAAGCTAGTACAATAAATGTTTTTCTATCATCTCTAAGAATTGATACTGAACACATCATTTCCCATTATCATACTTACAAAATTGCCAAAATATGTAAGTAAAAATATAGCAAGTATGTTCTTCTCCCAATCCCCTATCAATCTTGGGAAGATCATTTCATGGATTTTATTTTACGATTTCTCTTAACTCTCAAAGTATATGATAATATTTTGTTATTATTGATAGATTCTCTAAAATGACACTTTTTGTCAAGTTCAAATTAATGATATCTCATATTGATGTGGCATATCAAGGACCTAAAGGAGATTGAAAAACTCAAGAAGTGCGTGGCACATCGTCTTGATCAAACTTATAGAAGTTGAACTCTATATTAATCTCAAAAAGTGCTTCTTTTGTCATGCATAGTCACTTTTCTATGTTTCATTATTACTACAAACAACTTGAAGGTAGACCCCGCTAAGATCAAAGCCATTCTAGATTGGCTAGTTCCTAGGAATTTTATTAATGCCTATAGTTTCATGGCATAACCAATTTTTATTAAAAATTTTAGTATTATTGTAACCCTAATTATTGATATCTTACAACATCAATATCACGACAAGAGTTTGGAATCTGAGGGCAGAGATGGTGGATTAAAAAACCTTACTAACATTTTCAATCTTATACAAAATTTCAATATGTTTTTCAACTCATAAAATACAATCCTACAATTAATAATTTGTCCACACATATATCTATTAGCAATTTATATGAAATCAATTTAAAAATATAAACATAATCAATATAAATATCTCTTTTGTAGTCTATGGCGATAAATATAAATATAAATTATCTTATAGTTAGGAAGGTTCTTAAATAACTTACAATTGAATAAAATTCAGTGGGTGAATTATGCTTTTATTTATAGTAAAATAAGAAGTAGAAATAGTATGTATATCAGGTTTTGCTATAACATATATATAAAAGAAATTTCTTAAATAATCAAATATATAGGAGGTATGTATAAATGAGCATTTCTTATGAACATTTACATCATTTTAAGAGTCAGTCTACCTTTATCAAAAAAAATTTTTTTCAAAACTGTCCAAGGACATTAGCGTTATAATTCATTCTAATTAGCTTTTTTAGGTCTGCAGTGCGTTACGTCAGTCATAAGGGTGAACTCTATTTTCAAACTTTCTGGCATTCATAATCTGATTTATATATATCGTATTGATTCATAACAATAAATCGGTTAACTACGTGAAATATGATGATATGATATAGCGTTGATCGTTTATTATATGGAAAAGCGGGAAATCAATCCTCATGATTTGTAGTATAGGAAAAAGTCATAATCATGTACAAATGCATTTCATCACAAGAAAATAAATAAACTTTTACCATAAATGTAAACATAATTATCCACTTTAATTTGAAGCTTCATTTTGAATCTCCTTCTTACTTTTTCTTTAATTGAATTAATGATTAAAAATATTAACAATACTCGTATACTAAGTGTGTATATATATTGAACATAACTACTATCTTACATGATAATATTTATAATTACTAGTTCATTAGAGACATTAAAATTTTCAAATAATTTCTTATTTCTATTTAAATGATCGATATTTATCTAAAATATTTTTATATTAAATTTTTTATCAATTATCAATTTCACTTTATTCATTACTAAATTTAGATTATGATTCTACTAATATGTATGTAACATAATCATTTGTAAGAAGTTATATATATATTTTCTTCTTACTTTCCTGAATTATTTATTTAAATTAATTAAATATTCTTTTATTCGATTTATAAGAAAGACTAATTTTTTATTATACTCAAGCAAAGGTAGAATTGCTTTCCATCTATTAATACAATTAATCATATTTTTATTACATCTATCTCAATCATAACTTTCAATTCTAGCATTTCATTTATAGGTTTCAATTTAATTGTTCTCATAAATCTTTCAACATATTTATGATTTATTTATATAGCTTTTAATATAATTAAAATATATATTATATATTAAAATAATTATGTAAAAATTTGTATAGTAAAATGGACATTTGGGTTTTCAATTCTTTTTGAAATTGAAACTTATATAATATAAATGCATTTCCTCTATTTAAAAAAAAACCAAAAAAAAAAATAAAATTACCTCAGTTTTTTTGCCCTAAGCCCCAACCTGTCGCTTATCCCTAGCCATGCACGTGCCCGACCCTCCTCCTTCTTTCTTGGTCACAAGCGCATGGGCTCGAGCCGTCTCTCCACCACGCGCGTGCTAGTGCTATCCTCCCGGTCAACTTCCCTCTTCTCGGGCACATTCATTGGGGGGATACAAGCTACGACATCGATGAAGGCTTCTGCTCGCATCGGATCTCACTGCTCATTGGCACGACGCTAGGTTTCCTCTTCTCTTTCTCCCTCTCACTCTCTGATTTTGAGTTCGATTTTGGTGTCAAACCGAGCATCCCTTTCGATTCTTTTATCTGCGGCTAATCGTCGCGACGTTTGGATTTTCCTTTTTTTTTTTGATTTTCGATTATTACAAACAACAATAATAAGCAACAATAACAATAACAGTAACAATAACAAAAAAAATTACAATAACAAACCTTTATCCCACTATATGAGTCAACTACATGAATCATTTTTCTTCAATATGTCCTATTACGTGTCATATCATTTAAGTCTAAGAAATTAAGTTTATTTTTTTATACTTCATAACCAAGCCTTTTTAGGTCTATCTCTACCATTCTTAACATAAGTCGAATCTAGTGCATCTACTCTCCTAGCTAGGTCATCGGATGGTTGTGTTTTATGTGACCAAACCATCTAATGTGACTCTAATCTTATTTGCCACTAAAATTACTCTGAACTTATCATGTATATATTCATTTCTCATTTTGTCTCAAAGTGTAAACCCACTCATCCACCTAAGCATCCTCATCTTTGCAACACTTAATTTATGCTTCTCTTTTACCAGCCAACATTCTACGCCATAAAGCATTGCAGGTCTCAATACCATCTTATAAAATTTTTTCCTTGAGTCTAAACGATACTTTCCTATCACATAATAGGCTAATGCATTCCTCCATTTCAACCATCTAACTTGAATTTTACTAATAACATCATAATCTATATCACCATCATTTTGAACAGTAGAATCAAGATATTTAAAACTTTCATTCTTTTTAATGACTTGATCACCCATCACTAGATCTTCTACAACTAAAATTACACTTCATATTTGGTTTTAGATCTACTTAAACGAAAGCCTTTAGACTCTAAGGTTGACCTCCATAATTCAAGTTTTTCTTGAACTCCCTCTCTAGTCTTATTAACAAGAAGAATATATTAGCAAAAAGCATACACTAAGGTCCTCTTATAAATATCTAGTAAGAACATTCATAACTAAATAAAAAGATATGAGCTTAAAGCTGATCCTTGATGTACTCCATCTAAAATAGGAAAATACTTGATCAATCCTCTCTATGTTTGAGCACAAGTGATAGCTCTATCATACATATTCTTAATGACTTGAATATAAACAATAATAACTCCCTTCTTTTCTAGAACTCTCCAATGCGCTTCTCTTGAAATTTTCATATACTTTCTCTAAATCAATAAATATTATATGTAAATCCTCCTTACTTTTTTTATACTTCTCTATCAAACCTCTCAATAAATGTATATCTTCTATAGTAGACCTACCTAGTATAAATTGATATTAGTTTTGAGAAACTTTTGTTTCACGTTGTAGCCTATGCTCAATTATTTTGTCCCATAATTTTAATTATTGAACATTTATAATAGTTGGTTAAAAAAAAAACTGTAGCGTTGTTCATAATTGGCGCTGAAACCAAAATACGGGAAGAAAGGGGGCAGCCGGTTCTGCTATAGTAAAAACACGAGACTCATGCTCCTAAGAGATCATCAGATGAGCGGGGCAGTAGTAGGAAGCATCGACGAAAGGCTTCATCCGCTTAGGAGAGAGATGATAGAGATATTCATAGTTCTTTGTTAGATGGTCATGATAGTAGGGATAGATGATTCTACTTTATTCTCGTCCTACTAGCAGCAGTTGAGCCACCAATAGGACAGATAGAGAGTGATATCATCTTGATAATATCAACGAATACTAGTGTTGTTTCCCTAGTGTCTACTCAATATGTCAGCAATGATGCATATTGAAGAAGACTCATATATAGAAGAATCTGACACTCTGATGATTAACCACGAGTCACTCTTATTAGATTCGACTTCGGTGATAGTGAGTGCCACCCAAGATAATTCCTCAATAGAGCTCGACTCTTATGCAGACATTCACCCAACTCATAGTTTGAGGGATGGAATTCATAGGCAATTATCTGTTCTGGAGATCTCATGCTTCGTATTTAGGATACATCCTAGGCCTTCAGATCCACTACATTGTGGCTCTTTAAAGAGCTTGTCATATAGTGATGGCATTATGTCACCTACTTCTGAGCGTTTATCTGGAAGTTTTTCCTGAGCTTTCTAGCTTCTGTGTGGAGGCGAATTCTTTATTAGATTCTGCTGTCGGCTTGGGTCTTGAAGCAGGAGAGCTACAACTTTAGGAATCCCTGTGCAGAGATGTTGAGTTTGGACTATTCTCACTACGCATTACTTATCAGGAGATCCTGTCAAATACAATCACTACTGCAGAGACCTCACTCAGCACTACTTGACATCAAGTCTCCCTAGTTCGCTAAGATCTCGAGCATAGTCTCAGAGCATTGAGATTCTATTAAAGAGAGCTTTTTAGAGCATAGATTGAGCTCCTCGACATATTTGCTGAATTGAGAGAATTATAGCTTAGGAGAAAGTATCTATTAGAAAGGTGATTTATGATCAGACATGCTATCATAGTTATAAAAGAGGATTGCTCACAGACAAACGCTCAGGTGATCGAACTTGAGCAGATTCTTTCCTCATTAGTTTTTGACTAGGAAGCTGCCTTTTCGCATTTCCACGAAGTTCAAAAGAGGCAGTCTACTATAGCCTATAAAGCTCATACAACCTTTATTTGCATTAGAGAAATTCAGGCTAATCATTTGTAGCTACAACTTCTTTTATGTCATTATCTTATATGATATATGATAGTGATTAGAGATTTTCAAAGAATATATTTTCTCTTTTTCTATTATATTACTGCATATAATCATAAATAAATAAGAAAGCAACAAATGTATCATGTCTAATCGACATGACACTTTTGTTGGGTGGTAATTTTATTTACATTTAAAAATTGAAATAAATTAAACATCCTGACTTGGGGCGCCGCGGATGTCGTCGTCTTATAGAATCTAGAAACTCAAACCGCCCCCAACAGTTGCCTACTTAAATAGCACAGTGCCGCGACGTTGTGATCCCAACATCTAGGCTCTGTCGCGATGGCTTTTAGTTTTAAAAGCAAGAAAACTAAGCTTTTCCACCCCAACAAAGATAACCGCCTAGGGGGGAGCTGGGGGAACAAGTATGGAGCGGAAAACCACCCCAAATGTGGGAACGGTTGCCTAAAAGCCGCTATAAAAGGAGGAAAACTGCTCCCCTACCATCTTCTTTTTTCCTCACTCTATCTCTGTCCCACTAGTCCCATTCTTGCTCCCAATTTCTTGCACTCTCAACAACACGTTTTTCACTGCTACATGAGAGTGTTCTCCTCATGCACGAGACAAGATTGAAGCCTATTACCATTAACTCCAGGTAAAATTTTTTGGAAATAATTTATTATTATTATATAATTTTCTCTCAAAAAAAAATTTAAAAGATTTCCATTGTCAATCTTAGATCTCATGAGAAATAAAGAGACATATCTCCATTATTCTTGGATTCAGAGTTAAAAAGAATGCCCTCAAGGCCCAAAATTCTAGAATTTTGAAATCCAAAGATCTCCATCGTTGAACTTGGTTTCAGTGTGAGAAGAAAAACCCTCCCCTCGATCTTGGATTCTGAACAAGGGAGAAGAGTGCTTTTGTATGAAAAAAAGTAAAAATCTAGCACTGCTAAAGTTTTATGCCATCAAATTTTTATAAAAATTATCAAATTCTTCAAGAATCTGGTTCAAAAAATAGAGTTCCTGCTCTGCGGTGTTAAGCTCCTAGGTTGGTATCTCAGTTTTAGCCTCCTAGTACTGTATTTAAGCATCGCAGTGTTATGCTCTCAGGTTTCACCAATTTAAAGTAGTGTCGTAGCGCTATTTTCACAACGCCGAGGCGCTACATCCTGAAATCTATTTCACCATCGAAATTAGTTTCGGTGTTAAATAAAATTCTTCTTCCGTTGATCTTGGGTTTGGGGCAAGGGAGAAAGGTGTTAATACGCTAAAAATCGTGAAATTTAACAATGCTAATGTGTTATGTTGTCGAAATTTTAAATTTTCTCAAAATTATTAAATCTTAGGTACTGATGAAACAGCTCCATGGTGCCATGTGTCTAGCGCCGAGTTGCTGTGCTCTTGAGAAAATTAAGCTTAAGCGTGCATTCCACGACGCCAAGGCGCTGATATTCCAACGCCGAGGTGTCGTGCTCTAGGAAAAATTTAAACTGTAATATTCATCTGATAGCGCCATGGCCGGACATTGATTGAGCGCCGTGACGCTCCAACATAGTGCCACAACGCTAATAAATTTTTTTTATTTTTTTTCCATTTAAAGAGCCTATCCACCTGTCAGATTTTCTGAATTGATCTTTGATTAACATTGCGGCACCGAATGCAGCGCCATGTTGCCGATCAACTTGTTAGCCCGATCAAATTATTTCAATCTCATGCTATCTTAAGCGTTGCAATGCCAGGCTTATAGCACCGAGGCCACCCTAGGGTTTTTTTAAGGCATGAATTCTCGCCTTATAATCCTATAGTGCTAATTACTCAACGCCAAGATGCCATTTTAATAGCACCGAGATATCATATTTTTAGCATCGAAGCGCTGCCCTTGAATCATAAATTAATGTTTCATCATACGAATATCCAAATAAATTTGGCTTCCTAATAGATGTAAGCCCAATCTACTTGTTCAGCATGCGAACATCCTATAAAGCTAGCATTCCGAAGGGTTGTAAGTCTAATCTATTTGTTCGCTATGCAAATATTCTATAAATTTGTTCGTCTGCAAACCTACACAAAGACATTCCAAAGGAAGTAAGTCCAATCTACTTGTTCGCCATACGAACATCCTATAAATCTGTTTATTTGCAATGCAAACAACACATAAATATGGCATTCCAAAGGGATGTAAGTCCAATCTACCTATTCACCATGTGAACACCTACTGACATTCTAAATGGATGTAAGTCCAACCCATGTGTTCGTCATGCGAGCACCCTAATGGCTTTCTAATGGATGTAAACCTAGTCCTATATTTGTCATGCGAACATTCCTACACTAAACCTCTGGTCTACTCGGGATATCTGAGACAAGGCAACCCATGGCTGCAAATCAGACTCCTTGGATATTGGATATTATAGCTAGCCTTCTGAAGTTGGTAGACTAGGATTATGTAGTCCTGGGATGACGGAACTATGAGAAGTTGATCGGGATTATTCTCCTATTTCTCTTAGACAGTCCATTTATACTATGCCACACATACTACTATACACTGATTCATATCAGAAAGATATGTTTATTTCCAACCTTAATAAGAGGGGTAATTAACTATGAAAGCTTGCGTTTATAGGAAGTAGAACCCGGATCTAAATAAATTATAAGACAATGTTAGGAGAAATCTAGTTGAATATATATTAATCTGCATCATAAAGAACATACTCCTACCCATCCCTATAAAGATGGCAGAGAGTTTCCAAAAGGATTGTATTTTTTGAGCGATCATATATATCATTAATGGTTGAGATTTATTATAGTGATGGGAAGATTGCTGCATTCATATCCACTAATAAAAACTAAAATGAGTGTCCTTGATCTAGAGATGACTTTAGAAAAGCTCTTGTGTATTTCTGTGGCCATGCTGTAATGAATAGAGGAGGTTGGAAATTATAGATGGCCGTCGAAGATTGGCAATTTTGCCATACTATAGTAGGTAGACGAATCATGCTAGAAAGCTTGATTAATGGATGTTGAAAGCTTGATCAATAGATCTATGATTGTAGAAGATTGATTATCGATGAAGTGTTGTCAGTGGTGATGATAGATGGAATAGGTGTAATGATTGATGAGGGAGCAATCACGATGGCTATGGACATTGGCAACTGTAGAAGGTCAATGGATTAGGAATGCCTGATCAATAGGTCTACAACTGTTGAAGCTAGATCATGTCGTGAGTTAGAGGAGATGGAGCCTACTATGAGTCAGATGGGTGAATCACAAGTTGAAGGAGACAACATATTATGAGTCAAAGAAATGAGTTACGTGGGAATGGAAATGATAATGGGTTGCAACACAAAGAGATGGAGCTTGTCATAATGTTGAAGGTGGCAAAGGTAAGAGAGACTGTTGTGGGGACAAAGATTAGTTACACTGAGTCTAGAGCAAAAGGAAAGAAATGAGTCATGATGTTGAGGGGATGAAGGCTAGTCACAAAAAGCCTAATGCTTTGATACCATATAAAATTGAATAAGATATTGTATTATTACTTTTAGCCTTTCAAAACGTCAATAGGAAAATATATAGAGGAGAGAAAGTTATCATTTTCCCAAGACATCAAATCAACCCTTAATTATATATTTTTGTTATTTTTCTATTATAATAGATCAGCTTTTGATTACGTTTTCTGAAATAACAAATAACAAAATACAATTAAAGGAAACACTCATGCCAATCAATTAATCTGATCGACTAATATGATCCACATATTTGAATTCTACAAAATACACAAGGAAAATAAAGTGTTATAATTTCATTGCATTTATACCCTTCTCTTTCATAGAAATTGAAGTGTTTATGATTTGTGTACATTAACTTCATAATTAACTATAACAAATCAACTCTGTCGTAAGAAAGTTCTTCCTACAGAATCTTTGTCTTTAACTTCTGGATTGGTGAGTGCAATTACAAGTAGATTGTTATGTTTTTGTACAAATTCTATGCTTGTATTTTACATTACGAGAAAGCCTCTTTGTTATGAAAGCAATCAATTTTTATTGTAGTCCTTTCAAACTTCATTTTCCTTGGCTCCTTTTTTAAAAAAATAAAAAATTTAGTTCCTGTGGAAATATAGGGCAAAGGAATTCATTTATAATTGGAATGTCATGCTCCAATGTACCGTTGAAAGCATAACGATACTGAGGTACCAATACAATGTAGGAGCACTGTAATAGATAATCATTTTGGGTTTAAGGAAGCTTACGGATCAGGAGGGAACAGAATCTTTTTTTCATGGATGTAAGGTTAGTTTAGGTATTATAAAAAAATCAATAATTGAGATTCATATTCCTTCTCTTTCTCCTTGATTTGGGTGAAACAAAATGTGATTTATTTGAAGAAACTCAAAATTTGGTTTATTTGAAGAAAGTTTACTCTTAAATTCTTTTCCTTGGTACTTTATTCTTAAATCAAAAGATGCTGAGAACTTACTAAATTTTTTTTTTCATTGCACTCGATCTAAATTCCCAATCTAAGCGTCTGATTGGAATTTGAAAAGAGAAAAAATAACTATCAACTTATCATTTGAATTTGATATCCTCTTGATATATACGGTTCCCTTATGATTGGTTATTTGTGGCACTTCATAAATATAAGGCTAGCTTAGGTATTAAGAAATTTTATTTATCCATATTCCTTTTTCTACTCTTTGTGTTTGAATTGGGTGAATACCCATCTTATACTTTCAACCAAGAGAACGTAAATACTTCTTTCAAGCATTTTTTCTTAACTCTTATTCAAAACTGCCAATCAAAGTGTAGAAGATTCAGCTTTCAGTGGTGTGACTTGTATGAATAACAAGCGAAAGAATAACTCTGATTTTTTAAAGGTTTCTCTCTAAGGATTGTCCACTTGTTCGTGCATATGGTGCTATAAGGTTTGATGCAAAGAGGAATATTTCTACTGAGTGGAAGGAGTTTGGTTCATTTTACTTCATTGTTCCACAGGTTTGTAATTTGCTATTTCTCTTTTGCTTCAGTACTTTGACTGCTGCCATTATCAGCTATCATACTGTATGTGATTATAAATGACTTAATAATGATAATCTATTAGAATGTAGTTAAGGCCATGGCTAATGGAGTGAATAACAGGTTGAATTTGATGAGTTTGAAGATTGTTCAATGCTTGCTGCTACTATTGCATGGGATGATTCCCTTCTTTTGACATGGGAAGGAGCAATAGATGGGCTTCAAGCCACAATGAGACAGGTCTACCTAAGTGCCTTGTTGATTTTTTCTGACTAAGTTTCTGATGACCAATTGTACTGTAATGGACGGTAATGCAGTTATTAGGAAGATTTGATAAATTGGAAAGGCCTATCCAGCGGACAGCTATTGTTGGATGTAGTCATGTTCCCACTAAAGCATTATGGAATGACTCTGTTACTAAAGCTTTGCAGATGATAAATAGAAGAAATTCAGATCTTGTAAAGGTTAGCTTTATCTCTCTTATTATGCGCTCACTGCCTTCCAACTTAACATTTGAGTAATATTTCTGAGGAAAATGTAAAAAACCTAATCAAAGTTCACTTGGTCATATTTGGCATTGCACTTATATCTTTTTCTGCTATTTTCCTGAATTTTAACATCATTGTGGGTTTTATTGGACTGGATCCATTAAAATAAGAATTCAGATTTCTCAACATTATTGCTGGTTTTATTGGACTGGATCCATTAAAATAAGAATTCAGATTATTGACGTTTTTGTAGTGCAATATTTCTTTTCTGTGCAAATTCATATTTTTCTTGAAAATGCAAAATTTTAATTGTCCATTGAACTTTCTCTTAGGTTGTATTGGCACGCTGTAGTAGATATGTTACTGACACTGTCATTGATCCTCTGGAATTATTGGCTTCTCTGCTGGTATTTTGTTGGTACAATGGTGTTTTGCTTATTTAAATTCGAGAAGAAATTGCTTTCTGTAATAAATTCTCTAATGTTTTTGTTATGTAATGAGTAGGTTGATGGCCAAAATACATACCAGTTCTGCATCCAGCCTCCTAATTCTCCGGCATTTATTGGAAATACTGTACGTAAATGCTGCAGTTGCACTCACACTTGTTTGACGTTAGTATTTTATCTGGATAAATGATGCAAACACTTTATCTCCTGATTTTACTTTTTGTTTGGGTGATATTACCATAAATAAGGAGTACAGTTTAATTTTGTTCAGATCCTCAAAGAGCATTTAGCTCACATAGTTCAACTATAGTGTTGTACTCTTTTTGTACTTTTTGCTTTATATTACTAATGCAAATGCATACTTTAAGGCTAAAAGATGCAAGCCCACCGAGAAGATAAAGAGAAGTTTACTTTTTTGCCACAGTTCAATCAAATTATCTTTCAACATACTTATAGATAGGGAGAACAATAGGGTGGCACATTTTTGTGCCCAATTAGCCTTACAAAATGACTTTGTAATCAAAGACTTTAGTGTAAATCTCGCTTTTTCTTCTCTTTTAGATGAAGATAGGACACATTTTGTAAATGCTTAAGGGCACGGCTTTACACTTTTGTACTCTTTTTGATGTAGGAATGTAAATGCAACTTTCAAGGATAGAAGATGGTATGATATGAGGATATACATCTTGTAAGATGATGAGAGCGTTCTTTTTAGAACTAGACAAGCTTTAAGAATGATTTCTCCAATTATATCAGATTTTCATGAGATAATGCTAACATCTGCATTAAGTGTGCTCTTGTAACTGAACCATCTTAATGATTTATCATTATATTCTCAATTAGCCTTACATAATGACTTTGTGATCAAAGACTTTAGTGTAAATCTCACTTTTTCTTCTCGTTTAGATGAAGATAAGACACATTTTGTAAATGCTTAAGGGCATGGTTTTACACTTTTTGTACTCTTTTTGATGTATGAATGTAAATGCAACTTTCAGGAATAGAAGATGCTATGATATGAGGACTTACATCTTGTAGGATGATGAGAGCATTCTTTTTAGACCTAGACAGGCTTTAAGAATGATTTCTCCAATTATATCAGATTTTGATGAGATAATGCTAACATCTACACTATGTGTGCTCTTGTAACTGAACCATCTTAATGATTTATCATTATGTTCTCAATTAGCCTTATAGAATGACTTTGTAATCAAAGACTTTAGTGTAAATCTCGCTTTTTCTTCTCTTTTAGAAGATGCTATGATATGAGCATTCTTTTTAGACCTAGACAGGCTTTAAGAATGATTTCTCCAATTATACTAACATCTGCATTAAGTGTGCACTTGTAACTGAACCATCTTAATGATTTATCATTAAGTTCTCAGTGATCATATTACTAAATTCAAATTTTGGTCTTAGGAAGTCAATATTATTTTTTTTGGGAAAATTACATCCTGGGCATGCTTCACATCCACAATTTTAAATTCTTTACTTTTGGGTCTAGTGCTTTTTTGGTATATGACTTAGTCTTTTAGTTTAGCTCTTACCACCCAGACTTTAAAGTGACACCTAAAGCATAACGTACATTAAAATTAGCTGTTAAATTCACTCATGAGATCAAATCTGTGTTAGTCAAATGTTGAATATTTTGACTTCCAAAAATGCTCTCATAGCCTTACAACAGACCACTTAACTCATTCACTTCAAATGCATTGGACCTTCAATATTTATCCAATAAACATGAAAAGTGATTGGGACATTAGATACCTACTGAAGAACTAGATTATAATATGAAAATGTCCCTTAAAAGTCGTGCTGAGATCTTGAGATCGTTCCTCAAAAACTTGCAAAAGAAGATAAATTTGAGCGAAAACCATAGATTTGTTATTCAAGAAGAATACATCAAACAAGATATAGATTGTAATTATAGGTACATCATATAAAATATTACACAGGACAATAATTTTTCTCCAAAAGATTTGAAAGCATGAAAATTTTGTTTTGAAAGACTGTAAATGTTTAAAGCTACCTTGAAGTGATGGAAGGAACAACTACTTCTTAACCGCATTGCGTAGCTTCTAAATGGAAATTCCAAATTTCATTTTCCCAATAGTAGAGGATCAGAAGATTCAACATGCTCGACAAAGGCAACGAGCTGCAATCTTTGTTACCAATGACCACTTTTTGTAAAAGATATTTTGACCTGAGATAATTTCTAACAAGTCTATCATGTAGGGCCTATTTGAAGCACGATATCAAACCATAGACACCCAAATGTAGAGTTAATAAACATGGACTAAAATGAAGCTTATCCTAATCTTTGGGGACTTACTGTAATTTATTGTTTATTGTCATGAAAAATATTAACATTATTTTGGAATTTAACTTGTCAAATGGCTATTGAAATATTAGTACTTTAAAATTTGCACATGGTGATTGATGGCAATATTATGCTGATGCATGCGATTTTTCATATTTTTTTATTTTTTTCATAACGACCTAAATATGTGCTTTTATCCATATAAACCTTATGAATAGCCAGAGCAATTGTTTCACCGAAAATTTTTAAGCATATCAAGCGAAGCTTTAGCTGGGACCCGTGCCAGGGGTGTAACGGAAATTGAAGATTCTCAAATTGGGCATGATTTACTTTACAGGTACTATTTTCTATGTTTGAAGAAAAATAGATTTTATTGCTTTTCATCTTCATGCATGCCTTGGAAGAAATATTTGCAATTATTAAAAATATTTTCTTTAATCATGCAAATTAAATAAATTGCATGAACTTTTAAAGCCAATATCTTAAACAAGATTTTAATAAGAAAATTTATACCTTGTTTCATGATTGCTTTTCTTAACATGTTAACTTTTTTTTTCTTGAAATCATTCTTGCTATAGTTTTTTTTATATAGTGAATAATAATACTTAATGGGTAGTATGAGATCAGCAATTGCAAAATGATTCATAAACTTCTGATCAACTACTCTCTTGACTAATAAGATTTGCACACATGATTAATTTCTAAATTATAAATTGAATAATAATTAATATAGATCACCCACATAAATAATTATAAAATTTTGTATGTTACATTATTGTAACATTTTCCCACTTGGCTTATAATTATTTAATTCAATGATTTAATAATTATAAATATAATACATAATATATATATATATATATATATATATATATATATATATATATATATATATATATATATATATATATATATATATATAATATTTTAATTTAGTCAAATTATATTTTCATTAGGGTTTAAGACCAAATTCCCCTTAACTATTTACGGGGACCATTAGCCTCGAATTAAAGAGTCAATTTGGTCGACTATTTGATCAAAGTTGTCCTTCCGCATGTGAAAAAGGAAGAGTAGTTTTTATCTATTTCTTTTGTTATTCAAAATGTAATATTCATTATTTCTTTACAACTTTCCATTAAATTCCAAACGAAAGGACTAACTTGATCCCTAATCAAATAGTCAAGGGACCAAATTGTTTCTCCTGTTTAGTCTGGGATTAAATTGATCCTTCGTAAATAGTTGAGAGACTAATTTCGTCCTAAACTCTTTTTCATTATTAAGCAAAAACTTATAAGGATCATGGTGGTTCATATTATTAGCTTGATGTATTTCTTTTCATGTATCACATATGAGTTGTAATGAGATATAAGCATAGTAGTCTAATAATAATATTTTTATTAATGATAAATCTTAGTGTTTACCCAATTCTTTCATGTATATACATACCAATATAATAAAATATGATGCATTAATGTGTTAGAAACATTACTAAAAGAGTTCAGAGAGTCAAATATATAAAGAACAAAAAGTTAAATATAAAATTAGTAATAATTTCCATCCTTCTAACAAGTTCATTAAATGTCTTATTTGACAATATTTTGGTTAATAGATCCACAATTGCAAGATTGGTGGTAATGTGCTTAAATGACACTATCTTTTAAAACTTTTTTAATGACAAGGTATTTTAATTCTATATGTTTAGTAATATTTAAATAAATGTCATTCTTAGAAAAAATAGATTATCATGAAATAATCATAATAAATTTTTAGCGGTTGGTAATAATGCCGGTTACTCCAAGTCCTGAAAATTTTTAGCCATAATTCATGAATAATGGCTTCAAACATACCCACACATTCAGCTTTTATAATGAATGCAATAATGATGGACTGCTTTGTACGCTTTATGAGATAACTCCTCTAGCTAAAAGGAATAAATAGTCAAATATGGATTTTTTTGGTATGCATATATTCAATAAAATCTAAATTTGAATATTCTATCACCTCAAGATGATTAGATCTCTTTTAATTGAGTATAAATTATTTTGTTCCTTATAGATATTACAAAACTTTCTTTCCTACTTTTCAATGATCAATTCTTGAATTATATTGATGTTTATGCAACATTCTAAAAGCTATATTGATATATGGTCTAGTATAAGTTTGAGCATACATTAAGCTCCCAATAATAAATACATCAGAAATTTATTTCATTTGTTTTCATCTTAATTCATTTTTTGGGCATTATATAAGTCTAATTGATGAAGGGGTTGGATCATTGAAGTGATCAAATTAGTGGATTGGAGGCTCTCCTAAGATTGTTAGAAGAGTAATACTATAAGAGGTGAAGTTTAATTTCAAGTGGAATTATGATTTTTAAAAGGAAAGTGATTGACCAAGTATTTGACAGCAAATAGTCCCAAATTCGGAACCCCAACTTGTTTCAAATAAATCTCCCTTACTAGTGATCAAAATCACATGAAATAAAATGGAATTTGTAGAGGCAAGAATGCAGATATGATCAGAAAATTTTCATAAATTTTGGAGAGGTGTTGATATTTTTTTTAGAATTTTTCACTAAACTGGTCACAACAAACTGGCTCTAGCTGTAGGTTGATTTGGATTTAGGGTTAAGTAAACTCCAAAAAATATTGAAAACATACCCAAATCAATATATGGATATTGTAGGGGATTAAGTTAGCAAAAGATATGAAGAATTTGATAATTTTTAGTGGAAATTTGTTCAGTCAAATTCAAGCCACAACTAGGCTAGGTCTTGGAAAACTTAGGTTGAGGCTGACCGTTAAACTTGGGAAAATTGGAAATTTAATTTTTATGCAATAAAACACCACTCCAAGAATGTCACACAATAGGTAATTTCAAGGAAAACATAATACACAAAATTGAGCAAAGAAAGTAAAGTCACTATTTTCCAAAATAGTGTTGGAAGTGGATCACCCAATCCTCCTTCCTTGGACAGTGCCTAAGCTCCAACCAAACAAATGAATCACTCAATTTTCTTTATAAAATACAATACTCATCTTCTATTGACAGAGAATTAGTGTTTTTTGTACGAGAGTCAAATTTAAAAATAGGAGAGAATAGGAGATGAGGGGTTGGCTACTACATAGGAGATAACAGCTCTCTCCATTTCCTTCCTTGGTTGCAGGCCACATCACTTAAATTTCTTAATTATATTTGATTAATTAAGTATTAATCAGTTATATTTATAATATGCACTTAAGCCATTTCCTATTTAAAATATTATAACATACATAACCATTTCCACCTATAATTCCAAAAAATTATAATAATGTCATTAATCACGATAACAAAATATAAAATGACATATAATGATATAAAACAACATAAAATTCAATAAGGCTAATTTTTCGAATGTTCATCATGCATCTTTCAAGCTCTAAGTTCTCCTAATGTTTCCTTCCTCCTAGTGATAGGGCCTCTATTAGTGGCTTTCTTATCCCTTGCCTAGAGACCTTGATAGGTGACACATCACTATTATCTCTTTTTTGAATTGGAATAACACATCACACTGAGATTCGCTCGAGGACTCGGAGCTTCATATATTGTGGTATACTCAGACTCACAACTAGTGGTGAGGCAAGTTAATAGGGACTATAAGATTAGGGATGAGTCATTGTAAAAGTATCTAATTAAGGTGAACATAAAAATTAGACAATTAAAATACTTCAAAGTTGAGTAGATACCTAGGGAGGAGAACCAACTCTCCAATCTTCTATTAAGGGCGAGCGGACTCGAGGATCACTCCATTGTACGACTTGCCTGACCAAGTATAGAACAAGAGGAGCTTATGCAAGTGGAGTATGAACATTCACTGAGATGGGTTGATCCAATTAAAAGATATTTTCAAATTAGGAAGTGAAGAAGCTACTAAAGACTCGAGGAGATTTAGAATAAGCGATACCTTGTACTTATTGATTGGGGGTGAGTTATTTCGAAGATCACCAAATTCACTTAACCTTTGATGTGTACGAGAGGCTGAATAAAAAAGGGTCCTTGAGGAAGTACACTCGGGCAAATGTGGTTTTAGGAGGAAGAACACTTGCCCATGAAATTTTAAAGTGCTAAAAATTGGCCCCACTTCAACAATAGCCGCCACAACCCTTACAGCCTATTTCAAGTCCTTGTCCCTTCATTATTTAGGGAATGGATTTAATCGGCTCCTTGTCGATAGTTAGCGGCCAGAGGAAGTTCATTCTCGTCATGATTGATTACTTTAGCAAGTGGATCGAGACAAAGCTATTTGCCAAGATAACCATGTAGGTAGTTCGGAATTTTATTTGGATTGACATTATTTGTAGGTACGGGCTGCCCATGTCAATTATCACAGGCAATAGGTTGTAGTTCACTGATAGGGGGCTAAGAGATATTGCAAGTCTCAAAGAATACAACTAAAGTTCACTCAAATTCATTACCTGTAGAAGAATGGCCAAGTAAAAGCGACCAACTAAAAGAACCTCAACTTACTAAAGAAGAAGGCAAAAGGCGCCAAAATCAAATTGAGTTGATGCATTATCCATTGTGCTCTGGTCCATCAAGACCACTCCTATAAACACGATGGGCACTATTTGCATTGTCACATGGAGCCAAAGCCATCTTATCAGTTGAGTATAAGCTCAACATCCAAAAAGTATTATTAACGAAAGGGCTGGGGGATAACACTGGTGAGTAGGAGAAGACGAATTACAAAGCAATGGAGGACATGCTCGATGCTCGACATGCTCGAAGAACTAAGGCTCGAAGCATCTTTGAGACAAGAGGAGATAAAGAGACGACTAACGAGTTATTATGACCGCCATGCAAAAGAGAAGCGTTTCAAGGGTGACGACTTGATATTGAAGAAAGTTGATATAGCAGCTCGACAGAATGCTTTGAGTAAACTCTCTCACACATGGGACGACCCTTACATTATCAAGAAATAGGTCTGATCTGAGAGACTAAGACATACTAATTACTGACACATGAAGACAAGATATACCCTGTACCTGGAATTACAGAGATCTTAAAAGATTCTATCCCTAATGTGAGTAGTATCTTTTATGTTCAATATTTTTTGGATTATCATTATTACTGATATGAAGTTATGCTCTACAAAATTTGTACTCTTTCTTGCTCAGATTATTGCCTTACTGAATGACAAGAAAGACTTGAAATAATACTTGGAGAGTTGCATGACGACTTAGGGTACTCAGTGTGCCAGGTGAGAAACTTAAGAACTTGATGCGCCATTCTTAGTTCGAGATTATCTTAATCAAGCAGGCAACCTGTGACATGAAGTTATTATCACTCACCAAAATTCTAAAAAAAAAGAGAGAAAAGAAAAGACCTACACTCCGTGTGATTAGCAACGTAAGTGTAAGACCGACTCTCCGGAGGTCAACGACTATTAATTAAAAGAATAACTCTCCATAGTTGGCAATCAAAAAAATCAATATTTCATGCAGTCGGCAACTATTAATTAAAAGACTGACTTCTCGTAGTTGGTAATAAAAAAGATTAACATTTCATGTGGTTGGCGATTTAAGTGTAAGACCGATATCTCGAGAGGCCGACGACTATTAACTAAAAGACTAACTTCTCATAGTTGACGATCAAAAATACCAATACTTTGTACGATTAGCGACTTGTGTAAAATCGACTTCCGGAGAGGTCAATGATTGTTAACTAAAATAGCAATACTCCATAGTTGGCGATCAAGAAAGACCAACTCTCCATAGTTGACAATTAAAAAAAAAAGGGAGGGAGATTGACTCACCATAATCAGCAAAACAAGAATCAACTCTCATGGTTGGCAATAAGAAATCATCAAACTCTCCAAATTGGTGACTACAAAGAGCAACTTCTTATAGTCGACAATCGAGCGCATCTTGAAGTCAACATTCATAATCTTTCCAAGTACCAAACAATGTATTTATACAACGACGAGCATAATATAAATAACACAAATAAATTCTTGCAAATAAAACTTAATGAATCTCCACAAGGTACAACATTCACATTCGTTTTTAAGTACAAACACTTATAATTTCGAATGTGCTCGACAGCTAGAAGAAAAATAGTTGGTTTCATTCACAAGTAAAATTTTTATAGAGGTGCGAATACGAAATACATATTTCTTCTCGACTCGTAAAAGAAAAGAAAAGAAAATCAACTCATGCTTCCCTTGTCGTCGTCCTTATTAGAATTTGAAAGGGCGAATTTGTTAGAGAAATCCAAGAACTTGGCATTTAATTGACCATGCTTCACTAACTTAGCAATGACGAAGTCGACACCTATCTTGAACTTCTATTGCAATAAGTTCCGATACTCACCATAATAAAAAAAAAACTTGTGAACTTATATTTCATTTTTTTAAAATTTCTTTGTCCGACGAGAGAGCTTCTCTTTTAAGTCCTTCACCTTAACAAGGCGAGTCAGCTCTAGAACCTGTTCTTCTCCTCCTCTTGCTAAGTCGCCTCCGCTTGAAGCTTTGAGAATTGGGCTTTTGAGGATTGGAGCTCATCAATTATAGTTGCCAGATCAGCCTTCATCATGGACAAGGCATTCCTCTTGATAAAAAACTTACTATAGATCTCCCAAGTCTACTACCACGCTATTGATTGAGCATTCATTATGGAAAATAGCAATCCACCATTGTGAGTATTCTCAAGAAGCTCGTCAAGGTCTTCAGAGTAAATAGCCTGCCCATGCTCGAAGGCCTGCCTAGTCGGCTTGGACATACTTCCTCAGGCTTGCTTTGCTTTTCTTCCGATGACTTCAGGGAATCAAACTCGCCGTTCTTTTTCTGGACTTCCTGGGACACATGCTTGGCCCAACCCCATCGAAGGCCTTAGTGGGAGCCAACTCTTCCTCTTCCTCTTCCTGCTCGCCCTCCTCTAAGAATTAAACCACAACGGGATAGGGTGGAGGGGGCATGAAAATCTCATCCCCTACAAATAAGTGGATGAAATGATTAGATAAGGGTGAGTCAAAAAGGATATGTAAAAGCTATAGATGATGATGAAATATATACCATGGAAGATGCTGAGGACTTTGACAAATAAAGATAGTGATAGATATTCAGTGTTTTATTTGTCATTTTCTCCAACACGTCTTTCACTTGGGCAATTGACTCGGGAGCAGTTGTCTTACTTGTCGGAAATGGAATAATAATGATCGGTACTGGCCATAATGATGACCTCTTAACAAATAAGAACTTTGAGCATCATTTTCTTATCTTATTCGCTAGACCATGAATCTTTATCAAGACTGTTGAAAACTGGAAAGTCCTATCTTGGTGGTCCTTTATCGAGAATGTAATACCCGGAAAACAAAATAAATAAATAAATAAATAAAATAAAAAATCCAACCGTCGTGACGGTTGGCCGCGGATTGGAAAAATCAAAAGGGGGAAAGCACGATTTCATTTTGTTGAAAACGAAACCCGAAACGCGAACACGAGAGAGAAAGGGAGAGAAAAAAAGGGGGTCGAGAGGAGGAACCACACTCTACCTTTCTTGTTCGCGTGCCCTAACTGAGCATTTCGTGTGCCGTCGGCCGAGGAAGAAGGAGGGAGTGTCCATGTGCCGTCGGCCGAGGAAGGAGGGAGTGACCGAGCAAGGGTGCGTGCGAACGAGAGCCTTGCGATCACGGGAGGGAGTGTCCGTCGCACGGGGTCTGCATAGAAGCTGTTGGGATAAGGATAGGAGGGAGGTAATTCTAAGGGGAAGGAGTTGCAAACCAAAGAAGATATCTTGAAGGATGGGGATAGTCATCTGACTCATGGAAGGAGTCAAAGACTCGTGTTAGGGACTTGCTACGAGCAATGGAGGAGGTCCTCGAGGAATCTACAAATGCTTGCTTACGAATGGCTTGAGGGACCGAGCGAAGTAGTAGAGATTCCAAGCCACATAAAGGGAATCCCATGTTCTTAGTTTGCCAACAAAAGTCCAAAAAGGCAAGCAGCCACTTGACGAGGAAGGCAGCCCAGAGAGGACGTTAGAGGAAAAGAAGAGCTGGAAGTCCAGGAAAGACTTATGATAGTCCAAGAAGGTCATCCAACATTGCGCCAAAGGAACTCGCGATGAGGGCATCACGAGGATAGATGATGAGGATGTCACACCCTAAACATGGGACAAGAGGTTTAGCTAAATGGAGTTACACAAGTCTAGATTCATGACAAATTGGAGTGGCATGACATTAGAAGGTTTTAAAAAACTCAGCACAAGTCTATATTTATCTAGAAGATTCTAATGTGGATATAAGAAACAAATAAAAAATATAGATAAGTAGAGGTATAATTGAAAGTGGAGGTATAAGAGGTGAAGGAACATTATAAAATATTCTAAATAAAAATAAATTATTATTTCATGTTATTTTACTTTTTTTTTCTGATATCAATAGCTTCCACTTTTTCTTGACATGTATGCCTATGATTGGCACTAGTTCGTTCACTGACACTGTACATGGACAGACATAGCATGTGACTTGTTAAAATAACAAAATATTATTTTAATTCATTTAAAACATATTTTATATTTTTTAAGATGATATTTTGATAAAATTTTATTTTTTGTGTATTGAAAATATAGTAGATTTTGAGTAGTCTGCTGGGCTATGGCAGCTCAACCTTGTTTTATTCATATGGATTATTTTAGGAAATGGTAAAATTCATGTTGAGTTGAGAATTTTGGTTGTTGTTGAGAGCCTAACCTTAAATATGTTTTTATTTTAAATTTATTTGTTAATAGTCATGGTAATATACATGCTTTGTTGGTGAAGAATTATACCATGATTATTATATTCTTTGATATTGTTGATATACGTATAAAACCAAGACAAAGCATACAAATCAATGACGAGAGGTGATAGTGCGCAAATTGAGGCTCAAAATGCACTGGACGTCCCTGAAATTGTCGAAATGACCTCCAATCGATGAACGGACTTCGCCATCGCGTTCAGAACGTCGAAATTGGTCAAAATATAAATATTGCAAAATCTAATGATCAATCGATCAAGTGCTCGAGCTATCAATCGCCGATAATATATCGGGGCGATGACCAAACGCGATCTTCGCTCATAAAATTGATCGCTAAATGTCAAAATCTATCAAGACTATCCGCGCTCAATTGGACAAGCGAAATATCGAGTGATTTGATGTGACAACACGCAAATCGAGGCTAAAACGCACTGGACATCGCTGAAATTAACTCAAATGACCTCCGATCGACGAACGGACTTCTCCATCGTGTTCAGAATGTCAAAATTGGTCAGGATATAAATATTGCGACGATGAAGAACGAAAAGCTCAAGTCGTCAACGCACCTGCACGCATATCGAGATCAGGAGGCGTCGACAAGGATCAAATGACCTCCGTTCGCGAAATGGATCACGCCATTTGCTTTGAAATGCCGAAATATATTAAGTAAGACTATTCGCACTCACCGACGATCAAAAATCGAAGCTAAAGCGACGCGCATTTTGATCTGAAGTGGATCCAATTTGACGTCGACTTAAACCAAACGGCCTCGATTAAACTCAAGGTTGGATTGAACATCAATTATTCTAAATTGATATATATATTGACTAGTATCGCAAGACGAAATCCACGTTAAAGTCGTTTAGTCAATTTAAAATTAATTTTAAAAATCCCTAAATTACCCTCACTTAGCAACCATTCTCCCCTATTTTCAGTTTATCTAATTCAAAAAAATAAAAAATAAAAAAATCACTCCCCATATTTTTTTTCATTTATGACAGTTTTCACATTTTTCCTCTCATTTTCTTCGTTTTTTCTTCTTGATCCTCCCGTCAACAAAACTGAAATCCTGGTAATTTTCTCCCCTCATTTTCCGCATCCGTAAACTTGTCAGAAAGTTCTCTCTACAGCGCACTCCGCTCATTTTGAAATACATAACACCATGACTGCTGATCGACCGCTCATGACTGGCTGACGGCCATAGCCCGCCTGTTTTTCCGCTTAACCCGCCATCAGAAACTTTTGTCATATTCAGATTGTCTCGAGCATTGAACCGGCTCAGATCATAGAGTTCGATCTGTTTCATTGTCGGCCACTTAAGCTCTTCAGCTATGATTTCATGGCCCGTTTCACAGACCGCTTTTTTTCTGAATCCAACTCATGGACTGCCGCTTCCACTAGCCCGTTAAATTTTTCTTCTATAACCCACTGCATTGCGTTCGTTTCAGACAATCCAAAGAACTCGTTCTACAATCCTTCCAAGCAATAACCCATCCAATTTCGTTGCTTTCACAGACCGAAATCGAGAACGTTGTCGAGATTTCCGCGCCCCTCAAGCACCCCATTTTTCGCCAGGTCAGAAGAATATCGTCAAGAGGATTTTCTTCGATTTTACAGACCCTCGCTTTAGCGCCTGCTTTACAGCGCGAATCGGAAAGAATATCATCGCCAGCGAATTTTCATTCATTCCGATCGCACCTCGCTTAGCCTGCTTCTGGCCGTGATCCCAACGAAACATCGTTAATTCTTTTGAGTTTTGAGACTTTCCTTACATTCTCAATCGCATACCTAACCCTGCCTTTTGCTGCCGCTAAAAACGCGTAATATGTGGGATCTGGAATGTGAATATATATACATGTTTGTTTTCTGATTGAAGACTCAGGTTGAGGGCGATGATGAACATGGGCATTAAGCCGCTTACGCTCAACGGAGCAGGTAAGCAACATGTTAAATGTCTCCCCAGAAAATATTGTAAATTTTTTAATTTCCATAATTAGAAATAAAAGGCGAATGAATATATATTGCAGGTATGTCTTTCGTTTAAAGACCTCGCTAGTCGCGACGAGAAAAACCGGCTGTCGCGAAGACACCACTTCACGCTTCAACAGGCAGAAAAGCCAAACACCTCGACTATACGGGATGATGCGAGTACCAAAATTTTATCTAAATTCGACTTAGAAAAAAATGAAGGAGAAATATATATTGTATCAGATGTCTTCTTTCGCGAGCCTCGTTGTGCTTAAGGAGCGACGAGATGAAAACGGCATGGTGTGAAGACATCATCACATGCTCAACGCTACCAAGTGCCAAAACACCCTCGACGAAACCTACACGGGATAATGTCGAGGTCGCCAAATTTTATCTAAATTCACTTAGAAAAAAAAGGAGGAATATATATCGATCAGTATGTCTTCGGTTTAAAGGCATCGCGTGTTCAGCGACGAGATGAAACCTGCTACTGTCGAAGAAACACTTCATACGCCAACAGGCGCATCGAAAGAAAATACACGTCTGATACCTGACGAGTATCTGGAGGTTACAAATTTTGTCTAAATTCAGACTTAAAAAAAAAAAAGGAGGAGAAATATATATCAGATCAGATGTTTCTTTCGCCTAAATCTCAGACTACTCACGCCGAGAGAAAAACCCTACACAGAAAAGCAACTACCACTACGCTCAACTCTGCAGTAAGCAAAACACTCGATGCAACCCCCATACGAGAATGACGTTGGGAAAATTTCACAAATCTTTTGACTTAGAAAAAAGGGGAGGATAAAATGAACTGACTTAAGAACGCTAAGTAGTTAAACCTGCAGCTAATTTTAAAATTAAAAGCATCAAACAAGAAAAGTGAGGAGCCTTTGAAGCAAATATTTGAAAAAAAGAACACTCATTTAAAAACTCACAAACTTTGGAGAGACTAATATTAAACTCAAAACTCTAATTGCAATTCTCTATGGCGTAAATTGAAGTAATAAGTAAGTTCTCTTGTAAATTCCTCAAAATTAAACAAGCTTTAATTGGAATTTGGAAGAACTAATGCTAAACTCATAACAAACTTGCAATAAACTCAAAATTTAAGGATGAATCTAAATTGAGTTTAATAACTCTTATATGAATGTGATGTTTACATGCTAACTAATGAATGTGGTAACTAAAGAACAAACACCAAATTAACATAATTTATCAAAATTGATGAAATCATATAAGTTGAGAAAATTATAAAAATTAAACAAATAAACTAAGTTCAAATAGTGTCTTAAATTACATCAAAATCACGCCTTCTTCACTATGCAACTCTTCAGACAAAAGATGCGATATTAAATCCAAATCTATAAAAATCATAGGGCGTCCTTCGATCAAATTAAGGAATTTCATCATAATTATAATTTTTAAGATTAATAATTTCATTAATTAGATGAAATTATTTATAAATACACGCGCTTCTTAGAGATTTCAAGTGTAAATTTTAATGTCTGAAAAGACTGCGCAGGCTAAATCGGAATAAAAAAAATAAAACTACAAAATCAAAGCTCGTAATTCAAACATAAAATTACCTAAAATTACTATATGCGCATGGGCCCCGACACTACGCTGAATGCTTAAATTCAAGTAATTCGAGGATACCGCAGGATTGTTCGAGATTGGTCCGTTAACAAACCCTAAAACCTATAATAAGAGTTTCAAATCGGAAATAATTGAACTGATTCTCATTATGAGAGTAGATCTAATCCTCGTTAAGCTAAACAGGATGGGATCTAAAGCTCTTAAACACATTCAAATTAATCGATTTTTTTTATCAAATTAAGTAAAAATTTGAAATCAATCTCATAACTCAGAAATAAAAATTGCCGAAAGTCTTAAATACACTTGCATGGGCCCCGAAATTATGTTGAATCATTAAATTCAAGTGTTGAGGATCTGGGCTTCGATTTATTTTGTGACTAGTCCCTAAAAAACCTAAAATCGTAATAAGAGTTTCAAAAATATCAAGAAAAGACTGTTGTGACATGAATCTAATCCTCATTTAGTAAATGATTGATAGATCTAAAGCTCTTAAATATATTCAAATTAATCAATTGCTCAAAATCAAATTGACTCAAATTAAAAATCAACATAAAAAACTATTTAAATGAAATAATATCATTAAAACTTAAATCAAACCACCCTATCCACCTTCCGCAATTATTTATGTGACAAATTAAAACCTAAACAAAAAGAGCCAATGTCAAATCAAGTGCTCTTATGTTCACTCTCAATTAATCTCTCGATGACGACTTCCTTCCGACCACGACGTGAGCTCATAAAGTAGACCAGAGTCCTCGACGGTGATTTGGCCACGCTCCATTATATTACGACACGGCGTATCGATGCTTCTCAAGCCTTTGAGTTCAATCATAGTATACTGATGGCAAAACAACCCTCTTAAGGTAGACTTGTGTTTTACTTACAAACACCACCCCGTGTCTACAAGGATTTCTGACGACGTAACCCATGTGTGATGAGATTTATCTCGGGTTGGTCGACCACCTTATGTGACTAGACCACTACCCAGGGATGACTGAACCAGGATTTAGATTGACGCCATCATTTTCCCCAACCATCGATTTAAGAAAATGATAAATTTCATAATTTAAATTCTAAAACTCTATACGACGCTATATTAATATGTATCTAATGATCTTAATGAAAGTTCTTCACTTATGTAATTAATTATGGTTTGCTATAGAAACCCAGAACTGATCTAAAGTCCTCAAAATGAGGTAAAATCTGAAGTGTCTTATCTACTATCTCGCCTTTTGAAAATTTCACCGCATTTAAAACACTCTTTTCATCTTAGGTCGATGAATTTGAGCCCACGATTTCTGGCGAATTACTGATATCTCTTTCCATCTTCGACTAGTCAATTTAAGCTATATGAAGAAGTGGAACATGATAAAATTGATATTTAAAATCAATCATCAATGAAATTAAATTTAAATCAATCATATTCTTGAATTAGATGAGAATTTGACACATAATAGGACACAATGGAGACTGATTAGAAATTTAACCCAAGGGATTAAGGCTTGTTGTTGTTGTTGTTGTATATTCTTATTATTAATTTATTTGTTCTGTATATTGATGGATCTTCAGAACACCGTTTATCATGCAGCTAGGTCGTGGAGCCAATATCCGCTCAAATAACGCTATAATCAATGGATGGGAGCTACTATTCAATTTGATAGATATATTTCCCATATCACCGCTATAAATAGTCCACCGAGCATCTCGTGATATGCATATTGACACACCAACCTCATGCAATGGGGAATTAAATGACCACTACTGCTACTAAGGTTCCTCAAAAGAGAGTATTTGTAGTTAAAAGATTGATTCATTTTGAGACGCCAGTCTTGAAGATAACTTTCTCATGAAAGTTTCACCATACCGCGGAATGCTACAACCAGTTGAACCTTTTGCACTAGGAAGGTATGATATTGAAGCCTCCTATTCTAGAGAAAAATTGAGTAAAAGGCAAAGGAGAAGAAACACTAAACTGCGAGCTCAGTAATTGATGCCTGAATCACAAGTCATATAACCAAACTTACAACTAGAAGCGAGTATTTCTACCCCACAATAAATTTGATAATTTTGAGACGGGTGAAAAGGAATAGCTCTACTGGTGATGTTAAGTGGTATTTTTGAGCTCAACAGCAGTTAGCTTCAACCGTTCTGAAGAAATAATATGAACCTCTATCTACTCGAGCACATAGAGTTCTGAAAGTTGTCAAGGAGAAGGGTCTTATGAAGAAAAAGCATTAATGCCCAATGTTTAGAGAAAAATGACAGAACTTCTTATAAAAAGACTACTCTCAGTAGGTAATGTTCAAGAACGTCCTAAGCAATTCCTGTATGATGAACATCGAGGCGTGATACTTGAACCGCATGTCTAGGAATCCGCCGCCGAAAGGTCCCGGCAAAATGGAAAATAGATATGGAGGCCAAAGGCTCGAAAAGAAGTAAATCAGTTCTTCATCTCAAGCAAGCTAATCTAGATAGTGGGAAAGAGAATCTGAATGATGCTCACCATGTTCAAGTAGAAAATTGTACAATCAGCTGTGAATCAAAAGTGAGTGTTCCAACCCATAACAGGTTTGACAGCCTAAGATGGATAAAGTGGAACAACTCTACTGGTCAAATCAAGTAGTCCTTCTAGACACGATAATATCAGATTCCAACTTCTCTAGTGAGGAAACTCAATCAGATACAAGAGTGTATCAAGTCCTCAAAGTTCGAGAAGAAATGACCGATGAAAAGAAAATATCAAGTTATCGTGAGCCGAGTTGCTCTTCAAGGAGACCTCAAGAACTCGACAAGATGTCAACCAATCCAAGTCCCATGAGCAACAGCGACACTTGGACCAGGTTTAAGAACCACGTAAAGGTCACAACAAATGAGCAAATTTGGAGGCCAAAATTTCAAGTGAAATTCTTACAAATAGACAACAACGTGACATCTAGACTCATCACAAAATTCACCTCATGCTAAAGTATTTGGAGTCGAAACATCACTCAAGTTGAACTACCTTCACTCGATATTCAACACAATCTCACTCAAGATGAGAATGTCTGTCTACGAATGTGAGAATTTGATGGACTTGGCGAGGTCAGGAACCAAACTCAACAAAATCTAGAAGTCTACCGAGCAAAGATATCCAAAGCTTCGATTATATATGTTATCTCACAAGATTACTCATCTCGAGGATCGATCCACAAGTACTTGATGACAAGATCGGCGTGTGTCGCCGGCAAGATGGGCAATATGTACAATTTGATATCAGTAGAAAGTAGTGAAGGGACAAGTCTTAGCGGATTTTCTAGCTGCACATCCCATTCCAGTGGACTCTTCTCTTAATGACGATTTGCTCTATTAGCAAATTATGCTCATTCATAAAAGAGAAAAATCACAAATTTGGGAAATGTATTTTGATGGGGCCTTATCGATCAAACGAGTCCAATCTCTAAATTTCCCAAGAGCAAGAGCAGAATCGCCATCGTTCATAACACCGTAAGGGAGAGACGATCATATGGATGACCGAGCCAAGAACTAATCATGAAGCAATATGAAGCATCGGACAGTCTTGAAGAAGCTATTTTCATGCATTCAAAACTTGCATATTTTTGACGATTCTCGCTTATTATATAAAGACTTGACATCTATAGAATTAACAAGCTTTGGCTTATCACAAGTTGAGTTCTTGAGCTTAGTAGATACCAAATATCACACTAACTCAAGTCTCTCGATCCGAGAATAGTAAAGCCTACTGCTTAGCAAAACTAGATAAGGAAATGACAAGTATAAATGCTGATTATGTCATGATCGATATATTTATTCGATGAGTCTTAGAGCCAATAAAGTATCAATACCCGCAGGTAGAGGGGTTACTAAATTTGACCCAGGATGCGATTGCTGTTCTCATACTCCAAAATCAACAAGAAGTTGTACCAAGAAGAGCTAAGAATGACATTGCCTCAGAAAAGTAGTGTGAAGCTTTTGTTGCAGAATAGTCACGTGATTGGAGGCAATCCTTCATCAACTACTTTAAAGAATGCAAATTACTAAATAATAAATCACTAGCCTCACCAAAAGAGAATGCTACGCTATGCTTAACAACACTTTATATCGATATCCTTTGAACAAATGTGACTATGCTCATGTAGATGAAGCTAATAAAGTGATGGTTGAAGTTCATGACTTTGGTGCACATCGGCCAAGTCCTAAAGATGAAAGATCAAAAGATGGGTTATTATTTGCCATAAGGTGAGAGATCATAATCATAAGAAGTGTCATGAGTGTCAAGTACATGAATCTCATCAATCAACCTCCAAATCTATTACACCACAATAAGCATCCTCGACCATTCAATGTTGGGTACGTATAACAATTGATCCACCGTCGTCACCGACATCGCCATCTAGCCGACATTATTTCTCTAACAAGTGCTCCATTTAAGGAAGTTATTGAATGAGTGATCAACTTCTTTATGCATAATATAGTTTATGATTTAGAGTGTCAAATAATTCGATAATGCGCTTTCAAAAGTGCAAGATTTATAGATTCGTATCGACATAAAATTGATTAGCGATACTTTTCAATATATAATTCAAGAGCAATGATTTGAGGCCTTAACAAGATATTAAAGGGAAGATTCTCACTAAAATAAGAGAGAATGACATACCAAGTGGTAGAGGCTTTATGGGCGATCGAACTACCTACAAGATCAATTAAAGTCACTCCCTATTCATTGGTATTTAGAACGCAGCTTCTTCGCAAGTTGAGTTGCATTCACTTTGAAAATATCCAGACAATCTAATCAAGTTCAAAATGCCGCCGAGAATGGAGGAACTTGACGCTTGATGAAGTTAGATTATAAGCTCATCAAAATGGAAATCTATCGAGCAAAGATGTCCGTGAGCTTTTGACCATGAAGTGTCTCAACATTCCAAAAGGAGAATTGGTCCAATGCAGAAGACCAATTATTCTAATCAAAAAATTTGGTGACAAATTTGAGCCTAATAGGAAGACCTTTTGTCATTGAAAAGTATATATACCATCAACCTAAAAGGTGAAAGACCAATGTCGCCAATCAACTCGCACCAAAAAGTATTATACATGACAAATATATTCCCAAGATACAATAGAAATTTTGCTGCAAGACAATGCATTTTTTTAGTATATCTATTTAGGTTGGCATTGTGCTTCATGCCGAGATCCCTAAATAAACATACTCCAGATAAAGAACTTTTCCGGGAAAATTCCCCTTACATTGATTTTTTAGTATATCTATTTAGGTTGACATCGCGCTTCGAGATCCCAAATAAACATATCATGAAGAACTTTTCCATGAAAATTCTCCTTACATGTGGGGCATTTTTAGTATATCATTTAGTCGACATCATGCTTCATGCCGAGATCTCTAAATAAACATATTCGGATGAACTTTTTGAAAATTCTCGCATGAGGGGCATTTTTTTTAGTATATTTATTTAGGTTGACATCGCTTTAACCGAGATTCTTAAATAAACATACTCCATATAAAGAACTTTTCTGTGAAAATTCTCCTGTTACACGGGACATTTTTAGATTTTTATATACAGATAAAATCAATGTTGTATGTTAAAATCTTCTTTAGAATACATCAATTCAAATATGAATGTATTTGTATTTTTTCATCTTGATAAATTCTCTTAAATGTACTTTAGAATTTCCCCTACAAGACAGGGGGCATTGTTTAGTTTATATTAAGTTTATTTGAGTTGACATTATTCCATGAGACGAGATCCTCAAATATATTTTGATTCAGGTTGACATCGAGCGTCACGCCAAAATCCCTGAATATATCTATAATTATCACCGTTAAGTTGCAGAGTCTTATAAGAACAAAAAGAATTATTTCTACACATGAAAGGACAACCCTAAATGTCAAATTCTAGAGATCAAGTCAGAAGAACTCCCAATTTCGGAAGCTTCAGTCAATTAAGTTGGAAAAACATCAATCTCTACATCCTAAAGTCTAGGACACGGATGGATTCTAAAGGTCGGACTCAACAATAAATGACCGAAGTTGTTGACGCTCTCAACAACCCAAGAAAAGGCGCAGTGAAAGAGCCCCTGTCAGTCACCGATGACAAAACCACCAATCCACTATAAATTTTAAGTCAAGACTCGAGTAGTTCTAAAGGTCGAACTCAACAAGCCAAATATGAGTTGTCGACGCTTCTCCTCACTCAACAAGCCACAAGAAAAGGCCACAAAAAGAGCCTCGCCAATCTAATGACGATACTGCTCAATCTCAAACCGATCCAGCAAGTGATTATAAGCAACCAAGATCTAAGAGATCTCTACTTGATCGATGATCAAGACAACTGAGAAAATGCTCAATTCAGGGCTATCTCAATTCAATCTATATATTACCTACAAGGTGATATTTCAATCTATTCTCAAATGATCTAATCGCTCAAAGAATGTATCAACGCTATCTCCTCATCAAGTTCGTCAAAGAGAAAGACAGAAGTAATTCCATAGTTCATAAAGCCGATGGTCGAACTAAAGGAATTTTGTGGTTATCAAAAAGCACGTGCGTTAATAATAACTCAACATTGACCTATATAAGTAGTTAGTCACCTATATGTATCCTTCAATGAATCCACAAGCACAGGTTCATGAGTACACTTCCTGTCACATGGACAAATCAGTAATGCTCATCAAGTCCACTAAGCTCAAAGCTAGGATAGAAGGAATTTCAAATCCTACCAAGCACGAATAAATGGATTCCCCAGTGGAGTCCTTCATCAAAACAAGCAGGCCAATTCTCCATCAAACCCAACCAAGCACGAAGCTAAGGTTCGAGGAAGCTCAAATCTGCAATGACATAAAAGAAAGAGATCTTCAGCATAGTCATTAAAGCATATAGTAGATAGTGCAAGAATTTTTATCTATGCGACAAGTCAATTCTGACAAATCGGTCAAGCTTGTCATTTATCGTGTCTAATAGGCAAAGATACTAATGAAAATCTTATCAAAAGTTCGTAAGTTATAATCGTAAAATGATCCAAGCTCAGAATGCTCTAAAAGGTCAACCGGTCTTCAACAAATGTGACTCGCTCCATGCTTGAATCATATTTGTTGGGGGCATTTGTTGACCTCCACATATGCGTCATAAACCAAGACAAGCCTACAAATCGAATTCGACGGAGGCGATAAGGCAAATTGAGGCTCAAAATGCACGCCCCTCGAAAATTGTCGAAATGACTGACGATGAGGACTCGCCATCGCGTAACGGAAATTGGCCAAAATATAAATATTGCAAAATATAATGATCAACCAATCAAACGCTCGAGTTATCAATGCGACGCGCATATCAGTCGGGAAGCTCTGACGATGATCAAACGATCTTCGTTTGTAAAATTGATCACATCGTTAGCTGCGAAACGTCGAAATCTATCAAATGAGACTATCCGCGCTCAATTCAGAGGAGTCTGTGCAAATGTCGAGTGATTTGAAGTAACAACATGCAAATCGAGGCTAAATGCACTGAGGACGTCGCCGAAATAAACTCAAATGACCTCCGATCGACGAACGGACTTCGACATCGCGTTCAGAACGTCAAAATTGGTCAGGATATAAATATTGCACGACTTGATGAGCAACCGAGCAAGTGCTTGAGTCGTTAACGCGCCTGCACGCATATCGAGATCACGAGGTGCCGACAAGGATCAAACGATCTTCGTTCGTGAAATGGATCGCATCATTGGCTTCGAAATGCCGAAATTTATTAAGTAAGATTGACTCAATGGACGAAGTCGAAAAATTGAGCCAAAAGCAACGACGCATTTTGAAAGGGGACCCACTTACATCGACTTGAACCAAACGGCCTCGATCAAATTGCCGAACATCAAAATTAAATTGATATATATTATTATGTATTTACACAAAATCCACATTAAAGTTGTTTAGTCAATTTAAAATTAATTTTAAAAATCCTTGAATTACCCCCACTCAGCAACCATTCTCCCCTATTTTCAGTTTATCTAATTCAAAAAAAAAAATTGAAAAACCACTCCCCCCATTTTTTTTTTCATTTATGGTAGTTTCCCCATTTTTCCTCCCATTCTCTCCCACGTTTTTCTCTTCGGCATCCCTCTCTCCGGTCATAAAAAAAGACGAAAATCACAAGGTAATTTCTCTCTCTCTCTCTCTCGGTTTCCACCATCCCATTAAACCTGGCATGATTTCTCACATTCCACAGACGCTCCATGGCCTGGATTCGGCAAATAACTAACACGCGACGAACTGACCTGCTTCCGGCTGATTTCCTCATCTGGATTGTTTCTTCCGCCGCCCGCCTTTTTTCGCTAACCCGGCCATCGTTTTGCGAAGATCTGCTGCCAGGTTGCTGATTATCTGACTTGGTTACTGAACCAGAGTTCATGGCGCGTTTTCACGCTGTTCGCTGTCGCATCAGACGGCTTTTCGCTTGCCAGACGATTCTGCCAAATTTCATTCCTTCAAGATCGCTTTTTCCACATCTGCCATTCATGGACCTTCGCTTCCATACCCGCCTGTCACCAAGAACCTCTCTTAGCCTTGTTCCGCCTGTTCGACAATCCAAATCAAGAACTTAGCCCGTTCAAATCCTTCCCGTAAGCCCATAACCCATCCAAATTTTATTTGCCACAGATCGCAAATCGAGAAGAACATCGTCAAGTGAATTCTTCCTTCGATTTGGTCAGATCCTCGCTTAGCTGCCTGCTTTCGGGCCAAGATGGAAGAACATCCCAGAAATTTCTTCGATTTTCATCGGACTCTCGCTTTACTGTGCTTCACAGAGCGAATCGGAAGAATATCGTCCAGAATTCTTCCTTCGATTCGATCGCATCCTTCGCTCTTTTTTCGCTGCACCGAATCGGAAAACATCATCAAGGGCGAATTCTTCTTCGATTTTCTGATCGCGACCCCTCTATGTCGTACCGCAAATCGGAAGAACATCGTCGCCAGCGAATTGTTCCGATTTTGTCGACTCGTTTTAGCGTCTGCTTCCGCTTTACAATCAGAATCGAAAACATCTTAAGACAATTTTCTATTTTCGATCACACTCCTTACCTTACATTCTTAATCGTGATACCTAACCTCGCTCCTTTGCTAGCTCATGAAAATAAACATGAAGACATGCTGCTTACGCTTTCTCAGGACCGAAGAAGCCAACATATGACGTAGCTCTGAGAAAAGCCAAATTTTTTAATTTTAGACTTAAATAAAATGGGGATGAATATATATTACATTATATGTCATTTTTTTTAAAGATCTCACGTGCTTAAGGCGCGAGAAGATGACCTACGGTGTCAGAGACACCACTGCACGCTTCAACGATCAGTAAGCCAAAAAAGACTCACGCCTCTACATAACGACGGAGACTAAATTTCGTCAAATCTTTTGACTTAGAAAAAATGAGAGGGTAAAATGAACTGACTTAAGAACGCTAAGTAGTTAAATCTATAGCTAATTTTAAAACTAAAAGTGTCAAACAAAGAAAAATGGGAGAGCCTTTGAAACAAATTTTGAAAAAAAAGGAACACTCATTTAAAAACTAACAAACTTTAGGGAGGCTAATATTAAACTCACAAACTTAATCAGAAATTCTACTCATAAATCAAGTAATAAGTGAGTTCTCTTTATAAATTCCTCAAAATTAAACAAGTTTAATTGAAATTTTGGGGAACTAATGCTAAACTCATAACAAACTCAGAATAAACTCAAAATCAAGGATGAATCTAAATTGGGTTTAATAACTCTTATATAAAGTGATTACTTAAAGCAATTTTAGAATAGTGGCTAAAGAATAAACACCGAAATTGACATAATTTATCAAAATTGATGTAATTGAGCATAATCAAGTCAAAATTACAAACTCAACAAATAAACTAAGTAAACAAGCAAAATTACAATCTAAATCAAACACTTTCTTTACCACCGATCCAACTCTTCAGACAAGCATGCATGTGATCCTAAATTCAAATCTATAAAAATCATAGGGCATCCTTCGATCAAATTAAGAAATTTCATCCTAATTATAATTTTCAAGATCAATAATTTCATTAATTAGATGAAATTAGCTGTTTTATAAATACCGTGACGCTCTACATGTAGATTTTAAGTCGATATTTTAATAAAGCACAAATAAATCTAATAAAAAAATAAAACTACAAATCAAAACTCATAATTCAAACATAAAATTACCTAAAATTTCTATACACTGGATGCCCACACTATCAATACTTAAATTCAAGTTGTGGATCATGGATTGCTTCAATTTAATTTTGGTGCTAACAAAACCTAAAACCTATAATAAGAGTTTCAAATCATAAATATCTAAGAATTGACTCCGTGACAAGAATCTAATCTTCTATTAGTAAACAAAGTCGATGGATCTAAAGCTCTTAAACACATTCAAATTAATCAATTTTTTATCAAATTAAGTAAAAATCAAATCAATCTCATAACTCAAATAAAAGTCTTAAATACACTCAGATGTGCGCGACACTATCAATGTTTAAATTCAAGTGTCGAGATTGCTGCGCTTCTGCTATTTTGGGGGTTAACAAAACCTAAAAAATCTATAATAAGAGTTTCAAATCAAATAAATATAAGAAATTGACTGCCGTGAATCTAGATCTAATCCTCTATTAGCCTAAACAGCTGACAGATACTCTTAAATATATTCAAATTAATCAATTGCTCAAATCAAATTGACTCAAATTTAAAATCAATATAAAAAACTATTTAAATGAAATTCTATCATTAAAACTTAAATCAAACCCAATCTATCCACTTTCCGCAATTGTTTATCGGGGGTGAAAAATTATGAAAATTCTAAATACAAAGGAGTCAATGTCAAATCAAGTTGCTCTACTACGTTCCCTCAATAATCTCAAGAAGGACGCTACCTCGGTTCTTCCGATCAATTTGCCACAAGAGGCCACAGATGAAGCCTACACTGAAGTCCGACGGGTGATTTGGCACCCACTCCATTATATTAATGATCACGATCGTGATGCTTTAATGGCTCGCCTTTGAGTCATGAATCATAGAAGATACTGATAGAAAGAACAACCCTCTCTAAGATAGACTTAAGTCTCCTTAAACAAACACCACCCCAGTACAAGGATTGACGACGTAAATGTTCTTTAATTATTCTGTGGGTCGACCACCTCCTCTCACTAAGTAGATGGGACCACGCCTGCGATGATGGAATTATGGGATCTTGACGCACGCCATCATTTCACCCAACCATTGTAAAACGTAAATGATAATAATCTAAATTCTAAAACTCTACATGCCGCTACTATACACTACGATTAAACGAATGACAATTTTAATCGAAAGTTCACTTATTGAGATGTAATTAACTATGGCTACTATAAAATAACCAGATCTAAAGTCGCAAAAAAAGAGTAAATATCTAGTAGTATCTTACTATCTCATTCTGAAAATTTAAGACATTTAAAACACATCTTTCATTATGAAGCAATTTTTCCCACAATTGTATAAGTGCGTATGATTTGATGCTAACTACTTTTATTTTATGATATTCTGATAATAGTAGTGACTTTGTATTTATGAAATTGAAGAAATAGGAAATTTCTTTCAAATAAATCTTGGACATTTAATTGACTATTATAATCTTGACATGATGTGACCCGCCTTGATATGATGATTTATATTGGGCCGAGATGAGCACATCATCACTTATAAGAATGGATATAGTAAAATATAGATGATTTCTTTTTGATAAAAAAAGAAATTATTTATATTGTAATGATTGTAAGTTCATTTCAAATAAAATTGTAAGTACCCAATATCTACTATTAATTTTAGAATTTAAGATAAGGAGTTGAAAGATTATGATAAATCAAAAGTTGTATTATTAATAGACTTTGAACGCTAATAAAAAAATATTTTTAAGGGTAAGTATAAGATCTTAGAATTTGGGATGAAAAAAAGTTTTATGTACAAGAAATTGCAAAAAAAATGTGCTTAGAAAAGCAAAATGAAAAGCTCTTATTAGTAAAAATAGTTAGTGGTGGAACCAAGATGCACAAGAAATGATAAAAAGATAAAAAGGTTTATTTTGATTTAGATGTAAAAGCTTAGAGAGTAAAGATATAAAGTAGCTCCTAGGGAGTCTAAAAAATCAATATGTGATAAAAATAATTTAGTATTTAATGATTTATAGAATATATTGGATACTAAATAAGGCGAAAGATATATGTATTGTTAGTTCAAGTGAAGTGCATCAAGGATGAAGATCAAAAAGCATTTTTCTTAGAAGAGGCTATTCGACATAGATGAATGTGATATTTTGATAAATTTTATAATGATGGTTATGAGAATACGATTGACTTTATTGATCTTAATATCTTAAATGCAAATAATTAAATTTATTTTTATCGTTGTATTAGTAAAATCAAAGTTGGAGAGCCTTTAAAGAAAATGAAGATTTGATGATATTCTAATACAAGTGTGAAAATGCTTAGGAGGTCAAGAAATTTTATCTTGCTAATATTTTTAATAGTATTTTAAAACTAAAAAGATGTCTGATGAGTGGAGAAAGAGTTTATTAGTTTATATTTTTAAGAATAAATGTGATGCAAAAGATTGTGCAAATTATAGAGGAATTAAGTTAATGTGCACTGCATTAAATTTATTGGGGGGAGAGAGAGAGAGAGGCAGAGTAATTAAGCATAAGTTATGACGTGATAAAAAAGTTTCTTAAAATCAACTTGGTTTCATACCAAGTAGATCTACTATGGATGCTTTACATTTGTTGAGAGGTTTGATGGAGAAGTATAGAGAGAGTAAGAATGATCTACATACGATATTTATTGATTTAGATAAAAGCTTATTATAAAGTTCCAAGAGAAGTACTTTACAGAGTTATAGAAAAAAAAGATGTTAATATTGCATATATTCAAGTCATTAAGGATATGTATATTGGCCCTATTACTTGTGTTCAATACAAGGAGTTTTGACCAAGTATTTTCCTATTTTAGTTCGATTACATTAAAGACCCACTTTAAGCCCATATGTTTTTGCAGTTTTGGAAAATCTTTTTTTAATCATGCAAAATCAAATTAATTGTATTAACTCTCAAACTCAAGATTTTGAACAAAATGATTTTCACAATATTTTTATTTGAAAAGAAATACATATCTTAATTGATGATGATTTCTTCAAATTTATGAAAATAGGGTTTTCTTTCTTTCCTCAAATCTTTTTTCTTACTGTTTTTTTTTTCATTAATAAGAGATAACTAATATTTAATGATGATAAGTAGTTGTGAAATAGTCCTTAAATGTTTGATGAACTATTCTTTTGACTAATAGAATTTAAACATATAAATTGTTATTAAATTATAATTTGAGTAATAATTAATGTGGCCACATAACTTAATTAATTATTATTATTATTATTATTTTTGTTACGTTACTCTAACATGCCTTTCTAGAACCAAATGCAGCGTGCTGTATATTTAGTAACTTGTCTTAGTGGACAATTTATTTCTTAAATTTTGTGAGAATACTATGTGATAATTTTGTAAGCCTTATTCTTTTTTCATCTGACCATTAGATACAGTAAATGTATATTTTCCTTCGTAGTAAAAACGTAAAATTACTAGAAAAAACATTTATAGATGAATTTATTGGAATAAATCAAAATATTTAACTGCTATGCAGTTTTCAGGTAGACAAAATTACTGGTAGACACATTTGTTAACTTTTATATTGTTTCTTCTTTTGGGTGTGGAACTACTAATCAAGTATCATTCATATTTTACTACTTAATACGAAGCCCTTGAACTAGACTAATTTACAATATTATGATAGTTAATCATGCTTTAGTGTACTTACTATTAATTTGTGCGTCTCTTTTTTTTGCAGCTCAGCTTAAAGTTTCACTTGTATTTTCTATCATTTTTGGGGCCTATTTCATTTTGTTTGGTGCTTTGAATTCCGTTTGAGGCTCTCTTTCTGCTTTGCTTGCCAACTCAGAAGTCCTCTACTGTTTTCATGGTTCTGATGAAGAGGCGTTATATTGTAGATTACGTTGTTGTATTCCTCAGGAGAAGAGAAGGATGTTCAACCTCACTTGTTCTTTTATCATACGGCATGATTGTCCACATTCTGGTTTCTTTCCCCTTACATAATTTTTTCAAAAATTTACATTTACATAAGCACTTTATGAGCTTGTTTGCACTGCACGCGCCACATGCTGCAAGTGTTCTCGGATGAGCAGCATTTCTGCTCTCCCACTTGCTCCAAAAAGTACATCTCAGGTTTTGGCATGGCTTGAGAAGCTTAACTGCTTAGCAAGAAGACCTGGCTATCTTGCTAAATAATGACAGCTAGAGCTTCTGCAATTTAGAACTCAATATCTTTATAATTCTCCAGAATAAATGCTTTATCAGTTAAAAAAACTTTAGCAATCGTATAGAAATAATATGCTTAACTGTTTCAGGTGACTTCTCAATTGAAAATTAAGGTACTGACCTATTTTTCAAATGCAGTCATAAGGATGATATCGAATTTACCATAGTACAGGAGAGCATTAGAAGAAAATTGGAGGCATGTAATACTTACATTTGGAGTAAACTTCGCTATTGATTTTGATTTGTTTGAATATATCATTGCTTTAGCTACCAAAATTTACTGAAGATTTCATTTAATAACTCTAGTGCAGACCATATGCAATGACGTAACTTTTGATCCAAGTAAAGGATTACGAAGACTTCCCAGGGTACAGCATATATGTACTGAATTTTTTGGCAAGTTAAGCAGGGAAGGTGAAGAGGTTAGATTTGTACACTACACTTGAACTTTTAAACTTTATTCGTACAAAACCTAACCAGCTCAAATATTATAAGTAGAAATAAATCTAGTTGCAGATTGCAGAACATTTCAGTTGTATTTTGTTCTACTAAGATGTGTTTTTACAACCTTGCTTATCAATTTGAATTTACACCCTTTGAGTTAAAATGAGTTGGGTTTGTCACGACCTAGCTCGGAATTTTGGAATATTAAGACGAGAACGGACGGTTGGACGGATAAGAAAAAAATTTTAAACATATCTAATAGAATATGAAATATACAATATTTTTCAATCTTATAAGAACCACTATAAATTCAAATAATATTTAATAAATTTGTCTGCAAATATAAATTATCTATCAACTGTAGTCATATAAAATATATTCTAAAACATAAACTAACATAAGATCTATCTCAAGTTTCACGATCAGAAACATATTTCTCCCTTTTATCTTCCATTTAGTTAGGAAGGTTACCTAGAAAAAAATATAAAATAACTTACAAATGAATAATATTATCATTGGATAAATTATATTTTTACACTATAGTAAAATAAGATGAAAAAATTAATATGTATGACAGATCTATTATAAACATGAAAATTATGTAAAAAAGGTGTTTAAATAATCCAATATATAAGAGGTAGATGAAAATGAATATTTTTTAGAAATTTTATTTTCTAATTTATTAATTATTACAGTAGTCACCGTCTAAAAACTTTTTCAATAATGAAACTTTTCCAAAACCCATCCAAAGGACATGCAACCATTTCCATTTACCTTTACATGCACGGGTATATTGCGTCCCTAGCCAGTACCATAAGGGGGTGATCTCCATTTTCAGACATATACATTTATAACATAAAATTTATAAAGCTATTCATATTTGCTCAAGCCAGAAAATTAGTTAATTCTGTACAATAATATAAGTAACAATATGATCTAATATTCAGATTGTTCATTTAATATGGAGATGATAAGAAAATATATTATAATTTGAAATACGGAGACAATTTGAAATACAAAGAAAATTTATAACTATGTATTAATGCATTCCATGACATAAAAAATAAGTAAATTTTTATCATAAATGTAAGAACATAATTATTCACTTTATGTGAAGCTTATTCTTGAATCACCTTCCCTTTAAAATTATTTTTTTTTATTTTGGGTACCTATAGAATAAATATATTGATTTGATCAATATTTGAAATCAAATTATTTTACTTTATTCATTTTCTTGTCTATGATCTTAGTATATCTTGTTATTTAATGCCCACATTTATCAAAATTTTGTTGTTTAATTGCCAAACCAAGTTAAATTTGTAATTAATAATAATATTGATTATCATATTTAGTTGATTTAACTATTAGTTTATTCAACATTCACAACATCTTCTATTTTTTAAAAGTAATACCTACTCTTCCCATTTTAATTTAAATTAAAGATTTTTCATAATTCTTTTTATTTAACATTTACTCCGTTTAATATAATGATATTTATACATATATAAATCATATAATATTCTCTAAATCCTAGTATTTTTCTATAAAAAAATATTAGATATTAAAGTAATTTAATATAAATAATTTAATTTACTTTTATTTAATATTATCATTCCTCTTAGAATGATTCATAATTAATTAATGATATTATAAATTAGCATAAGTTTAAGGTTTTATTTATTTTATAATTATGATTCTATGATAATTTAATTGAAAATATAGTTGGTATTGTGCATAAATCAAATTACTCGTTGTTCTGCATATTCATAAATTTTTTTATAATATTTAATATGAGTAAATATATATCATATAAGATTTAAAATTATAAAATTATATCAATAAATTTGAAAAATTTGTCTATCACTTTTGAATCTTTAATTTTCGCATCAATTTCTGTTAATTTTAATAGTCATTATTTAGGATTGAATGAAAATTTCATAATTTATAATGAATCTAAAATCGAAGAATCAAAACTTTAGATTTAGAAATTTCTAAACCCTTACCTTATTAACTCTTCTCGGTTTGCCCTAAGACCCAAAAGCTCGTCGCTTGTCCAATGTCACGCACGCATCCGACTCCCCTTCCTCCTGCCGCTCGCTCCCGTTCGCATGCACACTCGGCTTGCCCTAGCGCCTTCTTCCTCGATCGCACACCTACGGGAGACTATAGGCTAGCGGCATCGACGGTGGCTCGTGACGGTTCGGCATCAGCGGCGGTGAAGCCATCTCGCTCGACTAGGGCACGCGCGCAAGGTAGAGTCTTCCCTTCTCTTTCTCTCTCTCTCTCGTGTTGGAAGTGCCCTGCCCCCCCGCTTCTTCGATTCATCTACTCTCGGCCAACCGTTGCGTAGGTTTGGAATAATAATAATAATAAATAATAATAATAATAATTATCAAAAATACCACCTAAATCTTTTTACTTAAATACCACCTAAATCTTTGTTATTACATCAAAAATACCACCCTTGTTACTTTTTTCAAGTGAAATGCACCTTTTTGTGTATAAGGAAATTGCTAGTTTTATAAATATTAAAGTTTGGATGTGAAATATGTAAATGCATAAGAATTGCGTGGTATGTATGTTAATTTCCCTAATTATTATTATTATTATTATTATTTCCGGTTATTACAGGGTTCCACCATCATTTTTAAATTTAATAGATAATTATCAAATGTCATGCAGTATTTTGCCAATTTCTATATACTTCTATCTTATCAAACTTTTTAGCGTTTGTTTTTCAGCTTTTATTATCTTCACAAAATTTTCTTATTTTACAGTTTGACATCCTAGCTTCCCTGCACCCAAGTCCTGCAGTTTGTGGAATGCCTTCAGAAAAGGCTCGCCGATTTATAGAAGAACATGGTACATGCATGTTAACTAGGTTTCCTCTATATTTTCATGGGAACATGCAGATTGTATTGTTCAATGTGCTCTTCCACGACATTTTGTCTAAAATTGTTGGTTATGTACACAAATTCCAGACTCTCATTAGACCTTGTAGTGTACTTGTGCACTAAATTTAATTTTAATTATTGCATAGTTGTTGATAGTTGTTGATTGCACAAATATGTTCGATATGTTAGTCTATCTTTTTTATGGTTAATACTGTTGTTGATGCCCAGCACATCACATGTTGAAAAAGAGATTTTACACAACTCAAAACCATTTTGGTTCTCTAATGCTACAAAATAGATGGCTAGATGTGAATATCAAAATTAATGTTCATACCATTTTCTAAATCAGATTAAGCAAAAAGATTACTTTAATTGTTAACCAAACTAGCATTTATTAGATGTGGAAACATAAAACATCACATTCTATATCTACGATACATGAACATGAATGTATAACTAGGGGTATACCTCTCACAAAGAAAACTTGTCTAATGAAGTCAAGCTCAGACCACATAGACTTGTTCAAAGGAGATGAGCTCGAATTATCTACTCAACTCACCCGAACATTAGCTACTTGCAACTTGCCAACTCACCGACTCGAATAGGGATAGCTTGGTAGTCGATAAACTGATCATTTCTAGCACCATGACAAGGGAATTCTCTACTTGCTAAAATGATTGGACCAGGTAACTCCTGGACTCGACTAATAGGCCAGATGAGTGACCTCCACAAGGCAACTTTCCAGGGATTCTGAACTGGTGCAAACCAGAGATGCTGCACTCTCCCCAACTTTTGACATGGGCAAGTGACCTCAAATGAGGGCCATGCCACTTAACGACCATTTTACAACTACATTACAAGGATGCACATGTGTCCATATATTATTCATCCCTGGAGTTTGTATTTTTCTTTTATTTATTTTTGAGTTTTCTCTAGTCATGTATATAACATTTTGACCTTATAAAAGATAGTTCAAGAGGCATTCTTAGCCAATTCTGGATAGATTCCGACCTTTAGACCTCCAATCTTTTTATTAGATTTTCCACTTCAATGTACCTTTCAGGCTATTATTGTTTTTTCTGTTATTCTTGTACTTTATTGAATTTCTCAAGGACTTAAAAAACTTTACATTCTATTCTTTTATTGCACTCTCCGCACCTCTACCTGCCATTACTCTTCTTGGCTCTCTCTTACTTCTCGTTGCAAGATTTGTAGTAAGGTCTTGTGTTGTTTCATGGATAGATTTGAATTCAACATTGCACAAGGGGACAAACACAAATCACAACTATTTTTGAAAACTATGAGACATAGATATGAAATGTGCATCATGTTCTCTTTCTTTCTCCTTCTATCTTTGCAGATAACGAAAGAAAAATTAATTTCTTTCTAAGTAAAATATATTTTTACCAAATCTGAAAAGCAATAGGAAAATCAGTTTTTCTCTATTTATTAATACTCTAATGAGGAGCTACAGATACTTTTCATGTTTTACAAAGAATCTCAGCATATACGTGTTATATACCCGTAAAGGCATGAAACAGCCAATGAATAGTGTTGTTTTTTATTTCGTTTTTTTTTTTGAATAATAACAGAGATAAGTATTAGGAAGGAAGAAAGAAGTTTTTTGAACTTAAGAACACCAGAGATTAAATCAAGATAAATTTTACTTCTTTGAATTGAGAACATACATTTAAAGGCTGTAAGCTAACTAACCACTTAGATAAGACCCTACAAATATGCCACAGTTCATCACATTAAAAACATAATGTAAATTACTTTCTAAAAATTAGTAAACAAACTTTGTAAAGAAATAGAAAAGAAAAAAACAGAAATGTAGCAGTAGCTCTAAATGCATTCAGCTAAAACTCCTCCTTGCTTTAGAGATTGTAAACTCCAAGTTTCACTTTTTGTAACTCGAATTTACTAGCTGGTAAGGGTATAATAATGATATTAGTTATTTGCTCTTCTGTTTAGCAATAAACAAGAGTTACAACACTGTCCTTCTGCACTTCCTTTAAGAAAACACAACTTGATATTGAAATGTTTAGCTTTCCCGTGAAACACTGGGTTATGAGAATCTATTGTATTTTGATTAACAACAAAGATCTTTGTGTCTTATTTTTATTCAAGATGAAGATCACTCAATATCTTCCTCAATCATAAAGTTTTATTTACAGCAACAGTAGCAGCAATAAACTCTACTTCAGCAATAAGATTGAGGTACTATTTCTTGCTTTTTTGAATTCCATGAAAAAAACTTCTTGTCATATCCAAATTTATCTATGGAGTGACGTAGAGCCTTTTTTTAGGCACACGAAGAGTAGGGCTAGATCAGATGAGACAAAGTGAATAGAAAATAGAATAAGAAAAAGCCAGAAATATAAGAAATTTTACTATGTCAGAGGATAGAAGTACAATCAGGGGGGTCAAAGTACAAGAATCTCTTCCTCTTCCTCTTCCTCTCTGAGGAAAATTCCTAAAAGAAAAAAAATGATCCTGTCTCCTTGAGAGTTTCATTTTGTATAAGATCAGGAAGCAGTTGCATAAGTACACATCAGCTATGTCAATTATATAAGAAGGGATTCTCCCACGATCTGGAGAGTGGGCGAGTAATATATGCTGAATGATGAGTTCCCAGGTGTGGTTACTAATGCCAGTGGGGCGAGTTGCATGCTGTGAGTGCGTGGCTGCATAGTCACCTATATGTGGGCGATTCTTCATATATAAGGCAAGTCACTTGATGTTGGTCGCTTGGTTGAGATGGTCTTTCTTTATGCTCGTCTGCTTAGAGGGAATCCTTATAAGCAAGTGGATTACTTATTCGAATTATGCTTCTTATTGTTGGATGCTCCTGCGTCGATCTCTTTCTTCTTATGAGTACTCGTTGAGTCTATATGTATTTCATGAGTATATATTTAGCTCTCCAATTCTTTTGCTCTTTGTGGAGGCAATTGGCAAAAAGGGCATAAAAATAAAAGCAAATGTTAATTATTAGCATTTAATTCATTAAATTTTGGCCATAAAGTTTTTTTTGATATTTTTGTCACATCACTTATGATTTGACCATTTCTTTTTGAGTTTTTTTTTGCACTTCAAGCTATAAAAAGGATCCAAGCTTTAGAATTTATTCTCTTCTCTACGATCTTTGTGGAGTACATCTCATGTTTTTCTTGTCATTTTCTTTTACTAGTACGACAAACACTCACCATGGATTCCAAAAGACATCCCTGTGTTATAGATCCCATTGAGCTTTGGTCTAGTCTACAAAGAAAAAAAGCCAAGAAGGCGGCTTCGTTGATCATTGCAATGCCTTCTATCGAGGCGAGTTTATTGACATCGGTGACATAAGTTGTGATTGGAACTACCACGCCTGCCAAATATAGTGGTAAAGACTTGCGAGTAGAAACAACTATTCGCAGTATAGTGGAGGGGAGTGCTATTGTAGAATTGGTGGATCCTCCCCCTATTCAGAACATAGAGATGGTGTCGAGTGTTCAAAGGGAAAAAGGAAGATGATCTCTGTTTCACTCAGTGGAGGAAAGTCTTGATGAGTAGGTTGGTGAGAATCCCTTCTCAACAAAGGGTAGCGAGATCCTGTCCCACCATGGTATGAATTTCACCATTGCAACCTTGCTATTTTTGTACAATCTTACACAATCTTTTCATTGTTGCAGCTTAGTGTATCAAGTATTTGTGAATCCGTAGAGGGAGATGATAATTAGTCACTGACTCCCATAGACATTCTTTTGGAATCTCTAGATAAATATGAGATGAGTATTCATCTCACAGTAAGCCAATTGTTCAGACATCATCCAAATAACGAGAAAGTTTATTTGCTTCAATAGTGGCTTCCTTTCTCAAGGATGATGCCTTTGACCAAATGTCTTGTAATGATATTACTTCTTGTCGTAGAGGAGCAACTTCAGTGGAAAAGATTTATGTTATTGCCATCCTTCAAGCAACTTAGCAAAGTGGCAATTCCATAGTTTCAAGTTTTTCTTTGGGAGTGGATGTTTCTCTGCCAGCGAAGGATTCAACAACCCTAGCTCTTTCAATCACTGGAGTGACTTGCTTTACTTCAGTGGTTATCCATGAGATGATAGCAAGTTTCCCTTCATTGACTCATCGCGAGAGTGGTGAGTCAGAGAGGAAGGAGTCCTTCCTCCCAGGAGAATGTCATGTTATGGGGGAGCCCTAACTATCTGCACCTTTTTAGCTTGTTTCTTTGTAAAGGCGAGTAACTCTTCTTGAAGAAGGAACAAATTCAGTACGATAGCCAATGGTCGATTCGCAGAAGAACCTGGAGACTATGGAAGCCGAGTTGCAGAGGAAGCTGGCAGTGATGGATGTCGAGTTGATTTCACTTCTTTGTTGTGACAAGTTGAGTGGATCTTCTCTCTTCATCGTAGTTGCAAATTTCATGTTTGACTACTTGTTTAACGGTGTAGTGCTCGTCGCTAAGTGACATTCGGATCCTATAGTTAGGCAATTCAAAAACTAATGTATGAAAAGGGATTATGGCAAGTATATGTAATCTTACTATTATAGTAATACAAAAAATCATTTTTATTTTTACTGTCTTTTATTTCGTGCCAAATTCCATTAACTCTTTATTTGATTGCGAGTAAATTTGTTAAAAGTTTTATCGTGATTTGCATCACTTGAGATTTCCGTGAGATTTAGTAATGATGCCTTCATTAGATACTTGATGTGATGCTCGTGTTTAAGAAAGATGGGGAAGATGAAGGCGAGCTTGTACCTGTTGAGGGTATTCTTGAGAAGTCGACTGAGGTGGCGAGTGTGGTGGAGCTGAGTTCTACTCCTAAAAGTCTAGGAAAACGCCAGTAAGCGTCACTCCTCGACAAGGAGTCTGTAGATAATCCTCGCCCTGTTTATCCCCATGACAATTATACTTTGAATATGTCTAATTTGACAAGTCAGACTTTTAGGTTTGGACATCCAGTCTTCTTGATGGAGCTTGACATATGCCTTGAAGGGCTTCCTAGGGGGTGACTCCATTATGCAGCCATGATTGCTCGAGGGATGCTGTGGTAGTCGACCTAAGAACTCAATAGGGAGTTTGCTTACAGAATAAGATCTCTTGCAGTCACCAAATCGGAGTGAGACTCAACGATGGACCAGCTTTAGAGTGCTAAGTGTAGGCTGATCGAACTTCAAGAGGAGGCAAAGTGACAAGAGGAGGATAATGATTGAGCAGTTATGAAATTAACTCACATCTTTAACATTAATAAAAAATTGGCGGTGGAGCTTTCTCGGCACACTGAAGAGTTGCAGCGGAAGGAAGCTGAGTTGTCTGACTTCCACAACTCTAATGAGTGCAAGAGTTTGTTGCAATAGAAGTTTAAGGAAGGACCTAAGTTTGTCATCAACAAGTTGGTGAAACATTGCTAATTGGATGCCAAATTCTTAGACTTTGATAATGTGATCGCTCTGTCGTAGTCGGACACCAAGAAGGGTGACTAGCATGGGAGCACTAGCTAGTCTTTTTTGCACATGTAAACTTTTTTTTGTTTTTGTGAGTTATGAGAGTAATTGTACATTTAAATGTTTTTTACTTGTTACTCATTTTTGTACTTAAACAATTTTCTTATTGAAAAAAGTCTATGCATATTATTGATTTGCTCATAAATATACTTACTTTATAAATGCACTTGTTGAATGAATATACCCATTAAATGAATATATTCGTTGAATGTACTCATTGAATGAAAATTGTTTTAAGTAATCACTTTATATTTTAAGAGAATACTAATTTAGCGACCACAAAGTGTCAGGCTAAGGTTTTTTAGTTGCCAATCATAGTGTTAGTCTTACTTTTTAGTCACCAATCACACGGAGTGTTGGTCTTATACTTTAGTCGCCAACAACACATGATGTTAGTTTTTTATTTATAATTGCCAACCACATGAACTCTTATCTTACACTTTAGTCACTAATCACATGGAGTGATGCTTCAATCCATAATTCTTCAAGTAGTTTTTATGGCTTATGCATTTAACTTTTCCCATTCAACAATTTCTTGATCTAACTGTGCAGTCACCATAACTCTCTAATTGTGTAATTCATACTCGATCAATAACACAACTTTTGTTCCATGTGAAAAGGCGAAGGTGTCTGTCTACTAGCTGATGATGCGGTCATCTTAAGGGCTCAAAGTATGATAGGATATCCATCTACTTAGCTCTGACACCTTCGACTATCTTTTTCAGCAAATTAAGGATTTGTTTATTTGCCGCTTCCACTTGGCCATTAGTTTGCGAGTGATATATTGAAGCGTGTTTGAGGAAAATTCATTGCAATTCATAGAATTCTTTTAGTCTCTTGTCGGCGAATTGTGGATTGTTGTCTGTAATGATCATTATGAGTGGTTCATACTTGTAAATAATGTCAGTCCATATAAAGTTTTGAATTACATGAGTAGTTATCTTGACGAGTAGCATGACTTCAATCTACTTGTTGAAGTAGTCAATCATGACGAGTATAAATTTTCTTTGACTGCTGACAATTGGCATGAGACCTATAAGGTCCATTCCCCATGTTGTAGGGCCAAAGACTAGTAATGAATTGTAGAGGTTCTGGTACAAATTTCTAATATTAATCGCATCTCTTAGCAAAACCCTCAATGTTCTTTATTAGTGTTAGCCAAAAGTATCCTTGTCACAGGATTCGATGTGCGAGTGTTCTTTCTTTGGAATGACTTCCACACTTACCTGAATGTACTTCACTAAGTATCTTATTTTATTCATTTTGTTTTACAGACCTTAAGTATAATGAAGTATTCGATCTTCGAAATAATTTGTCGCTGATTAGTAGATACTGGGTAGCTTTAATTTTATATCTTCTTGGGTCTTTGATTTTTCTTCTAGCTCCCTAGTTTGCAAGTACTTCTTGATGTGATCGATCCAACAAGGAGAGTTTTTATTATCAATTTGCATGGACTCATTTTCTTCTACATTTGAATGAGTGAGTTAGAGGACACACTATTTTCCAAGTTCATTTGCTTTTGATTGTAGATTGGCGAGCTGATTCTCGTCTCTAGGACTTGTTTAATCTTGAAGTATTTCAGCCTTCCAATTTCTATTTATTAGTGTTCCAATTTGATCAATATTCAAAAGTGTTTAAAATTAAGTAGTTTGTATAACACACAACACCTCCTTATTTATCCTAATTAATGCGCACTCTTTCTAAATTAATTTGATTTAAGAATTTCCTTAAAATAAAAAAGTTTTGTTATAAAATTTGGTTTAAATGTAAAAATTTAGAGAATTGAGAAAGATATAAAGTGGCACATTTAGATTTCAAGAAAGCAATATGTGGTGCAAAAAATTTAGTTTTTAGTAATTTATACAAAATATTGGATACTAAAGAGAGTAAAAGATGTATGTATAAGTTAGCCAAGTAAGAGATAGGAGATGTTAAAATTTAGTTCAAGTGGTGTATTAAGGATGAAAATCATAAAGTGTTTTTCTTAGAAGAGTATATTGAACATAGGTGGATGAGATATTTTGATAAACTTTTCAATAATAGTTGTGAGAATACAATTGTCTTTAGCAATTTTAGTATCTTAAACAAAAATAAAGAATTTTTTTTCTATCGCCGTATCAATAAAATTGAAGTTGGAAAGGCTTTAAAGAAATTAAAGTATGGAAAAGCAGTAGGTCTCGATATTTCAATAGAAATGTGAAAATGCTTAGGAGATCAAAGAGTTTCTTGGCTTATTAATCTTTTTAACATTATTTTAAAGACTAAAATGATGTCAGATGAGTGGAGAAAGAGTTTGTTAATTTTTATTTTTAAGAATAAAGTTGATGCACAATAGTGTAAAAATTATAGAAGAATTAAGCTAATGTGCCATACATTAAAAATATGAGAGTAATTGAGCATAGGTTATGATGTGATACAAAAGTTTTTTAAAATCAGTTTGGTTTCATGTCGAGTAGATCTACTATGGGTGTTATACATTTGTTGAAAGCTTTGATGGAGAAGTATAGAGAAAGTAAGGAGGATCTACATATGATTTATGTTGATTTAGAGAAAGCATATGATAAAGTTCCAAGAGAAGTGTTGTTGAGAGTTCTAGAAAAGAAAGGAGTTAATAGTGGCTATATTCAAGTCATTAAGGATATGCATACTAGAGCTTGTGTTCAAACACAAGTAAGATTGATCAAATATTTTCTTATTTCAGTTAGATTAAATCAAAGATTACATCAAAGATTGGCTTTAAGCCTGTACCTCTTATGGATGTTCTTACTAGGCATTTACAGGAGGATGTACTTTGGTGTATGTTTTTTGTTGATGATATTCTTCTTGTTGGTAAGACTAGAGAAGGAGTTCAACAGAAACTTGAATTATGGAGATCAACCTTAGAGTCTAAAGGTTTTTGTTTAAGTAGATCTAAAACTGAATATATGGAGTGTAACTTTAGGTATAGAAGATCTAATGGTAGGGTTGTGACATGGGGTGATCAAGTCATTAAAATGAGAGATGGTTGAAGTAGAGGAATGCATCTAGCCTGTTGTGTGATAGAAAAGTATTGTTTAGTCTTTTATGAGATGGTGGTAAGACCTGCATTGATTTATGGCGTAGAATGTTAGCTAGTAAAAGAGAAGCATAAAATTAAGTTAGGTACAGATAAGGATGAGTTTTTACTCTTAGGGATAAAATGCGAAATGAATATGTACATGATAAGGTTGGAGTAGCTCCAGTGATAGATAAGATTAGAGAGAGTCGCTTTAGATGGTTTAGCCCCATAAAGCGTCAGTTGTTCGATGACCTAGTTAAGAGAGTAGATGTATTAGATGCACATTATGTTAAGAAATGTAAAGGTAGACCTAAAAAGACTTGGTTATGATGTATAAAAAATGATCATAGTTTATTAGAATTAAATGAGAATTTGATAGTTAATAACACACAATGGAGAAAAAAGATTCATGTAGCTGCCCCAACATAGTGAGATAAAGGCTCGTTGTTGTTGTATTGTAAGCAAGTATTTTTATAGTGACTCATCCCTCACTTCATACTCTCCATTGATGTAGTTCACCATAGGCTGTGAATATGAAAGAGCCATGATATACCTGACACTTTATCCCTTGAGCAAATCGCAATCCAGCTAGTAATGCTTCATACTTGATTGATTATTGATTACTTGAAATTTAAACCTCAAAGATTGAGTAACAGTGATTATTGTTAGGCTCTTCTGTATGATGTCTGCTCCCATTCCTTGCTCTCCTAAAGAGTTATGTATGTATAGGTGCCATAAGGGTTTCAGATTGACAAGGACATTATTTGAGTTGTTAAAATTTTTACGAAAATCGACAAGCTCTTTTACCTTAATCATTGTCTGGGATGAGTACAATATTTAAATTTGCTCAACTCCACTAATCATTTCAATAATCTTCCTGAATGATCTAGCTTGGTAAGTACTAACTTAAATGGATGGTCAGTAATAACTTGAATTGAATGGGCTTGGAAATACGGTCGAAGTCACCGGGTGAATATGATAAGCGTGAGCTTGCATTTTTCTAAATAGAATAACGCAACTCAACACCTCTTAGTGACTTGCTCACACAGTAAACTAGCTATTATTTTCTCCTTCTCCTTTGGTTAGAATCGAGCTTACAAAATCTTCTCTAACTCTTAAATATAATAATAGTACCTCGCCTTCCTTTGGAATTCGCAATAAAGGCGGTGAGACGAGTAGGATTTTGAGGTCATTGAAAGCGCTTTATCACATTTCTAATATTCGCTCAAATTTTTTTGCACTCCTCAACACTTTGAAAAATGTCAAACAATGTTTGCCTGGCTTGGAAATGAATTTGTTCAATTCAGGGACTCACACAGTGAGTCGTTGTACCTATTTGATCGATCTCGGTGATGACATGTTTAGTATTGACTTGACTTTAACTAGATTTATCTTTATGCCTTCGAGAGTGATAAAAAATCCTAAGAACTTGCTTAATCCAGCATTGAATGTGCATTTCAAGAAATTGAGGTGCATATTATACTTCTTTAAAGTAGCAAATATCTCTTTCAAATATTTTATGTATTGTTCGGGCAAGACGTCCACGTTGACCTCTTCATTTCTCTTTTTTTGTTTTTTGAACACTTGGTTTATCATCCTCTGGTAAGTAGCTCCCGCATTCTTTAGCCTAATGGACATGACTTAGTATAGCTCTTCTCTTGTGGTGAATGCTATTTTTTCTAAGTCGACGAGATGCATTTAGATTTGATGGGATTCTAAGAAGGCATTCAGCATCACTAGGTAACCCACTGTTAAGTCGAAGAGTGTATCTATTTTAGGAAGTGGGTATCCATCCTTGGTACAAGTCAAGTTCAAATTAGTGAAGTCCACGCACATTCTTTACTTGTCATTGGACAATTGTACCATGACTACATTGGAATTCCACTATAGGTATTGGATTTCTTGGATGAAGTCAACTTCACGTAGCTTGGCAATTTATTCTTTAATTGGTTTGGCAAGCAAAGCTGTCATTTTCGTCATCTTATGTTTAATGGGAGTAGTATTTGTCTGTTCTCCTATAATGATTTCCTCCTTTTTCACCTGATAGGGCTCATCATCAATGCTCGACATCTTAGATAATTCCTTTCTGTGATGTCGAATTTGATGAGTCATAGAATTAAATGACCCTTCACTCTCCCTGACCATTGGATTTTCATTCTTCACTCTTTCCACGACTGTCTAGATTATGCAAGTGATCATGTCCTCCATATCCTTTAGATCTTATTGTATAACAAATTGTTTTGTATTGACCCCATTCCTGTCAAGTTATCTTATGTTAATGGGCCTACCTCATTAAGTACTTGTTTTCTTGTCATCGACATCAACCACGCTCATCGTACCTAAAAAGATATTGAATCTAAATTTATTCGTGGAATAATACAAGACTTTTCTTTAGGCACATGGAGAGTAGGGCTATATCAAGTGAGACAAAGTGAATAGAAAATAAAATAAAAAAATATCAAAAAAATGAGAAATTTCACTATGTCAAGAATAGAAGTATAATTGAGGGGTTAGAGTTCAAGAATCTCTCTCCCTCTCCCTCTTTGAGAAAAAGTCCTAAAGAAAAAAGTCCCCATCTCCTTAAGAATCTTCCTTTTATAAGGACCAGGAGTCGACTACATAGTAAAGTACATATCAGCTATGTCTATTACATAATAAAGAACTCTCTCACGATCTAGAGAGTGGGCGAGTAATATATGCCGAGCGACGAGTTCCTAGGTGTGTTTGGTAATGCTAGTGGGACGAGTTGCATGATGTGAGTACTTGGTTGCATAGTCGCCCGTATATGGGAGTCTTCATATATGAGGCGAGTCGCTTGGTTGAGATGGTCTTTCTTCATGTTTGCCTGCTTAGAGTGAATCCTTATAGGCCAGTGGATTACTTGAATTCTACTTCTCAATATTGGATGCTCCTATATTAATCTCTTGTTGCTTATGAGTATTTGCTAAGTCCATGTGTATTCCATGGATATACACTCCTAATTCAAAGCTAAAGTAGTACCTTCTGAGGTACTTTTCATATCATCAATAGATCTTGCCCAGTCAATGTCACAAAAAAAAATAATAATAATCAACGACTTGAACTATTTCTTTTATTGAACTTAATGCTGAATTAAATTGTGTCTTTGATATATCTAACTACCCTCTTAGTAACCTTCAATTCTATTTCACTTACACAATGCATAAATGAAGACAAAATATTCACAACAGTAATGAGTCTAGTCTTGTTGTTGTACAATACATCAGACACCTAATCAAACTTCTACTAGAATGTGTCTCATCCACTTTTCAATTCTATCCTCAATGCACAAATTTTCTTTTTGATTCATAGGAGTGCTGATTGACTTGCAATCTTTCATATGAAACTTCTTGAGAATTTCTTTTACATCTTTTGACAAAGGAAAAGCTCTCATATTCCCGACATAGTGGAATTTCACATATTTATGATTTTTTCTTATTTTGTTTTCTATTGATTTTGTCTCACTTATATAGCCTTACTCTTCATATGCCTAAAGAAAAGTCTTATATTACTTCACGGACAAATTTGGATTTAACATCCTTTTAGGTCTTCCATATGAAACTTCTTGAGAATTTCTTTTATATTTTTTGACAAATGAAAACTTCTCATATCCCTGACATAGTGGAATTTCTCATATTTTTTATTTTTTTTCTTATTTTGTTTTATATTCACTTTATCTCACTTATATAGCATTATTCTCCGTATGTCTAAAGAAAAGTCTGTTATTCCATGGATAAATTTAGATTTAACATCTTTTTAGGTATGGTGAGAATCTCACTTTTTATAGGACTAGAAGGTGGTTACATAGTAAAGTACATATCGGTTATGTCGATTATATAATAAAGGACTCTCCCACGATCTAAAGAGTGGCCGAATAATATATGTCGACTAACAAGTTCTCAAGTGTGATTGCTAATGCCAATGGGTGAGTTGCATGATGTGAGAGCTTGGTTGCAGCATCTCTTGTATGTGGGCGAATCTTCATATATGAGGCGAATCACTTGATGTTTGGCATTTGGCTAAGATGGTCTTTTTTCATGCTCGCCTGCTTAGAGCGAAACCTTATAGGCAAGTGGATTACTTATTCGATTTCTGCGTCTCAATGCTGATGCTCTTGTATCAATCTCTTGTTGCTTATGAGTACTTGCTGAGTCCATGTGTATTCTATGGATATACACTCTTGATCCAAAACTAAAACAATACACCCTGATGTACTTTTCATATCATCAATAGATCCTGCCCAGTCATTGTCACAAAAAAAAATAAAGAAACCAAATAATTTGAACTCTTTCTTTTATTGAACTTAATGTTGAAATTGATTTTGCCTTTGATGTATCTAACTATCCTCTTAGCAGCCTTCAATTGTATTTCACTTGCATAATGCATAAATCAAGACAAAATATTCACAACAGTAATGCGTCTGGTCTTGTTGTTGCACGATACATCAAACACCCAATCAAGCTTCTAAAATGTGTCTCATCCACTTTTTCAATTCTATCCTCAATGCACAAATTTTCTTTTTGTTTCATAGGAGTGCTCATTGACATATAATCTTCCATATGAAACTTCTTGAGAATTTCTTTTATATACTTCATTTTTACCTTAATCTCCATTCCAAAAATACCATTCCAAGAAAATAAGTCATCAGTTCAAGATTAGTCATTTCAATTACTTTCATCATTTTTAGCTTAATTCATTAATCCAAATTTCATTATTTCCATTTACCAAAGATCATCAACATAAAGGAAAATAACAAGAACTTGGATTCAATTTCAAAGAAAAAAAAATCAAAAATGCTAAGGAGTTATTTAGGATCACTTTTATTTTTTATTTATATTTTATTTTATTCATATTTTGATTTTAAATAAAACATATTTGATGGTAATAGTTATTTTTAAAAGCACAAAAAACTCTCAAAAGATATTTTGAATATATTTAAAAATACTGTGATTTATTTTTAATAAAATAAAAACATAAAAATTACATCAAAGTATATTTAAATATATATATATATATACAAATGATTCCATATAAACCTAAATAAACTGCATTTGTTTTCTTGTCATGTTCTGCTGTGTCAGACATAAATTTTGGAGAAAAAAAATTCTATTCTTTTTAATATTAGGCCTGCCTTTTGTTGCATTTGACAAATGTTAGTATCATGTACCAACCATGTATGCGTCTAATGCTTTCCAACAAATACCTATACTTTTTTAATTTGTAATGACTGAATTTATTCTATATGAATGTGGACATGATAGGGAACGGATATATGACACATTATTATTAATCTATTTAAAACATTGACATATATTAACCCAGATATTTTAACAATACATACACACCAATGGCCTCATCGATGACAAATCATGTACTGCAGTGGTATTAAATTTTTGTTAGTGTAAAATCACGAATTAAATTAGAATTTGACACATAATAGACACAATGGAGACGAAGGATTCATGTAGCCGACCCCACTTAGGGATAAAGGCTTGTTGTTGTTGTTGTTGTTGTTGTAAAACCACGAATGCTGGTGGAATGGGAGAACACACAGGGGAGAAGGCCTTATGAGGAATTTGAGAACAAAATTAGGAACTATGTTTTCTTTTGAGATTGAGGTTTGACTTTAACTATTGCCAGTTAGGTTATCATATATATATGTTGGTCAACCACCAAATGCCTGACATAGGTGTTTTTTTTTTATAATCAAGCTCATGGATGGCAAATTAGATATATAGCACACATCGTATTTTGCACGTGTCAGACATTACATACTTTAAATTTATGAATCCTAGTCCACAACATATAATTATATAGAAATGTCCTTAACAAGGTTTTGTGCCTAACAGAATACCATCTGTTATCCACAATGATGAAAATTTTGTGGTTATTTTTCAGAAAAGTTTGATCGAGGAATGTACGCTGGACCTGTTGGCTGGTTTGGAGAAAGTGAAAGTGAGTTTGCGGTTGGAATCAGATCTGCTCTTGTTGGGCAGGTAATTTCAGCATTTATGTTTCTTTTTTACCGTTGCATTTTAAATTTACCTTACACTTTATTCTGGTTCTGCATTAATATGCTCTGGCTATCAGTCCATTGCCCATCAATGCTCACCTCCTATGTATGTCATCTCAGCTTCGATCTCATTCTCAAATTCAATGTAATTTACAAGTTCTGCAGACGTCGGCAACATGCACTGTAGTTTCATTATAGACTTGAATTCCAGGAACTGATTAGTTCTGTGTGCTCTTAAAAGCCTGAACAAGGTGTTGAGGAACATTTGTACCTCAAACGTTTCTGCTTTTCATTATACATCAGAATACATGATTAGTAGCTTAATTCCAAGTATAAACATACTTTAATATTAAGAACTTCTTTTCTTTTATGCTAACAAATTGATTGAATTTTTATTCACCCGCCTGAAAATTAGGACATGAACACATTGGTTTATGCTGGTGCTGGGATTGTAGAAGGAACCATTCCATCCTTAGAATGGAAAGAAGTTGATTTGAAGATGTCCCAGGTCCTTTTCTCTTTTGCTCTCGTGTCTCCTTTTCAGCTTTTTTCATAATGATCTTAAATTGTTTGGTTTTAATCTTCCTCAGTTCACCAAAGTATTGCACCATCACGAGCGGTAGGCATGTCTGAAGGAAATCAAGAATGCAGGTACTGTGGCAAGCGGCGATTAGTGATTTCTACATTGTCGATCATGTTTGTTTAAGTAACTGTACCCAAGTTACACCATCTATTTCCTGGGCATGACAACAGCAACTATTATTATTGTCAGGGCAGAGAGTGATCAAGCGTTTTGTGCTCCTCAAATCCTACGTTTTGACACGGGAAAATCTAAACTATTGTAAATATTATATTCATACATGAGAAAGTTATTAATTATGATTTAATAAAATATTGTTTTCTTAAATAATATTTAAATTATTATACTAGAACGAAAATTACTAACTTAAGATTTTTTTTTTAAAGAACTCTTTTCATTAAATATTTCTTAAAGTTATTTATATCAAACTAATACATATAACTATATTAAAATTCCTCAATCTATCACTTCATTATAGCTCAATCTCTTTAACCTTAATTCGGCAGCTTTCATATGAATCCTAAATATTCGCATATATAACCTGATTTATTGGAACTAAACTTATTATAATTGCTTTTACATATATAGCTATGAAATCTAAAACAATATTACCTTAATCCTAATATTTTATCAGTATAATAAAACTAATACAAGTCTTAAGCAATTCTTCAAAACATTTTATGGTTTAGAGGGATGATCTCCATTTATTTTACCCTTGACACCTACAAAGTTATGATCTTTTTTATGATATATTACAAATAAAGATTTGTCCTAAATAATGATTAAATGAAAACCCATCTAATAATAAGATTACTTAATCATAATTACGTTCGTATATGACTATTAGTGGACCTTGAATAGCCTAAAGCCAATCAATTTATTTCTAATAAAATATATATAAAGTGATAAGCCTTAAGATGATTGAGTTGCCTACTCGATTTAGCTTGGCAAGTCAAAATCATATCAGATTATTCTTACGAATACATAACTTGCATACACTTACGTTCTATGATAGTTCATAACCCTATAATCACAATATAGGGAGATTGTAGCTAGTTTAATATTAAATAAATTTTTTTAAAAGGAATAATGTTATGTTTTCTTGAATTTAAGTTTAAAACTCAAGTTATTTCATTTAATTATGATTAAATCCATCCATTACAAATATTTCATTTGAACACTACATTGTATTAGTATGCTTACACCCTTTAGTTGCATTTATATAAGCATTGAACTAGGAACATGTATTACATTACACTATCACATTAACTTATAAGTTGACTTATTTGATTTCAACTTATTTTCTCAAATAAGTTTGATTATATACATTAATTTTATTTACATTGATGTTGAGTACACAGGTTAATTGCCTAAGTGGGTGAGTTAATTTAGTGTGGAATAGACATTTTAGAACCAACTCACATAATATCTTAGGGCTTTAATTATTTTAGGGCTTATAAATTCTAGAAAACATTTGTCGAGTTTCAACTATTCTCACGATATTGATGCATTTATAAGCATACAAAGTGATGCTGACATTTTAGGTTACAATACATCTTAGTAGAGTTAAGACTTAATTATGATTATGACCAATTGATTATTATTAAATAATAATTCATTTGATAAAGATTTTTTCATTTAGAATCATACCTCATATAGTTATTAAGTGTAATTAATTTAAAGCTTATTACTTCAATCAATAATATAGTCGGATGACTTAGGATAATTATACTTTTATAAATGACTTAGCTTGTTAAGTCATTAGGATCCTATAAGTCAATCCTAAGACACATAGATTTTGAAATTGATTATCATACTTTGATAGTATGTTTTGCTACTATTTTTTTTTTTGTCACATTAAGATAAAATTATTTTTCTATAGATACTAGATATATGGCCATTGTTTTTTTTTTTTTTTTTTACTTTTGCTTTAATAAGGTTATGTGAAAATAAAATTATTGTAATGTTATTATTTGTGATATGATGTTTCTATATTTCTAATGTGATATGATGGCTCCATCTTACATCAAAAGATTTTCATTATTAAATTTTAGAAATTTAATGTGTATAATAAAGTGTAAGCAAGAGTTTTTTTGGTTTGATACCAGATGATGTTGAACTAATATATAATGAGCGAGGAGACAGAACCAAGAGCAAAATAAAATAAATACTTAAAATTTATTAATTAAATTATCTGTGCATTTAAGTAGAACTTGACTACTCTCTACAAAGAAATATAGATTTATGGCAAAACAAATTTGTTGGACACTCTAAATTCATCGGAAATGCAGGCTTCCAGCTGATTTCCGATGGATTATTTCTCGTAGATAAAACTTTGGTTGAAAATGCATTCTAGTGGTCAATTTATTTGATGAAAATGAATTTTTGACAGATTTTTTACAAAATTTTTGTTAAAAATGTTTTCCCAATGAACTTATGGAAGAACCCATGAAAAAACACGCTGAAATGGATTTTCCAACAAAAATTCTGCAGAAAATTATCGACGGAAAGGTTCCGCCAAAAATCTGACGGAATCCCCTTCCTCAAAAATTCTGTGCCTGTCAGAAGTCCTTCATGATGGGGCATATCAATGCTAGCGATGAAAAATCAATAAAAAATTTGTAGGAAACTTATACATATTTGAAAAAAAAAAATGCTTCACATATATTATAATTCTTACATCTGAAAAAAAAGAAAAAAAAACAAAACAAAACTATTCAAAAACTCAATAATTGAATTACAGTTGACTCTAACATACAACATCTCCACAAGATATCCATACTAGTCAACAGAGAGATTTAATTGATCTTTTCCTTGCAATAGTTCAAAAATATTAACATTTCAACATATTATCTTCAAACTAAAATTAAACAGTGATATTATATTATACAAATAGAATGCACAAATTAGAAAAAAAAAATATAAGTACAAATAAAGACCTAGTCATCATCAGTCTTCTCATCATCACTGTCGTCCTCGTCCTCCTCCACCATTGGCTCCTTCTCCTTCCATCTGTCCCTGCACATCTTCACCATTTAGCCTCTATGGAAGCCATCTGAGCTTCCATATGAGTAGTCATCCTCGCCTCCATGTCTTCAACCATTGCAACAACACGCCTTCTAACTATCTGGTTGATCAATTTGCTACTCATTTTAGAGAATGAATGTTGTGCATCATAGACCAACCCTTGTGAGCCTAAGTCATATATCCTTCCCTTCTTGCCACCAATAGTCTTTTTCCATATGTCATGCTCTGAACGTTTAGACTATCCAATAGAACTACCTACATCGATAAATCTCTCACTAGCAACTTTAATGTAGTACAGCAAGAGAGGAAATGACTCGTTATAAGGTTCTAATCTAAAAGACAAAGCCTTTAAAACTTAGCTTATATTTTATGTGTTGTGATAATTTATAATGGTGTTCCATGTGTTGTATTATATAGTAAATTATATATTTGGTCTTGTATAAGTGTTGTATACGAATTGTAAACAAAATCAATAAGTGTTTAAATGTTGGAATTATATCAGCACTTTGGCGCATATGCGCTAGGTTTTTGGCATCGGGGCACTATAGTGATACATATATAGTAAAAAATAGAGAAGCCAATGCGTAAGCACTAGCCTATGGCACCTAGGTGTCACAAGATGATGGGTTCTAAATTTATGTTAGTTTTTCAATAGTTATCCCGTAGAGACACACCTTTAAGAGTCTTATAACCTATTTAAATATTTATTTTAGTATAATGAAGCACTTTTGGAATATTTGTGTGAAGAATTGAGTAAAGACTCTAGAGTTCGAGCTTGGTGGCTAACTAGCCCATGGATTTGATGATCTCTCATCACTGCTCTACTTTGGTGAGTAAAACTTCTCACATCCTTTATAATTTGGTGAGCAAAAAATTAGAAGCACTCCATCTTTCTCCCTCCACTATGACTTGCCTTGATTGCACCACGTTTGGGATGAGAGCCTAAGGTTTGGCAGCACGGAGACTATGTTTGTAAGTGTTATATATTGAATCTAAGCAAGGTTGGTTCAATATTTTAAATTTTGTATAATTTCATTTACATATTTTAGTGATTTCATATGATAAACTCATACTAGACTCATGTGGTAGGTAATTTTATGAGCATTTATTTTTTACAACTAGTTATCTCAACTTAAAAAACCTATCCTTTTTTTACTTAAAACATATCTATAAACCATGGTACTTGGTGGCCACTTGAGTAAAGGAGAATTCACAAAAATTAACCAAACCTAAGATACAAACCTTACATAAAAATCAAACACATATCCTTAAAGATTTTAAGATTATTTTTTATGTGTTTACTTAACATTTTGTAATATTCAAAAGTTAATTTGTATTTATTGAAGGCTATGTTATTTTAAAAATTATGCATCTCATTGTGCCAAAATTAGTTATTATAAAACATATTTAAAATTTTATTTGGAGTGACATAATTGTATTTACTTAAGTTAAATCATGTAACCGTTAGCTTGGATCAATAAGAAGAATTAATTAAAAGGGTAGATGAGATCATTATACAAAGTAAGGAGAAGCTCACTAGTGTAGATGACTTTATTTTGAACTTACCCACCCAAATTTAAACCTTAAGTATTAGGCTTCCAACTCTAATGACTATCCCATGTCAGGATGACCTAGAACCCATAAGAGAGGTAAACATTGAACTCTCTAAAGAAGACTATCATATTAGAAGGCCAGACTTGAAGAACATCTAGAGACATGATCATTTTAGGCTCCATGAAACCCTACATGAACCAACAAAGCAAATTAAGATAGAAGCCACAACATATGTTGATGTTCATGATCCCAATAAATTTCCAAGTTAGCCCCAAGTGAATGAGTTCTTTGATCATACCATATGGATGGCTATCAGAGAACCACTATAGCAAAAATAAAATTAGTAGGCCATGCAAAATTTATTGGAATAATATTTTGGCTAGAGAAAAAAAGGTTAAGTAGAAATCTAATGACTTTGATAGAAATAAAGGAGATGTTTAGAGTTAAATATTACCCTAGAAAATATGATAAGAAGCTCAATGAACTGTTAACTACTCTTAAATAAGGAAACATGCATTTAGCAAATTATACGAATACATTTGAGAACTTAATAGTTAGGGCACATTGCATTGATCAGGAATGACAAATAGCTAATAAGTTTATCATTAGTTTAAGAAGAGATACTAGGAATGAGGTAGAGCTTCATAATCCCTAGACTTTAGAAGATACCTTTCACTATGCTTTATTCTTAGAAAAGTATAGGAAAGCTGTATCCACATCTAAAATGAAGGCTCAATGTCTTCTAAATATTCATCTACATATCAACCTCAAAAGTCTACTATGAAGTCTAATCCTTCCACTGCTAACAACCAATCCTATGCGACCACTAATGAAACTATTTCTAAAAGTGGGAGAGAGATTTTGCTTCAATTGTCATAAAAAGTGTCATATTCAAAATTAATATAAGGCTAAAATCTTGTTATTAGATGAATTTGAAGATTTAAAGAGAGGGAGGATATAGAAGAGATGCATGATGATACACACCTATCAGATGAGGAAGTATAACCCATTATAAATAATTTAATTTCAATTATAAGGTGTATGATGGCTTCGAGGGATGAAGTAGATTAAATGAGGATAGCTATTTTCTTAATGTACATCTTATATAAGAAAAATAAATGTAAATTAGTAATAGATAGAGGTAGTGCTATGAATGTTGTATCAACTCATGTTATTATTAGAGCAAATCTCATGACTGAAGTTCATCTAGAATCATTTCATGTTAGTTAGGTGAATCACACATCCCTACTTATCAAAAATAATTGCCTAGTTCCTAGTAAGAAGAATAACTATATTGACCAAATTTAGGGTTATATTCTTCTAATGGAAATCACACAAATACTTTTAAGAAGAGCTTGATTTTACGATCTAAATGATATTCATTATGGTCATGAAAAAACTTATGAATTCAAGTATAAGGAAAAGACTATTAAGTGATTTCTCATAAACTCATCGAAAAGAGGATTATACACACCTTCATAAGCTAATTAATTTGAACTATAAAATATAAAAGGTGATAGTCTAGTTGATCATGATATCACCATCTAGCTATAAGAAGGGCACTTCTAATTTACATTTTGATATGTGCAAATCTTCTGGAATTCACCACAACTTTAAAGATTAAGCACTTAGTTAAAGAATTTACTGATCCCACTTCACTATTTGTCCTACACCTTCGTGAACTTTTCTTTGATAGAAGGGAACACCATATACCTATTATGATCTTAGATTAATTATTTGAATTCTCTAATTTGTCTCTTATTGACTTTCCTAATGAATTATCATCATTAAGAGATATACAACATGCTATAAATTTGATTATTGGCTCACAATTATCTAATTTATCGTATTATATGATGAATTCAACTGAGCATGTAGAATTAAAATGACAAGTAGATGAACTTTAAAGAATGATTTAATCCAAGAAAGCCTTAGTCCTTGTGTACTACTAGCCCTTCTAACCCCTAAGAAAGATGAAAGTTGGAGAATGTGTGTTGACAGTAGAGTAGTAAATAAGATCATGATAAAATATAAGTTTTATATACCTAAATTGAATGGCATGTTAGATCTTATTTTTGGCTCATCTTTATTCTCTAAGATTGATTTTAAAAGTGGATATCATCAGATAAGAATTAGACCAGGTGATGAATGGAAGTGCTAACCTCACTTTTGGAGTGAGGACTCATCCTCCTCGTCTTAGACTTAAGAGTCTTCTAAGCACTAGGATCTCCTTAGGCATAGAACATTTCTAGTGATTAAGGGAACACTAAATCCAAGCCTAGGGACTTAGGGAGACATGCCTTAAGCATAAGTTATACCCTAGGATAAATAGTTCTTACCTACCCTATGGACTAAACCAAAATCTATGCTTATCCACTTATCCAAAACCAACCCTAAGCCAGCATAACCAACCTCAAATTGAATCTTATTTTCTATCCAAGCTCCAAGCCAAATTAACTTAACCTTTAACCTAAATCAATTCTACAAGCATCCCATGATCTTATGACTCAAGTTTATTCAATTGAAACCAATCCAATTGATTTTCATAAAAATACTCCAACCATTCAATACTATATTTCAAACCCTCCCAGGACTTACAATCAAACCAACTGAACCAAATGAATCCAATTAACCCATGTTAGCCCATTTGACCCAAAAAGTCCAAATGAATCAAAATCTAATCAAACCCAAATCAATTACAATCAAATCCATTAATCAATTCTAAATCCATTATTGAACTCTTCACAACACTCAATTCAATCCAATTCAACCCAATCAACCCATTTGGTCCACTTGACCTAAAGTGGCTTAAATGACCAAGTTGATTTGAGCTTCAATCCAACCCAAATTAGATTGAATCAACCTATCCAATCTCCTCCATAATGATTGTTGATTATGCTTGATTGTCCAATTGCAATCAATTAGGTTAAACCAAGCCAATTTGATCATTTGATCAAGTTGACCCAATTAAACCATATGAACCAAAATGAACCAAATTTCATTCCAACACAAATTGATTGAAACCAATGTCTCTAATCAATCACAAAATGATTATTGAGCATGATCCAACCAATTTGATCAAACCGACCCAATTGACCCAATTAGCCCAAATTGGCCTAAAGGATTCAATTGAACCAAATCCTTCCCAAATCCAAATTAATTCAAACCAACACCTACAATCATTCTTAAATGATCAATTGAACTTAAACCAACCATCCACCCAAGCCAGTTTGGTCAATTTGACCAATTTGGTCCACTTAACTCATTTGACTCATATGAACCCATATGAGTTAAATCTAAATCCACTTCAAATTAAACTAAAAAAATGGCATCAATACATTCCAAATCATCATTTGAACTTACCTAAGTCAACAATTTGACCCAATTTGACCAATTGGTCAACCTAACCCGATTGAACTTCATTTGACCCATATGGGTCAAATTGAGCCAAACCCATTAAAACCAAGTCCAAACCCAACTAAACTTAGCCTAACTCATCCTTGGATCACCATGGGTCAGCCCAAGTGGACCCAACCCATGGTGAACCTAGTTTGGGACAAAATCCATGAACCAACCCACCCAAACGAGATAAAAATTCCCATTTGGATGGTCTTAGCTACTCCCCAAGCCATGACAGCCACCCTTAGCTCATTTTGTACACTAGGACTATTAACCCAACTTGACCTAAGGCTGTTGGGTTCAACCTTGGGTCATGAGAAGGTGAGCTTACCCTTAACCCACCATTAGTTCACATAGAATAGGAGGTACACCCCATGCCACTGCCTTAGCCTCTCATATACCTCCACCTCAACAATCCACTACCCTCCTCACCACACCTACCGGGATGAGGCAGGTGCCAATCTACTTAGTTCACTTGGGGAGGAGAGTATACTCCTCCCCATCCATTAAAACTACACACAAAGCATCCTTAGGTGATTTCAACTAGTCTCAAAGCTTCTCCTGATCCCTTAGTGCACCGCATCACTGGTGAGACCAACTCCCATTCAAAACTGAGAGCCCCATCCATCCAACCTCATATAAACTCCACCAAACTCAAGTTTACTATTCCCACACCTTCCCTAAGCTCTGGAAAGCCAAAATAAATTGATTCTCAATTGATTCGATCACTGAAAGGTACTCCAAGACCAACTCCGAAGAGCTTAATGATGGATTTGGTCCACAGAGGCATAGGCGGGTAGGCAGCTCGAGATCTTCTCAATAGAGCTTCATCTCATGAAGATGAAGCTACCGCAGTTGACAAACCAACGGTCTCTAGCTCTAGCGAGGTAAAATTCTGGCAAATCATAGAAAGTCCCTTAGGTGTTGATCTTTTTTGAAGTAAAGTGTGATTGCATGCATTTTCGACCATAAGATCTCCTTAGATCTCCTCCCACACATTTTGAAGTCGATCTCGATGTCCCACGAGCTCATATCAAGCGGCAGAAGGAAGATGATGTCTGTCTTCCGGTGCTCGGGGGACAATGGATCATCGGTCGTCCGATCTTCCTGATTAAAACAAACGATTGTGATTTAATCCTCTAGAAATCTTGATTTAAACTAATAGGAATTATGGGATTAATCTCCACCGTCTGATCCAAGATCGGACAGCCGGGATGAAACCCTGTTCTCCATCGCTGACTCGGCCTCCACGGGGGACGTTTTAAGTAGCCTATCCTATGGCACCACATGAAAAGCATCACCATGTCAGCTCTCGCATGGCGCCAGTGGGTTACAGAATTAATTAGGCGATTAAAATATCATTAATTAGCTAACTTCAAAAATTCATAACTAATTATAAAAAAAAATATATGAATAAACCCATTTTGGAAAGAGTAAACAGAAGAGAATTGAATAAAATTAAAATCCCTAAGGTTTGATTAATGAATCGTGCTTAATTAAGATTTGAAGTCTAGGCTAATTACCTTAATGAAGGCCTAATTACTTAGCCAATTTATCCCAATTTTGGTGGGTTAATCCCATGGGATGTCCTCTACCTCCCATAATTTTCTTGGGATTTATTGGCTATGTAATTAGAAGAATTTGAAGTTCTAATCCTAATTACCCTCCATAATCAATTTAATAATAATTAAAATTATTAAAACAACAAAAAATTAATTATTAACAATGGTTAATCATTGATTAATAGTGGAGTGCTAAGGGAAAATGATTAGGACCTCTCTCCTAATTGTTCTCCTAAATGCATTCTATTATGAGGGTTAATTAATATGTATGTTAATTAAGGTTAATTAAGTAGATTAATGGGATGTTAATATAGTTGCTTTAGATAATTCAAATTGAATTCATAGTTCCTCTTTTGTCTTTAATAACATAAAGGCCATTAAGGAACATATGGTTAACCCACGGGTGCGGGAAAATCAAATAAGTACTTGATTAGATTCTTCTTTAATCTAATTAACCCTTAAGATGAGCCTCATTACATTAGGTCTTGTTAAGTGAATTACAAATTTTAATTACTCATTGGCATATCATTAGAGGCTCATGGTTAAATGGTTAATTAAATTAAAGAGGCTTAGGAAAGGGAAATTAAATTAATTACTTAATGATTTGGACTTAATTAATCCATAAAATTCACTTGATTATTAATCCTTAAACAAATTAAGTGACTAATGTGGGATGGGGGAAAAACAACAAATATTATCTCTTTTCTTTAGGATTTAGTAATTCAAATCATAAATTGAACTTCATAACAACTTTGATTGATCTTAAATAGTTTTATTTGACTTAATTGTCCTTAGGAATTAACGTGATTTAATTTATCATTTGATAATGTTTAATTATTCATTTTCAATTATTATAAATTTGTATGTCATGTGATATCATGCAAACATTTTTTCAAATAAAAGAACCAAATGAATATAATAATATATGTGTAAGTTGCATATGTTGGATTAATCTTATTATATGTCTTGATATTATCACTAATAAATTTCAAAATTATTTTCAAAATTATAAATTAATGATGAAGATTTAAATTGATGTTGGCTATGAATATTACATGTGATTTACATTTGCTTATAGGTTAAACATGTTAAAGGATTATTCTATTTTCATGATTAATGTGTATGTTTACTTGTGTTTGAATGTTAGTAAGTATATAGTCTGGACATCTTAGGAATACGAGGCTTTAAGTAGCTCCAAGGAGGTCTTAGATTACCTCACTTCCCTGATTTAATAACGACATGCAGTTACTTAATTTCATTTATGTATTTACATACATTAGAATTTGGATAGAGCTTTATTTTACATGAATAAATAAATTTGCTAGTATATAATCTTTTACATGATTTTCATTTTTATGATTATGTATATATTTATATGTATTTAAGATAATAAGTATATAACATTGACATCCCAGGAATACGAGGCTTTAAGTAGCCCCAATGAGGTCTTAAATTACCTCACTTCCCTGGTTTAATAATGTCATGTATTTGTTTAAGTATTTAATCCATGTGTATGTGTACTTAGCTAAAGAATGGAATTCCTCTTGTCTACCAAAAATATATGCATTCACAATCATTTAAGTGCGCCAAAAATACATTGCATGTATAGGTATGTTAAGTTCAAAATCATATGCATGTTATTAATGATGAAAAGGAATGATGTAACATTACCCATGTGATAGTAATTCAATTTCATTAATCTTAAGATGCCTCTCATGTTTGATTATGATTATTTAAGATTAACCCTAACTTAGGATTAATAAAATATGTAATAAATTATTCACTAAAAGAAACCAAAATCATAATAACATGCCCTTAAAAATAACTTAGAATAAGGATGAATGGGGTTAAACCCCTTTCTTCTCTTTACAATAATTAGATGATAAATAAACATCAAGTGAAACAAAAGAAAATATAAATTAAAATCCACCAATCTTTTTAATAATTTTAAATGAAACCGCCCTTATATTTAACTTAAATAATTTCCAAACTTAAACAATCATAATTCTATAACTAGCTAAGACATACCACACTAAGCCTAAATACACATATTATAATACTAAGTCACCACTTCTAGCTCTAAGTTAGGACAGTGTATGTTGTGAAGTTATATTTTATTTTGTGATGTATTATTTTAGACTAGATGTTATGATTACTTATGTGTAGACTGGATGTTAGGCTGCTATTAGCTTAATGATGGTTTATACAGGAGATTATGCTAAAGGGCCGCTAAAATGATAAATGAATATAAATGATTTTACTTGCATGTTGCTTATGCCCCTTTGTATAATCCATATTAGGAAATGTGGACTTGGTTACCCATGTGTAGGGTGCTAAGTCCAAATTTATAGAATATAACTGCTTGGGTTTGTATGGTTGTTTAGCTACCATCTGCTTTGCAGGTGTAGTTAAATTTTTTTTTTTTCAAATATGTAATTTTGCAATAGGAATTAGGATTAGTGCTATGGGGTTTAGGATGAGCAGTGACTAGAATGCAAAGCAAAACCAATAAGTCCAATAATGAAGAATGAAGAACCTCATAGCCTTTATTCAATTATAATTTGTAATATTCTTTTGTAATTCGAGTTGTATAAGAGTACAGCTCGACTACCCAATTTTTTTTATTTTTTAAGTTGTACGGCAGTACCCGATCACACCGACCTTTTATTCTTTTACGAAATCTATGAAATGTTTGATTGTTGTGTTTATCCTGTGCAATAGAAATGATATGCTTTTCATAGGTTTCTTAAGTTTGATGGTTGAATGTGTGGCCTGGATGCAGTAGGCTCTTTAGGATAAAATTAATTTTTCTACTCTCATTAATAACTCATAACTAAATTTTAAAATAACTCATAACCTTACTTTAAAGCTTAGGCTATAATCAAGATAATTAAAAAATTTAGAAACTCCTTAGCTGAATGATGTATGTTCTAACACCATGCATAACATCTTGCTTCACTCTTGAATAGGGAGGGTCTCCACTCTTGCATGATATAAAAATGCTTGACCTGTGAGGGCATCCCTTGTAGTATAGAACATCTCCTCCCATTGATTTAGCCAATAATTTCATGCATTTAGGCATAATTATCCCAAGCCTTTGTCCAAATCAATGTGTCAAAATGATATAAAATATTGTAAAATTTTGCATTTAGTCTAAGTCATATTTTCATGCAAGTCATGATCTAGTCTCTTAGGGAGTGAATTTAGGACTTTAGTCTCTTTCTTAATTAAATAATAGCTTAGCTATCTTGCACTTACATAAGACTGACCTACATAATTTTGGTGCATAGGAAGTGTTAGCTGGCGGCCACTCTAGACGGTTATAAGTTCAAAAGAGTTAGGATGGGTTTATCCTCTCTTGTGGAGGTAAACCACTATGTCCTATTTTTTGCTTAAATTTAGGTTGTGCCTTTGGCTTGTGCTAAAGCATTCTAGATTTAAGATCCAAGGTTGCTTGTTTCCTTCAGGCCATGAGTATAAGTCCTCACCTCTTAGGCATTTCCATAATCTTGTGTTGATGGATTATAAGCCCTAGTATTTTAATTAAAATCTCAACTCAAACCAAAATAAACTCTCTCTTTCAAACATATAAAGCCTCACTATAGGGTAGACTAGAGAACTTACTAGGCCTCCTAGTATCATGAGTGTTCCCTACTTATCTTCTCTTGAAGTCCAAAATAAGTCTTTCCAATTTGAACCTTCCCACTTGATTTACAAAAATACCTAATCCTTTGATAGTCTAACCTTGAAATCTTTGGAGATATGTATTGACTACTTTAATCAAGAGTATTCTTAGAAAATTTCTATTTTCTAAGATGTAATTAACTATGAAAGCTTGCTTCTATAGGGAACTAAAGAAACCAGAATAAAATAAACCCTGCTTTACTTTTCTATGTAAAGTAAGAAAAAGATCTCTGGTATATACAAAGACCCATCTGCCTTAGGAGTCCTTATTAGGTGATTAGGACCATTGTAGGGTGATGCTTCCATCTTTTGAGATGGTACATCATACCTTAGTGCCATACTCGATCACTTTAATAAGTATCCCTAAGATCTGCATGGTGTCCCATCAACTCCAAATTAAAACACCATAGGAAGATAGCTTTCAAAACTCATGATGGTCTTTATAAATGACTAATTATACTCTTTAGACTTTTAAATGCACCTAGAATGTTCATGAAATTGATGAACACTACATTGAAACCTTTTATTAGTCATTTCTTTGTAGTCTATTTTGATGATATCCTTATCTATAGTCCTAATGAGGAATCACATTTGCATCACTTAAGAATGGTTTTACAATATTTAAGAATGGTAAAATTATATATCAATCTTAAGAAGTGTTTCTTCTGTCAACCTAAAGTTATCTTCTTAGGATTCATTATGTTTGCTTATGGACTAAAAATAGATCCTATAAAAATCTAAGCTATTATAGAGTGGCCTACTCTAAAATCTTTATGGATGTTAGTAGCTTCCATGGACTAGCCACTTTTTATAGAAGGTTATTAAGAACTTCAACACCATTGTAGCTTATATAACTAATTTCTTAATAAGAAATAAATTTACTTGGATTATAGATGCTAAAAAGGCTATGGTATAAATCAAAATCCTATGACTTCTTCTCCTGTATTAAAACTTTCTCATTTTGATAAAATATTTAAAGTGACTTGTTACACATCAGGTGTTTGAATTGGTGGAAGCTTAAGTTAAGAAGATCACCTTATTACTTTCTTTAGTGAGAAGTTGAAAGATGCTAAACAAAAATACTCTAATTATGATTGATAATTTTATTAAATCATTTGAACTCTTATGCACTAGCAACATTATCTATTACATAAAGAGTTAATTCTGAATATAGATCATTATGTCCTAAAATTCATCGACTCACAAAAGAAATTAAACCATAGACATGCTAAGTGAATTGATTGCCTTCAAAAATTTTCCTTCATACTTAAATACAAGCCTGGAATAGAAAAAAAAATCAATACTTGCTTTATCCAAGGTTTCTCTAGTCATCTCATCTTTAGAAATTAAAATCTCTCGATTTGATGCCTTAAGGGAACACTATAAAGTTTGCCTTGATTTTCATTTAATTTATCTAATGCATAAATCCAAACCCTTAACCTTTCATAGTCCTTTTATTATCATTCATGGATATCTTTACAAAGGCAATAGATTATGTATCTCTTGAACATCCATGAGAGACTTCCTTATCTCTAAACTTCATTTAAGAGGTATAACATGACATTTTGGTAAATTAAAATCCCAAGATCTCGTTGAACACATATTTTATTTTCCATCTTTATGAAGGGATGTTAAATGTGTCATAGCCTAGTGTGACACTTATCATCAGACTAAAATAATTAAGAAAAAAAGTAGATTATTACACATCGTTACCTATTTCTTCTCTCAACCATGAGAACACCTATCAACAGGCTTTACGCTAAGTTTACCTAGCTCGTGAACATGATAGTATTTTCATAGTTGTGGATAGATTTTTTAAAATGAAACATTTCTTACCTTATTTAATATCAAATGATGCATCTTATATAGGAAAGTTATTCTTTAAAAAAAAATGATGTGACTATATGGGTTTCTGTCCCTAATAGTTTCTGATAGAGATGTTAAATCTATCTTTTATTTTTGAAAAATTCTATGAAAATTAATGGGAACTCAATTGAAATTCCCTTCTACAATTCATCCATAGATCGTAGACAAACATAAGTCATGAATAGGATATTAGGAAACACTTTGAGATGTTTAGTTGGGAAAAACATGGAAAATTTGGATTTAACTTTATGTACATCTGAATTTACTTATAAATAGTATCAATTCCCAATTAATCTACAAGTCAACATTTGAAATAGTTTACAGGTATAATCCTAAGATGCAAATTAAACTAACCAACAAATTATGTTATGCATTTTATGACTCAATATATACATTTGCATGTGATTTTTATAGCCTTCATGAAGACATAAAAAATAATTAGAAGTACAAAATTCTAAGTATGCTTAACAAAAATAAAATAAAACTTATATGGAATATGAGATAGGTAATTATGTATTAATATATATCCATCGTAAGAGATTTCCTTCCACCAAGTATAAAAAGTTATAAGTGAGAGCTTGTGGGTTATTTAAAATTATTAAGAAACTTAGTACTAATGCTTATATTCTTAAACTGCCCCCTCACATGCTTATTAGTCCAATTTTTAATGGAAAAGATCTAATATCTTTTAAAGGAGTTACCCAACAAATTTATACTTTATAGAAGGAGATAGAAGCCATTTGTAGGTACATATCTAGCCAGCCTTTATTGAAGTGGAGGATGTAAACATAGCCAAAGCACCATCAAATGATGGCACTAATCAGAGGTTATTAATTAGGTAGAAAGATAAACCCCTAAGTAAAGTTACTTAGGTGACTTTAGACGAGTTGCAGAGCCCTTCCACAAAACTTTTTAAATGCTTCTAAAATTCTAATTCGAGAAGAGTGATTTGGGGTCTAAAATAATGATTCATCAATACTTCTATAAATAATGGCATGCAATATCTGACATGTATCAAACACCGATACTTGTCAAACACACCTCTTACATGTGTCAAACACTTCTCAAGCATGCCCAATTAAATTAATATTTTGAAAATTTTGACACACATATCACTAAATTTAAATTAAATTTAAAACTATTTTAATTATGAGTTATAAATTTATAACTTATTTCTTAACTTATAACCTATGCCTTGTTGATGTAAACATTGGCCAACTCTCCTGTTTGAGTCTCCAACCCATATTCTTCATGAGGTGTGGCTAGAGTTTCTTATGTGATCATGGAGCATAATTAATTATGATAATTAGTGCCTTCACTATTGATATTAGTGTTGAAGGTTGGTGTCTTCACATTTCTCAACATTATTTTAATAATATTTTCTTATCTCCTATGAACTTTTTATCTTTTGAAAGTTCATATGAAACATCAATATCTTATTATTACATTTTTCTTTTAATACTTTATTTATTTTTTTAGATTAGGTATATTATTTTTAATGATTAAAATATAAAATTTATAATGTTATGTCAAATTGGTGTTCATATCCTATGTTCTCAATAATAGACGTGTCCTATGTCTATGTTGTGTCGTATCCATGTTCTCGTGTTTGTATCCATGCATCATAATTTTGAGGGAATTAATGTTGCGCATCAAGGGAGAAAATGACACATTACAAGGTCTTAATCTAAAAGATAAAGCCTTTAAAACTTATGTTCTATTTTTTGTATTGTGGTATTTTATAATGGTGTTTCATGTGTTGTATTATGTAGGAAATGATGTATTTAATCATATTTAAGTGTTGTATAGAAGAAGTGTTAAAATCATATCAATACTTTGGCACTTATGGTTTCTGGCACCACAATGTTACATGCAATACTTATATAGTAAAAAATTGAAAAAGCTAGCACCTAGGCACCGGATCGTGGAGCCTAGGTATTGTGAGACTATGGGTCCCAAATTTATCACATTTTTTCAATAGTTATCCCAAAGGAGTAACCCTTTGGAGTCTTGTAACATATTTAAATATTTTTTTAATAAAATGAAGCACTTTTAAACTATTTATGTGAAAAATTGAGTAAAAACTCTAGGGTTGGAGCTTGGAGGCTGACCAACTATGAGATTTAGTGATGAGTAGAACTTCTCACATCCTTTTTACTAGTGAGTGGAAGATTGGGAGTACTCCATCTTCCTCCCACTAATGTGACTCACCTTGGCCACATTAAATCTCTTTTAGCCTCATGTAATCATCCAACAAAAAATTATAATGTTTTTTAAACATAATACAATTTTTAATAGAATTCTAATTCAAAAATATTAAGTTAACTTATGTAAACTCTCTCTGACTGAACATCAACCCACTAATGGCCAACATGATGTCAATATGTTCTGCTATGTAATTCTATTGTGATGGGCACCCTTCCATAAAATTTTTCTTATAAATATTCTAATAAAATTAATTAAGCAAGATTGTAAATTTAATTACTACAAGTAATGAATGACTTACCATCCTTCACTAGTGCTTAGTGAACCTCTAATATATAGAGAGTTACCCATGCCCCCATAATCAAATACTTAATTTTAATTAGCCTGTTCCATATTACATACATAATATAGGGAGGCTTGGGCACTACAAAGCTCAACAACACATCCTCTCTAAACCAAAATGATATTTGCCCAAACTTGTATATGTTTGTGAACATATCATGTAAATGGGCTACACCTCTAGACTTAAATTTTCTTTTGATGTTCTGGCTATGCTCCAGCAGCCACTTAAAATCTCTCTATAATATAAAACATATTAATGATAATCAATAATGCTTTAGTATAATGTAATGCATTAGATACGTGTAAAGAGTTATGATAATAACTCAAACTCCCTAAACCACATATCACACACCTTATTCCATGATACATAAAGAGGATCAAATTTGCTCCTTATTATATCCCTAATATGGCATATGGATTTCCTATAAAGATTGAACCTAAAAAATGTAGTTAAGGTTAACACCACAAAAATTCAAAACTAAAAGTTCTAAAATAAACTTATGTGTCAACCTCTAGCTCAATAAAAGTGCATAACATCGGCAGCTCAACTACCCCATGCTTAGTGGATGTAGATGGATCGATCTGATCTAGTGGCATATGGTGAAACCTGGGCTCCCAATGATCTGTGTGTACCTAATATAGGTAAAATGATGTAGTATCTATAGGCTTTAGAGAGTGGTTGGCATGTGTACCAATAAGTCTAATAGTCCAAGGTGGTGAGATCAAAATGGAGGTTGTGGTAGTGATCATAGTGGTAGCATGAACACCGAGTTAGAACATAGTCTTCATTTTCCTTCTAAAGATGCTCGTAATCGATCATCCTGGAATGTCATTACCACCATCTAATTCCATCCATTATTGAAAGAAAATTACAATGGTTAGATCTATTAGAAAAAAAATTGAAGTATGAATAAAATTGAAATAGTATACAATAAAAGTAATAGTGTGCAACTATAATATGTAAAAAGGTTGTGTGTGGCAAAAGTATGTAAAAAATAGTGTGAACAAAATAAAAAAATAGTACAAAAATTATAGTATGTAACTATAGTATGTGAAAAAATAGTGAGTAACTACAGTATGTAAAAAATAGCGTGAAACTTCAAAAATAAGTACATCCTAGTATTAAATAAAAATATGCTACCTTTTAACACATATGTTATGTAGTTCACTTTGATGAATCACTAAAAGTTGAATTAATAGTGTCCTTTTCTTTATCATTCTTGCTATCCTCATCTTTAAATTGAATAATATCCTAATAATCAATATTAACATTCTTACTACTGGCTCAACATTAACAATTGAAAGTCCATAACTTATCATCTTCTCTTCTTAATGAGCAAGTTTAATAGTCTTTTGAACCCTAACTCTTACTCTAAGTTTGATCTTAGTTGCCACTGCACAATCCATTTTCTCTCATAGTCTTCTAAGATATCTTAGGTAATACACTTGAGTGGCTTGATGTGCAAGGATAATTGGATTAAACATAGCATATTTTCTACTCAACTTTACTTCAATTATCCCATATGACACAGAATTAAACAAATAACAAATGCATAGAATGACATTTCTCTCCCTTGATCCTGGATATTATAATTACATAATTTTTTGTAAAACCCCAAAATAATCTATTTCATCTTCTAAATGTATGTTTCCTCTGATGCAAACTCTTAAGTTATCTATTTTCTTTCCTTCTAACCAAGAACTTATATGAAATTTATAGCCATTTACATCATAAATCAGCCACATATTCAAAAATTATATGTGTCTCCTAGCAAGTTGGTGAAGGTCCTAGTTTTTTATTCCTCCAATCATGAACATATTACATTGAGCAATATAAGAAGGTGCCACTATTAATTTAGAAAATAAATTTAGAACATAATGATGATTGCTTGCATGTAATATAAATCATGTAGAGAATTCATCTTCAACATTCCTATTAATAATAGTAGCATCATCCAAGTGTAAGGAGTTAAAAAATAACCAAAACTCAATATTAAAATTAACAAGATTAGATGAAATATATATCTAAGCAAAACCAATAAATGGATATCATTGCATTGATAATATTACTCAAGAAAAAGTTAAACTTCATTGCAATTGATAAGAACATAAATTGTTCCTGCCTTTAGACTTTTGTCATTCAAATATCTTGATATGCTTTTACCTAATGCTTTTTTAAAAGGTTGAAAATTAGATAGCACCCTATGTGAATCTCTAACACCTTCAACATCATCTGTCTGTGCATTTGACTTAAAGTAGTAGGAGCAGAATCTTATAGTCTCTTAGACCAAGTAAGCTTCACATATTATGCCTTTAAGATGTGTTTTTTCTTCATAGTTCTCTTGAGTTTATTCAAGAACTTGTAGTAGTTTTAAGAAATAAATGTGTTTAAATTGATAATTTATTGCTTGTAATAAATAGATACCTCTCAAAAGGGTATATCAGACGATACTACACTAGTTCTCCACTATAGCTTCATATGATAGATGTATGAACATGTGCTCCATTGAGTTAAATAAAATAATAAGAATTTCCTTTCAAGGTTAAAGATTATGACTAGAATATTAACTTCTAGTGGCCTTAGAACTTTCATAATTAATTGAGCTGAGGATAGTTCTTTAAAGAAGAAACTAGATTCGATCAAAATATTTAGTATTTGATCTTGTAAAGTACTAAATGCAACTGGAAGTAAGCATTATAGGAAAATGTGGCTATCATGGATCTTAAGTTCAAATATTTTTCTATCTTCAAATCAACACATTGGCTCAAATCTGATGCATACCATATAGTAGCTTCAATGACTGTACCCACTCACAATCTGTTCTCTATTATTTCAATGCGAGGCAGTACTTGTCTTTAGGTTTTAGAAATTTGCCACATGTAGTCTCTCTTAGCTCTAACTCTCTTCTTTGGTAATATTATTTTATATTTAACTTATTTTTCATATTATCTTTATTTTTACCTCTAACATCCATTATAGTGCTGAATATGTCATCAAAGAAATTTTTCTCTATGTGCATCACATCAATATTATGTCAAACTAGATTAGCCATCTAATAGGGTAGATCCAAAACAAAACTCTTTTTCAACCAGTTATGGTTTATACCATAACCCATAAGATGACTATTAGATAACATAAGAGAGTTGGTTATAGTTATAATTAAACTTTGTCATAAGTCATCCTCAATTAATCTTGGAGGTGGCTTGGACTTCTCAACTCAATTTGTTATGAATGAATCCTTATTTTTTTAATGGATGATTAGAAGATAAAAATATATGATGACAATCAAATCAAAAATATTTTTTACTATTTTTAAGAGTAAATGCCTTTGATAAATCCATGCAATATAGACAGGTTAACTTCCCAACAATGTTCCACCTTGAAAACATTCCATACACTGAAAAGTCATTGATGTCCACATAAGTGCTACCTTGAGCTAAAAGTTTTACTTTATAGTAATATCATATGTGAGTACACCATTGTCTTAAAAAAAAATAGCTCATCAATCAATGGTTGCAAGAAAATATTAATCTTTGCTTTAGAGTTATGTGGCCCAAGTATAACTAGAGTTAGAAACAATTAAGGTGTGGTCATGCACATCTCTGGAGATATATTATATTGTGTAATGATCACTATTTAACATGAATAAGATGATGTAGATTGATTATATAGTGTGAAGCCATCAACGCATAGGCCAATTCTAACGTTGCATGGCTCAGCTGCAAAATCAGGACAAGTATGATTAAAATTCTTCTATGCTTCTTTGCCTGATGGATGACTCAAAATTTTGATGATCTTGCTCTATTGTGATACCATCATATGTGCTTAGCAAAAATGCATAAAAGAGTATAATCTCTAGAGACGTGGAGTAAGTGACATGTAAAATAATGCTTCTGGGGAACATCTATCTATTTATATTATTTTCTACTCTATGGTTTGAACTTAGGTGATCTATAAAATTTGCATTTAACTTTCTATGTATTATCTTTGTAGTATAACATACAATCATTGACACAATAGCCAATCTTCTTTTAGCTCAGACCTAACTTTGACACCAACTTTTTTATTCTCTATATGTCCTATAGAACTAAGTTTTCCAATGAGCTTATCTCTTTAATGAGCTTAATAAATTGGTTAAAACATTTATGTAACATAATAAATTTAATTTAGATTCTTAACATTCTTATAGCCATAAACAGTTCAACGTGGTTCATACAATCTTCCCATAGTGGTCACTGTGTTTCTTTTAGTAGCTCATAGAAATTTTGAGCTTCTTTGTTAGGTGGTTCCTCTTTTGTTACTCTTGAAAACTCAACTCTTATAGTGTTAAAGACCATTTATTCATAATTTTATCCAAAATAATATTCAATTGAAGGTCACAAATAACTCATCAAGGCATCTATGTTTGAATCAATACATGGCTCAAAGTCATCATGTGAAGTCTAGAACTAATAATTTGGTTGGAAATAAATCTGACTTCATCAAGCATTAAGATGGGATAATTCTTGTGCCTTGGACATTGATATCAAAAATTTTCTTATGAAAGATAACTTGGAAGTTGAGGTGCCACATACACAAAGTGCTCAACACCATTCAATAATTTCATCAGTTAATCTTTCTGCTCGGATGTAATCTATTGTGCATCCATGATCACTCACTACGGATATACATATGCTATATAAATTAAGTAGTGTAAGGACTATATTCATATTTCATATTAATTATAGAATTAATAATGAGAATACAATCAAAGCCCAAAATGACATAAGTGTCTAAGTGTCTAAGTGTCTAAGTATGTAGCTTGTAAACATTCAATATAACATACTACGATTATAGCTAGGTACCATTCAAGGATTAAAATTTTCACAGTAAGGCCATAATTAATTTATTTTTTCTAGCTCTTAAACTACTTAGAATTCTTAACTAGGATTTGTCCAACCTAAGGGTGGTTGGCAATATTGAGGGAAAAGGGCAGGGGAGAACTTGGGCATAGGGGCTGATAGAATGAGAAGAAGATAGCTCATCATTAATTGTAATTTAGCTACCAATTTAGGATTGCATTGAAAGTCAAGCAAAATTTATATGAAACTAACAACACTAAATAAGAGAGATATATTTTCAGAACATTATGATGAACAATATACCCATAATATTGTAAAATTCTAATTTTGATATTTTCATGGCTATTAAGAAGTTTGTTGTATTAGCCTATAATCACTTAATTAAAATTATTATAAAATGATATTGAATATAGATTGTAATATATATATATATATATATATATATATATATATATATATATATATATATATATATATATGTATATGAGTAATTTAGCACATTAAATTAATTATGACATGCATAATCCAAAAATCTCAAATTAAAATAAAAAAAATGTAAATCCTAATTAAATTATGGATCTAACTCTAAACAAGCATATTGCTTTGAGATTAATGAGGTTCAAATAAATTTGAACAATATCTAAGTTAAAATTATAAAAAAATTGTAAAAATTCAAATCCACCTTTCTCAAGAATGAATAGATGAAATCACAAATAAATAGCCATACAAGTAAGAAAAAGTGGTTTTCCTTCAATTATATGGATAAATCGAACAAAAAATTCATGTTTCAGAGGAGATCTTATCTTGTCGCTATCCGAGAGGAGGGAGTTGAACTCGCATAAGGAAGAAGGAGAAGAGTGGGGTCAAGTGTTTGTTCTTGACCCCTAATATTTCAATTTTTGGCAAACTTTCAAGCGAAAAATCCATCAAAAAATATTTAATAGATTTTTCATCAATAATTTGTTAAGTTTAAGTGGCACCTGCCTCGATACTTTTACTTGTCAAAACTTTTGCTAGAAAAAATCCAACTAAAAATATCTCAAAAATCCACTAGTTTTTTCCCACAAAAAAGTTCGCCAGAAATTTCATTAGAAATAGCTATTTTTCTTGTAGTCATACTCTGTTTTACTTTTATTTTGGTTATGTATAAATAGATTGTTCAGCTATATCATCTTATTGCATATTCATTGTAGCCATCATAGCATAATAATTATTTACATTTATTTTATATTTCTATTTTTATTTTCTTATTGTAATGTGATTGTTTGGGCTATATATGATTTCATGCTAAGCTTATGATTAAAATTTTTAATCAACTTTGTTAAAATGATAAATAACCTTAAAATCAATTAGAAAATAATTCAAAAATAAAAATATGGTTTCTTTAGTAATATATTTTAAAATTTTTTATTATCTTGTGTTTTTTAGAGGAGCTATAAGATAAAACTAGCTAACAATTCAAACCCTTAACTACTAGTATAGTTTTATAACATGACTAAATCAAAAATGCATAATTAGAGGTCTTATTCGCTTAAGATAGATAACTTGTATATTATATCATTTTTTTTGGTAGAGCCTTAGTTAGACATGGTTTAGATTATGTCCAGAGAGTCTTAGTATGCTAAAAAATGTAAGCTTGTATAAGATAAGATTGCATGTTCAAAGTGAAATAACTCTTACTACATATAACTGAGATATCTCATCTATTTTCCATCCTCAAGTAGCCATGCACTTTTCTAACTTTTTCTTAGAAGCTGCTTGCCTTGGAATCTTAAGTGATTTTTCTTTATTTGAGGTCATGGGATTAAATCTAAAAGAAATAATTCATGGATTTTAATAAAGCATCTCATGGTTAGGATAGGTTGACTATCTTTGTAAGCTATGTGACTTTGAGCTTAACCACCTAGGATGATGGTCTTATAAAGTCAAAATTAAGGTTTGTATACCTGAAATAAGTAAGCTATCTAAATGATAATGACACGCCTCATGCATGGCGAGCATGGGAAAAAGGTCAAAAGAAGGAATATGGGCATTGACCACACAGACACAAACTTGCCCATAAAAGGTGAGTATTTAGGGTAGAATAGCCATCTCAAAGCAACTCAAGCCCAACACCATCTTATAGTAAGGGGAGAATCCGCACATGAAATCAAGCCACAGGACACTCCATGAGTCTAATCAATTGTCAATGAATACTCATCTCAGGTCAAAGTGAGTTATTTTTGTACTTGACTATTATCTTTATATTCATCTCTTATATCACCTCTCCCCAACATTATAAAATGGTGCCAGGATTGGGGTTGTTTTCAAGAGTTGGTTAGTTAGTTGGCTCAATTTAGTAAGGACTTAAGGGAATTTTCATTCCAAAACACACACTCTCTCTCTCTCAAAAGCTTTGTTTTCTCTTTCTCTCTAAAATAAAGGGTTTCTCTCTTCTTTTATTAATATTACTTAAGAGATAAGAAAACTAGATTCTCTCTTCATTCTCTCCATTACATGATGTTCCTCTCTTCACTAACCCTTATTCTATAAGAGAAAATGTATACATCTTCTCAAAGAGCTTGTATAAGGGCATCCTTATAGTCACTGCTATAAGATAAGCTAATTCTAAGAACTTGCCTTGGGTCTTCAGTTGTAGGCACTTCTTCAATTTCCTCTATGGTTTTCAGTCCAATGCACACAACTTCTAATTACAACATCTCCTCTTTTTAGTATGAGTCATTGACTATCGATATGAAGCACATTGTAGATTGACTTAGGCCACCTCTTATAGTTCTTTTCTCTCCTCCTTATAGGAACTTGACTGCCACATAATATATTAATCCTTTGCTCTAAATGCATTTAGTGATGGTTGGCAAAAAATAGTGTTGCATGTTGCAAGTGCATACACTATGAAAAAATTGACCATTATTGTGATCAATGTTCTTCCTCACTAAATTATTGGGTGTGTGATTATTCCTTCTATATCTCATTTTTCCAAAGCATTTATAAAGGGAACCTACAGTTGGTACAAGTTTTAAACTCATCAATTTCATCTGATAAAAAATGGACATAAATATAATATTGATAGAGCTTGTTATGTTAATCAAAATGTTACCATGGTTTTAAACTCATCAACATCACAAAGCTTGCATATTATGAAGACTCCACATCTCCTTCAATGCTAATTGAAATGATCTACATACTCAGTTCTAGTGCAATGATGGCTTAGTTCTAGTACTAATCCAACGATATGAATCACATGAGTTAGGGTAGGTTCATTACTTGCCTCAGTAACTTTTCTTTCTTAGTCTTTTCACAAAATCTTTTAATCTTCCTACCTTTATAAGGTCCTCCACCAAACTCCTAAAGTGCCAACACTTGTTAGTTGTTTGAAAGTGATCGTGGTGATATACATATTATCCCAATTGGTCTCGTACTCCATTTTTTCTTATTAGAGGAGGTCATTTGAGGTATTATTTATTATGTATGTCTACAAATGACCTAGCTATAAATACCCATAAGGGTGTACCTATAGGTGGATGCTAGTACTCATCTTATTTGTGATGAGTTGGTAGATTTAGCTTACATTCACACCTATTTGTTGGCGTATCGATAGAGTACTGTATACTTCCTTTATTCTACCTTTGAACTTGAAACCTCTCTTTTGATAAGTGATTTGGGGATGACATAGCTATAAATACCCATAAGGTTTTACCTATAGGTGGATGCTAGTAGTCATCTTATTTGTGATGAGTTGGTAGATTTAGCCTACACTCACACATATTTGTTGGCATATCGATAGAGTGTTGTATACTTCCTTTATTCTACCTTTGAACTTGAAACCACTCTTTTGATAAGTGATTTGGGGATGACCTCCTTCTTGCATATCTTCTAAGAGATTCCTTTGATGATTGGGTGGCTAAGTTATTATCCTTTGACTTTGCATGGTTGTTGGAAAATTCTAGTAAATTTATTTGTGTCTTCAATTGTTGAAGGCCAAGAGCATAACTAAATGATCCTTCTATAAGGCTTTGAGTGAGTGTACCTTGTGCAACTATAGTCTCCAAAATTTTCACTTCTAACATTTTCCTTTGAAAGTGAGTAATGAACATCCTAAGAGACTCGCTTGCTCCAACCACATATATAAAAGAGCCTGTGAACTCCTTAAAAGCTTCTAGGAAATTACAAAATTATGTGATGAACATCCTCTTAATCTTGCCAAAGAAATGATGACTCCCAAAAGGAGAACTGAGAATGATCTAACGACCAACTCCTTGAATATAGTAAGTAATATTTAGTATTTTATTGCATTGTCAAGGTCTCATAGCGATGTGGAAGACTCAAAATATTGCACCGGATCAACTAAGTTTATTTAACCTTTGTAAGACTCCGAGTGTAGAATTTTAAACTCTGATGGAGGATATGCTTCCATAATCTTCTTGGAGAAATCATTTGTGGGAATGACATTCACCACTCTATCTTTAATAACCTCTTCATCAATTACATGGAAAGACTCATCATCGAGGTTAGGTTTTTTTTAATAATACTTGCTTATGGTGGTGAGTCTATTGAGTTATTTAGTCTAAGGATCCTTAATTATACCTTTTTCTTGACACTTCATTCTTCATTTTCTTCATTACTACCAGTAATACATGAGTGATCCTATTTTCCATATCTTTCAAATCTTATTGTATGAAAAATTATTGTGCTTTAGGATCCATAGATGCTGAGTTATCATGTGTTGATGTGCTTATGTCATTGAGTGCCTGACTTTTTATCCTTGACATCATCCATGCTCACCGCACAAAATAGTATGTTGAACCCAAATATATCCATAAAGTGATGTAGAACCTTACATAGGCACATGGAGTGTATAACAATATCAAAAAATACTAGGTATAAAGAATGTAAAAATGTAAGAAATTCCACCATGTCATAATATTAATACAAATAAAAAAAAAATCAGAACATAAGAATTAGCTCTCCTTCTCAAGAATAATAGAAAAGTAAAAAAAGGTTCCTAGCCATTCAAGAACCCCCCTTTTTATTAAATTTGATGGTTTATTATAAAAGGAAAAAAAGTTTGTTAGTTTTTAAAAGTTTTATGTTAGTTATAATTAAATATGATAGCTATATAGGTGTAACTATCAAGAGACTCGCTCATGTTTTGATGGCTAGGTGAGTCTCACATACAGAGTGTTTAATCTCATACTATCATCACCTATGTGGATTAGGATGTTAGGCCTCAATCTCTTGGCTAAGGTGAGTTCCTTCACAAACTTGTTTAAGTAAGTCCTTTTAGACGATTGGTGAGTTCTCTGGTTTAAGATTGCCTATATAAGGAAACTTCTTTTAGTGATGAATATGTTAAGAGACCATTGAACTCAAGAGCATTAGGCATACAAAAATTTTATGTTAAAACATTATTTTAACGTTGATAGAAAAGTTAGTTAAAAATTAATTTTCATCTTAAACTAGAGTGCACCAATACTATTAAGATAAATGTAGGAAAGTAAAGAGACTACAGGAACAAGAATTTTTACATGATTTATTCAAACCCAAAATTTGGCACTATACAACACAAGCTAGTGTTGATCTCATTTTTGAGGTTAATTGGAAAGCTAAAATCAATAATTAGGCTATCCTAATCTCAAATAGGAACCTCCTAATTCAGTGCTTAGGACACTATACTTAGTGACCTAGGGAATCTTCCTTAGGTTTGATCTAACCTAATTAGTTTAGGTGGAATCAACCCAAATTTCTAATTTGGATTAACTCAAATCAAATCCAAATAAATCAAAATTAAATCAAATTAAAAGAAGAAAACCAAATCCAAAGTCAAATTTAGTCAACTCATTTAGCATAGGTTTGACTTAAGTGGGTCCCACCTAGTCAAAGGTCAACCCACAAAGAATTTGACCAAATTAAATCATTCAAAATATTCCAAATAATCAAATAAACATGTTTGATCATGAATCTAAAGAAATTCAAATTTATTTAGGCTTTAATTGGGTTAATTAGACCACTTAGTCTAAAATGAACATAAATGGGTCCTATTGGGTTCAAACCCAAATCAAATTGAATCAATTTGATTTGATTATTCAAAATCATTTGGAAATGATAATCCAACATATTCCAACCCATCATTTGGTCTAATTTGGTCAAATTGGTCATTTGACCCAAATGAAACCCAAGCTTAACCCATTAAGCCCATTTTGGGTCAAATGGGTTCAAATTGAAATTAAATGAAATCAACCACTCTAAATCATCTCACACATGTGATCAAGCATGATTGGAGTCCAAACCTAATCCAATTGAGTCAAATTGGTCATTTGAACCCAATTGGAACCAAACTTCACCCATTTAGGCTAAATGGGTTAAAATGAAATGGAATTCAAAAATTAATTCAAAATTAAATGAATTAATCAAATAAAAACTCAATCAATCATCAATTGAAAATGATAAAATACAAATTAATAAGAATTAAATTAAAATCTAAATAATTTGAATTTAAATATTTGGTTTAGATTCAAATTCCAATCTAAGTCAAATGGATTCAAACATAACCTCAAATCCACATTAAATTTGAGGTGGGCATCCATACATCAGTCCACTTTGATGATGATGCCATAAATCACAAAGAAAAAAAAGAATGGAATTAAAAAAAATAAAAGAAAATTTTGAAAATGAAAAAAAAGAAGGGAAATACCAATTCCCCTATTTTTATCTCATCTCACCTCTTGTCCAAGAGAGAGGGAGAAGGTTGCCATCAGTTCCAAAACCAACAAAGCAAAAGAATTTTGCTTTCTCCTTCTCCAAGGGAAGAAGCAATATGCCAAGAAAAAGAAGGAAGAAGAAAGGAGAAGGAGGGCTCGACTAAAGCAAGAAAAGAGGGCTAAGGCCATCCTCTTCACAAAATCTTCATCCAAGCATGTTCACAAGGCCAAGGGGGTTTTGAATCCACCCTTGGCTGGCCTTGTCGCCACTGGTTGCCTGATTCTGGCCACCAAAAATCCCAAAATATAGGCTCTCGGCCAACTATGAAAAGAGGTGAGGAGAGCCTATTCCCTCCCCATTTTCATTCAAAACATCCACCAAGGCAAGAGATGAAGATCCAGACCCTTCCCCCGACATCTTGCCCCTGACATGCTAATGAATGGACGAGAACCAAATTCCCTCTAATGGTGAAAACCAAAGGAGTAGGTATCTCATCAAATTGAGGCTACCAACATGTTCTAGAGGTCAGGTCAAGCTCAAATGAACTTTCCCCCACTTCCCTCACTGCCTGGAAGCCAGAGAACAATCAACGCCGCCAGAGTTCAAACGAGCTTGATCTAGGGAGCAATCTAGAAGAAGGAGATCCAATTCCTTTAGCACACAACCTCCTCATATCATTCCAAAGCTATTGGAGTTGACCCCACAGCTGAAGATCACCAGGATCGAGGTATGCCATTAACGCCCCTTCCAATCTTTCAATTTTGAAGCTTTTTGAAGAAAGTATGATCTCAAGGGAGATCAAACTGCTTAGATTCCTTTGATTGCATTTACTGATGGTTTTCCAATTGAAAGAGTGCAATTTTAACGGTTGGATGGCCGGGAGTCAAGCACAAAAGATGGACAGATCTTGGCATATGCTGTTAATTCTTGTTAAAAGGAACGGACAGTCGAGATCTAGTTAGAGTTCTAATTAAACTCCTTAAGGAACCATGAAAATGACTCGGACTGTTCAATCTTCGATCAGATGGTTGAAGATCATTCTATGTGGCACCGCTTTTGATGTGGATACCATGCAAGATCCCTGTGGACCACTCATGATGTACCAAGTGGCGGCAGTGCCACGTAGGCCCGCCATCTTAAAATAGGCTAATCCTTTATCTAAATAGTTAAAAATTGATTAAAAATCATAGAAAATTTAAAAATTCATAGAAAAATAAATATAAATCTAAAAAATATATAAACTTAGGCTCTATGAATTCATCTTGATGAAGGGTATCCATAAAAATTAATATCCTTAAGTAATTTTGGGTAATTAAGCCTTAATTTAGGTTTAATTATAATCCATTAAACCTTAATTAATCTCAAACCATTAATCCAATTAGAATGAAACTTTGGGAAACTAAAACAGATATTAAAGCACACCTTATGAAAAGTTTTCATGAATATTACAATGTAATTCATGAGAATTAAAATTTCAAATCATAAACCTTCATTTTAATTAAATAAATTAATATAAAATAAAATAATTAATAAAAATGAATCAAAGAACTTTAAATCAACTTAATGAACCTAAATAAATATTAAAACACTAATGAAACCCATTCAAACTTAATAAATCACAAATTGACTTAATTAAGTAATTAAATGAATTAAATAAATCAAATAATTAACTAGAACTTAATTAAATCATGATAAATCAACCAAATGTCAAAAAAATATGTATAAACTCTCTTTGTAAACATCTTTCGAAGAGGAATCAATGAAAACTAAAATCCATAAATGACCTTCATTAAATTAGGCTTAATTTGGGTTTTAATGAAATGATTAAGACCTAATTACACCATAATTATGAATCTAATAAAGATGAATTTGCAAACATGAAATTTGCAAGTAACCCCACTTGCCATAAAAGTTTCAAACTCAATTGATCTTTGGATTGGGAATTGTTGAATTTCCAAATTCCTAAGTCAATATTAAACAAATAATGAATAAAGAAAATTCATTAATCTATTAAATCATGAAACAACCTAAATTAAGTTCAATCAAACATAAAAAATACTTAGGATAGTTTTCCAAACATCCTATGTCAAGGAACTTAATCAATTGCATACTTAAGGATTAATGAAATTAATAAATCAAATTGAGAGTAATTAAACCTTAAGTTAATTGGATTAATGCAAATATTTAATGAATCCTTACATTTCCAGTCAATCTAATCTAAGAATGAATGCAAACCTTAACGTAAGTGCCTTAAGTTAACCTAAACTAAGTCAAATGAAATCAACATAACTTAATCCAAAACATTAAATCAAATGAAATAAACCAAAGTCAAAACACCAAATCAAACTAAATAAAAAAATGAAATAAATTAAATAAAATAAACCAATTCAAATAAAATCAAATGAAATAATTAAAACCAAAATAAACTGAAAAATAAACCAAGAATGAAAATCAAATTAAATTCCCAAAGAAAATTATCAATCCAAATTCAAACAAACTAAATGAAATAAAAAGGATTATTTAAGATACTTAAGGATCTTAGTTAGACCTTTGGGATGGATCTTTATCTTAGGATGAAGATTTTATTTCATTAGCAGTTAGGATGTAAAATATAATTGATTCCATATAAAAATGGAATTCATTCTACTCTTCATTCTTAAAAAGCTAAACATTACTTCAACAAAATAAAGTGAAATAAAAATGGAAATAAATCACTAAATTATTTGATTTGAAAACACCTAAAGGTAAAATTAAAACAAACTCAAACTCCAAATTGAAACTTAAACTAAAGAGGCCTAGCAAAATCTTGCTACACAAGTCTGTTCCCTTCACACACTAGATCATCAGGCCAATGACCCTAGACTTAGGTTAGGTCATTCTATGATTCTTTATGATTCCTCATGATATACTGTGATATGATGTGCTTCGTATGTCTTTGTGGTGTATTATTTTAGACTGCAAGTCTAGGATTGTTTACTCGTTAGACTGAATGGTGGGACGTTCTTTCTAGATCAAATATTATTTTTTGCAAGGGGCTATGCTAGAAAGGTTTGCTATCATAAATAAAATTAAAAATGCTATTTCTTGCAGGTATGCTTAAATCCTTAAGCATAGCCCATAGGATAGGTGGACTTGGCAAGCAACTAATGCTAAGCCTATATATTTGTGAAATATAACTGCTGTGTGCTATTTGTATTTTGCTAACATTTGTTTTACAGGGCTTAGGAATTAATTTTGAAATTTAAATATAAATTTAAGCTTATAATTATGTTAAGATCAATGGGGTCTAGGATTATCAAGAGCCAATCCTACTAGAAGATAGGTGCAGTGGTCCCTTGTGAAGCCCAATGGATGTCCCTGAGGAAGGAGACTATCCTAGAAAGAAGACCCATAGATCTAAACTTGTAGTTCTAGGGGTATAAGCAAAGCTTGCCCATTTGCCTAAGGTGTACTGATGGTACCCGATTGGCCTTTTTTTAAATGAAATTGGATTGATTTATTTTGGGTGTGCAATAGAATCAACTTGCTTTTCTAGTTTTCTTTCTATATTGTGCTTTCTTGTGATTGAATTCCTAGATGATTAAGCTCATAGGAATAACTAAATTTAATACCCAACTAAAATCTAAACAACTGAAACAAAATTAAAGAAAACTTGAAACATCACATAACTAAAGCCTTAGGTAAAACATAAAATCAATTAGGAACAATCAAGTTTTGAAACCATGAAATCATATTACTCCAATCCTTAAATTGGGCAACTTCTCCCATTGCACATAAGGGGCTTCTAACCTGTGAGGATGACCACCTTCTTGGGGAAGCCTGCCTTCTATATTGATTTGGCCCATCATCATTTCTAATTACATAGAATTAGGCATAAAAATGCATACCCAAGAACTCAAATAAATTTTGAATAAAAACATTTAAAAAAATCTAAAAAATGTGCATTAGCTAGATTCATTTCATACCCTACATGATTCTAGGGATTAAGGAGTGAGTTTAGGTTCATGGATTACCTTCTTAAAAATGCAACATCCCACCCTTCTTACATTCATAATACTTAGCATCATGAATTTGAAATGTGATGTTAGTTGGCAGCCTTCTCCAGGTGAGTTGTAAGTCTAGAAGAGTCAGGGATAGGTTAATTCCCTCAAGTGAGAGGAATGATCGATAGTTCTCAAAAATAAAACTAGGTCAAGCATCTGACATGTGTTAAAAGCACCTATAGACTAGGTTCTAAAGCATCCTTTTCATGAATAAGTCTTCAACCCTAGGCATTTTTACAATCTTGTGCCACTATAACCTAAGTCCTAGACTTCTAAGAAAATGTTAACTCAAAATCTAAATTAAATTCCAAAACTTAAAGCCCAATTGCAGGATAGTTGAAATGTCTACTAGGCATCCCACTATCAATAGGCATTTCCTACTTCATCCCATTTGGCCTCCAAAATAACTCTCTCCAATTTGGATTAATCCCAATTGAAATTCCAAAAATCAGTCCTTTGAAAACCAACTTTGAAATCTTTAAAAATAACAACTCATTTCTTTAATCAAGAGTATTCTTAAGAAGAGACCCTTCTTAGATGTAATTAACTATAGAGGCTTGCCTCTATAGGGAACCATGAACCCAATTTAAAATAAACCATGTTTCACCTTCCATGTAGTTTAGAGGAAGAATCTTTGGTACATGGAATACCCATTAGCCTTAGGAGTCTTTTATTAAATGATTGAATCTATTATAAGATAACATGTTTATCTTCCAAGATAATATGTTTATTCCTAAATGATGCATTTGATCATCCAAATAAAAAATTCTTAAACTTTATTTGGTGTCATAAATTTTCTCCACAGCTAGGAATTCAATAAATATGACAATATAATAATAATATTTTATACTCTCCTACATTAGGCAAGTACAATCCCAAATCACACTCTCCTATATGGAGCAAGTACAGCCCTAAATCACATACTCTTTTATATTACGTAAGTACAATCTTATATCACATACACTCTTACACTAAACAAGTACAACCCTAAAATAAATTATGTAATAAGAGACAAAGAAAAAATAATTCTCCAAATCTAACTCTTAGACATTAAAAATATTTTACTCTCAACTCTACTAAATAATAAGATGGAAAATAATACTAGCTCACAAAATATTTTTGCTACTATTAAAAATTAATTAAAATAATTAATGCAATGATATTAACCTAGAATTGAAAAGCAAACTTAATGCAATGATGCTAGAATAATTACTAAACTTGAAACACTTGTCAAAATATGATGATAAAATACCATTTAAAATGTAACCTTAGAAATTAATAAAATAGATGACAAATGAGTCCATGATGATTATAAGATGAAATTACATTAATGAAGAATGATAAGAATCAAACAAAATTAAAATGTTAAATCAAAACCCTATTAATCAACAAGTATAATCAAAATAGTCAAGCACGCTAAAATGAAAATAAAAATAATCTTGCTCAAGCACTTTGAAAGAAAGCTAGAGAGGCAAGATCAAACTTGAATGGCTCTCCTCCAATGCAAGATGAAGACCAGAAGAAGATAGTGTGATATTCTCTTGAGAAAGTTTGAAGTGAAAGAGTAAGGAGATGAAGTTTTGCTCTTGGATGAAGAAACTACTTAAAGTATTTTTTGCAAGTGTGGTAGCCATAAAGAAAAAGCATTAAGAGTGTGTCATGGTACAAGTGCTAGTTATTAAACATTGAATGGAAAGGAAGTAGATGGCCTAACAAGAAGGAAATATTGAAGGGGATAGCCAAAGTGAATTCCATTAGGAAATATTTCAAAATTTAACAAATTAATTTGAATTTGAGTCCATAAAATTTAATTCATGGTGGACAACTAAGCATGGATGGAAATCAAGTTAATGCAGATCAATTAGCTTAAATAATGATTGAGTAATTAAAAAATCAACTTAAGAAACCATTTTAAAATTAACTTAAATTAAATTTAATAAAGAAATGGATAACCATGGAGTTTGATAAATGGATCAATCATGAATTAATGTAAATATATCAATGAATTAATTGGGGAACTAATTGAGAACCAATTTGAAATTCAAAATGCATTACAAATTTAAGTTTAAATAAAGAGTGGTACGTCCAATATGCATTTAAAAAGAAGATTTTGAAAAAAAAAGGTAATAATTCAACTAAATCCAATTTGAATTTAAATTTGAGTTCATTAATTCTAATCAAGTAAAATCAAATTTAATTAAGACAGGTGAATAGTCAAATCATTTTAAAAAGAGAAAATAATTTCACGAAATTGTTAAAGCTTATTTCAAAGTAATTTGAATTTTAAAATATTCAAATGTGTAAGACATTACTGTAATAATTCAAACATATAAAATCTTACATGAAGAATTCATTTGTGGCATGATGGAATATCAAAGTTAAAGCCATAACATGATGTGAGAGAGAAAAATAATTACTAGATAAAAATAAATTTTATTTATATAACCAACTTCTATTTTATTATGAATCTTTTGAAGACATCAAAAGGTGTTTAGTTTGAGAAATCAATCTATCTCATTGATTGGATTTTGTTATATAATTGATGTTATGACTTTAAGGATTAGCATAGTTATCCTCAAATTAAATGTAAGAGATTTGACCCATAGTTGAGTCAGTTGCCCACCTGTCCTTATCCCATTTAAGCCCATAATTAGCTAACTACCCTAACATCAACAATAACAACAATAAGCCGTTAGCTTAATAGGTGGAGTCGGCTACATGAATCATTTTTGTCCAATGTTTTCTATTAAGTGTCATATTTTTATTTAATCTTACTAAATTAAGGTCATCTTTTATATTTTTTCAACCAAATCTTTTTAAGTTTAATTATACTTTTCTTAACATCAGATAAATCTAATACATCTACTCTTCTAACTAGGTCATTAGATGACCAACATTTTATGTGAATAAACCATCTGAGGCAACTGTCTCTATTCTTATCTCACACTAGAGCTACTCCAACCTTAGCACATTTATATTCATTTCTCATTTTGTCTCTATGTGCAAAGCCACTCATCCACTAGAGCATCCTCATCGCCACAACACTTAACTTAAATTATGCTTCTCTTTTATAGGCCAATATTTTGTACCATAAAGTACAGATCTCACCACCATCTTATAAAATTTTTTTCTTAAGTATAAGCGATACTTTTCTATCACACAATAGGTGATGTATTCCTCAACTTCAACCATCCAACTTGATTTGTACTAATAATGTCCCCATCTATAGTACCATCACTTTGAACAATAGTCCTGAGATATCTAAAATGATCACTCTTTTTAATTTCTTAATCAGCCATTATCACCACTCCATGATTAGATTTTTTGTAACTAAAAAATATTGCATAATTCAAGTTTTTCTTGACTCCCTCTTTTGTTTTATCAATAAGAAGAATATCATCTACAAAAAGTATACAACGAAGTACATATTGTTGTAAATATCTAGTTAGAGCATCTATAACTAAGCAAAAAGATATGGGCTTAAAGCCGATCCTTGATGTAATCCAATTAAAATTGTTAAGTACTTGGTTAATCCTCCTTGTGTTTGAACACAAGTGATAGCTCCGGTATACATATCCTTAATGACTTGAATATAAGCCATATTAATTCCCTTGTTTTCTAAAACTCTCTAATGCACTTCCTTCAAAACTACATCATATGATTCTCTAAATCAACAATTATCATATGTAGATCCTCCTTACTCTTTTTGTACTTCTTTATTAAACCTCTCAACAAATGTATAACATCCATAGTATACTTGTTTTGCATAAATCCAAACTTGTTTTGAGAAACTTTTATGTCCCATCATAATCTATACTCAATTACTCTCTCCCATAGTTTTAATGCATGGCACACTAACTTAAGTCCTCTATAATTGCACACTCTTATGTAATACCTTTATTCTTAAAAGTATAAACCAACAAATTCTTTTCCACTCATCAAGAATCTTTTTAGTCTTTAAAATAATATAAAAAATATTAGTAAGCTAAGAAATTTCTTTATTTCTTAAGCATTTTCACACTTCTATTGGAATATCATTAGGTCCCACTGCTTTTCTGCACTTCATTTTATTTATGGCCTCTCCAACCTCAATTTTACTAATATGATGATAAAAATAAAAATTATTATTTTTATTTAAAAACTAAGATTATTAAAGTTAATCATATTCTCACAACCTTCATTGAAAAGTATATCAAAATAGCTCATCCACCTATGTTGAAAATTATTATCTAAGAAAAAGCACTTTATAATCTTCATGCTTAATGCATTTCACTTAAACTAAATCTTTACTAGCCTTATCTCTTTGCTTGGTTAACTTATACATACATATTTCACCTTCATTAGAATATAATTTATTATATAAATCAATAGATGTTGAATTCTTTACATCATATATCTCTTTTTAGAATTCCTATAGCCTTCTTTGTATCCTTTTAAATTCTCTGAGCTTTTACATCTAAACCAATTTTTATAATAAAACTTTTTATTTGTGATATTTCATGTATATTTTGACTTCATCACTAACTAGTTTTATTAATAGGAGCTTTTTCTTTTGATTCTCCATATATATTTTTTACAAATTGTTTAATCTCACTTGGTACTTTTTTCTAAATGTAACATTAGATTTCTCATGAACATCCTCAATACTAAGATCTTATACCTTACTCTTAAAATATTTTTATTAGGATTCATTAAAGTTCCTCTAATTCTAAAACATTGCATCAATTTATTTTTCAATTTCCAATCCTTTATCTTAAAATCCAAAACTAGTAGTCGATATTGGGTACTAAAACTTTTCACTCAGAATGATTTTATAACCTTTATAATATAAACATTCTATTATTTTATAAAAAAATTATCAATCTATGTTTTACTAAGTCCATTCTTATAAGTACTAATATGCTTCTCTCTTTTCTTGAATAAAGTATTAGATATTACAAAATCATAAAATAAAGTAAATTCTAATATATTTCAACCTTCTTCATTAGTCACTCAATACTCATAGCCACTATGAATGTCTTTAAAATATTTTACTATTGTACCAATATGTCCATTTAGAACTTCTCCAATAAATACTCTTTCTACAAGAGGTATCCTTTGTATTAATTCTTCTAAGTCATTCTAAAATTATCTTTTCAATTTACATCCAAACATACTTGGGAGGCATAAATAATTATAACGTTAAAGCTATAATTCTATCTCTAATTATGTTAATGTTTACCATATTATCCTTGAAACCATTAGCTATAATGACATCTACACCGTTTCTAGTATGACTCCTACTAGAATACCAATGCTTAAAACCTAGCTATCAATTTTCTTATTTTCTCCCTAACCCATTTTGTTTCTTGAATACGTATGATATTCAACCCAAAGATGTTCCTAGCAAGGTTATGAACCAATTTCCCACTAGAACCTTTAGACATATCCCTGGTTGACTAAGAGATTAGGAAAGTCAAACTAGCCCAACCTAAGTTAATTTTGAGCCAAACTAAAAAAGTCAAATTATATATTCCTAATATTGACCAATGAAAATTAAAATATACATATTGTCATATATTGAATATATTCTAATATTCATAATAACTTCATCAATCAGGTCAATTGAATACATGTAAACCCAATTGACCAAAATTAACCTAATTAAGAAAATGTCATCAAATTATTTAAACAAATTGGACTTATGAAATTCTCTAAATATCCTAAACATGGTTTAGGCATCACTAAACCACAGTCGCCTTTTATCCAGAGCATAATTTTCCAATTAAAATATTTATAACACTTGAGGCCCATCTCTCGATTTGGTGATTGATTGAACCAAGCTATTTATAAAATCAAGTTAAACCCATGAGAGTGATTATAGCTAAAGATGTCATTAACAAATTCTTAGTTTAACTCACATTAATTAAAGCCCTTCAAGTTGGTCATTTTGACTAAATTGTCCAACATGATCATTTTTTAGCCAAAATAAGAATACCCAAGATTATGATCAAATTTGGTATATCAAATAGTTGACTTACTTTAAATAACTTAAAGTGAATCCTTGAGTCTTAAAAACATTTATTTAGTTTAACCAAATAGTTTGGCCACTCAAAATGGGTCAAATTAACTCACCAGGCCAAGATGTTCCCTATGGGATAAATGATATCAAATAAACCTATCTTGGTAGATTATTTTGATTTTTCAAAAAAAAAAAAAAGAATTTTTGGATGGTTACCCATAACTTTGACAACCATTCCTATAATTACTTAAGAACCTAACTAGCCATACATGAGTTAATTTTCAATAAATGGAAGTTAGAGATGTTAGAAGAAAACCAATAAGATTTATACATCATATGCCTACCTTGATCCTTATAGCTTTCTATGAAAATTTCTTACAAGATTTCTCATTGCTGCACCTAGCATGACAATATAGTTAAGCAAAAAATTAAACCATGGTTAGTCATGGATAAGCTTAATGAAGATTTCGTTAACTAGCATACTCTCCCTATGGAAAATAGAGGCCAATTCCAATCTCCCTTAGCCTAAAGAAAAAGTTTAAGCCATTCCCCAATCATTCAAGTTCCTCAAGTTAGCTAGCCACATCAACAAACCTAAAGGTGGTCATACCTTGATTTTTGATTCATCTAGCTCATTCTAGTCTAATTTTAGAGAGGATTCTTCAACATTATAATTATAGAAGCTTTCTTAATAAAAAAAATTGTAATACAATCAATTGGCAAGGTATTATCTTCAAGCCCTCTTCTCCTACCTCTCATTTTAGTCTTCCCAATGATCCAAGTCAAGGCATTGTTCATTGAGCCATCATATACTTCTTTATAGTCCCTTTAGGTTTTCTAGTGAATGACTTTTCCTGAAATGACTTAGAAAAGATGAATTTTAAATGGGTTAGGCTTCAGTTGCATCAACCCAAGCCTAGACCATATCCTTTGCATTTGCTTGGTGAGAGGTTGAAGACAATATTTAACCCTTGGGGTTTGTCTTAAATTGGATCCAATGACTAAGATTATGTTAGATCATGAACTTATCTAAACATTATGTATTTTATAGATTTTATTTAAATTAATGAATCAATAAAGATGAAATTCTTACCATAGATAATGTTTTTCATGCAGAGTCTTGAAAAATACTATTACTTGATTATTTATATGTCTTACATTTTAAAAAAAAATAATTTTTGTCTATTTTAATTATTTAGTCATCAAATAAAATTAAGAAAATTTTCATATTTATTAGGGAGATCTTGATTGATCTCATAAACTCCTCATAAAAATCTTAGAATAGTTTCAATCATAGTATGTAATTTATAATTTTCAAATTTAAATTTTAAGTATTCAAAAATTAAATAATTTTTAAAATTCCAAAAATTTGGAAACTCTTTAAAAATATTTTTGGTGTAAATTTATGTTGCTGTAAAATTTATGATAATTTTTGAACATGCTTTAATCTAATGAATCAAGTTAAAATAAAAAAAATTGACTAATCTAGATTTTCTGAAATTACTTAATAATGTTTAAAATTTTAAATAAATTACAATAAGTTCTTTATGATCTAAAACACCCTCTAAAAGTTTTTCAAAATCTTAATAAATTAAATTTATATTATTTGAGATCTTTCTTTTGAAATACCCTATGCTGACAAAACTATCATTTTACCACTAGTTGGTCTATAGCCATATGTTCCATACAGGAGTAATATGATGTTTACAACATAGTCATATTTATTGAAATTTATTCAATATGTTTTGTTATTTTTAATAATAAAAACTATTATTTTTTAACTATTTAATTATTAAAACATGTTTAATACCTTCAAAATTTTAAAACTTGTTCAAATATGTTGATAAAATAAATGCTTTATGAAAAGATTATTAAATAATTAAAAAAATTTAAATTTCATTAATCTAATAATCATCTTTTAATTTTTAAGTGAAGATATAAATTAAAAATATTATTATTTTTCCACTTTAAATCTTAAGCTATTATTTAATTTAGTTAGGATAAATTCTACTTATAGCATAAATTTTATTTGAACCTAACACTACACAACTATGCTTGGATTCCACGGCTGCATTTTTCATTGCATTAGAAAAAGAGCATATAGCCCATTATCTTATCATAATAGTTTTTTAAATTTATTAATTTGATTCCAAATTGATCTAATAAAGTGTTAATTATGTGACTTTACTCAGTAATATCTATCCACACAAGTTGGTTGTTTGGGCATATAGTCAGCTTAGTGAGGAACACACTTTGTAAGATCACCATGCATAGTATTCTAAGTTCTTGATTTCATTCTAAACTATTAATAGTTTGCATCATCAACATCATGCATAATGATCCTTCACCTTGAGTTAATTCTATAGCCTAGTATTAGACTTGTTAAGTATACACCTTGAGTATCTCACCATTTGATTTGATGATAATAAACCTTGTGTAATTAGAACTAATAATTTCTTTGTAAGATAAATTATCCACATTAATTATTATGATTATTATTCTTAATTTAGATTTTTACTAATGATAAATATATATTCTTAAAGCTAATAATTATTTACTTTAAGTGTTTCAAAAAATTCATCAGATTCAACTTGCTTAGTCAGAATGGGAAAGCCATATTAGCTTGGACTAGGGTAGTTTGAGAATCTTCCCAGGGTTTTCAATATAAGACAAATAAGAGCTCAATAATATGAAAATAATAGCTAAAATCTTTCCATGGTTTGTATATCTATATATTTTTTCATATTTTATTTGCATCAATTTTTCAATATTCATGGAATTATCCTTTTTGGATAGTTTGACTGAATGCATTGATTTAAGCATTATCCATTGCATCTTAAAGTGATTAGTTTATTTTCCACTTCATTAATTAATTTTCATGATTGAATTAATTTTTATTCATTTATGTTAGCATGCACATTAAATTATTCTCACAATATCCAAATTATCCTTTTTATTTCTCACATCCTTCATGTTCTCTCTCCTAGCAATACTGTTATTTGAATTTTGTTTTCATTCAGGCTTGGCCGAATTTTAAATTCTTTGGCATGAGAAATTTTGTGGGATTTAATTAATTTAATTTCGTATCATTTTCCTTATTTAATAGATTTTGAAATTTCAAATTTAATTGAATTTTGAATTTGAATATTTTGAATATCAAATTGTATATTGCCTTGATTCATTTCTAAATTTGGTTTATATGTTTATGGCATGTTTTAGGAGAAATTTTATCAATTTTTATCATGATATATTTTATTTAATTTATGTGATTTAAAGCATTAATATTTTCCATATTTGAGAATTTTTAAAATTAAAATTATTTTGAATTTTAAATTTTGAACATGCCATAAATTATTTCCAAAATTTCTTTATTTATTTTTGGCATGCTTAGGCCTCCCCTTATTATAATTGATTTAGTTTAATTTTATTTGAATTAATTTGATTTAATTCAAATTTAAAATCATATGGCTTAGGATTTAATGCACTTTCCATTTTTGGATTCTTATTTTTGGTAATATTTTGTCGGCCCACCACAATCTATTTTTATTTACATAAAAATGTGTTTAAATTTGAAATTATTTTTAATTAACCTCTCTTGATTTCTAATTGATTGAATATCATTAATTGGAGATTGATTGTTTAAGGAAAGGTTTGGCCATTCCATATAATGAAGAATATTTGATTTATTTTATTAAATTAATTTTAAATCTCTTTCTAAAACTAATTTCTTAATTAATTAAAGTTTATTTAACTATGCTAAATGCATTTTAACATATTCCCTCCATGTTTGAACGTCCCACACTTACACATGAATTCATTAAATTTAAAGTTAAATTTATTTAATTGAGTTTTGAATTTTGGATTTTGAATTTGAATTAAATCCCTTCCATATTTATTTTCCCTCTTATTTTTTCCCACTTGTTTCTTCTTGCCTTGGCCAATATTTTCATGTATTAAACTCTATTCTAGGATTTTATTTCATGACTTTACTATCTCTTGCAAAGATACTCTCTTGGCCAAACTCTTGCAAAATCATTTCTTGGTGTACAAGTGCTCAAGTTCTCTCCTTTCCTCTTTACATTTTCAACCATATTCAAGAGGAGATCTTCATCATCTTCAATTCTTGTGCTCACATCTTCATTCATCAAAGAAACTTGATAAGATTATTTCAAGTTGCTTCAATCATTGTTGGTTTTGATTTTTGATGGTTTGGTGTGATGGAAAAGAATTGCTATTAAAATTGTTAAAAATTTTCTGAAGTTCTTTCCAATCATTATCCAAGTTATTTGAATACTTCAACTTGTCATTAATTTGTGTTTTGATTTGTGAGATCACATCTTTAAGCCTTTTTACAATTGTTGTTTTTCATAGTTTTAATATTCATGATATTTATAATTTACTTTGTGCAAGTTCTTTGAAAGTTATTTTTTATTCAAGCACATTATCTTAAAGTTGTTTTAAGTTCATATTTTTAAATCATCATTCAACTTGTGAAAATATTTTCAAAGAATTATTTATTTCAAGTACTTCATATCATTGCATGTTTTTAAAATAAAAAAAGAAACATACACACATTGAGCTCTATTTCTTATTTATTTTTGGGCTTGTGAGCAAAATTATTTTAAAATTAGAGAGATAAATTTTATTCTAATATTTTTGTTTTCCTTGTACTCTTCATTTGGGATGTAATTGCCCATGTAGGGAAAGCATGTTGTTGGGTTGTACTTGTTTGGTGTAGAAAAATATAGGAGATTGGTTGTAATCTGATTTGATTAGTGAATTCTTAGTCAGGGTGACTAGGGATGGATGTAAGCAGATTTTTGGGTTTTGGCCGAACTATGTAAATAATTACTTTGCATCTTTTATGCATTTGGTTTGGTTGTTGCTTTGTACTTTCATTATAACCTTATATATTTTGTAACTAACTTTTCTATAAAGTTTTAAAAACTATGTTTTAATTTAAAAATTTTCAAAATACCCAATCCCCCCCCCCTGCACCCCTCTTGGTTGTCATAGCCTCTTAACAAGACTATTTATTAGGTTTCTAGTATTTAGTCAATCCCTCTAGCTAAGTATCTCTATTTACACTTGTCTATTTTCTTATCCTTACAATCATGCTCGCTTGAATAAAAAAATCTTATGGGCTAATCATACACAATGACTTTGTACTTTCATTGTATAGTTACATTTTTAAATCTATACTAGTTTCTTTTATGAACTTGGCTACACTTTGAATCAAGTTCAATTTGAGTTTGATCAATATCAACCTTGATCAAATTCTTACCTAACTAAATCATGCTAGTTTGACAATTTCATTTTCTAGTTCAATCACACCATTGGTTCCAAGTATACACCTATACTTTGTTCTATTATTTCTTTTTTATAACAGATAGTTTTTATTTAGTACTACCCTACACATTAGATATCTACTATATGCTTCTACGTATTAAGAACATATTTATCTTTAAGTGCTCAAACCCCACATAAACACTTAATATTGTACCCTATAGTTGATAGTTTCAACTAATTTTATCATGTTGATGTATTTACAAGTATACAAAATTATTTTTAACTATAAGTTAAAATACATCATTCGTGAGCAAAGACAAAGATTTAATTATGATTAATTAGTTATTATTATTATTATATGATGGTTCATGTAATAATAAAAATATTTTAATCAAAATCAGTATGATCATTTAGTAATTTTGATTAGTTTAAAGGCTATTAATTTCTTTGATGATAAAGTGAAAGCCTTAAAATAATCATAAACAACTTATCTTGATAAGTCATCAAGATCATATGAGTTAATGTTAGATAGTTTATAACACTTTAGCAACTGATATAGTTAAGTTGCCTTGAGGTGTAAACCTTTTTGATGCTCGAGTACGTATATTAGAATTTGAGATTGATTGTTATGTTTTCTTTATAATGTGTTACATTGCTTTGATTATTTTGTTGCACTAAGATTAGAAAATTTTTCTTTTAGGTGCTTAACTTACGATCGTTACTTTTACTTTTATTTTATAAGGACAATGAATCAACATATGAATGCTATGATATTATATTTTTGCTTTGTTATATTATATTTATATTGAACTATGATGGCTCCATTTAATTTAGGATATATTTTATAGTATTTTTAAAAATTTATATGTAAAATAAAGTATAATTTAACATTCCAAACTTAGTGCTAATTAATCTAATCCTTGATGAATAGATGTATAATTTGAATCAAGAGAAAGGATTAGGAGCAGACAAAAACTAATACTTTATTATTTAATATAGTTAAAGCTTATTAAGTAGATATTCTCTACTCATTTTTATTTATATTCTAAGTAACAATAAGCAGATTTTTGAACTGCACTAGCATATTACATAATCTTTTATAACCATCATAGGATAGCTATTATTAACATTTAATTATGACTACTTGATGTTTTCATTTTTTTTCTTTTCTTATTGTATTGTGATTTTTCTTATTAAAGATGATTTCATGCTAAGCTCATGCAATTAAATATTTTCTATCAATATTAGAAAAATTGTAAACAACTCTTAAGATAAGTTAGATAAATATTTTAAAATTAAAATTAAAGCTCTATCTAGCTAAATATTTTAAATTACTTTTTTTCTCTAATATCTTCTCAAGAAGGTATGAGTCAAAGCTAGTTAGTGATTAAAACTCCTAAAAGCTTTTGTACATTCATAGCATGGCCAAGTTAAGCATGCATTAGATGTCTTCTTAAGAACAAATAATTTGCATTCCATATCATTTTCCTTATAATATAGCATTGACTATGCATGATTTTAATTATTCTTAGAGAGACAAAATATATTAAGAAGTGGAAGCCTACCTTAAATAATATTGAAGTCCAAAGTTAAGTAGCTCTTGTTGCATATACTTAAGTTATCTCATTTCCTTTCTTACTATAAGCTCTCTACCATGTGAAAATTGCAAGTCCAATCTAACCTTTTCCTTAAAAATTTGTCAAGGAAATCCTTAATTTTCTTTCACTAGTTTGAGATTATGAGTCTAGCTCTAGAAGATACAATTGATGTGGACTAAAGTTATCCCTATTTATGGCATCCAATTAAAGTTGAAGATTTTTTTAGGAGGTATAAGAAGATCACATAGACCTGGCTAGAGTGAAAGAGCATAAGGAATTGGGGGGGGGGGGAGGGGAGGCTGTGCACATGACAACCAAAAACCTAAAAAAGCTTATCTTTAAATTTAGAATTTTAAAATAATTAAAACACTAGCATTAATGCTTAAAACTCTAAAAAATGTAAAGTCAAAGAGCTTATGTGTGTTATATAAGATTTTATAATTTTTAGAATAATTTTTGCAAATTTTTCAAGTATAGGTAAGAGATTATCTCCTCTAACGAATATCACGAATTAGACTTTGAGAATGGGGCTACAAATCTATACAACTTTAGCATAGGGTTTTCAGTTATGATAAAAGCTTTTGCTCAATTCCAATAAGTTTAGATCCACCTTTCGAGTGTTACAACAAGACTAGTCATGCTATATGAAACCCTAGTTTAACCTCTTTTGCTAAGTTTTGAGAAGAATTTTCTAAGGATAAATCATGGAAAAAATTATTATTTAGTAGAGGAATGAATGTATATAAAGAATATAAAACAAACAATAAGGGTTATATGATATAAATGTAAACTAATTATTCACCAAAGTGATTAGGCAAGAAAATATCACCAAGGTTTTTCCTTGAAGAGAATAACACCAAGCCTCCTATCTTCTTAGAATTGGCTCCAAGTCTTCAATAAATTATCAATAACACTTCAGTAAATAGTAACAAAAGAAATATGTTTTTGTCAACAAAAAAAGTTTATAAGAAAATGTAAAGAGAGGGAAAGAGGGAGGAACTGCCAAGTGTGTGGTTGAGGGTGGTTACACATTTGTAACCATCCAAAACCACTCCAACTCTTCTATGACAAGCTAAAATGAGTTAAAATTGATTTTTTTAAAAAACATTTAATTTAAATAATTAATTTTTAAATAAATCTAAAAAGTAACCCACAATTTTTTAAAAATAAACTCTAAAAATTCAACATTTTGAATTTTAAAATTTTAATATATCTATATATATATATATATACAAACATAAAAAAAGTTATAAAAGATTATTCTTACATAATAATTATATAATGGTAAAAAAAATATAAATACTACATAAATATTATCATTGTTCTTATAATTAGTCTCTTAATTGACAGTAGCTTCATTCTTATTCAGAACTTTGGTTGTTAGTTATACTCATCCTCTATAAGCTCTTTGTGCTACATCCCAATTCATTATTTATGATGGAACATCTCATTATTGGGTTGAGTTGACTACCTTTCCAAACTAAATAATCATGGACATGATAGCTTGGGATAATATATTCATGAAAACATGAAAAGGGTTGTTTTTACCTTTTCCTTAATCTTAGTTCCTTACCCATTTATCACATTGAGCTTGTTATATTCTTTATCGAGTACTTAGTGATTTGGTGATTATTATCACATAGGCTTTCTATATATTAGATTATCATCTCACTTGGTTATAATGATTCACCATTTTCCTTGCAAAATTTTCACCCAATATATAGATTATGCTATTGTGATAATAATTATTGAATAATGAATCCTTATTAAAAACCTAAATAATTAGAGTAAAAAGAGTACATGTTTTCACTTATCAAGGGTATCTCTTGGTGATGACATCATTATAATTAACTAAAGGGAGCTTAGTCCCTTTGGAAGATTTTGTACAAATATTCTCTTGATTCTCTTTATTAACTTAATGATGTGTCTACAAATAAATATTTACCATAAGTTTAGATGAAAAAAAAAAAATGGAAACTTCACTAGGATCCTCTTTTCATCTCCTCTTTTAAAATACTTTATTTAAATACTTATCATCTTATTAGTATAATTTTTTACAAACCAAAATAGAATGACATGGCTTATGGGACTCTTATCTCTCACTCCATATTTGAAAATATGTCTATGTTTTAATTGTAATTACATGCTTTATTTCAACCTTTTGAGTTTTAACAAAGTTATTATAGCTTTGGTTGTATATTCATGAGTAATAATTTATTACTTTAAAATACTTTTGAGATACTTTTGTTCTCATAATCGCCTATGAGTAAACTGGTGTCTTATTTATCATATATTTTATTCAAAAATATATTCATTATCTTTTCTTGGGATAGTTCCTTCACAAATGTTAAACAAAAATGTCACAACTAAGTTGTCCACTAGGGCAAAAGTTACATTGCCTCTAGTGGATTTTTACATTGAAACTGGAACTTATAGTTTCAATGAATTAGTACAATAATTAAATATCATCATTAGTGATCTTATCCTAATAGAGGATGCTCTATTCCCTTAGAGAACATGGAGTGGAGTATATAATGGTGCCCTATATATCACTCAAGTTTTTTTCTAAGAAAAAAATAGCTACTAATATTCCCTAGAGTGCTTGACTTCCCATCTTCATGAAATTTTGTAATATGCCTTCTATGATCTCACATATTTCTAGTGATGCTTTTAGAGGTTCTTCTAGGACTTTAATTATTTTTCCCCTTAGTCAAGAATTTGTATACTAATTTAACCTCTATCATGGTACAACCTTATGTCCCTCGCTTGAGCAAAAGAGCTCAATGTACCAAGAATAGATAGCTCTTTCAACAATAATAACAACTAAAGTTGTTCCTCCTATTAATTTTAGTATTCCTATTATATCTAATAAATTTGAAGTTAAGTCCTCATTGGAGAGATTGTTGATATTAGCTTACTTTTTTCTTTATGTTTTAGAAGAAACTTCACATGTTTTAATAAGAAGAATTTAGGATGTGATTGCCTATTATTGGAAAGTAAATGGTCACATAATTGATTCTACTAGTCATTAGACTCTACATGACCATTCATATTATTTATCCATAAGGCATAATAATAAAGTCTAAGAAATTCTCAATGGCTTGCTAAAAAGTTATCTTTTATTATCAATATTTCTGCTATTGCTACACTTATTATTGCCACACTTAATAACTTTCAAACTTGTAGATTATCTACCATCTATGCATGCTCATCCTAATCCTAAATATTCCATTTGGATAAGAAAAGAAAAGTTTTAGCTTACATTTTCTTATGCTATATAATTAACTAGTCAATATTGAATATGTGAAAAGGAAGAATTGTTCTTCCCCTTGAACCCTTGTAGAATGCAAGATTGTACTCAAAGGTGATGTATTTAGAAGAGCTTCCACTCGTTATTTTATTTATTTTAAGTTTAAAACATGGATAAAGAAGAGAATTTTTTTTTTAAATTTCCACATGAAACATTCTTTGAAATACTTCTAAAAAATTATCTAATCCAATCAACCTAAGAGGGAAAGCTATTAATGATCCAATGCTTATCCTATCTAAGTACAATGCATTCCATACTTTATCTTCCATTGATCTTAAGGAAATTATGCTTGAGGAAGACCATAATGCATGGGATGATTTTTATAATAATGTTTTTGTAAATTATTCCAAAAGTTGTTCTATTGCCCATGTCAAAATGAGTAGAAAAAGAGAAGGGCCACCTAGCTAGAGAGGTGAGTTTTCTTAAGACATACTTTATGAGTCTTCATTAAAAAATGTTAAAATGGAAGACTTAGGATAATTGTTTAATCATGGAAAGGATAATATATGTTAACCTTTAAACATGAGAAACAAAAAGATAATTTTTTTCAAAAACTCTAAAAATAAATCAGATAATAGATCACTACTATAATAATTTTGTCAACTTAGATAAGTTATTAACACCTTCTATATTAGCTGGTCCTGAGATGTTATAGAATGACATTCACTCTATTTTGTACCTTGGATTACTTTTATTTAGTTAGTTTTTGTTCAATCAACATAAGTTGTAGTTTAATTCTTTGTAATTTTAGTAATAGCATTTTCCATATATTCTATAGTATCACAAGTTGTATTTTTGTTAAATTATATGATTTATTATTGAGATGCAAATCCAGGCTACAATGGTAGCCTAAAATGGCGTGTCATCAATAATAATAAAAAAATATGACCATTTCTTCAGGAATATGAATCAATCCCATATTCTAAGAGATATGTTCTTGATTATTTTTAGTAGCATTTAAAGAATTATTTTTACTTTAAAAATTTATATTATCAAAGATTCAAAATTTGATGGATATAATGATTATTTACTTCAAAATAATAGGTTTATTTGATGTTCATTAAATTTCATCAGATAGAACGTCTTACAGGTTCCTTTAAGTTGATAAATTCCTATGATTATTTGCACTACTCTTCAAGCTAGTCATAACTCCTCAAAATTGATCTAATATTTTCTATACATCCAATCATATCATATTTTGAAATTTACTTGGTGATTGCATATAAAAATTGTCTCTTGTGACATTATAATTACTATTCTTATATAGTCAATTTTTGTCACTTGCTTGAACAAATTTATATTACTTTAGGCATTATAATTACTAAAGAAATATATTGATGCCTTAAGCTTCAAGAATTTATGATATCTAGTTTATGAATCCAATCACTATTCTTTTTCAATGTTAGTGATCTCTGCTTAATAAAGACTTCTATCAGGGGATCAACTTCAAGTTAATTAATATTTATATCAATTTCATAGTTATTCAACCAAGTTGGATTAACTAATAATTCTCCTGAGATGTTAATCAAAATATTCAAATCAAATAAGAGATAAAAATGAATCTTTTTCAATCTCTTTGTGATTAAGTATCTTATAAATGTTTTTCTATATAATAGTTTTACTTTATAATCATTATAATCAATGTTTTCCAACTCGACTTTTGCACCATGTCCATTTGTAGAGTCATAATCCTTATTTGAGAGACATCGCTTAGATATGAAGTATATTATATAATTAGAGCTTTATCAAATTTTAAGGGAAGACTCACCAAATAAAATTTTAAAATGAAAAGCACCTTTAACAAACAATTTAATAGTAACATATAGAAAAAATATAATAAAGTAAAAGAAAAGAAAAGAGAAAAATTTAAAAAGAAAAAAGTGGTGTTTTTATAACTCTTTGAAATTTTGCCTAGATGGTCAAAATCTATAAATGACATAATTCAACCATAGATGGTTATTTAAATCTTTGAATTTTTGAACATTAGAGGATCAAAATCCACTTCCATCAATATCCATCAAAAGATATGATGATTATAATCAAATATCATCATTAAGAAGACATGTATTATATGATGCTTACGCATTGTGCAAAGAGATTTGAAAATGTCAAATTTTTTGCCTTTAGTTTAATGCATCTGTTGTCATAAAAAATGTTAGTAGGACAAAAATTAAAATCTTCCTTAAGTAATTAATAAATGGAACCTATTCATCCCTTTAAGTAAACCTTAGTAAGCTTTAGGAAGAGCTCATATAAGAGGGTCTTTTACCAATTTTTTTCTTCAACATAGGTTTGAATTTAGTTAAGCTTAGAGTAGACTTCTTTCATTATTTTTATCTAACCATTCCCCATTGGATGTAAGTGTTATATTTTTTCCAATTAATTTTTTTGACTCATATTTATAAGTGAACGAGCTTCTTCTTATGTTTCTGACATAGTTGATGTGAACTTTACGTAAGTACCCGCCTCTTGATCCTATAAAAAGTGTTATTCTAGAGGAGGAGAGGATTCTTTTTTTCATTAGATTTTTTATCAAGGAGAGAGAGAGAGAGAGAGAGATTTTTGTATTTTTATTCTTAAATATACTCTTATTCTCTTAAATAGTAAAATTTCTTATATTTTTAGCATTTTTGTACTCTATTTTCCATTCAATTATTCCCACCTAATCTAGCCCTACCTAAAGAAAGGTCTTAAATCACTTCATATATAAATTTAGATTCAACATCATTTTAAGTGTAGTAAGAGTGGATGAAGTCAAGAAGTTATGTACCTAATGAACTAGGCCCATCAGCATGGGACAACTCAACATATGATAGTTTGTTACACAACAAGATCTGAAGGATATAAAAGAAAGGATCACTCACATAGTCCAAGTGGTTGTCGAGAGAGTGAAGAGAAAAAATATAAGGGAGACAGAGAACAAAGGATCTCTAGTTCAATGACTCATCAAACTCATCATCATAAAAGGGAATTATCTAGGGTACCAAGCATTTATGAGAAGTCCTAACAAGTCAGTGAGAAAGACATCACCAGAGGATAGGGTAATACTACTCCCACTAACACTTCTCTAAGAAGATTTTGAAAGCTCGCCCCCACCAAAGTTTAAGATTCCACACTTCAAATCTTACAAATGTCACACTAACCCTACTTACCATGTAGCATATTCTGAATCCACTACATTATTGTTAGACCTGGATGATATGATGTCAACTATTCTTCACCACTTTCAATAAATGAGGTGTCACATAGTTTCCACATCTACAAATGGGAGTCATCACTTCATTCATAAAATTTTAAAAAAAATTTCTTGAATAATTTTCAGTGCTTAGAAACCATTGAAGTGTTCATAGGCTCATCTATATATGATATAAGAGCAAAGAAAGTAACTTAAGATGTTTATTACTTGCTTATAAAAGGAAATTTTAGAAGTAAAGGATTTAGAGCCTGTAGTAAAATAGGCTACACTCAATAAGAGCCTCAAAAAAGATATATCTAGACACGTTCTTGGAGTTCAACAACCCATCTACTAGAGTTGACAAATGACCATGTAAATGTAAGAGAATACAAGGTTACCCATACATTAATTAAAGTTTAAGAAGTAACAATAAGAAAAAAAGAAAGGGAAAAAAGAGAAGAAAAAAGAATGTTAATCTAAGTCCACAAAAGTAGAAATAAGGCTTGATGCTTCGAGACTTAAAAATCTCTTTATAACAAAACTCTTATGTCTATTCTATCATTTGTAAAAACTTTTTTAAAATGTATACACCAATTGATAAATTTTACAAGACAAGAAAGTGAATGCAAAGTTAGTCTTATTGAAGGATTTCTTTCTTAATGATAAACTAGATTTTATATAATTTATCTAAGTTTATAACAAATATACATTAATAGAGTATGACTTAGAACTAATTAATATGGGGTATATAGTTCAATAGAGTATTATAATCAGTGAACAATCTGAATAGTTTACAATAATTGATTGACATAGATTAACAACACATTTCAAATAGGTAAACACTATGTTTTTCATAACATGTGCTCTTTATAACCAAATGGAAGATCTATTTTTTTCAAAATTATTTCACTATTATCATTTGTTAGGAATTTGATTTTTGCTTGATGACAAGCAAAGATCTAGCTATGGGGATATTTTATAAGTGTCAAATTTGTATTTATTTATCCTCTTAGATCTATGACTTTTACATGATATTTTTCATTATTTTTAGAAATTTATTATAATAATTAAAATATTTTTTTGATGTATACAATTTTAATTTTACAAAATATCAAGAGTTTGCTGTGAGGGAGGATATTTGAGGTCATTTGGCCAAAAGATGCACATTTGGGAAAATCTAAGTTGTCTTGGAGCCTAGGCATTAGTCCTAGCACCTAGGCTCCCATAACTAGCATATTAGCACTCAAATCAAAGTTAAAAGATAGAGAGCCATTTGAGCAAAAGATGCATATTTTGGTGGGTCTCAGTTATCTTGGAGCCCAAGCCTTAGTCCTAGCACCTAAGTGCCCATAGCTAGCATTTAGCCACCCAAAATAGAGCCAAAAGACTAATATCATGGTGCCTATATGCTTAGGTGTTGCCTTGGCGATTGATACATTTGCCTTATATTTCATAAAATTTTTATATTTTTGGGGACATTTGGTGTAGCTCTATTAAAGCAACTTATAATGATGAATTTAGAGACTTATTTAGCACATATTATAGGGTTCTTATACCCATCATTGAGGAGTCAAGAAGTGGCCTTTGATGAAGCCCTCTCCAATCTATTTGGGAGGCTATCATAGAGACTTCTCAAATGAAGTGGAATGATGATGAGGGAGGCATCTCAACAGGGGACTATATATTTTCCCAATATTTATCTTTCTTTATATCTTTGTAATCATGTTCATGAATACAATATTTATCTATTTATTTTCTTTTATCATGAATTACATCCTTTTTTGTAGGGGTTGAACGTAGTTATATTTGATTTATGCATGTTTAGATTTTCAATAAAATTTTGTGTTTTATTTTACATTACTATGTATTTTGTACTATTGTTTATTGACTATTGAATTGACTGGCCATCGTGTTCAATAGATCAGGAGATCCACTTGAAATTGAGGGATGGAAAGTGAATTAATCATGTACAAAATACAAAAATGATGGGTTAAATATTGGGGATAATTACGACAAAGTTGGTAGTCCATATTAAAGATCTTAAAAGTTTTCATGAATTATTTTGTGTTGAATCTATCATCTGGTTAAGTATGACACAATATCATGGAGGTGATTCATGTGGTTCTTTTTTATCTTAGTCCCCACCTCTTCCCAATAAGTAAACCAATCTTGATCAAACTTCAGTAGAAGTAAAGCCATTTTTATTGAAATCCATATTGCATATATTAACATTAGTGAAATCAAACTTTTTGGCTTAATCATATTGACATTTTTTTCAACTGACTTCTTTTCTCATTAGTTGTGCTTATTTATTAAGTCTATTTTATAATTATTTCAACATTTTCATTATAACCCACTTTTAATCATTTAAATAATATATAGTCAATCTAAGTTCAATAATTGGTGTTCAATTTTTAAGGGAATAATACTTTACCCCACTTTATTACTTGATATGCTCTTGCATCATTGGTTCACCCTACACTACATCAGGGCATTTCCTTAAACAAATCTTTGAATTACTTCTAAGAGTCATATAAAGTTTATTCTTCTATCTACACAAAATTAGAGATCTCAAATATCAACCTAGTAATATTGGCAAATGAAAAATATTTAGAGAGGATCATTTATGCTAAATTATCATAGCTAGTGATGGAATCACCGGGCAAAGTATTAAGCCAACTCTTGGCCCTATCCTTTAATGAGAAAAGAAAGAGCCACAATTTGATGGCATTAACTAAAATTCTATTGTATTTGAATGCATAATAGATCTCAAAGAAGTTGATGTGAGCATTAAGGTTTATAATAGCTAATTCCCCAAACTAAGAACTCTTAATCATTTGTAAAGTTAAAGGTTGGATCTCAAACTTATTCTCCTAAACTCCTAGCTGCACTATGGCCTAGGGAGTGCCTAATCACATAAAGGCTTGGCCCCCATGCCTTCTTTTTGTACAAACTCCATCATTACTTCTTCTATAATTTAATATGCTTATCTTTATTTCCTAAGTCTTCTTAATAATGTCCTTTCAATCTAAGGTCTTCAAAAAGAAAATGTTCACCACTACATTTTTGAATGTATAATACTCAACATGCAAAATAAAGTAGATAAAAATAAAAATAAAAAATTAATAAATCAAAAAAGAAGTCCAAAGTAATAAAATTCAACTTGGTATAATATTAGCATTGCAATCCCATGCAACAACACCAAAAAAACTTGATGTGTTGTGGGGTGAACCCCTCATGCAAGAGTATATGGTTGTGTAAACTAATAAAGTGAGAATAAAATGCTATTCCCGCAATAATTGAAAACCCATTACTAAAACTAGGTTGATTACCTATTATTTGGACTGTCAATATTGGGGTGATGAAACTGTTGGATCCAAATTTGCTTGTGGAGTGAGACATAACTTTTTTAGATACCTGGGAAATAAGGTTTTGAAAAATAGAATGGTAGAATATAAAAAAGTGTGAGAAATATCTCAAATTTTATTATTTGGCTAAGGTCTCAGTACATAGTGGTAAAGGCTCTCCAAACCTTAGAGAAGGAGAGAGAGGAAAAGGAAAAGAGAAAAGGATCCCTCCCCCATGACTTGAAAAAGACCCATTTTTATAATATGGGTGGAGGGATAATTCATATAGAAAATACATATAAGGCAACTCGAATATAGGTGGGAATTACCCCTAATAAAATGTGAATGTTCGATGGTGAGTGGTTAAGCTCCAAGGGCTGTTGAAATGAGCAATCTACTGCTTATTTAGATGTATAACTACTTTTACATAGTGGGTTCTCGTGTAAGGTTCAATTGCTAAACTTTGGCCATTCAAGCTGGTTGACCTTCCTTGATCACTAATCTACCTGGGTGAGTCATAATTTACATAGTCAGCACCCATGCTTAGTTCCTTAGACCTTTCTTCTTTCTCCTTTCATATGGTGAGTCTTAATTATCAAGTAGCTTACTTTCATGGGTTTGGTCCCATTCTAATGATGGCTTGCTATGAGAATTAGTTTGATTTGCTTGCACACACACACACACACACACACACACACACACACACACACATATATATATATATATATATATATATATATATATATATATATATATATATATATATATAGCTCTCTAATTCTCTTGCTCATTATAGAGGTGACTCATAAAAAGGATTGGAGAATAAAAAATATAATTAATTTTAAACATTTAATAAATTCTAAAAAAAATTGGTCATAACTTTTGACTAGATCTCTTATTTTGGCATTCCTCCAACTTTCAAGCTATAAAAGGAACCTTTATTTCCCTATAAGATACTTTATTATATATATATATTGCACACACACAAACAATGTTATAGATCTCTTATAGATATATCCCTATAAGATATTTCTTCTCATTGTTGAGTATTCATTCGAGAGAGGGATATATCTACCATGGATACTAAAAGACCTAATGGTGACATCAATTCCTTTGAATGCTGGGCAGATCTTTAGAAGAAGATGAAGAAGACTAAGAAGCCAACAGAAGTCACAATCATTTTCCTGGTTGAGATGAGTACACCAGCTGCCCTGGCATGAGAAATCATTACTGTTCCATCCAAGAATGGTGTCGAGGGTTTGCGGGTGGAGATAAGTGCTCATCTTATTATGGTGGAGAGTGTGACTACATCGATGGAGCCACCCTCTATTTAGCTTTCCAACATAGTTGTGAGAGTTCAAGGGAAGGAAGATGACATCCCCCTCATTCGACATAGGAAGGCCATGGTAAGCAAGGTGGTGAGAATGACCTCAATGAAAATGATGGTGGAGGAGTGTCTCATCGAGGTATGACTCATTCATATTTGGTTCTTGAGTTTTCATTAATATTTCTTTTGAGCTTTTCTTATTATTTCAGCTTAGCATGACGAGTATTCAAGCATTAATGTAAGGTGATGATGGGCATTTGCTGTCTCCTCGGATCATTTCTCTAGATACTCTAGGTAGCCTTGAAAACATTATTCACCTTATTATGGGCAAGCTGCTAGGTCATCATCTGAGTGATGAGAAAGTCCATTTGCTTGATCATTCGCTTCTTTTTCTCTTACCCCTAGCTGATCTCCTCTTCAAAATCCTATTATTTGTATTTGATGAATTCATTTCTCATCATTCAAGGGAATCTCTGGCTTTAGTGTGTGTTGACTTGATGGGGTCGAGTCTTACCTTAGGAGAGGGCTTGCTTCCATTTGGAATGCCAATAGAGACATTCTCATCCAAAGGGAGAAGATGCTGAGTGAGAATCGTAAGTGCTCATTAATCCATATGAGCTCCCCACCTTGTAGAGTAGGATTGCTCTATTGAAGGATGACTCAAACTCATCAAAGTAAGAGTTAAGACAATGCTAGTTGATGATAAAGGTGGAGTTACAATAGAGTGAAGTCATGGAGGTAGAGTCCTAGAAGATTTTGATGATCATGATGGCTAAGTTTACTCACTTTGATGCTTGGTTGAGTCAAAGGGGTCTTCTCTTTTCATCTCCAACACCAACTTCATATTCAATTATATGTGTGATAAAGGTGGACTAAGCGAGGAGCGGCACTCAAACCCTATTATGAAGTGATTCAAAAAGTAATGTATAAACGGTATAGCAAGAGGAATGTAATTATTTTTTTGACTTTAAATGTAATAATATTTGAAGATACAATTATCATACTCACCTTTTTCTTATTGAGCTCTTTTATGTTGAAAATTCAAGTGGGAATATTAAATTATTTCTATCGTGACTTGTGCCACCTTAATTTTTGATGTAATGCTTGCATTTTTTAGCTTTATTTATCGCATCTATAAATTCATTTTTTACTATTTTTGGTTGGATATTTAGTGTCCTCCTTTCTAGTATTTGAGTGAGTGACCCCTATTATGCAAGTACACTATATTATCTATTAACCTCAAGGAGAATAACCTTTTGATTATGGTAATGGTGGCTCTAAAAAAGACAATGATTTTATTTGTGCAATCTAAGGCTAAAGAGGTGCCCGACATTAAGCCATTGATGGCAACCTATGTTCTCCATGGCTATTTCTAGAGTCAGCTAGATTTTTCAATTCGAGTAGCTAACTAGAATGTGTTGTTTAACTTAACTCAATTAGATGAATTGTGTACAACCTTAGACCACTTTAGATGTGATTTTTGATTTTCTCTTCCTAGTAAGTGGGTAGAGATTTTAAATATTTATGGAGTTGGACCCACCCATATATTAATGAACTCAGTAGTGTGTATTACTACTTTTACTTTATTTCTACATATAGAGGGTGTGTTATGGAGTTTGGACCTTTTTTTCCTTCTCTTCTTAGTGAAGGGTCACTAAGAGGAGATCATTCAGTTCTTGGTGCTTACATTGAGGATTTTTGGTCTGCCGAATAAAAGTTAGGAAGTGGTGCTCAAACCTCTTGTTTGTTAAGAGTTTGTAGCATAGATAGTACTAATTTTTCTCCACCCATTGCTGACTAATAAGTCGATCGCTCCTAAGGTGAGTACTCAATTGAAGGAAGCACTGAAGGTAATGATGGATAAGACTCTAAACATTCATTACTACCTCCACTTAGATTGAGTTAGTAATGTCTTTCATGGTATGTACTTTACTCTTTTTAACATCTTTGATGTCTTTCTTTGACTCGCTCATTCTTATCCTTTACTCACTTATTCATAGGAGATTAGGCTTCCATGCCCCATCACTCAATCCCTCGGTAATCCAATTCCTTGAGGAGGGCGATGGTGAGGAAGATGACAGTGAGTCGGCTCCTACTAACATTGCTGATGAGGCTAAACCATGTACTTCTAAAAAAAGTCCAAGAAGAAGATCGTGAGTTCCACTTCTTATAGTGGTTGGAGAAGAAGAATGAGTCCAAAAGGGAGGAAGAGGATTAGTATGCTGTCAACAAATTACTCCATATTTGTCTAAGCGAACCAATGAGGAATTCAAGCTTGTGCAAAACATATTCTCTGAAGTGGTTGACTTGTTCTTGAGAACACTCCTAAAAAATGACTGCTCTTCACTATAATGACTGCTCAAGCAGTTATGTGGTAGTTGACTTGGGAAATTTGTCAAAGGTTTTTCCATAAGAGGAAGAATTTATCTACTGTGAAGATGGAACTAGCAGCCAAGAAGGATGAGTTCAAATCCTTTGGGGCCAAATTTGTTGAACTTCAAGAGGAGGTAAGGCAACAAAAAAATAAAAAGAATAAGGATATCCTAGAGCTAACTCACCTTGTTGAGGCAAAGATGGAATTGGAGAAATAGCTTTTGTGTCGTATTAAGGAATTTCACAATAAAAAAGGAGGTTGAGTTTAGAGGCTTTGTTGATTCTAATGAGTATCAGGATCTTTTGTAGCAAAAATTCAAAATGAGTACTGACTTCATGATGGTTAAGTTGGTTAAACAAGGTTAGTTCATTGTCAAGTTCTTGGATTTCTCAAATGTACTCGTTCTTTTGGATTCCAATGAGGCCGACGATGAAGTTTTCATCTTTACTTTTTCTTTCTCTTTTTTTTTCTTGCTTGTGAGTTGGGAAGAAATAATCATGTATCTTTGTACTTTTTTATAAATAAAAATACCTCATACTTTTCTTTTTGTTGAGTGTTTCTATTCTTGTAAGTGAAATAGTTATAAAAGTTATCACTTCGTAAAGTGTTGCTAAAATTTTTATTTTTTGGTGAGAACTTAATCATAATACTTTTGTTGTACTCACCACATTATAAGTACTTTATTTAGTGCTTAAGAAAATATGAATGTTGACTATGGGATGCATTTCTTATTCTTGATTGCTAATTATGGAAAGTTAGGGAGTTTGATGATTATTTATTATCATCCATGATCAGATGGTCTTTTTTAATAGTCGCCAATCTCATGGGGTATCAATCTTACACTTGAGTCACAAACCATATGGAGTGTTGATTTTTTTAGGTTTCCAACTATGGGGAGTAGACTTTTTTAGCTAATAGTCACTAACCTCATAAGATGTCGATCTTACACTTGAGTCACTAACCATGCAGATTGTTGCCTTTTTTGGGTTGACAATTGTGAAGAGTAAGTTTTTTAGTTAATAGTTGTTGACCTTTTGGGATGTATGCCTTACATTTGAGTCACAAACCATATAGAGTTTTGGTCTTTTAGTTAGTAGTCATCGACCTCTTGTGGTGTCAGTTTTACACTTGAGTTGTCAACTACACGGAGTGTTGGTCTTCAAGTTAATGGTCACTGACCTTTTAGGGTGTCGATCTTACACTTAATTTACTAATCTCACAGAGTGTTCATCTTTTATTTATTAGTCATCAACCTCTCAGGGTGTTGATCTTACACTTGAGTTGCCAATAGCACATAGTGTTGGTTTTTTATTTTATAGTCACCGATCTCTTGGGTGTTGGTCTTACAGTTGAGTTGCCAATAACATATAGAACCTTTAACCTGGGCCAAAAATTATGAGTCAAGTATTCTAATTCATCACGTAGTTCCCCAAGTATCTTATATTATATCTGCTGAGCATTATGGATACTTCATCAAGTAATGATGTGAGTAAGGAAGAGAAATAATTTTTATTAAATAGAACTTAACAGTGATAATAATATTGATAACAAAAAAGAAAATAAAATACATAAGATATAACATGCCTTAGGAATAAAATTTCTTAAGATATATGGCATTCCACATATGGGGTACAACTTGTCCTTCATGAGTCAATAGTTGGTATGCCTAAGGACCAATCTATTTCTTGAAGATATAAGGAATGTCCCACATATGGCTGTGTTTCCCCATTCTTTCAAGCTATAGCATCAACTTTTTTTTCAATTAAGTTGACACCTTTGAAATGTCTCTTTTTTGTGGCAATTATAGTATCTGATAATCCATCTCTTTATTTATTCTTATCTTAGTGATGCCTCAATTCTAAATTCTTTGAGCATGTATAGTGTGTCATCCATGGCTTTAGAGTTCACCTTTTCCCACTCACTAGTATTCTCTTCTAGTCCTTCGACCGCCAAGACTATTTGGCTATGGACTTTGCACTTGACTGGAAAGATAACTTCTATTATGTTTGATAGCACGCATGGTGTATGTCTACTTTCTATGGTTAGAGTCATTCTAAAGGCCTAGAGCATGATGAGTAATGCATAAACATATTTGGCTTTAGCTCTTTCTAACTTCTTCTTTAGGTTAAGGATATTTTTGTTTTCCAATTCTACTTGGTCGTTGTCTTGAATGTGATGTTCTGAAGTGATACTTCAGGTGTATCCTTTAAGACTCACAAAAATCTCTTAGTCCCATATTAGAAAATTGTTGCCCATTGTCTATGATGATTGACATAGGTGGCCCATACCTACAAATGATGTCCGTGCAAATAACATTTCTAACTACCTCGATGGTTATCTTGGTGACTAGATTCACTTAAATCCATTTGTTGAAATAGTCAATCATGATGAGAAGAAACTTTTTTGTATATGTTTATTATTGGCAAGGGACCGATCAACTTCATTCCTCAAATGGTAAAGGGATAGGGGCTCAAAATATGCTATAATAGTTATTGTGGCTGTTGTTAAAGAGGGGTGAAGTTTTAATATTACTCACTTCTTTTTGCGAATGCTTTTGCATCCTTCTTGAGTGCAGTTTTGAAGTATCCCTATCTCAAGATCTATTGGTGAGTGTCCTTCCTCCTGAATGGCTACCACACTATCGAAATGTATTTCTTCAAGCACTTTCCTTTAATCTATCTCTCACACAAATATCAAGTTGAGTGAAGTCATTGATCTTCAAAATAACTTGCCTCCATTTAATAAGTACTAGCTGGATTTTATCTTAAATCTCTTCAAGCCTTTGGTAGTCTCTTAAACCTTTCTAGTCTATAAGTAGTTTTGATAACATCAATCCATCTCGATAAATGGTCATATTTTACTTACATCATTTCATCTTCTTCTGTGCTTGGTTGGGTGAGTTCAATGATGGAGTGCACCGTGAGTCCACTCACCCTAGATAGTAAATCAACAAGTTCTCTCTAGGTATCTATTCAATCATTAAGTACTCTAGCCATCCAATCTTCTCTTTTATTTGGACTAAGTACCTCTATAATGACTCATCTATGACTTTATAATCCCCATTGACTTGCCTTATTACTAGCTGTGAATTTGGGTGAGGCGTGATGTGTGAATCCCTGAGTCCTAGAGAATATCTTAGTTTAGTGGGTATAGCTTCATATTTAGATTGATTATTTGTTTATTTAAACCCAAATTTGACTAATTGTATTAGGGTGATCTTTGTTAGGCTTCTCAATACTCTACTAGCACTCATACTTTTTTTCTAAATGACCAATCCACATAAATTTTCTACAGTGGTTTGGGATTAATCAAGACATTATGTGAACTATAGAAGTTGATGAAAAATTTTGCAAAAACTTGAGCCTTGATCACCATTCAAGTTAAGTAAGATATATCAAAAACTCTGAATTTTACTAACCACTTCAATAACCTCCTAGAATGATCTAGCTAGGAAAGTATTGATTTGAGCATGTTATCTATGATGACTTAGATTGAGTGTATTTTAAGTATGACATAAGCCATCATGCTAAAATAATGAGTGTGAGTGTGAGTTTTCCAATGATGGGATGGTTTAATTGGGCCACTCAAAAAGATTTGTTGATAACATCCATAGTGGATGCACTCTACCATATTTGAATGAGAAATATGAGGTGGGAACATGTTCTTTCATGAGGCAGATTGGAATATATTCAACCTGATTTCCCCTAACATTATGTTTGGTTTTGTTCAGATCTGAGTTCTACTTCCTATGGATGTAAACCACCATAGTTAATTACCCCTCTTATCGCATCAAGAGCACTCTTGATTAAGGCTGCAAATGAACATATCTATCTGATATGCATTGGTGTCTTTAGACGTGTGTGTGGCATAGATGACTGCTATGTATAATTCAGATAGTGAATAAAGAGATTGGGCTTATATACCTTTAGAATACCAATATATAATTTAAATATTTACACTATTAGAAGTATAAGAAATTAATGCATATCAAATGGTGAATAATGAATGATGGATGGATAGATGATTGTTTGATTTAAGTTATATTGAATTATGAACTTCATTCAATTTAAACATATCCCCTTTGAATAAATTATTCCTAATCAAAGAATCCTTATCAATAGCCATGAGTTGCATCGTCCAAGGTGTTCTTATAAACCTAGGGTGATATTTATCTGAGGAGATAAATTGAAGTCAACCTTAACTAACATAAGGCTTTTTTTCCTACTTAATATATTCCATGATTCAAAAATATAGTGGAGTTATATAAATGCCAAGCCACCCAATTAAAGCATTCTAGTCATATTTATATTTCCCATGGTACTTTTTGATGGCATAACCATGTAGACAAATGACACAGACCACGTCTTTACTAGCATGTGATTATTTGAGTATGAGCATAAATATATATATTTATTTGACATAGGCTCTTTTATGAGCAAATGTTTTCATAGCTTATCATCCTTAATATAATGATGGATAGATAGATGATTGTTTTATTTAAGCTATCTTCATTCAATTTAGACATATCCCCTTTGAATAAATTTTATAATCAGCACAACCATCATCAGGGAAAGATTAGATTTTGGTAACCCAAACCTAGTCACAAGACCCCACTAGCGAATTATCTTGTGCAGCATCCTCAGATGCTAGTGTTAGATTTTTATGCATATGTCAAAGGACATGCAAAAAATTTAAGCTTATTTTTAACCCATGAAGCATCTTTTGGTAAAATATTTGAATGATTGTTATTATGTTGGGGCCCATATAAGAAATTCATACATATGTTATGCATAGCACCTCAGTGTTGTAGCTCCAGTGTCATGGCATTGCATTATCAACATCATGATGTTGATGTCATTTACCCTGTTGATCACCTTGCTCGCACCTAAGCGCTAATAGCGTAGCACCATTAAAAGTTAATTTAGGATAAACTGATAGACATTCAGGCTACTTAATAACATGGGATGAACTTTTTGACTAGCGCCACGGTGCCATGTCAAAGCACTGTGGTGCGACATCAATGTGACACTTCATTTTCTATTTAAGAATTTACGATAATTAATGTCCCTTTTTTTGAATGTCGCAGTAATTGCCTTGACCATCTGACCCACGCCACGACACTGCATGTGGGTGCCCCAACATTGAGTCACTGTCTTAGAAATTGAGAAGATAGCACCTCGGCACTGTCTTCATGGTGTGGTGCTAGGTCTGGCTTATAAATAGACCCCTTGGGTAGCCAAAATTTTTATTTTGACAACCTTTCCTTAGAGTTTTCTCTCTTTCTCTCTCTCTCTCTCTCTCTCTCTCTCTCTCTCTCTCTCTCTCTCTCTCTCTCTCTCTCTCTCTCTCTCTCTCTCTCTCTCTCCTCTAATCTTAACTTTCTTATACACCATGCTAGTAAAATATGATGGTAAGGGCAAGAAGATGGTGGTCGTCTGTGACACTAATAGGTTTATTAGTTTGGAGGCTGAGGAGAGGTACCACCATGCCCTTATACACAAGCATCTGATCCCAGAGAGGAGCTTTTACAATCTAGACGGGGTCATGGAGAGCATCATCTTGGCATGAGGTTGGGTAAAGTTAGCCTATGATAATAAATCCAGTGTCACCCCCGTGGTGTAGGAGTTCTTTTCCAATGTGAAGGAGAACCAGAATAATTAAGTCTCATCCGAAGGAAGCTAGTAAGTTTTGCTAGTACTTCCATTAATGCATATTATAGTCTACATAATGTAGATTATGATCAATATCTTTTTTATTATAATGATCATCCTAACTTCAATGAAATCCTTAGTTTCCTCACTATTAGGAATTCCAATACCCAGTGAAAAAGGTGAGAAAAAATCATCAATTTTTTGTCCTCTAGCTTCACTGTTGAGGCTAAAGCTTGGCATTACTTTATTTTAGCAAAGTTCCAAGTTGATGCGCACTAGGAATATTAGTGATGTAACTGGGGATAAGGCCATTTTGAATTTTGCAATTCAAAAGGGCTTTCTATGGATGTAGGCAAGATTATTTATAATTTAACCTATAATATGCTTGAGGGTAGTACTATAATAGGTTTTAGTCATCCATCTCATATTTATGCTTTATGTGTTGAGGCGGGTGCAGCAAAGGATCTTGGTGAGGACGTATTTATAGAAAAGGCTCCCCTAACCAAAAAGGTTATTAAGGGGTTTGGTTCTAAGACCGAGGTGAAGGAAAGCTCACACGCCCTCAGTCTCAGGCCAAATCCTCCAAAATCTCTACTGAGCAACTCCAAAAAATTGGAGGATAAGTCTTAAACCTAAGAATAAAGGTCAATGAGACTAGTCAACATCAATAGGAATTAGATATAAAATTCAACCATCACATAGATCAACAGTAGCAGTAGTTTTCATACATGGTTGAGTTTAACACCTCACTTATGCAAATGTTTGAAAAATGTGATTTCTATGTGAGTCCTAGTGAGGCTTCTTTTCCTGTGGTGCCTCATTACTAGCCTTATGCAATTGCCACGCCTGAGCTATAGGAGGAAGAAGAGGAGGAGGAGGATGACTATGACTACTAGTTTTTCCCCTCTTTTTATTTTAATTTCTTCTATAATTTTATTTTCTTTATACAATTTATGTAACTTCCCCATGTTAATAAATGCATCATATTTTCTTTTATATATTTATTATATATATATTTTTTGTGCATATGTGTGATTTCTTGTTATTTGGGAAGCTCCAAGATTAAAATAATAAAATTTCTTCTCCTAAAAAATGACATCAGAGAAGGAGCGTGGTGACACCATCATTGCAGCACCTCGATGCTCTTATATAGTAGGGGTTAGCTGTAGAACCTGAGAGTGTAGTGCCTTGGTGCATGATATTTAGTTATGTGGTGCCCTCTATGGGTTCATTTTTGCTTATTTATCTAAGAGATAGCGGTACCTCGACACTGTAGTTCTAGTGTCTCGGTACTATTATCTTGCAGGACTTAGGCTTATAACTTGAGAGGGCAGCACCTCGGCACCATATATTCAACACCGTGATGCCCTTTATGGGTTGATTTTTGCTTATTTAGCTAAAAGGATGGCACATTGGTGCCCAGTATTTAGTGCCACAACTCCTTCAGATAGTCTATTTTTTAGTTTTTATACAAAAGGCATCGCCTTGGCACTATAGTTCCAGTGCCTCAACACTATTGTTCCAATGCCTCAATGCTATTATCCTACAGGACTTAGGCTTATAACCTAAGAGGCCAGCACCTGATATTCATCACTGTAGCATTAACCTAAGCGAACTCAGGTGTATATATACTTTTTTTTTAAAATTGGATGTCCCATGTTTTACATAAGTGTTAAAATATTAAAGTGTCATGACACCCGATATATAGCATCGAGGCACTATTGACCTAATTAAAAATTTTGATGGCATAACACCTTAACAATGCCAGATTTTTTACATGTTTAGTGCAAGGCACGCTGCTCCTTTATTCTAGATCTAAGATCATTAGAGGGAGGGTTTTTTAACACCGAAACTAAGTTTAATGACAGAACATGTTGCAAGGTGTGGTGCCGTAGTGCCGCAACTCTCCTTCAAGTGTAAGGGACCCATGAGCATGGCGCCTTAACACTACATAATCAACACCGTGGCATTATAGGTTAGAACCATACAATTATATTTTCTAAGAGCATGGTGCCTCGACGTAGGGATTTTGGCATCGTGACATTGTGAGTCGAGAATGCATAATTTGGAGAGAAGTTCTTGTGGAATTTAGCAAAATTTTTATAAAAATTTGGATAGAGTAACACTTTAGCAGTGCTAAGTTCTCATATCTCATTATCATCTCCCTTGTCCCAAATCTAAGATCAATAGGGGAGGTTTCTTTTCTTCACATACTAGAACTAAGTTCAACGGTGGAGGTTATTTCATAAAAAATCAAGAAGAGAGAGAAAAGCCAAGTAAAAGAGCTTAAGAAAATATAATTACAGTGAATCATTTACCTTTAGTAGGTGAGGGATCACTTTCGTATGAGTGAGTGTCAATCTTGCAGCGAACATAGGTTCCTAGAAATAAGAACTGTTAGAAAAAATCAGAGATAACAATCAAAGTGGAGAGGGAAGTGGAAGAAGAAGAGGAGGAAGTAGTTTTTCCCCCTTTATAAAGTAATTTTCCACTGATGGGGTGGTTTTTCACCCCATAATCATTTCCCTTTCTCCCTTAGGTGGTTAGAAGTCATGGGGAGGGAACGACAGTTCTTTCTTGCTTCTTTAAACTACAGATTGTGGTTGCGGAACCTTGGTGTTGTCATGGCAGGGCCGCAGCACCAAGCCATCAACTCGCTAATTAAACTAACAGAAATCTTTCTATAAGGACTATTTTAGCACCATGGTTCCTTACTCATAGTGATGTGGCCAAATAATTTATTTTTTGCATTTTTTGATACCAACAAAATTGCCCCCCAATAATTGTGTCATGTTGGTTGGACATGATGCATTCATTATGTATCTATTTATTCACTGTTTAATAAGCAAAGAGAAATAATGAGCTTCAATCATTTTTATTCATCAAGTAAGGTAATAATATAACATAGATTACAACTACAAATGATTAGCTTGAATTTATCTAATACAGATATAAGCTACATGAGACCGATAAGCTATAGTAAATTGCCTCTTTCATGCTTCATGAAGATGTTGAGCAGCAGCCACTTGGTCGTGGACCAACGAGGAAAAGACTTGCTCAAGTTTAGTTACTTATGCATCTGTCTATGAGCAATCCTCTTTTATGTCTATAACAATTTGCTTGATTACAACTCTCCTCTAAAGAAAATAATTTCTCTTATGTTACTTAGCTAACCCAAGTGGGGGGAATGAATTGGGTTTTAAATTAAATTTTAGAAAAATAAATTTTATCTTTTCTAGTAGATTTAAATTCTTAATAATAATGCTTTAGTGAAATGAGACAAAAAAAATAATAGCAGAAAACTAAAGTGCAGAAAAGTAAAGAAAGAGAACACATAGATTTCTACGTGATTTAACCAAACCCCAAAAATCGGCCTGCATCCATGCCTAACCACCCAAGCTAAGAATTCACTGAACCAAAGTTGATATTACAACAAATCTCTCATACTCTCCTTCATGGGCAAGTGCAACCCAACACGTACTCTCCTTAATGGGCAAGTACAACCCAACATGTACTTTCCTTAATAGGCAAGTACAACCCAACAAGAAATAAAGACAAGGCAAAGAGAAAGATATAAGTCTAACTCTAAATTTTAAAAGCTTTTTACTCTCATAACCCAATCTATACTAATATTAAGGCAATTGAATATTAATGAATAAGAGAGATCACTTTAACTTTAAATGAAACTAAAACAAGATCTTCAATCAAATATTTAATGCCATTAAGTAACTTAATGTTGCTTGAATGATCTTTAAAAAAATTGAAATAACTTTTTTGAATAACTTCGAAATGCAAACTAAAATGTAATCACAAAAACTTTACTTTGAATTCTTTTTCACACATGCTAACTTTTATTCAAATGATAAATATTTTTGCAATTGGAATAACTAAATAATCATTTCAATAAAGATTTAAATTATACCACATGAAAGCTATCACATAACATATGCATAAACCAATTGAAGACAAGTAATCAACAAGCATAAAATAATTTATGCAAGAGGTGGAGTGGTCAGCCAAATAGAAAATTAGATGAAATAAGATGTTAAGCACAATCAAATTTAACTGACCTATATGAAACTTTAAGCCAGAGTGATAAAGAATGGATAATCAAATGATTAAGCACTAGCAAATTAAAAACCTTTGAAAGAGACTTCAGCCAAACAAAAAAACAAAAGGATTATCAAATGATTAAGTACAAAATAAATTGATCTCCTTATGTTAGCTTTAGGTCAAACAAGAAATCAAAGGATTATCAAGTAGTTAAGTCTAAAACAATTTGATCTTATTATGTTTGTTATTGGCCAAACAAGAGCTACAGTTTATGAAGTGAATGAATAAAAAATAATTTAAATGACCTTGTAAACTTCAATGCCAAGAACAAATAAAAGAAGTATAAAAACTTAGCACCTTTGAAATTCAAGACCAATGATATGATGCTTTCGGCCAAGGGAGGAAACACACCAAATGTTACCTTTTCCCAATCAATCTTCAAGACAAATAATTGTCCAAGGGAAGGAGAAGAATGATGAGGAATGCTTGCAATTGAATCACCAAAAATCTCCAAATATTTGCTTTAGCAAGGATCAGCCAAGGTGGAGAGGATGAGCAACAGAGTAAGAGAGAATTTTAGATTTTTGAAAAAAATTTTAAGTTGAAACAAGGCTCTTAAATAAATGAGGAAGGAGTCTAGTGTTGGCCAAAAAGTGATCTAATGAAATAAAAATTGATTAGGCATCAATTTGAATTTCAAATTCAAAGGAATAAAGATCGGCCAAAGAGATCTTCAATAGGCTCTTTTACAAATTTGTTTTAACCCAATATGGAATATTTGCTATGTAATTCAGAGATAAAGATATAGTAGATCCCATAGGAAATTTGGCCATGAAGGTTTAGATATGAAGGAGAAAATTTTGAATAAAATAAATCCATGAAAAATCCATTTAATGAATTCGGTCAAAGGGGTTTCCAAAAATAGAAAATCCTCATATTGATGCATGAATCAATTTAGATCAAGGTTGATTGTATTATACTTAATGAATGTTTAAATAATATATAAATTTATTAAATTCAAAGCAAAGTAGATGGTCCCCTAAACCTTTCTTAATATATATATCAAATTAAAAAAAATAAAGAAATTATTTTGAAAAAGAGGGCTGACTTGAATTTAAATTAAAAAAAACTTGTATTAGATTAATTAGACACTCAACAATAATAATTAATCATGCTTGGGACGTTCACCATATTCCATAAAAAATTTGATTTGATTTAGCAAGTATATGTCTTGAATAAAGAAGTTTGAATTCAAAAATTAATTCAAAATAATTCATATTCAAAAATTCAAATAAATGAATTTTAAAATATAAAAAATGAGGGAATATTATATGAAAGCATTTTAAATAAAATTCATACATTTTTTTTACACAAGATGCATTAAAAATTTTGGCCAAAATAATGTTAAGATAAAAATGATAATATGAGAGAGAATAAGAGAAAAAGGATAATTTTAGGATAATTCAATTTTCATGCACTAAAAAAATATGAATAAAAATTATGAATGGCATTGAAATAATTTAATAAATTTTAAACATAATTTATCTTACTTGAACGTACTTTTAATGGAACTTATTTCATGCATTTAATTCATACTATCCAAAATGGTTATGAATAATTGTAAAATTAAGATATCGGAAAAGATAAATAATTTTAGAATGATGAAATTAAAATTGAATGAACTATTTATTTTATCTTAGAGAGCTTTTCATTTTCTTTAATATAGTAATTCCTAAAAAAATTTCCACCCAGTCCATGTCCAAAAGCTTTAACAATTTGATATAATTGGAGAACTAGGAACTAAAGAATTTTTTCTGCACACTTGAATTTAACTTGATTAGTAACATTTGAACATGTGTTTATTATCATCAAAATTAATCTCATATGAGATGGGGCTCATGAAGTTAACATCTTCAGCTGTAATTCTCGCAACTCAGTTGATATATCTAGGAGCTCAAAATGTGCTCTAGAAAGCTCCCTCTATTAGTTTCTCATGGCTTTGAGACTATGCTCAAGAACTTGACGAACTAGAAAGATTTGGTGTGAGGTAGCATTGGAGTGACGTCTTCGCAGTGGTAATTCTATCTGACAAAATCTCTTGATAGGTAGTACGTAATGAGGATATGATGAACTCAACATCTCTACATAGATATTCCCAAAGTTGTAGTTTTCTTGCTTCGAGACCCAGGGCAGTCACACAGTTCAATAAAGAGTTTGCCTCTATACAGAAGTTTTGAAGCTCAGGTAAAGCCTCTGTGTCAACACTCAGCAATAGGTGACATAATGCCGTCACTATATGACATAAGCTCTTGGAAGAGCTACATTGTAATAGACATGAATGCCTAGGACGTATCTTGGAGACAAAACATGAGATCTCTAAGCCAGATAGTTGTCTTTGGACTATATAGTTTGTACTAGGCATCATTTGACTCTCTGCATAAGAGTCGGTATTGGAGGGATCATTATGACTGGTACTCACTACTAGCCAAGTTGAGTCGAATAAGGGTAGTTCATGACTAATCGTCTGCGTTCTAAATTCCTCTATAGATAAGCCTTCTCTAGTATGTAGGTGATCATCACTAGTGTGCTGAGTAGAAGCTGCACTGGCATCTGTCGATAGTACCAATGTGATATTGCTCCCTTATAACTTTATTATAGCACTCAAGAGGGGGGTGAATTGGGTTATAAAAAATAAATTTTAGAAGACTAAAATTTAACTTTTGTAGAAAACTTAATTACTTAATAATAATGCTTTAGTGAAATGGAATAATAAAAAAAGCAATAATAGAAAGGTAAAGTGCAGAAAAGTAAAGAAAGAGAATACAGAGATTTTTACATGGTTCGGCCAAACCCCAAAAACTAGCCTACATCCATGCCTAGCCACCCAGTCTAGAAATTCACTAAACAAAGTTGAGATTATTATAAATCTCCTATACTCTCCTTCATGGGAAAATACAGCCCAACACGTACTCTCCTTAATGGGAAAGTACAACCCAACATGTACTTTCCTTAATAGGAAAGTACAACACAACAAGAAATCAAGATAAGAAAAAAAGAAAGATACTAATCTAACTCTCAATTTAAAATATTTTTGCACTCATAGCCCAATTTATACTACTATTAACTCAATTGAAATTAAATGAAAGAAAAAATAGCCCACTTGAATTGATATTTAAATATATAAGTAATGATTAAACTTAAAATATGTAACTGATGCAAATGAAACTTTTAACTATTTGATGTGAATGTAATAACTTGAAATCAAATTGATTTAATTTTAATGATTTGAAATGTAGCATAATAAGGATTTGAAAACTAGATCAATTACTTTTACAAAAGAGACTTTGAATTTTCAAAAGATCAAATATAAAATTATATCTTAAATGACATGAACAAAATTTAAAATCTCCTTTCAAAATGGAATATCACTTGTGCAAAGTATGAAACTATTTAATAGAAAACAAAACTTGCAACTTACAAGTGTTCTTTATGAACTAATTTTCATAACTTAAGTATTAGCATATGTAATATAAAGAGAAGAGAAGAGTTTGCAAACAAAAAACTTAATCAAAACCAAACAAAGCTTTCGGCCAACTTGAGAAAGTGTATGAATAGATGTGTAAAGCACAAATCAATTTGACCAAATACCAAAGAGTCTTAGCCCAATAAAGAAATCAAGGTCTCACACAAGAGGAGCAATGAAATAAATTAAAAGAACCTTGAATAGCTTTCGGCCAAGTGGGATTTCCACCAATAGACCAACTTCTTTTATGAAATCTTCAAGCCAATCATTTGTAGGTTGGAAGATGGAAGAAGGATTAAGGAATTAACACTTGATTCACCAAGAAGGGATCTCCAAGTGTTTTGTGAGAATCCAGCCAAAAGGGTTTTCTAAGAGAGATTTTTCCAAAGAAGTTAACCTAGTCTAAGGTACATTATTTATAAGATAAGAGTTCAACATGGTCGACCAAGAGGAGAAAAAATAGGAGGGAAACTCATTTGGAATTAATTTAAACATAAACCAATCAAAATAAAAAAATGGCATGAGATAAAAAATTAGCCAAAGAAAAAAGGGAGGGAACTCCAAAATAGAAGGTTGGTTTAATTTGAATCAAATAAATTAAATATTTTTTATGATAAAGGAATGTCCAAGGGTGTAAGGAGGGAAAACGCAAATGGAAAGAAGTCCAATTTGAATTAATTCTTCTCCTGACAAGATCATCAAACCAATTTGGAAGTTAATTAGCAAAGGAGATATGCCAAAAGAAGATTTCTATGATAAGATTCAATTTCAAATAAATGCAATATCAAGGAATATTCAATTAATTTATCATGATTGAATGAAGGAAGGAAAAAGATAATACACAAGCTTTATTAATAAAATCTAATGAATATTCAAAAATTCAGCCAAGCTTATTTCCTAATATGGATAAAATATAATTTAATGCACTCAATTCAAATTAAATTTTGATGAATCAGATCTTAGTAGAATTCAAATTAATATTCATCATGAGATTAATTTGAGTACAATTAATGTTGTAGTTGGTCATGGGAGGTTTCCAAAAATAGAAATTATATAAAATGAAAAAGGATAATTCTATGGTTTATTATAATTGAATTTAAATTAACTCAAATAAGTTGAAATAAATTCAAATTACTTCAATTAGATTAGCATATGATCAGCCACATATATTCCATAAAAAGCTAAGTTCAAATCTAAACATAATCACAAGAATATTTAATTTGAATTAAAAATAATTTAAATTAAAGATTCAAATAAATTTTTTTTAGAAAATTATGGAAGTAATTTGAATAACTTTGGCATAATTTTTTTACCACATAATCATGAAAAAATTTGGGCAAAAAGGTTTAGAGTAAAAAATAGGATAAGAGAGAAAATACGATATTAGGAGAGAGAAAAATAATATAAAAAATTATTTTGGAATAATTGGATTTTATGCATGTAACAAATGGATAATGAATTAATTTTAGCATGAAAATAGTTTAATGAGATGTGAAATTAATTTAACTTACATGGAAGAACAATAAATGTAACATGGTTTATGCATTTAGTTCACATTATCCAAAAATAAATGAATTTAAAGAATAGTTATAAATATGAAATATAATGTTTATGGATAATTTAAAATAGATTGTTTTAAAATGAATGAATGATATATTTGTTTTAGTGAGCATTTCATTTGCCTTAATATAGTTATTCTTAGAAAATTTTCCACCCAGTCTATGTCCAAAAGCTTTAGCATTTTGATATAACTGAAGAACGAAGAGCTAAAGAATTTTTCCTTCACACTGATTAATAGCATTTGAACATGTGTTTATTATCATTAAAGTCAATCTCATATGAGATAGGGCTCATGAAGTCAACATCTTTGTCTACCCTATTGGTGGTTGGATAGCTACTAATAGCTCGGTTGTTTCTGGTAACTCAACTACTACTGATGGGATGGGAACATATATAGAATCATCTATCCCTGGCATTCCCATTACATGATCAACTAGTGAAGGACTATGCTTATCTCTATCTTCTCTCTCTTGAGTAGATGAAGTCCTTCGTCATCAATTTCTATTGCCACCACCCTGCTCATCTAATGATCTTTTGGGAGCATGAGTTGTGCATCAAGAGGAATGTAAATCTTGAGCTGGTTTAACTCTCTCAATTTTACAATTGTAAATGCAGAAACCCAACTCCAAGAAAGAAGAGATGGTATGGCATATCCATAATATCCATAAGTGACTAATTCTTATGTAAGCCTTGTGCAGAGCTACACAGAAACCCAAACTAGTCCCTAGGTGAAGTGTGAAGTTCCATGCTGTAGCAGCTATTGATAGGTGAACAAATAATGGTAATGTCCCTAGGGAGTGAGTATTTGGTACATATAGTACTGTAGTCCATATATGGGTGTAGCCTATGTGAACCCGTATTTCCTAGTCACTATGTTGGGATGATATCGCTCGAGAATCACAAACTCATGGAGATGATAGCAAAGTCAAGCAGGTCTCAGCCCGATGAGGTATTCAACTACACATCTATGTCCTGCCTTTGCCAATAGTAAAGGCATCCCTCTATCAGTGAGAGAATATATAAACCTCTATCGTAGACTTTGAGTAAGTAGGCTATAAAAAGATGATATGTGGATGATCTGAAAGTGATCCATCATGCACGATAGAGCAAACATGAACATCAAAATTTTAGAGAGACTATAGCCCTGATCAACTGCATCATCAGAGGGAATCTCCATTCTCCAAAATATGATGATATTTTAGGACAACTGAATGCTCCCAAACTATGAGCATGAATCCACCCATGTAGATAGTATTAAGGGGCGTCCACATCATAGCATCATAAATTAGTCATGATGCTAACTCTACCCAATCCACAGTATAAGTAGGCTAGTGTTGCAGTTGCCAGTGCTATCCTCTTGCCACGAGTGAGTAAATTGTCCATCAGAAGAGTAGAAGGATGAAATATCCTATTATGGCCTAGGAACATAAAGTAGCACAATTAGGTGGTAATAAAAGCTATTATAGATAAATCTTTAGCAATGCTTCATGCTAAAATATGCTAGGAATTCATTCTACCCTATGGTTCAAATCTAATGCTATCAAACCTCTTAGAAGAGTGAAATCCCATATCGAATGGATCATCTAGCCATGCAAAATAAGATAAGCATACTTTTGACTATAGGAAACTCTCATAATACGTATCTAAAGTGATCGTGCCTCATCATTTGCGACCTACTCTCTTCTCTTGGTATGGCCCTTGGTAGTAAGATAGAGCATGATGGAAGCCTAAAGAGTATATATAACTACCTCTTCTATGCTGATCAGCTAATTGGCGCTTGAAAAGATCATGATTTGGAGGAATGCATTTCTTGTAAAGAGTGCCCATAATAAGGAGGCCTATTATATCCTGCATATCAACCATTGTGACTATCATCTCATGTGGGATGATTCAATAGATATTTGTAGCCCCATCCCAATGCTCTGCTATACTCTAGATCCAAGTAAAAGGTAGGCAACTATAATTAAAGAGGGATGCATAGACTGCATGATATATGTTATCATTTTTGAAAAATATCACCATACATCTACAAATGATGATGTGCCTAGTATTTATAGCAACTAACTACTGTCAAGGTTGTACCAAATACTGATTTTGGATCCCAATCTTCTACTTCATGATGCAGTATGTAGTAAATGAATAATTAAATTATACCTCTAGAAGGGGTTGTATCTTCAACTGCTCAAAGGATATCTTAATCTCTGAAGCTAATAAAGTTTGCGACCTGCTCCAAAGGAGCATCATGGCTATGCCTCAACCTCAAATTGGTCACCCAGTCAATTAGATTATGACCTGTCAATAGTTTTGAATTAGATGTCAGGATGCATGATAATCAAGTGAACAAATCCCCAAAGATATCTCTGATTAGCAACATATCATGATGCATTGAGAGTCACTCCTATAGTATGACAGTACCACATGGGTCATGGGCCTCAATAATGGCCCATATTTGCTCCTCTATAAGCTCTGTAAGTAGCATATCACCTAGCCATCTCTAGGTAAATATTGTAGCCAATCTGTAGCTAATCTGGATAAGAGAAGCATGTAAATTTTATAGGCATTATAAAAAATAATAATATCTAAATTTTTAAAAGGGTCATGCTTGTGCATTGCGATTCAATCTTCTCTGATTTCAAAGAGTTAAAATTTATATTTAAATTTAATCTTTCTTTGAATATTTGAAATCCATATATATGTTTAGACCCGCTCCTTTTTAAATGGAATGGCCTTTAAGATTTGGATTTGATCCATCCCATTTAGGCATGATGGATCTTAGTTTAAATATAGATCAGGTCCTTTTGGACATAATGGATCTAATCCAGCCCCTCTGGGTAGGATGAATCTTAGTTTAAATTACAGACCTAGTCCTTTTGGACATGTTGGATTTGATCTAGCCCCTTTTGAGCATGATGAATCTAATTTAAATTATAGATCCAATCTTTTTAGACATGGTGGATCTGATCTAACCCCTTTGGGTATAATGGATCTTAATTTAAATATAGATAAAGTCTTTTTGGATATGATGGATCTAATCTAGCCCTTTTGGGCATGATAGATCTTAGTTTAAGTATATATCCAATCCTTTTAGACATGATGGATCTGATATGGCCCCTTTGGGCTTAATGGATTTGATTTAAATATATATATATCTAATCCTTTTGGACATAATGGATCTGATATGGCCCCTTTGGGAATGATGGATTATAGGTTAAATTTTGATCTAATCCTTTTGGACATATGGATCTGATCCAACCCCTTTGGGCATGATGGATCTGATTTAAGCCAGCTTTTATTGGAGAAATTTTATCTTTGATAGAGTATTTTCCTTGCATTTCAAGGCTTATAACATTGCCCCCTATTGACATGGGACTTTTCTTTGAGGCGAGTACTTTTCTTACGACATTTTAAATGTAGAGTATCTCTTTAATTATGCATCTTAGAGTGTATTTTAACTTTTGCATTTGTTATGCACAGTATCTCTTAAGAAATTGGCCATTTATAGATGGCATGGGTCTTATCCCTTTTGCATCAATGAGTTGATATGTTCCACCTTCATAGAATTTTTCAATGAAGTATTGTCCTTCCTAGTTTGGGTCAAATTTTTTACCACTTCTTTTGTATGGAATGATAAGCCTTCTACATACCAATACTAGCTCATCTACTTTGAAGCTTTTCAGATGAACCAGATGATCACGGGCTCAAGTCAATTCTTGCTCTATTTATTTCTAGACTTTACGCAGCTTGCATTCATAATTCATCTAGAGCCTCTAGCTCTTTGAGTCATTTCTAAACGCTTTCTTCCATTGTAAGTTCATTTTGAACTACTATATAGAGTGATGGTAGCTTCACTTCAAGAGGCAATATTATTTCTATTCCAAAGACAAAGGAGTATGGCATTGCTCATGTAGTAGTTTTATATATAGTACTATATGCCCATAATGCTTCTGTTAATTTACCATGCCATTCTCTTTTATATTTGGAGAGAATTTTCTTGAGAAGCTTAGTCAATGTCTTGTTGAATGCTTCTGCAAGACCATTAGCTTTGGGGTTGTATATTGAAGAGTACCACCAATCAATCTTATATTTCTCAATGAAGAGATAAACTTTTGCATTCTTGAATGCAATGCCATTATTGAATATAATTCTTTGAGGTACTCTGAATCAGTAGATGATATGATCTTGAAAGAGCTTCACTACATTATCTGCTTTAACTTCTTTTAAGGGGATCACTTCTGCCTATTTGGAGAAGTAATCAGTTGCAGCTAAAATGAAATGATGTCCCCAAGATGATGGAGGATCTATCAAGCTAATTATATCAATCCCCCAACTTTCAAATGGCCATGGCACCACCATTGGATGTAATGCATTGGGTGGTTAATGCCATATGTCTGCATATATTTGACACTGATGACATCATTTGGTGTGTTCCATGCAGTCTTACACCATACTGAGAAAATAATACCCCATATGTTTTACTTGATTTTTATTTTAGAACCAAATTAGTGTGCAACATATAATCCTTCATAGACTTTAGTTAGTAATTTTAAGCTTCATCTAGTCCTAAGCATCGTAGCCACATTTGGTCCAATGAGTGTCAATATAATACACCATTCACAAGGGCATACCGTAATGCTCTTTGTGAGATATGATGAGCCTTTGACTTTTCTTTTCTCAATTGACCTCCTTTAAGATACATGATGAATGGTTCACTCCAATCTGCTTCTTCTGTTATCATAGAGATTTCTTAACTTTTTTTGCTTCAAAAACTTACAGAAGGGTTGGTGCTAATGCTAGCCTGCTTTAGACTATTTTAGTAATTGGCTCCCCCTTTGGGTCTATCATTTCCTTAGCTAATTTAGCTAAAGCATTGGATTTACCATTGTCCTAATGTGGCACTCTTATAATTATTATTTCAGGGATTTGCTTGAGGGCCCACCAAGACATGTTTTTGATAAAGTCACAATTCAAGCTTGTTAATCTTGAATGTTCCAATTATTAGTTGGATTATGAGTTATGAATCTCTATAAACATGAAGCTTCTTTATCTTCATTTTAATTACTAGTTCTAGACCTATAATTAATGCTTCATATTCGGCCTCGTTATTGGTTTGAGGTTCTATTAAGCTATACAAATATAAAAAAATACCCCCTTATGGTGTGACAAATACTGACCCAATCCCAACATATATCATAGGTAAACCATACAACTTAGCTAGATTTATTGATGAAGCTCTATCGAAGTAGAGTTCCCAGTCTAATGGTTTCTCCCATTTTGATGGTTGTTGAGCTTCTTCCACTTCAAAGATTTATTCATCAAGCAACTCACTATTGAGCAAAGAATTTGCTGGTAATGGATGAGCAATTAGGAAGTCAACCAGAGCTTGTCCCTTTTACAACTTTATGTGGCACATATATTGTATCAAATTCAAGTAACAAAACTACCCACTCAGCTAAAGGACTCGTCAGAGTCAGTCTAGTCATTAGAAATTTTATAGGGTTGACTTTGGATATCAATGTGATCTTATATGATAACATATAGTGTCGTAATTTCTGAGTAGCGAATATCAATGCTAGATACTGCTTCTCAAAAGGAGAATATCTTATTTCAGCTCCTATTAGACATTAGCTTATGTAATACATGGCATTTTCCTTTTCTTCTTTATTATTTTGAGCTATTATAGCTCCTAATGATTCTTCTAGGGATGCTATATATAGTATTGGCATCTTCCTTATTATTGGCACTGCTAAAATTAAGGGATTCAACATATATTATTTTAAGATGTCAAATGCTTCTTGATAAGTGTCATCTCATACAAAAGGTGTATCCTTTTTCATCAATCTAGAGAAAGGTTGGCATCTCCATGATAAGTTAGAGATGAACCTTCTAATGTAAGCCAATATGCCTTAAAATGAGCATAACTACTTCAACATTTTAGGTGATGGCATTTTCTTTGTGACCTTTATTTTAGAAGGATCAATTTTAATCCCTCTATGGAATATAATGAAGCCTATGAATTTTTCAGAAGTTACACCAAAAGCTCATTTTATCAGATTCATCTTCATGTTGAAACTCTGAATTCTTTTGAATACAACTCTGAGGTCATTTATGTGCTCACTTTGATCTTTTCTCTTTATGACCAAATCATTGATGTAACATTCCACATATATATGTATGAGGTCATCAAATATATAAGTCATTTCCCTTTGATATGTAGTGTCGACGTTCTTCAGGCCAAATACAATTGGTTTGTAGAAGAATGTATGTTTTTCTTCTTCTGAAGCCATCTTTATTTGATTATAGCCCAATGAACCATCCATGAAGGAAACATATCATAGTTTGATGTGTTATCAACCATGAGTTCTATATTAGGTACTAGAAAGTCATCTTTTAGGTATGCTTTATTTAAGTCCCTGAAGTCAATGGAAATATGAATTTGTCCATTCTTCTTCTTAACTGGGATAATATTGGCAATCTAATCAGCATATTTTTCCTCCCAGATGAATCTTTCTTTGATGAGCTTTTTGGTTTCAGTTATAACTTGTTATTCGATTTCTAACCACATTCATTGTGATGCTTGATTTATAGGTGGGACATCAGGCTTAATGGAAAGTTTATGTACAACTACATCTAGTGACAAGCCTGGCATTTCACTATAGTTCCATGTGAAGTAATCTCTATACTCACAGGGTAATGTTTTTTTTCTCTAACCTTTCTAGTGTGAGATTAACATTAATAAAAGTTGGCCTAGGTTCTTCTTCAGTGCCCAAGTTGATTTCTTGGAGTTCTTCAACGGTGACTTGATTTCCTTCTTCAAACTCTTATGGGGCCTCTTTGAGGTCAATGGTTAGATCTTCTTCAAGGATGTCCTTATTTTTTAATGAAACATCCCTTAGTTCATATGTACTTTCTATATGAACTTCTTCTCTAAAGGAGTTTAGTAAGGGGGATGCTGAAGCAATATATCATAGTCCCTACATAGTGAATTTTCCATAACCTATGGGATTTTGGGTATTATCCTTATGCTAGAACATTTTAAATAATTGACTTTAAATGCTAAATTATGTAGGCTGAATATTGTTCTTGATTAACTCTGTTAGATCCGCTGAGTAGTACTGAGGGATCAAAATATCTTCTTCCTCAAAATCATCTTCCTCGAATAATATTTGTATGGGGGCAAGAGTTCGCTCTTGTACTTTGTATAAAAGAACCCGCATTCATCATAACCTTTCCTTGGAGGAACATAAAAGATTTTCAATTATTCTATTTTCTCATCCCTTGAAGCTATTAAGGCTTTTATATATGCCTTTGGCACTATAATTATCAGTATGGCCTTAGTGGAGACTTTAGATTTAGGCACCCTTATTAAAGAGACATGAGTTTCCTCTAATTATTTTGTCACTCCATTTGTATTAGGGTCTTTTGTCCTTTGGTTAACTGAGGCTCTCCTTCGTTGATAAAGTACTAATTCTTTTTCATCATCCTCAATATCACTACCAAGGTGAGGGACTGTTCTTGGCTGCTTTAGGGTGCGTTTAGGATAGCTTTCTAACTACTTTACTTTTTCAGAAAGTATTCAAAAAGCAAAGCAGCTTTGTTTGGCTACTAACTCTTTGGCTACTTTTCAAAAACTTTTATGGTGAAAAAGTTATTTTGAGAACCAGAGTTATTAGAGTGTGGTTACTATCAGAAAGCTTCTTTTTGAATTTTTCAAAAAGAAAAATATTTATAACACACACAACAGCTTTTTCAAAAAGTTGCTTTCTCGACAATAACTTCACAACTAGCTTTTCAAAAAGCTACAACTCCCCCCAAATAGACCCTTAATCCATTGGTTTTTTTACATTTTGAATCATGACCTTTCTATATTAGCTTTATAGGTGGAGCCATTTGTTTTTGGGATTTAACTTCTACCTTTTTAGGCATGAAGCACTTGGCATCATCATAAATCTTGATCTCATGTATCAAGAATGGACTCTTGACACCTTCAATTCAATGCTCTTCACCATTTTGTATGTATTTCATACATTGATACAAATTTGAAAGTAATATGCCATATTCATGAATCCATGGCCTAACAAGAAGTGCTTTGTAGGTAAACTGGGCTTTGAACACATGAAATTTAGCTTTTGTGTACAATTTTTTGAATCATATAGGTAGAACAAGGGATCCCAAAGTTTGTTGTCATTGTTCATTAAACCCTTAGATAAATATTGTCCCTTTATTGAAATAGAAAGGATCTAAAACTAGTGCTTGTAGTGTTTTAGTCCTTATAAGATTGACCAAAACACTAGGATCAATAAATATTCTTTTTATTCGGGCAGAGTTACTTTCAGCTATAACATAAAGAGGTTGATTATGCTTGATTATCCTTAATAATACGTCATTCTCATTGAATGTAATGGTTGCTAATTTCTAGGATGTTGAATCCTCTTTCATCTTCTCTTTTGTGAAGAATGTTTTGTATTATTCTGAATTTTGCAAACCTTTGATTAATGTCTCACATATATCCTTAGATAACATGAGAGCATTATAAAAGCTTAGTAAGGTAGGGAGCTTGTGTAAGTGTGCTAGAACATTATAGTCTACCCCTATATTGGAAAACTATTAAGTTTAGCCAATGGTAGAGGTAAGACATTTTCATTGGCCTAGATTTCTTTGTTATCACTAGCTTTTTGTTGTAGTGGCAGAGGAATTATTTTTCCACTCTAGAGCTAGACTTATGTCACTTCTTCTATCTGATCCCCTCTATCAGAGGAAGTCTCTAAATTCTATGTTTTTTTAGGGTGTTCAGAATTCTCAGTGCTTTCTGAATTATTACCTAATTTAGGACATAATTTCTTCGAGCTAAACCCAACCCTCCTTTTTGTATGTTTCTCTGTGGGAAAGCATAATTCCCCTTCAGAGTCGGTTGAAGTTACCACCATGATTATGATGCAAAAATTTTCTATCAAAACTTTTCCTTTAGAATTTTCTATGCTAAATTTTAAATGGGTCATGTATTCTTCTAGCTTAATAAGCCTTTGAGGAGGTTGTTTGTATTCCTTTAAAGAGTCGATCATTTTTTATGTTTTAGATTTTTTGTCTTCTTGGTTTCCACTTTTTTCTTCTATTTACAAGGCTTTGACGAGAAAGCATGACCTATTTTTGTTTTCTTCTCTATATTATATATAATTGCCCTTATTGGGGAAGAACTTTCATAGATCCATTTTAGGCTCTAGAGAATTCTTTCATTGATTGCCTTCTATAGCAACAAGAATGTTGATCATCCATATAGTCTTTTCGGAGATGAAGGTTTCCCAACCACCTTCTTCTTCTTCTTGCCAAGGGCTTTATTTTTGTCACCAGTCATACTTTGAGGTCCAGGTGGCTCAATGCTTTTGCCTTTTGCATCAGGGACTGGGAAAGCTAAGATGACTTTCACCTTTTCCTTTTTAAGATGTATTAGCATAATATCTAACAAGATGAGTTCTCCATTATGATAACTCTTCTCTATCCAATCTTTGAAGATGAAACAATCTTTGATTGGGTGTCTTATGATCATGTGAAATGGTTAATAGTTGGGATCATCAACTTTGTCCACTTGGTCTAGTTGTCATGGCTCCGATAATTGTAGTTCCAATTTTAGGGCATGTTTGAAGATCTTAGTAGCACATTCTCTTTTACATGAGTACTACTAGATATATTTTCTTATAGAGTTAATTCCTTCTTCTTATCTTTAGTTAAATTTTCCACTATAGTGGAGTTATTATTGGTCATGAAGTTGTCGCACCTCCATTCCCTTTTTTTATCAATTGACAAGGTAAATGTTGTGTTTATGCCATTCTTTTTCATGTAATTTGACCTTGGCTATTTGACTTTTCCAAAGGGATTATTGTAATTGGTGTTAAGCCCTTTTTGCTTAGGTAACCTCTCAAATTTAGCCACACGATCCAATAGTTCTTGGAACATGTTAACTGTGGCCATGGCTAGATATGGAGTTGATCATCAATATTCTCCATGAGGAGTTCCACTGCATGTTTCTCTGTGAGTTGTTGGTCATACTTCATGCTTAGGTTCCTCCATCTGTTGATATATTTCATGACACTTTCGTCTCCCCTTCTCTTTTTCAAGACAAGATTTGCTATTGTTACCTTTTTGGTTGCTCTAACAAATCTCTTAGCGAAGAGTGTCTCTAATTCAATGAATGTTTTATCAAATCATTGGGTAACTTAACGTGCTACTCAGTGGTTGTATTGGTGAGACTACTAATGAATTATCATAGCAGTAGGGTATCATTTCCACTAGTATTTCTACATGTGGCTTTAAACTAGGCTAGAAGTTGCCATGAATTTTCTATGCCTGTGAATGCATTGAATTTTAGCACAACATACCCTTTAGGGTACTATATTTGATTGTATTTAGTCGGATATGGTCAACCTTTTCCAACTAGCTACTCTACAATTTCTAAAGTGATAACTACTTTGACCTTCTGACTTATAAGGTCTTCGACCTAGGATTTAGTGAAAATATCCATTTCATGAGGATATTTACTCTGGCCTCTCCTATGGCTTCTTGCCTTTGTGTTGGGACAATTTGTAAGTTGGACATAGTATTTTGTATGCCCTTAATTTTAGCTATCAGATTGCTCATTTCTGGAGGATACCTTAGAGGAAGGTGCTGCATTGCATTCACAATTAGATTAAGCTAACCAAAAAACTATTTCATTAGCCCATTCATTTCATTAAGGCGAGCAATGAGCTGACTGATCTCTTGATCCCTTTGTTGTAGCTGAGAGCCCATTTGTCATTGTAATCTTATTATAATATTAGCCAGCTCTTCTGTTACTTCAACTTCTACTCAAGTTTTAGCATCAGGTTGTTGGTGATTAGGGTCTCTTGATGTCCTCCTTCATCTTGTTGTTCGATCACCACGTTTCTATTTTTCAAATGTGTGTCGACCATACAAATAGTTTCAACCACCATCTAATCAATATTATCATTGTTGTGGAGGTCTAGGAATGATTGCTCTTCATTGATTGGGAAATCTTTATCTTCTAAAAAGAGCCAATTGTTTTCCTCATCATCTGCTAGTTGACTTTTGTTAGACTGACGTTTTCAGTTGATGATGGGAGAATCTACTTCCTCATTATCTGGTAGAGTGAGTTTACGATCGATGATTTGGGGTTCTTTTTGTACCCAAATTGATCGGGACCTCCCATGGGTGGATCTTTGGGTATATGCCCCAGATGTCACACCCTAGTGTTCATCAATTGTATGTAGTTGTTGGGACCTTTCAGCATTGGAACTTTGAGAACATATCTCAGATGTCACACCCTGGTGTTCACCGTGTGTAGGTTGTGGTTTTCAGGACCTTTTGACAGTTGGCTGCTCGGTGTCTTTATGTCTGAGGGCTTAATGTTGGTGTTCACCGACTATGGTGCTTGTAGGCTTGGAGTCCTATTGAAAATGAGTATGATATTTTTGAATATTACTACCTCTTTTGAGGTAGGAGTTTATAGGTTGGCAACTTAGCTCTCCAACTTCTTTATTCTTCTCTAAAGGTTTCTATTTCTAACCACCTTCAGGACTTTGTAAATTCTGGAGGAAATGGATTCCTCCTTGCATGGTTGGTTTTGTGGACTAGGACATATATGCTTGTCCTAGAATGATTTCTTCATAGCTCCTTTTAAGCTACTTCTTTTGACCCATCTGAGTGGATCAAAGTTATTGTTAGTGGTCACATTCTCTTGATAACCATTAAAACATAGTGCTCTTGATAACCATCAAAACTAAGGATTTCCCGTACGCATTAAAACATATTTCCATCGTTATCTTTTCTCTCTCCAACTTTGGTTTCTATTTCTATATTAGGCAGCCACTTCATAGTCAAATTATCGTTCAGTGTCATGGTGGTACATCAATGCGACATGTCATTTTCTATTTAAGAATTTATGGTAACTAATGTCCCTTTTTTGACTGGTGCAATAATTGCCTTAACCATCAGACCAACATAGTGATGCTACATGTGGGTGTCACAATGTCAGCTGTTGTCTTAGAAACTGATGGATAACGCCTCAATGATGCCTTCGTAGCACCATAGTCCAGCTTATAAATAGGCTCCTTGGGTAGTCAAAATTTTCATTATGAGAGCCTATCCTTAGAGTTTTCTTTCTCTCTCTCTCTCTTTCCTCTAATATTTTACTTTCTTATACACCATGTCGATAAAACATATTGGTATGGGCAAGCAAAGGGTGGCCGTCAGTGACACTAATAGGTTTGTTAGTATGGAAGCCGATGAGAGGTACCTCCACGCCCTCATACACAAGCATCTGATCTCAGAGAGGAACTTTTACAATCCATATGGGCATGTGAAGAGCATCATCCTAAAGTGAGGTTGGGAAAAGTTAGCCTATGATAATAAATTCAGTGTCATCCCTATGGTGCGGGAGTTATTTGCTAAAGCGAAGGACCACCAAAATAATCAAATCTTCATCCGAAGGAAACTAGTAAGTTTTTCTAGTACTACCATTAATGTATCTTACAGTCTACCGAATGTAAATTATGATCAACTTCTTTTTTATTATAATGATCATTCTGACTTCAATGAAATCCTTAGTTTCCTCACTATTAGAAATTCTAATACCTAGTGGAAAAGGAGAGAGAAAAAATCATCAATTTTCCTTCCTTTGGCCTCACTGTTAAGGCTAAAGCTTGGCATTACTTTATTTCATCCAAGTTGATGCCCACTAAGAATATCAGTGAGGTATCTAGGGATAGGGTCATTTTGAATTTTGCAATTCAAAAGGGCCTTATTATGGATTTAAGGAAGATTATCTATAATTCTATCTATAATATGCTTGAGGGAAGCACTATAATAGATTTGGTCATCATTCTCTTGTTTATGCTTTGTGTGTTAAGGCAGGTGTGGTAGAGGATCTTGATGAGGAAGTCTTTATACAAAAGGCTCCTTTTACCAAATAGGTTACTGAGGGGTTTGGTTCTAGGACTGAAGTGGGGGAAAGCTCACACACCCTTCAAACTTGGGCCAAATCCTCCAAAACCCTAAATGAGCAACTCCAAGAAATTGGGGGACAAGTCTCAAACCTAAGGAAAAAGGTCAATGAGACTATACAGCACCAGCAGGAACTGGAGAGGAAATTTGACCATCAGATAGATCAGCAGCAACAACAATTTTCAAGACTGAGTTTAACATCTCACTTGTGCACTTGTTTGAAAACTGTGGTTTCTATGCGGGTCCTAGTGAGGCTTCTTTTTCTGTGACACCTCATTACTAGCCTTATGTAAGCGTCTCACCTGAGCCAGAGGAGGAAAAGGAGGAGGAGGAGGATGACTATGACTACTAGTTTTCCCAATATTTTTTTATTTTTATTTCTTTTATATTTTTATTTTTTATACACTTTATGTAACTCCCCCTTTATTTTTTATATTAATAAATACATCATTTTTTTCATTTATATAGTTATTATATTTTATTCTATGTAGATGTGTGATTTCTTGTCATTTGAGAATCTCCAAAATTAAAATAATAAAAGTTCTTCACCTGAAAAATGACATCAGAGAAGGAGCATCATGGCACCATTGTTGTAGTGCCTCGGCACTCTTATGCAGCAGGAGTTAGCCTTAGAACTTGAGAAGGTGGTGCTTCGGTGCTTAATATTCAGCATTATGGCATGCTCTATGGGTTCATTTCTACTTATTTACCTTAGAGGGTGGCACCTTGAAGCTATAGTTCCGCACCTCGATGTTATTGACTTACTATAACCCCAAACAACAAAAAACTTGCCCAAACAATAGTATTAGCTTTATTATATTTATTTCTATTTTGTTTTAGAGAAGATAATAGTTATAGTTGTCTTATAGGACTTAGTGTGACACTAACTTAAGCAAACTCAGGTGTATATATATATATATATATATATATATATGTGTGTGTGTGTGTGTGTGTGTGTGTGTGTTAAATTGGATGTCCCATATTTTACAAAAGTTTTAAAATATTATAGCACTGTGATGCTCGATATACAGCACCGAGGCACTATTGACCTAATTAAAAAGTTTGGCAGTATAATGCCTTAGCAATGATAGATTTTTTATAAGTTCAGTGCAAGGCACTCTTCCCCCTTATTCTAAATGTAAGATTAATGAAGGGAAAGTTTTGTTTCACGTTAGAACTAAGTTTGATGATGGAACATGTTGCAAGTTGTAGTGCCTCGGTGCTATTGACCAAATTAAAATTTTTGATAGCATAACACTTTAGCAATGCTAGATTTTTTACATGTTTAGTACAAGACACTCTTCTCTCTTATTTTAGATCTAAGATCAATGGTTTTGTTTCATGCCAGAATTAAGTTCGATGGTAGAATATGTTGCAAGGTGTGGCTCCTCGGCACTAAAAGAATGACATTGCGACTCTACTTCAAGTGCAAGGGACCTAAGAGCATGGCGCCTCAATGCCACTAAGTCGGTGCCACAGTGCAATAGGATAGAGCCATACAACTATATTTCTTGAGAGTGTGATGCCTCAACACTAGGATTTTGGTGTCTCAGCATTGTGAGTCGAGAATGCATAGTTTGGAGAAAGTTCTTAAGGGATTTAGCAAAACTTTTATAAAAATTTTAAAAGAGTAATGTTTAAGTGGTGCTAATTTCTTGTATCCTAGTGTCATCTCCCTTGTCCCAAATCTAAGATTAATGGGAGAAGTTTCTTTTCCTTCGTGCAAGAACTAAGTTGAATGGTAGAGGATTTTTCATAAAAAATCAAGCAGAGAGAGAAAAGCCAGGTAAAAGAATGCAAGAAAATGTAATTACAATGAATCTTTTACCTTTAGTATGCAAGGGAGTGAATACAGCTGCCAAAAAAAATCAGAGGAACACTTAAAGTGAAGAGGGAAGTGGAAGAAGTAGAGGAGGAAGCAATTTTCCCCTTATATAGAGTTCTTTCAAATTATGGAGTGGTTTTCCACCCCATAGCCATTCCCCCTGCTCTCCTAGACAGTTAGAAGTCATGGGGAGGAAACGATAATTCTTTCTTACTTTTTTAAACTGCAAATCATGCTCTTAGCATCTCAATATTGTCATGGCAGTGTCATGGCGCCAAGCCATCGGTTCATTAACTAAATTAACAAATATCCTTCTGGAAGGACAATTTTAGCGCCATGGTGTCACGCTTACAGCACCGTAGTGGTGTGGCCAAATATTTTATTATTTGCATTTTTTATGCTAATAAGTAGATGGGTCATTGCTTTCCACCTTCCTCTCTAATCAAAATAGAACTTACAAAATCTTCTCTAACCACTAAGTATAACAGCAAGGTTTCTTTTTCATTTGGGGTTCGTAGTGAAGATAGTGAAGAGAGTAAATTTTATAGATCACAAAAAGCATTTTTTGCATTTTAGAATCTACTTAAATCTCTTTGCTCTTCTAAGAACTTTAAAAAATGGTGAACAACATTCTCCAACTTTGGAGATGAACATATTTAATCTAGTGATTCATCCTATAAGCTATTGAACCTCTTGCATCATTCTTAGTGAAGGAATCTCGAATATGTCCTTCACTTTATCTAAATTAATTTTTATACTTTTGAGGGTAATTAGGAACCACAATAATTTACCTGACCCAGCCCCAAAAGTACACTTTAGAGGATTAAAGTGCATGTTGTACTTCTTTAAAGTGCCAAAGATTTTATTCAGATCTTGAATGTGCTGCACAGGTGACTTACTTTTTACCAGCAAGTTGTCAACATGAACTTCTATTTTTTTTTCTATTTTGCTCCTTGAACACATGATCCACCATTCTCTAATAGGTTGCTCCTACAATTTTTAGCCTAAAAGGCATAACTCTATAACAATAGAGTTCTCATAATAATGAAGAACATCTTCTCTTAATTGGTGGGATGTATTTGTATTTAATCATATCATAAAAATGTATCTAAAAAACTTATTATCGAGTAGCCTGTTGCTGAATTAATAAGAACATTTATCAGATAGAGGATACTTGTCCTTTGCGCTTATCGAATTCAATTTTATGAACTCGATGTACATCCTCTAGTTTTTTGATTGACTTTAACACAACACATTTGACACCCATTTCGAGTATTGGGCTTCTCAGATGAAGCCAACTCCTAGTAGCTTGGTGATTTCCTCTATAAAATCTTCAATGAGTCCTTATTTTTTTATTTTTAGCTCAAGTGTCTTTGTGGTCATTGAGGTAATGCAACCGATGTTGACCTTACATTTTAGCTATTATGGATCAAGAAAACACATCAATGTCATCTTTGAGTGTTTAAATAAGGGCTTCTTTATATTATGGGAAAAAAGTTGAGCTAATTTTGAGGACTCACTTGTGATTTTGTGTGAAAGGTATTTCTTCTATCTTCTTAAAAACTTCAACCACATTGCATGCAACATTTAACTATAAAACATCATCTTCTCTACCTGACCCTCCCACTACTCTCATGTAGTAGGTTCTAAATTGATTCAAATTTCCTCCGACAGTAATTTCCTTACCTTTGCAAAAGGATTTGACAGTTACATGATGTCTCAGCAGCACTGCTCTTAACATGTTGAGCAATGGTCATCCGAAGATAGCACTGTAGGTGATAGGCGCTTTTACTATAAAGAAATTGATCATAGTAATGAACTACTTTTCACCTTCCCCCTAGGTCATGAGGAGAGCGATCATCCCTTCAATCTCTCTTATTTCTCATAAAAAGCCACATAGTGGCCCTATAGTAGGGATGAGTTTAGAACTCGCCAAGCCTAGCTTATTGAAGATAAATTTAAAATAATGTTGACTAAACTCCTAGTATCGATCTAAATATGATAGTTGGCAATTAATTCCATGACGACTACGCCATTGTAAGGGTTGTCAATGCCAAGTTATCTTTTTCTAAAAAAGCTTACTAGAACTATTGAGGTGTCCAATGCACATGCCATGCTCGCCAAATTAACATTCCTAGATCATAGTCATTTGAAGCTTTCTTTCTTTGAGGATTCTTCACCACCTCCAAAAATAGTGGGTACCACCCCTACGATATGTTCTTCTAGTTAATTTTCTGAGCTACTCAGCCTTTATTAACTCATCAACCAAACTTCTTAGGTGATGACATTCCTCATGGCATTTCTACAGTCTTAATGAAAGCACAATACTTAGAGTCATCATGGATACCATTAGCCTTCATATGTAGTGGTTGTTTAAAGTATTCCTTATTCTGGATGACTTTTACTAACTCGACCATCGATACCATTGATACCCTAAAAGGAGTCGCTAAAGTGGGTTGTGAGTATTCGACCCCTTAATAAGAATGATGGGTTTTGAAGTCTCATCTAGTTATAAATGCTTCGAGTCACTCCTTTTTGTCTAGCCTTCATGAACGAAACCTATTTTTGGGAAATTTTTCTGAAGGTGATCTCTTCATCATATCCTTCATGTGAGTTAAGAGAGTCAGCTAAAAACTTCATTATATTCCTCAACATTTACATGATTATTTTCCCAACTCAAGTAGTTTGACAAGTGTTTTGGGCTGTTAGAGCTTGAAGGCATCTCAAAATGATTCTTCCATTGCAATTTGAGTGAGTGTGGCCTAGGCCATCAGAGTTCCAAGTCTTTAACCTATAGCTTTTATCATTTAAAATGAGTGTTAAATTTCTACAGGGACTTGTCAGGCTCATGTCTCATTTGTAGAACAATCTAGGAACTCTTCAATGACCTCTGAGTACTACAAATTATGTAGCAAATATCCTTTTAAATTTGACAAATGAGGTTTTTAACACCTAATGGGAGGCACAATAACTAATTAAGGGCTGATTCTTTGAAAGAGGTAATGAAATGGTGGTACTTCATGTCGTTTAAGTCCAATAACAATGTTGTTGATTCAAAGTATGTATATGATTTGTTAGGTTTGTTCAACCTTTGTATGATTTCAAGTGCGAGATCTTAAATCTGTGTAGGGAACGAGCTAGGTGAACTACTAAGTGTTCAACTCCATGCCTGTTTACTAATTTTATGTTGAGTGTCCCTTTGACTCATCCATACTCACTGCACCTAAAAGGATGTTTGATCCAAATCTGTTCATAGAGTGAGGTAGAAACTTCTTAGTACTTGGGAAATGTGGTTAGGAAAAATAGAATATTCGAAAATAAAAAAAGTGAGAAATATCCCAAATTTTATTATTTGGCCAAAATCTCAGTACAAAGTGGTAAAGACTCTCTGAACCCTAGAGAATGAGAGAAAGGAAAAAAGAGAAGAAAAAAAAAAGGATGCCCCCTTTAAAAGGACCCCTTTTATAATATCAATGGAGGGATACTATATATATAGTAAGTACATATAAGCTAAGTTGAGTATAGGTGGAAACTCACCTCGATAGGAAATGAATGCTCAACTTTGAATGTTGTGTTCCAAGAGTAGTTGGAACAAGTGGCCTACTACTTATTCAAATGTACGATTTCTTTTATGTAACAGGTTCTAATATCAAGGTTGGATAGTTGAACTTTGGTTGTTCAGGCTATTTAACCTTCCTCGATCACTCATTTTCCATGGGCAAGTTATAATCAACATAGTGGGCTCCCATGCTTTATTCCTTGTACCTTTCTTCTTTTACTCACCTTTCATGTGGTCTGTCTTAATTGTTGAGTAACTTACTTTCAAAGATTTGGTCCTATTATGATGATGGCTTACTATTAAAGTTAGTTTGATCTGCTCGTACATTTTTGTATATAGAAATAAAGACTAAAGTTAATTCTAAATCTACTAATATGGCTAACTAAATTAATGAAAATGGGATTTTATGGAGGAAAGCTTAATATGTTTAAGTTGAGCGGTTGGATTTGATAAATGTTAATTTGTGTAATCTATATCTCAATAAAGATGAAGTTTAATTCTACTCAAGCATGATCAAGGTGGGAGCTACCTTTCTTTCAAAATGCTAGAGTTCTTATTTTCTCACATAAACTATCAATCAGGGGTCCAAAAAAAGCACATGACTCCTCTATGACTTTGTGTCACAATTATAATGATAGATTCAACATAAGGAATATTTGTGAAAGCTTTTCAAATCTTTAAAATGGGGGTACAAAGCATCTTTATAGTTATCTCTAACCTATGACCCATCACCATGGTATTATGTACACATTGAATCCACTTTCTGCCACTCGATTCCAAGCAAATCTTTTAATTTTTTGAGCATGGTGGCCAATTAATTCAGTAGTCAAGAAAGTGCAATAAAAAATACATAGTAGTGAACAAAATAAAACATCCAACTTTATTTAAATTTACAACATACAAAAATCGAACATAGCTACATCCAACCTCTATAAGAGGGGATTATGTTCATGATAAAATAAAAGAAAAATACAAATATTTTATTCATAAATGTGATTACAAAGATTAAAATAGAGATGAGAATATGGAAAACTTAGAAGCTCCCTACTGAAATGCATCCATCACTGTCGTGATGCTTCACTTAAGAAATCTCCTTGACAACCCCTCCAACATTTTGGATAAGTCTTCACAAAAGCTACTTCTTGACTCCTAAAAGTTGAGGGGGTTTTGAAGTCCCTTCTAGTTGAGAATGCATTGAGTCGACACCTTTTTTGTAGCCTTCATGCTTTAAACCTATCTCCAAGAAATCATTTTAAAGGTGATCTCTTATCAAATCCTTAACGCAAGTAAAGAGAGGCAGCTAAATACTTCATTATATTCCTTAACATTTAAATGATTATTTTCCAACTCAAGTAGTATGACAAGTGTTTTTGACTACTGGAGCCTAAGGGAGTATTAGAATAGTTCTTTCTTTAAACTTTAAGCAAGTGCGGTCTAGGCCATCGCAGTTCCAAGTCTTTAACCTCTAGCAGTTCTCATTGAAAATAAGTGATGAACTTCTACAAGGACTTGTAAGGCTCATCTCATTTGTAGAATAATCTGGGAACTCTTTAATAGCCTCTAAGTGCTAGCAATTTTGTAGATAATATCCCTTTAATTTGATAAACAATGTTATATCCCTTAATACGAGGTACGAGAACCATATGAGAGTTGATTCTTTGAAAGTTGGAAAGAAATGGTGGTATTTCATGTCATCTATGTCAAATAACAATGCTGTTGATTCAAAGTATGCTATGTGATTTGTTAGTTCTGTTTAGCCTTTGTATGATTCCAAGTGTGAGACGTTGAATCTATGTATGGAATGAGCTTCCATGATCTCATGGAGAAAGCATTGGTTGGATTTGCCTACTCTCTCAGTATAAGTTCTTCTTCACTCTCATAAAATGACTCATCATCTAGGGTTAGAGTTTCAAATAATTATCTTCTCACTGACTAAGCTTGACAGGTCATCGATGCTATAGATCCTTTATTTTCCATAACTCTTGGTTCCTTCTGGCTGGTCTTTTCCATAGTTACATGTACTAGGCAAGTAATCATTTCCTTTGTATCTTTTAAGTCCTGTTGCTTGCCAAACTACTAAGTGTTCAATTCCATGTCCACTGACTAATTTCATGTTAAGTGTTCTACTTCACTTTATACCTGACTTCTAATTTTTAGACTCGTCCATGCTCCCTACACTTAAAAGGATGTTGAATCTAAAACTATTCATAAATCAAGGTAGAACCTTATTAGGTACTTGGAAATGGGGTTAAGAAAAATAGAATATTAAAAAAATGAATAAGTGTGAGAAATATACCAAAATTTTATTATTCGGCCAAGATCTCAACACAAAGTGGAAAAGGCTCTCTGATTCCAGAGAAGGAGAGAAAAGAAAATGAGAAGAAAAAAAAGGACCCTTCTTCAAAATGACCCCTTTTAATAATATCAAAAGAGGGCTATTATATATAGTAAGTACATATAAGGTAAGTTCAGTATAGGTGGGAACTCACCTCAATATGAAGAGAATGCTCAATGGTGAGTTCCAAGGGTAGTTGGGATAAGCAGCCTATGGCTTATACATAGTGGGTTCTCATGTCAAGGTTGGATTGCTGAACTTTAGCTATTGAGGCTAATTGACCTTCCTCGATCACTCGTTTGCCACAGGCAAGTCATAATCTATGTAGCCCTTGTGCTTTATTTCTTGGACCTTTCTTATTTTACTCACCATTCATGTGGTGAGTCTTAATTATCAAGTAGTTTACTTTCATAGAATTGATCCTATTCTGATGAGGACTTACTATAAAAGCTAGTTTGATCTGCTCACACATTTGTGTATACAGAAATAAAGACTAAAGCTATTCCTAAATCTACTAATATGGCTAATCAAATTAATTAAGATGGGATTTTATGGAGGAAATCTTAGTACGATTAAGCTGAGCTATTGGATTTCATAAATGTTAATTTGTGTAATCTAGATCTCAACAAATATGGAGTTAATTCTACTGAAGTGTGATCAAGGTGGCCACTACCTATCTCTCAAAATGCTAGAGTTCATATTTTCTCGCATAAACTATCTATTAGGGATCTAAAAGAAGCACATGACTAACTATGACTTTGTGTCACAATTAATCCAATGATAAATTCAGTGTAAGAAAAATTTGTGGAAGCTTTTTGGATCTTTAGAAAGGGCTACATATCATCATTGTAGTTATCTCTAACCTATGACCCATCATAATGGTATTGTGTACACAATGAATCCACTTTCTACCACTTGGTTCCGAGCAAATCTCTTAATTTATTGAGTATGGTGGCCAATTAATTTAATAGCTAAGAAAGTACAATATAAAATACACAGTAATGAACAAAATAAAACTTCAAACTCTATTTAAATTTATAATGTACACAAATTGAACATAGGTACATACAACCCCTATAAGTGGAGATTTTGTTCATGATAAAATAAAAGAGAAATACAAATATTTCATTCATGAATGTGATTACAAAGATTAAAAAGAGAGAATATGGAAAACTTAAAAGATGTCTACTGAAATGCTTCCGTCATTGTCATGATGCTTCAATTAAGAAATCTTTTTGACACCCTCTCCAACAATTTAGATAAGACTCAACAAAAAGCTACTTCTTGGCTCCTAAAAGATTTGTAAATACTCTAGAATAAATGTCAAACTAGTGCCCTCATTCATTCTAATGAGTTCATTAAATATAGATACCCAAAATCTCTTAAAGGAAAGTTTTAATTATGAGTTTAGGGTGAATCATAATAGTTGCCTAGCTAGTGCCTAAGTGTTAGGCTCTCCATTTGGTACATGCTAGAACTTTTAGAACTAGCACCTAGGTGCTAGTTTTGAGTGCCTCAGTGCAAGGATTTTTGTCTTGCTTCTGGGGTGAGTTGTCTAGGTGCTTAATGTTTGGCACTTAAGTATATGGGTCATCTCCAAGCAATAATAAATTCATGTTTTGCATAATTTTCTCCCATATATGCTATAGACATTTCACCAACTAATTTTGCACGTAATTAAAGCACTATTCTTTATTGATAGTGATCTAAAAAATATTCAAATTTTAAATAATAAGTGTTGTTAAATTCTTAAAAGTATTCAAAACCACTTGATAAAATCAAAGCCTAAGAAAAAACTAGATAAAAAGTAAAATTATCACTAAAGTCATCTAGTTTTACAAGTAACGTCAGTTGCATCCAAAATTCTAACTAAAATAATTCAAAAGGTCATTAACTAGCATTGCTGTGAACTTACTAACTGCTAGAACCTCTAAGCATATACCTAGTTGACTAATAGAGAAGGAAACTCAAACTAGCCCAACTTAAGTTAACCTAAGCCCAAGTTAAAGTCAATTTATATGAACCTCAGATTGGCCATTTTAAATTGACCACCAATACATATATCCACGCATTTAAAATATTCTAATATTAAATATTGGGTTTATCAATTAGGTCAATTGAATACATGTCAACCTAATTGACTCAAATTAATCCAATTAGGCCAATCTAATTAAACTAGTCTTAATCTTTAAATTGATTAAAAAAATTAGACTTTTGAATTTCTCTACATGTTCTAAACATGGCCTAAGGATCATGAGACCTACTTATCCCTTAGCTAAGTTGAATTATCCAAATAAAGTATTAAAACATTTAAGGCTGATGTCTCCCCTTAGTGATTAATTAAATCAAGATAACTATAATACTGTTGAGACCAAATTTGTTCGTGGGTTGAGGAAGAACCTCATGGGATACCTGGAAATATAGTTAGACAAAATAATACATATAGGAATAGAGAAAAGAGAATAATTGAGTTTTATTTCCCATTTGAATTTGAGTACAAAGGCTAGGAGTCTAGAGAAAAGAACTAAAAGTCCCCCTTTAGAAGGAACACCCCCTTTTATACTTATTAAGGGGGAATATTACATATAGTAAGTACAAATAATGTAAGTCTTAGAGTTCATCCTAACTTGAGGTGAGTATACTTGAGCAAATAGCTATCTTAATAATTGATTGCAGGCTAATAGTCGTCCATGTTGACCCGCGAGTTAAGGTCGAGTCATCCATCAATGATCATCCACACTTTCCTTAATCATTTTCTAACTATGATCAAGTGTGTTCATTACCTTATCATGTGTTATATTCTCCAAATTCTTCTTAACTCCCCATGCTTGAGGCAAATGAGCTGTTATTCCCTTGCAGTTGGGTCCATTCTGACAATACTTTACAAGGTGGTCTAGCCTTATTCATTTTGTCCATTTGGATACTATTGACCTCATTCTTAATGAGTTTGATAACCATCCTCTTAGTCTTATAATTTGATTTAGGAACTAAGGTTTCCTCACTTAGTGTTAAGACACTTCTAGTGCCTAGGACAATGCCAACCCAAAGTTTAGAAGACTTAGAAGGCTTGATCCTAGGGCTAAACCCTAGCTTGGACTAGTTGGGACCCAATGCTCTTAATCTTAAACATAACCCCACAAATTAAACACAATTAATTTTATGCCATCCAAAATCTCAATCCATACCCAATTAGGGTTTAATCCAGCCAACTGATCAAGTTGATCCAATTTGATGCATTTTGGTCTAAGTGGGGATAAACCCAAAATTGACCAAAATCACTTGAAATTGAACCTACTTAAACCCACCAAAACCTTGATTAAACTTAACTCAAGCCTTATTTGGACTCAATTTGGCCAATTGGCTCACCTAACCCAAATTAACCCAATTGAACCTTATAGGGATGAAATCAAATCCAACTTAATCAAAGTAAAATTGATTCATTCCAAAGTCTTACAATCACTCCAATTATCCAATTGAACATCCATCATGATCAATTGCAATCTAATTTGGCCAATTGACTTTTCTAAGCCAACTTAGCCCAATTTGACCTAAACTTAAAATTAATTATTAATCAACACCCAACACCTAATTGAGCTTAATTGAACTAATTTAAGGGCCAAATTGAATGGCCAAATTGAACCAAAAATTGATCCAACCCAAATTGGATCAAATCAAGGCCTAGAATCATCCAAATTCAAAATCAAACATGATCCAACCCTCCATTGCACCCAATTTGGCCAATTTGAGCAAATTGGTCATCTTAGCCCATTTGACCTGTATAAACTAATATGAGTCAAATTCAAATATACTCCAAATTAAATTAAACCAATTACATCAACACATTCCAAATCATCAATTGAACATAACCTAATATCCCCTTTGTCATAATTTGAATAGTTGGTCAACTTGACCCAATTGAACCCAAATTGATCTATATAAGTTAAAATTAGCCAAACCTAACCAAACCCAACCAAACTTGGCATAACTCATCCACCCCCTTTACTTGCTCAAGTGAGCCCAACCATTGGTGAACCTAATTCAACCCAAACCATGTGAAGCAAGGGTTCCAAACCAAATAAAATTCAAGAATAGTAAAGCCCAATCCCCCCTTTGGTCAAGATTATCCCTTTAGCTTGTCTTGAGCACACCTCAACTGACCAAACCTAATGTAAGGCTATTTGGTCAGACCATTCACTAAAGAAAGCCCACCCTTACCATGGCTAATCTTTCATTCAACCATAATGGCTTGTCCCTCTCATCTCTAGCCAACAAACTCCCTCAGCCATTTTATGAGGTCCAACACACCAATCCCACGCAATTTCTGACCACCCCATTGCCCGACCAGCTGGCAAGGACTACATAAACAAAAATGGGTGGTTCATATAAGGAAGACAATATGCTCCTCCCAAGTCCTCCAAACTACACACACACACCTACATTCTAACCCCAAAGCCAGTCCTTAAGATCCTCAAAGCTCCCTGTGCATCTCATCTCCAATGAGACCAAAGATCCTCTATGCTCGAACTTCCCAAACACCAAACCACACCAAACTCATCCCCAATCTCAGTTAAACTACCTCACCTTCCCCACACTCAAGCAAGTAAAAAATGAATCAAGAACCACTCAATATAAGCACTGGAATACCAACTTAGACCAACTTTGGTGAGCTTACGGTGGTGTCTGGTGTCTAGAGAAAATGGTAAGAAGAAAAAGGGGGACTTCAGTAGCAAGGATTCATCTCTACAAAATAAAAATACCTCAAACATTGGAATGTTAGTCTTGAGCTTCAGCCAGGTAATCACTCTCAAACCATAAATTTGGCCATAAGTGTTGGTCCTTTATGAAGTGTTTACATATTTTTGGTTTGATCAAGGTGTAGAGATCCTTATAATTTCAACCTATAATCATTTCAGAATCATTTTTCCATAAATCAAGCCTTGGTTGTCCTGGATCAACTGACAAATGGTGGATGGCCTTCATCTCTCGCCAAAGCTTGAAGATGAATTACTAGCCATCCATCTCACATGATTAGAATGGATAGTCGTGATAAATCACACTTAGATTTTTTTATTTTAATCCTTTGAAATCATGAGTTTAATCTTAACCATTTGATCGAATGGCCCAAAGCAAAATTTCTTCCACCACCAATGAGTCAACAACTATAAGGATAGTTTAGATAACCAATCACATGACATCACGCACAAAGCACGGTTGACTCAATGCTGATTGTGTAATCTAGTTTCAATAGGTTTAAAAATGTGATTAATTAGGACCAATTCTAAAAAAATATAACTAATTATTAAAAATAAAAATAAATACTCTTTGGAACACCTTGACATAAAAGAATTAAAGAAAAACAAAACTCCTAGTTATTATCAAGTAGGTAAATACTAATTCAGGTTTAAATATTTTATTAATGTTAAAATTAAGCCCTAATTGTTTAGTCACATGACTTAAAATTTTAGGTAAATATTTCATGAGATGACCTCTTCCTATTATAATTATTTCAAGTTAATTGGGTGATTGTATTAGGAGATCCACATTTCAAAACCTAATTAGCCATTTTAGCTATTTAATAAATTAATTCAACTAGAAAAATTATAAAAATTATTATGGATGGCTAAATATGTATTAGATCATAACGGTGAGCAAAGAAATTTATTCAAACTTTTGTTCTTAATTATTTTTCAAAATCATCATTAAGAGGCATTTATTAATTAAATAATTGATTAATTATCTTAGGACTTAGAAAATTCATAACTAATTGCCTAAGTCTTTAAAAATTATGATTAACCCCTCTTTGTGCTTAGTTAAATGAGAGGCTTCCAATAAAATCAAAAGCCCAAATAGATTTGGGGTATTTTAATAGTATAAGCCCATTTCCATTAGAACTTTTAGGGTATATTTATTTCATGTTTATCTATGGGTAGAAAATTTTCATAATTTTTGGCTTATACTTAGTATCTAATTATAATTTTGGGTTATATTTAGTGTTTATTTATCTAATTGAATTTTTGGGGTCTTTGGGTTATAATTAAATATTAATTAAATTATAAAATTCATTTAAGTCACTTTTAAATCACTGAATGAATATAGAGGATCACTGGATAATTTTATAATGTTGGCCTCCTCAATAGGCTTAATTAACTTTAAATTTTAAGTTGTTAATTAAGAAACTTAATTAAGCTTGTAAGATGTTAATTTCATATGAATGGCCTTAAGACATAACGGTTTTAAGTAGATTGATTTATGATACCAAATCAATTTCTATATATATATATATATATATGTGTGTGTGTGTGTGTGTGTGTGTGTGTGTGTGTGTGTGTGTGTGTGTGTGTGTGTGTGTGTGTGTGTGTGTGTGTGTGTGTGTGTGTGTGTGTGTGTGTGTGTGTTTGTGTGTGTGTGTGTGTGTGTGTGTGTGTGTGTGTGTGTGTGTGTGTGTGTGTGCTTATATCTATGATCTACACTCTTTGAAGATATATAATCATCTACACACTTGAGGGGCCAACACTATTACAAAAATTTTGAGGATTCATTCCATACACTCTTTGAAGATATATATATATATATAATTATTTTGAAATTAAGTACTAAAGTAATAAAAAGAGTTGAAGGATATCATTAGGTAAATCATAACTTACACCCATTAATCTTAAGATGTCTTTCATGTGATCATAGTTTTATTTAAGGTTAGTCCAAACTTAGAAATTAATAAAAACCTTAACATTTTGTTAAGAATACTTAAAAGTTATAAAATGCATCTTTAGATCCAACCTTAAGGTAGGGTGTTGAAAAGAAATAGGTTTCACCTCAAGTGAAACTTATAAACTTTCACTATCTTTAAAACATTAAGTCTAATTTATACAAAATTTGAATTTTGTAATACAAAATTCACTTCTTAAATCACAAATTACTTGAATCAAAATCACCCTTTATTTAATTATTTAAAATTATCATTCAAACCACAATTCAAACAATAAATCTTAATTTCATCATATAATATTGTCTAACTTTTGCTTCTTGGATGCATCCATGCTCACTGCACCTAAAAGGATGTTGAATTCAAATCCATCTGTGGGTTAAGGAAGAACCTCTTGAGATACCTACAAATAAGGTTAGATAAAATAATACAAATAAAAATAAAGAAAATAGAACAAATGAGTTTTATTCACCATTTAAATTTGAGTACAAAGGCTAGGAGTTTAGAGAAAATAGCCAAAAGTCCCCTTTTAGGAGGAATGCCCCCCTTTCATACTTTTTTGAGGGATATTACATATGTTAAGTACAGATAAGGTAAGTCTCAGACCTCATCCTTATTTGAGGCGAGTATGCTTATGTGAATAGCGAGGTCAATGGCTGGTTGTGGATTGTTAGCCATCCATGCTGATCCACGAGTTAAGGTTGAGTCGCTGAACAATGATCATATGCACTTTCTTTGATCACCCATTAGCTATGGACAAGTATGTTAATTTCATGATCCTATGTTTTATGCTTCAAGTTCTTCTTAATTTGCCATGCTTGAGGTGAATGAGTGGCTATTCCCTTGCAGACTTTGGTTCATTCTAACATTACTTCACCAGGTGGTCCAACCTTATTCATTTATGTATACAAATATCAAATTAAATTCTTAATAATGATCATAGCCAAGTTTGTCATTAATAAATACTTGGTTCAACTCATATTGATTAAACCTTTCTAAATTGGTCAATTTGAAAAAATGATCCAACACGATCCATTTTTAGCCCAAACAATAATACACATGATTATTGTTAAATAAAGTATATCAACATTTTTGAATTAGTTTAAATCCTTTAAAGTGACTTTAACCATGAGTCTTAAAAACATTTGTCTAGTTCAAAAAGAGTTTAACACTTAGTAATGGTTAAATTGACACATTGGGTCAAGATGTGCCATGTGGGCTAAATTTCATCAAATAAACCTATCTTATGTATATATATTTTTCAAAAAATAAATTTTTGGATGGTTATCCACAACTCCAATAGCATTCCAGTTTAATTACTGTAGCACTATCTATCCTCACATGAGTTAATCTTCATTAAGTAAAAAATTAGAGATGTTATAAGAAAACTAATAAGATTAAGTCATCATATACCTACCATAATCCCTAGAGTCTCCTCCTCAAATTGCCTAGATGAATTCTTATGGCTCCACTTAGCATGAGGATATAGTTAACACAAAAATTAAACCATGATTAGTCATGGATAAGCTTGAAGAAGGTGTAATTAACTATCATGCTTCTCCTTATGGAAGACAAAGGCAAATTCCACTCTCCCAAAGCCCAAAAGAGAAGTATAAGCCATTTACCAATCATTCAAGACCCTCAAGTTAGTTTAGTCACTTTAGCTATCGCAATGGTTGTTAAACCTTGATCGTCCTAGCCATATAACGCATCTTAGGTTGATTCTTTATCATTATAATTTTAGAAGCTTCCTTAAACAATATTTTTGGATGCCATCCATTAACAAGGTACTATCTTCAAACCCTCTTCTCTTATTCCTTAGCCTTGGTCTTCTTAATGATCTAAGTCATGGAATGGCTCATTGAGGCATGCATTCACTTCTCCAAAGCTCCCATTGGCTTTCTAATGAATGATTTTTCCTAAAATGACTTAAAATGGGTGATATTTAAATGGGTTAGGCTTAATTTGCATCAACCTGAGCCCAACCCATATCCCTTGCATGTGCCTAACAAGAGGTTGATGATGGTCTTCAAGCCATTGGATCTAATTTAAATCAAGCCCAATAGCTAACATCAAGTTGGATCATGTGCTTGTCTAACCCTTTTATTTTTTAAAGATTTTATTTTATTTTTTACTTTGGATAAATTAATAAAACAATTAAGCTAAAATTATTACCACAGATAGTGTTTTTCATGAAGAGTCTAAGAAGAATACTATTACTTTGATATTCATTCATTTTATATTTTAAAAATGCAAAATTTCTCTATTTTAGTTATTTAGTCTTCAATTAAATCAACAAAATTCTTGTATTTATTAGGGAGATTTTGACAAATCTCATAAGTTCTTCATACAAAGCTCAAAATAATTTGAATCATAGTATGCATTTATGGTTTTTAAGTTTAAAATTTAACAATTTAAAAAGAAAAGTAATTAAGGGGCTCTTTGAGGTCAATTTTGTTTTTTATTTTTGTTTTCGTTTTTATGGTATTTTTTAGCATAAAAATAAAAAATAAAAAACACAAAACAATATTGACCCCAAACATGCCCTTAAAAATATATATTATCTAAGATTATTCCTATGAAATACCCTATGTTGGCAATATAACTATTCTATCTTTAGTGAGTCTATAGTTGTATGGTATTCCATAGGGTTTGTAACAAAGCCATAGTTATAAGATTTTATTTAATATTTTTTATTTTTTTATAATAATAAAATTATTTATTTATTATTTATTTAATTATAAAAACATGTAAATAGCTTCAAAATTTTAAAATTATTCAAGCATGTTATTGTATAAAATAAATTAATAAATAATTTAACCTTCTTTTATATTTTATTAATTTAATAACATGATTTTTTATTTCTAAGGATGATATAAAATAAAATTATTATTATTTTTCACCACTTTAAATGTTAATCTATTATATCATTTAGTTAGTATAGAATCTATGTGAGCAAAAATATCATTTGAACATAACACTATACTAGTATGGCTGGATTCCATGGTTGCATTTATCTATGTTTTATAATAAGAACATATAGTCTTTTATCTTATCATAATATTTTAATTTGATTCCACCTTGATCTAATAATTACATCAATTGACCCCATAGACACTAATATCTATGTACACAAGTTGGTTGTATGGACATGCAGATAGCTTGGTGTGGAACATACATTCTAAGATCACCCTAAGCTCTTGATTTTATTCTAAACTATTTCAATAGTTTGCATTAGCAACATTATTGATATTGATCTTTCTTATTGAGTTAATTTCATAGCCTCGTATTACACATTTTATTATGTTTCTAATATTTAGTCAATCATAGTCTTAATCTATTTCTCACATCCAATACTTCTTTTATCCTCTCAGTCATGCTCACATGACTAAGAAAATCTTATAAGCTAATTATATACATTAATTTTATTCATTCATTGTATATTCACGTTCTTATGGCTACAGTTCTTTCCTTTTTATGAACTTGATTGTAATTTGGATCAAGTTCAATTTCAGTTTATATAATACAACAATTGATTAAATTCCTACCTACTTGAATCATATTAGTTTGGCAAATTCATTGAATAGTTCAGTCACACCTTGTGATTGAACACCATTAGTTCAAAATTACATATGTACTTGGCTATGTTCCTTCTCTTTCTAAATGAATTGTTTTCTATTTAGTACTACCATACACTTTGGGATATCTAGAATATTCTCCTAATTATTAAGAACCTCTATCTAAAAGTACTTATATCCATCTTGTATGGTTAAATCATCTACTTCATAATTGAGGGTTTAAACTAATTTTATCATGTTGACACATTTGTAAGCATACAAAATATATCAAGATTTTAGATTTTAAAACTTCCTATTAAAGTGAAGGCATAGCTTTGATTATGATTAATTTATTATTATTATTATTATTATTATTATTATTATTATTATTATTATCTGATTATGATTTATCTGATAACAATAATCTTTTAATTATAATCAAATCTTAAATGATCATTTAACAAATTTTATTACCATAAAGCTTATCGCTTTTGTTTACACTAAAGAGATAAGCCTTATGATAATCATAAATGGATTAGCTTAATAAGTCATCATGATCATATTAGTTAACCCTAAGATATGTTAACCCATAAGCAATTATATGTTTTGATTATCACAAACATTTCTAGCTAAATAATTATTATTACTAATTACTTATATGTGCAAGCTATAGTAAACTTTCAATGCAAGTACTGTAGATAAGAACCTTAATAAAAATAAACTTGGACAACACAAAGAGTGGTTGTTTTAAGAGCTAGATCAAGGAAGACCCCATAAATATTATAAATGAGGAATGATTGACATTAGAATATCTAAGTCAAATCCAAAATTATATTTTTGATAGTTGTTTCTTATTTTATTTTTATGCAAAACACACAAACACACTCCTGAGAGAAAATAAAATAATTTTTATATTAATTTTTTTATGTAAATCATACTATACAATTTACATCATGCTAGATGATTTTAATTTTTGATACAAAACTTTAGCCAACATAATTAAGTCAATTAACTCAAAATTGCTGAAATTTAACTAATCATACTATATGATATTTGATCATACTGTACAACTGTTCATTTTTGTTAATTTTTTCAACCACCAGCATTAAGTTGATTAATTATAATTTTGCCTAATTTAATTGATCATACAATATGATGTATATCATATAATATAAATTTACTTACTAATTATGCAATTTGAATCCAAAATTTTGAGGATATGATGGAAAGAATTTAACTTATTGAGTTCATATTATATGAATAAATCATACAGGTTGAATAAACAAAGAGCTAATTTTTTAGTTTATATTATTTGTAACTTGGTCACATGGTATGATCTTGATGGCTGATTGGTCAATCATATCTTCTAGTATACCTAACCTTAAGAAAATTGAACCAATCATACAATATGATGTAAATTGTATAGAATAATTAAGTCAATTTTATTAAAAATTAATTTTAAAATTATTTTTATTCTGGCACTTTCTTATAAATGTCCCCTTTGGGAGCCTAATCTATTGACTTGAATATGAGAGCACTTAAAGGAGGCTTAGAGAAGAGTGTTCTTTTAGAGAAAAGTGAGAAGACTTTTGCCCTCTCTTTTTTTTTTAGTTAAGAGATCTTTTGTTGAAGAGGTTACACTTTAGTTTGACTATTTTCAATCATTCACTTTGCCATTTGAGAGGGATTATTCTTGTAGAGAATGTACTAAGATTTTCTTTTGTTAAGAGAAGTTTTTTAATACATTGGAGAGAGAGTGGCATCCTTCTTATCTTGAAAGAGAAGAAGAGTGATGTAGGGTTTCTCCATTACTCTTTAAGGAGAGAGACATCTATGTCTTGGCATCCCTTGATAATCTTGTTAAAATACAAGATTCTTTCATTGGAGTCCCAAAACTTTTCCACTACGTAGGTTGACTTCAGTGACTTCTTGGAATGATGAGCTTGTGAAAAGTTCTACCTTCTCATTGGGCATACCTACAGCTTCTCCTATGGGATCCTCGGAGTCAATTGACTCCAAGTCAATTCCATAGGTGAACCCTATTGATTTAGAGAAGGATAGTCCAAGCTTGAATCAAAAATAAAAGGATCAGAACTACTATATATATTATTATTATTTAGACTCGGAGAGCTTTCAATAAGAATAAAATTAAGAGCATCAGAAGTAGACAAGATATAAGTAAAATTGGCTTTCTTCATTAATTTCTTTTCGGGTGGAGGTACATGATAGAAATCAAGTAAAGTAAGAAGAGTAAGGGATTTAGTGCCTAAACCCTATGACACCTTTGGAGCAAATCAAATCAAAAGGAAGAGAATGAAGGAATGAAGAAAAGAAGACCCCCATAGTATGTATTATTTTTGTAATCTGGGTTGTATAAGGGTAGAGCTCGGCTACCCATCTTTTTTTCTCTTTTCAAGGTGTACGACGGAATCTGACCACACTGGCCTTTTATTATTTTATGGTAGTCTATAGAATTATTTGATGTTTTGTTTATATTACACACTAGAATTGCATGCTTTTTCTAGTTTCTTCATGTTTGATGTTTGAATATGTGTCCTGGATGCAGTAGGCCCTTAGGATAAAATTAATTTTTTTACCTCAATTAATAACACATAATTAAAATTTTAAAATAATTTGTAACCTCACATAAAAGCCTAGGAATTAAATTCAACATGCTTAACTGAGTCCTTCATCATTCTACAAACAAATTTAAATTCAACAACTTTTTAGGTGTGGTGAGCATGGAAGATAATGACTAAAAGTCAAGTACCAAATGAAGTAGGCCCATCGGCAAGGTATAACTCAGCAACCATAGGGGTGAATGAGCAGTAGTTCATCATGTAGTAATATTTAAAGGATATAAAGGATAGGATCACTTGCATATTCTAGGCAGCTGTGGAGTGAGTGATGAATGAAAATCCAAGGGCAGGGAGAATGAAGGGCCTCCGATTGGGTAACTCCCCAAACTCAACATAGGAGAAAACTATGAAACATTCTTACATCGATGATGAGTCTTACTAAGTGAGCAAAGAAGAAGTCACTAAAGAACATGTGAATATATATCCGGTAAATTTTTTCTCTATATGGATTATAGATGCTCGCCCTCCATCAAAGTTTAAGATTTTACAATGGAGTCTCATAAAGATCGCACTAACCTAAAGACCACATTGCATATTTTGAGTCGATTACATCTTTATTAGATCTAGATGACATGATGAGCTTAATGTTCTTCACCAATTTTAAAGAGTTGACCCTTAGATAGTTCTTATATTTACCAGTGGGAGTCATTACCTCTTTTGTAAAGTTTAAGAAGATGATCCTAACATAATTAATAGTGTCTAAAAACCCTTGATGAGCTCTCATACTCTTTTTCAGATAAGATAGAAGATAGCCAAGTCTCTCAAAAGATTTATTACTCACTTCAAAAAGGAAATGTTGGAAGTGAAAGATTTGAATCCAACATTCATATAAGATACTTCAAAGGCCTTCAAAGGCAGTGGTGGCTTACCCTCATGACCATGGACATGACACTTGCATAAGTATTCTTTACTTTGAATGGCCACCACTAATTTGGTCATTCATATAGAATACTTAAGTAATCACTACCCTCATGACCATGGACATGACACTTGATAGTATCAACATCTGAAAAGTTTAGTGGACGAACTCATAAAAGCTACAAAACTAAAAGTGTCAGTGAAGAGACTAGTAATAAAGATCATCGAGCTGAGTAACAAACCCATTCCAGCTCATGCAAACCATATCACAAGAGTTGTACCCACCATTTTTCGTGGAGATGAAGTTTCAAGTCACCAAGTCTTAAGAAACCATGCTTAAGAGAAGTTAACTTAATCTACATGATGCAAGGACTGAGTATGCAAATTACTTCAATAAGTTTTTTAGAGAAAGATTGACTAGTAGTCAACAATTCTTACAATGACGTGAAGGATTTTATTCATCACTCTCTCAACAACTTAGTGAAAAAAAGCACTTCACTACTATGACCAACTTTATTATTATGAAGACACTCACCATCTATAATGTTATTAACTAACCACTACTCAACACATTAAGGGTAGTAGTGTTGACTTATCACATGGCAGTCAAGTTCTCAATGGGAGGAAAAGAAATCATTATCAAAGGGAACTTGAGTTAATCTTTAGCTTGCTATCTTTAAAGAGTCAGTGACTCGCATAGACTAGAAGAAGTGTTATAATTACAAGTCACACACACTTGAGTGAAGATCGCCAAAGAGATAAAGGAGGTGTTAATTACATAGAACCAAGAGCAAGTATTATAGATTAGCTGGACCTTTAGCAAGGAGCACAAAAAGGCACTCATCCCAGACCTTCCTGATGACATAGATGTAGATGTATTCACTCGGATAGTAGTTGAGATTTCAGATATTGACATTAATGTTTATTTTTAACAAGCTTAATATTGATAAAGATGCTTAACTTAGTAATCAAAAAATAAGGAAAATGGTGATGATACTTGCCAAGGCAATCAAATAAGAAGTTACAAAACTTCTCAAAGTTATTTAGAATGGATATTGAATGTTGTGATAGTGTAGAAGTTTAGTAGCATGTGGAGAATGTGTGTGGTGTTTAAAATTTAGAACTCAGCCTGCCCTAAGGATGAGTATCCACTTCCCTAAATTGATACACTCATCAACTCAATGATGGGCTACTTAGTCATGAATTTCCTAGATGTCTTCTTTATATACCATTAAATCTAAATGCATCCTATTGACTTAAATAACATAGCATTTATCACTGAAGAAGGGTTATATTGCTATAGGGTAATTCCCTTTAGACTAAAAAATGTAGGAGGTACTTATCAAAGGATGGTAGATTGAGTGTTCAAAAAGAAAAAAAAATAAAGAAATGTGAAGGCTTACATAGATGAATTCTTAGTCAAAAGTACGTCACCTAAGTAACACGTCAAAGATCTAATGTTGATGTTTGATACCTTGAGAAAGTATAATGTGCATTCTACCCTTTAAAGTGTACATTTGGCACTAGATCAAGTAAGTTCTTAAGATTTCTATTTACCTCAAAGGCATAAAGGTGATTCTCGATCAAGTAAAAGCTATACTTGACATGCCTTAGTTTAAAATGAAACAAAAAGTCTCAAGATTAAATTGGTTTATTTCTAAGATAGGAAAACACTGTTCATCATTCTTCAAGGTGCCAAAAAAGTGTAAAGAAGTTTGAGTGGGATTTAGAATGCAAGAAAGCCTTTAATAATCTCAAAATATTACTCACCTCACCACCCTTATTACAAAGTCCAAAGAAGGGTGAGACACTATTGTTTTATTTAGGAGTTAGAGAATATACAATAAGTTTAGTTCTGATCAATAAAGAAGGTGGAAGATAATGTATTATGTGAGTAAATTGCTGAGGGATGCTGAGTAATATTATACAATCATGAAAAAGCTCACACACCCATGCTTATTATATCAGTATGATGACTATGGCCATATTTCCAAGCTCATTCAATTCAATTCATCATTAATAACCTGCTCAAGTTAGTGCCAAATCACTCAGGGAGACTGTCAGTAGAGCTTAGCATACTTGATATATCTTACTGGCTTAGGACAACGATCAAGGCATAGGCACTCACTAATTTTTTGGTGGAATTTAGTAACTCGCATAATATCCTAGTCAACCAAAGACCTTTATGGTACTTGTATGTGGATGGTTCTTTAGCCGAGCAAGGAATAGGAGCAGGTATTATGTTGAAAAGTCTAGTGGGAATTACCATAATGTAGTCATTGAAGTTCAATTTTCAAGTGACAAATAATCAATTTGAACACAAAGCTTTACTCATTGAATTGTAATTTGCTCAAGGGCTTAGTTCCTTATAAAAGCATGCTCCTATATTTAATTACATCTTGAAAATGAGATACTTCCTTAAGAAAACTCTTGGTTAAAGGAGTTGATTTTTATTTCTTTCAAAGCTAGGGATTCAAAGAAAGTTATTTAGGAGAATCAAAAGTGAACGCTCCAAGGAGAACTATTTTTTTCAAGGAGAATCAAAAGTGAGTGCTCCATGGTATAGATCTCTTCTCACCATCCCCATAGTGTATGAGACAAATGTATGCATTTTGATTAGGGTCATAGTCTATGGTTATGATTCTACCATATATCCCTTTTCATTCCATTGAAAATTGATTTTACGGTATAGACGCGTATGGCCTCCCCCTCTATGCCCTGCAATAATGATCCCTCTGTCATTATGACTTTTACCATAATGATGTTGTCCATAGATCAAATTATTTCATGGATTAGATTTCACTTGATTGTCTACGGCTCCATTGCATGTGCTCGGGGTAGAAGTTTTGTATAAATGTATTGTCATATTATTAAGTCTTTTGGTTTAAGTTATTTTCTCTATAAGAGGCATATCGTAGCCCACTCAGATTCATAGCTTATGGTAAGTTAAGTTAATTGACACAAGCACCAGGCATGTTGTATCCCACTTAGATTTTTAGCTTATGGTAAGTCAAACTAATGAAGAATACATAGTATTGGATGTTCACTATAGAAATACCTACTCAAGGGGAGTAACGTGCCCTCCAACTCATCCAATGGGCCATCCCTCCAACTCATCCAATCAGCCATCAATGAATGTGAATCTATGCAAATTAATAGTGAAGACTAGCCTAATTAGATTGACCCCGTCAAAAGGTACTTGTAGATTATGAAGCTTGAAGATGGAACCAATAATCTAAGGAAATTAAATATCAAGGTTTCCCAATATCTACTAATCGATGGCAAGTTATTTTAGAGATTGGTGACACCTCAGTGCATCATTCTCAAAGCAATGGCAAGTTAGAATTGTTGACTAACAAGATCCTTAACTTATTGAAGGGAAAGATGGAAGGAACAAAAGCTAAGTGGGTGATATCTTACCCTCCATGCTCTAGAAACTCAAGATGATCAACATCAGTAATTAATCAAATGTCATTTTCTTTAGTGCATAGAACAAAAATCATACTACTAGTCCGGTATGAACTCCATAGTCGAAGAGTTATGATGACCACCGAGTTACATTAAGAAGTAGCAAGTCGAAAAGAGAAAATATGGAAGCCATGGAGACAACACTCAGCTAGCTAAAAGAGTTATAGATTGAAGTATCACTTAGACGGAAAAATAAAAAGAAAGAAGCAAATGGCTAAATACTACAACTTCAACATCAAGGAGAAATACTTTAAGGATGAAGACTTGTTATTGAAGAAGATAGATGTTGCAACTTACTAGAATTTGCTGAGCAAACTTGCCCATACATGGGATGGATCATACATTATCAAGGAACAAGATTGTCTAAGAGCCTATCAACTCTAAGCACACTCGGAACAAGATGTGTTGTGCATGTGGAGTGTGAGAGATTTAAAGAAATGTTATCCATAAAGTAAGCTATGTTTGTACCTTTTTTTTTCTAAGTTATAATTTTATTTCAGAATAATTCTTTATTCAACTTAGTGTATATATTAGAATGGATTAATAAAATTTTTATTCTTAAGCACCTAATGATTTTTTGATACTTATAAAATATGCATTCAAAATGCAAAATATGGTGACTAAGAATTCAAACTACACTCACCTAATAACATGATAAACTATATAGACTCAAAGCACTCAATAAGCTATAATAATTTGAACTAATACTCAGAGAGTAGTGTGTCAACACAAGTCACTGCTTCTGGCTTGAGTGTATATAAATCAACTTAGTAGATAATCAAAATTAAATATAGATCACTTGATGTTATTCACTCTAAGAACTTTATAAAATATCTAAACGAAAACATGTAACACCAACACTCTATGTTGTTCATGACTCGTGTGTAAGGCCAACACTCCATGTGATTGGTGACTACAAATATAAAAATTAGTACTCTGTATGGTTGGCAACTCAATTGTAAAACCAACACTCTCTATGGTTAGAGATTACAAATAAAAGAACCAACACTTTATGTAGTTGGAAATTGAGTATAAGACTATCACTCCATGTGATAGGTGACTACAAATAAAATACCAACACTCTGAGTGGTTGGAAACTCAAGTGTAAGAATGACACTCCATACTGATAATGATAAATAAAATGTGAGACCAACAGTCCATGTGGTTGACAACTTAAGTGTAAGATTAACTCAAATAAAATCAAACATTTTGTGTGGTTGGAAAATAAAAATAAGAGACCAACACTCCATGGTTGAAAATACAATATTCCAAAATATTATGAAATAATCATTTAGAGCAATTATTTAATGATAAATTTTATAATTATATTGATCGAGTACATTCAATTGTATTCATCAAGAATACTCAATTATATTCAGCGAGTACATTCAACTATATTCGATGAGTGCATTCATAATCATAAAATATAGATAATTTAAAAAAAACAATATTAAAGAAAATATTTAAGTATAAAAGCGAGTAGAGAGTTTACAAAAATTTAAATATACTCTTCTAAATCATAGGTATTAAAAAGAAAAAGAAAAAGAAATTCACAAAAATAAGCTAGCTAATGCTCCATTTCTTGTCACTCACCTTAGAGTCTGACTCTAGCAGAGTGAGCATAATCCAAGTAATTTGTATATAATTAGCCATGTTTCACTAGTTTGACTATGATGAACTTGCTGCATTCATTAAACTTCTGTTACAATAAGCCTTTATATTATCAGAGCAAAAAATGCTAGAAAATTTTCCCTCCTTCTCAAACTCCTCAACATGACAAAAGTGTTGCACCTCTAACACTTTACTTGACTTAGAGAGGTGAGCCAATTCTAAAATTGCATGATTCTTCTCCACCTCTTATCACTTTATTCAACTTAAACTCAACATCCCATCATTAGAGTCTTGCTCTAATTCAGTAGCTGCAAGAGCTTTCACTATAAACATTTGCTCCTTGTAAGGAAGTTTCCTGGTGGGAAGCTATTTAAGGACATTATCCAACCTTTTGGAGTAAATTAAGTGACCTAACTTATAACCTTTACTCATCTGGCCTTGTATATTGGGAGTATAATTATTCATGGGAAAGTATTGTGAGGCTTTCTCATTGGCTCCTTTCCCTTATTGTCCTTCTTTACTAAAGAGGCTTTAAAAATAACACTCATTAATCTCATCTTGGACTTTTTAAGAGTAGAACTTTGCCCAACCCCATAGACCGACTTCCCAAAAATGGCCTTAGGGGGTGCAAACTTGCCTTCACTTTCCTTGACTTCTTCAAATTCTTAAAGAAACTTAATGACCTCAGGGTCAAATGGGAAGGGAGTAGAGACATCATCTATTAAAAGAAGAAACTGTATAAATAAACACATGAAAAAGAATAAGAAAAAGAAAAAATAAATCTCTGAAAAGATGAGTACTCTCTATAGATGTGATTCTAGTGATTCTTGATGTTAAGCATCCTACCATCTAACTTTTCCAAAATCTTAGCCTCCTCTACACTCATGAGCAAGCACAATCAGCACCGCCCAGTCAACTGAAGATTTGACAAAACAATGCTTGGAACAGCAGTTCCTCACCTTCTTTAGTAGACCAACAATCTTCAAGTGAACTGTCAAGAACTAGACATTCCCACCTTATTAACTTGCTCTTCTTTATGGGTTGCTTTCACTAAAAAGTTGGAATTGTCATAACAAACCACCAGGTTGAAAGTTAAGGACTCATTCATTATAATCACCATAAAGATTATAGGTGATTTTCTTAAAGCCACCAAAAACCATAATTATAGCTCTCACTAAAAGGTGAAAAAGTTAGAGAGGAAGGAGAAAGACACTAACACAAGAAGAGATCCATTCACTCAAGAATAAAAGACATTGTGTAATAAAGCCTTACCTAACAAAGTTGAAATGAATTTACAGGTGTGGTAAAAAAATCTTGGAAATATGGGTATCACATTAGTCATTAAATAAAAAAATCATCATAAAATCTTATAAAAATCTCAAGCAATGCACATAACGACAAAATCATTTATAAAGTACACCTCACAATGAAGCAAAAATTAAAATGAACTTGGCACTTATAAAAGGAAAATAAAAAAGTAAATATTTCTTTTATTCAGATAAATATTCTTCTTACAATACACTCACCCTTAAACTACGAGGTTTAAATGCTACTCAATGGTGAGTGCTTTATTATTAGACAAATAATCGAATGTGAAGTTGGTACCCATGATGAAAGGAGAAGACCAGCAGGATTTAGCATTATGATAAAGTGAGTTCAACTCAGCCTCCATAGATGCTAGATTTCATAATGACTCAGCTTCCATAGACTCCAGCTTTTTTCATGACTCAACCTACATTGCCTCCATCTTCTTCAACAACTCATCAACAATCTAGCTTATTGAGTTTGTTCCTCCTTCAAGAAGAGTGACTCTCCACCACAAAAAGATGAAATCAATAGAAGGGACAAATGGCTAATGGTCTCTCACAATGTCATCTCTCCTATGAGGGAGGACTTGGCACTTTCACGACAAGTTGATGAAGAATAATATAAAAATTAGCACACCTAAGAGGGAGGTGAATTGGTGTGCTTTTAAAATTTCATTAACCAAAAAATTAAAACAATACTTTATTGATTAGTGATAGAAAAAATCTTAATATAATAAATTCAGCATTCTAATCACAATGAAAAGAGAAGTAGAAAAAATAACCTAAAGAAAATAAAATGGTCACAAAGATTTATACTGGTTTGGTACAACTGCCTACTACCACTCTCTAGACCTCCTCCAAAAATTCACTACTCTCCTTTTACACAACAAGCCAATGCTAAGCTCTCCTTACTAGGTAATGGACAAACCCTACACCTGCTCCCCTTCTCCTTCAAGGCAAGAAGGATTCACTCCCTCGCCAAAGTACAAATAAAATCTCTTACAACAAAAATCTTACACAAGTTCTTAATTATAATAAAATCGCAATTTAAAGTACAAGACTCAAAAATAAGGTGGAATATGAAAACAATCAAGATGAAAGTGTAACCTTAACAACTAAGTGTTTAAGGGTAAAGAAGAAGAGAGAGAAGTCTCCCCACTTCTCTTAAGTTAAACACTTTTCCCTATTCACTCATTAGAATTTCCCATATTCCAGCAACTAGTTATGCTCCCCGTAAGAGGTATTTATAAAGATAGAACTAAATAAAAATTAGAAAAACTAATTTTAGAAATATATGTCCAATTATACTATATGATCTAATTTTGTATTATACAATCAGTTCATTTCTTTAGGTTAGGGACTCTATACGATACAATTATCCCATCTATCATCACTATTTATATTTTTTATGAAGGATTAAACTATGAAAATAGTACAAACTAAAAATTAGCAGTTTGTATGATCACATCATATAGTATGACATATTAGAAAAAAATTCTCATAAATTAAATCCCTTAAATCCTAGATTAAAATTAGATAATTACTAAATATATCCTTAATGTATGATTAACATCATATTGTAAGATCAATAAAATTATGCATAATTTGTAATCAACCACCTTAATCCTGGTAGCTTAAATAATTAACAAAAATGGATAATTATATATTATGATCATTATAATCTTATATGATTAGATTAATTTTGACAAATTTCAGTGAACTGACTTAATTTTGGTGGCTGAAAGTATTTAACCATTATGGTCAATCATCTAGAATGATAATGATTATACACTATAATTTAAATAAAAAATTTTATTATAGAAATTTTTTTTCCTCTTAAATGTGTGCGTTTGGTTATTTTTCACATTCATATGTCAAATACATGAAGACAAAATAAAATATAAATAGTAGACATAACAACGCAATATTTGAACTTGACTCGAGTCTTCTGGCATCAACTATTTCTTAGTTGTAATCTTTATGGCCACTTTCTTGATCAAGCTTTTGAAATATGATGTTGTTTGTGCTCTTAAAGTGAATCTTGATTAGACTACTTAATTGTAGTTTTTGCATTAAGAGCTTAACACAACCAACACACACACAAGTAATCACTAAAAATAATTATTTAAGCAAAAATATTTATGATCATCAAAACCTAAAATATTATATTAAGGCTCATTGAGTTAAAAATCTTCTCTTTTTTGATGATAATAAATATTTTTTGTATGTTTTGGGAGTTTAATAAATAATAAAAAATGTAATAACTCCCCCACTCAATTTATGTCTGATAAAAATATGCAATGAATGAAAGAGTTGACAAATATAAAAAATAATTTTCAAACAAAAGAAGTAAACAAGCATAAACTAAAAACATTAATCTTCTTTCCCTTTTGACACATCAAAATGAGTTAAAGTTAAAAAGAAAACAAATCATGCAAACACTAGTGGTGGAAAGAATATTTTTGAATTGAAAGCTAAATAGATTTTTTTTTCTTAAAATATTCTCAACACATAAACTTATAAAGCAAGTGTTACTTAGCTATAGCACCTAAGAGGGGATGGGGGGTGAATTCAGTTTTAAAAATAAAATTTAAAAAACTTAAATTTAACTTTTGTAGAAAACTTAATTACTTAATAATAATGCTTTAGTGAAATGAAATAATATAAAATCAATAGCATAAAAGTAAAGAGAGAGAACACAGAGATTATTATGTGGCTCAGACAAACCCCAAAAATCAGTCTACGTCTATGCCTAGCCACCTAGGCTAGGAATTTACTAAAGAAAGTTGAGATTACAACAAATTTCTTATACTCTCCTTCATGGGCAAGTACAACCCAACACGTACTCTCCTTAATGGTCCTTTAATGGGCAAGTATAACCCAACAAAAATCAAGACAAGGAAAAAAGAAAGATACAAATCTAACTCTTAATTTTAAATTATTTTTGCACTCACAACCTAGTCTATACTAATATTAAGGCAATTTAATATTCATGAAAAAGAAAGCTCTCTTTAACATTAAATCAAAATTGAAATAAGATCTTCAACCAAGTTTTTAACACAAGTAACTTAATGTTCCTTTGAATGATCTTTAAAAAGTTTGAAATGATTTTCTTGTATGACTTTGAAATGCAAACTAAAATGCAATCACAAAAATTTACTTTGAATTCTTTTTCACCAAAGCTAACTTTTATTCAAATGATAAGTGTATTTGCAATTGGAATAACTAAACAATCACTTGAATAAATATTTGAATGATACCACAAGAAAGCTATCACATAACCTATAAATAAACCAATTGAAGATAAGTAATCAACAAGCATAAAATAATTTATGCAATAGATGAAGTGGTTGGCTAAATAGAAAAGTATATGAGATGAGATGTTAAGCACAATCAAGTTTAGCCAACTTATATGAAACTTTAGGCTAAAGTAATAAATAATAGATATTCAATTGATTAAGCACTAGGAAATTAAAATGATTTGTGAGAGCTTTCATCCAATTAAGAAACAAAAGGATTATCAAATGAATAAGCACAAAATAAATTGATCATCTTATGTTAGCTTTCGACCAAACAAGAAATCAAAGGATTATCAAATGATTAATCACAAAATAAATTAATCTTCTTATGTTTATTCTTGGCCAAACTAGAACTAAAGGTTATGAAGTGAATAAACACAAGATACTTTAAATAACCTTATAAACTTCAAAGCCAAGAAGAAATAAAAGAACTATATGAACTTAGCACCTTAGAAATTTAAGATCAAGGCTATGATACTTTCAGCTAAGGGAAGAAATACATCAAACCTTCACTTTTCTTAATCAATCGTCAAGCCAAATAAATGTCCAATGGAAAGAGAAGAATGATGAGGAATGTTTGCACTTGAATCACCAAAAATCTCCAAGAGTTTTCTTTAACAAGGATCAACTAAGGTGGAGAAAGGTGAGCAAGAAGACAAGAAAGAATAATAGCTTTTCGAAACCTTTTTCAAGTTGAAATAAGGCTCTTAAATAGAAAAGGAGGGAGTATAGGTTCGGCCAAGGCATGAGAAAATGAGAAGGAAATGAAATAGGCAACAATTTTAATTTAAATTCAAATGAATAAGGATCGGCCAAGGGATTTGCAAGAGGCTCATTTACAAATTTGATTCAAGCCAATATGGAATGTTTCTTATGTGAATCAGGGCTAGAGAGAGAGAGGAGAAACTATGGGAAATTTCAGCCAAGGAGTTTTGATATGAAAGAGGGGATTTTGAATAAAATAAATCCGTGAAAATTTCCCTTAAGGAATTCAGCCAAGAGAGTTTCCATAATTAAGAAATTCTCAAATTAACACATGAATCAATTAAGATCAAGGCTAATTATATTATATACTTATTGAATATTTAAATAATATATAAACTGATTTAAATTAAACACAAAGTGGTCGGCCCCCAAATACTTTCCTAAAATGGGTTAAATTATAAAGGAATTATTTTTAAAAAGTGTGCTGATTTAAATTTAAATTTAAAATAACTTGTAATAAATTAATTAGGCTCTAAATAACCATAATAAATTATTCTTGGTCCATTCAAAATATTCCATAAAAAATTTGATTTGATTTAGCAAGTATATGTCATGAATAAAAAAGTTTGAATTCAAAAAATAACTAAAATAATTCAACTTTAAAAATTCAAATAAATGAATTTCAAAAAAATAAAAAAAATGATGGAATATTATAAGAAAATGTTTTGAATGAAATTTACACATTTTATTACACAAGATGCATTAAAAAATTTGACCAAAAAAATGTTTAGATGAAAATGATAATAGGAGAGAGAAGAAAGAATAATATGAAAGAGAATAGAAGAAAAAGGATAATTTTAGGATGCAATAAAAATATGAATAAAAATTAAGAATAGCATGAAAATGATTTAAGAAAGTTTAAACATAATTTCTCTTATTGAAACTTATTTCATGAATTTAGTTCATACTATCCAAAATGTATAACTTAATGAATAATTACAATATTAAGATATAGAAAAATATAAATAATTTTAGAATGATGAATTTAATAATGAATGAATCATTTATCTAATCTTAGTTAGCTTTTTATTTTCTTAACATAGTAATTCCTAGAAAAATTCTCACCATGTTCATGTCCAGTAGCTTTAGCATTCTAAATTAACTAAAGAACTTGGAATTGAAGAATTTTCCTGCACGCTTGAATTTAACTTGATTAGTAGCATTTGAACATGTGTTTATTATCATCAAAATCAATCTCATATGAGGTGGGGCTCATGAAGTAAACAATCTTCCCCTTTTTAATGATGGTAAACATATGTTAGTGTTAAATGTTGATGAAGGTGCAAAGTGACCTTACATCAACCTTTGGACATACAATTTGCATTAAAGAAATTTTATAGCAAGTAAATAAACAACATTTTAAACATTTAAACAATTTTAAGCATAAAAAAACATGAATATAACAAGAGTATATAACATAAAAAAGGATCCCTTTAAAACTATGCATCTTAAAGAGAAAGAAAACCAACATACTATTTTCTCCCCCTTTTGACAACATCAAAAAGATTTAACCATGAACAAGAATAAAATTGCATGACTAGATCTAACATGCCTAACATGCATCTTAGAGTACAAAATCATTCTTTAGGAAATGGTTTAGTAAAAATGTCTATAATTTGTAAATTTGTGCTAATAAAACTAATATTTACATTACCTTTACTCACATGATCCTAAATAAAGTGATGTCTGACTTCTATGTGTTTAGTTCAAGAGTGTTGAATAGGAGTTTTTTGTCAAACAAATTACACTAGTATTATCACACTTCATAGGAATGTGATCTAGCATAATTCCAAAATCTTCTAATTGTTGCTTCAAGCATAGAATTGGAGCAATACAGCTTCCAACAGCTATATACGCAGCTTCAGTAGTTGAAAGAGCAATGGAGTTCTATTTTCTAGATGACCAAGATAATAAAGATGAACCTAAAAATTGACATGTTCCTAATGTACTTTTCATATCTACTATACATCTTGCAAAGTTAGCATCAGAATAAGCAATCAAGTAACATGAACGTGAATTTTTAGGATACCACAAACCTAACCTAGAAGTCCTAATTAAAAAATAAAAGATATTCTTAACAGTAGTTAAATGAGATTCTTTCAGAGCAGCCTAAAAATAAGCACATAAATAATAACAAACATAATATCAGGCCTACTAGCAACAAGATATAAAAGAGAACCAATCATACTTCTATAAAGTTTTTGATCAACTAGTTTTCCTGACTCATCTAAATCAACTTTAGTAGAAGGACTCATGAGAGTCTTACTAGATTTAAAATTTTTACATATTAAATCTCACTATTAAGCCAATTGTATACTTAGTTTGACAAATAAAAGTGCCTTTTTTATTGATTTAAAATCCTAAGAAAAAATTGAGTTCACCCATCATGCTCATCTTAAATTCTTTAGACATCAAAGATGAAAACTTAACACATAAAGATTCATTTGTATTATCAAATAAAATATCATCCACATAAATCTGAACAATGATCAAATCATCACCTAAATTCTTAAGGAATAAGGTGGTATCTACTTACCCTTCCTAAAACTATGATCTATAAGAAAGCTACTCAATCTATCATACCAAGCTCTAGGAGCTTGTTTCAATTCATACAATGATTTCTTCAAATTAAAAACATGATCTGGAAAATCAACATTTTCAAAACCAAGAGGCATTCTATAAGACATCTTGATCTATAAAGCCACTTAAAAAGAACTTTTTACATTCATTTAAAATAAGTTAAAGTCTTTTTAACAAGCATAGGCAAGGAGCAATCAAATAGCTTCTAATCTAGCTACAGGGGCAAAGGATTCTTTAAAATCTATCCTTTCAATATGAGTATATCCTTGTGCAACCAATCTAGCATTATTTCTAGTAATGTGTCTTGAGTCATCTAATTTATTTCTAAATGGGTTCCCATAACATTTTGATCTTGAGGTCTAGGAACTAATTCCTACACATGATTTTTAACAAACTAATTTAACTTTTCTTCTATAACTACAATCCAATGGTGATCCTCCAAAGCTTCATTTATTGATTTTGGTTCAATCTCAGATAAGAATGTAGAGTGATTTATTATTTACTTAGATTGTCTCTAGTCCTAACTCCTTGAGAAGGATCTCCAATAATAAAGTATTTCGGGTGATTCCTAATAAATTTCATATCTTTAGATAAAAAATCATCTACATTTTCTTCCAAACTTATTTTCTTAAAATCATCTACCTCTTCTTCAATTACATCATCTTTAATAGGATCTATAAAATTTTCATCAAATATGACATGTATTGATTTTTCGACAATCATTTTTCTTTTATTATAAACTCTAAAAGATCTACCATTTAAAAAATATCCTAAAAAGATACCATCATCAAATTTACTATCAAACTTTCTTAAAGAATCTTTACCATTATTCAAAATGAATCATTTACAACCAAAGATATGCAAATAACTAATCTTAGGTTTCTTACCAAAGAACAACTCATAAGGGGTTTTATTTAAAAGAGGTCTAAAGTAAACATGATTAATAACATAGTATGCAGTGTTAATGGCTTCTGCCAAAAATACTTAGGAAACTTATAATCATTAAGCATAACTCCACTCAATTCAATTAAAACTCTATTTTTTCCTTTCAATGATACCATTTTGTTAAGGGGTTATAAGAGTAGAAAAATTATGTTTAATACCAAAGTCATCACAAAAAGTTTCCAAATTTTTATTTTTAAATTCACCGCCGTGATTAGATTGAATTTTACTAACTATAAAACTTTTATCATGTTGAATATGTTCAACAAATTTTCTAAAATATTCAAAAGTGGCATTTTTATGAATAAAAATATAACCCAAGAAAATCTTGAAAATCATCAATAATAACACTTCCATAGAATTTTCCACCCAAGCTAGCACTATTAACTATACCAAATAAAACCATATGCAATAATTCTAAAGGTCCAGTTGTATAAAAAATATTTTATTTTTGAAAGAATGTTTAGAATATTTTTCATGAATACATGCACAAACATAATCAAAATAAAATTTTATTTAAGTTAAACCATCAGCAAGATCAAGTTTTAGAATTTTGTTTAAAGAATGCATGTTAATGTGACATAACCTTTTATTCCAAAACCAAACATCATCAAGTGAACTTTTAAAATAAAGTAAATTTAAATTAGTATTACTTGCATTTTCAAAGTCAATAAAGTAAATATTTTTGTATATTTGACCAACAACCAAAATAATTTCCCTAATTTTAATAGTGCAGGAAGATGCATGAAATTCAGCATTAAATCTTTTATCGCATAATGGACTAATGGAAATATAATTATGCTTTAAACCTTCACCAAACTAAACTCTATATAAAGTAATTGAATTCTTAGAAATAGAACCAACTTTAATTATGTTTCCTTTAGCATTATCATCATATACTACAAATCCTTCTTCATAAGGTTTTAAAATAGAAAATTTATATTTATCACCTATCACATGTCTTGAAAATCTGTTGTCTAAGTACCACATGCCTTCTTTGATTTTTCTTTGAAGGCGCTCCTACAAAATAAAATCAGGGGTTAACTTATGCAATGAATGTTGTGTAGTATGTGTAGCTAATTTTTTTTAGGCATCAAAATAAAGTTTGAATTAGGAAATAATTAAGATTTTCTTGCATGACAATCAGAAGTTACATGACCTTTTTTATTATAGAAATTACATGTAACTTTTGTATTTGCATAAGGACTAAATTTAAATGGTGCATTTGATGACTTATGTCTAACAAATGGAACATGTGAATGTAATCTACTACAATAATCTAATTTTTCATGAAGTAATAAAATTTTATTTCTCAACATCTCCACAAGTGTTGATTGATCTAATAAAGCATCATTATTAGCTTTTAAATCAACACATATTTTTTTCTAAAGATGAAGTATGCATTTCTAAAATTTTATTTTTCTTTTCTAGCATATTAAATATTAGTTTTATCTTTTTATATTCATGTGCTAATTCATTAAATGCATCATCTAATTCTTCATAAGAAATATCTTCACATACCTCACTTGTATAACCACATCAACCATAAGATATATATTTGCTTGTTCCTCTATAGTTCCATCACTTGATTCTTCTAAATTAGAGTTTGCCCAAAGTGCTCTTTTCTTTTTCTTCTAAGGCTTTTTATTTTTCCAAGACTTTTTTCTTTCAACTTTTTCTTTTTCAGCTAAGTTTGGACACTCACTTCTTATATGTCGAACCTTTTTGTAGTTGAAGCATTCTATTCCTTCTCCAGCATTCAATCTTTTAGTAGGAAATTTATGTATTTTATATATTTTTGTCTGATCATATTTCCTAGCCTTTTTGAAAGCAAAGCAATCTCATCACTATTAGCATCTGAGCATAAAGAATTTTCTTCACAACTATCTTTCACCTGCAAAGGAATTAATTTTCCTTTCTCTTTCTTTTGGAAAGAGTCATTTTGATCCATTTGTGCAATCACCTATTCATATGCTATCAAAGAACCAAGAAGCTCATCAAGTGTATAAGTAGTTAAATTCTTAGCTTCACTGATAATAATAACTTTTGCATCCCAATCTTTTGGAAGGCATCTTATAATTTTATAAACCATATCTTGATTTTTATAGTTTCTTCCAAGTGAATGCAAAGTACTAATAATTTTCATGAAGTGAGTATATATATCAAAAATACTTTCATTTGGTAGCATGTGGAATAATTCATATTAATTTACTAACTTATTTATATGAGCATCTTTAACTTTGTTAGTACCTTCATAAGTAATAATCAATTTATCCCATATTTCTTTTGCAAAAGTAAGCATTAAAATTCTCATATAGTCATCGGGAAGTAAAGCACAATAAAGAATGTTACAAGCCTTTGCATTTAATTTTTCTAATTATTTTTCATAAGAAAACCATTCATCAAAAAAAATTTCAACTTTTCAACCATTTATATCAATAGTGGGTGTATAATATTGATGTGTCAACATATGCCACATTATAGAATTGTGCCCATAAATAAAAGTACTAATGCAATTTTTCCAATAATAAAATGGAACATTATCAAGTAAAGGTAGTCAATGTGTAGACTGTACTTTAGGTGGTTCACCTTTAGAAAAACCTTATGTCAAATCAATCAAACTCAGGGATGTTAGGGGGGGTGTTGTTAATTGGGTTTTAAAAATAAATTTCAGAAAATGTAATTTTAATTTTTTGTAAAAAACATAAATATTTAACAATAATGCTTTAGTGAAATGAAACAAAAAAATCAATTTCGAAAAAGTAAAGTGCACAAAAGTAAAGAAAGAGAATACAAATATTTTTACATGGTTTGGACAAATCCCAAAAATCGGCCTACGTCCACACTAAGCCACCCAGGCTAGAAATTAACTAAGAAAATCTCTCATACTCTCATACATGAGCAAGTACAACCTAACACGTACTCTCTTTAAAAAGAAAGTACAACCCAACATGAACTTTCCTTAATGAGAAAGTACAACCCAATAAGAAATCAAGACAATGCAAAAAAGAAAGATACAAATGTAACTCTATATTTTAAAATGTTTTTGCACTCACAACCCAATCTATGCTAATATTAAAAAAGTTGAATATTCATGAAAAAAAGAGCTCACTTTAACTTTCAATTGAAATTGAAATTAGATCTTCAATCAAGTATTTAATGCATGTAAGTAACTTAATGATCCTTTGAATGATCTTTAAAAAGTTTGAAATGATTTTCTTATATAACTTTGAAATGCAAACTAAAATGCAATCACAAAATTTTACTTTGAATTCTTTTTCACAAAAACTAACTTTTATTCAAATGATAAGTGTATTTGCAATTAGAATTACTAAACAAAAACTTGAATAAAGATTTGAATGATACCACAAGAAAGATATCACATAACCTATTTATAAACAAATTGAAGATAACTAATCAACAAGCATAAAATAATTTATGCAAGAGATGAAGTGGTCAGCTAAATTGAAAAGTATATGAGAAGAGATGTTAAGCACAATCAAGTTTAGCCAACCTATATGAAACTTTAGGTCAAAGTGATAAACAATAGATATTCAAATGATTAAGCACTAGAAAACTAAAAACCTTTGCAAGAGCTTTTAGCCAAATAAGAAACAAAAGGATTATCAAATGATTAAGCACAAAATAAATGATCTCCTTATGCATATGTTTGTTCTTATCCAAATAAGAACTAAAGGTTATGAAGTGAATAAACACAAGATAATTTAATTAACCTTATAAACTTCAAAGCCAAGAAGAAATAAAAGAAGTATAAGAACTTAACACCTTAGAAATTTAAGATCAAGGCTATGAAGATTTCATCTAAAAGAGGAAACACATCAAACCTTTACTTTTCCCAATCAATAGTCAAGATAACTAAATATCCAAGGGAAAGAGAAAAATGATGTAGAATGTTTGCACTTGAATCACCAAAAATCTCCAATAGTTTTCTTTAGCAAGGATCGACCAAAGTGGAGAAAGGTGAGCAAGAAGACAAAATAGAATAATAGCTTATGGAACCTTTTTCAAGTTGAAACAAGGTTCTTAAATAGAAAAGGATGGAGTATATGTTCAGCCAAGGCATGAGGGAATGAGAGGGAAATGAAATAGGCATCAATTTGAATTTCAAGTCCAATGAATAAGGATCGCCCAAAGGATTTGCAAGAGTCTCCTTTACAAATTTGATTTAAGCCAATATAGAATCTTTTCTATGTGATTCAAGCTAGTGAGAGATGAGAAACCTACAGGAAATTTCAGCCAAAGAGTTTTGATATGAAGGAGGGGATTTTGAATAAAATAAATCTATGGATATTTCCCTTAAAGAATTGAGCCAAGAGAGTTTCCATAATTAGAAAATTCTTAAATTAAGACATGAATTAATTAAGATCAAGGATGATTATATTATATACTTATTGAATTTTAAAATAATATATAAATTGGTTTAAATTTAAAATAAAGTGGCTGACCCCCAAATACTTTCCTAAAATGGGTTAAATTAAAAAGGAGCATTTTTCAAAAAGAGGGTTGATTTGAATTTAAATTTAAAATAACTTGTAATAAATTAATTAAGCTCTAAATAATCATAATAAATTATTCTTGGGCCATTCAAAAAATTCCAGAAAAAAAAATTATTTGATTTAACAAGGATATGCCATGAATAAATAAGTTTAAATTCAAAAAATAATTCCAAATAATTCAACTTCAAAAATTCAAAATAAATAAAATTTTAAAATATAAAAAAGAGGGAATATTATATGGAAATGTTTTAAATGAAATTATCACATTTTATTACACAAAATGCATTAAAAAATTTGACCAAAATAATGTAAAGATGAAACTGATAATAGGACAGAGAATAAGAGAAAAAAAGATAATTTTAGGATAATTCAATTTCATGAAATTAAATTATGAATAAAAATGAATAGCATGGAGATGATTTAATAAAGTTTAAACATAATTTATCTTGCTTGAACACAGATTTAATGAAACTTATTTCATGCTTTTAGTTCAAACTATCCAAAATAAAAAACTTAATGAATAATTGAAATAATAATTTTAGAATGATGAATTTAAAAATGAATGAATCATTTATCTTATCTTAGTGAGCTTTTCATTTTCCTTAATATAGTAATTCCTCTAAAAATTTCCACCCAGTTCAAGTCCAATAGCTTTAGCATTCTAAATTGACCGAAGAACCTACTAACACAACAAATTTTATTTAAATGCAACACTTTTGTTGATCATACTTCATAACCTATGCAAATGATATGAATTAATTTAATGAATTTTTTAGACACAATTGTAACAAATATAAAGTGTTGCTCCAATTTCATTTAGATTTATAGATATACTATTGCAAAAATTTTAGTAGACTAACAAGTGCTGTGAATGGTCACATAATGACAAATTATGGAGGCCTTATTTTCTTATACTACACCATTTTTGGAATTTTTTGTTATACTTCCCTGCTTTATGGATTTTTTTTATATCTCTCTACTTTAGAGAATCTTTTTATTAGACTTTTATCTCAATCTGTCTATCTTAGTCGCACTGTTATCATTTACTTGATTCATTTTGTAATTATCAATATCATATATTAACACTAATATTTATGAACAAATTAATTTATTATAATATATAAAAAATATAGTAAATAAAAGAATTTGATTTACTTCAAAAAATTCATACTTAAATAGTTATGTGCATTATTATAGATAAATTTTATGATTTTTGGTTAGCTTAGTGATTCATACTTACTACTACATACATTTCAAATTCTAAGTAGTGCTTGATTTTATGAATGTAGTATAGGAAATTAAAAGAAAATATAGAATTAACTTGTAATCACAAAATATAGCAGATAAGAGAAAAAGCACTAGTAGAACAAACATGTTGAATATGGCTAATGTAACTAAGATAATACAATATCAAGTACAAGATAAAATAGTTATAAAATAGAGAGTACATTAGATGTAAAAAAATGTAAACTATAGTTCATAAAAAAAAACTTAAAAACTAGAAGGTCCCTTATCAGGTGACGGTGGTCAAAAGATGCCATGGAGAGCATCATACTAGACTTGAAACTAAGATCGACACTCTATGTGCTATTAATAGTACTCATCCCAGTGAGCTCCTTGCTCTTTGATATGTTTATCAATCTTCACATCGAGTTGTGCAAAGTGCCCCATCCATGTCTAAAGGCTACCCTTATTCAACTACTTCCTCCTCATTGGCCCTTATTGCAGCCTGAGCTAGCCGCCGCTTCTCACTAAAAAAAGTGTGAAAACAGTGATCTATAAAGTGACAAGGGATGTGGTCTAGCTCTTCGGGAAGTGATATTTGACCTCAAGTATATTGACAATCATATGTCATAAGGCCAAAATTATACTTTATTTCGGACTTCGAGTTTTTGATGATGGTGAGATCTTCAGTGTAATGAATCAAAAGATCCACAATATTAAACTGAGTATGAGTCAGTGGGGAAAATTTATGACACTAGATAGGTTTTAGGAATTTCTTATTTGGATGATCAAATGCTTCATTAAGGAGTAAAGATATTATCTCAGAAGATAAACACATTATCCTATAATGGATTCAATCATTTAATAAAAGACTCCTAAGGCTAATGGGTCTTTCATGTACTAGAGAGTTTTCCTCTAAACCATAAAGAAAGTAAAGCAGGATTTATTTTAAACTAGGTTCATGGTTTCCGAAGGCCAAGCCCTTATAGTTAATTATATCTTAGGAATGGAGTACATCTTCCTAAGAATATTCTTGATTAAAGAAATAAGTTGTTATTTCAATGGATTTCTAAGTTGGTTTTCAAAAGAATGATATTTTGGAATTTCAATTGGATTGATCCAAAGTGGAAAGAGTTATTTTAGGAAACCAATTTGGATTAAGAAGGAAATGCCTAATGATATTAGGATGCCCAGTATGCATTTCAACTATCTTATCATTAGGGTTTAAATTTTAGAATTTAATTTATATTTTGAGTTGATATTTTCTTACAAATCTAGGCTTAGATTCTAGCAGCACAAGACTGTAGAAATGCTTAGGGTTGAAGACTTACTCCAAAAAGGATGCTTCAGAATCTAAGTCTATAAGTGATTCTAACATAAGTTAGATTCTCAACTAAGTTTCATTTTTGGGAATTATTGACCATTCCTTTTATTTTAGGGAATAGACCTGTTCCTGACTCTTATGGACTTATAACCAGCATGGAAGGGCTACCAGCTAACACCACCTAAGTACATTTTAAATCCATTATGACAAGTCTTATGTACGCAAGATGGTTAGACTGTTGCATTTTTGAAAAAAAATCTAAGAACCTAGACTCACTCCCTAATCCCTAGAATCATGTAGGGTATGAAATGCACCTAACTAATGCACATTTTTTAGCTTTTAAATATTTTGACTCATGATTTATTTAAGGTCTTGTAGTATGTATTTTTATGCCTAAATACCATGCAATTAGAAGTGTTCATGGGTCAAATCAATAAAAGAATATATACTTTTTCAAGAAGGCACTCATCCTCACAAGTCATATGCTCCTTATGTACAAAAAGTGAAATGCCCAATTCAAGAGTTAAGAGCAATATGATGGTATGGCTTGTAAGTACTAATTATTTTTAGTTGATTTTAGATTTTTCTCAATGCTTTAATTTATTTGAAGTTTTAAGGTTATTTACTTTTTTTTGAGTTGATTAGATTTAAACTAGATACAAATTTTAGTTTTTCCTAAAAGCCTTATTGTCTAGGCATTCATCACAGGAAACACAACATAAAAAGAAACATAGAAAAGTAAATTGATTCTATTGCACACCCAAAATAAAATAAGCCAATTTTAAATTAAAGAAATGTCAATGTGGTTGGGTATCACTATACACCTCAGAAGAAAGAGAAAATGGACAGTCGAGCTCTACCCTTATATAGTCTAACCTAGAACTAAAGTTTAGATCTATGGGTCTTCTTTCCAGGATCATCTCCTTCTTTAGGGACCTCCATTAGGTTTCACAAGAGACCTCTACACCCATTTGCTAGTAGCGTCAGTTCCTACTAATCCTAGACCCCATAAATCTTAACATAATTCTAAGCTCAAATTTACATTTCAAATTCAAAAATAAATCCTAAACCCTATAAAATATATGTTAGGAAAATATAAATAACACACATCCATTATATTTTACAAACATGTGAGCTTAACATTAACTTCTTTCCAAGCCCACCTATTCAATTGAGCTATGCTAATGGACTTTTCAGCACCTGCAAGAAAAAAAAATAATTTTAAAATTAATTTATGGTCATAGTCCCTTTTAGCATATCCCCCTGTAGAAAATAATATTAATTCTAAAAATAACATCCTATCATCTAGACTAATGATAAATAATTCTAGTCATCCACTCTAAAATATTACACACAAAATAATAAAAAATCATTCCACTTCACAAAATATCACAGAAAAATCATAGAATAACCTTACCTAAGTCTAAGGTCCATGACCTAATGATCTAGTGTGTGAAGGATGGGGGTTTGTGTGACAAGACATTACTAGGCCTTTTTAGTTTCAAGTTTCAATTTGGGTTTCTAATTTTTAATTTAATTTGATGTTTTAGAATTTTTAAATTTTCATAATTTAGCTTCATAGTTACATGTCATTGTTATACCAAAGATTATCTTCGGACTAGTAGCCCTGCAATCTCGGAAGTCCAAACTATATACCATATGATGCTAATTATGAAAATTTTGTTTTAATTCTTTTTACTCTTTTAGTTCTAAAATTGGTTTAGTTTACCAAGGGTGGTTTTATTTTAAGTGATTTAATTATTTGCAATTTCATTTACATTTTAGATACATTTTATGTTAAAGTAAGATTAGGTTTTCAAGAATGAAGAATACAATAAGTTCCATTTGAGTGGAACCCATTCTATTCAACATCTTAAGTCCTAATAGAATGAAACCTTCATTCTTAGATGAAGATTCATTCTAAAAGTCTAACTAAGATCTAAAGTATTTTAATTAATTCCTTTTAGATTCCTTTAGAAAATTTGATTTAAATTAAGTTTGTAATTTTCATTCTTTTGAAATTTAATTCTTCTTTTAATTTCCTTTTTAATTTGATTTATTTTTCATTCCTTTTGTTAATGTTGATATTTGATATTTATTTTTGTTTAATGTATGTTCATTATGTCAATCAAACATATTTAAGTTAATGTGTTTCATTCTTTTTCATTTTGTTCATTATTAGTGTTATGTTTTAGTTTAGGTTAAACTTTTATGCTTAATTCAATTTAACTTTATGTTTCATCTTTCATCTTTATGTTTAATTAAGTTATATTCACTTTATTTTTATTTTTTATTTTTGTTTATTTTTGTTAATTTAATTTTGGGATGATTTAGTTTATATATTACATTTGGATGCAGTTATCGTGTTAATTTTTGAAGTTGATTTCATTTGTTCTTTTTTTTTTATTTTGTTGATGTTTATAAACGTAAGTAAATTTACATTTAATCTAAAGTTTAATATTATTCAATTTTCTATGTTTCAATTTTATAAACCATTTCATATTTTTTATCTTGAATTGATAATCCAAAATTTATTATTGTTTGATCTCTCTTATTTCAATTCATTCATTTCATTTGTTTTTTTCTTAATACTTATTAATGAACTTAGATTAAGATAGTTAATTCCAAGTTTATGATTTTATACATTATGGAATAATTCAATTTATTTCAATTAACTTAGAGGGAATGATGATTATGTTATTTAGAAGAGTTCTTTTTATCATTTAGCATAATGTGATTACCCTTATTCATCATGACCTAAGAAGTTTAGGAAGGATTGTTATTATTTTGTAATGTTGATTAAACTAACCTTAGGTTATTTTAACTTTTATGTCATTTTAAGTTCAATTAATCTTAATCATCCACATTTACATTTGTAGCCAATTTATTCCTTAATCTAAATGACTTTAATGTATTCATATGTTAATGGATTATAAAGTTCAGAGGTTAGTGAACAATGTATTTCAGTTTATTAATGGGTTTATCATGGTTTAATTGGTTATTAATTTCTGTGTAGTTAAACTTCACATTTTTAATTATTCTTAATCTTTAACTTATGTTTAATTAGGTTCCTTTACTTTCAAATTACTTGGACATTTTTATTTAAGTGTTATGATGTCAATTATGATATTTTAAGATTATATTATGAATTTTGTAATTTTTTTATTTTTTTAATTTATTATTTTTTAAAAATTGACCTAGACTTGGAAATTCAAGAATTTTCGATCCATAAGTCAATTGGCTATGAAAATTTTATGTCAAGTGGTTCCTTGCCAATTTGATTTTCCTGAAATTTCAACTTAATGAGATGGGCAATTTAGGATTAATTAAGGTTTTTATTTAATTAAAATCTAAATTAAGCCTAATTTAATGAGGATTATTTAAGGGTTTTATTTTTTCTTGATTCTCCTCTAGAAGATGCATCCATAGAGAGTTTATTCATAATTTTTGGAATCCTCGTTGATTTATTATGATTTTCCTTAGTTTAAGTTGATTAATTGAATTAATTAATTCAATTAAATACCAAATTAAGTGATTTTATGATTCATTAGTTTTTAGTGAGTTTCATTAGTATATTAAAATTTATTGGGATGTGTTATGATGATTTAAAATGATTTTATCATTGTTCATAATTTATTTATTTAATATTAATTAATTTTTATCAAAATTAGGGTTCAAAGTTTGAAATTTACTATTTTCTTGTTTACTTTGAATTAAATTGTGAGAATTTTTTTTAAGATGAGCTTTAGTCTTAATTTTAATTTCCCAAAGTTTCGTTTTAGTTGGGTTAATGGTTTTGGATTAATTTAATTTTGAAAATTTTTATTTAAACCTAAATTGACACAAAATCACCCCTATTTAAATTTGGTCTTTTGGGTTTAATGGATTCCTCTCATCAAGAGAAATTCATAGAGCCCAAATTTGTAATTTTTGGAGTTATATTTTATTATCTATATTTTTTTGAATTTTTTGATATTTTTCTTTAATTTTTTAAATCAGAAAACCTCTACTTTCTACTTTAACTACGTCAAATCCATGTTGATCTAACGTGGCGCCGCTTTACACGTGGCATTGTGTATTTGTCCAATTCCTTTCATGATTTTCTTAAGGGATTAAATCAAATGATCTGACTAATCAGAGCTGTTTGTTCCTAATAGAAGGAATAGAAGGCAGAGATTATCTCTCCTTCGACGGAGATGAACGTCGAGAGCCATCCATCGATTCGAGCAATTTCATGTGATCCAACCATTGAAATCACTCAATTTTGATTCTGAAACCATCAGCGAATGAAATCAAATGAATCTATATGGTTTGATCTCACTTGAGAACAAACTTGTTTCAAAAAGTCCTAAAACCAAAAACTTAAGAGGAGACTTTAATGGCGTACCTCAACTTTGATGATCTTCGGTGATGGGATTGACTCCAATAGCTCCAAAATGATGTGATGAGCTTGTGGGAAGAAGGAATTGGATTCTCTCCTTGTGAGTTTCCTCCTATACCAAGCTCCCCTCCTTTTCATTGGCTTTGGTCATTCTTCAGCCACCCAACAACAAGGTGATCGAGGGAATATTGCAATCGATTTCATGTGAGGTGGGAAAGATGATGGAATAATCAATTTGGCTCGAGAGTGTGTCTATGCGGTATTGCCATTAGAGGCTGAGAGCCTCTTATGGTGTTTTTTCTCTCCTTGATTTATCATGGCTAATTGATGTCCTTGGAGGTTAGCTCTAAGGATCATCAGTTGTTTAACAGCTGTCCAAGGCTAAAGAGGTGGGATGCTAATGAGGTATATGAATTGGGGAAGCATTCATTGTCTCCATGCAATCCCTCTTTTTCATGGCATATTCTATAATTTTGGCTTTACTTAAATTTAATTAATCTTCTTAAAATTGGCTACAAATCATCCTAAATTCATTTTAGGATGGGTTTTTAGGATGGGTTTTAGTGCATTCCAAGGGATTAGGTTTGAACTTGTGCTCAACTGTGCCATTTAAGAAATTTTTTATTTAGGTTAATATAACTTAGTTTATTGAATGAATTAACATTAGATTAATGCTTCAATTACAATCAATTCAACACTTTTTGATGTTCCCAATTAAAGGATTACATAGAATTTGCAAATATTTATTGGTTTATTTTATGTTATATCCATTATAGTTCAAGTGAACTTGGGTTGGATTGGATTGAGTCAAATGGCTTATTTGGCTCAATTTTAATGTATTTGATTTTCAGTTATGTTTATCCAAGAATTTGGAATGCATTGGATCAATCAATTTCATTTACTTAAGGTTTAAAACACAATTTGGTCCAACTTGGTCTTATGGGTTAAGCTTGGGTTAGGTTTAAATTTATTTATGGTAAATGGCCATTTTAAGTCAAATTGGGCTCAATGATGAGTTGATTTGTGTTTAATAGTCATTCCTAAATAATTTTAGGCAAGTAATTTGGTTTATTTTAATTTTATTTGGATTTAAATCCAATATGGTCCATTCAGGCCCATTTAGGACCATTAAGGTCAAATGACATATTTAGCCTAATTAAGGCCTTATTTGATTTATATTCTTTTAAATTCATGTTTAAAGCATGAACCTATTATCATTTAAACTATTTGGAATGACTCTATTTGGTCAGATTTTGGTGGGTTGACCTTTGACTTGGTGGGACCCACTTGAGTCAAACCTATGTTAAATGGGTTGACCACTTTTTAATCTTAGTTTGGATTTGGATTTATTTATGCTTTTAATTTGATTTTTTGGTTTTATTTTATTTTGATTTTCATTTATTTTTGTTTAGTTTGGATGACTTTAAGGTTTAAATAGGATAATTATAGTAATTACCTTATTCACTTTGATTTTAATTCAGGTGTCTTTAAATCTCAATTTCTTTAGGCTTGGATTTGAATTTTTTCTAGGTCTATCTAATTTTGTTCAGTTGGATTAGATCCTAGAAAGGTGTATTATGCCACTAAGTGAAGTGTCCTAAGTATCTAATTAGGAGATTCTTAATCTAGAATTAGTTATCTTAATTACTAGTTTTGAAAGTAATGTTAACCTCATCCAAAAATGAGGTCAATAGAATCATGCAAAAGTAGGTAATAATGGAAAAGAGGGGTGTGATGTAGATTTGGTTAACCACTTTAAAAATGACATTATGCCTTAGCACATGTTGGATAACATAGGTGTTTAGCACAAGGCCACTAACTAGGGATTGGTGTTGATGAAGGGGTGAGTCTCTAAGGACCAAATTGATAGAAGCATTATTGTAAGTGGGGCCATTTGAGATAGAATGTGCAGGAAAATTAGAATTAGAGTTGTAAGGGTACTCTTATAATTCAACATCAATAATGAAAATTTCCCTACCATAAACTCTAGATTGGAGGACAATACAATCAGAGTTAAAGATGACAACAACAACAACAATCAGAGTTAAAGATGACATTATTTAAAAAATTAAAATGAATTTTAGAATAAGATGGGTAGGCTAGAGAGATTAGAAATTGATGAGGTGTGCTAGTGAAGAGGTCAGAGGTTAGAAAGAACCGATCTTGAAGCAGTGTCTTTGAATCAGTTATCCAGTACCCTTTCTATTTCATGTAAGCTCTCTTCATTGTTAGATTGGAAATAATTATCTTTCTTGTTTCTATGTATTCTCTTGATTGTCATTTTAATAATCCTCGCACTCAAAAAGACTCAAGGAGAAAATTCAGAGTAAAGAAGAAAGAAAAATGTGTGAGAAGAAATAAGAAATGAGGACTTTTTAAAAAATTCTATATATGACCATACCGTATGAATTATGGTTCATATAATATGATTATGATCATATAAATGATTAGTTGAATTTCTATACTCGACTTAGTTAATCATATAGCATAATTGGAGAATCATACAGTACGATTTAGATCAAATCATCAACCAAATAGTTATTTGAACGACTATATTGACTGAGTCAATTATTCAGTACAATTGGGAATCTTATAACATGATTAAGTAGTATTAATCATCCTAACATTTAGAACAATGACTACTGATTGAGTCAATCATATCAGTGTAAGCATATCATATAGTATGATTATGAATCATCTAGTATGATTTTAACAGTGAATCATTCAGTCAATTGACTCTACCTATTTTGATGATCTAAAAAAGACCAATCATAGAGTATGGTGGGATCACATAGTATGATTCTAGTTTTTTTTTTTTTTTTGGCCTAAAGTATAACATAATTGAGATTGAGAGGATAGTCTAGAAAAAATTAAAAACATGCATAAAAGAGAACATGTAATGATACCAAGAAATAAAATTAAAGATTAAGATGAGTAAAGAAATAAATAAATAAATAAATAATGAGAAAAACTAAAAAAAATAAAGAGACTAAGATTAAATTGAAAAAAATATTATCATGAAAAATAAAAAGATGTAAGAAAAGATTATAAACTTAAAAAGAAGAAGAAAATAAATTCTTAATCACAAAAATCTATCACTCCAAATCATGATGTAAGAGAGCTAAACCTTCAAGGATATTATGAAAATGTATGCTAATTTATTTTTTGTGTCAATGAATTGAATATCAACTTCTCCTTTAATAATATGATCTACAATGAAGTTATGACAAACATCTATGTGCTTCGTACATGAGTGTTGAATTGATCTCAAATGAAGTGATGTTGGACATCTATTTGTTTAGTACTTGAGTGCTGAATGGAATTTTTAGTTATGCAAATAGCACTAGTGTTTTCACACATAATAGGGATCATACTTTCTTGTAGACTAAGATCTAAGAGTTGTTCCTTTAGCCATAAGACTTCAGCAACATAGATTTCAGTAGTAATGTATTTAGATTTAGTATTTAATAAAGCAAAAGAATTTTATTTCCTACTAGATCATGAGATTAGTGAGTGGCCTACAAATTAACACATGCTAGAAGTGCTTTCCTATTGACCTTGCACCCTGTCAAATCAAAATAAGAATATCTAATATAATCAAAAGTAGTGCTCTTAAGAGGGTACAAAAATTCCTAAATTAGGTGTACCAATCAAATATCAAAAGATCCATTCATAGCTTTCAAATGAAACTCTTTTAGATCAGCTTGAAATCATGCACATAGATGAAAACTAAATATAATATCAAGTCAACTAGCAATCAAGTAAAATAACAAGCCTATCATCCCATGAAATTTATTAAGGTTAATGGAATTACCTACATGTTTCATGTTTAATAGAGTGTTAGAGCTCATGGGGATGTTTATGCTCTTATATCCTTCCAATACAAATCTTTTGATCAACTCTTTCATGTATTTAGATTTACTTAAGAATGCACCTTTGTACCCCTGCTTAATATTGAATCTCAAGAAATAAGTAAGCTCACCCATCATGTTCATCTCAAATTCTTTGCTCATTAGTCATAAAAAATCTTCACACAATAAAGAATCAATAGATCAAAAAAGTATATTAACAACATAAATTTGAACGAGAAGAATATCAAAATTAATTCTTTTGGTGAACAAGGTAGTGTCAAAAAAATCCCTTATTAAGTAAATTTTTTAAAAGAAAAAAGCTAAGTCTATAATATCAAGCATGAGACACCTATTTTAAACCACACAAAACCTTTTTCAGTTTGTAAATATAAGCAGGGTATAGTGAGCATTCAAATCTAGGTGGTTGTTCAATAAACACGTCCTCTTCTGTAACACTATTCAAAATGATAGTTTTAACATCCATCTAAAATAATTAATAGCTTTTAATTGAGCAATAGCTATAAATGTTTCCTCAAAAATAATACATTCTATTTGATCAAAACCTTTAGCCACAAGCCTTGTTTTATTCCTAATAATAATTCCCATGTTATTTAATTTATTTTTGAAAATTACTTTGTTCCAATCACACTTTGAGATGATGGTCTAAGAACTAATTCCCAAACATCATTTCTGGAAAATTAATTCATATCTTCTTGTGTTTCCTCAACTTAGAATTTGTCAAATATTGCTTCTTCTATACTTTTGGGTTCAATCATGAAAATAAAAGTTATATGTCTAAATTCTTCTCTAAGGCTATTTCTAGCCCTAGCACCTATAGATGGGCCTCCTATGATCATTTCACAAGGATGACTTAATGAATATCTTCACTCTCTAGGTAATCACCCAACAACCATCATTATTTATACTGTATGATGACAGATTGTATTGAATAAATAGTACAAACAAAAAATTCAAATCTTTATTTGTTCAGTCTATACAATCACATTGTACACTACATTCATATTAAGAAAAAATTCTCATAAATCAAATCTCTCAAATTCTAAATGAAAATTAGGTAAATACCAAATTAAATCATGCTATCTGATTGACATTATACTATACGATCAATCAATAAGACATAATTTATAATTAATCGACTTAATCCTGGTGACGAAAATAATTAACAAAAAAAGGATAATCATATAATATGATCATTATTGTCATGTAAGATTAATTCAATTTTATAAAATTTCAGAGAGCTAAATTATGATGGTTGAAAGTAATTAATAAATATAAACAATTATTTAGTACAAAATAATTTTTTTTTTAAACTTAATTTCAAATATTTATTTTTTTATTCTTTCAAATGTGTATGTGCTTGGTTGTCTTTCACGATAAATGAAATACAAATACTAGACATGACAACACAATAATTGAACTTAACTTAAGTCTTCTAGCTTCAATTGTTCCACAATTGCAGTCTTTATGGATTCTTTCTTGATCAAGCATTTGAAAATCAATCTTTGTTTGAGCTCTCACAGTAAATTTTGATTAGGTTGCATAATTATAGTTTATGCATTAAAATCTTAACACATCATGCACGCACAACTACTTAGTAAAAATAATTTTTCAACCTAAAATATTTATGATTATCAAAAATTAGAATATTATATGATGGTTTATGGGGTTAATTTTTCAACACAAAATATTTGTGATTATCAAAATAAATTTTCAACCCAAAATAATTGCTCTTGTATGTCCACTAAAGTAAAGTTGTTCTAGTGGCTGAAGTAGGTGGGTCTTCCAAGTCCTTCTCTAGCAGAGAAAGATCCACTCCCAAAGAAAAGCTCAGAACCAACAAACTACCACTCTGTGAAACTACTAGGAGATCAACAATAATAGGAAACACTTATACTAAATATTGACTATACACCTAGTGTATCTCACCATTTAATTTTGATAATAACAAACCTTGTGTAATAAGAATTAATTATTTTTTGTAGGATAAATTATTTACATTAATCATTATAAATGGAATTCTTAATTTAGATTTATATTAATAATAAATATAAATATTTTTGTTACTACTAATCAGGTTAAATTCAAGTGTGCATGAAAATTCTTCAACTCTAGGTTCTTCGGTCAATATCAGAATGCTAAAGCTATTGGACATGACAGGTGAAAATTTTTCTAGGGATAACTATATTAAGGAAAAAGAAATGCTCGGTAAAATAAAATATACCATTCATTCATTTTAAAACAATATATTTCAAATTATTCATAAACACTATATTTCATATTTATAATTATTCTTTAAAATTAGTAATTTTTAGATAATGTGAACTAAATGTAGAAACCATGTTACATTTATGGTACTTTCATGCAAGGTAAATTAAATTCACATCTTATTAAACTATTTCCATGCTAAAATATATTTATTACCCATTTATTATATGCATAAAATCTAATTATCTTAAAATTATTTTTTATTATTTTTCTCCTCCTATTATCCTAGTTTCTCTCTCATATCCTATTTTTCATCCTAAACCTTTTTGGCCAAATTTTTTAATGATTATTTACTAAATAAATTGTGCGAGATTTACTCAAATTATTTTTATAATTATTCCATATTTTTATAAATTAAAAAATTTATTTATTTGAATCTTTAGTTTGAATTATTTTTGAATTTATATTGAATATTCTTTTTATTACATATGCAAATTTGAACTCCTCTCTTTATGGAATGTTATGTGGCTGATCATATGCTAATCTAGTTAATTTAATTTGAATTAATTTGAATTTGTTTTATTTAATTTAAATTTATTTGATTTAATTTAAATTCAATTAAAATAAGCCATGAAATTATCTTCTTTCTTTTTATATAAATTCTATTTTTGGAAACTTCCTTTGGCAAATCATATCTTTATTAAAATTCAAATTTATTTCTTATTAAAATTTTATTTAAACTATCCTAAGATCTAATCCTCATCATTTAATTTAATTTAAGTATATTAAAATAAATCCAATCTATTTTAGGAAAGTAGCTTGGCAAAATTTTAATAATATTTTTAGATTTAATTTGAAATGTTATAGAATTATATATTTCCCTCCTTCATTTAATCAAGATGAATTGATTGAATATTCCATGATATTGCATTAAATATTAATTGAATCCCATCATGGAAACTTCCTTTTTGGCTGACTAAATATCATGCTTAATTTAAATAAATCAAAATTTGAATATTCCCTTTTTCACTTGGACAACTAATTGTGTCATAACTTGTTTAGTAATAATTGCAACTCTTCTCTCCTCTCTCTCTCTCTCTCTCTCTCTCTCTCTCTCTCTCTCTCAGCAACCCACATAATCATTTAGTTCTAAATTACATTAGAAATCAGGCCATATGATGAATTGATTCAATTTAAATCTCTTTCCAAATTATTTTTATCCCTCCATGATGCCTTGGCTGACTTTTTCATCTTGCAAAAATAAATAGGTTTAAATTCAATCTTAATCACTTACCATGTATATTTTCCCTCTTTCTTGCCTTGTCTAAAATTTCACTCACACTATTTGAATTTCAAATTGATTTTTTTTAATTTAAACCAACCTTCCATGTTAAATTCCCTCCTATTTCTCCTTGGTCGAATCATTCACTCATTCAAATTAATTTTATTTTGATTAGCTTAAGTTTAAATTAATTCCAAATGAGTTTCCCTCCTATTTTTCCTCCTCTCGGCCAACCCTATTGACCCCTTGCCTTATAAATAATATCTCTTAGACTAGATTAGTCTCTCTTAGAAAAACCCTATCTTGGCCAAATTCTTGCAAAAGATCCTAGAGATCTTTTCATGGTGAATCAAGTGCTAATTTCTTCATCCTTCTTGTATCTTCCAACCTACAAGTGATTGGCTTGAAGATTGCATAAATGAAGTTGGTGGATTGGTGGAAATTCCTCTTGGTCGAAAGCTATTAATGTTCTTTTTAATTTATTTCAATGCTCCTCTTGTGTGAGACCTTGATTTCTTTCTTGGGCTAAGACTCTTTGGTATTTTGTCAAATTGATTTGTGTTTACACATCTATTCATATACTTTATCAAGTAGGCCAAAAGCTTTGTGTTGTTTTGACTAAAGTTTTGTGTTTGAAAACTCTTCTCTTCTCTTTACTTTTACATATGCTAAAGTGAAACATATGTTATGAAAATGAGTTCATAAATAACACTTGTAAGTTGCAATTTTTTTTTTCTGTTAAATAGTTTCATACTTTGCACAAGTGATATTCTTTTTTTGAAAAGAGTGTTCAAATTGATTTCATTTTACATTTGATCTTTTGAAAACTCAAAGTATCTTTTGTAAAAGTAATTGATCTAGTTTTCAAATCTTTATTGTGCTACATTTTAAATCATCATAATTAAATCAATTTGATTTCAAATTATTACATTCACATCAAATAGTTTAGCATTTCATGTGCATCATTTACATACTTTAAGTTTATTCATTGCTTAAATATTTAAATATCAATTAAAGTGAGCTATCTTTCTTTCATTTAATTTCAATTGCCTTAATATTGTTGTAATAGGGTATTGAGAGTAAAATAATTTTAAATTCAGAGTTATATACTTTCATATTCCTCTTTCTTATTTTCTTGTTGGTTGTACTTGCCCGTTAAGAAAAGTATTGTGTCGGGTTGTACTTGCCTGTTAAATAAAATACGTGTTGGGTTGTACTTGCCCAAGAAAGAGAGTACGAGAGATTTGTTGTAATCTTAATTTTGATTTATTGAATTCCTAGCCTACGTGGCTAGGCATGGACATAGGCCAATTTTGGGGTTTGGCCAAACCACATAAAAATCTATGTGTTTGCTTCTTTTTTTTTTTGCACTTTACTTTTTTATACTATTGTTGATTGTTATTTTATTTCTCTAAAGCTTTATCATTAAATATTTATGTTTATTACAAAAGTTTAAAATTAAGTTTTCTAAAATTATTTTTTTGAAAACACAATTAAACCCTCACTCCTCCCCAACCCAGCCTGCCTCTTGGACGCCATAGCCTCCTAACACTAAAGTCTCTCCTATACAATGAGAAGTGTTGTTGTCAACTATAAATAGAGGAATCCTTATAAAGTAGTTGAATAAAGTTCTTATCTCAGAAAAGGATGTCATTATTGAACCAAATTAATTTCCTCCTCGCTCAAATGGTGTCTAAATAACTTGCCTACTAAGAGATAAATTATCATCTCATTATACCTGAAGAATCCCAAAGAATGTCAATGGGAGCTAGCAACTACTCATCATCTCCTCCTGCCAACTTGCAAACACTCAAAACACATAGTTGCAATCATAAAAAGAGCACATCATAATAGATAAGAGACAACAAAGTCACTGTAGTAGAAATTCATACTATATCAAGATAGTCTTCAACTGCTTTTTGTTGTGATGGGGCTTTTGTCAGCTTGCTCCCCACAACTTTCCTCGAATGAGCAGCGGCAACACTGCCACTAGGAGCTGGTCAAGTCAAAGGTGATGTGACATAAATTTTTAAAATAATTTTAAGGTAGAATTCGTTCAAATAAATATTTATAATTAATTCTTGCTTTTATTCTTTTATGAGCCATCACTATAAGGAGCAAAACAATCGAGAGGTTAATGTATACCATAGAGTGCACATTAATCTAGTGAACATTCATAAATATCAAAGGATCGACACAAGAGCATTCAGTAGTTAGAAGTAAAATTAGACAAGTAATGCACTCGCCCAAAAAGACTAATCTTAAGTGGGCAAGCATGAAGAAAAAGATATCCAATCAAGCAACTAGCATCAAGAAACTCACCTTATTTATGGAGACTTACTCGCACATGGGTAATTACATAGCAAGGCAACTAGCATCAAGTAACTCGCCCACACACAAGCAAATACATAGCCAATCATTCAAATTAAATAACTCGCACCTTCTGAGTTTAGGACTACACTCAAGAGCCAACCACTTTGCATACATCACTTACCCCTGCGCATGAATCTCATTTTATGTAACTAACATAACTAATGTGTATTCTTCTTATATGTACTTTCTATATGTAGTCACCCCCTCTTATAAAAGGTGGAATCCTTGAAGTGGGTAGGATCTTACCTGCTCTAGTAATTTTAGGACTACAATGAGAGATTCTTTTATTATAGCCTCCCACTTTCATACTTTTCTACATTGGTCATTTTTAGCACATTATCTTTGCATGGCTTGCCTATTAGGTGCTCTTTTCTGTCATATTCTATAAATTATATGTTATTTCAATGTTTTTCTTAAATTTATTTATATTTATATTTATGATTGAGTATAATTTAGAATACAAAAATTTATGTAGAATAAGTATGAATCACAAACTTAAGCAAATGGTCTAAAATTATCTACAAAAATATGCATGATTGTTTAGTATGAATTTTCTTATATAAATCACATATTTCTAATTTACTCTATTTTACTTTACTTTGTAAGAAATTAATTTGTGAATAAATATAAGTGTAGATATATGTGATTTTGCAATTTGCTGAATGGATAAAAGTTGAATTAAAAAACTCTCAAAAGTGAGGAAGTATGAAATGAATAAATAAAGAAATCACCAAAGTGGGGAAGTATGAAAATAAAATAAATATATATATAATTTGAGCAACCACAATCTGTCATTAAGTGGCCTTTAATAATAGTTATTTTTTTCTTGAATCATGCAATAGCAACTCTCATCATCAAAACAAAATTTAAGCTGTTGTTATAAACTAATTTAAAGAACTCAAGAAATAAATTAATGTCATTAATATAGATAATGAAGTATGATTATAGAAGTGTTGCATAAAAGAAGATGATTATAGGGTTAATAAGTAATAGTTAGTGAAGCATATCATATAATTATTGATTATGCATTCAAAATATACTTGTTTTATAAGTATTTATGTTAAAAAATATTTTAGAAAAAAATCTACTTAAATTATAAAATATGCCTTTGCACCTTTAATGTTTGCATGTTTTGTTTTCTATTTTTATTCATCTTTTCACTTTTGCACTTTTTGATATGTCAAAAGGGGGAGAAGATTAGTATTTTTTGAGATCTCTCTTTCAACTTTTTGTGCTCTTTGACATTTGCATAAATAACAATTCATTCATTACATATTCTTAAGGCATAAATTAAGGGGGAGTTATCTCATTTTTTTCTTTTAATTTTAAACTCTCAAACTTAACTAAAAATATTTATCATCATCAAAATGGGGAGATTATTGAGCCCATGAGTCTTTACAAGTTCTGATGATCATAAAAATTTCTAGTTCAATAGTTTTTGTTACTAATCACTTATGTGTTCAAACAATAGTAAAATTTCAATGCAACTACTAAAAATAAGTGGCTTAATGAAAACTGACTTAGAGAGCATGAATAATGGATGTTTTCAAGACTAGATCAATGAAGAACCCATGAAGACTACAAATGAGGAACAGTTGATGCTAGAAGATCCAAGTCGAGTCCATAATTGTATTTTTGATATTTATATTTTATATTTTTTCATGTAATTAGCATGTGAATGATAAAAAATGACTAAGCATACACACACTTAATAAAATATAAAATAAATCATTTAAATTAATATTTTTATGGAAAGCATACTATATGATTTAGATCATACTAGATGATTTTCTATTTTTGTTAAATAATTTTATCCGACATAATTAAGTCGATTAATTCAAAATTGCCAAAATTAAACAAATTGTATTGTATGGTATCTAATCATATTATATGATTATTTACTTTTTATTAATTACTTTCATCCACTACGCCTAAGTTGATTAATTATAATTTTAACTAGTTTGATTACTCATGTAGTCATACATCATGAATTTATTTGGTAATTACTTAGTTTGAATTTAGAATTTGGGGGATGTAATGAAAAGAGTTTACCTTATTGAGTTCATATTATATGATGAAATTAGACAGGCCAAACAAATAAAGAAGTAATTTTTAGTTTGTTCTATTCATACAGTATGACTATTGGTCATATAGTGTAGTCTTGATGTCTAATGGGACGTTCATATCATCCAATATCCCTAAAGCTTAGAAAATTAAGCTAATCATACAGTATGATGTAAATTGTATAATATGATTAGAATGATTTTATTAAAAAAATTAATTTAAATGTTTATTTGACTATTTTCAATAAATACCTCCTCTGGGGCACCTAACATGCTAACTTAAATGTGAGAGAGCCTAAGGGAGGGAGGTTTAGGAAAGAGTGTTGTCTTAGAGAAAAGTGAGGAGACTTCTCTCCTCTTTTCCATTAAGAGATCTTTTGTTAGTGAAGTTGCATTTTATTTTAGTTGTTCTTTCTCATCCACCTTGACATTGAGAGTTGACCTTTAACTTAAAAGATTATCTTTATAGAGAGCTTGTATAAAATTTTGCTTTGTTGAGAAAAGTTTTGTTGTACCTTGGAGGCAAAGTGGCATCCTTCTTGTATTGAAAGAGAAGGGGAGTGGTGTAGGGTTTCTCTATTACCCATTAACGAGAAAGGCATATCGACTTTGGCTTATTGTGTCAAAGAAGAGATAGTGGAACTTTTGGGTGAGATTTGAAGAGTGGACATAGATCCATTGGACCAAACCACTATAATTATTATTCCCATTTTTCTTTTCTTTCTTTTACTTTTTTTGCTGCTCTTTTCTTTTGCATTGTTTTGTTGAAATTGACTTTAAGTTTCTTTCTTACTAAACTTTAAAAGTTTGATGTGATTTTTCTCATCCACCTTTACATTGAGAGTTGACCTTTAACTTAAGAGATTATCCTTATAGAGAGCTTGTGTAAAATTTTGCTTTGTTGAGAGAAGTTTTGTTGTACCTTGGAGACAAAGTGGCATCCTTCTTGTATTGAAAGAGAAGGGGAGTGGTGTAGGGTTTCTCTATCACCCATTAACGAGAAAGGCATATCGACTTTGGCTTATTGTGTCAAAGAAAATATAGTGGAACTTTTGGATGAGATTTGAAGAGTGGACGTAGATCCATTGGACTAAACCACTATAATTATTATTCCCCTTTTTCTTTTCTTTCTTTTACTTTTTTGCTACTCTTTTCTTTTGCATTATTTTGTTGAAATTGACTTTAAGTTTCTTTCTTACTAAACTTTAAAAGTTTGATGTGATTTTTCTCCTTTTAAAAATTATTAAAGCACACCAATTCCCATCCCGCCCCTTAAGTGTGCTATTATAGGATACACTGAGGTTACTATAGCCAGGAGTTGTGATAGTTCACAACTTTTCGGTCACTTAGCATAGAGAAGATGTAGTTAGGATGCTTTGATGAGTAAACCCCTTTAATGCTTAGGACAAGATTTCTTTGAGTATTAATTATTCTTTTATAGCCATTATAGCATAGTAATTATTTATGTTTATTCTGATTATTATTTATTTTTTATTTCATATTATATTGTTATTACTTAGCCTATAGATGATTTCACACTAGACTCATAGAACAAAATGTTATTTATTAACTTTGAAAATAATAAATAACTCTCAAAATAAATTTTTAAAAATATTTTAAAATTAAAATTAAGGCTCTCTCTGGCTAAATATTTTAATTTACTTTTGCTCTATAATATCTTCTTAAGGAGGAATGAGTCGAAGCTAGCTAATGATCAAAACTCTTAGGAGCAAGTGCACGTTCATACTATGGCTACATCAAGCATGCATTAAAGGTCTTCTTACGAACAAATAAACTACATTTTATACTTTACTCCTTAGGAAAACTATATATGATTTTAATCAAACTTAAGAAGTCTTAGTATATTTAGAAGTGTCAATCTAACAATGTGGCATAGGGTCAACCACTCGTGTAAGAGTACATGTTTGTGTCATATAATAAAGTGAGAGTATAGTATCGTTCCCTCAAAAATTGAATACTAATTAGTAAAATTAGATTGACTACCTATTATCTGGATGGTCAATAATGGGATGCCAAAGTAGATTTTAAAATTAATCCTAAATCTACTAAAGAGGAAACTAATGAGAATGGGATTTTGTAGAGGAAAACTCAGTACGATTAACCTTAGGGTTTTAATTTCACAAATATTAATTTACATAATTTAGATTTCAAAAAATATGGGATTAATTCTATCAAAGTCTTATCAAGGTGTCCACTTCCTTTCTCTCAAAATGCTAGGGTCCTTATTTGTCTCGCATAACTAACCTATCGAGGGGTCCAAAAAAACCCACACGACTAACCTCCATGACTTTGTGTCATAATTAACCCAATAATATATTTAACATTAAAAAATCATGAAATATTTTTAGATTTTTAAAAGAACAACAACACTTTATCATAGTTATATCTAACCTACGACCCATCACTATGATTTTTTGTATATGATGAATCTAGTTTCTACCTTAAGTTCTAAACAAATCTTTGAATCTATTTAACTTGATCACAAGCTAATCCAATTGTTGATAAAGCACTATACAAAATACATAATGGTTAAAAAAATAAACTCAAAACACCATTGAAAATCAAAACATACATAAATCAAACATACATGTATCCAACCCCTATATAAAAGAATTTAGTTCATGATGAAAGAAAAGAAAATAAAATACAAATATTTCATTTAATAACATGATTACAAATATTAAAAGATAGATGAAAAGAAGAAAACTTGAAAGATGCTCATTGAGATAGCTTCATCATCATCTTGTCGCTTCACTTGAGAAATCTTCTTGATAGTCTCTCCAGTAAGTTGGAGAAGCCGCCATCAAAAGTTGCCTCTTGACTCCCTAAAGATGGGTGAAAGACCCTAAAATAGATGCTAAAGCCTTACCCTCCTTCATCCTAATGAGTTTCTTAAATATAGATGCACAAAATCTCTCCAAAAACCTATTTTTAAAATGTGAAATTAAGGTTATTCGTGATTATCGCCATATTAGAGCCTAAAGTGTCTTGGGCATGTTAAAAATTTTTTGGAGTGGCACCTAAGCACCACAATTGGATGTGTAAGCACTAGTATCATTATCCACTACAAAAAAAAAGAATTTCAAGTGTAAAACTAGGATTGGGCACTTGGTCACCAACCTCTCTATCTGGTGTAAAATCTAGCTTATGGATTTGACGCCTAGGCACTAGACTTTTTCTCTTAAGCTATAGTTATAGTCAAGTTCTAATACATAAGAATCAGGGGTTTACACTTAGGCTCTAGCATTACAATCTTCTCTTAGAGTGAAGTGCTTAGGTGTCTAGTATCTGGTGTTAGCCACTAGTCTAGGTGTCAAGAAGTTTGGGTTAGCTCCATGCAATAATTAAGTCTTTGCTCATGTTGTTTGCCCAAAAATTTTCCCTAGGCATTTTTCCAACTAGTTTTTTGCACATGTGAAGCATGTATCCTTATTGAAAAGGGTCTTACGAAAGTTCAAAATTAAAAAAATATGTGCTGCTAAATTCTTGAATATACAAAATCTTGTAATAAAATTAAAGCATAAGGGAAGAAAAATTATATAAAATTGATGGTCATCAAACTCTCCCGTAGTTTGACTTTCACTTGTCCTTGAGAAAAACTAATTATGCATTAATTTGAAAATAAATAAATAAAAAAATCAAACAGCCTGATGAAATAAAAATGATGCATGTTTGCTATGACCTTGAATAAATTCTATAAAATCAAATTTGACATTAAATAAACAATCTATCAACAAGACTAACTCTATATTCACATCCATGCCTTACAAAATTTATTATTTAATGGATAAACTTATTATATTTTCATAAGTGACAAGTAAATATAAAACTTAGTTATGAAGGGATATTTAACTCTCCAGGTGTTTGGTCCTATTTCTACTATTTTGCAAACATAAATTCACGTCCCTTTTCTTTTTTACTTCATTGGTGTAGATTCATATATATATATATATATATATATATATATATATAAACATAAACACACCCAACTCACTTTGTAGTTTTCTCTACTGATCCCTTGCTACTTATGATAGTATATGTATACAACCATTCAATAAAAGTTTTAAATTATGGTGTGATTTATATAGTGTGTTTGCTACTTAATCTATACTTAACTTGTTTTTAAATGCAATGTATGCATTTATACACAAAAATAACAAGTATTACAATAGGTAGTAAAGTTAATTATGCCATATATACCTCAACTAAATTATTTTGCACAAGTAGTTTAATCAATATCAAAGTACCAACAATTTTTATCTTCAATTTCCAACATTATTCATCACAAGCAATCAATTATATATATTTTTCAACATAGTTAGCAAGTCATAAAATAAGTTTATAAAAATTTCTACCCTCATCCTTCCTTCTAAAAATTGATGAAAATGGAACATGCTACACAAAAATAAGTGTGCAACATAATAATAGAACTTTGTTAAAGAAAAAACTCAAAAATATTTGTAATAAAAACTATCACAAACATAACACACCAGAACAAGAGTGGAACACTAACAAAACAAAAATAACCTACAAAAATAAAGACAACCTAAAAGTGAAATAAAAATCAAAAAGATTTCTAAACTTGAATTATGCATTGTCCCAAATGCATCAAAGTACAAACAATAGAAGTAAGTAAAGCACATAAAATTAAATAAATAAATTGGATAAAAACTTGAGAGGCAGATCTACTCATCATCTTCATATTTTCCATCTTCTTCTTCTTAATGGATAGGTGGTGAAGGGTATTATCGTAGAGGTGGAAACTACACATTACTCACCATCGGGGCTAGTTGGAGAACATGTCTTCTCGGATGGTGTTGAATCTCCATACATAGTCATAATGACTTCTATTGTTATTCATAAAGTATTCCAAATTAATGACCAACCTTCAATGTATTTGTTTTTGATGCCACTCAATCTTGTCTATGTGGTTGCTTAGCCCATCAAAATGGGTCCTCCAAACCTTATCTCTTAAAATTGAAAAATCTCCTTGGCTCCTACTACTAGAGGCCTCTTGTACATGGTGCATTTCTCTTTATTCAACATCAGGCTATTAATACCTACCCATAAGTATCATCTGTACAATCCTACTTCTTGTAATTAGGCACTTAGGATATACTACTTCCTTAAATGAACTCACTGATGCACTCATATGTAAGCATAACCCATGAATGAGAGTGGGGTAACCATGACCTTAGGTGTTGGATGACCTCATTATGAAGAGGATGTTGTGGTGGATGATTTCCCTAACATCAATTGACATGTTGTGTAAGATGGAGTTGTTTAGAGTAGCACTTTCTTTCATCACTTCACTTAGATGTTTGCTTGGTAGTAACATGACTAAAATGAATGTGTGCCAAGTTTCAGACTCCATTGTGAGCCCATAAGTAGAAAAATTCATGAAGCTTTCATTGTGTACATAGCACCAAGAAGTGAATGACTTCATCATAAACTAAACCTTGCCATAAAATTTATGTAGATATCATCTAAAATATCTATCATACCATAGGAAGAAATTATCTAAGTATTACTAAAAAAATCTTGTTTACCTCTAACAAAATATTTATTGTCCAAATGCTATGGAACATTAGCATAAAATTCCCAGACCACAGAAATAAATATAGAACATGGATGTCTTACAAAACTCTACCATATTTTTGCAATTAGCCTTTCCTCAATATGTCTACTCAGTGCATTGAAACCCCACTTTAGAATGCAAGGTTTGGAAGACAAGCATTTTCAAACCATTTTGCTGCAACTTGTGAGCAGAACTCCCTCGCATCATATATAGGAGGATGCTATGGAAGACAAGGCACCATTTAATCTTTTTATAGTCCTCTTATTACCCACCATAATTGTTGAGAAGAAGAAGAAGTTGAAGAGTAAATTTGATCAAGAGGGGGATTAACACTCGAGATATGAAGCTAAGAAGATTGGAAATGGTTGAGAGCATATCAACCCCCTAATTATAATCCTTCTTGAAGAACATGTAGACCTTCTTTTGATTTAATTACTTATTCTCATTTTTCTAAAATAATATGCTTTAGCCTCACACTAATTGTTTTACATGGCCCATTTCCTAGAATCACATCAAGTCATGTTCTTTTTCTACATAAAATTATAAAAATATCAATATCAGTAGGTCATAACATTGGTTATGGCACCAAGGCACCAAGAAGAAAGTTGCTAATAATATATTGAATTAGTCACATGTAGATGTCAATGCCTAGGCACCCTAAGTTTGCACTTTGGCACCAGACAATAATTGACTTTGGCATATTCTATTGTGTTAAACAACAAGAATGGCACTTAGACACCTAGTCTGGCTCCTAGATGCCAAGGACAAAAAAAATTAGTTTTGAAAATAAGTAATAATAATTTGAATCAAAATTTAAAAATGCAAAATCAAATAAAATATATACAAAAAAAGAAAATTGGGTTGCCTCCCAACAAGAGCTTGGTTTAACATCCTTAATCCAATGCTTTTTACTCTTAATCAAGATTTGAGAGGAAATTTCTGAAACCACTACAAGTCTGATGCTACCTTCTTTAGATTCTCCTAAGGTGACAATCTAGACATATAGCTTTACTTTATTTTAACTATGGTGTCCTTGGGTAAGGAGTCCAATTTCTTCTTTTTAAAGGTCTTATGTGGCCACCTTTTCTTTCACTTTGGCTACTCTCTTTTTATTATTATTATTAGCTCATCATGTTTCTTCTTATTGGTCTCTAATGCAATATAACTCTCCTCCTGAGGTAGCACCATGTAATTTTCATACTCTTTAAAAATTGTACTTTATTCTCAATTCTTAATTATAGCTCCCCCTTTAAATGTCAATTTGAGCTTATCCCATGGCTAGGAATAGTCCTTTCAAAATAATCAAGTACCTAAGCTTATAATCATCCATATCAAATAGAACAAAATTGGTTGAACAAATAAACTTATCTACTTTCAACAAAACATCATTCACAATCCCTTTAGGTTGATTCACTGAAATGTCTACAAGTAGAAGGGATATAGTGGTGGATTTTTCCTTCCTAAGCCAAAGATTCTTAAAGACTGATAGAGGCATCAAGTTAATGCTAGCTCTAACATTACACAAGGCGTTCTTAAATATATCTTCTCCTAAGGCACATGGAATGGTAAAACTCACGAGATCTTTCTTTTCAAAAGGCAACTTCCTCTTAAACATGGAAGTGCATCCTTTTATTAATGCCGCCAATTCAAGGTCTTCTAATTTTTTTTTACTTAACCAAGATATCTCTCATAAAATTTTCATAACTCAACATCTATTTCTAAGTCTTCAACAAAAATTATGTTAATTCAAAGTTTATTGAACTCTATAAATTTTTGAAAATTATTGGTCGAACTTCTTTTTCTGGAATCTCTAAGGTTAAGTGGTGGCACATATGACTATATATTATGAAGAAAAAAATTTTAATTTGGGCTTCTCCTTTTTCTTCTTGACCTTCTTTTGGCAATCTTTGTCTTCTTCTATGTTGAACTCCATTTGACCCTCCTCTTCTACATCCACCTTCTAAAGATTGAGCAGATTAAGCATCTCTCATTCTCTCTCACCCCACAAATTCTTCTAGATATTTTCTATTCCTTAATAACACAACCTTAATGTATTATCTAGGTAGCGTTACTTGAAAGTGCTCCTGGATGATGATTAGCCTTCTATTGAGTAGCATGCCTTATTAGAAACACAAGATTCATGATGGTTATCATTTTTTTGCATTATGGCCTAATGCATCTAAAGTGTGACATTAATGTCGATCATAAATTGTTTAACTTTAGTAATAAATTATGTTTACATCTCTCTTAAAGATTACTCCTCCTCCTTTTGATGTTATGGTCCTATGTTGTTATCCTCATTATTGATGATAACTAGATGATTGTTAATAGCCACCTAAGTGTTGTTCTTCCTACGAATTCTTCCAGAAAAGTTTGAGTGGCTTTTCAACCTAAGATTTTATGTGTTGGAATAAGAATTATTACTTGTTAGTTTCTCATGAAGTTTACCTCCTCTATGTATGTCTATGTGAAGGGGATTTTTGTTTGGCAATAATCCATGCTATTATGATAGCCTCCATAATGATGAAAGTAAAAAATCTTGGTGTAAGAGAACTTATATACTTGGTGAGACAAGCTATTTGTGTAGTGTGGTTTATGATGGCGTCTACCTCTTGTGCTACTGCAATATTCCTTAAGATAATTCTCTTTGATGGCCATTTTCTCCAATAGATCCTATGTAGCCTCCTAGGTCTTGCTCATAAAAGTATTGCCTGATGTGATGACAATCAATGTCATTGTAGGCCCTGCAAACCCATTACAGAATGTTTGTATTTATATCCATTTGGGTAGGCCATGATGCGGGCACCTCCTCAATAAATTCTTGAATTGCTCCTACGAATAATATAAATTTTTTCCATCCATCTATACAAAATTAGAGATTTTGATTCATATCTTAGTACTCTTGGTAGGTGGAAAATATTTGGAGAGAAAATTTTGTGCTAGATCACCCCAGCTAATGATAAAATCATTAGACAAAGAATTGAGCCAACTCATAGCTCTATCACTCATTGAAAAAAAGCGGACCATTGTTTGATAGCATCATCTGAAACTCCATTGTATTTAAACATATTATATATCTCTAAGAGATTTTTGATGTGATTATTAGGGTTTTAGTAGCTAAACCCTCAAATTGAGAGCTATGGATCATTTGAAGAGTTGCAAGCTTCATCTCAAAATTATTTTTTTGCACTCCTAGCTTCATTATGGCCTTGGGGATACCATGCACTGTGGGGAATACATAGTCACATATAGCCTTGGCCTCCATGCCTTCCCCATCTCTGAAGTCAATTATTACTTCTACTTTAATATAGTGTGCTTAACTTTTTTCCCTAAGTCTCCTTTAGAAAGGCCCAAGTTTTTGATCTTCAAGAAGCAAATGTTCACCACAATATATGTGTATACATAATGCTCAAACCACAAAACATAATAGATAAAAAAAAGAAAAATAAACTAAAATAAAAGTGAGTACAAAAGAAACAAAAAAATTTCCAAAGTAATAAAATTCAACATAGTATCAATATTAGCATTATAATCCTCAATAATTGCACCAAAATCTTGATGCAATTCAAGGTGAAACACTTGCGCAAAAGTAAATAGTCACATCAAGTAAAAAAATGAGAGTAAATTATCATTGCCTCTAGGATTGAACACAAATTACTAAAATTAGGTTGACTATCTATTATTTAGATTATTAACAATTGGATGCTAAAGTAGAAAATAAAATTAATCATAATTCTACCAGAGAAGTCAACTAAACATATAAGAAAGGGATTTTGTAGGGATTAAGACTAAGAGTTAGATTTCACTAGTCTTAATTTGTGTAATTGAAATTTCAATAAAGATAGAGTTAATTCTACCAAAATTTGATCAAGGTGGCCATTATCTTTCTCTTAAAATGCTAAGGTCTTTTTTTTTCTCACATAACCTACTGATTGGGAGGTCCAAAAAAACCACACTAATTTCTATCATGACTTTGTGCCATAATTAACTTAATAATATATTCAATGCAAAACAAAATAAAAATTCATGAAAACGTTTTGAATCTTTAAGAAAGACTACACAATTGTGTCACAGTTTTCTCTAACTTATGACCCATTATCATGATATGTTATACATGATGAATCCAATTTTCACCTCTCACTTCCTAGTGGATCTCCTAATCTATTGAAACGTGATGATTAGTCAATCTAATAGTCAGTGCAAAATATGTGATATTTAACAAAATAAACTATAAAGTTTATTTTAAACTAAAACCCTAAAAAAGGGGATTTAGTTCATGATAAAAGTAATGAAAAATATAAATATTATGTTTATGACATGATTATAAAAATAAAAAGAGAAATAATAATAAGAAAAGCTCAGAAAACCCTCACCAAGATGCCTCCCTCTTCATCCTGCCACTTTGCTTGAGAAATCTCCTAGACAACCTCTCTAATAAGTTGGAGAAGCCTCGACCAAAGGTGCCTCTAGACTCCTTAAAGATGGGTCAAAACACTGGAATAGATTCTAGAGATGTCCCCTCCTTCATCCTAATGAGCTGCTTAAATATGACTTGACAAAATCTCCACAAAAAGGCAAGTTTAAACTCCAAAATTAAGGTGAATCATACTAGCCACCAAGCCAACACAATGGCACCAGGCTTGCTATTTTGGGTGCACTGGAACTTCTAGGTTTGGTGTTTAGGCACTATGATTGAGTGTCTATGTGTTAAACTCTTTATCTAGTGTAAAATATAGAATTTGAGACTAACACTTACGCATGAGGCACTCTGTCTACTATAGAATCAAGATTTTAGGCTTGGTGCTTATGCATCGGGTTGCCTGCCTTGAGCAGCAATTAGAGTCATGGTCTGGTGGCTAGGTGCCAGCTTTATCGACTCACCCCAATGGTGAGGCGACTGGGTGTTTGGTGTTTGAAGCATAGGCTCCAATATGGCTTTCAAGGTTCCTATGTTAGCTCCAAGCAACAATTGAGTCCTAGATTGCATTTTTTTTTTACTCCCAAATCTACTCTAGACATTTCTCCAATTAATTTTGCACACAATTGATGCATTTTTTTTAATGACAGTGGTTTTACAGAAGTCCAAAATTCAAACAATAAGTGTCAATAAATTCTTGAAAGTACACAAAATCTCATGAAAAAATAAAAAAAATTAAAGCAAAAAATTATATATATAATTCACAATTTTTACCTGACTTAAACAGGGTTGTAAGTCCAAAGTCATGTAGCTTTGATTATGTATAATTGTACTATCTCATTTTTCTTTCTTTCTGTAGACATTTCTTTACCATATGGAAATTACAAATCTTACATCATTTTTAACTTTTTTCCTTAGAAATCATCTTTTAGGAAAATACTCAATTTTCCTTCCCTGATTTGAGGTCATGAGACTTAGAAAACACAATTCATGATTGTTGATAGACCATCTCATAGCTAGTTTAGGTCAACTACCTTCACAAACAAAATGACTTTAGACTTGATAGCCTATGATGATGGATCTATGAAATCTTCACTAAAATTATTTCTACATTTTCCTTGATATATTTTCCTTACCCATTTACCACCTTGAGGCCATCATTCTTTTTGTTGGGTTCTTGGTGGTTTAGTGATTATTTATCACATGTGCTTTTTGTATATTAAGATATTATATTATTTGGTTATGGTGATTCACCCTTTGCCTTGCTAATTGAAACCTAGCATATAGATCATGTTATTGTGATAATAATTATTAAATCACATGTCCTAAAAAAAAATTAATAAAGACATGTTTTCACTTATCAAAAGTATCTTTAAGAGGTGTCCTCAAGTATAATTAACCAAGGGAGCCTAGTCCCATTAAGAGATCAAGTAACCCACATTCTCTTGATTCTTTTCATTAACATGCATACAAATAAATATTTATGACAAGTTCAATGAAAGATGAAAATCTCACCAAGTTACTCTTCTCAGCTCCTCTTATAAATACTTCATCTAAAGATTATATTATCTTATTAGTATACTTTTCCCCACATCAGTGCACCTTTAAATTACTTGAGTTATCATACGTAGAGATAAGATTTCCAAATCTACAATAAGGTAAGCCATTTAAAAGTTTAACAAAAATTTATGCAATACTTATATATATAATCTAATGAGTGGTGTATGTTTAATTTGTAATGGAGACTGAATTTATTTATTTGATTTTAAAGAAAGATCTTTTAGAAATTACATCTAAAAGTATATAACCATTCTACAAAAATTGATTATATAGATTTATTTTATAATAACATAAATCTATAGGTTTTTGATAAGAAGAAATAACATCGTGAATAAACTAATGTACTCGACAAGTTAATCATGCTTAGCTTAGTGAGAACTTATTTATGATCATTTAATTAACTAATCAAATAAACTTAAATAATTTTTAAATAATTTCATTTATGATTATGAAAATTGGTTATGAGAAAGTTATAAACATTTAAGATTCATTTATATATTTATTTAATACTTGATTATATGAGTATTAGTCTTTTTTTAATATTAGATTATTTTTGTCTTTAAGCACAATTTACTTATTTATGCTTGTAAAGAAGATTTTTATTTAAGAATTCATTCGATTGCCTTATTTTTAAGCTCATTAGACTACTCATTAATTGCTTGATGAGGCTTATTCAATTAACTAACAAACAACTTAGTAGTGATATCATTAATCAACTCAATAAGATGTGTTTGCTTAGCTAAGGAGCTAAGCTCAAACAATTATAAATTTAAATGAACTAAGCTTAAAGACTACTACAAATATAGAATAAAACTCGAGCCCAACCATGAACAAGAATTTGGCAAATAAGTTAAAACTCATGCTAGATCCTACTTAGCTCATCTTATTTTATTTATAACCATAATGAGAAAAGATTAAATTATTCAATTAGGTTCACAATAAATGTTCATATAAATATCAAATTTGAGCTAAAACAAATTCACTTTTCAAGCATTTTGACATATTGAACAGGCGCAACAATAGAAATAAGAAACAAAGAAGGAAGAAAAAAGTACAAACACAACCAGAAGTTACCTCCAATTACACAACTCGCAGCAGTTTCAAGTCCAAGTACAGACCAAATTAGTTTTGAAATCCGAAGATTATTATTGTACAATTCCCACTGAATGTAAATTATTGTTGTTTGAAACGCATTCGATGCTATGCTATTAAAAAGATCATGTCATTGATTAATCTCATTGTTAATAAAAATTAAACTTAATGGTTTAGGTGGGGAACAAAAAGTTAACATAATCAGAATACAAAATCATACCCACGCGCCCAAGCAAAATTTATTTTCAAAGGCTCAAACCTCAAACTGGTCGGAACAGAGTTGTAAACTACCTCTAACATCAGTATGAAAACGGAACTTCAATAGAAGTAGATGAAATCAAAAAGTTGCCGCCGCCATCATAAACCGGAACTATAACCTTTGGTTCTAATTATTCAAGACAAATCTGAAATGGAAATGCAGCTTTAAGACTACACCCTGGGGATCAAGGCTTCAACAGAAGGGAGAGACCAACCTTGGAACTCTTCTCAATGGCCTTGGTGTCCACCTCAGCAGAGATGGTTAGGAACGATTTGGGCCTCCACTGGTGCTGGAGGAGAGCGCTGGCCTTGCCATTGTTGTTGAAGCGAGCCTTGAGCATGGTCAAAGGATCCAGCGAGTGCTGGGTTCCAAAGGTAACGATGTTCTCATTGGTGGAGAAGCTATGGGTCAGCTCAGCCCCTACAGCAGTGTTTGTCAACGGGCTCACAAGGTGGTAATAGGAAGCACTCAGAACATCGCCTTTGTTGTTCCTGAAAAGAATCACTTCTTAGATTATTATTCATAGTAAATAAAACTCTTTAAGTAGAAGGTATTAATACTTACAAAAGAATTGTACACATGATATTCTAAGCATTGCGGAAAGTACAGTTTACATTATTAGAACTTGTGAGCAATAGATCATTTACGCAGCAATTTAACCATTGCCTCAAGCCTGCCCTTAGGAAAGAATTATAAAATAGGAGCATTTGAAGCAAGCAGAAAAAGAATTACTAACAAGTTCAAGGATGCAATAAGGTCTGCATTGGTGATGCTCAGACCAGCATTGTACTTGGTGAAGTTCCCAGTGGCAGCATCCAGTGATACATCAGCACCGACAGTAAGCTTATTGGTCCCAACAGCCCCAGAGAAATTAACTACAGGATTGGCAGTCAATCCCAGAATCGTATTAATTCCCAAATACTCATGTAAGTACTGCAACTCAACCTGCAAATAAGAAAAAATATAAGTGAGCGAGCAGATTGACCTCATATAGAAAATCAATCAACTAGCAAGCAGGAGGCGTCAAAGCTTTTACCTTCCCAGACCTCTGGTCTGGTACAACAAAACTGAGGATCGTCTTTAATCCAGGTGTTCCAATGTCATCAAAAGTCAATGTTGTCAAAACCTTGCAAAATGAGAATAAAATTTTCATTTAATGTCAATGACACTGTAAATGTTGCCGAAACATAGCCAAATATGATGAGGAAATAAATCGTTATCCAACAACTAAGATATAGTGCACAGTCATCAACGCTTCAACAAAAAATAAGCCATTATTTAATCAAGAATAGTGATCCAAATACAATATGAACCATACATATCATGTGATTATTCATATTTGAGAAAGCATGCATCTCAATAAAAACATTATAAATTAAACTATTACATTGGATTCCGAGTTGACTTTCACATCAATTGTGACATTCTTATTCTTCAGCTGAGACTGGACCTCACCCAAAATGTAGTCGTTTTTCTTTGTACCTGTAGCTGTAAAGGCCTGAAACATGAAGCAAAAGGATATATGTATACATGACTTCCAAATAGCACACAAATAAAACGAATAGAACAGGACAATAACAACAACAAAGGCACAGTGGTATAAGTCAAACTTTTACAAGGTCCAACAACATTACTGTTGAGCATTACAGTGAACAGAATACGATAAACTGCTTGCAGAGTACATAAGTGCAGAAAAGGACAATGCAGTGAAAAAATACTGTAATCACCGAACATATTAACTGTTTAAGATTGCTCTAATGCAAATACAGCCGGTTGCCCAAGCTCCAAAATGACTAAAATGCAAATATTGGCTCAAAAGGACACTGCGAACAACAACAGAAATGCTTGTGAATAGAATCACTTTAAACCCAACATTGAGATCATATCTCACACTATCTTTAGGTTTGCCTCCAACTGCTAATGATACTTAATCATAAATTTAAGGTATAATTGGGAAGCAATGCCTTCTTAAAATAGGGGAAACCCTGACTGGAATCTACGTTTCATGTCATAAAGAACAATAAACAAATCTAATAACTTACTAGGCGTTTTTGCATAATATAAACCATCAATAAAAAAGATTCCAAAGGCACAACTAACAACTGATTAACTTTGAATTCAAAGGTCAAGGTAATCAAGCAGTCTTGTATGCCTAGTTCTAGCATTTACATAAAAAACAACTGCTAAATTTTAGAAACAAACTTATGCAAATTACTAAGTTGGCACTCGTAGGAGTCTTGACCATTCCTATAACAGATTAAAATAAAAACAATTACACGAGTAAGTACTCAAATTAAAGGACCACCTCTACAATAACATAGTATTCAATAAAAAATAAAGGAGACCATAAATAATAAAAAACATAGTATTAACCTTTAATTGTCAACACTTAAAAATGCTAAAGAAAAAAGTAACTAAATAAGGGACAATATTAACCAATTAGGTTCAGCATTGTCATTTGCTGTGCTAACGAAATCAAGAAAGAGGTGAATTTATACTTCAATTAGTTCTCTAAAAATAATCCCCACACTAACCTTCTCTATTACGACCAAAAAGTTCATGGATGCACCAACTAAAGTTAAGAGTACAGAAAGAAGCAAAGTAGATGAGAGAAAAACTTTAAGAATTTTATTAATAAGAATGTTTTTTGAATATAATGATTGAGAACTAAGAGTGTTTAACTCCTTTTATAATATTTGACCTCTTATTTATAAGTTTGAGTTGATACAAAACTTTTTCATACTTATATATTTGTCAATACATAATAATAAAATAATAATCTAATAAATATTAAAAATTTTGGACTAAAGATTCTTGTTCGTCACTCTAAAAAGTATTTGTAGGGTTGAATTAACAAATACCGAATGGGTGAACTCAAAACTAAAAACATTGCACAAAGACAAATGCCAAGTAGACAAATATTGAATTGATGAATACTGACTTGACTTGATTGACTATATTTAATTCACTAACTTTGACCTAGGCTCTTTAAGAGTGCCCATTAATGTTTAGTTAACTTTGATGAGGGCATTTAGTTATACATATTTAGTTCTCAGATTTTTCTTTTATCATTGAAAATTTACAGCAAAAAAAATAAAAAAATATATGTAAAGATAACATTATCACTTAATTGACGAGACATTATTGTTAATTTTCCACATCAACAGGTCATATGCTTAAAAATAGGCGAGTGATTGTTTTAGCCTACACCTGCTCGGTGTGATACTCTCCCTCTATCCTGTTCTTAGAAGCTCTATCATGTAAAAAAATCATGGAAGTTTTGAATGATAAAATAAACATTTCCAAGGATAATATCATTGCTCATCTGTTTGGTAAGTAAAAGGAGAGATCTAAAGAGAGAGAAAATAAATAAATAAATAAAGAGGAAAAGAGTTACAATAACTAGTGAGAAGGGAGAGATTTCAACCACTATCATAGAGACAACTACAAATTATCCATCTTCTTCTTTATCATTAGTTTGAGAAGAGACGAGTATTCCAAAAGTTACTGCAAAACTCTATTCCAGAAAAAAGGGTAAGTTTTCAGAGTCATTATTTTATATGGAATAATTTTGAATATCAAGTTCTGATAGAAGATTTTTTCCTTTATTTACAACATCTATCTCTGTAAGTGAGCTTCTCATTTTAAGAAACTGTTCATCTTGAAACTAGCACTACCTCTCAAGAGAAAAATATCGAAGTTGGTCAAACTATTATTTTATTAAATTCGAATCAATTCTTGTGGAAAAGGATATTGGAGACAGCGCACGTCCTCCAATAGATCTGCAAGGTATTGAAGATTTAGTCGTCAATCAACCAGTTGCCAAATAGCTGAATGAAGAAGAATTGGGTGAAAAGGTTGAGAAGAAGCTTCCTGAAACTGACTTCCACACCTTATAAAAAGCTTTTATTTGAACTTATTGAGAAGCATCCATTAAGTTATATAACTAATCTTCTCTTATTATCTTCTCCAACTGTTATTAATCCTCAGAGTCCAACGACACTGAGTGGCTAACTAAAACATTTGATAAAAGGTTTGGAGGATCCAACTTCGAAGACACCGACTTCAGTTTTGAGAGAACCTTCCCAAGATCCATGTTCAGCAATGTCGAATATATCTATGGACATTGTGGATGAAGCAGATTGAACATTTCTCTACTGAAGTTGGTTCGCTTAAGCCCACATATGAAACACAATTATTCAAGTTGAAGCCTTCTCTAGATAGAAAAAATAAAGATCTTCAAAGGCATGTAGATACTCCTGGCTCTCAAGTGTTCATCAGGTAAAGATTTTTAGAGTTGACTAGGTCTAATTAATTCATTGATGGGGAAAAAATTTGTATTAAAATGCTTAATTGAGAGTGAAAAAATTTCTACTGAAGTAGTCTCTGATCCAACTCTTTAGTATTTATTTAATTATTTTCTTTCTTGAGGGTCTAAAATATACTTCTAGATTGTTACAAATCATATTGAGTAATATAATAATATTTGTGTAAATAATTTTTTTTCACTTATTTATTCAAAATATTAACGTTACAATTGTCGGTCCCAAGTCCGGATGTGAAAAGTGGAGGATTGTATTAGGTAGTCGACAGCCAGCGTAAAACTTGTCGAAATAATCATGACATGAATCATTTAAATCATTGTGTTATCGCTAAGCGTCCATGTTTTGTATGGCTTGAATAAACGTGAAAATGTTAGAGCAGCCATCGATGCGCGCGTTAAATAAGCAAGGGTTCCCACATTATAGGCGGATGCGGGCAAAGAAGTTAGTCCATGAAACTAGAATTAGGTTAGGATCTTGGAATATAGGTACTCTTACGGTAAATTAATGGAATTAATAGATATTATGGTTCATTGAAATATAAATATTTTATGTGTTCAAGAAACTAAATGGGTTGGGGAGAAGACTAGGAGATTGATAGTTTAGGTTTTCAACTTTGGTATTGGTAAAGTAACTAGAAATGGTGTAGGTGTGATTATAGATAAAAATTTGAAAGATAATGTTATAAATATTAATAGATGTGGAGATAGAATTATAATTTTAAAGATTATTGTTAATACTAAGATTATCAATGTTATAAGTGTCTATACTCCTCAAGTAGGTTTGAAGGTAAGCGTAAAAAAAAAAATTTTGGAATGAATTAGAGGGATTAATACAAAAGATATCTCTTGAAGAAAAAGTATTTATTGGAGGAGATTTAAATGAACATGTTGGTAGAGTGGTAGAAGATTTTATTAATTTATGGATTTAGAGTGGTAATGAATAAGGTAGGACTATATTAGATTTTATTTTAAATTTTTATGATTTTGTAGTTCGCTAACACTTTATTTAAGAAAAGAGATGAAAATATTATTACTTATAAAATGGATCTAGAAAACACGATTATTTTACGGTAAGAAAAATAGATCGTTTAGATTGTAAAGATTGAAAGTCATTCCAAGTGAAAGTCAAGTCAACATCGATTAGATTTTAGATTTTAAGATGTTGTAAGAGAAAAAATAAACCAAATTATTGTCTTAATTAGATGTGACACTTAAAGAACACAAATAAAAATATTTTTAAGAAAAGCTACAAGAGATTAGAATTTGGGATGATCATGAAGTAACATTATGTAAAAAAAAATAAGTGAAATTAAGAAAGTTCTTAAAAGATGTGCTTGGAGAATCAAAAAACTTAATTAATAAAATAGTGGTGAAAAGAGTGTGAAAGATAAAAAATAAGAAGTATTGTTATAAAACTTGGTTTAGATGTAAAACGCTGAGAATGGGAAAGATATAAAATGAGATTAGAGATTAAAAGCGATATATGATGAAAAAATTTAACTTTTAGTGATTTATACAATAGATTAGATACCAAAGAAGGTGAAAGATGTATATATAAGTTAGCCAACCAAAGAGATAGGAGAAGTAAAGACAGTTCAAGTTAGGTATATTAAGGATGAAAATAATAAAATACTTTTTTAAAAAAATGATATTGAAAATAGGTGGATGAGGTATTTTGATAAACTTTTCAAGATGACGAAAGAGATTGATTTTAAGAACCTTAATACCTAAACAAAAATAAAGAATTACATTTTATCGTCAGATTAGAAAATCGAAGTTAAGAAGCTTTAAAGAAAAAAATGTGGAAAAGCAAGAGGATCGGATAATATTCCAATAAGTGTGGAAATGTTTAGGAGATCAAGGAATTTCTTATTTACAAATCTTTTAATGTCATTTTAAAGACTAAAAGATGTCGATGAGTGGAGAAAGAGTTTGTTGGTTTACGTATTTAAGAATAAAGGTGATGCACAAGAGTGTGCAAATTATAAGAATTAAGTTAATCGCCATACATTAAAATTATGGGAGAGAGTAATTGAGCATAAATTACGATGTGAAAAGTTTCTCACAATCAGATTTCATGCGGATAGATCTACTATGGATGCTATACATTTGTTAAGGGGTTTGATGGAGAAGCATGGAGAAAGAGGAGGATCACATATGATATTTATTGATTTAGAAAGCTTATGATAAACTTTCAAGAGATGTTCTTTGGAGAGTTCAGAACGAAAAAAGAGTTAATATTGGTTATATTCAAGTCATTAAGGATATGTATACTAGAGTCGTTACTTGTGTCCAAACACAAGGAGGATTGACAAAATATTTTCCTATTTTGGATTACATCAAGGATCGACTTTAAGCCCTTATCTTTTACTTTAGTTATAGATGTTCTTACTAGGCATTTACAAGAAGATGTACCTTGGTGTATGCTTTTTTGATGACATTCTTCTTATTGATAAGACTAGAGAGGAGTCCAATAGAAACTTGAATTATGGAGGTCAACTCTAGAGTCTAAGGTTTTAGTTTAAGTAGATCTAAAGCGAATATATGGAGTATAATTTTAGTTGTAGAAGTTTGATGATAGTGACATTAGGTGAACAAGTCATTAATAAGAGTGGCGTTTTAGATATTTAGGCTCATTGTTCAAAATGATGGTGAAATAGATGGAGATGTTATTAGTAGAATTCAAGTTGGATGGTTGTGGAGGAATGCATCGCCTATTATGTGATAGAAAAGTTCCACTTAAACTTAAGGAAAAATTTTATAAGATGGTGGTAAGACTGCGAATGAATTATGGTGCGAGAATGTTGGCCAATAAAAGAGAAGCATAAGACTAAGTTAAGTGTTACGAGAGGAGATGCTTAGTGGATGAGTGGCTTTACTCTTAGAGATAGAATGCAAAATGAGTATATTCGGAAAAAGTTGGAGTAACTCCGGTGGTAGATAAGATTGGAGAGTCGCCAGATGGTTTGGCCACATAAAGCGTCCGTCAGATGACGATTAGGAGAGTGGATGCATTAGATTTGCCTTATGTTAAGAAAGGTAGAGGTAGACCTAAAAAGACTTGGTTAAGATGTATAAAAAATGATCTTAGTATACTTGATTTAAATGAGAATTTGACATATAATAGGACACACTGGAGACGAAGGATTTATGTAGCCGACCCCACCTAGTAGGATTAAGGCTTGTTGTTGTTGTTATTCAAATTATTATTTTTTATTTTATTTTCTAAATTATATATATATAATTTAAATCACTCTATAATAATTAATATTTACTTGAAATGCCCATAATGAAAAGAAATGCCATAATTTGTTGACACGATTTACCACAATTTCTCGCCTTATCATTGGTTACAAATACCCCTTTTGAGTTTTGAATAAATTTTCTACCTTCACGATCAACTTACAAGTACTTTCCTGCTAATCATTTATTTCTCTTCCTCAAAACTGTCTCCTATGAGCTCATTTATTTCTCTTCCTCAAATGATAAAGGAGCTCCGAACCTATTCACAAGGATGAGCTTTCCTTTTACTGGAGCAATTTAGAGTCTCCGTTTTCCCCTTATGCCAGGAGTTTGTGAATATCTTCAACTTTTCTGGAATCATCCTTGCACAAGTCATGCTGATCTCATTTGGAGAGTATTATGCCTTTGGTCAGGTTTATGAGGAAGAACAAGATGTTGTGGTCATTGCCTTTGTTCTAATATTTGTTCATGGTGAGGGTATACAAGGATGGATTTAATTAGTTCACTTTTACTTGCATTTGATTGGTGAAGAAATAGAGCAGTTAGAAGATGAGATGTTGTTTTGTGAAATCATCAAAAGGCTGGCCTATCTCCATGAAGCTAGTATCATTTGTTCATAGCAAGACTTGACTTTCTGCTCTGAACGATTAGGACTAAGAATTTTTTGCTTTGAAGCATTTGACTTCGAAGGTTGATATGCTTATATTGACTAGGCTTCCACCAGAAACTTCTTGCTTGTAAGTTTCCCCTTATTTATATTCATCTTTCTTTCCAAATTCCCAGTCTATTTCTCCTTATTCATCTTTTATGTATGTAGCCTTTACTAATAAAGTTCTTCCTTTATAGAAATATGTTGTATTGTTCCCGGAGGCTACCAAAGAAAGGTATCAAAAGAGGAAGGTTCAGAGGAAAAGGAAGGATCATGAAAAGAAGAATTGGAAGGAGACAGACGTGGCTTTAATGGTGAGAATGAGCAAGAAAATTCACATTTCTCCTATTAAATTCTCAGATAATGAGGAAATCGATTTTGAAATGAAAATAACTAAGCAATAGGAAAAAGAGAAGAAATCTGAAGAAGCTTTGAAATTCATAGACCAAGGGAAAGAGGAGAAAGAGGAGGCTGATGTAGAGATAACCTCAGTTCCTCGTTTAAGTAGGCATCCGCTCCTATGAACTCATCAATCGGTGGAGGAAGACAATACGAATAGGCATCTCCCAAGAGCATTGTGGAATGAAGGACACCACCTGTTGAACCAACCACGGCTCCTATGCTGAAAAGTTCAAGACATAACTAAGGGCACAATCCGAAATCACAAGGAAGTTGCCAAGAGGAAAGCTACAAAAGAAATAAGTCAGGTTTTAGTGCCAGTTGAGGGCAAAGGGAAGGCAGCTGTAGAGGATCCCACACCCGCCAAAAAGAATAAGGACAGGAATTGCAAAGCCATGATCTATTCATCATATTTTGTCATTTAATAATAACAAGGCTTTAGCAATAGTGAATTTGAACATGAATTTGTGTTTGTCCTGAGGCACAAATAGAATAGCAGCCTTTGAACTTGGCCCGGTTATTCATTCAAAGTCCCTTCAAGAGGATATGAATAAGATCTCCCACAACATGTTCCTTTATTAGGTCATGAGAATGAATTCCATTAGTTGGCAATATAAATATTTATTAATGGATAGATATACAAGAATGGTGAGACAGATTTTGAACTACATAGAGAAAATAGTAAGACTTCAAGAAGAGATCTCAGAGCTGAAAAAGGAAAAAATCATTATTAATTGAAATTAAATTGTTGCAGAAGAATGTGGAGAATCTTTCTAATAAGGTTATGGACAAGGGATGAAGTGTTTCGATGGTTACAACAATGGTAGAGAGCAGAAATAAGAATTGGAAGTTGCTTATAGGTTGAATGCTAAATTGAGAAATGAGTTGAAAGATTTACAGAAGACTAAGAATCTGAAATCAACTGAGGAATTTTTTGAGTCACTGACGACAACTAAGGAATATCATAAAATATTATCTTCAAAATTCACAGGAGTACAATTTTGCTTATCCGAACTAGTAGAGAAGCAACTGATATGTCCTTCAAACAACAACATGAGTACCTTTCAAATGCTAATAGCAAGGAGAATAAAGTGAATGTGAAGAGGAAGACAGTAGTTAAGGTGTGGGAGAGGTAAATGATGATCAAATTGTTAGCTAAATTCTTAATATTCCATAAAGTGTTTTTGTACTGTAACAATTTCCCTTATAAAAGGAAAAATATTTTCAAACTTCTTATGCTGTGATTTTTATTTATTACAAGTTGTTAGGTTGTTATTTCTATCAAAAGCGAATGACAAATTTGTAACACCAAAATCTGAATGACAACTAGAATGTTTGATCATTCATGTATTTTCTGAACAATAATTATCAAATTTTAGTCATGCAAGTATTGGAAATTAAGTTGTTTGATGTAGAACTCTTAACAGACTTCCTTAAAATATATGTATATCATGAATTATAGTTTTTAACCATAAGTTCTTTGAATTATTCAAACTTGAGAGTTCTTATTCTTCATCACAAGTCTTACTCATTCACTCTTTATTCTAAAAAACTTCCAAGTATGATGAAATTAACAACACTAAGTGTGACTATCCATTTTCTTGGGGGTATTATGAGCACTCTTGCAAGGAATAGTCTTCCTACTTTTAAGCTTAATTTTGAGCTAAGATCACTCTGATTTCAAACCCAAATTATTTTATCTTTTTTCATCTCACACAATTCATTAGATAGACAATTTTTCTACATACCTAATAGGTGTTTTTATTTGACCAATTCTTTCTATATTTAAAATCGACAATGTTCATTTTGCATACATGCATTTTATTCAATGAACTGCATATAAAACATAAATAAAATCATCACGATGTTAAAAGTTTTTGACATGTGATTTCAATTGTAATTAATATATATATATAATATGTGGAAGGTTCAAGATTATAGATAGAAGATCTTGAGGTAATCACCATTCCAAGTTACGGGGACTTTTTTCTTGTATTTGTAATAAAAAAGAGACATAACAGACTTGGTTTTTGACAATATAAATTCCATTCCACGAAAGTATCAATTTGTCTAGTATGGATTGGCGAGTTGCAATATATTCTTTATTCAATACTAAATCTCCACTTTGAAAATTTTCTCCATGACCTTCGAGTTGTAGTATTTATCAGCTCTTCACTTGACTTCTTCATGTTCCTTTGAAGATTGAACTTGCAATTCTTCTAACATATCTAATATTGTTGTCATTCCTTCCATTCACTAAGTTTGTCTTCTTCAAAATTTTAAGTTACAACTCTCTTTGATTGTATAGATTATACTTGACAGGCAACATTGCTTCAATCCCATGTTACAACGCATAAGGAGTTTGCCCAGTTGCAATTGTTAGAGCTATATTAAAAACTCATAAAATTGATGATAAATAGTTCAGATCACTTGCTTTTATAGCTCCTTCAATGATCTTTCACAATAGTTTAAGAATCAGCTTATTCTCTGCTTCAACTTGCCCATTCGTCTTTGGAAGATAAATAGATATGAATTTAAGTCTAATACTTTCACTTTGGCAAAATTCAACATTCTTCTTATCTAACAATTATAGACCGTTAGCTCTAATTATCTCTGTTGAAAGCTCATATCTACAAACAATATTTTCTCAAATAGAGAACTACTTTTGAAGTTGTTTTAGCTGAGTGTCATTACTTTTATTCATTTCATTACTTTTATTCATTTTGTAAAGTAATCGATCATAGCTATTATAAATTTTTGTTGTTGGTTAAAAAAAATGAAAAATGGAGGGATTTTTTGAAAACCCTAACTCCACCCTAACCACTTCCACGTCATCTGAAAACCACACGAGTGGGGGGGGGGATGGTTAAAGCTCAAAATGATATAAAAAAAAAAATAACTCAGTCAAAGGCTCTCATAGGTGCATACCTGCCTGAGTGAGTGAGAGAGGAGAGGTTGAGAGCATGTCGTTGCATGGAGGAAGCCGTCGCAGAGAGTCCACGCCGAACAACAGTCGAACCCCGCTACAGCTTGAAATAGCCCTAGTCCCCCAACCCCCTTTTGGCTATTTCAAGTGAATATAAGCCCAATTCTCAATTTTACCCCTCTTCCTAAGTCCTAAGGAAGACTAGGCAACGGCATTTTCATCCAAATGAAAGGAAAGGGACTTTGAAGATTCTAATTGCTGGTAAATTTCAAAATAAAATTTATTGTAATTAATTGATTGCCTTCTCAAGTTAAATCGAAGGCCTCCACCGTCGATTTTAGATCCGGCATGAGATGAAAATCCAATTGTAGATCCGGAGCAAGAGAGAATGCACGAACGCACTATTGTGCAAAATGCAACACATCTAAGCCGCCATCTTGTTGAATTTAAAAATAATTAACTCAAATCTAAATTATTTGAAATTAATCTAATATACATGTCCTAAAATTTGAAGACTCACATTCGTTGATCTTGGATTCAACCGAAAATTTTTACGAAGACCTTCGCTATCAATCTTAGATCCGATGCGATATAAAAGTCATCCCTCTGTTGATCTTGGATCCAGAGGAAGGGAGAAGAGTGCGCATCGCACTAAATTTTGCGAACATAGCACTGCTAAGTCGTTATGTTGCCAAAATTTCATGAAAATTTTATGAAAATTATTATTGAAATTATAATTTTTTAAATTTCATATAAAATTAAAATCAAGATGGAAAATGGTTGAATATCGAATTACTGAATTAAAAAATAACTTAAAATTTTCAAAATTAAAATTATGCACGATCAATATCTATTACTTTCACATTCAAATAATAAAATCTAATTGGAAGATTTACTTGAACATTTGACTATAAGTGATTAAGTCTCTAAATGAATTTAACACACTAATGAATTCGAATTAATTCCTTCGTGAGGCAAATCCTGTGAAATTAATAGTCATTGATTATTCAATGAAATTTCATAATTGTTGATTATTTAAATTGACTAAATATAACTCCAAATATCAATAAATAACAACAATATTAGGTTATTTTAATTATGAAGTGACCACAAAATAAATTGGATATTCTGACGAACATAAGCTAAAGTCTTGTCATGTTTGCAAGACAGACTTTAATACTCAACACGGGCTTTCAACAACAACAACAACAATAACAACAACAAGCCTTAATCCTACTAGGTGGGGTCCGCTACATGAATCCTTCGTCTCCATTGTGTCCTATTATGTGTCAAATTCTCATTTAAATCAAGTATACTAAGATCATTTTTTATACATCTTAACCAAGTCTTTTAGGTCTACCTCCTTTCTTAACATAAGGCAAATCTAATGCATCTACTCTCCTAATCGGACATCGTGACGCTTTATGTGGCCAAACCATCTAAGGCGACTCCCCTATCTACCACCGGAGCTACTCCAACTTTTTCCGAATATACTCATTTTGCATTCTATCTCTAAGAGTAAAGCCACTCATCCACCTAAGCATCCTCATCTCTGTAACACTTAACTTAGTCTTATGCTTCTCTTTAGTGGCCAACATTCGCACCATAAGTCATTACTGTCTTACCACCATCTTATAAAATTTTCCCTTAAGTTTAAGTGGAACTTTTCTATCACATAATAGGCCAGATGCATTCCTCCACTTCAACCATCCAACTTGAATTCTACCAATAACATCTCGGTCTATTTCACCATCATTTGAACAATAGAGTCAAACCATCTCCATCTATTTCAACACGGGCTTTCAAATAGACATAAATTTAATCCAGATTTAAACACATATAAAACAAACATCAATAACAAAATGACATTCCAAAAGATATAAGTTCAATTTAATGGCATTTCATTAGATGTAAGTCTAATCTATGTTTGTCATGCAAACAGTACATCAACCCAAACACTGTCATTCCAATGGATATAAGCCCAATCATTTGCTCGTCATGCAAACTTCTCTAAAGTTATGGCATTCTAATAGATATCACTCGTTCGTAATGCAAACTTCTTTAAAATATGGCATTCCAATGGATATAAGTCCTATACATGTCTGCAATGCAGACTTAATCACATTCAAATGGCATTCCAATGGATAGAAGTCCTATGCATGTCTATAATGTAGACTTAATCACAATCTAATGGCATTCCAAAGAGATGTAAATCTAATATAACGATTTTCTAATAGATATAAGTCCAACCCGTGTTTGCAAAGCAAGCACCACTAATCCAAAATTATGACATTTTAATGGATGTAAGCCCAGCTATTGTTCGCAAGGCGAACTCCACATATAAAATTATGGCATTCCAATGGATGTAAACTTAGCTATTGTTCACAAGATAAACTCTACACAAAAAATTACGACATTGCAATTGATGTAAGTCTTATATTTGTCTGCAATGCAAACTTTAATCAACTCAATCACGGCATTCCAATGGATGAAAGTCCAACATTTGGCTGCAATGCAAACTTTAATCAAGCTATCATGGCATTCCAATGAATGTAAGCCAATCATTTGTTCGCAATGCAAATATCAATCCAAAATATGGCATTCCAATGAATGTAAGCCTAATCCTACTCAACATTTTAAAGGGATGCAAGTCCAACCAGTGTTTAAGGGTGTAAATGAGCTGAGCTTGAGCGAGTTGAACCTTTCTTCATGTTTAGCTCTTTCCGAATTTACTCTGTTCGTGTTCGACTCATGATCGAAATGGCTCGAAATTTCAATATTCGTGTTCGACTCGAATTATTTGAAATGGCTCGTATAAGCTCGAAATAACCAGAAAAAATAATAATCTAAAAAAATATAGGAGGATTTGAATTTGGGCCACTTTTTTTGCATGGCAAAAGCTCCAACCACTAAGTCTTGCTTGCAACTATTAACTTATTATTATTATTATTATTATTATTATTATTATTTATTTCGAGCTAAAATGAGCTAAACACGATCAAACGAAGAATTGTTTATGTTTGGCTTGTTTATAAATCATACTTAAAATATTTATTTTTGTTTGGCTACTTACTTTACAAATGAGTCGAACACAAACTACTTAACAAGCTATACCTATGTTTGCAAGTACAAACATCATCATCCAAACTAGCATTACGATGGATATAAGCCCAATCATTGTTCGCAATGCGAACTCCACATCTAAAATCATGGTATTCCAATGGACGTAAGCCCTAAGCATGTATGTAATGCAGACTTCATAAAATTGAATTATTGGGTAAACTGATAAATTAAGTTTAGCTTAAATAATTCAATAAACAACTACACAATAAAACCTGCACTCATAATAACACCTACACAGACACTCTAGTCTACTCAAGATATCTGAGATGAGACAACTCATAGCTGCTAATCAGACTCCCTGGACATTACGGCTAGTAGCTATTGATGTTGGTAGACTGGAATAACATAGTTCTGGGACAACAGAACCATGCAACTTGATCAGGAGTACCCTCCTTTTTTCTTTTATAAAATCATCCACACCACACAACTAGACACTGATTTATATTTATTTTCAACCTAAATCGAGAGTGCTCTCCTACTGTGGTAAGAGGGGTAATTAACTATGAATGTTTGCATTCATAATAAGTAAAACCCTGATCTAAATAAACCCTAACATAATGTTAGAGAAAATTTAGTTGAATATAAATCAATCTGTTCATAAAGAACGAACTCTCTAACATCCTTTAAAGATGACAGAGATTTTCAAAAGTATTTTTCCTGAGCGATCAATTTCTTCTGTCCTTTTTCTGGATGAAAAAAGTAGATTAAAATCATTCCCCATACTGCAAATGGTCAAGGATTAGTTATGGGCAATAATTTGTGAGAAGGATAGTGCTATATAAGAGCAAACGTTTGACATTATAAACACCTCCTTGAGAAATTCTCCACATCTTCTCTGAGAATAAGGCAAAAAAAAAAAACTTCCCTCAATATTCTATTCATCAAAATTCTTGTTAAATGACTTCCACCTTTGCCAAAACATACTTCTTACAAAATACATTATATTTCATGTTCTTTTACACATATGAAGTATATCATTGAAGTTGACTTTCTAAACAACTCTCCATCAATAAATATATATTATGTTGCTCCATTTTAATTGCACAAGATCTTTTACTTAAGGTGACACAAGTCACATTCTCAAGTATTTGTCAATCAGATCTATCCAATTCAGCAATGTTTGATATTCAGCACACATGTCTTCTACTTCCTCAATTATAGGGCAAATGAGCTCTAACACAAGTCTTCCATCAGGATTCCATGTTTTAGAACATAAATATGTGAATTGATTTTGTTTTTGAGGGATATGTTCAATTTTAAAGTATTTGAACTTCCATATTTCAGCTTTTACTTTAAATATATACTTTTGTCGAACTTCTTTCCTTCATATTGGCCATTGATTTGATTCATTACCAATTGAGTGCCTGAAAAGACTACTAAGTGTTACACTCCAATCCCAACTGCAAATCACAGTCCTACAATTAGTGTTCGTAATTGATTTGGTTGTTAGTAACTTGAAACTAGATCTTTAATGAGAGATTATGACTCCAGCAAGACTTTTAGCACCATTCAAATTCCAATTCCTTGCTTTCCAGAAGCTCTGTCTACATGTAAAGCCCACAGCAACTATTCTGATATAATTTTCTCCTCTTTGGCTTTTTTAGCTATGAAATTAGCAAGTCTAAGCCTATGCCTTAATTATTGATTGTGAAATATGATTATGTTGAATTTGCATAACTCAACTGCTCATTTCAACAATCGATCTGAGTGATCATGTTTGGTAAGCAATGCTTTCAAGGGATGATCCGTCACTACCCGTACAATGTGTGCTTGAACGCAGTCTTATTCTCACTACTGTTAATAAGGCCCAAACCAATTTCTCTATAATCGAATATCATAGTTCAGCTCCTCTCAACACTTAACTAACATAATATATCAACCATTGTTTTCTTCCTTCTTCTCTAACTAATACCAAGCTCACTGTATCATCTCAAATTCTGAAGTACAATAGCAAATTTTCTCCCAATTCCAAACTTTGCAAGATTTGAGGTAAAGATAAGAACGACTAGAGCTAGTTGAACGCATTTTCACATTCATCATGCTAGGTAAAATGCTGAGCATTTCTTAAAATTTTAAAGAATGTCAAAAATTATCTCCTGATTTAAATATGAATAGGCTTTATTCAATAATTCATCATATTAGTTTCTATAGCTCTTTTTAATTTATTAGAGCTAGCATCTCAAATATTACTCACTTTTTTAAATTCATTTTTATAGCTTCTGGAGTTATAAGATATCCCAAAAATCACCCTGATCATGCTCCAACAACAACAACAACAACAACAAGCCTTTATCCCACTAAGTAGGGTTAGCTATATGAATCATTTGTCTCCATTGTGTCCTATGTGTCAAATTCTCATTTAATTCAAGTATACTAAGGTCATTTTTTATACATCTTAGCCAAGTCTTTTTAGATCTACTTCTACCTTTCTTAACATAAGGAAAATCTAATGCATCTACTCTCTTAATCGGCTCATCGGACGACCGACGTTTTATGTGGCCAAACCATCTAAGGTGGCTCTCCCTAATCTTATCTTCCACTGGAGCTACTCCAACCTTTTCCCGAACATACTCATTTCGCATTTTATCTCTATGAGTAAAGCCACTCATCCACGAGCATCCTCATTTTACGCAACTTAGTCTTATGCTTCTCTTTTATTGGCCAACACGTGCATCATAAATCATTCGGTCTTACCACCATCTTATAAAATTTTCCATAAGTTTAAGGCTGCTTTTCTATCACACAACGGAGATTCCCATTCCACCATCCAACTTGAATTCTACTAATAACATCTCCATCTATTTCACAATCATTTTGAACAAGAGAGCCTAAATATTTGAATCGCTCACTCTTTTTAATGACTTGTTCACCTAATGTTACAACACTACCACTAGAACTTCTACAAATAAAATTACACTCCATATATTCAGTTTTAAATATAGTTAAACGAAAACCTTTAGACTCTAAGATTGACCTCCATAATTCAAGTTTCTCTTGGACTCCCTCTCTAATCTTATCAACAAGAAGAATGTCATCAGCAAAAAGCATACACCAAGGTACATCTTCCTGTAAATGCTTAGTAAGAACATCCACAAAAAAGATAAGAGCTTAAAGCTGATCCTTGATGTAATCCAATTGAAATAGGAAAATATTCTGTCAATCCTCCTTATGTTTGGACACAAGTAATAGCTTTAGTGTACATATCCTTATTGACTTAAATATAACCAATATTAACTCATTTTTTTTCTAGAACTCTCCAAAGAACATCTCTTGAAATTTTATCATAAGCTTTCTCTAAATCAATAAATATCATATGTAGATCCTCCTGACTTTCTCTATACTTCTCCATCAAACCTCTTAACAAATGTATAGCATCCATAGTAGATCTAGTTGGCATGAAACCAAACTGATTGTGAGAAAATTTTGTATCACATCATAACCTATGCTCAATTACTCTCTCCCATAATTTTAATGTATGACACATTAACTTAATTCCTCTATAATTTGCACACTCTTATGCATCACCTTTATTCTTAAATATAATAACCAACAAACTCTTTCTCCACTCATCTGACATCTTTTTATTATGCTCCGAAAGTACATTTTAGAGGGTTTAGTATCATATTATGTCTCCTCTTCAAATGTCTCATTTAAATCAAGAAAGATTTACATAAATACCATACAATTCTTATGTATTTATATATCTAACACCTAAAATTAAAATTTAATTATCTAACACTTTACTATGCTTAAAAGGTGCATTTTACTTTTAAAAAGTGAATGATAATAATATTTTTGATGTGATATTGAAGATTGGGGTGTTATATTTGTAAAAATTAAAATTTATGTGTTAGATATATAAATACATAAGAATAGCGTGGTGTGTATGTAAATCCCCCTTAAATCAATTATATATTATTTGGCATTTTACTTTTAATTAGAACATCATCAACATGCAACTCCAGATTTCTTCTTTTCTGATTTCTCAAAATTATATTTATCATACACTAACTAGTAAGTTGCTCCACCATTTTTAGGCCAAAAGACATTATATTATAACAATATATTCCATCATATATTATAAAAGTTATTTTTGTATTATCTGATGGGTGCATTCTGATTTGATAGTATCCAAAAAATGCATATAAAAAACTCATTGCCAAATAGCCAACTATCGAGTCGATTGATGCACCAATTTGTGGAAGTGATTAACTATCTTCATGGCACGCCAAATTAAGATTGGTGAAGTCAATGCACATCCTCCATTTGTCAATCAACTTCTGCACCATTATCACATTTGTAATTCAATTTGGGTATTGCACATCTCTTATAAATTCAACGTCAAGCAACTTTTGAATTTCTTCACGAATTGGTTCTACCAAAGTTGTTGCTACTGGCCGTATATTTAACTTAATCAACCTGGCCTTTGGAATTACATTCAACCTAAGACAAGTAATATTAATGTCAATACTTGACACTTCATTAGCAAACTAAGCAAATAAGTCAACATATTCCTGGAGCGTAACCACCTATTTACTTTTCTTCTCAATATTTAATGCCATACTTATTCTAAAAGTATAACTTGGCTATATCTCTCCTTCCTTCACTGGGACTTCTTCACTAACATCTTTAGTTGTTAAGCATTCTCCTCTCTATCTCCTAGTGTAGAATATCATCTTATACACTTCCCACAGTTTTGAGAGATTATGACCCTGATTGCAAAAAATCTCCCTTTATTGTGATGACTTGACTACTTGCTGGAAATTTACTATCACAAGGTAAATAGAGACTATAACACAGAAAATTCAATAATGAAAATTTTAATACTACATATTCAGCGCATCAATAATGATGAAATCAATCATTACGATGAACTATTTATCTTCTTCCTACATGATCAATAAGGCGATTACTCCTTACATGTCTTTCCTTTCTCTAGAAAAGCCGAATGGAAGTCCCAAAGTCAGCTAGAGATGATCAACTCCTAAATTCATTCTATAATAAACATTCTTTAAATAATGTTAATTGAACTACATAATACTCCCTATTTGATAATTTAATATTAGAGCACTTACTACAATAGCATCATTATAAAGATTTCCTCCAATGGGCCTATCCATTTTAGTAAAGATAACTAGAGGTATTTCATTGTTTAACAATAGTGAAGTCCTCATCGAAAAAACCTCTCCCCACTGAAGTTGTCTAAAGCTAAATCCATAAGTAGCTTCTTCTCCAATTTCTCTAAGAATCACTGGTACTCTGGCAATATGACTAATATATAAAGAGGTTTGTTCATCGACTCCTCCATGGGTGTTTATCCCTATCTCTATATATTTAAATCCGCCAATATAAACTCCTTTAATTTTCTTGCTCTGATTAGTTCTTCCACCAAGCGTCACAGGTGCCTGCACTCTTTTATATCATGATTGTGATCTTTGTGATAAGCATAGTATTCTTAGAATCTTTGAGATGGATCCACTCTCATTGGTGGTGGTTTCTTAAAATAATATTTATTTTGAATGATCTTTACAAGTTTGACCATAGAAACTCTCAAAAGAGTCATTATAGGTGGTGGGTGAATAGATGCCCATGACCTTTCTTGTCTTCTAGTGTCTCATTCACCAACAAAATAAGTTTGTCTATCAAATGGAGAAATTCACTTTATATCAAAAAAATTTCTCTTGTCATTTCGTTCTACAGAGCAAATTTATTGTTCTATGGGGAAATATTGGAATTACCCTTTCATCAAATTCCTTTCTCTGTTCCTTACGCTATTGGTCTCACAAATTTACACCTCAAAATTCACGTGACTATTTACAAGCTCTAACAATCCATCAAGAGTTTTCATCTGCTGAAGATCGGGCATATAATGGAATGATTCTTCTCTCAGACCATGAGTGAGCATAACTTGAGCAACATTGGACTCTAGGCTTCTCACCTCCGACATCTCCTTAAAGCAAGCAATAACACTCCTTATTGACACTTTCAGTTCATGCTTCATTCACAATAGAGCCAGTGAGTTCTTCATCAGCTTTTAGGCATTGCGAATTGTGTTAAGAACATTCACTTGAATTCAACGAATAAGGTGATAACTCCCAAAGGCAGACGAGTAAACCACCTAAGAAAAAACTACTTCAAAGTCATGAAGAGCAATTTGCACGTCAATGCATCATTAATATTCAAAAGAGAAACAAACAATTTAGAGTATGCAACATGATCAATGGGATCAATCTTCCCTTTCTATGAATCAAGATTCAGAATCTTGAATTTCTCCCAAGGCTCCTTGGAGAAGGCATTCAGTAATTGTGATCTTCTTTTGACATTTCTCATTTTCTCCTCATAAGAAGAATCTTCTTCCTCGCTAGGGTAACAAATTTCATCATCATTAATAGGCATTTGTTAACACCGTTGTCAGTGTTGGTCTCATTCTAATGATTTAGTTGGTATCTTTACTCTTTGGAGTAATCTTATGAAATCTCTCCATTACAAACTATCTCGCTTTTATCATTCTTTCTTCAAAGTCCACTCATGAACTCTTGGTTGTTCTCTATGTTGATCGATTATTCTCTATTCTATTATGCCTCTTGGTATGTGATATGATCTACGCCTATCACACCTTTGAGGAGTCAGAACTAAAGTCTGTGGACACATTAACTAGAGTTAAAAGTATAGAAAGAAGCAAAGTAGAGAAGATAACTAAGAAGAAAAGTTCAAAAAATTTATTAATAAGAATGCTCTTTGAATAAAATGAATGAGGACTGAGAGCATCTAACAATTTTTACAATATTTAATTCTTATTTTTAAGTTTGAATCAATACAAAGTTTTTTTATATTTATATCTTTGCCAATGCATAATAAATGAATAATAATCTAATAAATATTTCGATGTTTGGGCTAAAGATTTTTGCTCGTCACTCTGAATAGTTTCACGGTGCTTAAATGGGCTAAATATACTTATCCATTTAAGCATGTTAAAAAAAGAATTAGCTTTTGGACTAAGCCCTGAAAATGCTTGAAGCTCATTTTAGCCCTAATTATTTCACTCACTATTAACCAATCTAGCAAACAAATGGGCAAACCAACAAACTTGCCACCCCTATGTGCGCTATTATAAAATTAAACGCAATATCAAAATCAAGAATAGCTTATCCATTCACATTAATATCTCCAATTATTCTATAATCAACATGAATCCTTACATAACCCATCCTATAAAGCCAACATATCCTTTCAAATCATAGATAATTATTCTCGCTATTGAATATAATCATTCTAATCTAGGATTAACAACATTCATCTTGTAATTAATCACATTTACTTCAATAATTAAATCCTTGAACTCTCTATTTATTGTTGTTATGCTGCATTTTTATAGTAAGATCATCACAAAATAAAATTAATCACCACATTTACCAAAACATGTATTTTTTTTCCCTTAATCTCTATCAAACATACAATATTTACTGTAATTTTAATCATTGTGTCTACTAATTCTCTAATTTGCCACTAAACTGCTTAATATATAATGTAATAACCTAAAATCGGTTTCAACTTAGATAAGCCTTGCCCATTTTTCATCACTATACAGTTGAGCTGTGGTTTATCAAATATGGATGTCTTCCAAGCAAACCATTGCCTAGACCTTCAATCCCATGTGACATCCTAGTCAGCTATTGAAGACTTCTTATCACGAGCAGCTTATCCCCTGGCGAATGACTTTTGAGGAACATCCAGGGAATAGAATTCAGTAATTTAGTTTCCTTCAAATTGTTATATATAGATCGTATAGTCTTCTGCCAATTCAATATCAGTTATAATACTTACCATAAACAATACAGCAAACAAGAACCCAAAATCAAGTCAAAATAAAAATAGATATAGTCTAGCGCACTCACGATTCCGTTCGCGGTGTAGGTCGTGACGGTAAACTTCTGGTCAGTCAGGAAATCACGATAAAGAAGATCTGACACATGAAAAAAGAACAACATTTAAAATCCATATTAAAAATCAAATCAGTCCCGGAAAAATAAATCATGGGAATAAATTATCACCTCTTGCCTTTTTGCCGATATCGGAGTAGAGACCCGGACCCATCTTTCCTTGATCAAGAGATCGAGCTCAAAAAGAAAAGGACCAGAGATTAGAGGCTTTTCTGCAGGATAAAGGAGAGGAACTGATAGCTTTATATCAAGGAAACGAAGGCGAAGACGACTGACCGAAGTGATCCAATACCCTAAAATCTCCCCCGATAGTTCTTGGAGCGAACAGCGGCCAATGTTGCCTCCTCAGCTCATGTTCAGCTCATATTCGGCTGGTTATGTAGCTCGCTCGTATTTAACTTATTTGTTAATTAAATGATTAGAATATGAACAGATATTTCAAATTCTATATATAAATAAGTTGAATATAAATAATTATTTATTTAATCATATTTGATTCGATTTAACTTGAAATAAAAAATTATATTATATTTATTACTATTATTTATTACTATTATTATTATTATTATTATTATTATTATATATACAAACACATTTTATCACTCAAATCTGGCGTACAGTAGTTAAAACTTTTGTTATGTAAAAGATTGGGCCAGATTCGAATCTTCCCTAATATAGGGCTGTCAAAAAAGCTCGTTGTTCGCGAATAGCTCGTGTTTGGCTCGTTTAGTTAACTAACACTAACAACGTTGAATCGATATATAAGCGGTAGAATCTGAACAAGAGTTATGTTCCTCGAGCTTACACCCCTAGTCGTCAATCTACTTGTCCTAATCTCTCATTTTAGGTACATTGGAGTTGTTTCTTCATTTTACTAAAAGTGTGAGTAACGATTAAATATAAAATGGCATTTTAGACCTAAGAAAAAATTCTAGTGCATAATATATGAAAACATAGCTTTTTTTTAAAATTATTATATGGTGACATGATATCATATTCTTGAATGAATAAAGTAATACTATAAACTAACTTGTAAGTTTCACTTAATTGATTCTAATGTTCTCATGGATGATACTTGATTTGATTTTGTGAGACTAGTTATGTGATATAAATCATAACTGAGAAGAAAAATCATGCTAATGGTGAATGGAAGAAAAGGCATAAAAAATCTATTATAGCTCTTGAACAATATACATTGATTGAATCCTTAAAAAGGCATTTCAACTTTTTATTTATAAGGTGATGATGGTTATAGATATGGCTATACATTGAGGTGACTATAAATCATGAAGTCTCAGGTCGAATGTGGTGAGTGGATATACATCTTGGATGGTAGAGGTAAAACTCAAGTGAAAATCGTTAGAGCCAACAACCTTGAGCAAGCCCTCTAAAGTTGTTGAGGTGAGTTGACACTAGAATTATGAGAGACAAGTCTCTTGGGTAAATCTCTATATTGAACAACCAAGAAGAATACTCTAGGTAATTACCCCTTTATGGAATCCATGGTCAGCTTCTTCTTTGAGTTGGCAAGCTTCCAAACGGGTATGTTTCCATGGCATACAACATGTTGAGTGAACTTTGATGATGGAGCAAGTGTTTCATGAACTTAAAATTTTTTTAGTGAGTCAATTCTTGACTGATTCCTTTTATATGGATGGTGTTGAGTTGCCCCTTGGGCAAGTTTATAGTGGTTTATTGTGCTTAATTATGTCAGTTCGAGTGCACTTGCTATTTCTGATAAATTTAGCACACCCAAGAGTATACCATTACATAAGTAATAGAGTGAGTAGAGTGTCATTTCAACAAAATTAAAATAGTTGTTTACTACTTAAATAGTGAAAATAGAGTGATAGAGTGATAAATCAAAATAAGCCAATCCTAAATCTAATTAAAAGACTAACTGAACTAATTAAAAAGTCTAAGATTTATAAAGAAAAATCAATATAGTTAAAATTTAGGGGTTTGGGTTTTACTTATGATAATTTGGCTGGATAAATTTAAACCAACTATGAAGTTTTTATTACTTTATTGAAGTCCAATTGAGGTGGACACTACCTTTCCATCGAAAGTTTTGCCATCTTTATTTTTCCACATAGTCTGCCCATCTCTTAGTGATTGATTCAATATAAAGAAATTTCATCAAATGCTCTTTGCATCTTAAAATGGACTATAAGAGTTCTTCACAATTATCTCTAATCTATGATATATCCATCATGCTATTTTGTCCAAGGCAAGTTTGTCCATTATCTCTTTATTTCGAACAAATCTCTTGAAATTTTGATCGATAGATAATAAACAAATAGGCATTAGGACACATAAAAAAATATATGATAATAATGAAAGTAAAACTTCTAAACTTCTTCATTAAAAATTAAAATAAGTCAAATTATCATAGCTACATCTAATGCCATCAAAAGGAATTTAGTTCATGATTAAAGAAAAGAAAATACAATAATATATTAACATAAGCATGATTATAATAAAAATTAAAAGGGAGAAGAAAGAAAAACTTAGGGACAATTTCTAATCTTCATCTCTTCCTCACACCCTTGACCTATTAAAAATTATCTAATGACTTTTTTAAGAGAGCATTAAAGAACTCTCCTAATACTTGAAGAAGATAGCCTCCAAAAATCTGCCCTTTGACCCTTCCAAAGTCTCTTAATTTTCCCTGAAGAAGTTCTTATATAGGGTTATAGAAATTACTCTTTGTTTGAAACGAAATTACAGTGAATTTTTGGCAAACTAGGTGTTGGTGATCCATTGGTCTAAAATAGCCTAAAGTCTCTTGAACATGTGTCTTTTACTTGAATGACCTTTAGTTTGCTTCTTATATGCATTAAGCACTTAAATTCACCAAAATAAATGATTTCTTACATTAAGAAAATATTTTAATTACTATGATAATTCTTTTACTAAAGAAATAATAATTTGTAAAAATAAAATATCTAAGAGAAAAATGAGATATTAAATTGACACCTATCAAGACCCTCACACTTAGATCATTATTCATTCTCAGGCAAAGCCCAAAAGAAATAGTTAACATTAAAGAAGAGGGCTTCATATAATACTCATATAAAAGATGATACACTAGCACTATGAAGTTAATTTATTCAAAATTGTTAATAATTAAATTTGATTACACCATTTAAATAATTAAAACCATCAAATGTCTTAGAATAATCTACTGAATAATACATACTTTATTAACATACTTTAATCCATAATAATCTTGGATGCATTTTATTTAGACTTATTTAAATTATATAAAATTAGATTTATCACAAAATAATCTTTTGACTATAATATCTTATATCCATATTTGTTCCTCAAAATATTGATCATCATCATGTCAAACATATTAAAGAAGTTTTTCATATAACACTAGATAGATATTTAGATATTTATTGATGATTATTATATTTTTTTGTACACATTTTTCATTTTAATATGTATGTTGACCTCACTTTTGGAGTGAGGATTGATCACTCTAATCCTAGGTCTGTGATTCTTCTAGACACTTAGGTTTTCTTTGTGCTAGGACATTTTTAGTGATTAAGAGAACACTACACTTAGGCCTAGAGACTTGTAAGGCATAACCTTAGGTTTAGAACTTATCTTATGACAAGTGGGCTTCACCTACCCTAAGTCCTAAACCGGCACTCCTAAACCAATTCATTGAAACATCAACCTCAAGCCAATCAATTGACCTTAATTGAATTTGATTTCCAATCCAAGCTCCAAGCTAATTTGTCTTCTTAACTCAAGTTAACCCACTTCAAATTCTATAACTTTGTTTAAACCAACCCAAGCAAACCGAACTCAATTCAATTCTCTCAATTTTTCTAATTATCCAATGGATTATTGCAAACTATTCCAACACTTGCAATCAAGCCAACTAAATCAATTAGACTCAAGTAACCCAAGTCAGCTCATTTGACATAAAATGTTCAAATGAACCAAAACCCAATTGAACATAAATCAATTATAGTTAAAGCCACCAATCAACTTCAAATTCATCATTGAATATACTCCAGCTCTCTGTAGCCTAAATTAATCCAAGTTGACTTGACTAAATCACCTAACCCAAAGTGATCTAAAAGGTCCAATTAGAATAAACTTCAATCAAACCCCCATTGGATTAGATCAAGCTATCCAATCTATTCATTGATGATTGTAGGTCCGTATTGAACACTCTACTATAATCAATTGGACCTAACCAAGTCAATTTAGCCTCTTAACCTAAGTTGACCCAAAATGACCTAAAGGGGCAAATTAGGTCAAATCATGCTTTAAGCTAAATTAATTGCAATCAATAACTCTTATCAACCACAAACTGAGTATTGGATATTACTCAACCACCAATTAAAGCCAATTGAATCTAACCAAGCCAACTTGACCCCTTAACCTAAGTTGACCCAATTTGACCTAAAGGGCCAAATTGGGCCAAATCAAATCCTAAATTAAATTGGTTGAAACCAATACTTCTAACCAATCACCAACTGAATATTGGACATGATCCAACCTTCAATTGAACCCAATTTTGTCAACCTAATGCAATTGAAATACTTAGCCCAATTTTTCCTAAAGGATCAAATTGAATCAAATCACTCCCTAATCCAAATCAATTCAAATCAACTCTTCCAATCAATCACTAATGACCAATTGAACATAGACTTAACCCTTGCTCAAGCCAATTTGGTCAAATTTTTCAACATGACTCATTTGACCCAAACTAAACCATAAGAACCAAATCCAAATCTAACCCAAATTGAATCAAACTAATTGCAGTAACTCGTTCCAAATGGCTAATTAAACTTAACCAAACTCCAACTTAGACCCAATTTGGTCAAAATGGTCAACTTGGCCTAATTGTGCCCATTTGACCTACATGAATCCAATTGAGCCAAACCCATCCAAACTTAAACAAACTTGGCATGACTAATCCTTGGGTCACCATGAGCCTGCCCAAGTGAGACCAACTTATGGTGAACCCAGGTTGGGTCAAACAAACCAAGCCCTACAAATGAGACAAAATCAACATTTGGAAGGGTTCTCTACCTCCCCATGCTTTGGTAGCCACCTTTGATCTTTCTTGGACAAATGACCACTGACCCAACCTAACTCAAGGCTGTTGGGTTCAACCTTTGGCCAAGAGAGGGTGAGCTCACCCATGAGAAACTATTGATGGTGAGGAGGAGTGTATACCCCATGGAAGCCCACTATACTTTCTCAGTCTCTCACACACATCCACCTCACGCCACCTCTAGCCACCCTCCTCACTGCCAAGGGAGCAACCTCATCTTGGTTGATTGAGGAGAGTATACTCCTCCCTATCTATTCAAACTCAAGAGACACCTTCCTTAGAACATTCAGAGCAGTCACAGAGCATTCCCCAAGCTCCTCATGCGCCCTATCTCTAGTGAGACTAAGCTCCACTCAAACTCAAGAGCCCCATCCGTCCAACATCACCAAACTTCCACCAAAACCAAATTAATTTTACCCACACCTTCACCACACTCCGATGACCAAAAATGAATCGATTCCTAATTTTTCGACCACCGGAAGGCATCCATAGACCAACTCCAGTGACTTCTATGGTGATGTTTGGTTCACAAACTGATCATTAGGGAAGCAGCTCAAGATCCTTTTAACAGGGCTTCGTCTCTTCAAAACAAAGCTACCTCTATCGACGGACCATTGGTCTTTAGCTCCAGTGATGTAAAAATCTAGCAACCGTAATTTTGACCCTCTAGGTGTTGGTCTTTTTTGAAACAAATTGTGTTTTTATGCGATTTCTATCATAAGATCTCTTTAGATCTCTTCCATGATCATTTTTGAGTCAATTTCACTGTCAAAAGAGCTCTAACGAGCTCAGATCAAGTGGTGGAAGGTGAACGGTATCCATCTTTTGATGCTCATGGGATGATAGATCACCAGTCATTCATTCTACATGATTATAACAAACAACTATAATTTATTGTGCTAGAAATCTCAATTTGATCCCTTCATAATCATGAGATTAATCTCAACTGTCCAATCCGAGATTGGACGATCAAGACGAAACCATGCCCGCTGCCTTGAGTCAATAGCCACATGGGACATTTTAAATAACCATTACTATGATGCCATGTGGAAAGCACTGCCACACCAGCATCCATGTGGTGCCGATGGTTTAAAATGATTAATTAGGGTTAAAAATATAATTAAATAGCCAGAACTTCAAAAAATCATATCTAATTTTAGAAAAATTCAAAAAATTCAAATAAGCATATTTTGGAAAGCTTAGATAGAGAAGCATTTAGTAAAAATAAAATCCCCAATTAATACCTAATGAAAAATGCCTAATTAAATTTTTAAGCTTTGGCTAATTGCCTTAATTAAGGCCAAATTACTTGGCTAATTAATTCCAAATTTAGCACGTTGATTCTATGGGATGTGCTCTGCCTCCCATATTTTATTAGAATTATTTGCCAAGTGATTTGGAAAATTCTAAAATTTTAACCCTAATTATGCTTTTTAATTGATTTAATAAATATTAAAATTAATAAATAGTAAAATTGAGTAATTATGGGTAATTAATTAATAGAAACTATAAGAAAAATATGAGAATTAATTAGGATCTCCTCTCTTAATTATTTTAAATGTATTCCCTTAATAAATTTGATTAAGATGTTTAGTAATTAAGTATGACTTAAGGAAATTAATAATGAAATTCAAATGAAATATATTTAAAGAACTCAAGTGTAACCCGTAAAATCGTTTGTGTTTAATAACATAAAGTTATCTAAGAAATTATGATTCTCCCATGGGTGTGGGGATACCATAAGAGTATTTAGCTTAAATATTTTTCCTTCTTTAATTTAATTAACTCTTAAGCAAGTGCCTAATTTCCTTAGATCTATTTAAGTACATTGCCAATTTATTTTCCCAAAGCATATCATTGAAGGTTCATGCTTAAGTGATACATTAAATTACAAAATATTTGTAGTAGAAATATAAATCACTAATCCAATCGAACACTCTAAAATTTGTCTATTATGTTGCACATAAACTATGCAGTATGAATTTTCTTATGTCACATCTTTTCTTTAATTTATTTTTTTACATTTATAACAAATCAATTTATGTATAAATATTAATGTAGCTGTATGTGATATTATTAGTTACAAAATGACTTGAGTAACAATAATAGTGCAATTGGGATGTATAGATTGGAATAAAAGCCTAATTAGAAAAAATACTTGAAGTAAGGGAGGAAATGAAAAAAAAACCCAAAGTGGAGAGTTAAAAAAACAAAAACAAAAAATATTTGATACCTTCATAGTATGACATTAATTGGTCTTTCATTGCAGTTGGTATTTTGTTATAAACTTGTTTAAAAAATTCAATAAATTGATTGATGTCAGTTACATAGGTAATGAAGTATGATTATAAAAATGTTACATATAAGTAGATGATTACAGGGTTAATAGAATTATTTTAGTGAAACATATAATACGGTCATTGATTGAGCATTCTAAATATACATGTTTTATAAGTAAGTCTATTAAGGATGTTTTCAAAATAATCAACTTGACTTAATTTAGAAAATATGCTAATGCACCTCTAATGTTTGCATGATTTGCTTCTACATACTCTTGTTCATTATTTTTTGTTCAACCTTTTTTGATATGTCAAAATGAAGAGTAGATTAGTGTTTTTGATTTGTTTTGCATGTTGCATATTTTTACATTCTTTTGCATACTTATGCAACTTTACATAAATATCACTTCATTCATTCCATATTTTTTGTGAAGCATAAATTAGGGGGGAGTTATCTCATTTCTTTTTTTACTTATTAAACTCTTAATAACATTTTCCATAATAAAAAAGAGGGAGATTGTAACCCCATGAGCATGAACATATATTATAAAGTTTTGATAATCACAAATATTTCTAACTAAATATTTTTTATACTAATCAGTTGTGTGTGCAGGTTGTGGTAAGTTATCATTACAAGTATTATAAATAAGCAGCTTGGTGAAGATTGTCTAAGGAAGCACAAAAAATGGATGATTAAATCGAAGAGCAAGGAAAATCTTATAAAGATTGCAAATAAAGAATGACTGATGTTAATGAAGACCCAAGTTGAGCTTAAAGTTGCATCATTACTCCAATATTTCTATTTTATTTGTCTTCATGTAATCGGTATGTGAATTTTAAAAAATAATCAAGCATAATATGCTTTAGAGATTTGAAATTAAAAATGATATTTATAATTTTTTTTTGTTGGGAAATCATATTGTATGATTCATATCATACTAGATGATTGTCCACTTTAGTTAAATAATTTAAGCTCTCATAATCAAGTCAGTTAACTTAAAATTGCTAAAATTAAACTAATCATATTGTATGATCTTTAATCATACTATATGATTATTCTTTTTTATTAATTAATTATAGCCATTTTGATAAAGTCAATTAATTATAATTTACCAAATTTTAACTGATCATACAGTACAAACTTCTTCATATAACACAAACTTATTTGATAATTACCTGATTCTAATCCAAAATTTGTAGGATTTGATGAAAGATTTTTTTTCTTTATAATGTTCATATTATATGATGTGATCGTATAGGACAAATAAATAAAAGCTATTTTATTATTTATACTATCCATACAATATGACCTTGGTTGTATAGTACGATCATAAAGGCTGTTAGGATGATCATACTATCTACTGTGAATTAACAAAAGTTATATCAATCAAATTGTATGAATTATGGTATTGAAGTGGATGGTCATATTTAGATTATTATTAGGTTTATAGAATATAAGCATGTTAATAATTGAATGAGTTTATGGTCTGCTAGTCAATATGCTAAATATATTCTATATTTTATCCAAGACAACTCTATTAAAGCTACAATTAATGAAGAGAACATGAATTCTTTCTTTTTTATATGAGTGTAGATAACATATTAAAGGCATTTTTAATCATTTGAGCATTAAAATATTATTTTTTCGGAAGAGGTTGGGTATGAACCTCCAATTTAAGAACATAGATGGTTTTAAGATGTTCTAGATGAACTTACCCCATGAAATAGTCTTATCTATTATATTCATCCTTTCTTATATAACTTTCATGATTGAAGAGAGTTTTTTTTTGCCCTTTATGATTAGTTTATACTTGATGTTTAGGTTAATAGGGACAGATGTCATGTGCTTACAAGTGATAATGGGAAGGACTACAACTAGTTTTTGATTGTCATAAGTTTGAAATAGGTTAGACTAGTGGGTCAATAGCTAACGCAAATTCTGAAAGTAATCTATTTGCATACCTGTGATCATTCCAAAAGCTAATATTCCTTTATCAATGTTTTGAAAATAAGACCTTCAAGTTTTGTTCCATATTAAATCATGAGTTTCCATATGTTGGAATCATCATAATGAGCATGGGCCTCAAATGAATATTTTCTCTTGCAATTATTATGGTGTAGAAATTTGTTCCAAACAGATTTGTTGTCTCTAAAATAGATCCACAACTTGATAATGTTTCATTTGATGTTATCAGCAATTATTTTGAACCTTGAACCTCTTTTTCTAGCTGGCTAGCAAATCTTCTTCCAGCTTGTTCGATGAATGAATTTTCTTTTAAGACTCCAAACAAATTTGTTGAAGACACATTTAATCTTGTTTTAAACTATGCAATATTGGTATTTTTTTGAACCTGAGCCACATATAATGGGAGGGAGTTAATAATACTTTTAATGATTGTGATCCTACCACTAAATGAAAGAAAAGTGTTCTCTCATAAAGTGATTTGTCTTTGAATTTTGCAAATGAAATCATCAAAAAGGTTAGTGGTGATCTTACTTTTGTACATGTTCACTCCAAAGTATAATAATAGGAAATTGCCTTCTTGAAGCATGCAAAATCCTTAATCCAATTAGTTCTTTGTCTTGTGTTGGTTTATCCAAAAAAAATGGCATTTGCTCTTCTTAAGTTTAATGCTTGATAAATTTTCAAACTCTCTAACGATGTTCATTACCTTTTAAATCAATTTCTTGTTGCCATTATTGAAAAGGAGTATTTGATCAACAAAAATAAGGTAAAGGGTAGGTGATAAGAGGTCTCCTTGCATGAATTTTCTATTAAGTTTAAGATATCCATGGGAGATGCCACTAATGAGAATAGTGTTTTGATTATCTTCAAGTAACCTTTTAATAATTTTGCAGAATTGTTGGCTGAATTCTCAACTCTTTAGTATGCCAAGTATATATTTTCAAATGATGGTGCCAAATGCCCTCTTTTGAGCAAGAAGTGTATTATTAGTGATTTGTCTCCCTTTCAAAAATGCAACCTGGTCTTTTGAGATGGTGGATAGAAGAAAGTGTTGGATGCAAGATGTGATGCTTCCATTGATAGTTATTGCTAATGACTTATGTTAAATTGATAGATTTGAATTTATCCCAAGCTACTGTTTCATTTTTCTTAAGAATGAGAATTATGGAAGATGTTGAGAAGAAGATACATATCTTATCACCTCTAAAAAAACTTTAGATAGCAGCTATAATATCCTCTTTCAAAATATGCTAGGCTTTTTAATAAAAAAGAGCTGAAAACCCATCAAAGCCAGCAGCTTTATAACTATCCATAGAGTCCAAATTTATTTTAATTTCAATTTTATCAATGAGTTTTGTTAAATAAGCTTCTTATGTTTTGATTCTATCCTTAATAAATAAAGTAGGGTGCAGATTTCTATTGTTGACTTATTTGGAATCAATGATGAAAAGTTGTTTAAAGTGATCAAAATAATTAGTAATGATGTCTTTCTATTTATGTAGCCAACCCCTTGTATGATCCTTGATTTTGATAATTATTTTCCCTCTCTTTTCTTCCTAACACAAACATGAAATTTTTTTGGAATTTATATCTTCTTCAAGAAAAGTGGAAGTAGCTACTCTTTGCCTCCATAATGCTTCTTCTTTATCAATATAATTTTATAAGATGCATTATTCAAGTAATAATTGGGACTCTACATTAATGGTATCATCTTCAAGTAGTCTTTTCTCCAAAATGCATATTTTAGACTCTATATCATCAATCAATTTGCTTATGTCGTCAAAGACCTCCCAATTCCATTTCTTAAGTGTAATAATCACTTTCTTATGCAATAACCACAACCTAGACCACAAACTAATAGCGATTTCATAATTCTAAGCCTCTAGAACACAACTTAGAAAGCCAAGATATAAGGTCCATAAGTTAAGGAACCTAAATGGTGTATGCTTCAATTTGGAAATTAATTTGATAGAAATAAAAAGAGGAGAGTGATCTAATGCAATTTAAAAGAGTTGTTGAATATAAGTGTGCTAAAAAGTATTATTCCAAGCTGAGTTTAACATTTTATTCAATCTCTCAAAAGTTTTGCCTCTTCTCCAGGTAAAATGGTTACCAAAAAAATAAGATCAATGATTCGAGCATCAAATATGGCATTAGTAAACTTAGACATGACATACAAATAAGGCTTTCTTCCACCTTCTTTTCAGTCGGGTTGGCAATCATGTTTAGGTCACCACTTATGAACCAATGACCATATATGCTTGCTCCAAAGGAAATAATTTTGTGTGATAGTTCCCTCCTTAGCTCATGGGTCCAAACAACAAAAAATAGTTGTTTTAGTGCTAAAATTATTACTAATGTAAATGTATAGAAATTGGGGTCATCAATCAATAAATCTACTTAAAAATCTTCTTTCTAGAACATCCATATTTTATTCATGCAATTAGCTAAGTGTTATAATCATAGAGGTGTTGTTGGTGCGAACCCTGGGTTTAAGCATAGCTAGGATCTCAAATTTATGCTTCTTAATTAATTTGAATAAATGATTAAAGGCATTAGGCTTAACAATGCCCCTAACATTCTATATGGAGAAATTAGTCATTAGATGCTCCCCTTGTTAATCTTTTTGGAATCTTATCATCATAGTTTAATAAAGTACCAACATTGAATGAGAACCTTTTATGGTTAGCATCAATTAGGTTTATATGACTTAGTTATCTCAATCCCTATATATATATATATATATATATATATATATATATATATATATATATATATATATATATATATATATATAGATATGCATTTTTGAACTTCTCTTTCTTTCTCCTTTTCTTCTACAACGTTGTTAATATAAAACTGATTAGTGGGGTAGCATTCTTATGGATAAATTATCTCCATGCTGATTTGTCAAGCTCACATCATCTTTGTATAGAGTGTAAGCTAATTGTGTCTGAATAATCTATGCTAGGGAATGTAACTATTGTAATTCATAAGTTGTATGCTTAGAATTCTAGTGATCATGAATTTCAGTAGGCTGGAGTGACACCATGGTATTAATACTGGTAGTTTAGAATTGTTTTGGGTCTCCTTTGTTTGGTTGGGATTAAGGTCTTGGGAAATATTAACACCTTGATTAAAGTTTGTAAGATGTTGGCTAGTGATATGATTATTTTTAGTAACATTATTTTGGTCTATGATAGACTTGTTTGGGATATCATGGTTAGTCTTTTGAAGTGTTTGCTGATTATAGGGTACTTTTATTGCTTTTTTTCTATATGTTCAGGTGTGCAATGTAACAATTATCCAATTAGTGGCGAATATTCTATATTTGGAACATATTAAGGCTTTTGTTCAATCTCCACCTTTAGCCAATATCCATTAATGGATGAACCAATCCATATTTCATTTGCATAAGAGGTTGTGATGTCCATTTTAATAAGAACTATTGAATCTATAAGCTCCATTGCTTATGCAATTAATTTTGATGATAACAAACATATGATTGGATGAAACTAATATTTTATTTCATGTGTTTTAGGAAGTTAACCTAACTTAGTGCACTTAGTTAGATTTGTAAAGTTAAGATCATCTAGACTAGGGCAGTTTAAGAATATTCTTAAGTTTTGCAATAATAAGACAAATAAGAATTCAATAATATAAAATAATGGCTTAAACATCCCCACATAATTTATTTAAATTTTTACATATTTTATTTCACATCAATTCATGAATATTTCTAGAATTATCCAATTTGGATAATTTAAGCATTTGCATAGGATAAATCTTATCCATTACTTTGTAAAGTGAGTTAATTTTATTTCATACTTTATCTAGCCATTTCCATGTTAACTAAATTATTTATCAATTTTTTCTGGCATTCAAATAAAATTATTTTTATTTTCTAAATTATCCTTTGTCTCTCCCCTATCTTTTTTTTTCTCTCACTTATCATTCCAGCCTTCTTATTTTATTTTTGGCTGATTTTTTTCATTGACTTTGGCCAACCCCTTTGCATTTTTAAATTCATTATATTTTAATTTATTTGAATTAATTTTAGTTGTTTTGAATTCAAATTAAATTGGATCTTGAATTTATTTTATTTATAGAAACTAATATAGTTGGTCCATACCCTTATTTCTAATTAATTTAAATTATATATTAAGTTTAAAATACTTCTTAATTTGATTTTTTATAATTTATGGTTGATCGATTTCATTAATAGCTCATCCCATCTTAGGAAAGGCATGGCCGAAATTCTTTATTTTCTTTGACTTCTTTTATTCAAATTTTTTCTCTTAGCTTGCCTTGTTTCATCCCATCAAATTAATTAATATCTTAAATATTGTAATTTATTCATGATTGAACATCATTAGGAAACTCCTTGGCTATCCCATGCATTTAGCTCCATTGGTTTTATTTTGTTTAAAATATATTCAAATTTCTTTCTTACTTACCTTCTAATAAATTAAGTTAATTGAACCTTAATCTCTCTTGCTTTGGCCAGCCACATCAAGCCATGCTTGATGAAATTCAAATTTAAGGCATGTGCCCATTTATTTAAAACTAAAACCTTACTATATTTATTTTCTCTCCTGTTTAATTTACCTTGGCTGAACCCATCATACATTGCTTTAAATTTTCTTAATGAATTTTATGATAAAGCCTTCCCTTCTATTATGCTTAATCGGCCACACACAGTTCCTAAAGTCAGGTTGAATTCAAAATTATGAGCATGTGATCAGTATTTCAAAGTCAATTTCCTTAATTATTTTTCCCTCTTTCTCTTGCTTGATTAAAACCCATATGCTTGAATTGCAAAATTCTCTCTCTCTCTCTCTCTCTCTCTCTCTCTCTCTCTCTATCTATCTATCTATCTTTATCTCTCTCTCCCATACTTGACTATCACCATCATTTGAATTTAATTTAATTCAAATCAAATTTGATTTGAATTCAAAATCAAATTCTTTCCTTAATAATTTTCCTCTCATCTCTCTCTTTCTCTCTCTTCTCCTCTCTTCTTCATGTGTTGGCTTAACCTGTTGGGTGTATGGTTTATTTAAAGAGACTCTCTCCAAGCTTTTATTATTCTTTCTTCTCTCTAACTTGGCTACCCTTTGCTAATAAATTTTTTAAAGTAATTCTTGAATTCATGTGCAAAACCCTATCTTCTCTCCTTTGGTTTCTTCTTAATTGAGCCCTTGCTAAAGTCTTGGTTGATTCAAGGTTCCAAATCTCACATACTTTCATTGATTTCATCTTGGCTGAGACCTTCTTATGGTTTTTGTTGAAGCAAATGCAAAAGTTCCTTCTCCTTCATTGCCTACTCCCTTGGTCGAGACATATATTGAAGCTTGCTTGAAGAGATTGAGCTTGAGAGTCCTTCCATTACATCTTCAACATCATTCAAGTGGAGATTTATTTCAACTCTTTCAAGCTTTTCTCAAGCCTTGGAAAGATCAAAATTAAGTCATTATTTTCATTGATCATTCATGAAGGACTTGGGTAAGAAGTTTTATTTTACTTCAATATTTTAAATTAATAATTTCATTGTCTTGTTTTGGATGAAGTAGATTTATGTGCTTTGAAGTTTAACATTTTTTGAAATCTCTTTTCATTCATATTCAAGGAACTTAAAAAAAGTTTCACTTTGATTTGATTCTTTCTCTTTAAGGTTTTGTTTTGATTTTTCTTTGCTTTACTAATTTGTGCAATTGATTTAAAAAGTTCTTTTAACATCTTTGCTCTTTCATCTTATGCAAGCTTTCATTAAGTTATTTTAAAGTACTTCATTGAATTTAAAGTTGCATTGTTATTTGCATCTTTTCAAAATCATTAAGCATATAATATAAGTATTGAGCTATCTTCTCTTTATTTGTCTTATCATTATGTAGGATTGGGTTGAGTGCAAAATCATTTTAAAATTGAGAGCTAGACATATAAATTGTATTCTTGTTGTTGTTCTTGCTGTAAAGTATTGGGGTTATACTTGTCTGTTGTAGAAAAGTATGAAATTGGGATTGTACTTGCCCGATATATAAAAGTATAAGAGATTGGGTGTAATCTCATTTAGATTAGTGAATTCCTAGTTAGAGTGATTAGGTGTGAATGTAGGCTAATTTTTAAGTTTAGCTGAACCATGTAAAAATATCGGTGATTATTTATTTTACTTTTTACTTTACTAGTTTGGTTGATTGATTTTTCTTTATAATATACTTTATTCACCTTTACAATTAAGTTTTCTACAAAGTTCAAAATCAAGTTTTAATTTTAAAAATATTTTATTCACCAAATTCACATCCCATCTTGAATTCCATAGCTTCTTAACAAGAACTCTAGTTGAAGAAGGCCTTATGAAGTTAAAGGTTAGAAATCTAACTTGAGTGGTTTGCTAAAGATGGAAACTAGGAAATAAATGATCTACTTGTTAAAGAGATGGAGCTATAGGTTAGGAAACTTTGTTTAAATAGGGATTATAGGGGACTCAAAGCTATAGTCAAAAGTAGAAGTCCATTTCACAATCTTCATAAGGACATTATCAATATGTAGTGCTTTTTTTAAAAAAAATCCTTGCATAATCTTCCTCTTTGCTCATTTTAATAACAATATTCCTTCTGTATAATAATCCCATACTCCATTCATCATTTAGTTTTAGGTCATCAACGTGCTTTGTAATTATATTCATCTTTGGATGATTGAAAATAAATTTTCCAATGAGAGTGAACATAAGAGGTTCTAATAGTATGGATGTTTTATTGCCTAGAGAGGCATTCAAAGTGATCTCAAGAGTAAGGACATAAAGGTGACAAATATGGCTATCTTAGAATTCTTCACCTATGTTTTATTATTGTTTTTCCATGTAATTTCTTACATACATATTCATGTATCAAGCCTTATGTTATTCTTTTTTATCATGAACTAAAATCTTATTTTTAATGGTTGTGCGTAATCCTATCATATTTAAGAAAACACATCATCTTTGAATTACCATGTATTTTATTCTAAGATTTATTGACTATTGAATTGATTAGTCATCATTTCAATAGATTGGGAGGTTCATTTAGATTCGAGAAGTGGAAAATGAAATTGACATGGAAAAAATGCCATTATAATGGGTTGTATGTTAGAGATAATTATACAAAGCCATGCATTCCTTTTTAAGATCCCAACTACTTTGATGGGTTTTCTTGCAATTAATTTATTACTAAGAGATAAGTAGGTTATGCGAGAAAATAAAGACTTAACTTTTGAAAGAAAGGTAGCAACCACCTTGATTGGGCTTTGGTAAAATTAACTTCTTCTTTGTTAATTTTTCTTACTTTATAAATAAGCATTAGTAAAACCCTTTATGTTAGCTCATTCATACTAAGATCATCCTTGAAAATTCTTACTTTTGTTGTTTAACTTGCCTTTTTAGTGGTCTAATAGTAGTTGGTATTGTTTGTCTCAACACTTTATTTTCATCACAAAAAATAGTAAATCAGTCTTATTTTGGTTCTTAGTGTTTAATTCTCAAGAGAATGATACTCTATTCATACTTTATTACTTGACGTGCCAACATACTCTTACACATATAATTCACCCTTCACCACATCAAATTTGTTGCATCATTGGTGAGGATTACAATGTTAATATTAATACCAAATTTTTATTACTTTGGACACTTTTATTTCTCTTTGCTCATTTGTTTTCTTTTATTTTCGTTTACTCTATTTTACATATTGGCTATTATGTATGCATAGGTCTAATGGTGTTCCTCTATGTCTGAGGATCAAAAAATTGATATCACTGTGCAAGATCATTGACATTTATGCAACTATTTGAAAGGTTCAATAATTCTACCAATGTTAGGTTGTTGAAGATCAATACCCGAATGGTCATTCTCTAAGACCTTAGGTGAGTGCCGCTTGAGAGACTAGTGGTTCTAAGTCTTTAATATCTAACATCTCCCTTTGAAAATGATTGATAAACCTCCATTATGATTCTTTTTTTTGTAATAGAAAAATAAGCTTGTTTAAAAGCTAAAAAAAGGGATACAAAAACAAAAGGTTCCAAAATGGAAACCTCAAAAAGCAATAAAACAAATCCCACCCAAAAGCGTTGTAATTAATAGTAAATGGGATGGATACCAAATGAAATACTTAAATAGTTAAATATCACATGTAAGATAAAATTGTTAATAATATTAGAACATGTCATTTATAAAATAACAAACTTTACATAAAGGCAAAATGATATATTACTGAATAAACATTGTAATGATAATCTTTGTGCTCCTCAATATATCTCTTCTTCCAAGTTATGTGGATCATGACACATGCTTGATAATCTTGAAAAAACTTCCTTGCTCCAAGAAAACCACCAAAGCCTCTATAAATCTATTGACCTAAAAAAAGAAGGGTCATTTGATAATATAGTGGATCAGTTATCTTATATATTTTAAAATAATTTAAGAAAGTAGGGAAATTTAAAATGAAATAGCTAATTAGTTGATTTATCATAATGTGTAGATTCTCAGTTCTTTTTCATTTTCTCCATAAGATCATAGTGCTCCACCTGCATGCACCAAACAATTCTGACTCCTAAAGACATAATGCTTAATGTAGATGAGATATAAGCTAATAAGAAATTCATAAGAATGGTCAAAGCTATAATGGGCTAATAAATGGTATTAATATATAACATATATAAAATAAAGCCAATTTATGATAATGAATGTATTTGATAACCTATTAACTTAGAATCAAACATTTTGTATCAAAAATAGCATGCATTCTAGCTTTCTAAAGTCACTTAACTAATATTACACATATGAAATTGACCAAATATAAAATAATAAACATAAAAGTAGAGTAATAAATTATGTTAGTGTATTCTAACTAGTAAGAGACCTGACTTGTTTAGCATAATCAAATTATGCTGATGAGTAGGTCTATCCATTAATAAACTCAATAAATAAAGGTTGATCAGCGCCTTGTTTAGCCAAAAAAAAAAAAGCACAAGCATTACTTATCATAATATATGTGACATTTTATAGTTGAAATGAGAAAGAAGTTTGCTCGTGTTATTCAATCGATAAAACATCTTTTGATTGCCTTTCTCATTAGAACTGGTAAGAGATATATGCATAAGAGCATCCATTTCATTTCAAATATTTGTGATTTCCAATGTGACACTCAAATTTAATACATAATTTAGAGCCATATGTTTAGCATATAACAACAAACAATGAACAAGAGGCCCAAGAAAGGCCAAAATCATAATTCCGTTGTAGTTTCTAATGATTCCATCACAACTGCATTTTTGATTAATCATATAACCATTCATTTTATTTTTTAGGAAACTAGCTATTGGTTTTTGTCATGTAACTATTCTCTGTTGTCTGCTTATACAACTTGAATCTACTATGATATTAAACTAATAAACAAACTCCTATGCCTAAAGTTTTAGGAGTAAGAATTTTAGTTCTATATAAAGATTTTATTTTATCTTTAACTCTAAAGATAATTCTAACATGATTCATAGGAATGCCATTGTTTTTAGTATCATTTTTATCTAACTATATAAACCAAAATATGGTTAAAGTAATAAATATATTATTATGACTACTGTAAGTCTGGAAACAATCACCTCAAAGTTTATAGATTGAATATTTACCATTATAATATGATGTTTGAAAAATGTTATCAAATCAAAACCAAAGATGAGTAGCTATTGGGCCATTAGTAGAAACATGGTTGATGCTTTCCACCTGAAAATAATTTTAGCATTTAGAGGGTAAGTAAAAACATTTAGATCATAGGAGAGCATCAACAAGAAATTTTTTAAATTAATTCTCCAACGAAGGATATAAAAAATGTTGGAATAATTTAATTTCACAATCTATTAAAAATAAGAGAAAATTCATATTTATTTTTAAAATGATTCTTGATATCCTTAAGAAAAAGATGAAAGCTAAAATAGTATATTATAAGATTTATGAATTTCAATAAGAATTTTGATAATAATATCAATAATAGATGAGCGTATTAATTCATATAGTTTTTTGCAATCCCATCTATTATCAAATATGAATTTTTTTGACTTTAATTGTAACAGTCGAACGAGTGGAAAGAAGAGAGTCAAGAGAGCTATCTCCTAACCAATTATCATACGAAAGAGAAGAGAGGAGCTAAAGCCTATACCCCATTAGTGCATTGATTAGCTTGACATTTAAAAGAGCAAAGTCTTTTTGGTGAAGGATGTGAACACTGCAATGGATGGAGAAAGGCAAATTCTCCAATGAACTTCCACTCATTAAAGTGGAAGAGAGATGAAGATCTTCCATTCACTAAAGTGGAAGAAGTTTGAAGTTCTACTCACCCAAGTAGACAGTAGTGTGAGATCACTGAATCACTCAGACAGTCAGCCACCAAGTTCCAATCAAGAGTATTTTTAGTCCAATTTCACACATAAAAGTCAAAAGGTCTTCATTAGATCAAAAATAGAGTTCAAATAGGTACAATACTCCAAGGGATGCATCCCTTGTGAAGAAAACCACCAAAAAAATTGAAAAAAAGTTGGAATTGTCATTTCTCAGCATGGTGGCGCCATGAACTAGCGTCGTAGTACTACAATCTAGCATCGCGATGCCACAGTCCAGCATCAAGGTGCCATAAAGCTAGTGCCAAGGTAAAAACTTCTCAATTTCAGTACACAAAAATCTACAGAGGGCAACATCGAGGTGCCAGAAAGGTAGCGCCAAGATGCTAGACCCACGCCTATAAAATTTAACATATGAATTGATATTCTTTCAAGCACAATCCTTATATAACACTTAACATTATCAAATACACCCATTGCTACATAATGTAACATACAAAACACAAATACATAACACATAAAGTCTTATAAAAGTCCTTTTTAGCTCAAGCTCTAGTTTGGGACCTTCTCATAGATCATTTTCTCCTTTGATGGACTGCATCAACTCCCATGAACCTCAAAAAACTCTTCTTCGAAGAGTTAAAAGTTTGATAGTCTTCAAGAAGTGTAAGGTGAGGTCTTGTAGTTCTTCTAAATTCATCTAAGTATCTTCGCTTGGTGGCTTGTCATTCCACTTAATTAAGAATCTCTACCTAGTACTATCATCTGTGGGTGCTTTAATAATGATAATATTCTCCACCTCAAAGAATGTTGGCTGGTTAAATACCTACAAATTATTGACTTCATGCACCTCATATCATATGAGATTTATTTGGATGATAACAAATACATGTTCAAATGCTACTGATCAAGTTAAATTCAAATGTGCAGGAAAAAAATCTTCAGGTCCTGGTTCTTTAGTTATATCAAATTGCTAAAGCCACTGTACAGGAACTGAGCGGGGATTTTTCTAGGAATTAATATATTAAGAAAAATGAAAAGCTCACTAAATTAAAATAAATGATTCATTCCTTTTTAGATTCATTATTTCAAAATTATTTATTTTTTTCTATATCTTAATATTACAATTATTTCTTAAGTTATCCATTTTGGATAGATGAACTAAATGCATAATATTAGTTCTATTAAATGTGTATTAAAGCAATATAAATTATGTTTAAACTTTATTAAATATTTTCCATATCATTCATAATTTTTAGTGCATTAAAATCAAATTATCCCAAAATTATCATTTTTCCTCCTATTCTCTCTCATATTATTCTTTCTTCTTTCTCTTATTATCATTTTCATCTTTGCATTGTTTTCACCAAATTTTTTAATTAATTTTGTGTGATAAATTATGTAAAATTCTTTCAAAACATTTCCATGTTATTTTCTCTTATTTTTCATATTTTAAAATTCATTTATTTGAATTTATGAAACTAACTTATTTTTGAATTATTCTTTAATTCAAACTTCTTCATGCATGACATGTACTTGCAAAATCAAATAAAACATTTTATAAAATAAGTTTAACATCCAAAGCATGATTAATTATGATTATTAAGAGCCTAATTAGTTTATTTCAATTAATTTTAAATTTAAATTCAAATCAACCTTCTTTTTTAAAATAATTCCTTTCCTTTTTCCAATTTGACTTATTTTAGGAAAGTTTAAGGGAGGCCACCCACTATGCTTTAAATTTATTAAATTTATATGTTATTTAAACATATAATAAGTATATAATACAATCATTTTTAATCTAAAATTAATCCATGTATTATTTTAAGAATTTCCTATTTTAGGAAACCTCATTGAAGTGGATTTTAATGGATTTATTTTATTCAAAACTCCCTTTTTCTTATCTAAACTTTCTTGGCCAAAATTTCCATAGAATTTCCTCCATCCTTAGATATGAATCACATAGCATACATTCCATATTGGGTTTGAACAAATTTGTAAAGGAGCCTATGGAAGATCTCTTTGGTCGATCCCCTCTCCTTTGATTTTAAAATTCAAATTGATGAAAAATCAATTTCCCTCTCATTGGATTTGTTTTTAGCAAATACTAGACTCCTCCCTCATCTATTTAAGAGCCTTGTTTCAACTTGAAAAAGGTTTCAAAAAAGTTAAAAACTCTTTCTTGCCCTCTTGCTAACCCTTGGCCGATTCTTGCATGATCATTTCTTGGAGAGTTTTGGTGATACAAGTGCAAGAATTCCTCATAATTCTTCCCTTTCTCTTGGAAATTTAATTGGTTTGAAGATTGATTGGGAAAAGGGAAAGTTTGGTGTGATTCCACCCTTGGACAAAAGCATCATCTCTTTGGTGTTTATTTTCTAAGGTGCTAAGTTCTTAAACTTCTTTTATTTCTTCTTGGATTTGAAGTTTACAAAGTTATGTAAATTTTCTTGTATTTATTCATGACATAATCTTTATATTTTTTTCTGGCTAATGACAAAGATAAGATGATCAATTTGTGTGTACTTTACCATCTTGATAATCTTTTGATTTTTTGTTTGGACTAATGCTAACATGAGGAATACTATTTATTTTGTGCTTAATCATTGAATATTCCTTTTGTTTCTTGTTTGGCTGAAGTATTTTTAAAAGCTATTCATTTTCTAAGTGCTTAATCATTTGAATATCCATTGTTTATCCCTTTATCTTAAAGTTTTATATATGTTGGTTAAATTTGATTATGCTTAAAATCTTATTGCCTCTATTTTTCATTTGGCCGACCACATCACATCTTGCATAAATTATTTTGTGCTTATTTGATTACTTATATTCAATTGGGTTGTACATATGTTATGTGATAGCTTTCATGTAATATAATTCAAATCCTTATTCAAGTAATTATTGAGTTGTTCCAATTGCACATATATATATATCATTTGAATAAAAGTTAGCTTGTGTGAAAAAAAAATTCAAAGTAAAGTTTTTGGTGATTGCATTTTAGTTTGCATTTCATAGTCATTCAAGAAATTTATTTCAAATCTTTTAAAGATCATTCAAGCAACATTAAGTTACTTAATTGCATTAAATATTTGATTGAAAATCTATTTTAATTTCATTTAAAATTAAAGTGAGGTCTCTTTTTCATTAATACTCAATTGCCTTAATATTAGTATAGATTGGGTTGTGAGTGCAAAAACATTTTAAAATTGAGAGTTAGACTTGTATCTTTCTCTTTGCTTTGTCTTAATTTCTTGTTGGGTTGTACTTGCCTGTTAAGGAAAGTATGTGTTCAGTTGTGCTTACTTATTAACGCAAGTACATGTTGGGTTGTAGTTTCCCATGAAGGAGAGTATGGTAGAATTATTGTAATCTCAACTTTGATTTAGTGAATTCCTAGCATGGGTGGCTAGGCGTGGACGTAGGATAGTTTTTGGGGTTTGATTGAATCATGTTAAAATCTCTATGTTCACTTTCTTTATTTTTCAGCACTTTACTTTTTTGTTATTGCATTTTCCATTTCTTCATTTACTAAAGCATTATTATTAAATATTTAAGTCTTGTACAAAAGATAAAATTAAAATTTTGAAATTTATTTTTAAAAACCAAATTTACACCCCCCGCCCCCTCTCTTGGGTGCTTTAGCTAAGTAACATAAACAACTTCTATCTCCTTCTACAAAGCATCATTCTATACATTTGGAAGTTGGGTAACTCTTTTAAAAGATATTAGATCTTTCACATTGAAAATAGGGCTAATAAACATGTGAGCGGGCAATTCAAGAACAAAAACTTTAGTACAAAATTTCTTAATAATTTTGAAAGGTCCACATGCTCTTACTTGTAACTTTTTTATATTTTGTTGAAGAAAATCTCTCTGGATAGATATGAACCAATACATAACCACCTAACTCATATTCCTTACAATTATTATATTTATTCTTTTGTTAAGCATACTTAGCATTTTGTATTTCTAATTATTATTAATGACTTCATAAAGACTATAAAATCACAAGTAAATGTATATGCTAAATCATAAAATGCATGAGTATTAGCTAGGTCAATATGCATTTTAGGGTCACATCCATAAACTATCTCGAAAGGTGATTTATGAGTTGTTCTAGAAATGAAACTTTTGTATGTAAATTTAGATGTAGGTAATGTTAAGTCCAAATTTCCTAAATTTTTTCAACTGTTTTCTTAGATGATTTCTTAATGTCCAATTCGCTACTTCCATCTATCCATCTATTTGAGGATGAAATGAAGAGGAGAATTTTAATTATGTTTCAATTATTTTCCATAAGATTTTTGAAAAGTAGAATATAAGCTTAACATCTATATCAACAACTATAGTGGATGTATGTCGTGTAACCTAACAATTTCTCTAAAGAATAATCTTGCTATGTGAGATGCATCATTTGATTTCAAACAGGGCCTGAAATATGCCATTTTTTAAAATCAATCTGCTATGATGAAGATACTGTCATGCCCACGAGGTGTCCTAGATAAACCTAATATAAAATCTAAGGATAGGACTTCCCAAAATCTAAAAAGAATATATAATAATGTGTAACAACCCACCGTTTATTTCATAGTTTCAGCTTGACGATAAGTGTAACATTCAACCACTATACGCTCAACATTTTTTCTTAGGGATGACCAATGAAACCTTTGCTCAACTATTATTTGGATCTTTAATTTATCAAAATGTCCTTTGTAATTCGAAGATAAGGAATTCTCTAAGACAGGTTTTAGGAATACATTATTGCTTGCCTTTGTAAAGATATCCATCTAGAGTGATAAAAGAGCTATTAAAAGTTAAGGGCTTAGATTCATGCTCTAAGTATACCATATGAAAATCACGATAAATTTTGTAATCTTCCTTCAAAGTTGTAAATCTAGAAATTTAAAAATCAAAAGATGAAACCATTAAAGATACTCTAGATAGAGCATCTGCTGGTTTATTTTTTCTCATGGATTTATGTTTAAGTAAAAAGAAAAAGTCTTGAAGATATTTGATCCACTTAGTGTGTCTATGATTTAAATTCTTTTGGGAGTTAATAAACTTTAAAGCTTGATGATTAATGTTCAGAATAATCTTTTATGTAATAAATAATGCCTCTAATGCTTAAGAGTTTAAATCATCACATAAAATATTTGATCATAAGTTGAATATTTTTGCTTAGCATCATTTAATTTCTCACTGAAGAAATCTATGGGATGATTTTGTTAACTTAGTTTTCCACCTATTCTAATACCTAATGCATCGCAAGTTACTTTAAAGACTCTGTTAAAGTCTAGAAGTCTTAAGACAAGTGAGGAAGTCATAAGAGTATTAATTTATTGGATGGCTCATTCAACTTCTATGTTCTATATAAATTTGTCTTTTTTTAGGATGTTCGTGATAGGGGCCATAATAGTACTAAATTTTTTTATAAATTTCTTATAGAAAGTTGATAATCCATGAAAACTTCTAACATCTGTAAAAGATTTTAAAGTTGGTCACTCCAAAATAAATTTAATTCTTGACGGGTTAGCCATTAATCCATAAATGGATATAATGATTCCTTAGAAAATGGCTTCTTATCGATAGGAAAAATATTTCTTAAGATTTACATATAATTTGCTTGACATTAACTTCTCAAAGACAATTTTTAAATGATTTATATGTGACTTCTTATTTGGGCTATAGATTAGAATATCATCAAAATAGATTACAAGGAATTGAATAATAAAAGGTTTTAAGATAGTATTCATTAGTCACATGAATGTTCTAGGGAATTTGAAAGACCAGACAACATGACTAACCATTTATAAAGGCCATTGGGAGTTTTGAACATTGTCTTCCATTTATCACATAGTTTAATCTTTATTTCGTGGTATCCACATCTCAAATTAATTTTAGAGAATAATGATGAGCATAAAGTATGATCTAACATATCATCCAATCTAAATATAAACAACTTATATTTTCTTGTGATTTTTTACTACTCTGCTATCAATATACATTCTCCAAGTTTCATCTTTGTTAAGAGTTAAAAGAGCAAGTACAACACAAGGACTAAAAATTTCTTATATACAACCTTTCTTCATAAGTTAATCTATTTATCATTTTAACTCTACATGCTCTAGTAGATTCATCGTATAATGAGATAAATTAGATATTTGAGAACTAGGAATCAGATTTATAACACATTGTATATCCCTTAATGGTTGTAGCTCAATAGGTAAGTCATCAAAAATTAAATCAATGAATTCATATAATATATCTAAGATCATAGCAAGTATTTTGTGATCCTTTGTATCAGTAGAGATTTCTCTAAGGTGAAAGATAAATAATGAAGTAAGGACATTGAACTCTCTAGCTAAGTGTCTAAACCCTAAGGTTGTAATTTGAATTCTATGAGATTCACATGTATGAGGATATGTATTAGAGGTATCTTCCTTATTGTAGGAAGGTGATATAGTTATCAACTAAAGTTTTTAATTCCATCCTTGATTGGGTTTGGTTTGAAGTTCAACATTGGGTTTGTAAGGTGGTGTGGGAAAAATTCTATGAGGAGGTTTAATCAGCCTCTTTTCAGAAGGCATTATAGAGAATAACTTGATTATTTTTTTCATTATCCTTGAAGATGTAAGCATTTTCACTCCTGTAATGAATCACATTTAAGTCATAAAGCTAGAGCTTTTCTAAAAAGATATGAGTTATTTCCATTGGAAGAGCATCACACCAAATTTGATAATTATAACTACATATTTTAATTGAAACAAGATATCTGCAATGATAAGTAGGTATGTGCGATTTTCCCAACTGACTTGGAATGATTATGGGTGTGTTCAGTTGCAAGATTTACTCTAGTGCTAGCATGGGTTAATATAACATTCATAGCGTTACCTCCATCTATTATTAGCTTACACCTTTTCTCCTTACATAGAATATATATTGAGAAAAATTTTCTCCTTCTCCAATCTTCTTATTCTCTAAAAGTAGTCAAACACATCATAACTAATATTAGATTATTTATATATGGATCTACTTCTTCATCAAATAAGAGTTCATCATCATGTGTTTCTTCAATATCATCTTCTTCTTCTAAATCCTCCAATTCATCTAGGAAGATGATTTTTTCCCTACATTGGTTTTGCATATGACCCTTCTTATGACATTTAAAGCAAAGTATCACTTTCACATTTTTATAAGTAGTCACATTGAGGTTAGTTTTAGAAGGGTTGCTTGATGTATAAGGATTAGGTTTAATGATAGATTTTTTTTAGATTGTGATGTAGGTGGATATTTAGAAGTTATCTGAGCCTTCACTTTAGATGTTGATGCAACTTTCTTATGCTTTTAAAGAGCAAAGCATAATGAAAGGTGTCATTTAAAGTTTGGGGGTCGTGAAGCTCTACTTCATTCCTAAAATCTCCTTTTAATCTAATAATAAATTTGTTAGCTATTTTCCACTGTTGATTAGTGCATTAAGTTTTAATTATTAAGTCCTTAAATGCGTTCATATACTCCACTATTGACATGGTTGCTTGCTTAAGAGTATTCAATTATTCATGGAGTTTTTATCATGATTTTTAAGACAGTATTTTGCCCTTAGGATTTTTTTATTTTTACCCACATCATGAGGTTTCTACCATATCTCTCTTCTTTAGCTAAAATATTCTTCAAATAGATCTTCGCATGACTTACTAGTTTCATTTTAGCAAATGTTGTTTATTAGTAGTCATCCATATGATACAGATCAAAGAAGTTATCTATTTAGGTTAACCAATCTAAACATTTATTGGGATCATGAACACCGTCATATGTTTGGGCTTCTATCTTATCTTATTTTGTTGGTTCTTGTGATATTTTATGGAAACTAAGATGGTCTTATCTAAGGGGGTTCCTTAGGTTTGGCCTTCTTGTAGGATACTCATCCTCATGAAGTTCAATGTTCTCCCCTCCTATGAATTCTAAGTCATCTGGATGTGGAATAGTTAGTGGGGTTTAAAGTCTATTGCTCAGGGTTTGAATTTGTGTAGTGAGATTCATGAGGAGGTCTTCTACCCTAATGATTTTCTCTTCACTTAACATAGAAATCTCATCTATCCTTCTAGTTAAGTCCTCTAATTGGTCCAAACTAATGAATTTTGATGGCATGATGTAAACATAAAGAATACAATATGTCACTCAAAATGATGATTTTTAAAACATGCAATAAGTGAATTAAACTTAAAGATAATTGATCTAAGACCACAACTAGGTATGTTTGCATCCTTAGTATCATTGGAGATTTCTTGAAGGTGCGAGATAATAAAGTAGTAGAGCCATTAAATTCTCAAGCTAAGTGTCTAAACCCTAAAGTTGTAATTTGAATTCAAGGAAATTCACATGAATGAAGATGTATATCAGAAGTATCTTCACTATTGTTGGATAGTAAGATCGCTATCAATTGGAGTTTTGCATTTCACTCGTGATTAGGTTTGGGTTGAGATTCAAAATTGGGTTTGTGAGGAGGTGCAGGATGAACTTATGATGGGTGGTAATTGGCCTTTTCTTAATAGGCTTTATAAGGAATAACTTGATTATTTTCTTGTTATGCTTGAAGATGTAAGTGTTTTTACACCAATAATGAATTATATTCAAATCATAAAGTCATGGTCTTCCTAATAAGATATGAGTTATTTCCATTGGGAGAATATCACAATAAATTTGATCATTATAGCTAACTATTTTGATTATATCAAGATAGATCTATTAGTGATAGGTAGGGTTGTGTGATTTATCCAGCTGATTTGGAATAGTTCTGGGTGAGATTTCATTGCAAGATTAGCTCTAGTGATAGCATGGGTAGATTTAACTTTCATAGAACTACCTTCATCTATTACTTGCTTACACTTCTTCTCCATACATAGAAAATACATCACAAAAAATTCTTCCTTCTCCAATCTTTTTCTTCTCTAAAAGTAATCATGCACCTCATAACTAAAATTTGATTATCTACATTTGGTTCTACTTCTTCATCAAATATGGGTGTATCTTCATGTATCTCTTCAATATATTCTTCTTCTTCTAAATATTTCAATTCATCTATGAGCATGATTTTTGCCTTACATTGATTTTGCATATCTTCTTATGACATTTAAAATAAACAATCTCTTTCACATTTTAAAAAGAAATTTCATTGGAGTTTACTTTAGAGGGGTTGTTTGATGTAGAAGGATTAGGTCTAATGATAGGCTTTTGAGGTTGAGATGCAGGTGGTTGTTTACAAGATATTTGATACATCATTTTAAGTGTGGATGCAGCTTTCTTATGTGATTGTAAGAGAAAAGCATAATGAAAGACATCCTCTAAAGTTTGGGGATCATGAACCTCTACTTCATTCTTAATATCTCTTCTTAATTCAATCATAAATTTACTAGTTATTTGTCACTCTTGATTAGTTCATTGGATTCCAACTATTAAGTCCTCAAATATTTTTATATACTCCACTATTGACATGATTCATTTCTTAAGAGTAGTCATTTGTTCAAGAAGTCTTTTATCATGATTTATAAGATAATATTTCACCCTTAGGATTTCTTTTATTTCTACCTAAGTCATAAGATTTCTATCATATCTCTCTTATGTAGCTAAATATTATTCTAATAGATCTTTGCATGACTTATTTGTTTCATTTTAGCAAATGTTATTTGTTAGTAATCATCCATATGATACCAATTAAAGAAGTCATCCATTTGGGTTAACCGATCTATAAATTTATTTGGATCATGAACATAACATATGTTAGGGCTTCTATCTTAACTTATTTTATCAGTTCTTGTGATGTTTCATGGATCTTTAGATGGTCTTGTCTAACAGGGTTCCTTAGGTTTAGCATTCTCATTGGATACTCATTTCTATGAAGTAGAATATTTTTCCCTCCTAATGAATCTAAGTCATTTGGATGGGGTATAGTTGGTGGGGTTTGAAACCTAGTACTCAACTTGAATTTGTGTGGTGAGATTCATGAGTAGGTCTTCTACTCAAGTGAATTTCTATTCATTTCTAATGAAAATCTCATTTTTCTTCTAATTAAGTCCTCTAATTAGTCTAAACTAACAGATTTAGGTGGCATGATGTAAACACCAATGATGCAATATGACACTCCAAATGATGATTTTAAATATGCAAAAAGATGAACTAAACTTAACACACAAAATGAGATTCACAAATTTAAAAATTTCCGACCTTTAATAAATATGAAGGAACACATGGATACTATAGAATATTGAGCACACTTAGAATATAGATAAATATTAAATATTTAAGGAAATGATTTTAATTTTTATATAAGGTTAGTATCTAAGTGGGCTATTTAGCAAGCTCTCCCTTACTCAAGTTGTCACTTAAGTATGATGACATGTGGTGAAGTTAAGTAGGGGAAAGGCTAGGCTTTATAGTAGAAACAACTAGTTGATAGTAACACAAATATTCATAGAATTTCCTACCACATATATTTAACATGCATTTCTAAGTGAAATCACTAATTCTATAAAGGGGAATACATAAAATTCAAAGTACAGAACTAACCTTGCTTTGATTTTATTCAGAATATCTACAAACACATTCTCCATACCTCTAAACCTCAGGCTATGATACCAAAATTTGATGAGGATTATGCTATAATACCAAATTTTGATGAAAGGTTGATTGGAGAGAGTAGGATGTCACAGTAGTTGTGGAGAAAGGGATGCTTCCACTTACCAAAGTCCAAGAGAGATGAAGATCTTCCACCCACAGAAGTGGAAGAAGTCAAAAGTTTTACTCACCCAACTAAACAGTAGTGAGAGATCATCAAATCACCCAGATGGTTAGCCACCAAGCTCCAACCAAACTGTCTTCACTTAAAATGTGACACAAAAACCTAAAAGTTCTTAATTAGGTTGGAATAAGTGTTTAAATATGTACAATACTCCAATGGATGCATCTCTTGAGGAGAAAACTACCAAAAAATTAAAAAAGTCAGAACATCATTTTGCAGCATCGTGGCACCACAAAATAGTGCTGTTGTACTGTAGTCCAATGTCGCGGGCTATATCCCAGTGCCAAGGCATCAACTTCTCAATTTTCACACACTAAAATCTATAGAGTGTAACGCTGTGACTAAAATATTAATCCACATATAAAGTTTACTAAAAGTCTTTTTGAATTCATGTTTTAGCTTATGACTTAGAGACAGATCATTTTCTCTTTTGATGTGCTACATCAAGAAGTCTAAAGCAAGAGAAATGAGCTCATTGGCCAAGTATCACATGAATAAGAATGTTGGCTTTTGTGTTTGATGATGGGGTTAAGATCATCAGAGGTGTTGTTGGTAGTGTAATTAGGATATTACAATGATCAAATAAAGAATAAACCATAGAGTTATGAATGGGAGCTAGAGTGGAGACCATAGAGTTATGAATGGGAGTTAGAGTGGAGAACTAAATCGACAGATTGGGAATATCAGAAAAGAAACAAAAGTGAGTAACTGCTTGAATTCTTAATATGCATAGTTTAAGCTGATCATATAGAAGATAAAGGAGTTGCTTGCTTGGATAACACATGGGGTGGAAGAAAAGAGGGAACATAATATGAAAGAAGAGACATGGAAATTTGGTGGTGATTGAGAGAGAGGAGTGAGATCAAGATTTCTACATGATTTAGAGTAGAGGAGTAAGGGAGATTAGTGCTCAAACATAAAAAGTAGTGGGATGTTGGGCTTCACATGCAAGGGAGGATGAGATGAGGCATCAACTATAAGAGGCCATGACTTAGTTAAGTGTAATTCATGGTATAGGTTTTATGTCATTAAGAAAGGTTTTAGTAAGAGGTGTTGTTTCATGATAATGGAGATGGAGAGAAAGTGCTAAAATTTTTGGGGCATTTACAAAAATCATCACACAATTCTTATGTATTTACATATCTAACATCTAAGCTTCAATTTTAAATATATAACACCTCAATGCTCAATATCACATCAAAAATACCATCATTATCTATTTTTTAAAAGTGAAATGTATATTTTAAAGCATAAGAAAGTGTTAGATTAGTAAATATTAAAATTTAGGTGTTAGATATGCAAATACATAAAACTTATGTGTTATGTGTGTTTTTAGGACCTCAATTAAGAGATATAGGATATGAAGGAGTTCAATGTGCACATTTTGAGGCTTCACATGAGAGAAGACAGCAAGGGAGGACATTTACCAACAATTAAAGAGAGGTGTCTGAAATGACATGAGTAAAAGAGAATTGAGATATGAGGAAGACAAAGGAGATCATCTGCGTGAAAAATTAGAGCCCTTTGTTTGGCACTACGGAGAGAGTTTTAGCTTTAACATTTACTTTCCTTTTGTTATCATTTTTGTACCAAGTAGAGGAGGATGAGGAGCAGTACAAGAGATGGCATTGTATGAAATTGAAATTGAATTTTATTTAATTTTACCATAATGATTTTTTAATAATAATATATACAAAAAATCAAAAATTATAAGGATAATTAAGTTAATTACTATTTATTTTATAATATAGGTAATTACTTATAATATTCTTAATTTTAATTAATAATTATCAATTACATATATATGTATATATATAAATATATGAGGAGGATGAAGACACCGCCCCATCCCCACCAGGTATGCTCTCCTCATCTCTGTGGCACTATTCACTATAAACTGTTCCACAGGTCTACTCTCCATGGAAAGATCTTCCTGTGCTAGTGATCTTTCAATCAACATTCCCTCCATTGACCCAAATGGTCCTTCCATTCAGCTAATTTTTTCACAGTCATACCATGATAAATATGTAAAAGGTGGTGATAATGGCTTCATTAAAAAGACAAATTGCAAAAATAGCAAACCAGCCCTCTTCCTTACTGAATCTAAATCTATTCAACTGGTGGAACCTCTTAGATTTACTTTGGTTGGAAAGTTTACTTACAAACACCCAAACATGGACATAATTTGTAATCACTTTGATGAGCTAAGGTTTCTTGGTGGATGGAACATTGGGCTACTTGATGGAAGGCACATCATTATTAGACTCAGTATAGAGGAGGATTATGCAAGGCTCTTCACCAAAAAGCTTTACCACATCGATAATGTGCCTATGGAACTATTGAAATAGACCCCTACATGTTATTACAACATAGAACCACCCATAATACCTATTTGGATCAAGTTTCCAAGCCTAAAACTTTATCTATTCAACAAGCAAATTCTGTACTCTTTGGCTGCAAACTTTGGCAAACCCCCCCAAACTTGATTGCCCCCCTTTAATCTCTATATCTCAATAAACTTAATACTGCTTGGGTCTTATGGAAATGGATATAACAACACCACATGTTGAAGAAATATGGATTGGTACAATAACTAATGGATAGTGGCAACAGATAGTTATTTAACAAAAGCCACACTATTGTCTTAGATGCAAAATGTTTGGACATCTCCATGAGAACTATTTTATTGCTAATCCTAAACTAAGAGGAAGGAACACCAAAACTAGTCAAAAGGATGATGGAATTGCAAATGAGCTCTTAAATATCCCTTGTAGGAATGAGATGAATAACAACACAACACAGCCCGAACACATAAAGATCCAAAACAATCCTAGATATCAATTAAAGGGAAAATTTCAGAAAACACAAATGTATCACTCCAAAATCAAGAAACCATAGAGGTTGAAGTAGATATAACCACTACAAATCATTTAATAAAACATAATGGGAAAGAACCTATTACCCACACACCACCAAAATTTGAATAGGCAGTAGTTTTACAACTTGGTAATTGTTGACCTCATTTTTGGAAGAGGATAACATCATTTCCAAGACTAGTAATTATGGTACCTAATCCTCAAGACTAGTAATTATGATACCTAATCCTAGATTAGGAATCTCTTAATTATACACTTAGGATGCTTCACTTAGCAACCTAGTGCACCTTTCTAAAGTCAAACCTAACCTAATAGGATTGGATAGACCTAGACGAAATGTGTGTTTTATTTTGGATGCCTAGTGGACACCACACAAATCTTAGGGGGTACTTATTGAAGTGATCAGGTATGATATTGAAGTATGATATGAAATTTTAAAAATAGAAACATCACCCTACAATGGACCTAATCAACTAATAAGGACTCCTAAGGGAGATGGGTCTTCGTATATACCAGAGATCGTTCCCCTACTTTACATGGAAAAGTAAAGTAGGGTTTATTTTATGATGGGTTCTTTATTTCTAAATGGAAGCAAGCTTCCATAGTTAATTACATTTTAGAAAATTAGATTTCCTAAGAGTACTCTCAATTAAAGTAGTCAATCAATTATCTCCATAGATTTCAAGGCTATGCTATCAAAGAATTGGGTATTTTTACAAAATCAAGTGGGAATGTTCAATTGGGAAAGACTTATTTCTAGACTCCAGAGGAAGATAAGTAGGGAGCACTCAAAATACTAGGAAGCCTAGTGAGCAGTCCAATCTATCCTATGGTGAGGCTTTATATGTTTGAAAGAGAAAGTTTATTTTAATTTAAATTAGAATTTTATTAGAATGCTAGGGCTTACAATCCATCAACACAAGATTGTGAAAATTTCTAAAAGATAAGGATTTCTACTCGTAGCTTGAAGGAAACAAGCAACCATGGATCCTAAATCTAGGGAGCTTTAGTACAAGCTAGAAGCATGACTTAAATATAAGCGAAAAAAGGGCATAAGAGTTTACCTCCATAAGAGAGGATAAACTCGTCTAACTCTTATGGACTTACAACCACCTGGAGTGGCCACCAACTTATACCTCCTATGTTTCAAAACTATGCAGGCCAATCTTATGATATTGCAAGATAGCTAGACTATTATTTAATTGTAAAGAGATTATAGTCCTAAACTTACTCTCTAGAGACTAGATCATGACTAGGATGAAATCACGACCTAAGCTAAATGCAAAATTTATAAATTTTATATCATTTTGACACATTGATTTGGACAAAGGCTTAGATAAATTATGTCTAAATGCATGATGAAATTGAGTTATTGGCCAAATCAGAGAGAGGAGGTGTTCTACACCATGAGGGTGTTCTCTCACAGGTCAAGCATTCCCTAAAGTGTAAGACCCTCCATATTCAAGAGTGAAATATGATGATATGCATGATGTTTGACATTCAACATTCAACTATAGGGTTGTCAAATCTTTTAATTATCTTGATTATAGCCTAAGCCTTAAAGTGAGGTTGAAAGTTATTTTAAAATTTAGTTTTGAGTTGTTAATTAGAGTAGAAAAAGTAATTTTATCCTAAAAGCTTACCGCATTCATAGCACCAATCTTAATTCCTATCACAAAATTACATGTTTATGGAAAGATAAAATATAACTACCCCTCCAAAATAAATGTTAGCTAATTATACATATATCCCATGCAGTTATAATTCATAATTTGGACTTAGCACCCTGCACATGGGTAGCCAAGCCCACTTGTCCTAATCATGGATTATGCTTAAGGGCATAAGTAGCCTATAAGTAGAAGTATTTATATTTATTTTAGCAACCCCATTAGCATAATCTCCAGCAAAAAATAATATTAGGTTAACAATGGCCTAACATCTAGTCTGCGTACCATAATCCTAACATCAAGTCTAAAAAATTACATATCAAAATAAAAACACAATATCATTACAAACACCATCATAAACTAAAGCTAGAAGCGGTGATTTAGCATTCTAATGTGTGTGTTTGGGCATAGTGTGGTATGTTTTAGCTAAGCTTTAGGATTATGATTACCTAAGGTTTGAAATTATTTAAGTTACCATTGAGGGATTGTTTCATTTCAAGTTAATTAGAGATTATTTCATTTCAAGTTAAGCATGATCATCCCCGACTATCTGCCTCACTGTGGCATGACAGTCCTATAAATTGTCATCCAAAGATCAGTCATCCATCCAATCCTGTGTTACTAGAACATAGGCTAACTGGTGACTGACCATTGGACTGGGCTCTATAAAAGTGATGCACTAAATGCTCTAGATAGGTGGACTACTCTCCCTAACTAACTCAATCACCATGGAGGTCACCTCAGTATCCCCTCCCTTCTCCTCCTCTAGTTGCGGTGGTGGAGCGACCACGATACTCTTGGGCCACCATTCTTTCTTCATCACTGTTGGGATGGAAGGTTGAGTAGGGGAGCTCGGCATCACCTCAATGGGTGGAGTAGATGAAGTGGGGTATTTGGGCCATAACTGTATCACCAAAGGGTACGCTCTCTCTCAAGATGTGGACTTGTGGAACTTGGTGGAGACTTCAGATGGTGGAACATGAGCTGGTGAAGGTGCTCGATGAGTGGAGAGGTGTAATAGGGCTAATACCGGCTACCTTAGAGATCTCCTCTTGCGATTGCTAGAACTAGTGAGTACTATGTGATCAGATTGATCAGCTCTATCAGCTTGCCAATTAAAATGGTCAATCAAAGTAGAGGCCATCGACTGCCTAGAAAACCTTTTCCTGTACCTGTTGCCCACTTGGGCAACAACTTTGGACTCATTTGCCATTTCTATATGAATTTGATCCCTAACGCTCCTAGGGATCAGCCTCCTCAGATCATGTAAAGTACCAGACTTTGAGCATCTGTGGGCTCTCCCAACTCTCCTAAGTATGGATTGTAAACCAACATTGGGCCTCCTTCTCTCCCTAGCTGGTGTATCATACTCTGCAGATGGTGGGGGTAATGTAGCAATCTTTCTGTAGTCCTCCTCTCCTTCTAAGGCTGAGAGGGGGTGAAACCTACTACCACCAAGAAGGTGAGAGGTCTCACGAGGGTAACCCTCCTCAGCCACATGGGAGGCTTCCTTAACCTCCTTTGCCACACGCTTGTAATGTCTTTTAATTTTTTTTGTTCTTGTTACGACATTGAAATTTAGTCAGTTGAGTTGGTCGAGAACTAGAACCAACCTTAAATGTTGGGGAGACTATCTCAGAAGCTAAGATAGTCTTCCCCTTCATGGTAGGGGAAACTACATAGGTGATACTAACCCATGTTGAGACTGTGATAGGCATAACTAGCAGAATTGGAACAACTGGTAGGGGAACCTCTACTATCTTCCTCTTCAATGAGGAGAACTCAGAATCTGAGTGCAAATCAAATTGTAGGAGTGCTTCTTGTCAGCAACCTCATCCCTACTGATTATGGTGAGGGCGGGTCCTACTCAAGTGACCTTGAAATGTTCGAATCCAAGGCCCAACTTGATGAAGGGGATAGTGGTGAGTAGGCCCTAATCCAGGGCCAAATCCACACTAGAGGAGAAGGAGAAGATTAGCTTGCAGGATGACAAGGTGGAAGACTGATTGAAGGAAGGAAAGAGAAGAGATGGGGTTGGTATCTCTGTTGCACTGTTGAAAGAGACATAGAGCAAGACTTTTTCTTTGATTTTTGTTGACTTGACTTGAATTTTGATTTTGATTTGGAACCCTCATTTAACAAATTTGATTATGCTAAATGGGGTTCATTGGTATGTTGGAGAGATTTTGAAGACTTTGGAGAAGAGACTAGTGCTTTTGATTATTGTGGTTTGATTGATCTTGATTTTGAATGGGAACCCTCATTTAACAAATTTTATTATGCCAAATGGGGTTCATTTATCTGTTGGAGAAGTTTGGGATTTTGGAGAAGATTCTTCTTTGCTTTTTCTATGGACTTCATTTGAATTTTGTTGAGTGTTGGATGAACCTTGCTTCACTAAACTAGTGGTAAAAGGTTCTTGGATTTGGTTTGATTTATACTTTGGGTGATTTTCTTTTACCTACTAGGGGTTCAATAGGGGTTTTAAGACCTACTTAGAGTGAGGTCCTATAACATAAAGGATGTTGGGCAGCCTTACTTAAGGATGAAATAAACAAGGTGTCCAACTAAAAGAATGATAGTCTTAGGATTATATAAAATATAAGTACACGATCGATGCTTGGAATTAATTGACTACTAAAGATGGAGAGAGGAAATAATCCCCAGTAGAGTCACCAAAAAAATCTGTAGTGTTTTGTTTCAGATGCCGGGTGGACACCACGTAGATCTTAGGGACTTTTTGAAGTGATGGGGTATGACACTGAGGTATGATGTATCATCTCAAAAGATAGAAATATTACCCTACAATGGACCTATTCACATAATAAGGACTCCTAAGATAGCTAGGTCTCTGTATATACCAGAGATATTTTCCCTACTTTATATAGAAAAGTAAAATAGAGTTTATTTTATGATGAGTTTTTTAGTTCCTTATGGAAGCAACTTCCATAGTTAATTACATCCTAGGAAATTAGATTTTTTAAGAATACTTTCAATTAAAGTAGTCAACCAATTATCTTCAAAGATTTCAAGGCTAGACTATCAATGAATTAGGTATTTTTAAAAAATCAAGTGGGAATGTTCAATTGAGAAAATCTTATTTTTAAACTCCATTGGAAGATATGTAGGGAGCACTCATGATATTAGGAAGCCTAGTGAGCACTCCAATCTATCATATGGTGAGGCTTTATATGTTTAAAAGGGAAAGTTTATTTTAATTTAAATTATAATTTTATTATAATGCTAGGGCTTACAATCCATCAACACAAGATTGTGAAAATGCCTAAGAGGTGAGGATTTCTACTCATATCCCTAAGAAAATAAGTAGCCTCGGATCCTAAATCTAAGGAGCTTTGCATAAGCTAGAAGCACAACTTAAATCTAAGTGAAAGGGGAACATAAGAGTTTACCTCCATAATAGAGGATAAACTCATCTGACTCTTTCGGATTTACAATCGCCTAGAGTGGTCGACAGCTAACACCTCATATGTTTCAAAACCATGTAGGCTAGTCTTATGATATTATAAGATAGCTAGGCTATTATTTAATTGGAAATAGACAAGAGTCCTAAACTCACTTCCTAAGAGACTAGATCATGACTTGTATGAAATCATGACTTAAGCTAAATACAAAATTTACAAATTTTATATCATTTTGACACATTAATTTGGATAAAGGCTTAGGTCAATTTTGCCTAAATGCATAATGAAATTGAGTTATTGGCCAAATCAGAGAGATGAGGTGTTTTCTCATGGGGGTGATGTTACAGGTTAAGCGTTCTTTAAAGTGCAAGAATAGAGACCCTTCATATTCAAGAGTGAAATAAGATGATATGCATGATGTTATACATTCAACATTCAATTAAGGGATTGTTAAATATTTTAATTATCTTGATTATGGACTAAGCTTTAAAGTGAGATTGAAAGTTGTTTTAAAATTTATTTATGAGTTGTTAATTGGGGTAGAAAAATTAATTTGATCCTAAGAGCCTATTGCATCTAGGACACACATTCAAACATCAAGTTTAAAAAACTATGAAGAAGATGCAATTTCTTTTACATAATCTAAACATAACAATCAAACATGTATATAATCAGTAAAAGAATTAAAGGCCGATGCAGCCAGCTACTACTCTACACGTCAAAAAAGAGAAAATTTATGAACTCGAGCTCTACCCTTATACAACCCAGATTACAAAAGAATATTACAATTTAGAATTAAATTAGATGTTATGGTGGCCTTCATTTTTCATCTTCTTTCTTCTTTCTTCTTTCTTTATCCTTCTTTCTTTTCTTCATTCTTCTTATTTTTTTCTTGATTTGATTAGGCTCCAAGGCTTCACAGGGCCTCCTAGGATCCCATAGCACCAATCCACATTCTTATTGCAAAATTAGATGCTTATGGAAAGATAAAATCTAACTACACCTGCAAGACAGATGTTAGCTAATCATACATACATCCCAAGCAATTATATTTCATAATTTAGACTTAGCACCCCGCACATGGGTAACCAAGGCCACCTGTCCTAATCATGGATTATGCTTAGGGGCGTAAGCATCCTGGAAGTAGAAGCATTTATATTTATTTTAGAGGCCCCATTAGCATAATGCCCTAAAAAAATAGCATTAGGCTAACAATGGCCTAACATCTAGTCTACATACCACAATCCTAACATCTAGTCTAAAATATTACATCAAAAAAATAAAAACACAATATCATTACAAACACCATCCTAACCTAAAGTTAGAAGTGGTGACTTAGCATTCTAATGTGTGTGTTTAGGCTTAGTTTGGTATGCCTTAACTAAGCTTTAGAATTATGATTGCCTAAGGTTTGAAATTGTTTAAGTTAAGAATGGGGGATTGTTTCATTTCAAGTTACTTAGAGAATTGGTGGATTTTAATTTGTATTTTTACTTTGTTTCATTTGATATTTACCTTGCATCTAAGCATTTTAAAGAGAAGAAAGAAGCTTTACCTCTTTCATCGCTACCTTAAGTTATTTTCTAAAGCATAATGTTATGACTTGGTTTCTTTTAATGACTGATTTATTGAATGTTTTATATTAATCCTTTGGGTTAATCTTAAAGAATCCTAGCCAACATGAAAGGCATCTTAAGATTAATGTGGTTGAATTGGCATCACATAGAGTATGTTGCACCATTCCTTTTCATCATTAATAACATGCATATGATTTTTAACTTAGAATACTTATACATGCAATATATTTTGGCACACTTAAATGATTATGAATGCACATATTTTGGTAGAAAAGAGATATTTTTATTTCTTAGCTAAATACACATACACATATATTAAAGTTTTAAGCAAGTATGTGCCGTTGTTTCAACTAGGGAAGTGAGATAATCTAAGACCTCCTTGGGGCTACTTAAATCCTCGTATTGTTAGGATGTCCAAATTATATACTTGCTATCTTAAATTCATATGAATGTACACACAACTATGAGAATGAAAATTATGCAAAATCTTATGCTTTAATGGATCATTTACACATGTAAAGTAAAGTTCTATACAAATTCTAATACAAGTACACATAGTAATGAAATTATAAGTATGTGCCTTTGTTAACCAAGAAAGTGAGATATGTTAAGACCTCCATGGGGCTACTTAAAGCCTCATATTCTTAGGATGTACGAACAATATACTTATTATAATTTAAACATATGTAAACCCATACATGAATCATGATGATAGAATAAAACTTTTACATGTCTAGGCTATAAGCACATGTAAATCTTGCATAATATTCATAGCTAATGTCAATTTAACTTTTTATTTGTAATTTTAAAAATAGTTTTGGAATTTATTAGTGATAATAAATGTACATATAATAGGATTAATTCAACACATGTAACTTTATATACATATGCATATTCATTAGATTAATTGATTTGAAAAACATGAATGGATGATATCAATGACAAAAAAATTTATAATATTTGAAAAGGAATAATTGAACAATCCTACATAATTCATTCAACTACATTAATTCCTAAGGATAATCAAGATGAATAAAATTATTTAAGAAAAACCAAAGCTTCTTTTGAAGTTTAATTTTGGATTTGAATAATTAAACTCAAAGAGGAGAAATAATATTTGCTATTTTTTTATCCCATCCCATGTTGGTAATTTAATATGTTTAAGGAGAAATAATTAAGTGGATTTTATGAATTAATTAATTTTGAATCCTTAGGCAGTTCATTTAATTGCCCATTCCTATGCTTCTTTGATTTAATCAATCATTTAATTATGAGCTTCCAATGATATGAAAATAAAACTTAACTTGAAATGCACTTAGAGACCTAATGCAATAAAGCTCATAATTAAGTAGGAATTAAATCAAATAATCTAATTAAGTACTTATATGATTTTCTCACACCCATGGGTTAATCATAATTTCCTTAATGATCTTTATGTTATTAAACACATAAAGAGAAACTCACAAATTCAAATTAAATTATCTGAAGTAATTATCATTTTAATTTGATTTAATTTGGCCATTAATTACTTAATTAATTCCTTAATTAAATTATGAATTAATTACCCTCCTTAATGAAATGAATTTAGGGAAACAATTTTGAAGGAGGTCCTAATCATTTCATTTCATCATTCCACTATTAGTCAGTGATTAGTCAAGTTTGATTAGTTAATTTTTTCTATTTAGAATTTTAAATAATTATTAAATCACTTAATGAGGGTGATTAGGGTTTGGATTTCAAATTCTCCTAATTACCTAGCAAATAAATCCCAAGAAATTATGGGAGGCAGAGGACATCCCATTAGATCATAAGATCAATTGGCTAAATAATTTGGGCTTAATTAAGCTAATTAAAGAATAATTCAAACCCTAATTAAGCTTTATTCACTATTCAAACCATAGAGAAATTATTTTTATTAAAATCTCCTCATTTTACCCTTTCCAAAATGGGTTTACTCATATTTTTAGGTTTTTTTTTACAATTAGTTATGAATTTTTGAAGTTTAGAGTAATTAAATGTATTTAAAGGCCTAATCAATCCCTAATCTCGTCGGTGCCACGTGGAAGCTGATGTGGCAGTGCTTTCCACATGGCATCGTAAGATTGGCCACTTAATCCGTTTGACAGTGCGTACTAAGTCAGTGGTAGTGGATGCACTTTCCTTCTCATCATTCGATCTCGAATCAGATGGTGGGGATTAATCTCACGATTCCAAATAAATTAAATCAGATAAAATGAATGGATTAATCATGGTCGTCCATTCTAATCATGTGGAACAGACGGCAGATGATCGTTCATCCCCAGAGTACCAGAAGATAGACACCATCCACCCTCCTCTGCTAGATCCTAGCTCACTGAAACTTATGTAGCGTTAAGATCGACTCTAAATTATTTAGGGAAGAGATCTAAGGAGATACTATAGTGGAAATCACACAAAAATAAAAAACACTTCATAAAAGACCAACACTTATTGGATTTTCTATGGTTTGTCAGATTTTACCTCGCCAAAGCTCAAGACTAACAGTCCAATGATTGAGGTAACTTCATCTTGAAGAGATGAAGCCCTACTGAGAAATTCATGACTTGCCTCCCCGTTGGTGGCTTTGTGGACCGAACGCCACTGCAAATGTCACCGGAGTTGGTCTATGAGTGGTCTCTAGTGCTCAAATTGATTCATTTTTGATAGTCAAAGCTCGAGGAAGGTGTGAGTGAAATTAATTTGGATTTGATAGAATTTATGTGGAGTTGGATGGAGAAGGGACTCTATTTTGCTTGGGTTCGGTCTCATTAGTGATGGGAAGCTCAATGAAGGTTGGGAAGGCTCTGAGGATGGTTATCTTGACTCACTAAAGCTCTCTGTGTGTATCCGTCTCTATTCAAAATAGAATGAGGAGGAATATACCCTCCTCCCCAAGGGATCGAATGGCTTAGATTACCTCAGCTTTTAGCAGTCGTCTGGCCAACACAGGCGGCTGAAGATGGCAGTGAGGATCTAAAGTGGTGCGCCTTGAGTGGATAATGGAAGGGAGTGGACTAACAAGGGCTGAGGTGGAGTGTACCACCTCCTCCAATTATTCTAATGGGGTGGCTTGGGTTAGCTCACCTCCACTTGGCTCATGAATAACCCAATCAGCTTAAGGTCAGGTGAGCCAGTGGTCCTCATGTCCAATTTGAGCTTAAGGTGGCTGCCAAGGGTTGGAGAGTGGGTTTGAACATCCAAATGGAGATTTTGTCCCATTTGAAGGGATTTACCCAATGGGTTTTGGCTTAATTTAGGTCTAAGGTGGATTGCATTTGATTTGAGCTGACCCATGGTGACCCAAGGATGGGTCATGCCAAGTTTGGTTAGGTTTGGCTCAATTTGAACCAGGTAGGTCAAATTGGGTTCAATTGGGTTAGGTTGATCAATTGGTTAAATTAGGTCAAACCAAGGGTTCAAATGTATTCAAATGATGATTTGGGATGATTAGGCTCAATTGGTTTGATTTGATTTGAAGTGGATTTGAATTTGGTTAATATGGATTCATATGGGTCAAGTGGGCTAAGTTGACCAATTTGGTCAAATTGACCAAATTGACTTGGTTTAAGGGTTGGTTTATTTGAATTGATGATTTGGAGATGAGTGTAAGTCTTTATTTCAATTAATTTGAATTTAGAAATATTTATCTCAATTTGACTCTTTAGGTCAATTTGGACTTAATGAGTCAATTGGGTTGAATTGGTCAAATTGGGTTAAATCAAGGGCTAGATCATGTTCAATAATCAATTTATGATTGTTTGAAAGCATTGGTTTGAATCAATTTGAATTGGATTGAGGTTTGGCCCAATTTGCCCTTTTAGGTCAAATTAGGTCAACTTGGGTTAAAGGTCCAAATTAGCTTGGTTTGACCCAATTGATTGCAATTGGACAATCAAGGGTGAGCAACAATCATTGTAGAAGGTATTTAATAGGTTGGTTCAATCCAATTTAGGTTGGATTGGTGTTTGGATCAAATGGGTCTTTTAGGTCACTTTGGGTCAAGTGAACCATATGGGTCAATTTGAGTTAGATTGGATTGAATTGAGTTTGATAATTGATTTAGGATTGATTGATGGCTTTGATTGTAATTGATTTGGATTTAATTGGATTTTGGCTCATATGGACCCCTTGGGTCAAATGGGCTAGCTTAGGTTGATTGAATTGATTTGATTGGTTTAATTTGATTATAGATCTTGGAAGGGTTTGAAATGAAGGTTTGAATGGTTGAAGTGCTTTTATGAAGTTCAATTGGACTTGGTTTAATTGCAGAAGCTTTAGGTTGAGTCCATAGGATAGGATCATGGGATTAAGATGGGTTTGAGTTCAAATGATTTTGGCTTAGAGCTTGGATATGAGATGGGATTTAGCTGGGGTTGATTGCATTGGTTTGAGGTTGGATTTGCATGAGTGGATAGGCACATGTTTTTTGTTAGGCCATAGGATAGGTAGGTTCCCTTAGTCCTAAGGTATAGCCTAAACTTATTGTACACCTTCCTAAGTCTCTAGGCTTGGGTTTAGTGTTCACCTAATCACTAGAAATGTCCCATGACTAAGGAGATTCTAGTGTCTAGAAGACTCCTAAGTCTAAGAGAGGATGAGCCAATCCTCACTCCAAAAATGAGGTCAACACTAAATTCAAATCCAAATCCAAAATAATTGAAATCTAAATATAAGAAAGCTTAAATCAAGGTGAATAGGATAGTTAACCTAATTATCCTATTTAACCCTAAAGTCACTTAAACTTAAGGAAATTAAAACTAAATAAAAAACCCAAATCAAAATTAAATGAAACCATGAAATCAAATGACAAGCATGAAATCAAATCCAAATCAAAGTCAAATTTGGTCAACCCATTTTGACATAAGTTTGACTTTATGTGGATCCCAGCAAGTCAAAGGTTAACCCGCCAAAATTTGACCAAATGAAATCATTTCAAATGATCCAATTGATAAAACAAACATGTTTAAATATGCATTTAAAGAAATATAATTCCATTAAGGACTTAATTAGGATAAGTATATCATTTGATGTAATTGGGCTTTAATGAGACTTTTTTTAATTCAAATCAATGAAAAGTGATTGTTGAAAATCATTTAAAAATAATTATTAAACACAAATCAACCAATTATTAGCTTAAAATCAGTTAATATGATCATTTAACCTAATTAACCTAATCTTAATCCATTAAGATCAAGTTAGGCCAAAATGACTTTTAAACTCTAAGTAAGTGTAATTAATTGAGCCAATGCATCCCTATGGTGTTTTTAATTTGGAGTCATAGAGACATCACGTAGATCTTAGGGGCTACTTATTAAACGGATTGAGTGTGAAATTAAGGTATGATGTACTATCTTGAAAGATAGAAAATTCACTCTACAATGAACTCAATCACCTAATAAGGACTCCTAAGGTAGATGGGTATACCAGAGATCTTTCCCCTACTTTACATGAAAAAGTAAAGTAGGGTTTATTTTATGCTATGTTCTTTAGTTCCCTATAGAAGCAAGCTTCCATAGTTAATTACATCCTATAAAATGGAAATTTTTTAAGAATGCTATATATTAAAGTAGTCAATTAATATCTCCCAAGATTTCAAAGCTAGACTATCGAAGGATTAGTTATTGTTAGAAATCAAATGGGAAGAGTTCAAATAGGAAGACTTATTTATGGAATCCATAAAAAGATAAGTAGGAAGCATCCAAGATACTAGGAAGCATAGTGAATGTTCCAATCTACCTTATGATGAGGCTTTATATTTTCAGAAGAGAGAGTTATTTTTATTTGAGCTAAAATTATATTAGAAAGCTAGGACTTATAACTCAACAACATAAGATTATAGAGATACCTAAAGAGTGAGGAGTTATACCTATAGAAAAAGAGAAACAAACTGACTTAGAACCTAAGTTTAAAAATGCTTTTGCATAAGATAGAACCATGACCTAAGTCTAATCGGACAGAATGTGATATAGTGGTTCACCTCCACAAAGAGAGGATGAATACATCCCGACTATTCTGGACTTATAACTGCCTAGAGTGGCCGGCAACTAATACCTACTATACTTTAAAACTATGTAGGCCAATCATATGTAAATGTAAGATGGCTAGGCTATTATTAATTAGGAAGGAATCTAGAGTTTTAAATTCACTCCCTAAGAGACTAGATCATGATGGGTGTTAAAATTATGACCTAAACTGATGCAATAAAATTTACATATTTTATTTGATTTTGATTTGACATTTTGGACTATGCTTGAGAAAGTTTATGCCTATATGCATGATGAAATTTAGTTATTGACTAATTAGCTAGAAGAGGTATTCTCCACTACGAGGGACCGCTCTTAAAGGTCAAGCTTGTCCCTTATCATGCAAGAGTGGAGATTATCTATATTTAAGAATAAAATAATAACATGCATGTTGTTACAACATACGTCCATTCAGCTAAGGGGTTTCTAAATCTTTTATTATCTTGTTTATATACATAAGCTTTAGAGTGAGGTTGTGAGTTGCATTAGAATTTAGTTATGAGTTATGTAGTGAAAATAGAAAATTTATTTTATCCTAAAGAGCCTACCACATCCAAGCCACACATCATACATACACACTTTAAGAAACCTATGAAATGCATTTTATTTATTTTGCATAATCTAAACATAACAATCAAACATTTAGCTTTCATAAAATAATAAAAAGGCTAGTGTGGCTGGGTAGTGTCGTACACCCCCGAAAAGAAAAAAGAGTTTGGTAGCCAAGCTGTACACTTATACAACCTAGATTATAATTAAATCTTACAATTAAAATAAATTCTATGGGGGTCTTCAATTCTTATTCTTCTTTCCTTCTTTGGATTAGCTTGCTCCAGGTTTCATAGGGCCTCCTATGTCTTTGCATTCTAGGCACTGCTCATCCTAAACCCCATAATACTAATCCTAATCTTATTATAAAAATTACATCTTTATAAAAAAATAAAATTTAACTACTAGCTAAGAAACATACAAACTAAGAAATTATATTTCACATATTTAGACTTAGCATCCTGCACTTGCATAATCAAGCCCACTTACCCAAATTGGATTATACTTAGAGACATGAGAAGTACCTACAAACAAAAGCATTTTATATTCATTTATTATTACAATGGTCCCTTAAGCACAATCCCCTGCATAAAGCATCGTTAGGGTAATAATGACCTAACATCCAGTCTATGCACAAATAATCCTAACATTTAGGCTAAAATATTATATCACAAAATAAAATATATCACCATAACTTACATCAGCTTAACCTAATACTAAGATCAGTGACTTAATATTTTAATATATGTGCTAAGGCTTAGTGTGGTATGTCTTGATTGGGCTTTAGAATTAGAATTATCTAAAGTTTAGGATTATTTAAATTACCCATTAAGGGCGATTTCACTTTAAGTCTTTTAGTAGCTTGATTGAGTTTTAACTTATGCATTTTTATTTTGTTCACTTCTTACTTTAGATCTAGTCATTATGAAGAGATGCAAGAGACTTAACTCTTTCATCCCTAGCCTAAGTTGATTTCCAAAGATAGATCAATATTGCTTTAACTAAACCATTTATGAAATTTTATGTTAGCCTAAGTTTAGATTAGCTTAATGGATCTTATTCAAACATTGAAGGCATTATAAGATTAATGAAATTAAATCACCATTACATGAATAATACTCTACTACTTCCTTTCACTATCAATAACATCCACATTCTTTATTTTTTAGTTTTTTTAATATTTGATTTAGTATATATATACATGCAATGTACCTATATTTTTATACACTTAATGAATGTTGATGCATGAATTTGATAAAAAAAAAAGAGATTTCATCTCATATTTAAGCATAAGAAATCATGTATAAGGAATTTAAGAAAGTACGTTCTATTGTTGAACCAGGGAAGTGAGATTATCTAAGACCTCCTTGGGGCTACTTAAAGCCTCATGTTCTTGGGATGTCCAGATTATATACTTGCCAATTCAAACAAATATAAGCATATACATAAAAATAGAAATAAAATCATGAAAAGGTTGTGTTTAAGTATTTTTTTTACTTATGTAAAGCTTACTGAAAAAAAAGGGTTTCACTTTATATTCTAATATATACATACACATAAATGAAGTTAATAAAGTACATGCTATTGTTAAACTAGGGAACTGAGATTATCTAAGACCTCCTTGGGGCTACTTAAAGCCTCATATCCTCAAGATGTCCTGACTATATACTTGCCAATTCAAATACATGAATACGTAAGTATAAACATAGGAATAAAACCATCAATTACCATCTTTTGATTACAAGAAAATGAATATTTAATTTTTCACATAATTAGTTATTTATAATAAGCATTAATTTAAGCTTTAGATTATTTAATTCATAATTAACATATAGTTTCAAAATTGTTTGATATTTACTAATGATAATAGCCACACCACATAATAATATTTGTCCAACTCATATAATTTAAATGCAATCATATTCTTTTAACTTTAAAACATTAAAACATGAAGCACATGATATGCACTTTTATGATAATTAAAAGGAAGAAATTGGATATCACCACATAACATACTTGATTTCATTAGAACTTAAGAATAATCAAGTTAGATAAGCGTTCCTTAAATCTAATCAAAGTTTCTTTAATGTTTAATATTAATATTCACGTTGTTGAAACCTAAGTAGGAGAAACAATACTTAGAATTCACCCCATCCCTTGTTAGTTATTTAATATGTTAAATGAAGGAAGATAAATATATTTTATGGATTAATTTAGTTAAATCTATTAATTATATCAATTTGATCACCCTTCCCAAGCTTCTTTAATTTAATTAATCACCTAAACACGAACCTTCAATGATATGCTTTGGAAAAAATAAAATTTGCAATGCACCTAAAGAGATCTAATGCAATTAGGCTCATGCTTAAGAATTAATTAAGTTAAAGGAAGAAAAGATTTAAGATAAATACTCTTATGATTTTCACACACGAGTGGGAAAATCATAATTTCTTTAACAACTTTTTGTTATTAAACACATAAAGGGATTAAAGGATTGCACTTGAGTTACTTGAATTGATTTCATTTACATTTCATTATTAATTTTTCTTAATTTACCCTTAATTATTAAACATATTAACTAACCTTTAAGAGAATACATTTGGAAATAATTAAGAGATGGGTCCTAATTAATTCTCATGTTATCCCCACTATTTACATCAATTACTCAATTTTATTTTTCATTAATTTTAAAAATTATTAAATCATTTAAAGAGGATAATTAGAATTGAAAATTTGTAATTTCCCAAACCACATGAAAAATAATTCTAAGAAAAATATGGGAGGTAGAGGACATCTCATAGAATCAACATGCCAAATTTAGAATTAATTAGCCAAGTAATTTGACCTTAATTAAAGTAATTAGCATAAGTTTTAAACCTTAATTAAGCACTAATCTTTAAATATTAATTAAGGATTTTATTTTATTAAATTTTCCTTTATCTAAGATTTCCAAAATGGGTTTATTTGTAATTTTTGAATTTTTCTATAATTAGTTATAATTTTTTGAAGTTCTGGATATTTAATTATATTTTAAAACACAATTAAATCATTTTAAACCATCAGTGCCACATGGACGTGGGTGTGACAATGCTTTCCAGGCGGCGATGTGGTATTGGTTATTTAAAATGTCAAACGCATCTACTAACTCAACGACGGCGGACACTATTTCATTTTGGCCATCAAATCATGAATCAGATGGTTAAGATTAATTCCATGATTATGAAGGGATTAAATTAAAATTTCTATTTTTATTAATCATAGTCTTTCATTCTAATCATGTAGAATGGATGACAAGTTATTCGTCATCTCGTGAGTACCAGAAGATAGACACTGTCTGCCTTCTATCGCTCAATCTGAGCTCATTGGAGCTCATTTGATGGCAGAATTGAATCAAAAATGATCAGGGAAGAGATTTTAGGAGATGATACAGTGGAAATCACATAAAACCATAATTAGTTTCAAAAAAGACTAACACTTAATGCCTAAATTAACATTTATCAAATTTTTACCTCCCTAGAGCTAAAGATCGGCGGTTTGTCGATAAAGGTAACTTCTTCTTGAGGAGACAAAGCCCTGTTGAGAAGATCTCAAGATGCCTACCTATCGATCGGGCTGTGGACTAAGCACCACCGCAGATTTCATTGGAGTTGGTCTGGGGATGTTTTTCAATGGTCGAATTGATTGGGAATCGATTTATTCTCATTCATCAATGCTTAAGGAATGTGTGAGAAGAGTTCATTTGAATTTCATGGACTTTTGATGAGGTTGGATAAACAGGGCTCTTAGATTTGGGTGGAGGTTGGTCTCGCCAGTGGTAAGGTGCATGGGGAGCTCAAAAATGCTTGGGACTATTCAAAATCTTTTAGAGAAGGTCTATGGTAAGTTTGAATGGATGGGGAGGAGTATACTCTCCTCCTTAATTGAACCAAGGGTTGAGATTGGCTCAGCCTTTGGTAGCCGTCCGAGCGGAGTGGGTGGCTGGAGGTGGTAGGGGACTGCTAAAGTAGATGTGTGTGAGAGGCTGAGGGAGTGTAGTGGGATGCCATGGAGCATACACTTCTCCTTTGGTGGCTTAATGATAATCGATGAGTGAACTCACCCTCTCTTGGCCAAAGGCTAAACCCAATAGCCTTGGGTTAGGTTGGGTCAGTGGTCCATTATCCCAAAAAAACCAAATATGGTTGAGAAAGAGTGGGGAGGTAGAGAACCCTACCAAATGGGGATTTTATCCCATTTGGAGGGCTTGGTTCAATGGGTTTGACCAAACCCGGGTTCACCATGGGTTGGGCCCACTTAGGTAGGCCCATGGTGACCCAAGGATGAGTCATGCCAAGTTTGGTTGGTTTTGGCTCAATTTGATTAGTGTAGATCAAATGGGTTCAATTAAGCTAAGTTGACCATTTTAACCAAATTAATTCAAAGTGAGAGTTTGGTTAAGTTTAATTGGTTATTTGGAATGAGTTAGTGCAATTGGTTTGATTCAATTTGGATTAGATTTAGATTTGGTTCATATGGTTCAATTTGGGTTAAATGGGTCATGTTGACCAATTTGATTAAATTATCCAAGTTGGCTTGAGTATGGGTTTATTCCATGTTTAATTGATCATTAGTGATTGATTGAAAGAGCTGATTCGAATTTATTTAGATTAGGGGGTGATTTGGTTCAATTTGACCTTTTAGGTCAAATTTGGCTAAGTAGGTCAATTGGGTTGGGTTGATCAAATTGGGTCCAATTGAAGGTTGGATCATGTCCAATATTCAATTGGTGATTGATAAGAAGCATTAATTTCAATCAATTTGGCTTAGGATTTGATTTGGCCCAATTTGGCCTGTTAGGCCAAATTGGGTCAACTTTGATTAAGAGGCCAAATTTTCTTGGTTAAGTTCAAATAGCTTCAATAGGTGGTTGAGTCATGTTCAATATCCAATTTGTGGTTGATGAGAGTCATTGATTACAATTAATTTGTCTTAAAATATGATTTGACCCAATTTGGCCCTTTAGGTCGCTTTGGGTCAACTTGGGTTAAGGGGCCAAATTAGCTTAGTTAAGTCTACTTGATTGTAGTGGAGTGTTTAATATTGACCTACAATGATCAATGAAGAGATTGGATAGCTTAGTTTGATCCAATGAGAGTTTGATTAAAGTTTGGTTTAATTGGGCCTTTTAGGTCACTTTGGATTAACTAGTTTGGTCAAGTTAATTTGGACCAATTGAGGCTATGGTTGGAATATGTTTAATGATGAATTTGAAGTTAATTGGTGGCTTTGAATGCAATTTATTTGGGTTCGATTGAGTTTTGGCTCATTTGAATCTTTTAGGTCAAATAAGCTAACTTTGGTTACTTAAGTTTAATTGATTTAATTAGCTTGATTGCAAGTTTTGGAATAGTTTGAAATGATCCATTGGATAGTTAGAATGATTGAGAGAATTAAATTGAATTTGGTTTGAATGAAGTTATAGAATAAAAGTCAATTAACTTGGGTTAAGACTCAAGTTAATTTAGCATGAAACTTGGATTATAAACCAAATTCAATGAAGATCAATTGAATTCAAATGAGTTTAGGTTGGTTTGGTTTCAATCATATGAGTTTGGAGCTAAATTTTTCCTTCTTGGGCCCAAAAGCATTGGGTTGAACCAACAAACCTTCCTTAGCTGACTTCAATTAAGGTGGACCAAATTGAGCTTAAGTTAAGTTTATATTTTTGGCTTGGGGTTTAGGTTTAAATGAATTGATGGGTATGAGTGTCAGTTTAGGCCTTAGGGTGGGTGAAGCCCACTTATCCTAAGGTAAGATCTAGGTCTAGGGTTATGACCTACAAGTATCAAGGCTTGGGTTTAGTGTTCTCTTAATCACTAGAAGTGTCCTAGCACTAAGAAAGCCCAAGTTTCTTGAAGAATCCTAGACTTAGGATGGGAGTGATCAATCTTCCCTCCAAAAGTGAGGTCAACAATCCCAAATGCTTGGATTAATATAATTGAAAGATAAATACATTATAATTGAGCCAAGCAAGTCATTTGACTCAATTCAATTCAACTTAATTCACTTAAGACATAATGGGTTAAATATGGAATAAGCAAATGATCAAATCCAAATTTCATAAAACCCATTGATTAAAAACATTATAAATGATTAAACTGGGGTAATTGAAGTATCAATCTAATGTTAATCCATCAAATGGAGCAAGCTAGATCAATCCATATTAAAATGTTTTTAAATAGCATAATTTCAAGATATTTGAATCAATGCTTTAATTAATCATCTTGGAATACATTCAAACCTTTTCTAAGTTGAGTTTAAGTTAATTGGGAGCCAAGATTAATCAAATTAATGAAATTAAAGTAAATCTAAGGATGGAATATGCCATGGCAAGAGAGGAATACATGAAGACAAATTTTCTTCCCCAATCAACTCCTCCTCTTTGCTCCTCCACCTCAGCACCCTTAGACATGTGTTAATCTGCTAACCATTCTTAGGAGCTAGCCTTTAAAGGTGACAATCACCTTGGTTGACCAAGGAAAGATGGAAGCTTTGTTAAAGCTTGTGGCCATACATGAAAAACCAAGAGAGAGCAACTCTCAAACCAAATTGAGCATCCCATCACCTTTCCTAAGCAAAACAAAGTTGAGCGCAACCTTTTCCCAACCCTCATGCCACGGACAAGCCAGATAACAGGCAAACCCGCTAGAAAAATTGTGAAGCTTGGTCTCCATGCTGATTCACATGGAGGAAATCTATTCCCTTTTTACCAGAGCCTTATTGCATCTCCACGAAGCTAATCAAGTCATCCCCGCCGCCTGAAATTGCAGCCAGTGAGGTACACACCAAACCCTACCTTCTTTATCACTGATTTTGGTCTTTTATAAAAGAAACTTAATCTCAAGAGAGACTAAGCCATATAGATGTGATATATGTGAGTCCCTAATGGATTTGGAATTGAAATTGGGTGATTTTATTGGTTGGATCACTGGAAGTCATTCCGAATTGATGGATGGCTCTCAACTTTTGCTATAATTGAACAAGATGAAATCTCTGCCATCCATTCCTTTTATTAAGATCAGATGGCCAAGATTTAGTTGGATAGATCGATTAAACACCCATATGAAATGACGGGTTAATCCGAGACATATGATCTTTAATAGGATGGCTCGGATCAAACCACATCCTACCACCGTTTTAACTCGGGATCCATGAGGATCTTATGTGGGCGAATCATGTGGTGCCACGTGTAAAGAGGTGAAACATTGCACTAACGCATCTAAAAAGTAAATTTAGGTTTGTCAAATTTAAAATTAATAGAAAATTAACAAAAACTTTAAAAAATCATAAAAAATTAAATACACAAAAAATGCAATTAAATGCTCCAATTTTTATTCGATAATTTTCGGTTAATTTGAGTTTGAATGAAAATAATCAAACTCAAATTAATCTCAAAGCACTATTTCAATTGATTTAAAAATTTTGGGGAAATTGAATTAGGCTAATATACACTTTAAAAAAAAATTTCATTATTTGTTTTAAAGTGAATCAAAATATATTGAATTTCAAACCTTAAACCCTCATTTTAATGAAATAAATTAATATAGAATTAAGAAAATCATAAAAAATTATAAATCATCATAATAGTAGAGGGTGCTTATTGAAGTGATTGGATACGATATTGAGGTATGGTGTACTATCTTGAAAGATAGAAAAATCACCATACAATGAACCTAATCACCTAATAAAGACTCCTAAGGCATGATGGATCTTCGTATATTCCAAAGATCTTTTTCCTACTTTACATGGAAGAGTAAAGCAGGGTTTATCTTAAGCCGGGTTCCAAAGTTCCCTAGGGAGGCAAGCCTCCATAGTTAATTACATCCTAAGAAATGAGATTTCGTAAGAATACTCTCGATTAAAGTAGTCAATTATTATCACCAAAAATTTCAAGGTTAAGACTATCAAAGGATTGGTTATTTTGGAAAATCAAGTGGGATTGTTCAATTAGAAGACTTATTTTAGAATCCAAAGGGAGATAAGTAGAAAGTGCTCATGATACTAGGAAGCCTAGTAAGCACTCTAACCTATCCTATGGTGAAGGTTTTATATTTTAGAAAATGAAAGGATTTATTTTGTTTGAGTTGAAATTTTATTAGATTGCTAGGGCTTATTATCCATCAACACAAGATTGTGAAAATGCCTAAGAGATGAGAATTTATGCTCATTGCTCGAAGAAAATAAGCAACCTTTGATCCGAAATCTAGGGAGCTATAGTATGAGCTAAAATATGACCTAAATCTAAGCAAAAAGGGGACATAAAGGTCTATTCCATAAGAGAAGATAGACCCGTCCGACTCTTCTGGACTACAACTGTCTGGAGTGGCCGCCAGCTAACACCTCCTATGATTCAAAATCATGTAGGTTGGTCTTATGTTAATGTAAGATGGTTAGACTTGTTATTTAATTGGAAAGAGAAGTCCTAAACCCACTTCCTAAGAGATTAGAGTATGAGTGGTATGAGCACATGACTTAGTCTAAAAAATATAAATCATTACAATTTTTATTTCATTTTGACACAGTATTTTGGATAAAGGCTTCAGGATATTTATGCCTCAATGCTTGAAGAAAATTGGTTATTGGCCAAATCAAGAGAGAAAGAGGGTGAAGCTCCATCATGAGGGGTTGCTCTCATAGGTCTCCCTATAGTGTAGGAATGGAGGCCCTCATTTAGCAAGAGTGATTCAAGATGATATGCAAGATGTTAGACATACAACATACAACTAAGGGGTTGTTAAATCTTTTAATTATCTTAATTAGAGCCTAAGCTTTATGATGAGGTTGTGAATTATTTTAAAATTTGGTTATGAGTTATTTAATTAGATAGAAAAATTAATTTTTATCCTAAGAGCCTACCGCATCCAGGCCACACATAAAATCATAAAACATGAAGAAACTATGAAAATGATGCAATCTGCGCAACCTAAACATGACATCAATCAAACATGAATAGATTCTGTAAAAGAATAAAAGACCAGTGTGGCCAGGTACCATCATATACCCTAGAAAAAAGAAAAGATGGGTAGTCGAGCTCTACTCTTATACAACCCAAAATATAAAAGAATAATTATAATTGGAAATTGAATACATGCTATGGGGTATTCACTTCTTCATTTATTTAGGTCATCCTTCACTTCCTTTGATTTTATTTGCTCCAAAGTATCACAGGGCACCCAGACTAAGCCTTCTAGCCACTACTCATCTTAATCACCCACAACACTAGTCCTAATTCCTATTATAAAATTATATTTTTATAGAAAAGTAAATCTAACTACACCTACAAAACAGAGGTTAGCTAAACATACATATAATCCCATACAGTTATATTTCATAATTCAGACTTAGCACCCTGCTCATGGGTAACCAAGCCTACCTCCCAACTTGGATTATGCTTAGGGGTATAACCAACCTTAAAGAGAACATTTATATTTATTTTTATGCAACCCCATAAGCATAATCCCTTATAGAAAACATGATTAGGATAATAATAGCCTAACAACCAGTCTATGAAACATACACCCTAACATCCAGACTAAAATATTATATCACAAAATAAAATATACATCACACATACACCATCCTAAGTAGGACTAGAAGTGGTGGCTTAATTATAATGTGTGTGTTAAGGCTTTTTGTGATATGTCTTACTAAACATTAGAGTTGTGATTTTATAAATTTGGAATTATTTAATTTAACATGAAGGTTGATTTCATTTGAAGTTATTTAGGTGATTTTCCAATTTTGATTTATATTTTATTTTATTTCACTTGATTTACACTTAGCATCTAGGTGTTATAAAGAGAAGAAAGAGGCTTACCCTCTTTCACCCCTACCTTAAGCCACTTTTTAAAGTGCATTACTTTGATTTAGTTCTCTTTTGGTGAATGGCTTATTAAATATTTTATTAATCTTAAGTTTAGGTTAACTCTAAATAATATGATCCAATATGAAAGGCATCTTAAGATTAATGTAGTTGGATTACTACCACATAGCACATGTTAAACCATTCCTTCCCATCACTTATTAACATGCATATGATTTAATCCTTAAAATACTTATACATACAACATATGTTTTGGCACAATTAAATGATGGATGAACGCATACAATTGGAATTTATATTCTTGTTTTATTGAATTATTTATACATGTAAGTTAAAGCTCTATCTAAATTTTAATACCAAAATACATAGCAATGAAATCAAATAAGTACGTGCCCTTGTTAACCAGGGAAGTGAGATAATCAAATGACATTCTTGGGGCTATTGAAAGCCTCGTATTCTCAAGATTTCTAGACTATATACTTATCATCATTCAAACATATGTAAATTTATATATAAATCATAAGAAAGAGAACACTAACTTACATGCAATGTATTTTAAGGACTTAGATGATTATGGATGTATGAATTTTTGATAGAAAAGAAGATTATCATTCTTTACTTAAACACACATATACATGTATAAAAGATGTGAGCAAGTACATGCCATTGTTAACTAGGGAAGTGAGGTAATCAAATGACCTCCTTGGGGCTACTTAAACCCTCATATTCCCAGCATGTCCAAACCATATACTTTCTATCTTAAATACATGCGCATGTATACAAAATTAGGAGAATGAAAATCATACAAAGATTGTATTTTGTTTAATTAAATTATTTATGCATATAAGTTAAAGTTCTATCCAAATTCTAATACAAAAATACATAAGAATGAAACTAAATGAGTACATGCCTTTGTTAACTAGCAAAGTGAGGTAATCAAATGACCTCCTTGGGGCTACTTAAAGCCTCATATTCCCAAGATGTCCTGATTATATACCCATTACCATTCAAACTTATGTAAATCTATACATGAATGGAAGAAAGAGAGCTTCACTTCACATACTTAAGCTACAAGCACATGCCACTCCTATATATATATCCATAATTATTATCATTCCAAACATTATTATTAATTTAGAAACTTTGAAAAAATAAATTTAGAGTTAATAGTGATAATAGCCACACATATAATAAGTTAAGCCAACATATGCAAGCTTACATAAATAAATTCCATTTGATTCATTTAAATTTAAAAAAAAAAGTTGAATGCATGAAACCACATGACAGACAACGTTTAAAGCAATTGGGATGAAATAGCCAAACATAAACATGTGATTCATTCAACCACACTAATTCCTAAGGACAATCATATCAAACAAAATTACTTAAAGAAAATTAAAGCTTCTTATTAATTTGATTTTAGATTTGTATTAGACTTAAAGAGGAGAGACTATCATTTACTATTGTAATCCCATTCCCATGTTGGTAATCTTGATTTATTTAAGGAAGGATAATTAGATAAATTTTATGAATTAATTAAGTTAAATCATTAAACAAATCATTTGATTGCCTTTTCCTCTACTTCTTTAATTCAATTAGTCATTTAATTAGGAGCCATAAATGATATGAACATGTGAGAAAATAAAATTGCAATGCTCCTAAAGGACTTAATGCAATTTGTTCATAATTAAAGATTAACTAAGTTAAAGAATCTAATTAAGTACTTTTATGATTTTCTCACACTTATGGGTTAATCATAATTTCCTTAAAGGGTCTTTATGTTATTAAATACATAAAGGGGAACCCTTAATCTAATTATTAATTATTTGATGTGATCAACATTTCAATTTGATTTGATTTAGCCATTTAATTGATTAATTAAGCACTTAATTAATTCCCATATTGATTAATTTTCTCTAATGAGATGAATTTGAAAAGATGATTTGGAAAGAGGTCCTAATCGCTCTCCCTCAACATCTCACAATGTTAATCAGTGATTAATGAGCTTTAATCAATTGATTTTTGTTGTTGTTTAGAACATTAATTAAAAAGGGGTAATTAGGGTCTGATATATCAATTTCCCTAATTACCTAGGCAATAAATTCCAAGAAAATCATGGGAGGCAAAGGTCATCCCACTAGATCAACACACCAAGTTTTGAATTAATTTCCCAACTAATTAGGGCTTAATTAAACTAATTAATTGCACATTCAAATCCTAATTAAGGCTTAATTATTATTCAAAACTAAATGGAAATTTTTTTATTAAATTCTTCTCTATTTTACCTTTCAAATGAGTATTTATTTGCATTTTTCTGATTTTTGTACAATTAGTTATGATTTTTCAAAGTTTTAGCCATTTAAATAGATTATTAACACTTAATTAAGCCCAACCCCATTGGAGCCACACATATTACTGACATGGATGCGCTTTCAATGTGGCACCGTGAGATTGGTTATTTAAATCATTCAACATGGTGCTGACATGGTGCTGACATGGTGGCGACGAATGCGCTTTCATCCCCACCATCTGACCTAAGATTAGGCGGTAGGGATTAATCCCATGGTTCCTTATCCATAAATTGAATTAAATCTAATCGAATAAATATGGCTGTCTGTTACAATCATGCAGAATGGATGATGGATGATCAATCATCGCCAAATGATGGATGACGGACACCGTCCACCTTCCCATGCTTGATCTGAGCTTATCAAAGCTTGTGAAATGTTGAAATCAACCTAAAACATTTAGGGGAGTGATCTAGAAGGATCTAATAGTGGGAATTGTATGACAATACACTTTTCTTCAAATTGACCTAAAATTTTTGCAAAAAGCTCAGTTTACCAAAATTTATCTTGCCGGAGCTTTAGACCTACAATTAACCGTTCAAGGTAACTTTGCCTTGAAGAGGCGAACCCTTGCTGAGAATATGGCACCTTCCCTCCTCGTCGGTGACTATGTGGATCAACCACTATCAGTATCTTCATTGGAGTTAGGCTAGGATGGGCTTTCGGTGCTCGAATCACTCAGGGCAAGGTTCATTGCACCTCGCCGGAGCTTAGTGAATGTGTGGAAAGAGTTAATTAGAGAGGGGTTGGGTTTTGAGGAAGTTGGATAGAGCTAGGCCTTGTCTTATCTTAGGTTGATGTATTTAAATGATGGGGAGGCTCGAGAAGCTCAGAGGAATCCTCAGGGAGGTTGTCTCTAAGTGCTCTAACTATGAGGATGTCCAAGTGCTTTAATTGGATCAAAATGAGGGGGGGTTATTCCCCCTCCTCCCTTGAATTGGATGGTCAAGATTGATTCTACCATTTGTAGCCATCCAGCCACCGTAGGAGGCTAGAGATGGCAAGAATAATCTTAGGTGGCTTGGTTTGAGTGGAAGAAGGTCTGAGGTGGCTGGCTTGAAGTGTCTCCATCTCTTTTGGGTAAGCCAATGAGGGGTGGTGGGTTAACTCACCTCCCCTAGGCCAAGGGCTGACATAACCCCTTTGGGTCACATTAGCCACCTAGCCAGGTGTTCATTTTGAGCTTTGGGTGGCTGCCAAGTGCAAAGGAGGGTTGTTGACCACCTAATTTTGGATTTTATCCTATATGCCCATTGGGTAATGGGACAATTCAGGTCCAAAGTGGGTTGGGTTTGATTTGGTTGACCTAAGGTGAGCCAAGGATGGGTCATGCCAACTTTCACAGGGTTTGTGCTTGGTTTGAATGTGTTTGGCTCAATTTGGCCCATGTAGGTCAAATAGGGCTAGGATGGGTCAAGTTGACTAATTGGTCAAATTGGATCAAACCAAGGGTTGAGTCAAACAAATGGGTATTTAGAATATTTTGGTTCAATTGGTTGAGTTCAATTTGACTCTGATTTGGATTTGACCCATTTGAGTTCATATGGGTCAAATGGGTTAAGGTGACCAATTTGCCCAAATTGGCCAAATTGGCTTGGGTTAGGAATTGCTTCATGTTCAATTGATCATTTCAAGATGATTGCAAGATTTGATTTCAATAAATTTTGATTTAAGAATGATTTATACCAAATTGACCCTTTAGGTCAATTTGGGCTAGTTAGGTCGATTGGGCTCAATCAGGGCTTTGATCATGTTCAATAATTAATTTAAAATGGGTTTGATTCATTGGTTGTAATCAATTTGGGTTAGGTTTTGATTTGGCCCAATTTGACCATTTAGGTCAATTTGGGTCAAGAGGGCCAATTTGGTTTGGTTTGGCTCAATTGATGGTCAATGATTGATTTTAGGTTGATATGAATAATTGATTTCAATTGATTTGGCTTTGGATGAGATTTGGTTTATTTAGCTCATGTAGGTTAAGTAGGTTGATTTGGTAAAATGACTAAATTGACTTGGTTTGACCCAATTGATTGCAATTGATCGATCAAGGATGATCAACAATCATCATAGGAGGTTTTGAGTGATTTGATTCAATCCAATTTGAGTTGGATTGAGGTTTGGTTCAAATGGGTCCTTTATTTCACTTTCAGTCAAGTGAGCCTAAAGGGTAAATTGGCTTGATTGGATTAAATTAATGGCAATTAGGTTATCCAAGATGATCAACAATCATCATGGGAGGTATTTGAGGGGTTGATCCAATCTAATTTGGGTTGGATTGGAGTTTGGTTCAATTTAGTTAAATTTGTTACTTTAGGTCAAGTTGACCAATTGGGCTAATTGAATTGGATTAGGATTGATTTGGGCTGAATTGAGTTTGATTGAGTTTGATCATTGATTTAGAATTGATTGGTGGCTTTGGTTGCAATTGATTTGGGTTTAATTGGATTTTGGCTCACTTAAATATTTTAGGTTAATGGGTTAGGCTAGGTTGATTAAATTGATTTTGGGTTTGGTTGATTTGATAGTAGATTTTGATAGAGTTCAGAATGATGATTGAAGGATTGAATTGATCATGAGAAAGTCAATTGAGCTTGGATTGGATTAAAGGAATTTTGGCTAATTTCATAGGGTTGAATCATGGATTTAGGTTTAGATTATTTAGATTTGGTTTTGGTTTTGGAGTTTGGATTTGAGTTGAGATTAAATTGATATTGGTTGTATTGATTTGAGGTTGGAATTTGGCAAAGGTGCTAGACATGGGTTTGGTTATGCTATAGGTTAGGTAGGTTTCTTTAGGTATTAAAGCATGGCCTAATCATATGGCTAATCCTTCTAAGTCTCTAGGTTTAGGTTAAGTGTTCACTTAGCCACTAGAAGTGTCTTATGACTAAGGAGCTCTTAGTGTCAAGAAGACTCCTAGACCTATGATGGGAAGATTGAATCCTCACTTTAAATGTGAGGTCAACAGTGTACTGATAATAACTAAAAGCTTAGGGTGCAAACCCTTATAAAAGCCGCCCAATTGGTTAGAAATCAGTTAGCAATCCCAAAGATCTTAATATTTTTAATATCCATAAGGATTGTTAATTCTAGCCCAGTTATAAGAGCCTCATATTCAGCTTCATTATTTGTACAATGCTTACACAAATGATAGGAATATCACATCATTCCTTTATCTGGGTTATGAAAATCAATAAAATCCCTACCTTCCCTAGGATAGAAAATTTGATTCTTTACTTTTATTTGATGATGCAGTGCCATCAAAGTACAACTCTCAAGTGGCATTAGGTTCACCTTCTAAAGTAATGATCTATTCATTTGGAAGATCATCATTTAAAGGAGACCCCTCAGGTAGAGGCTATGCTACTAAGAAGTTGGCTATAACTTGATCCATTACAGCACAAAGAGGAATAAATGTGGTCTCAATTGTAATAAAATCATTGGCCAATGTGCTAAACATCTAGACAACATTGGGCAGGTCATAAGATATTATAATGGATTCACTCTTGAAATTCGATTCACTTTGTGTAAAAGCATGTAATGCCTTTATTTATGAGCCACAAAAACTAAGGCTAAACAATATTTTTGAATATGAGGATAATTCATTTTCGCTGGGAGAGTCTGTGGCTTAGATAAAAAAGGGCATTTTTTCTTCTTTGTTGACTTGGGCTAGTAAATCCCCAAGTCATTCATCTAAAGAGGATTAATGGCTTTCCTAGAATTGAAGCAGCCAAAACAAGAGGGTTCATTAAATATTGTTTTAAACTTTTAAACATATTTTGACACATTTCAACCCAAATAAATTTAGAAATTTTCTATATTAATGTCACAAATGGTTGGAATCTTACTGATAAATTTGATATGAACCTCTTTAAGTATTCTAGCCTTCCCTGGAATGATCATAACTATGTAAGACTTTTAGGTGCCAACATTTCTATAATAGATTTTTTTTAAGATCAATTTCTATCCCATGGTGCCTCAGCATAAACACTAAGAACTTTCTTAAAGATACTCTAAAAGCACATTTTAAGGGTTTCATTTTTAGGTTGTAATGGTGCAACCGTTCAAAAATAATATATAAATCATACAAATGATTTTCCTTTTCTTACTTTTAATTACTATATCATCGATGTATCATTCAACTTGATCATAAATTAAGTCATCGAAGATTCTAGCCATGTCCTTTTGATAGGTAGCCCAGACATTTTTGAGATCAAATGACATGACTGTGTAATAGAATATCCTAATAGGAGTTCTGAATGTCATATGCCTTTCATCCTCTAGAGCCATCTTTATTTGGCTATACCCAGATGATCCATCCATGAATGAAATGATCTCATGTGATAAGGCTATACCCACCATAAGTTTTGATATCAGTAATGGGAACTCATTTTTGGGTCAAGCCTTATTTAAGTCTCAAAAATCAACACAAATGCATATTTGGCCATTCTTTTTTCCTCACAAGGACTTTCTATCCAATAAGCATACTGTTCTTCTTGTATAAGGCTAGCTTCATTAATTTCTTAACCTTAGTGATGACTTGTTGTTCAACTTCTAGATGCATGCATTAAGGAGATTACATCACTAGAATTACATCAAGTTTAATCTCTAGTTTATGAACTGCAGCATGGAGAGATAAACCTGACATCTCTTCATAATTGCATGTGAAGCAATCTTTATATTCAAAGAGTAGGTTGATCAATGCTTTCGAATCTTCTAGACCCAATAATGAATTAATGAATGTTAGTCTTTGGTCTTCCTCAGTTCCTAAGTTGATTTCCCTTAATTCGTCAATAGTAGATTTTATTTCTTTTTTGAATTCTAGAGGTGCACTCTGAACTAAGAAATCATTTGTATCATCTGATGTTTCAAGACATAATCCTTTCAAAAGATTAAGTAGGTTTCTAAAAAGCTGATGAGACTACATATGATTGCTTATCACTAAGCAATGTTCATTATCATCAAAAAGTCTAATGGTTCCATACCCAACACCAATTTTGGATTTTCAATTTTAATTTTTTGTATTCTATAAGCTTTCTATGGGTTAAGTTGTACCTTTAGGCCAAACATTATGAATTAAACTACACTTTATAGCATTTTATACACACTTGGGATACCAATCAAATGGAAATTCTATTATTTCATTTTAAGATAAGTATTTAAGCTTTACATCTACTTCTGAGCCTAAAGACTTGGGTATAAAATAGAATTTTGACACTCTTCCACCCTCTCCTATAAGATCAGGGTCTACTTTAACTTCTAACTATGAGATTTTATTTTGAGATATAGGAGTTAGAGTTAAAGTATTCATAAATTTTTTTAATCTTTCAAAAGTTGATAAATCAGGATCATCCTTTAATGCTTGCATTTGTTCATCGTCACCATTTGATTCTCATAAAATTTTAACTTTTATTTAGCCATCCTTTTGATTCATCAGAACTAGACTCCAAATAAATTTAGATTGTTGGAGGTTCCTTTTCTTTTTATTTTTCCTCCTTTTCTTTCTTTTTTTCATTTAATATGACTTTTTCTTTTCTTTTCTTTGATGCCTTAATTATACTAAATTTCATAGGATCAGATACTTGCTTTTTGGGCATATAATAGGAAGCATCTTCATAAAGTTCAATCTCATGAATAGAGAATGGTTGTATGTTGCCTTTTATGGTGTACTCTACTCCATCCTTAGTGTACTTAACACACTGGTGGAGAGAAGAAGGAACCATTCTATACACAGGTATCCAAGGTCTGCCTATGAGGGCATTAAAAGATATATCTAAGTCAATAATGTGAAATTTTGCTTCATTTTTTAATCCTTCTATTTTAAACAATAGAGTGGTTGAACCTAAAGCTTTCTCTCCCATTTAATTAAATCCACTCAGTAACATCTTATTAGAATTAAGCCTCCTTGTATCAATTCTTAGGAATGAAAGTGTTTTGAAGTTCAGAATATTCATTGAAGCACTCGGATCAATAATGACTCTTGACAATTTGATATTTTCCATTTTTACTGAAATGTAAAGAGCTCGGTTGTGATATGTGGTCCCCACAAGTATATCTTCATCAGAGAAGGTAATTCTAGGGATCTTGTTAGAGTAGCAAGCCTCATCTAAGGAAATAGCTGCTAGCTGAGTCAGGCTTATCTCTGGGTTGAGTAATGCTTGAACTAAAGATTCCCTCATTTCATTAGATAGAATATGGGAATCATAAATACTTAGTGTAGCAGGAAGTTCTCTAAGATGGGCTAAAATATTGTAGTTGACTTTAGGAATAGTCAACTTGACTATTAGATCTTGTTGCAAAGGTTCTAAATTCTAAACAACAATTTTCTTTCCTTTATCATTAGGAAGAGGAAGATGAGGTGAAAAAAACTTTCCCATAATAGATATTTATATCAATAATATATTTAGGGTTGTATTAACTTAGCCCTCATTAATGATATCATTTTCCAAAGATTGATCAGAATCTATCAGCTATATCTTTGTGCTAACATGATTGCCTTGTAAATCATCCATAAGGCTATTAGTATCTGACCCTAGTTCACAAAACACATCAACATGAAATTTTTCTTTTTCTTCTTTTTATTTTTCTTTATTTTCAATAACACATTCATCAAAATGCAAAACAAATATAAATATGCCTTTAGAGGCAGACTTTTTATTCATATCTTTAAAATGTTTACAAAAAGGTAAAGGAGTGTAAGGCCTAGTCTTTCCATCCTGATTGTATAAAAATCTATCATAAATAAAAGATATTCCTCCCTCACCAATCTGTCCAGTCATCTGAACACTTGAAGATGTTGAATGGGGTCAAGGTTGAACCAAATCTCCTCACTTTGGCAGACAATCTAGATGATCTTCTTCTAGGTCTTTGTCTTATCCTGCATTTAATTTTTAAATTTTTTAATCAAATATTTTTTAGAAGAATGGGATAAGGCTATATCCCATTCATTTGAAAGAGAAGAACTAGAGGAAGTAAAAGAGTCACATGTAATTATTTTAAAGGTACTCTTTAGGTATTATCACCAACCTCTTATTCTAGTTTCTTTCAAGCCATTCTTCGAAGCTGAAGCAATCTTCAATAGTTTGACCCAACATTTGATGATATGATTAGTAGTTTGGGTCATTCACCTTGCTGACATCTTTTGGCCTCTTTGGATTAGGTAATTTAAAATCTAGCTTTTTCTTTAAATTTTTGAAGATTTTTCTCACTGCCTCTCTCTTGAAAGAATAAGTCTGATTTATTCTCTCACTAAAAGGGCTAGTGGGAATCTTTTCAGGGGGCAGCGATAACTGCTACTGTGATGGCCTAAAAGATGAAGGCTGCTCTACCTGCACTTGTGTTGGGGGCTTTCCCTTATCTACTACAGAGACATTGCGAGCCTTCTTTTCAAGTACCTTCATAGGATTTGATGGTTCTAATGAAGAGTGCACTTTTAAGAATGACATCCTATGGGCTTCTTCTTGTAGGCTAAAAGCTTTATTTAACAACTTTTCAAATGTATTAATAATAAAGCCCTTTAATAGGAAGGACATTGGGCCATAAATATTTTTGAGGAGTATTTAAACATTGTGCTACTCTTGCTATTGTGGCTCACACTTTAAGCTGAGAATCCTCCATCTTAGAATGTAATCAACTAAGCATTCACCTAGCTTTTATTTTTCAACCACTAGGTCACTTATGGTAATGTGGTATTGTGTGCCAGTGAACCACTTTAAAAATATATTTTCTAGTTTAATGAAGGTGCACACTGAACCATTTGGTAACTCAGTGCACCAATTGAAAGCAACTCCGATCAAGCTACTAATAAATTGTCTGAATAATAGGGCATCACTCCCACTGGCATTGCAGCAACTCACACGAAAATGTGCTAAATGTTGTCTGGGATTGCCCATTCCATCCAAAATCTTAAAAGAAGATATAAACCTTTTAAGATACGGCATAGAATCATATTCTTCAGGTTAAAGTCTACCCTTCAAAATTAGAGTCCTATCACGGGATTGTACTAATGCTTCTTTTACTTGTTGCTCTACCAAAGATTTCAAGTCAATTTTGGGAGATATATCATCTACAAGTTTGTGTTCTTGATGATGATACTCTCCTAAACCAAGCTTGATCTTATTAGCAAGATAGGAATCCTCAAGTTGTTCAATAGAATGATGTTGAGAAGAAAAATGAATCATGCTCCAAAGTGACTACATTGTAGCAATCATTTCTTTCATTCTCTTTTCCATCCTTGCAATTTAATCATCCTTCTTATGTAACTGAATGATTAACTATTGTGTAGGATCAGATATAGAATTTTCTTGTGCTTCATCCTATTTTTTCTTTGATGACCTTATGTCTAGCATAAAAATATGTGTTATAGATAACTTCACGTCATCATCTAGTAGATCGTCTTGATCTGGATTAAAGTGTTTTTGTATTCTTTTTATTTTTTTAGTTTCTTCATCCTCTTTTATATTGGTTTCCATTTATTCTTTCATTACATGAAGCAAAATATGAATACTTTCAAGGATGGCATCAGACTCATCTCGAACATCCATGGGTTTTATCCTAGACGTTTCACCTTATGTAACCACCTAGATGTTTTCTACACAAGCAAGTATAGGCCAACACGTACTTTTCTATAATGGGCAAGTACAACCTCGACATAAATTAAGACAAGGAAAAAAGAAAGTTACAAATATCTAACTCTCAATTTTAAAATGTTTTTGCACTCACAACCTAAACTATACCTATATTAAGGAAAGTGAATATTAATGAAAAAGAGAGCTCACTTCAATTTTAAAATGAAATTGAAAAAAGAACTTCAATTAAGTATTTGAAGAAAATTTGATGAAGAAGGTTTTAAAATGAATATACTTTAAAATGAAATATTTCTATGAATGAACTTTAAAAGATTTTGAAATGATTTGATTTTATTGATATGCAAGCTTAAATTGGAATATGAACCAACATAAAAATGAAATATTAAATCACACAAATTTGGTTTGAAAACCTTTTCACAAAAGATGAGTTAAGTCTAAATGATAAATGAATTTACAATTAAGAAAGTTTTGATAATCACTTGAATAATAAATTGAAAGATACAACAAGAAAGCTATCACATAACATACATACATACATTATATCTTCAAGCACCATAAAAATTTAAGAACAAGTTATGATGCCCTTGGCCAAGAGAAAACATACCAAACCTTCACTTTTCCCATTAAATCTTCAAGAAAACTAAATGTCCAAAATAAAGAGAAGAATGATGAAGAAGGTTTGCACTTGATCACCAAATGTCGGGAAGAGTTTGCTTTAGCAAGGATCAGGTAAGGTGGAGAAGGTGAACAAGAGAGAAAGAGAGAATATTTGGTTTTTGGAACCTTTCTCAAGTTGAAACGAAGCTCTTAAATAGAAGAGGAAGGAGTCTAGGTTCAGCTCAATCATGAGGGAATGTGAGGGAAATGAAATAGGAAACAAATTAAATTTCAAAGCCAAGAAATAATGGATAGACCAAAGGATTTGCAATAGGCGCCTTTGCAAATTTGCAAGCTAATATGGAATGATTTCACTGTGATTCATGGCTGAAGAGAGAGGAGAGATCTTATAAGGAGTTTAGCCAATGAGTTATTCAAAAATTATGTCATGAAGGAGGGGTTATTGAATGGAATAAAACCATGGAAAATAATTAAATAAATTTAGCTAAGGGAGTTTCCATAAATAAAAAATCATCAAGTTAATGCATGAATCAATTAGGATCAAGGCTAATTATATTATATACTTAATGAATATTTAAATAATAAATTTATTTAAATTTGAATTAAAATGGTTTACTGTCAAATTATTTTGAAAAAGAGGGCTAATTTGAATTCAAATTTAAAGTAACTTGTAATAACTCAATTAAGCTTTAAATAATTAGAATAAATCATGCTTGAGATGTTCAAAATGGTATATAATATATTTGATTTAATTTGGCAAGAGTATCTCATGAATGAAGAAGTTTGAATTAAAAAATTATTCAAATTCGAATATTCAAATACTGGATTTTTAAAATATGAAAAATAAAAAAATATTATATGGAGATATTTTGAATGAAATTCACACATTTTATTACACAAAATACATTAAAAATTCAACTAAAATAATGTTAAGATGAAAATGATAATAGGAGAGATAAGAAAGAATAATAGGAGTGAGAATAAGAGAAAAAGTTTAATTTTAGGATAATTCAATTTTTATGCAATAAAAATATGAATACAAATTATGATTAGCATGGAAATGATTTAATGAAGGCTTACTTGGTGTGCTCTTTTCTTTCTTCTCAAGTTATCTTATGTCTTGTTTTGCAATGTTTAATTAGATTTCATACTTTCTTTCTATTATGGATCACTAATATATAAAGCGCTTTGAATTTATATGATCTTTTGGATGTTTGTGTTGCATTAAACATTGTTTGTGAATTAATATAAGAAAATTACTTATGCTTTTAATGAATATGGAGTTTTTCTTTTCTACATGCTTCATTTATTTGTGATATAGGCTATTGCAAAGTTAAAATCAAGTGTGATTTAGAGATATTGATGGAATCCTATAAAAATAATTATGAAAAAGATAAACAAATATACTAAATAATAATTAATGTGCTAGATAGTTCAGAAGTGCTAAATAGACATTAAACATATGATTATTTTTAAGATTCATAATTATTTAAAATGAAATATGAGTAAGAAAACCAATCAAAATTTACTTGACACTAGAGAGAAAATTGGGTAAAGGGATTAGTTTGGTTATACTTATCTAGACATAGAGGGCATATCATTTATTCTCCAAGTTGACACTACAAGCTTAAAATTAATTTCACTACATAGTTTAATATAATACATAATTCAAAAACTCCATAAATTGAGAGTACTTCTTTTAAAATTAAGAAAAATATTTATATTTTTTATAAAAATATATTAAAATAGTCTTTTTAATATCTTGAAAAATTGTAATAGTCATTTTAATTAAGTACTTTATATTTTGTTAGATAAAAATCAAGTTTTTAAAGATTTGTACTTAAATTATAATAAATTAATATAAAAATTTTCTCTAATCCTCGTGTGAATGGTACTCTACTCATTCTATATTACTTGATTTGACATGTGTACATGTGTATAGGGTAAAAAATTACCAATCAAATTTTTAGAATCATTGCCAGGGATTGGAAGTAAAAATAGTAATTTATATTAAGTTAATATTAATCATATTGAATTATTTTTAATTCAACATCTCTCTTATGCATATGTATGTTATATATTAAGTGTGAAATATCTTTGTACTTGTTTAGTGTATTATTATTTTAGTTTTAAACCAAAGTTGTGATTTCTAGATTTTGCATGTGTAGAGATAAAATTATAAAATTATTTCCATTGAACTTAGAAATCAAATGACTTTGCAAGAAATTTAGAAAAGAAAAGATTCTAGTGATCTAAGTACAAATATGCTTAATTATTTATCCAATAGATTCAATGATCCATCTCAAATACATATAATCTAATTTGGAGGAATCATCCTAACTTTAGGCTATATATAGAGAACATTTCTAAGAGAAAATGATTTTTTCTATACTTTCTTCTTCTTTTTTTTTTTTCTTGGTAAGAGAATAAGTGTGTAAGATTGTGTTAGTTCTTTGTGAAGCACTTGGAGAGTGACATTCCAAGTTCTGTGAGTATGTTGTAAAGGTAGTGTGAAAGAGTGTTTCCTAAAGAAGAGGTCGAGAAAGAGATTAACAATGAAGGTTTTCAATGGGGGATGCTAGATATTTTCACAAGAAAGTAGTAGAGAATCTTGAAGAGTGGACTTAGAAGACTTACTCAGTGTGCTCTTTCCCTTCTTCTCTAGTTATCCTACCTCTTATTTTATAATGTTTAATGATATTTTCTTTTTTCATTCTACTTTGGAGCACTAATTTACAAAGTGCTCTGAATTTATGTGAGCTTTTGGATGTTTGTGTTATATTAAAGTTTGTTTGTGAATTAATATAAAAATTATTTTTTCTTTTTTATAAATGTGGTGTTTTACTTTTTCTCTATGCTTCATTTACTTATGATCTAGCCAATTGTAAATTTAAAATCATGTGTGATCTAGAGATATTGATGGAGTCTTAGAAGAATAATTAGAAAAAAGGCAAACAAATGTACTAAATAATCATTAATGTGCTAGATAGTCTAGAAGTGCTAAATAAACATTAAACTTATGCTTCAATTTTAAGGAAATATGGGAAAGGAAACTAATCAAAATTTACTTAGCAATAGGGAGAAAACTAGGTAAAGAGATTGATTTGGTTATACTTGTCTAAACATAATAGGAATCACATTTTTGCTCCAAGTTGACACTACAAGTTTTAAATTAATTCCACTACTTAGTTTAATATAAAACATATTATAAAAACCTCATAAATTCATAGTACTACTTTTAAAATTAAGCAAAATATTTATATTTTCCAAGAAAATATATAAAATATAAAAATTAGACTTTAAAATATCTTGCAAAATAGTTATAGACATTTTAATTTAGTAATTTATATTTTGTTGAATAAAAATCAAGTTTTAAAAGATTAGTAGTTAACTTAATATAAATTGATATCAAATTAACTCTAACCCTCTTGGGAATGATTCTTTACTCATTTTATATTACTCAATTCGACACATGCACCTGCATATAGAGTAAACAAAATACCAATTATTTTCTTGTTTGGAAGCTTATGTGTTGATTCTTTGCTACTCAAGAGAACTCACTAGGTCCATGAGTATACCTTTAGCTCTTTGATTCTTTTGTTTCTTATAGAGGTGACTCATAAAAAGGACTAAAGACTAAAAGTAAAGGCTAATTATTATCATGTAATTTAAAAATTCTTGACTGAAGATCATTCTGGTATTCATGTCACATCACCTTTAACTTTGACTCATCCCTTGAGAGTTTGAGGATGAGTCGAGTGAATTTTCTCCATTTATGATCTTCAAGTAATTTGTCTCACTTTTCTTGTTGAGTTCTTTTTATTAGTGGAGTGCCTTTTATTGGTAGAGTGAACACTAATCCTGGGCCATAAATGGCCATCTGGTGATATAGTTATTGTTGAGCTTTAGTTTGATTTGTAGAGAAAAAAAACCAAGGATATTTAACTTATTATATTGACTCATATTGAGGAAAGTTCTTCAGTTGAGCCACTTGCGAATGAAATAACCTCTTCAATTAAGAAGATCGATAAGGACTTGTGAGTAAAGGTGAGTGTTCTTAACAAGAGTATCATTACTAAGAGCATCCTTAGTGGGAGTAATGCCTTTATCTAGCAGAGAAAAGTTATGGTGTGCAGGTTGGCTAGAGGCCCTTCTTAATAAAGTGTAGCTAAAGACTGTCTCACCGTAGTATGAATTGTACCTTCTATGACTTTGTTGTATCTCATGTAATCTCATATGATCCTTTATTTATTGCAATAGCATGTTGAGTGTTTCTGAATCTATAGAGGGAGGTGATGGCCAATCGCCGGCTCCAACAGTAATTCCATTAAATCCATTGTGTAGATCGTATATGAGTATTCATATCACATTAAGCGAGATATTTGGGCATCATTCAAGTAATAAGAAACTTGTTTTGCTTCAACACTGGCTTCCTTTCCCAACGATGATACCTTTGACCATATCTTGTAGGAAATCCTTTCTCTATAGTTGATGATAATGCTTCTCTCATGTTGGGGTGACTTCAGTGAAAGAGGCTCCTATTATCATCAATCTTTTATTAGCTCTATGAAGGGGTGGCTCAATGGGTTTGAGTTTTCCAAAAGGTGTGGAGCTTCATTTATTAGTATATTTGTTAGCTCTAGCTTTCTCAATCACCAAAGTAATTAACTTCACTTCAGTAGATATTCAAAAAATAATGCAGCCTTCTTGTTGTTGACTCATCATGAGAGTGGTGACTTGAGAAGAATGATTTTCACTTTTGAGAGAAGATGATGCCATGGTGGAGCATCAGTCACTCACTTCTTCTATTGATTTTATTTTTTCTTTTTATTTTTTTAGTAGGGGAATGTCTCTCCTTAAAGATGGTATAGACTCAATAGGTCAAGTAGTGGTTGAGCTACATATGAAGCTATAGTCATGGAAAAGAAGTTGGAAGTCGTGGAAGTCAAGTTGACTTTGATTCTCCGTTGTGATGAGTCGAGTGGGACTTCTCCATTCATCATGGATGCCAATTTTATGTTTGAATATTTCTCTAATAAAGGATCACTCATCGCAAAGTGGCACTCAAATCCAATCATAGGAATTTCAAGAAATAATGTATGAAAGATTAAGGCAAATGTATGTAAGAAAAAAGTTTAATAAAATAAATAATTTTTCTTTTGCTTGTCTTTATTTATGCTCAGTTCATTCAATTCTGCTTGGTTGTTGAACTCATTAAATTTTTTTATAGTAGCATATGTCTCTTGAGATTTTTATTGGATTTGATAATGGTTTATTCATTAAATGCTTGATATGACACCCATGTTTCTTATGATAGAGTGATAATAATTCTTTTGGATCATCCTTAATAAAGGTGAGTTTGAGGATGTCATCTTAATGCTTATTATGTGTTGACTTTATGAGCCCCATCTTATATAAGATTGATTTTATTGATAATAAACACATGTTAAAATACTACTAATCAAGTTAAATTTAAGTGTGCAGAAAAAATTCTTGAGCTCTTAGTTCTTCAGTTATATCAAATTGCTAAACATATTGGACATAGACACTGGGTAGGAATTTTTCTAGGAATCACCATATTAAGGAAAATGAAAAGATCACTAAATTAAAATAAATTATTCATTCATTTTTAGATTCATCATTCTAAAATTATTTATATTTTTCTATATCTAAATATTGCAATTATTCATTAAGTTATCCATTTTGGATAGTATGAACTAAATGCATGATATAAGTTTCATTAAATGTGTGGTCAAGAAAAATAAATTATTTTTAAACTTTATTAAATCATTTCCATACCATTTATAATTTGTATTCATATTTTTGGTGCATGAAAATTGAATTATCCTAAGATTATCCTTTTTCCTTCTATTCTCTCTCCTATTATTCTTTCTTCTCTCTAATATTATCATTTTCATCTTAACATTATTTTGGCCATATTTTTATTTCATTTTGTGTAATAAATTGTGTGAAATTCATTCAAAACATTTTTTATATTATTTTCCCTTATTTTTTATATTTTAAAATTCATTTATTTGAATTTCTTAATTTGAATTATTTTTGAATTATTCTTTAATTCAAACTTCTTCATGCATGACATGTACTTGCTAAATCAAATCAAATTTTTTATGGAATGTGTTGAACGTCCCAAGAATGATTAATTATGATTATTTAGAATCTAATTAATATATTTCAATTTTTTTAAAATTTAAATTCAAACCAGTCATCTTTTTTAAAATAATTCCTTTCCTTTTTCCAATTTGACCTATTTTAGGAAAGTTTAAGAGAGGCCAACCACTATGCTTTAAATTTGATAAATTTATATAATATTTAAACATCCAATAAGTATAGAGTGTAATCTAATTTTATCTAAATTGATTCATGCATTATTTTAATAATTTTCTATTTTAGAAAACTCCTTTTGGCCGAAATCCTTGAATGGAATTTTCATAGATTTATTTTATTCAAAATTTTCTCCTTCATATCTAAATTTTCTTGTCCAAATTTTCTATGGGAATTCCTCTATCCTTATCCATGAATTACATAGCATACATTCCATATTGCGTTGAAACAAATTTATCAAGGAGACTATGGAGGATCTCTTTGGTTGATGCCTTCTCCCTTGAATTTAAAATTCAAATTGATGCCAAATCAATTTCCCTCCCATTGGATCAGTTTTTGGTCAACTCTAAACTCCTAAATCATCTATTTAAGAGCCTTGTTTCAACTTAAAAAAGATTCCAAAAAGTTAAAATTCACTCTTGCTCTCTTTCTCATCCTCTCCACCTTGGTCGATCCTTGCTAAAGCAAATACTTGGAGTTTTTTTTTGTGATTCAAGTGCAAGCATTCCCCATCAATGTTCCCTTTCATTTGTACTTTTATTTGTCTTGAAGATTGCATGGGAATAGTGAATGTTTGGTGTGTTTCCTCCCTTAGCCAAAAACATAAATTCATTGGTCTTGAATTTCTAAAGTGCTAAGTTCTTAAACATCTTGTATTTCTTCTTGGCTTTAAAGTTTACAAGGTTATGTAAACTTTCTTGTGTTCATTCATGTAATAATATTTAGATTTTGTTCATCCAAGAACAAACATAAGTAGATCAATTTGCATGGACTTAACTACTTGATAATCTTTTAATTACTTGTTTGGCGTAAAGCTAACATAAGGAAATCAATTTATTTTGTGCTTAATCATTGAATATTCCTTTTATTTATTATTTTGTTAGTGTCTCTTTTAATTTTTTTTAATTCCTAAGTGCTTAATCATTTGAATATCCATTGTTTATGCCTTTGGCTTAAAGTTTCATATAGGTTGCATAAATTTGATTGTGCTTAACATCTTATTTCATCTCTTTTTCCATTTGATCAACCAAACCACATCTTGCATAAATTATTTTGCACTTTTTGATTACTTGTGTTCAATTAGTTTTTGCATATGTTATGTGATAGCTTTCATGTGATATAATATAAATCCTTATTCAAGTGATTGTTGAAATATTCCAATGGCAAATACATTTATCATTTGAATAAAAGTTAGCTTGTGTGAAAAAGAATTCAAAGTAAAGTTTTTGTGATTGCATTTTAGTTTGCATTTCAAAGCCATTCAAGAAAATCATTTCAAACCTTTTAAAGATCTTTCAAGCAACATTAACTTACTTAATTACATTAAATAATTGAGTAAAGATGTTGTTTTAATTTCATTTAAAGTTAAAGTGAGCTCTATTTTTTTATTAATATTAGTATTGATTGGGTTTTGAGTGCAAAAAAAAAAAAAACAAAAAAAAAATTAAGTTGAGAGTTAGACTTGTATCTTTCTCTTTGTCTTGTCTTGATTTCTTGTTGGGTTGTACTTGCCCATTAATGAAAGTATGTGTTGGGTTGTACTTGCCTGTAAAGGAGAGTATGTGTTGGGTTGTACTTTCCTGTGAAGGAGAGTATGGGAGATTTGTTATAATCTCAACTTTAGTTTAGTGAATTTCTAGCCTGGGTGGCTAGACGTGGATGTAGGCTAATTTTTTTGGTTTTGTCGAACCATGTAAAAATCTCTGTGTTCTCTTTCTTTACTTATCTGCACTTTACTTTTTTGCTATTATTTTTCTATGATTTCATTTATTTAAAACATTATTATTAAATATTTAAGTTTTCTATAAAAGTTAGAATTAAATTATTTGAAATTCTTTCTTAAAACCCAATTCATCCCCCTCTTGGGTGCTATAGCTACGTAAAATTATGTAGCTCTCTTGAACTTAAACTTACACATTTTATGTTTGTACAAACATGTAATATATATCAAATCATTTCACAATATGTAAATTAGATAGATCTGAATGGAAAAGAAGGCCTATAATTTCTAAGATATATTAGAGTGCAATACCACTCACACCTTATTCTACTACATTAAACCAAGAGCATTGTGGCTAAAATTCAACATTGATAAATCATATAGAGCTAATAGATAGATTGCTAGATTAGGAATAATCATAAGAGATTAGAATAGAAGGGTGGTTTGCATCCTAAATAAATAATATAAAGTAGTGAACTCTCTAAATGCTGAGGATGACGATTCATTATTTGCAATCAAAATTTCATAAGATTTTTAAACAACCCCATTTGGATTGAGATAGACTACTAAAAAATGATACAATTGTTTAACAAAAATGAAAGAACCCCCATGAATGTTGACCTACATGCTCAGATACATTTGGTGCATTGGTTCTCAAATGAGAGTGAACCTCACAAACATATATGATGAGGCAAATCAAGTAGCTAAGCAATACAAAATTTTACAGTCTAACCCATTTCTTTCCATGTTAATGAAATTGTAAAACATTTTATTGTTGGGGACAATCTAGGCTTGCATTTTGTTAGAGGTAATATTTTGTAACATTACTTTATATCAATGAAATCCTGACTTTTTATGAAAAAAGATAGCATATTCATCGTATATAGAATAATGTCCTAACATGGGCTCATAGTCATGATGGTCACCTTAGACAACTAGGCTTACCTACCAAATGCATATAAGCCATTTAGAATATTAAATGGTTAAAGTATAACATGATACAAATTAGTGACTGACGTAAAATGCAACATTATATATGTGGGAAAAATTTGTGACACCAGATAGACTTCAAAAATTTCTTATTTAGGTAATCAAATTTATCATTAAAGAATAAATATATTATCTCAAAAGATAAAAATGTTATCATATAATTGATTTGATTACTTAAAGAAGGACTCCTAAGGTTAAAGGGTCTTCCTGATATTCCACAGATTCTTCCCTTGAACTACATGTAAAAGTAGGACAAGGTTTATTTTATATTGGGATCATAGTTCCCTATAAGGGTAAGCCCTTATAGTTAATCACATATTAGGAATGAGGATCTCTTCAAAAGAATACTCTCAATTAAAAAATAGACTTTTATTTCTATGGATTTCAAAGTTGATTTCAAAGGATAGTTAAATTAGAATATCGAGGCCAATTAAAATAAAGTAGGAAATGTCTATGGACACTAGGTGCTTAATAAGCATTTTAATTATCCTACCATTGGGCTTTATATCTTTAGACTGAATTTATTGAATTTTTGATTGATATTTTATTAAAAATTTAGGTCTTATATTCTACCAGCACAAGGCTGTAGAAATGTCTAGAGTTAAAGGCTTATCCCTAGAAAGATGCTTCAAAACTTCAGTCTATAATTACTTCTAACATAAATTAGAGGCTCGACTTAGTTTGACTTTTAAGAATTATTGGCTCTTTCTCTCAATTGAGGAAAGAAACCTATCCTTGACTCTTCTAGACTTATCACCCTCCTAGAAGGGCGGCCAACTAACAGCACCTAAGAAAATTTTTAAATCCATGATGCTGATCTTTATATTATGCATGAAGGTTGGGATGTTACATTTTAGGAAAGAATATAAGAACCTAAACTCACTAATCCCTAGAATCATGTTAGGTTTGCTATGCACCTAACTAATGCAACAATTTTCAGCTTTTAAATGTTTTGACTCATAATTCATTTAAGACCTTTAGGTATGAAATTTATGCCTAATGAGATGCAATTAGAAATAGTCATGGGCCATATCAAAATAAGAAGGCACACTTGCCCAAGAAGGTGTTCATCCTCAAAGTTTAGATGCCTGTTATGTGCAATAGGTGTAGGAAGTAATTCAAGGATTTTGAATAATATGCTAGTATGGTTCAAAAAAGCTAATTATTTATAGTTATTTTTAGGTTGCACCTGAGGCTTTAATTTATGTGTAAAATTTCAAATTTCTTTATTTTTGTTTCAGTTATTTAGATTTAAGTTGGGTAGAAAATTTAATTTTCCTAAGAGCCTAACTTTCAATCATTCCTCATAAAAACATAGCATAGAAAGAAATCTAGAAAAGTAGGCTTTCTTGTGCACCCAAAGTAAATCACAAAAAAATTTGATTTAAAAGAATAGGCTAATGCAGTCGGGTATCGCTGTACACCCCAAAAGAAAGAGAAAAATGGGGAGCTAAGCTCTGCCATTATATAGTCCGACCTAGAATTAAAGTCTTTATTGGTCTTTCTCCAAGATCATTTCCTACTTGAGACCTCTAAGGCTTCACAGGGTCAAGCTAAAGCTTTAGGTGTCCAATTTAAGTAATTTAGTTAAATTTATTTTATGTTTGAAATGATTTGATTAATATTTTAATTTTATTTTATTTACAAATTTGATTAAGGTTGATTCTTCTTTTCAGCTTTTATAATTTGATTACATATTTATTAGTTTAGGGTTAAAATTAATTTATTTATACTCTTTGATTAAAATTTATTATGTTTCCTTAAATATTATCTAAGAGTTTAATGTTCATATTATTATAAATTTAGTTTGATTTAGTTTTCATTTTAAGTTTGATTTTAATTCATTTATATTTGATGATGTTTAGTTTATGTTTTATAGCGTTATTTCATGTTTAATCCTTTTTATTTGGTTCATTATTTATTTGATTATTTAATTTAGATTGATCTTGTTTATTTATTACTTTAATATTTATATTTATATTTATGTATATTTTATTTATTAGTTTAAATGAACTTCATTACCTTAAGTTAATATCTTACTTCAAACTTGGTTTATTTGATTTTGTTTAGTTTTATTTATTTATTTTAATAACATTATGGGTTTGAACAAGTTAGTTTGATTTATTTCTCTTTTATGTTGTTATTGTATATTGTAATTCAGTTTATTCATTCCTGTTTAATTTCACATCCTTTTCTATTTAATTAAATGTTTTATTGAATTTTATTTGTATATTTCAATTATTTGAATTTTGTTTGGTTTCATTTATTCATATTATGGGTTTAATCTCAAGTTGTGCTTTCATTCATTCATATATTTATATTTATTTAGGTAAATTAATTCAATTGATGTTTGAAAATCTTAATTTCATCATTTAGTAGATGCATTTTCTTATGTTTATAAATTATGATTTCAAAATTAAACTTAATAAAATATTACATTACATGTTTAATCTAGTTTAGTTCATTATGATGGAATTTTGTTTACTAATCATGATTGAAGAAACCTTAAGGAATTAATTGACTTTAATTACTCAACTTAAATCTAGGCCATTTCAAACTTTTGGGTTGTTTAGATTTAATTGATTTGTTTTATTACTTTTATTTTCATTTGGAATAATGTCATTCAATAATCTAAATGAGTTTAAGAAATTCCTATTTTAATGAACTTCATATTTGATCGTAAAGTTTAGAGGTTATATAATGTTTAAATTTCAATCTATTAATTGAAATATTATGCATTTAATAATATAAGGTTTAAGATTAAATTCCATATTTTATTATGTTAATTTTAAACTCTTAAGTTCATTATTAATTGAGTTCTTTAACCTCAGAGACTTATAAATTTTTCCTAAATGTTATGATGCTAATGAAAGTAGGTTAAAATGATTTCATAAATTTCTATAATTTTAATAAATTTTTGATTAAAAATTTTCATTTAAATTAACCTAAGGATTAGAGATTTGATAACTTCCAATCTAGAGATAATTTGCCTCTGAAATTTTTATGGCAAGTTGGGTTCCTTGCCAATTTGAATATCTAAAATTTCACTTTAAACATATACATAATTTGAGACTAATTAAGGTTTTAATTATTTTATTAAAACATAAATTAAGCCTAAATTAGATAAAATCAATTAGGGGTTTTAATTTTCTTATATTTCTCTCTGGAAGGAGTATTCATTGAGGGTTTATTTGAAATTTTTAGATGTTTGGATGATTTATTATGATTTTTTGAAGTTCAAGTTTATTATTTTAATTAATAAATTAAAATAATTGATTAATTAAGTCATTTTAAGGTTTATAAGGTTTCAGTGGGTTTAATGATATATTTAGGTTTATTAAGATTTATTTTGATGGTTTAACTTAATTTTAAATCTTTCCCTAATTTTTATAATTAAATATTAATTTATTTCATTAAATCGAACATATGGTTTGAAACTTTAATAATTGAGATTTAGTTATCAATAAATTATGAAAAATTTATCTAAGGTGTGTTTTAACCCTTAGTTTTAGATCTCCAAAGTTTGATGTCAATTGGATTAATGGTTTGAGTTCAATTTGAGTTTGATTATTTTCATTTAAACCCAAAATTACCCAAAATTAATCACGATTTTAGATTTAATGGATTTCTCTCATTGATATGAATACATAGAGCCCTTATTTATATTTTTTTGGATGAGTATTTTATTTTTTTTATGATTCTTTGAAGTTTTGGTGTTTTTCTGGTAATTTGTTTAATTAAAAAAAATAGATTTTACCATTTTAAACGGTTGAAGCCATGTGGCATTGACGTGATACTATCTGCCATGTGGTGTAGTGCCATTAGGCCAACGGGATTCACACAAATTCTATGTAAAAGGGGGTGGCCATGTGGAATGATCTACAACTATTCGATCTTCAATCGGATGGTCAATATTAACCTCATAATTCTTATAAGATATAATTTGAACCATGCGACTAAATCAGATTTGTCTATTCTTACCCTAAACCCTAGATGTCAGAGATTATATTTTATTTAATGATGGTGAAAGATGAAGGTTGTTCATCGAATTGAGGTAATTTTTGATGATCTTGCTAATGAAATCACTCAATTTCAATTACAAATCCATTAAGGACTCAAATGGAATGCATTTATACAGATTGATCTCACTTAAGATCAAGTTCATTTCAGAAAGGACCAAAACTAAATACGTAAGGGGTCAGTTAGATTCCATACCTCATCGACAACAATCTCTGGTGGTAGGGGTGATTCGAAAAGCTTCATGGAAACCTGGAGAAGCTCTAGGAAAGAGGAATTGGATTGCCCCCTGTTGGATTGGCCTATGGACCAAGCTACATCAAATTTTTGGTGGCTTTGGTTGAACTTCAACTTGCTAGTGATATGGGGATGGGGGAAAGGGTGCACTCTCCTTTGTTTCACTTGAAGAACATGATGGAAAACTCAAGCTCGCTTGGTAAAAGCTCTCTCTTGGTTTTCCACTCTTGGTAAAAGGTCTATCTAATGAGCAGCCCACCATGGCTGGCCAAGGTGATTGTCACCCTTGGAGGCTTTCTCCAATTGGTGGTCAGCTGATTAGGAATAGCACAAGATAAATAAGATGATGAGTGGAGGTGAGGGAATGGATTGGGTGCGAAGTTTTTCTCCAAGCTTCCTTCTTTTTCTCCATGAAATATTATTTGTTGGGTGGACTTGAACTTTTTTATTTTGCTTAGTCTTGGCTGCCATTCACTTAAACACATCTTAGGATGAGTTTAGAAGTGTTTCAAAGTGATTAGCCTAAGTTCATGTTCAAACATTTTGAATTATGCTACTTTGGGAATTTTCCCTCTTGGCTTGGAATAGCTTCCTCCATTTAATGGATTGATGATAGATTTAAGCTTCAATTATATCCATTTAATCATTTATGATGTCCCCAATGAATGGGCTTTACATGATTTGGAGTTATTTTCTTGCTTGCTTCAACACTTATGGATCAAATAGATTTATTTGAATCCAATTGAGTCAAATGACCTTCTTGACTCAATTATAATGTATTTAGCTTTTAATCGTGTTAATCCAAGTATTTGGAATGGTTTAATTCAGTTAAATTTTATTTGTTTTGGCTTTAAAATCACTTTGACCCAATTTGGGGTTAATGGATTAACATTGGACTAATTGGCTCAAATGACCATATTAGTCAAATTAATTCTAATAATTGATTAATTTTTGTTTAATATGATTTTTAAATGATTTTACATAATTAATTTGGGTTGATTTCAATTTAATTTGGATTTGAATTCAATACGGTCCATTTAGGTCAAATAGTCTAATTAACCTAATTAAGGCCTTATTTGATGTAGATTCATTTTTTTCAAGTTTATTTTATTGTTTGGAACCTTTAGAATGATTTAGTTTGGTCAAATTATGGTGGGTTGACTTTTGACTTATGGGACCCATTTAAGTCAACCTTATGTTCAATGGTTGACTTTCAATAAAATTTAATTTGTATTTGACTCCATTCAAATTCATGAAATGACTTTTATGCTTTTGGTTTGATATAATTTGAATTTATTTTGATTTTATGTGAATTTCTTTAAGTTCAAGTGATTTTGAGCTTAAATAGGGTAACTGGGTTAGCCATCCCAATTACCTTAGCCTATGTTCAATTAGATTTAATTTTCAATGGATTATGTTTGTTTAGCTTTGGGTCAGGTTTAGATCCACCTAATCCCATTAGGTTGTGTCAAGCCTTAAGAGAATTTTCTAAGTCACTAAGCATAGTAATATAAGAGCTTAAATCAGGAAATTCCTAATATGGGATTAGGTATCCTAATTCTTGGTTTTAGAAATGAGCTTAACCTCATTCAAAAATGAGGTCAATAATATATTGGAGTCAAAAAGCCTCAACTATGTTGGCACACTCCATGTAGAAATGGATATACAACAAAATGTGCATGATGGTGAACAACAATGTTTGTTATTGATGAATAATAATGCTTATCATCATAAGTCAAATCTAGTGTTGTACTAGATGATGTAAATGGTGTTTGTCCCATAACTAAAGCTTGAATAAGTATGGTTGTAGCTAAAATAATAGGTATAATTATAAAATGTAAATCAATGAGAGGTGAGTAAAGACATTGGACTTAGTTATTTATGTATTTGTTTTATATTTTCTTATGTTATGTTATTAGGTTTTATTTTAGTTTAAAGGTATGTGTCATATATATATATATATATATATATATATATATATATATATATATATATATATATATATATATATATATATATATACTCTTAAGTAATAGCTGAAGACTTTTGGGGTTACTTATATTATTTTGGAGAAAGTTGAAGGCTTATTGAACAAAAGTATCAAATTAGTTAATTAATTTGAATTTGAGATAAGAGGGTTAACCATGGAGAGAGGAGTCTTATAATTACAACGGTGGTTGCTCTTCAACCAACCATTCCCTCCACTTATTTTTAAAATCCACTAATGTCAACTTTATTTAAAGAATTAATTTTCTAGAATGAAAGTTTTGGTTTGGATGAAAGTTGGAAAAAAATTTCATGAAGTTTGGGCTTGGTGGTTGACCAACCTATTGAAAACAGATTTGGTGATCTAAGGATTAGTTTGGTGAGTAGCCTTAATTTTATGTGGTAATTTTTCTTGAATTTATTTTTTAAGTTGTTTCTTATGAATTCTACTATCTGCAAAAATTATTTCTAACATTCTCCCAATCAAAAGATTTAATTTAACCTGAATTAGATCAAGCTTAACCTAATTTGATTCCAATTGGTATTTAGTGTATGTATGCTCCACAAGACTTTGAGAAATTATTCATAGTCATAGTAAACATTCAACATATTCATGTCCAAGTATTAATTTATGTTTATCTCTACTATAATCTCAAGCCTAGTGCAAAATCAGCTAGTCTGCTAGAGAGGATTTCATCTCACCAATCTTGGGATAAAATGTAAAATAAATAACTACATTTCATGAAATTCAGTGAAAAATTTTAGATTGAAGCATGACTTTAATATCTATATTTATATATACAGAAGAGTTCTAATTTTGAAAAGTTGGTGTTCCATGTTTAGTCTGATGGAATTGGCCAACCCTGTTCCTTGCATATTTTGAACCCCACTCTAAATTGAACCCTATCAAAAATTTCCTCACTTTTTATAAGCATCTTAACAATCCCACATTCACCAAATTGGCCACCTAAAGTAACTAAAGCATTGGGAACTTCAAAATAACTTGAATCTTCAATGACCATGTAACCATCACTGATGATAATAAAATTTCACCAACGCAAATATCAACTCAAACCCTTCTTAACTAAAAATGGTATCCAAAGTACTACTTGTATTAATGACTAACTTATATATTATATCATTACATGTAACTTGTATGCTAAATAAATTTAATTATCTAATTTTTGTTATTCACTCTTCACTATAGATTAACATCTTTCACTCTAATAGATTGATCATGTACATCGCATAAGTCATCATTACATAGTGGTATCTCATTAAAAATCTTTTCTATTTTTCTCATCTTTTTTTTTCACAAAAGAAAACTTCATTGAACTATGTAAAAGGGCATACAAAAAGTATAGAATAGGTGAAATAGAAAATATACAAAAATTACGAAATACCACATCTTATATAAGGTTTGTGTAATGTATTAACATGTATTTGGTTGTGGAGGTTATTGTTATGCTTGGAAGAGATGAAAACTAAGTCCTTAGTAGCACCCATCTTGGGTAAATAATCTACATGATGGTTACTTACTTTGCAGATGTGGTTGAACCAAAACTTAAACCTTCCCTTTAGAAGTTTAATCTATTTGAAAATGTTGATTAGATATTAGGGAATATTGGATCCCACATTAATAAATTTGATGAGATTGGATAACTCAATTTCCAACCATATGGTTAAGGTCTTGATAGAAGATAAAATCTTTAAGGCTATAATAACAAAATTAGACATGAAAAAAAGAATAAAATGCCCCCATTGAATTTCCCAATAGATGTTATCTTTTGAATTACAACTCCCATCTATGTTTACTTTGATAATGAACTATCTAGTTTATACTAATGTACTAGCTGTTAAAGGTGTTTAAAGGGAAGATAAGAAGCTAGACCTAATAGGTTTAAATTAGATGCTATTATATATTTATGTCTTTAGACCATCAACCCAATGTGTCTTGTGCTAATAACTTCTAATTTGATTAATGACCTCAATTGGTTGGACTATGTTTCCATCATGCTTAATGATATTATAAGCCACCCAAATAAACCACAAAATGATGTCAATGGAATTATTATTCTTATGTGGGGAACTAAGTTTTGATGATAAGTAGGCTTTCAATTTAGTAAACATTCCAAAGGAGAGGAGTAGCTACAACTAGATGTAGGATTGTTAAAAGTGCTATCTAGAAGATTCCATATCACCACACTAAATTCACAACTATAAATTAGATGTGGAATATCATCCTTACTTTTAGAGCATGATAAGCATTAGATGTCTTAAGCCTTTGAGTTTTAGAATGCCATATGTTGGAAGAAGATTGTAGAACATGCTCCATATGAAAAAAGAGATGGATGGTTTTAAAGAACTATTCCAAATAATTCTTCCTTTGGTGTGGTCAACCCTAAATTGAAATTCTTGTAAATGATCATTAATACAGATAAGTTGTTTTACCATATTTAATCATAACTAAGTCTTTATTATAGGTATTATAGGCATTTTCCTAATCCCATGAATAAAAATAATCTTATAAGTATTGTTTCAGTTTTTCTTTGTCCCAATCATTCTTTAACCAAAGATCGAATATAATGAAATTAGTTGGACAAGACATCTAGAGGTAATCTTCCAATTTTCCATCTATAAACTAGTTATAAAGCCAGAAGCTAACTTTTCCTACCCCTAGGTTCCATAAAATGACTTTTTGGGCATCCTCTCTACATTTTAACATGTTTTTTCATGTCATTGAGTCCCCATTATTTGTATTCACTTAAGAACGGTGAACATTTGAGTAATATTTACTATGTATATATGAAGCCCACAAGGAGTTGTTTGTTCAAACTTTATTCCATAGTTTAGTGAGATTATTTTGATGGAATATGTTAATGATTTGAACCCAAGATCCCATCCTCTTTAGATTTGCATAACTTCTTCTAACTTGTCAAATGTAATGCCTTTCCACTTCTAATCTAGATAAACTTGCTGAATATGTTTTCAATGTTATTTGGACATTAATAGGTATATTTAATACTTTAATAACATAAAGAGGAATTGAATTCATCACACTCTTGATAAGAGTGATTCTACCTCTAAATAAAAGAAAGGAGTTTTCAAATAGTTGATTTGTTGTTGCACTTTACATATGACTTCATCATAAGAGTTAGATTTCAATTTCTCTTTAAGGTTGACTTCCATTTATTTAAAAAAAATGATCAATTTTTATAAATATAATAAATTCTTTAATCCACCTTCTATGATCTACATTTAAGTCTTTACTCACTATAAATTGACATTTTTGTTCATTAAGCTTCATACCAAAAATCTCTTCAAATGATTGAATTACACCCATTATTCTCCAAACAAAGTTATTACTTTTGTTACAATATAATAGAGCATCATTAGCAAATGCAAGATGTATGACTAAGACTTTCCTTTTTGTGGAATAACATACGATTATAATCCTCCTGAACCTTATTTAACATTCTTGATAAGTAGTCGAAGGTAATAATAGAAATTGAGGGAGAGATGTGGTCACCTTGCTTGAGATTTACTATTGATAATAATTGAATAGTAATAGTTTCAAATAAGCCTTCTAGTGATGTTCCAAAATTGAAGGTTAAGACCTATAGCCTCCACGACAACCAAGATAAAATACCAACTGATGCTATCAAAAGACTTCGTAATGTCTAATTTTATAATGAGATTTCATCTTTTACACTTTCTATCAATGTCTTGAATAAGTTCTTGATATAGTGAAATATTTTCAATTATGTTTTGTCCTTTGATAAAGGAAACATGATTGCTTCTGATCTTATTATGGAGACGACATTGGATTATTTTTGAAATAATTTTGTTGATGAATTTGTTGGCATATGTGGTAAGACTAGTAGGCCTAAAGTTTTCTCACCTATATCTTTCATGGCTTTTTGGTATTAAGAAGATTGAAGGGATGGTAAAATACTTGTGCATATTCTTCCTAATAAAAAAATTCGGAATATGACAAATGATGTACAATTTAAAGATATCACATGAGTGCTTATAAAGGTTGCAGTAAAGTTGTTTGGTTTGGCTATCTTATTGCATCAATTTAGTCAAGCACCATTTTAATCTCAAATTCATGTAGGGTGAAAGTTCGATAAAGAGATTTCAAAAAACTTCTATTTTCATCAAAGTATTCTTCTTTTTTAAATTCTAGAATAAACACATTTATTTTTCTGAATACATATTGAAATAATTTAAGCAACTTGCAGTAATGCCCTTTTGATTGACCAGCCAACCAATATAGTGATCCTTGATCTTGATGATGGCATTATGTTCTTTTCTTTTTTTAATACAAGAGTTAAAAATATGTGTTTCTATCATCTTTCACAAAGGATGTGACTACAACTTTTTTGCTTTTATAATATTTCTTCCATGTTAATATATTTTGTAATCATATTGTTCTTGCTATAGTCTAACTTTAGTATCATCAAATTTATCCAAAAATAATTTCTTCTTAAGATAGGAAGTTGTACTTTAGCACTAGCAACTAGGTTTGTAATGTTGCCAAAAACTTCTCAATTCCACTTAGTAACCAAGTTTCTATGGAGACTCCATAATATGATCCAAGGGTCTTGGTTATAATTAGTACTCCATGCATCTCTAACACCATCCAATAAGTTACCATGCTAGATCAACATATTTAAGAATCTGATGCAGAAATAAATTATTATCGAATGATTTTAACAAAGAGTAGAAGAGGTGCGTGATCCAAAAAAGTTCTGTGATTTAGTTTTTTGCCACCTTTCTTCTTAATAAAGCTTGCAATCAAATTAAAGTCACCCCAACTAATTAATTTTCTTAAATGCTTTGAATTATAGAAAACATTTTATTTTAGAGCTACCATCTTAATTTCCTTAAGCATGCTGCAAAGATAGTTGGGACATGGATGCTGAAATTGTATCATGTAATCAAAACATACAAAAAATTAAAGATCATCCGCAAGCATTTTGCACTTGAAAGTTTTTGTGCCAAAAGAACCATATTTTATTATTGCAATTAAACAACCAATTGAAGTTGCCCAATATTCTTAAAATCTTAAATAATTTGTTAGTGTGAACCATAGGTTTCAAAATTACTCTAATTAGATTTTTTAAATGATTTGAAGAATTTATTTTTGTAATGCCTCTAATATTCCATATCATGAAATTAGTCATAATGTTGAGGACAACTCCCTACAGTAACTCTTGTAGGAAGCCTATCATCTAATGTTGCCAGAGTTCCACTAGTAGTCATAATTATTGATGAAGTAGTTGGGTTGATATATTTTATTTCTCTAATGCTTTTATGGTTATGCCTCTTAGATTTCTAGATCAATCATCTTCAAGCTCGTGGACTATGTTGTTTAGCAGCTCACTATTGGTGATAGTGTTGACTTAAGTATTATAGGTCTCGGTAGGAAAATTTTGAACATTATCCATAGGATGAACTTCCATAGTAACTTCAATATTTTCAATATTTGTAATTGGATCCACCTCTATAATCCAACTTGCTATAGATATTGAACATAATAACCCATTTCTCTAAGATTTCATGACCTTATTATCCCTCCAACATTAAGGGTTGGGTTTCTATGCTTATGATTATGGTCAGTTGGCTTTGCTCTTAGTTCAACATGTGCGACAAAATAGTTTTCCAAAGTGTGGCCAAAGATTCTGCATTTGTTGCAACAATATGGCTTTTGCTCAATTTGAATTTATTTCTAATAATAATTTGTAAGTGATCGATCTAGACTTCCTATGTATAATTTTTATTCATTCCAACCAACACCCTAGTAGCTAAAGGACATGAGATGTTTAATGTAGGCATGTCCAACTTCAATGGTTCACACCAATGATGGTAGCCAAAGAATATAAAAGGTGCAACTTTAAATTAAGAAATTTAATCCAAATAGAAAATATGGGTGGCCTAACTTTATAGTTTAATACAAAAGTCCATTTCAACACTTTAATTAGAATATTTTCAATATAAGACATCTTTTTTAGAAGATCCTAACATAGCCCTTCTCTCCAATTAATTTAATAGCAATATGTATTATATTAAGTATCCCTACATTCTAGTCTCTAATTAGTTTAATATTATCATAGTTCTTCCTTATAATATCCATTTTATGATTCTTGTAGGTAAACTTCCTTGTGAGAGTGAATTAGAGAGGCTTAGATAGTAGAGAAGTTCTAGTATCAGTAAGTAGCAAAGCAAATTTTCCATATTTTTCTACTAGCACATCTAATAAGATGTTATTTATTCTTTCTTCAAATTTTTCATGAAAGACTATTGGAAAGATGAGCTTATTCATAATATATTGGTATGACACATTTAGAGAGATATTGTTAAGAGAATCTTTATCATAGGTGGTAGATTCCATGGTAAAAGAGTAAGCAATAACACTAAAGATGTAGGCAACTAATGGAATAGTAGAAGACCAAGCAATGAAAAAGTGACTCTAAGTGGATAGGAGACATACCTTTCTTGCATGTAACCTTCTATATTTTTCATCAAAAATATCATGATCCACTTTAAAAAAATATCATCTCTTATAGAGTTTGAAATAAAGAATATCTTCATTATTTTAGATGGCCATTCCATAACGACTTTAATGTTGTGAACACTAATATGTGAAGAAATGGATTTGTGAGTGAACCTTATTTTGTTTGATTGATGGATGAGTTCTTTTGGGTTTTCAATGAGTACATAGTGAAATGCAAACTCAATGGTTTGAGAGTTTTGTAATTATATATCATTTATGAAATTCATCCAATTATCTATGACAAACATATTGGTAAGCCTCTAATCATTATCACTATAATATGTATTTGTCAATAAATTATTAAACATATTTATGTATTCAAAGAATAACATGTCTCCTTATCTCTAAGTTAACAATGGTTCATAAAGCTTTTATCGTGTGCTTAGGATAATATATAGATCATGGTTCATTTTTTTATTTCTGCCAAAGTGAAGATTACTACACCAAGTTTTTTTACATATTATTGAAATGTTAGACAAATGGATTTTTGAATAAGATTCAAGATTTATTTTGGAAAGCATCTCTTTCTAGTCTTCTTTCTAATATTAATAAAAAAGTATCTATTTAGCTAAGCCAATCAAAGAATTTATTCGTATCATAAATCACATTAAATGTTAGAGCCTTTACCTTGAGTTTTTCTTTTTAGTTGGATCACTAAAACCATCCAAATTTCTTATCTAATGTCTTCTCCTAAAATTAGTCATATATATGTTAGAAAACAAAGGATGCTAAGCTAAGCCAACTCTATCTTAGCACTACAAAATCTAGCTTAATTTATAAAAGCATTGGTAAGACATGTTAAATAATGAATTGACAAACTAATTAAACCTAAGATAAGAAATATTATGTCAAATTAGGCTAATCACATGTAAGCCAAGAAATCAAACTTAGCCAATATAAGATAGGCGATGGAATGTGATGCAAATCAAAGCAAATCTAAATTAAATTAATCATATCATAGAATAGCTTAGAATGCATGCCAGGTCATATGAAGAAAATCAAGCCACCTAAAACTAAGTTAGCTTGCCTTGTAAAATAGTAACAAGCCATGTTTAACCACGTTTTCATACCCTATCCTAATTAAGCCCACTGTACAAGATAACAACTAAGATAAATTAATTTAAGGTTAAAAAAAATAAAAAGTTATAAATAAACTGAATGAAGTTAAGGCAAGATAAACAAAAGTAAGATAATAAACTTACGTTAACCCTAGCCATGTCATGCCATATTCAAGCCCATTACCTTACCAAGCCAATCAAGCCATGTACACTAAAGTAAAGCCAATAAAAGTCAACCAAATAAATCTAAGTCCCTAAGATAAATTGAACTTATGAATGCTTAGCATAACTAAACATAACCTAATAAACTAACCATACATAGAGAAATAAATTCATTCTATTCTAACTATACAATATGCTAGATGAAGCCTAACCAATCCAAGTAGAATTAAGCCATGTAAAATTAAGCCATTAACAAAATGCAAAGCTAAGGAAGCTAAGCTTAAATTTTAATCAACCTAAGCTTAATTGAGATAAGTCAAGTTAATCAAAGAAAACCTAAACATATTAGGCATAACATAAATAAGCTAAGAAAAGCTATGATAATCTATGCGAAGTGAAGTAAAGCTACATCTAGTCAAACCAAGATAAGATAAGAAAAGCTTAACTATGATGGGAGTCAATGTAACCTCTTTTAATGTTTAGAGATAAAATTTTTTTCAAGTAGTAGTTTAGAGATAAAATTTTTTATAAAAAAGAAAAATGTTTTTCTAACTAGCCCTTGACTTTCATGCTTGTCTTATTTAAGTTCCTTGCCATACAAATAAAGGAAATGATAATAAGGGGAATGACATAATTATGAGCACTGAAACTTCTCCATGCTACAGAAACTTCTGAATGGTCCCATTATTTGGTGTTTGAATTTGGTAGATAGAGTGCAATTTAGTCTAAATCTGAGTACTATTGGAGCAATTGACAAACAAATGGTGTATGCTCTCCTCATCTCTTCCACAAAGGTGGCTAATAGAGGTGATTTTAAGCCCTTTAAGTTTTAAGATATCATCAGTTGGAAGGAGATGGTGTCATAACCTCCACCAAAGGAAAGTAACCAAAGGCTAGATAACAACACTCCAAAAGGTAGGATGCTTCTCACTATTAATGTTGAGCTATTTAAGGATAGTGAACAGATTGGAACACTGATAACTTCCTTTGTAAAGTGCTCATTGAGATAGTACCTCAGCTTTGAGATATTTTAATTATGGTCAACCTAGAAATCAGAGACAACAAGATGATCAAGGATGAAAAGATTAGATAGATCTGAAAGTAAGCCATCAGGGAACTAGTGATTATTAGAAAAATTGATATCCCCCTATCCAGTTGCCAAAAGATTCGATCTTTATTAAGATTTCCATGCTTCAACTGAGTTTTCCATTGATGGGAGTCAGTAGTCCTTGGTTGCACCTTGGAGGGATGTGTATGCCTACAGTACTTACTAATAAGAAACTTTACCCAAAGGGAATCATTTTTCCTTCCTTTGAACTAGAGTTTGAGCTGATTAATGATGACTGAATTAAAGAGAGATCTAAAGCCTAGTCCTCTTTCAACCTAAGGCTTGCATATTTTCCTCCAACTGACCTAGTGGAAAGAGTTTCTGTGTTCACTCCATAAGAATAAATTAAATATTCTCTTGATCTTTTTTTGCACCTGGCATGACATATTCATTGTTTGGGTTGAATAAAGAGGAATGGAGCAAAGAATACTTTATAATAATGTAATTCTTCCACCAGTATATAGGAAAGTGTTTTTCCATGAATTGATTTTGGTATGAATAGAGTTTATAATTACATCAAATTATATTGCTTTGGTTCATCCTTTATGACATTTACACTAAGGTAATTGAAAGGAAGTAGGGATTAATTGAAGCCAGTGTAATCCTTGATCCACTTCTGTTCTGTATTGCAGAATTTGCCCAATATGAAGAAGCATTTTGCCTTATTGAAAGTCAATCCTGAGATGGCTTTAAATGAGTCTAATATGTTCTTGATATGCTTATTAGAACTCTTAGAACCATTACAAAATAGAAGGAGTTCATCAGCAAAGCTAGGTGAGAAATATTGATTTTTTTTCCTTTGGACCAATAATTGATACACTTTTCTGATGTATGACTTTCATCTAGTATTTTGGAAAGATAATCAAAAGTTAGTATGGAAAGATAAGGAGATAAGGGGTCACCTTGTTTGATGCCTATTGAAGCTTTAAAGAAGCCATGTGCCTCCCATTAATGAGAAGGGAGTAATAGTTGTTTGAGATGATCCAATTGATGTGAGAGCAAAATTCTTCATTGAAACCCCTCGCCTTCAGATTTTCCATGATAAAATTCTAGTTGATAGTGTGAAAAGCTTTTTTAATATCAAGTTGGATGATCAGATTTCCACCACTACACTTCTTATCAAGATCATGTATGAGCTCTTGGGCTAGGAGAATGTTTTCAGCAATGGTTCTTCCTTTGATAAAGGTAGTTTGGTTAGGATGGATGAGGTTTGGTAGGAATGGATATAGTCTATTGGTAATGATTTTGCTTGTAATTTTGCTAATAACAGTAGAGAGGTTTATGGGTTTGAAATTTTCTCAATTGTGTTTGTTATTGGATTTGGGTATGAATTTAATGGTGGATGTGCTAAAGAATTTATGTATCTCCTTTCTATTAAAGAAGGCTTGTATGGTTACAATCATGTCTTGCTTGATCCAATTCAAAAATTGCTAATAGAAGTGAGCTGTAAAACCATTTGGTCCAATTGCTTTAGATCCATTGTTGGAAGGAAGACACACCCAGATTTCATCCTCTGTTGGAAGGTAAGTAAGGTTCAAGTGACTAGCTCCTATACCATTGGCATTTAGTAAGTTCTTATTGAATAAGTTTAGATTTATACTTTGTTTCTAAAAAAGAGCTTTAAAGTAACTAATCCCATCTTCAATAATGTCCCCTTAGTGTGCAACCAAGTGTTGTTTATTTTAATTTTTGTGATGGCATTGTATTCTCTCTTTTGCTTGATGCAGACAGGATCAAATTTGTAAATCCTATCCCCATCTTTAAGATTAGCCACATTATCTTTTTGACAAAGAAATTCCTCTACCATGTTAATATGTTGATTAAAGGTGATCTGGGAAAGTTTGAGATCTTCTTCAGCTTGAATTGAGGAGTCTTAGATGTAGTTATTTTCCATGAGAGAAACTTTGAGCTCATGTGCCCCAATTTGGTTGTGAATATCAACAAATACAATCTAGTTCTATTATTTTAGAGCTTTGACAAAATTCCTATGGATGGTCCATAATCTGATCCAAGGATCTTATGCATCAGACTTCCAGGCATCCAAAAGTCAGTTATTGAATAAGCTGTGTGGGGACAAATGTTCCAAAATTTGAAGGCATGTTTAGATGGTTTGGTGATGTGATGGATGGTTAAAAACAAAGGAGCATGATTGGATCCAATTCTATTCAGGTGCCTTACAACAACATTATGAAAAATGTTATACCATTATAAATTAAATAGAATTCTATGCAGCCTTTGAAATACTCTACCCCTATTGCAAGTAAAAGGGGAGCCAATGTAACCTGGATCAATAAGCAATGCACCTTTAATGTAATCAGCAAGTTTCCTATTTTAGTTGGATTATATCAAGGATCAGCTTTAAGCCCTTATCTTTTTTACTTTAGTTATGGGTGTTCTTACTTGACATTTACAGGAAGATGTACCTTGGTGTATGCTTTTTGCCGATGAGATTCTTCTTATTGATAAGACTAACAAGGAAGTATAAGAGAAACTTGAATTATGGAGGTCAACTTTAAAGTCTAAAGGTTTCCATTTAAGTAGATCTAAAAGTAAATATATGGAGTGTAATTTTAGTTGTAGAAGTTCTAGTGGTAGTGTTATGACATTAGGTGAACAAGTCATTAAAAAGAACAAGTGATTTAGATATTTAAGCTCTATTTTTCAAAATGATGGTGAAATAGTTGGAGATGTTAGTAGTAGAATTCAACTTGGATGGTTGAAGTGGAGGAATGCATCTGGCCTATTGTGTTATAGAAAAGTTTTGCTTAAACTTAAGGGAAAATTTTATAAGATGATGGTAGGACCTACAATGACTTATGGTGCAAAATGTTTGCCAATAAAAAAGAAGCATAATACTAAGTTAAGTGTTATAGAGATGAGGATGCTCAGGTGGATGAGTGGCTTTACTCTTAGAGTTAAAATGTTGAATGAGTATGTTCGGGAAAAAGTTGGAGTAGCTCCAATGAGAGATAAGATTATAGAGAGTCGCCTTAGATGGTTTGGCCACATAAAGCGACAATCGTTTGATGACCCAGTTAGTAGAGTGGATGCATTAGATTTTCCTTATGTTAAGAAAGGTAGAGCTGGACCTAAAAATACTTGGTTATGATGTATAAAATATGACCATAGTATACTTGAATAAAATGAGAATTTGACACATAATATGACACAATGGAGATGAAGGATTCATGTAACCGACCACACTTAGTGGAATAAAGGCTTGTTGTTATTGTAGATTCATTTGGTTTCCTATCTCCTTTATTCTCTAGTGCATTGGTAATCATATTAAAATCACCACTGACCAACTAGCCATGAAAGCAGCTTTGGCCAATGTTAATGATGTTAGACCAAAGTTGTCTTCTTGAATCTCTATTGCATGCTACATAAACAAAGGTTGCATTTATTGAGTGTAGGTAATACAGGTATGGAGAAATTGTGGATCATCCAGCAAAAGATCAACATGGAAGGGGTATTTCCAAAAGAGAAAAATCTAATTATTGCAGTTTTGTAAGATGTGGAATTTTCTAAACTTTCTTTTGGGTTTATCAAAACTTTGGGGATGGAGGAGAGGTTCAATGATGACAAAGATGTTAAGATTGCATGTCTTAATGAGACTATTAAGTCTCTTAGATGGTGCTTGATCAGTAAAACCTCTAATATTCCAAATGAGAAGGCTAGTCATGTTTGGGATACTTAGAGCCCCTAGAAGCTCTTGTAGTAATCTTATATAGGCAGTCATCCCACTTTGCTAAGATTCCAACTGTCGAGGTGCTGCCTAGGTGGGAGACAACATTTGGATTTATATGTTTGAGTTCTCTTATATCTTTATGATTTAGGATTTTTGGATCAACCATTCCTCTACAACATCTTGAATTGTATTATCAAGAGCCTTAACATTGGTTTTCTACTATTATAAGGGTAAAGAGAGAACATCTTTAGGTTGGATCTAAACTGGATGGCCATAGTCTTCAACAATCTACTCAAGATGTTCTTGAAGTGAGGTTAGTGTTTCAATTGCCAATAAAAAGAGTTGTTGGATAGGAGGAGGCGTAGTTTCTTTAAGTAAACACATTACCAACTTGAAAAGTATCCTCCACTATATTTTCAACAAGTGTAGCATTTTTCACTTGTTCATGAGATGGAAAAATAGTTTCAGCTAGCATAGGATTGTGAACTTGATCTTGAAGTGCATAGATAGTTGTCAAGTAGGTGTCCAAACATCCTACACTTTGGGAAATAATGTGGATTTTTCTCAATAATGACTTGCTGCCAATATCCATTAGTTGGGGTTCCAATCCAAATCTCATCAGAGTGAGGGGCTGTGATGTCCATTTCAACCAAAACTTGAGCAACAGAGGGTCGTGAAAGGTTGAAGGTGGGGATATCCAACTTTAAGGGTTTTCCAAAGAATGGTGCAAAAGAGTATAAAACTTTCTAGTTGAAGAGGTGGAGTTTTAAGTTTGAGAACTTTTAGCGATATTAGGACAATAAAAGGTTCAATGATGTAATCAATTGTGGGATTCCATTTAAGGATTTTCATGGGAGTGTTATCAATATGGTAAAGTTTTTTTTTTGAAAATAACCTATCATAATCATCTTACCTGTTGAGACTGATTACAATGTGTAAACTATTCAGCAATCCAATATTCCATTCTCCAATCAACTTGAGCTCATCAAAATGTTTATGAATAATGTCCATCTTAGGGTGTCTATATGTGAACTTGCCAACCAAAGTAAACTTAAGAGATTCAACCAATAAAGCATATTCAATTTCACTTAAGAAGAGGGCTGGTTTACCATTTTTTTCAACAAGCCTTCTTGAGGAAACCAACCTCTCTACCAATAAAAAAATTCTCATGATAGGATTGGGGGAAGATGAGTTTGATATAGGGATCATTAGACTCATTATGAGGGAGGTTGATGGAGAGGGCATAGACGTTGCCATGAGAAGCATGGTAATGGAATGGTAACTTAGTAGGAAAAAAACCTAAAGGGGGAAAGCATACCAAGGAGACAGCGCCATCATGTTCTCTCTTCAAACTAGCTCCAATCATAGTTGTATAATGGTATACTATACTATCCTATACTATACACTGTACTACACTATACTATACTATCATACTATACTATACTATAATATACTATACTACTACAAATTATATACTATAACACATACTATACTATACTATATACTATACTATAGTATACTATACTATAGTATATACTATACTATAGTATATACTATACTATAGTATATACTATACTATAGTATACTATACTATACTATATACTCTACACTACACACTATATATTGTACACTGTGTAGTATGTATAGTGTTGTATATTATAGTATATTATATCTACACTATACAATTACTATACACTATACTATACTATAATACTAAATAATATAGTATAGTATTATAAAATACACTATACAACTATATTATACATATATATGATAGTATAGACTACAGTAAAGTATATTATACTAGTTGTATGTAGTATATAGTATATTTTTATACTATAATACTATAATACTATACTATACTGTTATAATATAGTATAGTGTAGTTAGTATAGTATAGACTATAACACTTATAGTATATTGTATAGTATAGTTAGTATAGTCATAAGTATGCATTGTACCAAGAAAAGTCATTCTAAGTAAAGCTAAGAAAATCTAATTTTATTTAAGTTAAGTCATACATTAATATGTTATAATAATCAAAGTTTAAATAAGATTAGTGAATTTAAATTGTGCTAAATAAAGTTATATAAATCAATGCAAAATAACTAATCAAGTTAATGAATAAAATGCAAGAATATTTTTATAATTTGGCATCAAAATAAATACAAATAAAAGAAAAGTAAGTAGCTAATAATCTAGATATGTATAAGTGCATCTTAAATCTATATTCATGTATCAAACATAATCTTAGATAAAAGTCTTTATCTCTAATTAATCTTGGACAATACTCTAAAAGTGCTACTCAAGAACATGCTAGTATTTTGGTATATTTATATTGCTATTTCTTCTCTAACCTAAAGGCATGTATAAAAAGAAACAAATCATGAGGTTTCCTTACAAAATAAATGGTTAGTGTGTGTATGCATGTGTGTCACACAAATTATATTGAGCAATGCTTACTAGAATGAAATAAGCTACCATGTACCTATAAAAGTAGTAATTATCATGGCATACACTTTAAAAGTTTTCTATCTTAATACACATAAATGGAAAACACAATAAAAATACATTGTAAAAATGCACAACCTAACTAAACTTGACTCGCCCAATAATTACTTGTTGAAAAATCTTAGATACATTCTACTGTAAATGATAACATCTATAAATTTGCATATAGTATAATCTAGTATGTGTAAGGGCATTATAATCAAAGTTATATACTCATGATCTAGATAACACTATCTAGTGTAATTTTATTTGTAACTATGTAAGATTTTATTATGTCATTTAAGCAGATGTTAAAAATATATTATTATTTATAAAACATTTGCTATAATATGAAAGTATTTATTAATTTAAGGATAATTATAATTTTTTTCAATAATTTGAAAGTCAAATATTTTGAAGACTCTTATTTATATACATAGGCACAAATAAGTTTCTTTTGAAAAATAATCTAGAATACAATAATATTTTAAAAAAAATTTACTTTATATATAGCCTAAATATTTAAGATGACATATTGATGAAGGGTTAATCGTGGAGAGTAGGATCTTATAGTGGTTGTGGTGAATGGGATTCTTCTACTCACCAAAGTGGAAAAGAGGAAGATCTTCTAGTCATTGAAGTGGAAGAAGTCTGAAGTTCTACTCACCATAGTAGAATAGTAGTGAGAGATCACCAAATATCTCATACGGTCAACCACCAAGCTCCAACCAAGAGTGTTTCACTCAAATTTCACATAAAAAAATTAAAAGTTTTTTATTAGGTTAAAAATAGACTTTAAATAGGTACAATACTCCAAGGCGTGCATTCTTTACGAAGAAAACCACCAAAAAACTATAAACAATGTCAAAACTATCATTCCCCAGCATCACGGTGCTGACGAACCAATGTTGTGGTGCCATGAACTATCACCACAATGCCACAGTCTAACATCGAGGTACCATAAACCCAACCTAAACATGCCAACTTCTCAATTCCCACACACTAAAATCTACATAATGCAACGGCAAGGCCCTAGACCCACACCTATGAAATTCAATACATAAACTCACATGTTTTCAACCATAACTTTAACACAACACTTACACATGATTAAATATACTAATTACTATATAATGCAACACACGAGACATAAATTCACATATAAAGTCTATTAAAATTTCTTTTGAGTTCATGCTTTGACTTGTGGCCCAGTGATATGTCCTTTTCTCCTTTGATGCACTACATCAACTCTCTCGAGCCTCAAAGAAATCTTCTCTAAAGAGCTAGGTTCCAAAAAGTTTTAAGATGTTTGGACACAAAGCTCTGCACTTCTTCTAAAGTCATCCATGCATCCTCACTTGATGGTTTGTTTTTTTTACATGACTAAGAATCTATGACTGGCACTATCATCTGTGGGTGCCTCCACTATGATGTTCTTCATCTCAAAAAATGTTGGTTGGATAGGAACTTGCAAAAAACTTATATCTCCTCTTACAATAGCATTATTCTACATATTTGGAGGTTGGGTAACTCCTTTAAAAGATAATAAATCTTCCACATTAAAAATATGGTTAATAAACATATCAAGGGCAATTTAAGAATATATGCATTAATACCAAATTTACTAATAATTTTGAGTGGCCAGCATACTCTCACTTGTAACCTTTTACATTTGGTGAAAAGAAATATCTTAGGATGGATATGAACTAATACATAATCACGTACCTCATATTCCTTAAAATTTTTATTTTTATTCTTTTATTCAGCATGCATAGCATTTTGTGTTTCTAATTTTTTTCTTTATGTCTTCACGAAGACTATAAAAATCACATGCCAATGTATATATTGAATCAAAAAAATGCATGAGTAGGTGTATTAGCTAGGTCAATAGGCAATTTAGGGTTATATCTATAAACTATCTCAAAAGGTAACTTTTGGGTTGTCTTGGAAATGAAACTATTGTATGTGAATTTAGATGTAAGTAATGTTAAGTACCAATTTTCTAAATTTTTCTTAACTAAACACTTTAATAGATTTCCTAATGTCATATTGACTACTTCTATCTATCCATCTATTTGTAGATGACACAAAACAGAGAATTTAATTATGTTCCTATTAATTTTCATAAGGTTTTTTAAAAAAAAGATATAAATTTAACGTCTCTATCGAAAACTATAGTGGATGGGACTCCGTGCAACTTAATAATTTCTCTAAAGAATAATCTTGCTATATGAGATACATCATTTAATTTTAAACATTATACAAAATATGCCATCTTAAAAAATCAATTTACTATGACAAAGATACTATCATGACTATGAGGGGTTCTAAGTAAACCTAATGTGAAATCTGTGGATAGGTCTTCCCAAGGTGTAGAAGGAATAGATAATGATGTGTAATGGCCTGCATTTTGTTTAATAGTTTTAGCTTAACAACAAGTGTAACATTGGGCTACTATTCACTCAACATCGTTTCTTAAGGATGGCCAATAGAACATTTGCTCAACTAATATTAGGATCTTTAATTTTTTGAAATGTCTTGATATACCTCTTTAATGTAATTCAGAGATAACAAATTCTCAAAGAGAAATTTTAGGAATACAAAATTGTTTGTGTTTGTTAAGGGCTTAGATTCATGTTCTAAGTATATCATATGAAAATTAGGGCAAATTTTATAATCTTTCCTAAGAGTTGTAAATCCTAGAATTTGAAATTCAGATGATGAAACCATTGAAGATGCTCTAGATAGAGCATTTGCAGGTTTATTTTCTATCCTAGGTTTAGGTTTAAGTATAAAAGAAAAGTATTAAAATACTCGAACTACTTAGCATGTCTGTGATTTAGTTTCTATTAGGAGTTAATAAACTTTAAAACTTGATGATCAGTATTGAGAATAAACTATTTATGTAATAGATAATGCCTCTAATGCTTAAGAGTTTGAATAATCTCATAAAACTCTTAATCATAAGTGAAATATATTTTCTTAGTGTCATTTAATTTCTCACTAAAAAAATTATGGGATGAGTTTTCTTTGACTTAATATTCTATTTATTTAAATACCTGATGCACTCACAAGTCACCTAAAATACTTTATTAAAGTCATAATGTCTTAAGATAGGTGAGAAAATCATAAGAGTTTTAATTTATTGCATGATTATTTTGGCTTCTAGGGTCCACATAAAATTGTCTTTCTTTAGAATGTCTGCGATAAGTCTACAATAATACTAAAGTTTTTTATAAACTTCTTATAGAAATTTTCTAGTAAATAGAAACTTCAAACATCCGTAAAATATTTTGGAGTTGATCACTCCAAAATAGATTTGATTTTTGATAGGTAAATTTATAGTTCATTAACAAATATAATGAATCTTAAGAAAATGACTTCCTATTGATAGAAAGAATATTTATGAAGGTTTACATATAATTTTGTTGACCTTAACTTCTCTAAGATCATTTTTAAATGATGTAGATGTGACTTCTCATTTGGGATATAAATAAGAATATCACCAAAATAGATTACAAGGAATTGACCAATAAAATATTTCAAAATAGTATTAATTAGTCTCATGAATGTTCTAGAGACATTTGAAAGACCAAATGGCATGATAAACCATTCATAAAGACCATCGAGAGTTTTGAATGTTGTCTTCCATTCATCACCTGGTCTAATCCATATCTAGTGGTATCCACTTCTTAAATCAATTTTAGGGAATAATTATGAACCTAAAATAAGATCAAAAATCTCATTCAATCTAGGTATAAGAAACTTATATTTTTATTTTGATCTTTTTTACTACTCTGCTATCAATATACACCCTCCAAGTTCCATCTTTCTTAGGAGTTAAAATAGTAAGTACAACACAAAGACTAAGACTTTCTTGTATAAAACCATTCTTCAGGAGTTCATCTACTAATCATTTTACCTCAACATGCTTAGTTTAACTCATCCTATAATGAAGTAAGTTAAGTATTTGTGAGCCAGAAATCAAATCTGTAGCATGTTACATATCTCTTAGTGCTGGTAGCTCATTAGGTAAGTCATCAAAAAATAAATTAGTAAATTCAGATAATAGAATTAACATCACAAAAGGTATATTATGATCCTTAGAATCAATGGAGATTTTCAAAAGGTGCAAGATAAATAATGAAGTATGGTCATTAAATTATCGAGCCAAGCAACTAAACCTTAAAGTAATAATTTAAATTCTAAGAGATTCATATATGTATTAGAATGTATATTATAAGTATCCTCACTATCGTTGGATGGTAATATTGCTATCAACTGGAGTTTCACTTTCCTTTCTTGATTGTGTTTAAGTTAAAGTTCAGAATTGGTTTGTGAGGAGGTGTGAGAAGAATTCTATAAGGAGGAGGGGTTCAATAAGCTTTACATTGAATAACTTGATTATTTTTTATACATAAAACATAAGTATTTTCATGCCTATAATGAATCACATTTAAGTCATAAAGTTATGGCCTTCCTAATAAGAAATAAGTTATTTACATTTGAAGAATATCACATCAAATTTGATCATTATAGCTACCTATTTTAATTAGAACAAGACATATGTTAGTGATAGGTAGGGATGTATGATTTTTCCAATTGACTTGGAATATTACTTGGTGAGGTTACGTTGTAAGATTGGCTCTAATGATAACATGAGTTGATATGACATTTATAGTGCTACCTCCATCTATTTAGAAGTTATTTGAACGTACATTTTATATGTGTATACATCTTCTTTATGCTTTTTTAGAAATAAATCATAATGAAAGGTGTCCTCTAATGTTTGAGGATCAGGAAGTTCTACTTCATTCCTAATATCTATTCTTAATCTAATAACAAATTTGTTAGCTATTTTCCACTCTTGATTAGTGCATTAGGTTATAGCTATTAAGTACTAAAATGTGTTCATATACTCCACTACTGACATGATTCCTTGCTTAAGAGTAGTCAATTATTCGTTGAGTCTTTTATCATGATTTCTAGGATAGTATTTTTTCCCCTTAGATTTCTTTCATTTCTACCCATGTCATGAGGTTCCTACTGTATCTTTCTTCTTTAGCTAAAATGTTATTCCAATAGATCTTCACAATACCTACTAGTTTCATTTTAGCAAATATTATTTTTTGGTAATCATCCATGTGGTACCAATCAAAGAAGTCATCCATTAAATGGGTCAACAAATTTAAAAATTTACCGTCATATGTTGGGGCTTCTATCTTAACTAATTTTATTTGTTCTTATGATATTTTATGGATTCTAAGAAGGCCTTGTCTAATGTGGTTCTTTAGGTTTGGCCTTCTCGAAGGATACTCATCTCTAGGAAGTTCAATGTTTTCTCATCCTACAAGCTCCAAGTCATCTGGACAGGGTATAGTCTGTGGGTTTGAAGCCTAGTACTCAAGGTTTGAATTTATGCGGTGAGATTCATGAGTGAGTCTTCTACCCTATTGAATATCTCTTCACTTATCATGGAAATCTCATCTACTCTTCTAGTTAAGTCCTCAAATTGGTCCAAACTAACAGATGTAAGTGGCTTGATGTAAACATAAAGATGCAATATGACACTCCAAATGATGATTTTAAATATGCAAAAAAAGGTGAACTAAGCTTAATTCAAAAAGAGATGCACAAATTTTAAAATTAATAGCCTTCAATAAACATAAAGGAACATGTGGATACTACAAAACATGAAACACACTTAAGAAAAAAATAAAATATAATTTATTTAAGGATATGACTTTGATTTTTATATGAGGTTAGTATCTAGGTTAGGTTATTTTGTTAAGTCACCCATACTCAAGTTTTCACTTAGGCATGATGACTTCAAGTTAGATTATGTATGGAAAGGCTAGGCTTTATAAGCAAAGATATCAACTTAATAGTGACACAAACATTCATAAATTACCTACCACATGAATTTAGCATGTATTTCTAGGCGAGATCGCTAATTATGTAAATGAAATTACTCAAAATCCAAAATACAAAACTAACCTGCTTAGATTTGATATGGATTATCTACGAGCACTTTCTCCACACCTCCAAACTTTAGGCTCTAATATCAAAATTAATGAAGGGTTAATTGCAAAGAGTAGAATGTCATAGCAGTTGTGGAGAAAGTAATGCTTCCACCCACCAAAGTGGAAGATAGAGAGGAAGATCATCCACTCATCAAAGTGGAAGAAGTATGAAGTTCTACTAACCGAACTAGAATGGTAGTGAGAGATCACTAGATCTCCCAAACAATTAGCTAACTAGCTCCAACCAAGAGTGTTTCACTCAAATTTTACAAACAAAAGTGAAAAGTTTTTCATTAAGTCAAAAATAGAGTTTAAATAGGTACAATACTCCAAAGGATGCTTTCATTAAGAAGAAACCACCAAAGAATTGAAATAAAAGTTGGAATTATCATTGGCAGCATCGTGGCACCATAAACCAACACCACGACACCACAATCCAGCACCGAGGCACCATAAACCCAACACCAAGGTGCCAGCTTCTTGGTTCCCACTCAGTAAAATATATAGAGTGTAGTGCTGAGGTGCTAGAAAGGAAGTGCTGAGATGTCAGACCCACACCTATGAAATTAAATACATAAACTTACATGTTTTCAACCATAACTCTAATACAACACTTACACATGATTAAATATGCTCACTACTATATAATGCAACACATGAAACATAAATCCACATATAAAGTACACCAAAATTTCTCTTGAGTTCATGCTTTGGCTTTTGACCTAATGACAAGTCCTTTCCTCCTTTGTTGTGCCATATTACATACCATTCAATGGAGCTTAATTGCCAGTTTTTATGCTTACCAATGAGTACTAATACAAATGTGTTCTAATCAATATGAAAATCAAATTATTAGGTGAAGAGAGAACTAAGTGATTTGGTACATAACAGTTAAGAGAGAGAGATATGTTAAAGGGGGTTAAAGGCTCAAAGGAAAATCTATGAATTTGGACAAAATTAATCAATTAAGCATGCAAGAAGATAAAGAATGCTAGCTTGGATAAGTGACAAGGTTTGTATGTTAAAGTTCTATAAATATATATGAGTAGAGATTATTTATTAGAAGCAATCACTTTAAATGGGCAATAGTCTACAAAGAAAAGAGATGACATAGTTTAAGCAAGGCATTACATACTAAGGGTCAATCAAAATTTGGTGCAGAGATTATTATGATCCAAGTAGATATAAGTGATAAAGATAATGGACCCATTAGTTGATGAATGCTCACTAAAGAAAGATGAATATGGTTCTAGTAGGCATTTCCTATAAAAATAGAGAGATTTAGAGGTGGATGACAATCCATAAGAGAGAAAATCAACATGAGGATGTTTAAGAAGCTGTCCTCCCAAATCTAAAATTACTCAAGAAATAGTAGCATGTTTACGGATAAAAAATATATGGGGTTGTTAAATAATTTAATCTTTTAGAAGGTTATGCCTAAAATAAACTAAAAAAAACACTAACCTTAGCTTCATGAATGTAATGTCATGGATTACTCTTACTCTATAAAGATCCTTAAGACAAGTGTTAGAGTGTAGTTTGGTTAACAATAATTTAAGCCTAGATTAATTTAATAAGGAAATCAACTTAGGACAACCTAATGGGGATCTAAAATTTAATCCAATGCTATTTAAAACTAAAAAATCAAATAGATAAAATAAGCAAATAAGCTTTGAAGCCTACTAGTGTTGTTAACTTGTACTAGGATGTAGAAAAAAATAAACTTAGGCCCACACTAAAACACATCTAAAAATTAGGCTATATAAATAACCATAGAGTTAGATTCTCAATATGCAAAAAATATCATAGTATGCATACTATGAGCTAAATTACTGTGACATTCCAAGCATAATGATGAATAATTAAAAATAAATTGCAAAAAAAAATTATATTATCTTAATTTGCTTTTGTTTACGAGAAAACACTCGTATATCGCTTCATAGGTGAAATGACTTATGTAATGTAAACAACACTAGCATAGTGTTTCTAAAATTACTATATGGCATTAGAAACTTTATCTAATTAAACAATTAAAGATATAATCAATAGTTTGAGTTCACTATAAGAGCTTTTAACCTTATGAAGATTCAAAATTATAGTGAAACTTGATTGATCCTTTAGAAATAATAAAATGTTCATGCTCTAAATTTCTTTTGATTTATTGACTACAAATAAATTACTAAATATTTATATGAAATTTCTTAAAAGAAATCAAATATACTAAAATAAATAGTTGACATTTTCAAGAAATTTAATAAAAAATACATAATTTTTTAAATATAATATATTATTTTTCTGGAAAGAATATATATATATATATACATATATATATCTTATAGTTTTTTTTAAAATTTAATTTAATTTAAAAAAATGATTAGTCCCATTTTCAAAATTTATGGCTAATTTGATTGGTTCCATATGTATGTTATTGCATGATTAGCCCAAAAAGAGGGATTTTGGGAGGCCTTATGCTAGATGCAAGTGCCATGAGTGGGGATGTATATATCATGCAAAGAGCTTAAAATTATTAGATCTTAAAACTAAGATCCAACAATCCATTTCTTTTCATAACTTAAGCTATTGTAGCTAGGCATTAGAAAATAATAAGATGACAAATATGGACAATAAGATGACATTTTGCTTGGCCACTGAAGGTGAAATTGGATGGACAAGAAAAGGTTAGCTAAGCAAGTTGTGGCCTTATTATAGAACTAGAGGTTATACCAAGGAATGAGAATAGAAGCTTGAGGGTTCAATGTGCATTTATCTAGGGATTTTAAATCTATCAAAGATGGGATGTTTCCTTTCCAATAAAATTATTATAAGATTACATAGGCGTATCCTAAGAGCGATAAAATAAATGGAGTGGTTCTTAAAGTAATGGAATGTGAGGAGTATTGGAGCTTCATTTGTAAAAGAAATCATATAAGCTTGAGATCATTAGAGCTACTATGTGTTGACCTAAAAAGATGGATTGATACACTAAATATATGAATGAAGGGCCATGAGAGAGTGTTTGTGTAATTCAACACTCCTTACTCTTTTTTGGTTAAGTGACCTTTAATGGATTTAGGAGTTAATTACAATGTAATTAAATAATGGAGATAATTGCGACTAATAAGTAGTTAGATCATCTTGCGGACAAAAAAAGGGAAGGCATGCCTTTTAGATATAAAAAAAAATACTTAATATGGATTAATTTAATTAAGCCCTTAACCTCAAGGTTTTGCCTCAAAAAGCCCATGGGGTAGATGATGCTCAATCTAACTAGGATTTAATAGCTACAAGCTAGGGAGGTTGACCAAGTTCCCTATGTAGAAGACTCATATTTGGCAATGGAGCTAAGGCTACTCAATGATGACCCAAGAGGCTCTTAGGTGGAGAGACTAGAGTTCTTAAGAAATATAATGGAGCACTTAAGTTTCCTTAAGCTTAGATAATCAACTCCAATTTAGTTAGGCTTGACCAAGTATCTTAATTACCCCATAAGATTAACTAAATTTGATCCAAGCACACCCATGTGGTTTCTTAGGATTCTTTACTAATTTGATTGAGTTTAGGATCCATGGATTCTATAATGGCTCACCTATATATGAATTTTATTAAGGCTAGGTAGGCTAGCATGTTGATATCGTGTTAAAACTTTATTAAGTCCCTTAAGTGCTTAAAACTTTGAGCTTAGATTGAAGATTAATTCAAGTCACGAGGACAATAAATTGACATAAACATAGCTTAGGTAATTACATAAGGCTCCTAATTGATGTGATAAGATATAAGGTTTACTAAAATAGATTTGGCTAGGTTATGGCCCATTGAGGGAAGATAGTTGGCCCAATATATTTATAATGATATGAATATTTTGTAAATACTTATTATTAATTTGGTTGACCTATGATAAAATCAAATATTCTTGCATTAGTCTAGATGGGTTGACTAAATGTATCCAAAACTACCACTGCTCAAAAAAGCCTCTAAGTCAACTTATAGAGGTATGGGGCTCAAAGGCTTAAGTATAGTCCAAGGCTTGCTAAGGAATGAGCTTGAAGCCATGACCTTCTAAAGACTGAGTAGGATGATGTAACTTAGTTGATAATAACTTATAAACCTCTAATATGTGAATAAAAATACATTTTACATTTTGATAAGGAATAAATATATGCATGATTTTCCTCCATTAAAGCTAGAGTTGAACAAGTGCATTTCTTATATTAGATAAGAAGTCAAAATTTTTTCTATTAGAGATGAAATCATAAATTATGAACACCTCTAATAGAGATGGTACAACCCATTCAATATAAAATTAACATTTACAATTAGAGAATGAGTAAAAATTTTCTCCATTAGAGGCATAACCATTACGTATAAGAGGTGTCTTCCTATAATGAAGGATGAAATTCATTCTCTTTCATTAGAGGCAAACCATTATACATAAAGAATGACTCTACCCACTAGAGGATGAATTTTCTTCTACTACATTGTAAGAAAAACAAATGTATGACAAAATAAATGACCTTTTACATTGAATGGTAAGTGTAGTTCTTCTCTACTAGCATAGAATCATTGTGTTTAAGAGATGATTCATTTATTGAGGATGAATTTTATCTATCTATAATGAAGAAAAATATTAGTATGTTTAAGGGAAGACTTCTTTCATCAGAGGATATGTTTGATTCTTCTTCATCAAAGAAAAAAAATTAAAGTATATAAAAACTTGCCTTTCTTCATTAGGGAATGAGTTAGGTTATCCACCATTAGAGTTAAGAATATAGTTTTAGAGTTGTAAGGTAACTCACACTTCTAAATGATCAAACATATAGTAAAGTAAACAATAGAAATAAATGTATTTGACTAACTAGCCTTAAGGCATGTTAAGTTGAGCAAGATTTGATAAAATATTTTATTTATTTCATTCAATGACTATAATTGAACTAGTTTCTCAAGGTTCTCAGAAGAAGAAAATTGATAATATTAGATACTTTGATATTTTATATAAGGCTTTAAGTATAGGAATAATCTATGTGTCATCACCATCATTAGTAAACATTTGGATTTTATTATATGTGTCCCTCATTGAGGACCACTTGAAGAGAAATCATGATATATTATATGGGATTATTAATAGTCAACATTATCAAAATATTTATCAACTACTAAATTTAGGATTGAGAATACAAGTATGATATATTTATTTGATAAAATATTCATAAAATCTAACAAATAAAGTGTTATTTATGTTAAAAATAACTTTTAAAAATGGTGAGGGATTTTTCAAACAAATAAAAGAAATTAAACTCTTAAATATCTACAAACAAAGTGAAAATTAATCCAAGATAGCAATAAGTGGGATCTATCTATAATAGTAATGCTTTCTTTCGTAACTATTCACTTTACAACTTAAATTTGTTGGCATAAACCTAGCCCATGGAGTTGACCATAGATTCCATTATGTAGAGCAATTGATAACTTCATTTTACAGCATACAAATATATTTAGCTAAAACAATTATACAAGTAAATATTCATTGCATTTATTAAATAAAATATATGTATATAGATGATTATATCCAAAGTTCACACAACATATCTAATAAAATAAATTGAAAAATAGAGGTGTTCTTTGACATAACACTTCTTCAAATACTCTTATTAATGGAAGGCATCAAGTGGGAGTCAACCATATTGCTTGACCAATAGCCTCCTCCATCATAGATCATTTCAAGTACCATTTATGTTGAAACTTAATGTGTTTATGATAAACATAGGGTATCAAAAAACAAAAATCAAATCTTTAGAAATAAAAGTTTAAACGTGTCTTGAGTTTTAAACATTTGAGCTAAGTATGAGGCTCATGTATATTATCATGATCTTTATGTCTATGATGAATATTATATTTTTCACTTATGTTATTAACAGAAATGACAAGTGACAAAAAAGTTTGACACCTAATGTCATTCTTAAAGATCAATTAACATGTGAGATATAGAATAAGTGGGTAAGATATGTAGTATGGTAGACCAATAATGTCTTTATTAATATGTCCTGTCAATATATCAAATTGCTAATAATAATCCTTTTAATGAGATTTATTACTAAATTATTGAAGATGAATTAACCATTTAATTAAGGATAAAATATATTTAATTGTTGCAAATCAATTTTGTGATGTCAAATAAATTTTTTATAATCATATTTATAGAGGCAATATTATTATCAGTATTAAAATAAATTAATGAGATACTACAAACTTATGTGAAATATGATCACTAAAATACAATAAGGCATTCTTTATGTTTACTTCTCTTAGAGGTACAAATTTTAACAATTTTGAGAAATAATCTATGGTTGTCAGTATAAATCTCCACCCTTAGAAATGGGGCATTAATAATACCTATTAATTTTAGATTTCAAAGCGATGGTGCCACCAATGGGTAAAATGGTGTTATAGTTGGTGTACAATATTAGAGTAGAAATTAATCATTTGAATCCTTTCTTTATATTATCATACAATCCTAGATTATTGAAGGCTAAACATTTTGTCAAATAACATTAGTACCAAAAAATGCCTTTTTTGTTCTTAGTAAGATATTAGGTGATGATACACTTCCAATGATTGTATTATTTAGCTAATGCTAGTAAAATCTTATACATTTGAGTTTTTTTTCAAGATTATTGAGGTATGTAGGTGTTAGGATCATTTTATTTCTAATCACAACTTTAATATCATTATTATCCTAATTAGATAATTCTTAAACATATTTTTTTTTGTAAAGGAGTCCACTTTTTTATTTAGAGAGTGAGATGCATTATTCAATATAATATTTAGAGAATGTTCTACTAGAGTCATCAATTGCATTTTGACATGCTTTGTCCTATTGAAAATATTCATTCTTTTTAGATAAGGTAATAGAAAGCAAGCACTACCCTACAAAAAGATCTTCTAAGGAGCAGAAGTTATCTATATAATTAGCATAATCATGTAAGACATGAAATATATATATATATATTAAGGGATTTATTTTTAAGGTAAATTTTTTGAGGAATTTAGAAATAATTCACAAATTAATGCATAATATTCTTTATAGCTGTATTAATCATATAATCAATGAAACACTTTGTTTTTCATTATAATAAGTTATAAAAATGTGTGTGATTACATATTGATGAGTTATCATAGTGTACTTTTAGAAAGAGTGCACAACCATGTAAACAATGCTAATTAAAGAGTAACAAAACTATGTTATATTATTTTTCTAGGGTAATCATAATCTGATTATACTTGGAAAAATATTTATATGGAAACTAGAGCATTTAAAGATGCAAAATTAATAAAATTTTATATTTAATAATGTAAAATTAACCATGAGATAAGGATTGGTCATAGAAGGTCGCCATTCGAGTATGCCTTATTAAGATCATAAAAATTCATAAAAACTCAATTTTACCAATTCTTCTTATAAACTAACATGTTATTTGCTTATTAAGTGTGGAAGAATTCAAATATGCACCCTTTGATCAGCTACTCAATTCTTCAATGATCATTTATATGTTGGGGCTTATTCTACTAGGAGCTTGTTTGACTTATGGCCAATACATGTATGACTAGTTTAAGGATGAACCTACACATTTTATGTTGTTCCATAAGAAAAAATTCTCAAAAATTATTGAAGACTTCTATCTATCAAATCATATACCATGGAAAAACATTATTAATAAAAGTAGTGGGTGCCATAATTTGCGACACTGTTTATTTTAGTTAGTTCATTTACAATTAATGGGACTACATAGTATAATACTTTTAACTTATATTGAGTTAACTAAGCTAGGATTAATTTTACATGGTAGTATTGCAAGATTTTGAGCGCTTCACTAGGTATGTCTTCCACTTTTATTATTCAATTGATTTTCTATGGCTTTTGCAAAAAAAAAAGGTTCAATCATATGCAACCTTCTACTTATGCTTGAACCTTGTTCTACAATAGTTTCTTAAATGCAATAACTCGCGATATCTGCAACATACTCATATTCCTACAAGCCGATCGTGTGAAGTTCAAAGAAGGCATTGATAATAGGCTCATTAAATAAGAAAATAGAAAAAAATGGGAAGCCTGCTTTATTTTTAATAGAACTTGAATCCTCATTATTATCAAAACCACTAAATCTTACACTAATAAGAAAGTTCACTCATAAACATCTTAAGATAGATATTTTAAAGAAACATTGATGATTTGAAGCTGATTGGAAATTGGAGCATTGGACTGCTTGATAGTAGACAAATTGCATTTAAGTTGAATAAAGAAAAAGATTATTCTAGGGTCTTCTCTAAATAGATGTGCTATATAGAAAAACATACCTATGGAATTTTTGAAGTGGACACCTGCCTTCGTCTACAATGTTGAACTATTGATTGTATCCATATGGATTAAATTCCTTATCCTCAAATTTCATCTCTTTAACAAACAGATTTATACTCCTTAGTACATATTTTGGCAAACCCCTTGAGTTGGATTTACCCCTCTTTAACTTCACTAGATCAACTATGACTAGAGTATTAGTCAATATGAACATAACATCTCAATATGTTGAAGAAGTGTGGATTAGCTCACCAACTAATGGCTATTGATAATATGTAATCAGTGAATAAAAATCTTATTACTACGTTAAATGTAGAATGTTTGACCACATATTTGAGAACTATTTCATTGGTCACATAGAGTTGAGAGGTAAGCAATAATAGAAGGAGCAAGATCCCAACAACACAATACAACACAAGAGAATTAAATTTTAATGCTCCTACTCAACATGGTATAAATCAAATTGAAGACCAACAACCATAGACTATTATTTAATCAATTGGAATACCAACTCTTTATTTGGCAATCGAGGTGAGGGCAAATGAATTAACCATCCAAAATGTTGTCTGGCATGACAGAGCTATCCCACTAATTGTTGTAGATAAGGGAGCTGAGATTCAGCATGATAAGAGCTATATATAGACAATTCTATCAGCAATACAATTACTATCACAAACATAGAAAGTCTAAATGAAGCTTTATAAGATCTAGAGAGGACTAGATAATTTAAAAGTAAAAATATAAGCTTAAGGGATTGATGGACATTGATATGTTAGTGATGTTGTTGCTAACATGCGTAGTTTTTCTAATGCTAGAATCCTAATTAACATAGATGATAGGCAAGGGTAGCTACAAAATCATATAAATGACTAACTTCATGATATAAAAAATTATGAGCATAGAAAGCTCAATGCGACTAATCTACTAAAATAATTAAATTAGATCTTACAAAATTGAAGTTTTTGGAGTTTTGGAAACTATGATTTATTTAAACAAATGAACTAGAATTAGAAGACATTTTGGTACCTTCAATAGGTTCTCTAATTGTAGTGGTTAAATCAAATTATTTTGGCAAGGTAATTATATAATCAACATCAACAAAATGAATCTAGTTCTTACATATTCTTTAGTCGTAATAATTTCACTATGTATGCCATAATTATGTATATTGGTTGCTTAAGGAATGTTAGAAAGGATCTCTCGCATAATATTGCTTCCATTAGTCACAACTGTCATGCAAATTTGTTGGTTAGAGGTGACTTTTACATTATTGACAATTCAATTGAGAAAAAAAATAAGGAATGAAACTAGGCAATGTCATCATGAGCATTTTATTAATGAGGTAGGTCTTATTGATGTAGTTCTTAGTGGTTGTCCCTTTACCTGAAGCAAGGTAAAATCTTTGAAAGGTTTGACAGGACCTGGTAAATAAATAATGGCTTAGTAGTTTTCAACATACCAATATTAAACATCTAAGCATAACTAGTTCATACTATGCACAACTGGTTATTTCTATTAAGAAGCCTATGAAATATAGATTTAGATTCTTAAATATGTGGATCCAACATGAAAACTTAATTATTGTGTGAAGATGCTTAGAGCATTGATCATAATTCCAACCCATAGATTAGATGGGCTACTAGACCAATGTTGTTGTACAAAAATTTGGCTACTATTCTTAATAAATGGAATTGGGAGATTTTTGAAAATATCACAATACAACTTGCCAAAGCTGAAACAAAGTGTGTTAGCATGAGAATCAACTATTATATGATTCTTCCACATAATATGACCAAAATCTACAAAAAGCTTAATTGGAACTACAAAATCTAATTAACATGAAAGAGGCTTTTTTAGACAAAAAGTGGTACACTCAAACTTTATAGAGGTGGGTAGGAACTCAAAATTTTTTTAAGCATGTATTAAATGGAGAAGGTGATTGAAGGCTATTCTTAAATTTAAGATGATTCCTTAAGCTGGCCAACAAATCAAGAAGAACTATAAAATTTGAGATGATGCTTTTAGCCGCATTAATACTTTCAAAATTTGTTCAAAGCAGCGAACACCTCTCTTGATTATTTCCAAGTAGTTCCCTTTGATGACGTACCTTTTATAAAATCATTAAACATTAAATCTAATTTCACCTCATATGAAGCTAAAACCAAATCAGCTCTTAACTCTCATGATGGATTTAAAATAGCTAGACCTGATGGATTCACCGCACTTTTCTATCAACAAATATGGAAATTATAAAATATAATGTTACGAATCCAATGTAGGGTTTATTTTGTAGATAGGATATGTACAACTATTTTATTACTTCTATAACTATCATCCCCAATGATAATGATAAATACAATTGGGAGAACTTTAGCCTAAAACTCTCACTAGTGTGATCAATGAGATAGTCAACAATATTGTGTCCATTAGAATTGAACTGCACCTTCATATAATGATTATTGTAAATTAAGCAGCCTTTACTAAAGATTATTCCATTATTAACAATGTTTATTTATCTTAAGAAATCCTAATGGAATTGGATAAAACATATTAGAGGAGGCAATTTACTAATCAAATTATAAAAAAGAAAAGTCTTTGATGGCATTATCTGGGCTTTCATCCATGCTATCGTGGAAATAAGGGAGTTTAAATAAGATTTCTACACTTTGATCAAAAGGTTACTATCAAATAACTATCACTAAGTTTTAATCAATGGGGAGTCTCATGGCAACCTCAAACCACAAAGAGGTGTTAATCAAGGTGATCCTCTTTCTTCTACTCTTCATCATTGAGGGTCAATATATCCCACCTAACCTTCATTGATGATGCCATTCTCTTTAGCAATGCTAACTAAAACTTTAATAAGAAAATAAGGCAAGCCATTAACTTCTTTAAAGTGATGTAAATAATGTCTTTCACTAGATCGAAATGCTAATTTATTGTTTGTAAAATTTACTAAATAATAAAATAAGGTCAATCAAGCACTTTATTGGATTCTTAAAATTTTTACTTCCCAATAAACACTTGTGGGTTAGTATTTATAAATGAAGGTTGAAATCAAACCTCTTTGATGACATTGGTTCCAAAGTCCAACAATAAAGAAACTCTTGGAAAAACATCTTTTTTATTATTTGGAGGGAGACTTACTTTAGCAATGACCATGCTAAACTCAATCCCACTATACACCATTCAAGCACTAAACAAGCCATCCAATGTGCAAGATTAGCATGAAAGAATATTCAATGGAGTCATGTGGAGTAGAAATTGTAAGTCCATTCATTAGACAAATTGGAAGAAATTCTATAAACATAAGGATAAAGGAGGAATGGGTTTCTGCTTAATGACTTCTCTAGTAAGATCAATCACATTAAAATGTGTATCAAATTTAGAGCTAATAATTCATTGTGATCATCCTTTATGCATAGCTACACTAACTCCCATCCTACTTAAGTAACCTTTTATAATGGAAATTTCAACACATGGAAATCAATGTTGAACCAAAGAAGTAAAGTTGAAAAATTAATCTATTAGAATATTGTAGAAGGTAAAATTAACTTCTAGTTTGAAAATTTCCATGTTGATGGACTAAAAATAGTTGACACAAAGAAGGTCATAAACTTGCAACTACTAAGCCTCCCATCTTGCTCTCCTATAAGACCAACATGGAAAGTTATATCTGGGGAAAAGCAAAATAATCATTATATTAAAACTAACATCGATGGTTGTTTCACTTATAAAGACCACACTACAGACAATCAAGATCTAGCCTTAGTCACCTGAGCAGCAAGGACTCCAACATCTGGAAGAGTATGTTGTTGTATAGACATGAACCTAAAGATTCATTTATTGGGATGTGAGAGAAGGAAAGATCAACTTCTTGTTGGATCATTGGCTACTAGATGTCCATATGAAAGATATTGAAATAGGTAGTAATTACATTATAGAATTTTGGACAGACAATGGTTGGGACATCAATAAGCTTCAACAAACAAATCAACTCATCATCAAGAATAGCAAGATCTCTCATTCCATTTCCCAAACAATTGCCTATAGTTTAAATGGAAACAATCAAGAGAATCCTTGGGGGAAACTTATTTGGAATAGATTATTTTGACCCAACATTTCATTTTTTTGCTAGAGATTTTTTCAAAAATTTATTCCCATGGATGACATTTTGAAATTGAAAGAAGTAAAAATTGCATCCAAATGTTGTTTATGTAGGAATGATGAGAGGGTTTTAATGCATATTTTCACTAATTGTTGTTTTACCATTGAAACCTAGAGACTGCTAAGGGATTTTCTAAAGCCAGAAGTGAGAAAACACCTGAACAATTTTGATGACCACAACTCAAGTTGGCAACAATAATTTTTCTTCCCCCTCATTACTTATTAGTTCATTTTGTTTGTTAGAAATGCAGACAAACATGATAACAAATAGCCTTCCTCCAAGGAAACAATAACACATATTATTAACTATATTACTAAGGCCATTAGATTTGGTTTCTTAAAGCTTAACTCATTTATTCAAGATTATTATTGGAAGCCAACCTGGAAGACAATTTTTTTAGTTCAAACCACCAAAGGGAACTATCAAAATCAATATTGCTCACTCCAAACCAACCCCCAGAAATTGGCGGCTTATTTCAGGATTTAACAAGAAAATGCCTATTATATTATTCCTCTCCCTATTTTGCTCAATTTTCCCTTCATGCTGAACTATTGGTTCTCAAAGCACCTTATCCTTAATCCCTACTTTTAGAATACCAGGCTTCTAGATTGAATCTAAGTCATTGCAACTTATTAACATATTGAATTCAGGACACAAAGAATTGTTGTACACATCCCTCTTTCTAAATAGATTAGACTTTTTTTTGATTGATAAGAATATTGTGATCACCCATATCCTTCGTGAAGGAAACCAACCAGTAAATTACTTGGCTCAAAAAGGTGAATCTAATATGTAGGTACTTATAACCTCCACCCTTAATGTTTAATTAAGAAAACTCCTACATGGAGATATTTTGAATGTCCCTTACATTAGAGACTTTGATTGGCTGATGTAATCTCTTTCCTACATTAATGAAATTATCCTTTCATTTTTTAAAAAAGTAACCCAGATAATGGCAAGCAAAAACAAGCTAATAAAATTTATATTTTCTTAGTCTACCAAAGTTATGCATGGTGATATAGCGATAGATCCTTCGGTGTTTAGAAAAAAGTCCTTAACTTGATTCTTGAAGTTATCTTAAGTCTATGGGTAGTCAGTGGTTCATCTTGAAACAAAATGTCATTTCACATGTCAACATGCCCATCCTCTATCTTCCATCTAATGAAGGGTTCAATAGTATTTTTTATTCATAACAAATTCTTCTAAAGGGGAGAGACTGATGGCTTATGTTAAGCCTCCATGGGATGGACTTGATGATAATATTTTGCTAAAATAAACTTGTCCCAAGGAGTTGTGTTTTGCCATAGTTTTATCCAAAGCTTCATAGAATTATAGTTGATGATGTCCTTCAATGATTTGAATCCAATACCATCATGGTCTTTAGGCTTACAAGCTCTTCTCTAGGATATACAGTGGTAGCCACTCCCATTTTCTCTCCAAAGGAAGGTGTTGAAGATGGATTAAATTCTTCTTTGAGTGCCCACAAGCATTTATGCTGTTTGAAGATTTTGTAGAGGTATGGTATTTAAGATACTTTGGATTAGAATTAGTCTTCTTCCATAGGATAACAAGTGATTCTCCCATGATAGAAGTCTATTTTGTAGCTTAGAAATGATGTCAATAAAGTAAGCCTTCATGGTTCTTCCATTATAGATGGCATTGCCAAGATATTTGATAGGAAAACGTCCAGCTCAAAGTCCCAAAAATTCATGTATCTAATTATCTTGACAGCTATTGAATTTATTACTTAGGTAGATGAATGATTTATCCAAGTTAATCTTCATTCTAGATGCTTCTTCTGACAACTTGACAGTGTGTTAGATCTTTTTGAAAGATGCTTTGGTTCCTTCGCAAAAAATGAGGACATCATCAGCAAAGATTAGGAGGGAGATATGGATTCCTCCCTTTGTATGATATATTGTGGCTGGGTGGTTACAAATCATGCTCTTTAGTATCCTGGATAGGTAGTCCATTGCAATGATGAATATGGTTGGTGAAAGAGGGTCACCTTGCTTCAATCCCCTTGTAGATTTGAAGTAACCTACTTTAACACAATTGATTAAAACTAAATAATAGTTTTTAGTGATAGTTTTCATAATGATATTGATGGACTCAACCATAAATCTTGTGGCATGGATCACTTGCTTGATGAAATCATATCGGATAGTATCGAATGCTTTATGTATGCCGAGCTTGATTGTTAAATTATGACCTGTACACTTGGTGTTGAGATCCCTAAGCATTTACTGGGTTAGTAAGATATTATCATTGATGTTTCTACCCTTGATGAAGACACTTTAATTGGGAGAAATGAGGCTAGGGAGGGTTTGCTACAATTTTAGGAAAATAATTATGCTTATGATTTTACTAACAATGCTGGCGAGACTTACAGGTCTAAACTTATCCCATGAAGTTGGAGAGTTCTTCTTGGGGGTGGAGATGATAGTAGAAGAAAAGAAGTATTTTGGCACATAAATGCTGGTGAAGAACTCCTGGAAGCCTTGGATAGCTTCCTTCTTGATAACAAACCATGCAGCTTGGTAGAATCTACCATTAAATCCATCAGGGCCTGGAGCTTTATCAATGGAGAATGAGAAGATTTCTTTTCTTATCTCTTCTTCATCTGGAACATTGCTTATGTTGATAGGTTTTATGGTGGGAAATAGGTATACTTAAATTCTGCTAGAAGTCAGTCTATTAGGTAATAATAACCTCCTATAGTACTCAGCACAGTCGGCCTGAATCTCAAATGGTTCTGAAAGCCATCTATTGTTAAAGTTTTTGATTTTGGAAATGGTTATCTGCTCTTTCTTTTCTAAGTAGTGCATGAAATAATTTAGTGTTTCTTTCCCCCTTCAAGGAAACACTTACTAGTAGCAATTTGGGTCCATAGGAGTTCCTCTATTTGTAGCTTTTGCTTAAGATTCTCCAAGGCTTTATTAAGTGCCTCATTAGATTCATCATTGAATTTGGATATGACTTGGTCTTCTAGCTTTTAATCATTTCCTAAACTTTACTCAATTGAGTATGCAGATTGAGGAATGATTCTCTATTCCACTTCCTAAGCTTCATAACACTTAGTTTATGAATCTTATGGAGCTTGGTCTAGCCACAACTATCTTCATCAGTTTTCCAGCACCTTTGGATTAATGGAATAAAGTCTAAATGAAGTGCCTGCATGTTATAAAACCTAAACAAGGATGGTTTAGATCATTGAGAATTTGATGTATGGATAAGTAAAGGGGAATGATCTAAGGTGGCCCTTGAAAGGTGGGTCATGTAAGTGTCTTACATTTGCAATTTCTATGGGGCATTAAGGGGTAGCCTATCCAGCCACTCGCGTGTTCTACCTCTTCTCCAAGTGAATTTATTGCCATTTTATCCTACATAAGTTAAGTTGGCTTGGAGGATATGTTCCACAAATTCAACCATTAGTGAGGGGTTGGGAGGTCTTCCTCCACTCTTTTCTTCAGTCGAGGCTAGCATATTAAAGTCTCCTCCAACAAGCCAAGGTGATGTGAGAGTGCTTCCAATTCAAATTAAGTAGTTCTAAAGTTCCCTTCTTCCTTTGTTGGAGCAAGCATCATATATTATTGTGGAAAAAACTGAAGTGTTACCCATAGTCACATTGGTATGGATGAATTGGGGATGATCAATGAGGATTTCCACTTGAAATGGTGACTTCCATATCAACCAAATTTTATTGTTGGAGTTACAATAAAAACCTTGCATATTTAACCTTCTTTGAATTTTGGTTGGTTAGGGGTTGGAAATCATGGGTTCAAGTAACCCAATGATGCCAAGTTGATGATTGTTAATGAGGTAGTGACGTCTTGCTTTAGACTAGGGCTTAGCAAAGCCCTTAATATTCCATAGTAGATAGTTTATGGAGGAGGTTTAGACTAGGTCCTGCTATCAAGAATTGATAGAGAATTAGCACTATTTGATTTTGTGATTTTTGTTAGTAGGTCTTTAAGCAGTCCTTTAAGTTCTTTAGCACCTTTTTTTCTTCTAATATGGACCCAACCTTCATTGGTATATGATTGTAATTATTGTAGCATTTGCATATTTGCTATTGGACAGGGGTTATGAAGTGCATTACTTTCATTGGTATCCATTAGACTCTTACCTTTCATCATTTGTCCAGTGAGTCTAGGAGAGATGATGGTATCTTGAGAGTTTCTCGCTAGAGAGTTTTGGTTATGTTGTTGCCTTTGTTGTGTGAGGTTATGTATCTCATTGAGAGTGATGTCACCCATTGAATTTAGATCAGTTTTAGGATGGTGTTATAGTTGTGTAATTTGGTGATTCTCATTGAGGGTGGCTTTACCCAAGAGGGTTATCCTAGATTTGGTAGGAAGTGGTAGATGGTAGTTAAGTTGTGCACTCAGAGGAAAGAATGTATGTTATTCCTATGCAAATAGGTAAGATTTGGGCAATGTGTTGGTGTTGTTGTTCTAGGTATGAGTGTGAGACTGAGGTAAAGGTTGCTGTTATAAATCATGGTTAACATTATAAGAGTGTGGCAGTTTGGATAGGTAGTCATTAGAGAGTGCTTGAATTTTTTTCAATGGACACAATACTTAGGCAGACTTTCTAAAAGAATCTTTTATCAATATTCTAATTTTTGTGTGTCTATCCAGCTAGGTTGATCCAATTAAGAAGTTTTTAAACACTAGAAATATGTAGAAGAATGTTTAAGTTCTATGAGATTTAAGATCAAAGCCACATAGTATATCTTAATTAATGAAAAATTATTTTGAAAGTCAATCACCTTTATAAATTTGAGATGTGTTGGAGAATGCAAAATGGAAAGATGATCAGTGGGGTACATTCAAGAAAATGTAAAAATCACTTACATAGAAAAACACTGACCCATTGCATTCTTAAATATAGATACTTCTAGCTAGCTTTGAAAAAAAAATGTAGTAGACTTTATTAGAAAATGTGAAAGTGTCAAAAGTTTTCTCCTATGCACCCAAATGTAGCTACCATAACCATTACAACAAATCACTAGTCTCTATGCCTTTGTTGTGCTGGGGATGAATATAGTAAGTCCACTATTATTCACCAGTAGTTAATAGAAGTTCATACTTATTATAATTGACTATTTTAGCAAGTTAATTAAAGCAAAGTCACTTAGCAAGATCACTATATATGTAGTTTAAAATTATACTTAGAATGACATTATTTGTATGTATAGACTACCGATGCCAATCATCACCATAGTGGACCACCAATTTATTAACAAGAGACTAAAAGAATTTATGATATTTTTCTCAAATTTACTTTTGTGCATCTCCCACAAATTGATGGATAAGTTGAAACCACCAAAATGAAGATCCTCAATCTCCTAAAGAAAAAAGATTAAAGGTGCCATGACCAAGGGGGGTTGATACCCTAACAATTGTACTTTGGGCTCTTAGAACAACACTATAGTTAGTAATGGATAGACATTTTTTTTTTTGTGTATATGGAACAAAAGTGGTTCTACTTATTAAGTACATGTTGCAAGATAAATAAGTCATGGCTACTCATGAACTCAATCAAGAAATTGAAGAGTAAAAGGAAGCAATTGTGGAAGGCAAGAATACTACACTCAACTTGCTAAAAGAACAATGTATAGGAGCATCCTTAAGACATGATTAACTAATAGAAGAATGGAAAAAAATTAATAATGGCCATATTAAAGAGAAGCACTTTATAGCTTATGACTTTATATTGCAAAGGTGGATGTTGTAGATCATTGGAACACATCTACCAAACTCATATTTATCTAGGTTTATCCTTACATCATTAAGAAACAAGTTGGGATAGGTGCCTATTAGCTATAGACTTACCTAGGAAAAGAACATTCAGTGTATTATACTTGATGAGGTTTTATCCCTAAGAGAATTCTTATTCTATACTTGTTATTTTTTATATAATAAGTTATTATTTTGCTCATACATGTGAAATCTTTTATTGTTAAAAAAAATTTCTCTCCAATTTCTACAAAATATTAGCATTAGAAACGTATGAAAATTTTGATCACTAGCTTATAATATATTTGAACTTATTATAAATTAACCATACTTAGAGAACTAGCAAATTAATAAAGTAGTACTAAATACTTATGAATTTAAAGAGATCAATAGTGATGTTGAGGTGATTATATCTTAAGAAAAAAATCTATAATTCTAAGAGCTAACCATGTCTAGCTTCAGTATGAAAGAGATGAGACTACTCACTGTAAAAGAGCTAAGGCACCCAGGAGAAGGAAAGTCTGAGATGATTATAATTGCTTAAACTCACTCACCTTAACTCACTCTTAAATTCTATAATTGCTACATAAGTCACCACCTTCCATGCACCCAAGTGTGTGCGAGGCAAGTAAGAGCAATGCCTTCCGTGCACCCAAGTGTGCATGAGGTAAATGAGCCCAACTTCTTCAACACCCAAAGTGTGTGTTAGATAACTACAAATCAAAGCCTTTAATGCACCAAAGTGCATATTAGGTGATTACAAATTAAAGATTTTAATGCACCTAAGTGTGTGTTAGGAGACTATAAACTAAAACTTTCAATGCAGCCAAGTGTGTATTAGGTTATCAAAAATTAAAATATCTAATGCACACAAATGAGTCATTACAACTTTCCCTCAACCTCTTACAAGATACCATACCTAATTAAATGAGTATGATATAATAAAACTGTTCAAAAGGTGAGCCTAATTCCATAACCAAAAAATGAATGTAATAAAAAAATTAAATTAAAAGTCATAACATAGAGACATTCAATAAAGGGTGAATTAAAAGAAATTGATTTTTTTTATTTTTAAATTATAAATACATGGGGTGAGTATTGAGATTAAAATTTTATAAGGAAAAAAAATAAAAGAAAAAACTTGCTAGCACTTTCCTCACCATTATCCTTGAACTTAAACAAAGTGAGAACATTATCGAAGTTAAGGCATTTATGATCTAATTGGCCATGCTTGATCAACTTCTAAATTGCAGAATGGGTGGCAAAATAATTTGATTTTATTATATCTTTATATTCAATAATGTCAAAGTGACTAGCCCACCTCTCCTTTTTTTCTTCAACTTAACCTCCTTTTATTGGAGTACTTTAGTCTAATGAGTAAGTTTAGCAATCAACTATTTATTCTCCTCCATCTAGTGAACAGGCCAACAAGCTCGATCACTACTTACTCCTTCTCATGTTCTCGGTGATGGACCTTTGTGGCTAGCTCAAATACCCTAACCTAGATAGCCTATTATCCCATCTCAGCCACCTCACAAAGGTCAGACTCATCATGGAGCATCTTTCATAGCTACTCATTCTTCTCCTCAATAGTGTCATCTTCTTTAGCACAGTAATGTACTTGCAATAAAGTTTAAAGAATGACTACCATGCCATTGTGTGAGCAATCATGGTTGAGTGATAAAGCCACATTCTAAGAGCGTTATAGAAAGACATGTCCAAATTGATGGAGAAGAGAAACTCATTGAGTTTAAATATTTCATAGGTTGGCTCTTTGATTTTGAGAGCATAGCTATACTCTAATGTAAGAAACTTAGTTTTTCCCCTTGAATTTCTTGAGTGAGGCTCTAGGAACTCAGACCGTTGAAGATCTAGCTAGGCACTTCATCAATATCTTGCCTATTAAAGATGCCATTAAGAAAATATGATCTACAATTAATATAATAATACTTGGACCTAATGCACTCAGTACATCTTCATGCCTCTTAGGGAGTGGCTCCATTGTGATCAACTCATCATCCTCTTCTAACTCACATTTAAGGGTGAGTGTCTCTTGGTTGATCAAATGGGAGTAAGAAACATCATTCTTTAAAAAAATTTGAAAAAAAAATACCAACAACAATAAAAAGGTAGCATGTAAATACAAAAGAAGGTGAGTACTCATAAAAAAATACTACAGAAATATTACCTAATAGAAGAAACAACTCAATTTCATCCCCCTCTTTTAAATGACTCACCTTTAGGATTACATCTTTATCCAAAGTGAAAGTAATAGGTTTGGTCAATGTTGACTTCCTTATTGAACACTTAACAAACTAAAGCTTAGAATGCTAGTACCTCACTTTGTTTGTCAAATTGGGCATATGTAATAATACTATCAAGAATTGTACAGTTCCATCCTAATGAGACTCTATTGAAAATACATGATAAAAAAGTTCAAACTCTATGACAAGCTCTTGTGCCTTGTCCATTGAATGAATGTCATTATACTCACCACTAAAGTCGACAGCGATTGGGTGAGTAAGACGCCATAAAAATTCAAAATATACATCAAATCAAAAAAATAAAGGGAAATGAAGGCCCAATCTAAAGTGTTCAATGGGCACATAGATTTCATTGTCACTCATTATATTCACTCGCTCATCTTCATGATCTACTCACACTAAATAGTTCACATTTTCATAGTAGTAAGCAAGGAAAAATGTGTGCCATATGTGGAGCAAGTATAGAAATCTCCATGAAATAATTGTTAAGGAACTTGGCAACACATTTCTCAGAGCCACTATCACTATACTCATAGAAGAAAAGAAAGTAACTTAAGAACAAAGAAAGAAAGAATAACTTGCAATAAAAATATACTCACCCAAGAAAGAAATGACTATAGTGATTGCACACCTAACATCTAAAAAGGTATTTATAGATGAAGTAACTCATCAATCACTACAAACATGTCATGTCAAACATATAACACGAGATCCTACTAAATCTCATAGTTGCACATCACGTTAAGACATTACTAAACATACTCACCATAAATATAAAATAAATGTACTTGCCACGAAGATAAAGCTATTAGACTTATCATAAAGGTAAAATCATCCAACTCACCAAAAAGGTCATATTATTTAAATTAAATAAATTTAAAGTAGAAAAATTAAAAAATATATAGTGAAGTATTTAAATTATTTTTTATTTATTTTTATGATATTTTCAAAGGAGCTCATCATTACATTATAGGAAAAGTCCCTCCTCACATGATTACTCGCAGTCTCCCTTATAATTATTCATTATAAATAAATCTTATTTTTAAGCTACCTCAGTACATGATTCAAAAATAGCTCGATAGAAATGAGCCATTGTTCACCAAGTACTCTATGACAAATTTATTGCTTATGTAAAACTGAGAAGATTTGGTTAACTTGTCATAATAATGGAGGATGACAAGTTTGATTCACAACTCTCCCACTTCCTTATGCAGCAAGGGAAACTAGATACCATTATAGCTACTGAACTTATGCCCTCTTCAAAAAGGATTACCCTTCTCATCAAAGAAATAACCTCAACTGAGAAATTGGTCGACGAGGCAATTTCCAAGATGTGACCTTCACCGTCTATAAAAGGCAAGGACTCACCTTTCTCTAACTTACTACTTATGTGACAAGCATGAGAAGGGAGACCTAACCATGGCTTCTCCAAGTCTATTAAAAAAGGAGAGCTTATCACCTCTATAGTAGGAGGTGCACATGCTACTAAGTCTTTACCTAGTAGGGAAGGATATATACTCAAAGGAAAGCTAAAGTGACTATGCCCTGAGTCACATCAAGAAGAGGAATGGCTTGAAGATTTATCATGAGAGTAGTTACATCTCGCGAAGTTGGCCCTATGATATAAGAAATCAAGTTAATACCTAATTATTAAGGAAATTCAAAAGATGATTAGCCAAAGAGGTTATTCATGAATAGAGAAGTTGCTACAAGATTATGTGTATCTCCCCTGCATTTGTAGGATGACCTAGTTATCTCCAATAATGAGATAAAGGTTGGAGGAATCTCCTCATCTTTCATCTGATCCTCATAGGAACAAATGACTTACTCTATTAATACAATTTCCTCGATAGTAGTAGTAGTAAGAAAAGAAGAAAGAAGACCTTCCTAAGGTGCTACCTCTATTGTAATCACTACAACAGAAATAGAAGAACTCACCTCAGCAATTGGCATAGTGTCACACTCTTTTTTAGGTGCCACCTTCTTATTCAACATATCTTTATGAAAGTCTAACTAGAACTCAGCAACACCATTGTCACTCTAAAATCTCTTGGATGTCATGAAATTACTCAACGAGGAGAAAAGTGCCTTAACGAAGAAGCTATGAATTAACAATAACTAGCTTTGGCTTCCCTCATGTCACAGCATCAAAAACATGTCAAAAAGGTGATGTAACTCATTTTTCAAAAAATTTCAGACTAAGTAGTCCAAATTTCTAAATAATGATGATGTACTTGAGTTGACAAAAAAATTATTTCTAATTCTCATCCTTTATAATTCACTGTTACAAGGTGCAGAATAATCAAGCCAACATAAACACTCTTCATGAAACTAGAAGTTGATGAATTAGATTTATATGCAAGAAAAATTGCAAAGACCACATTAAAGGTGACCAGGATAACCTGGTTTGCCCAAAGAGGCATTAACAACCGCCATAAGAAAACTCAACTCATACAAGTGACTACCACTAGGAGACTTGTCTCACACTAGTGGGTATCACATAAAATCTGACCTCACAGAAGTGACCACTTTCATAAGACTCACCACTCAACATTGCAAACTAACCCAACCTCTGAAGCTAGGGCAAATATCATACAAGTGTGAGTAACTATCGCACTAAAGAAAGGGGGTTAAATTGAATATTTTAATTACAAGTTAAAACTTGAATATTTTTAGAATGATAATAATTTTAAATTAAAAGAGTAATTACCAAAAATCATGAAGCAACAAAAACAAAGTGAAGAAAAAAATATACAATAGGCATAAGATTTTTATATGATTGAGCCAAGATCTCAAACTAGCCTACATCCAAGACTAGGCACCTCTACTAAGATTTCATTATATCTATAAAAATAAATTAAAATCGTACTCTTCTACAATGGGGTGAGTACAACCTCTACAAAAATCACATACTCTCCTATAACGGGATAAGTACAACACCAACAAAAAGATAACTTTTAAAGCACAAAAGAAAAATACAATAATAACAATGTTGATATAATAAAATCACATAATATCTAAAAATCTTCTCAAATAAAATGGTGAACTTACAACTAAAAATGATTGCCTTACAACAACAAACAAATTACAAATAAATTTGATAAGAGAAATGACTCACTTAAATTTAGTGAGAAATGGTAACATAATTTTATTAAAAATGATGCTAGCAAAATTTTTAATTTAAAGCAAGTAATAAACTAATGTAAAAACAATTTTAAAGTGGATACATGTAGTCTATTATATAATAAGTTTAGTTTCAGTAAAGGTTAATTTTATTTCAATACAAACCACAACCAGATTTAATATGATAAAGCATAAATGATTAATTTTGCACCAAAATTCTTTTCCCTTAAGTATGCCACTATGAAATTAGCAAACTAAAGCAAATTTCAACAAGATATAATTTAATATAATCAAAGCAATTGTGAAAATGAGATAATTTATATCATATTAACAACTAATTTTTTAATAAGTTAAATCTTGATAAAATTAACTTTTAAGAAAAATAGCTAAACTTAAACTACAACAAATAAATAGTTTATTTTACTCAAAATAATTTTTTTAATCAATTTAATTGATAGTAGTAAGTCAAATAAGAGTATGGAAAATTAATTTCAAGTAAACAAGGTATTTTTCTATTGATTTAAAAATTTTAGCAAATTCAAATTAAATTTTTGCATGAATAAAGATTTATATCTCTCAAAATATATGATAAAATTGATTTTGAATGTTAAGATCTTTCAAACCATACATAAATTAAAAGATTTCAAATGTCACAAAGATTTTTGTAGGAGAATAAAAATTTCAACAAAATAAAATATTTTCTTACAAGATGCCACTATCAATTTCAAAAAATAGAATTTCATCTAAGATGAGATAATGCAAATAAAAATTCAATGAGATTGACTAACTAGATCAAGTAACTTTATTAAAGAGTATTAAATTTGGACAATATAATGATCACAATAAAATTGATAATATTAGCTCAAGATAAAAAGTGATTATTCTATTATGAGAAGAAATTTCAACGTGAGTGCAATCCTATTAAATAAATGACAATAGATTTAAAATTAAATCAAATTTTTGATCACTTAATAACCAAATCAAGAGAATAGATCAACCACATATTACAAAATCACGAAGAGAAAATTTAACATTGAAGAACTCACTCAAGGTTTGAGAAAGTTGAAATATGTAAACATAAACCTTTGAATGAACCTTTATTTGGCATTCACAACTTCTACTTGTGAAATATCTTGATGAACTTAAGTTGAATCTAGCAAGAAATCATCCAAATTTCTCCAAAAGAAAATTTTTTGAAGGATAGCAAGGTGGTTTAGTTTTTGGAGAAGAGTAAAGAGAGTACTGGCCACCCAAAGCATGTAAAAATTTAGGTTCTAGTTTTTGAAAAGCTTTTAAACAAATCCCCTAGAAAAACCCATGACCAAGAAAAGATTTAAAAAGTGTTTAAAGCTAAAAAATTAAATTAACTAAAACATGAATAAGTGGACAGCTTAAGCATGAACAAAATTAGAATAAATTAATTTAAGGATTAATTCAAACAACTAGAATAATATATGGAAGTAATTTGAAATTATTTTGAGGGTTATTCTATAAAAATAAGAAGAAAATTTTTGAAACTAGGGAGATGCATATTTGGAAAGTAAGAGATTTTATTAATGCAAATAATAAAATAAAGAATCCACGAGAAGTTAAATGGATATAAAATTATGATTAAAAATGAATAAATAAATAAATAATAATAATTATAAATGAATTTGACATACTTATATTTATCTTTAATGAAATTTAGGAAAGTGAACTTATATTTATTTCATTAAGGAAAAAATTACATACATGAGAAATTCAATCCCAAATAAATTCAATATCATAATGAAAAATAAAATAAATTAAGCACAAAATGAAATAATAAAAATTATGATTTTAAATGATTAATTTTTAATAAAATAGATCTTCCAAAATTAATTTTTTAATTAAATAATGTGAATATGATGTTATAAAAATAAAAATGCACATTATTGATTTATGAAAGTAAAAATTTTGATGAATGAAATAATGAAATCATAATAAATTTTTTAATTTAATTAAAGTAAGCTAATTTATCAAATTTATCATAAAAATGCAAAACAATACTCTAATCCTAACTAAACCTATAAGGAAAAGCACTTGAGTTTACCAGCTTGCTGAATTTTGATGAATCTTGTAATGCCTTATGATTTCCTGAATGTCTAAATATAAATATTAGTAATTTCATACATATATTTATTATCATCAAAATTTTAATTGGGATATGTTGAACTCATGGAGCTAAAATCTCCCTCTTTTTGGGATTGACAAACATATGTTGGCATTGTGCATAGATAGAAGTATAATGTGAGCTTGCATCACACTTTTCAAATCAAGTTTATTTAAATAATTTATATACATGTATGCATGTAAAAGAAATTTAAGAAACTAGTTTAAAACCAACATAATTCTCCAATTTTTAGTAACATTAAAAAATAATAATAATGAAGCATGAAATAATTTAAATATTTGGATCTAACATATCAAGCATGCATCTCAAAGTGCAAAACTTCTACTATTCAATTCTCAAAGATTAGGATAATTTGTATGATGATGTATTCCTAATAATCCTAAATTTTTTATATCACATGTCATAATGTGAGGTAAGCCTCCACTATATCCATCTTAAGGTCCTTCTCAAGAAGTATATATTGTTACGAAATAAAAAGAAAAGTCTAATTTTGATAAAGAAAAGACATTTTAGCTTTTGAACATGTTGATATAGAAAAAATTCTTTAATTTAAAACTTTAATAAATATTTGGGAAAATGATTAATACAATGGAATTGGATCTAGCACCTAAGCACCAAGTGCAAAAATGTTAAAAAAGAAGGGAATTTGGCCATATGCAAGTGTTGGCACCTAGGCACTAAACAATAATTAGGTTCAGTTATTTCTTCTTAGTAGTTCAAAGTTGGTAGTGCCTAGGGACCATTTTTTTTTTGGAAAGCAAAGCAAAATAATTTTATTTGCCTCCCAAATCAATGCTTAATTTAATATCACAACCTAAAGCATGTTTTACCCTCCTTATTGCTTCTACTACATCACTTTAATTACTTCATTCAAGTAATTTTTTCAAAGTAGATTTATCCATACACACGTGCATGAAGTTTTCTAGTCCACCACAAAGGAGGGCCTACTTTTCCTCTTCTTGGAAGCTTTTTTGTGGCCTCTATTTCTTCATCTTTTCATGCTCACTCATCTTTACTTGATGTAAGCTATCTTCTTCTGCATTAGTGGCCTACTCTAATTGCTTTTTCTACTTATGACTATTATGTTGCAACTCTATTTTTTAGGTGTAGTTTTGTGGTCTCTATACACCTTTAATATCTATGTTTCATTTTTAAATTTGGGTTACAATTCTAGCTTTTAGATATCAATCAAATCTTGCCTTATTTTCAAAATTATCTTAGTAGAATGATTAGGAATCTAAGCTCATCCTCAACCATATTAAGTATTAAAAGTTAGTTGGAAAGATAATTTTTTTAATCTTTACTAGCACATCTTCAGGATTCCCTTGAGTTATTTTACTGAACTGTCAGTAAACAATAGGGGTACCAGAATTGGCTTATCTTCTCCAAATTCTATGTTTTTGAATATTGAGAGGGTAACTAAGTATATGCTAGCCCCTAGATCACATAGTACATTCTTGAAGTATTATCCCCTTATAACATAAGGAATAGTAAAGCTAAGAAGATTGTTTTTTGGGGGTAACTTTCTCTTGATCATTACTACTATGCCACCTTTAGTTAAGTTCACTATTTAATAGTCCTCTAACCATGTTTTTAGCTTAGATCTCTTTCATAAGCTTAACATAGCTTAGAATCTATTCTAATTCATTAGCAAAATAAATATTTATTTTAAGTTTCATAAATACCTCTATGAACTTAGAAAATTATTAGTTAAGCTTCTTCTTTTGCAATCTCTAAGGGTATAAAAGTGGTGGCAAATATGGATGTTCAAAATAACTTTAATTTGGTTGCCTTATGTTCTCCTCAATCTAATTTTGTTGATGCTTGCTCTCTTCTTCATTTGGCCTTTCTTGGTCTTTAATTTTTGTTTTATAATACTTGGTTTTGCAACTCTCTTGACCAATAGATTCTCCAATTTTTTCCCACTCCTTAATGAAACAACTTTAACATGTACCCATAGATTCAACTATGTGTTAATGGGTAGCACTCCTTACTAATGGCTAGACAACTAACATTTATTATTTTTTATGGACATCTCTTACCTCTATAGTGAGGCATCATGCATTTAAAAAGTAGAATCAGTATAGGCCACAAACTATATAGTAATGGAAGTCAATTATGCTAAAATCACTTTTAATGTTTTTTCCTCTAATTTATGCTACTCAAAGCCTCACTATGAAGTGAAGCTTATTGAATCATAGCCTTTTTACTATCAAAATCTAGGAGGTTGTTGGTAGTAATCTGATTGTTGTCCCACTTGAGCATTTTTTCAAGAAAAGTTGACATGGCTCCTCCACTTAAGATTGTACATGTTGGAGCAAGGGTTATTAGCCTTCTAATTCTTCACAAACTTGTTCTACTTTAGATATGGTTAGGAAAATGATGTTTTTCTTCTAGCATTTAGTACTATTGTGACCTCTTTCACAATGGTCACAATAATATGCTAAAGCATGCTGCATAGGTGTAGAAAGAGTGTTGAATTGCTTTGTTGATGAATTAGCCTATGAGGTACGAGATATAGTGGAATCCAATACTTAAAATATTGTTACAAACTTCTTTAATAAAATCTTATTAACTAGGAACTTGTAATTGTTCATTGTCATTTCCTCCAATATGTTATTATTGATTATACACCTTGTGTATCTCACCATTTAATTTGATGCTAACAAACCTTGTCAAATAAAGACTAATAATTTTTTTGTAGGATAAATTATCCACATAAATCATTTTAATTTTCATTATTAATTAATATTTTTATTGATGATAAATATATATATTCTTAAATGTACTACTTATTTATTTTAAGTGTTTTAACAAATTCACTAGACTCAACTTTCTTAGTCATATCAAGAAAGTCATGACAACTTGAACTTAGGCATGTTATCCCCATGAACCTTCACTTAATATTCTAAGTTTTGATAATCACAAATATTTTTGGTTGAATAATAGTTTATCACTAATCAATTGTGTGTGCAGGCTATGTTAAATCTTCAATACAAGAACTAAAATTAAGCAACAAAATTAAGATTCATCATGAGAACATGAACTATGGCTGATTGTCAAACTATTCGATCATGGATTCATGAAGATCAAATACTAAATTATCATTGCCAGAAGATCAAAGTTAAGTTGAAAATCTATAAAGTCATATTTAGTATTTGTATTTCTTTTTATGCTTCTATATTTGACATGTGAATAATGAATGGCAACCAAACACACATATACTTGAGAGAACATAAAATTTTTTTTAGGGAAATTGTACTATATATTTATATCATAATGTATGATAGTCCTATTTTGGCTACTTTTACTGTCATAATAAAGTTGGTTAAATCAAAAAATTTCCAAAAGTATACTAATCATATAAGATGATTTTAATCATATTGTTTCATAATATATTTTTATCGAATTTTTAGCCAACTTAATCAAATTGGTTATATTCAGAAATTTGTCAGTTAAGTTGCTCGTACAATATGATTAAGTTCGTAATGTATGATTCAAATTTGTTAATTATAATGGTGACCAGGTTAAATTAGGCAACTACAAATCATCCCTAAATTAACTAATTGTACAATACGATATTAATTGTACAATACAATTCTCACTTGTTAATTACCTAATTCTAATATTGAATTTATAGAATTAAATTTTGAGTATTTTTAAAATGATTCATACTATACGATAAGACTGTAGAAGATAAATAAATAAAAAGCTAATTTTTTATATTTATAGTATAATCCAAAATCATATGATACAAATATTTGCGGATATTTGGGACGGGCTGATGGTCTGTGGCTCTAACCCTAGAAAAGTAAACTGATCGTATCATATGATTGGATCGACTTTTTTGAGACTAACTTTAAAAAAAATTTGTTCACCCTCTTTCCTATAAATACCCCCTTTAGTGGGACTTAACTCAACAATTCTAAATGTGACAAATTTAAAAAGATGCTTAGGGAAAAGTGCGTAGGATAAGGGTGAGGAGATCTCGTTCTCCTCTTTTCTTAAGAATTACTATTAGTAAGGTTGCACTTGGTTGTTTATTTTTCATTTAGCTTGGCTTAAGTCTGTGTTTTTAACTTGAGATTTTATTCTTTAGTATGAGAACTTATGTAAGCTTTGTTTTTCATTGAGAGATTTTTCCTTATACCTCTTGTGAGAGAGTTGTGTCTTTCTTACCTTGAAAGAGAAGGGGAGTAGGTGTATGATTTCTCCATTACCTGTGAAGGAGAGAGGCTTCTCTGCCTTCACAAGTTGTGCTAAAGGAGAGAGTGGATTTTAGAGGAAGATCTAAAGAGTGGATCATAAGTCAATTAATCAAACCATTGTAAATCTTGTGTCCCACTTCTCTTTTCTTTTTATTTACCACTCTATAATTTTGACTGGATTGATGAGTTTTTTCTTTTATGTCTAGTATTAAACTTGTATTTCTTTTTATGCTCCTATATCTGACATGTGAATAATGAATGGCAACCAAGCACACATATACTTGAGAGAACATAAAAATTTTTTTTAGGGAAATTGTATTGTATGATTTATATCATAATGTACGATAGTCCTATTTTGGCTACTTTTCCATCATAATTAAGTTAGTTAAATCAAAAAATTTCCAAAAGTGTAGTAATCATATAAGATGATTTTAATCGTACTGTTTCATAATATATATTTATTAAATTTTAAGCCAACTTAATCAAATTGGTTATATTCAGAAATTTGTCAATTAAGTTGATCGTACAATATGATTAAGTTCATATTGTATAATTCAGATTTGTTAATTATAATGGTGACCAAGATTAATTTAGGTAACTACAAATCATCCCTAAATTAACTAATTATATAATATGATATTAATTGTACAATACAATCCTCACTTGTTAATTACCTAATTATAATATTGAATTTATATAATTAAATTTTGAGTATTTTTAAAATGATTCATACTATATGATAAGACTGTAGAAGACAAATAAATAAAAAGCTAATTTTTTATATTTATAGTATAATCCAAAATCATATGATATAAATAGTTGCGGCTATTTGGGATGGCCTGATGGTCCATGGCTCTAACCCTAGAAAAGTAAACTGATCGTATCATATGATTATAAATCATAGAATATGATTGGATCAACTTTTTTGAGACTAACTTTAAAAAAAAAAAACAATTTTCAGCCTCTTCCCTATAAATGCCCCATTTAGGGGGACTTAACTCAACAATTCTAAATGTAAAAATTTTAAAAAGAGGCTTAGGGAAGAGTGCTTGGGAGAAGGGTGGGGAGATCTCTCTTTCCTCTTTTCTTAATAATTACTATTGGTTAGGTTGCACTTGGTTGTTTATTTTTCATTTAGCTTGGCTCAGGTCTTGTGTTTTTAACTTGAGATTGTATTCTTTAGTATGAGAACTTATATAAGCTTTATTTTTCATTGAGAGATTTTTCTTTATACCTCTTGTGAGAGAGCTGTGTCTTTCTTACCTTGGAAGAGAAGGGGAGTAGGTGTATGATTTCTTCATTACCTTTGAAGGAGAGAGGCTTCTCTACCTTGGCAAGTTGTGCTAAAGAAGAGAGAGTGGATTTTAGAGGAAGATCTAAAGAGTGGATCATAAGTCAATTAATCAAACCATTGTAAAGCTTGTGTCCCACTTCTCTTTTCTTTTTATTTGCCACTCTATAACTTTGATTGGATTGATGAGTTTTTTCTTTTATGTCTAAGTATTAAATTTCCTTTATTTTTAAGAATTTTATAACCCCTCGCTTGGGTGTATCAACACTTACAAGGCAATTTGGAAATTTTCATAGGTCTTGCAAAATAATACAAATTAAAGCTCACTAAAATGAAATAATTTCTAAAACATTTTCATATCATTTACTTTGATTTTTACATATTATTTTCATATTTCTTTGCATTGATTAAAATTATCTTTTTTTTGGATAATGTGACTGCTTGTATTAGTTTAAGCCTTATACATTTCATCTCAAAGTTAGTTTAGTTTATTTTCCACTTCATTAATTAATTTACATGCTTGAAATAATTTTTATCTATTTAATTGTGCATGTGACATGGCATATTTATTAAATTATCAAAATTATTTTTTTCTCTCTCTCTTATTATTTATTTTCTCGCTCATATCAATAATTGCATTTGATTTTTATATATCTTTATGTTTGATCTAATTTTTAATGATTTTGGGGGATTTACTCAATTTAATGCCATATCATTTTTCCTTATTTTCATTGATTTTCAATTTTCTAATTTATTTAAATTTTTAATTTGAATATTTTTAATATCAAATCATAGATTGCCTTAATTCATTTCTAAATTTGGTCTTTATTTATATGACAAATTTTGGTAGAGATTTTATTGGTTTTTATCATGATATATTTTATTTAATTCATTAATATTTTCCATGTTTGAGAATTTTTAAAATTCAAATTATCTTGAATTTTAAAATTTGAATTATGTCATAAATTATATTTTGATTTATTTTATTTAATTTTGACTTGCTTAGGCTAGCTCATTATTTATTATAATTGATTGAATTCAATTTTATTTAATTAATTTGATTTAATTTAAATTTAAAATAAAATGCTTTGGATTTAATGCACTTCATAATTTTGGATTTATTTTTAGTAATTTTTGGCCGGCCCCGTCATAATCTATTTTAATTTAAATTTAAATTATACGTAAAATTCAATTTTTTTAATTAATCTCTCTAGATTAATAATTTATTGATTATAATTAATTATAGATTGATTTATCTAAGGAATGTCTTGGTCATCCCTTTCATAATTGAATTTTGGATTTATTTTATATCAATATTATTCAAATATATTCTTTAATCAATCCCATGATTAATTAGAATTTATTCATTAATTTAAAATGAATTTAAACTTATTCCCTCCATGGATGAATGTCCCACATGATTTTAAATTTTTATAGTGTGTGCTTCAATTTTTAAAATTTGGTTTAATTCCTTAAGAAAATTCCCTCATAGCTTTTCCCTCTCTTTCGCTCTTACCTTGGCCAAATTTTACATGGGTTAAACTCTATTTAAAGAGGGGATTTCATGACTTAATCCCTCGTCCAAAAAATCATCTTTGGATGACCCTTGCAAAAAAAATTTTAAGTGCTCTCTTTGGTTTTAATTGCTTAAACTTCTTCCTTCTTTTGTTCTTATAACTTCCACAATAATTCAAAGGGAGATCTTCTTTATCTTCTTCAAACAATCATCAAGCTTTCAAGAATATAACTTGAAGTCTTTGTGTTCTCATCTTAATTTCTCCAAAAGGACTTGAGTAAGATTGTTACAATTTGATTTTAAATCTTGTGATTTTTATATTAGTGATTTTGCTGTATGAAAAGATTTTGTACTACATTGTTCAAATATTTTTTTCTTGGGTTCTTTTCAATTCATCTTTCAAAAATTTACATATCTCACATTGTTATTGTTGTGTTTTATGAGATTGAAGATCCTTTTCCTAAGCCTATGACATTTTTGTATTCAAGTTTTTCATATTTTTTATTTTTGTGCAAGTTTTTAATTAGTGCATGTATCATTTTAAAAGTTAAATTTATTCCAATAGTTTTACATTAAGCTAATATCATTACATGTTTCAAATTAAAAAGAATAATTAATCAAGAGCTTACTTTAATTTATCTGGTTATTACTTAGTGGGCTTGAGTGTAAAATTAATTTAAATTTAAGAGAAATAATTTTACTATTGCATTTTTTTATTCATTGAACTTGTTGGGGTTGTACTTTCCCGGTGTAGGTAAATATGTTGTTGGGGTTGTACTTTCTCAGTGTAAGATAGTACGTTGTTGGGGATGTACTTACTCGGTGTAGGAAAGTATATTGTTAGGGTTGTACTTGTTCAATATAGAAAAGTATGGGAGATTCATTATAATCTTGGCTTAATTACTGAATTCCTAATTATGGTGACTAGGCACGGACATAAGATGATTTTTGAGTTTTAGTTGAACTTAATAAACAAATTTTGTGTCTCTAATTTTACTTTTTTTTTGCATTTACTGTTCTATATTTGATTAGTTGTTTACTTTGTTCTCTACTTATTAATAATCTTATACTCTTTGCAACTAACCTTTTTACAAAATTTGAAAAATTAAGTTTTAATTTGAAAAACTTTTAAACAACCAATTGACCCCTTCCCTCTCTCCCAAACTCTTAGTTGTCATAGCCTCTTAACAATTATATGCCACCTATTAAGTCTTGCTGATGAAGCTGTTATTAAATCAATGATGGTTGCCAACTAGGTCAACCTATAGAAGGTATGTACTTATATTAATTTTAGATCAAGAGGTTCTCAAACCTCACCCAAGCATCGTAGAGTGTTTTCCTTCCATCCATACAAATTTTAAAATCTTAGGGGAAACAGTCTATTATTCTTGGGAGAGAGATTCGAGGACCACTTGATCGAGAATGGATACAAGTACATACCTTAGATAATGGGTTATCCATGTCAACTTAGATGATAATTAAAATTCAATCTAACTACAGCTTCATCAACAAGACTTAAGATGTTACTTATATCTTTTTGTAAGAAATGGAAATGAAAAAAATACAAGTTCATAAGCAAGAGGATTTTATTGAAGAAGCTTGTAGCTATAGTTTAAATGTCAAATTTTATTATATTTCTCAGATCATAGGTTAAATCATCAGCAAAGCAATTTAACACTCTTTTTGCACCTATGATGTATGTTCTAGTCTTTTACTATGGCCATTGTGGAGGAGGTCACAATAGTGTTGAATGTTAGATAAATAACTCATTTGACCAACCATTTCTAGGGCAAAATTATTTTGTGACAACAAATAACCCTTGCTCCAACATGTACAATATTAGATGGAGTAGTCACTTCAACTTACTTGGAAAAAAATCCTCAAGCGGGACAACAATCAAGTAATTACCAAAAACCACCTAGATTTTGATAGAAAATAAGCTATCACTCATTGAGCTTCACTCCATAGTCAGGCCCTCAGTTATAAAAATTAAAGGAACCATCATTAAAAGTTTCTTTAACATAACTGACTTCGAGTACAATACAGTTTGTGGCCAACTGATTCTACATTTTAAATACATGATGCCTTATTATAAAGGTTAAAGATGATCATAAAAATAATAAATATTAAATTGGGCAACACATATTGTATGTACAAATGTACAAATGAGCCAAGATGGCCTTCACAATGAGCCATCTTCAGAACAACGATGAATCTATAAGAGAGAGCTACTTGATATTAAACACACACCATGCATAGGGGTCAAAGAAAGAGTCTCAAAGAATGAATTATGGAAACCAAATAACACATGGCTAGCGAGTTAACAAAAAATATCAGACAAACACAAAGATCCAAGGTTTGAAAATCCTAATAGAGCCTACTAATGCACCACATAAAAAATGTAGTAGGTCACCCACACCAATGGGAAACAGAGTCACTATTCAACCAAAGAACACCTGCCTTGTGTTATGGTGAACCCCTCTATTTATCTTACATGTACTTACCATATGTAATTATTCCCCACCCGGCTATTATAAAAAGGATTCTTTAAAAAAATTAGTACTTTTTTTCTATTTTCTTCTCTAAGAGGCCATTTCTCTCACTGCTTATACTAAACCTTAGTGGAATAATAAAATCAGTCTTTTCTTAACCTTTTTCTACTTTTCTATTGCTCTAATTTTTTTTCTAACCTTGTTTCCTAACTATCTCAGAGAATACTGTGTCACTACCTAGATAAATTTAGAATCAACATACTTTCTTTTAGGTGTTTTAAGTGTAGATGTGGCTGAGGACCAATAGTCAAATATAAAGTAAAGCAAGACACTCAACACAGAATCATTCAGCGGGCATGGACTAGAACACCCAACAATTCACTATGTAATAGGATTTTAGAGACATTGAAGATGGAATTGCTCGATTAGTATAGGCAGCAATGGAAAAAACTAGTCACAAAGAATTGAAGGCCAAAGAGAATGAGGGATCCTCAAGAATAGTGAGAAGGAAGATATCTAAAACCCCTAGCCTAAATAATGAGACATACTACACTAGTGAAGGGGAAGACAAACAGAGGAAGTGGGAAAATTTGACCAGCCCTTTCTCCTCAAAGATTGTGAAGGTTTGTCCTCATAGAAGTTTAAAATCTCACACTTGCAATCATATAAAGGGTGAATGGATCAATCTGCTCATATAGCATATTTTTAGTCAGAGATGTCATTGTTGGATTTAGATGATACGATGAAGTGCCACCTTTTCTTTATAGGAGTCAGCCCTCATATGGTTTTCATGTCTCCCAACAGGGGTCATTACCTCATTCATCAATTTTAAGAGAATATTTATCACATAATTTGCCAGTGCTCAAAAGCCCCAGAAGAGTTCCCATGATTTTCTATAAATGTAATAAAATTATGGAAAATCTTGAGGAAGTTTTTTCCTCACTTTCAATGAGAGGTTATGGAGATTAGTGATTTGGAACCCACATTGGCCCAAGCTACACTCACTCAATGCTTATGGGATAGACCCTTCAAATATGCCATTGGACTTCAAGAACTAAAAACACTCATGAAATTACATGAGTTGATGAACAATCATGTGAACACTGAGGCATACAATGAAGCCATATGGCCAACTCTGTTGACTCACACAAAAGATTTAGTGAAGAGGTATTCAGAGCAATCACCTCGACATTCATGGCGAGCATGAAGACCACATAAGAGAAGGTGACCTGAAGTGCCTATGCTTGGGCAAGATTTTAGAAATTGTGTGACTCTCTATTAGACAGTCAAGTACTTACAATCTACTATGGTAGATCCTTTAAAGGTGTTAATGGATGAGTTAGTGGAACCCATCTAGAATAAAAACCATTTTAAACAGCCACAACCCATAAAAGCTTATGAGGTTCACAATCGATTCGGATATCGTGCGTACCACCAGGACCATGGGCATGACACTAAAAATGTCGACACTTGGGGGAGCTTATTAGATAAGCTAATAAAAGCTGGGAAGCTCAAAGAATTCACTAAGAAGAAGAATAAAGAAGAAATTTAAAAGGATAATGAACCCAACCCATTTCATATGATCCACATCACAGGAGTCATGCCCACTATTTATAGAGGTGGAGAAGAATCCTCGAGAAAAGCAAGCTTCAAATGAATGTGGTCTGGGGATGTTAACTCAATTGTCATGGCACGTGTACCGCCTACCTTCATAGTTACTAAGTTTTTCTAAGAAACATAAACCCACCACTAAAAATATTTATAAACTAGGAGCATACTATTTGATCTAAGAGCTTGGTTAATATCATCATCAAAATTATCTTTGAATAATTTAGGCTCACAAGTTTTAAGCTAACCCACACATGAGAACCACTATATAGCTTCTCATGCGAAAGGAGAGATATGAATGGGGCATTTATTCTCCCAATGATCTAGGGGGAAGACTAGAAGCAATTCACAGCAATGGCTGACTTCATCATAATAAAGGCTCCTACCACATACAATGCCAGCTTTGGTCTACCACTGCACCACTCATCTTGGGAAATGGTCATGTAGCCATCAAGTTCCCTGAAAGAGATGAAGAGATCACTATCAGAAGAAATTTGAATCAATCTAGGACTTGTTACTTGAAATCCATTGGTGGATCAGAGAAGATGAAGTTTTGTAATTGGAAGTCACGCAAACTAGAGTAAAAGTTTGTAAAGAAATAAAAGAGATTCTTATCATGTAAGACCTCAGGTGATCCCTCAAAGTTAGCTCAACTTTTTGGCTCAACCATAAAGAAGCCCTTATCAAAACTCTCCTAGACGACTTAGATGTATTATTCTAGATTGCAGTAAAACATGTCAGGTATTGATACCAATGTGGCTTGTCATTTCCTCAATGTCAACAAAGGTGTCCAGCCAATAAAGCAAAAAATGAGAATGACTGCAACACTGCTTGTCGAGCCTATTAAAGAGGAAGTCACCAAGCTACTAGAAGTCAACTTTAACAAAGAAGTCTAGTGCTTAGAATTGGTGTATAACATAGTAATGCTGTAGAAGTCAAGTGAAAAGTGGACAATATGTGTCAACTTCACTAATTTGAACTTGGCATGTCTGAAGGATGAATACCCTCTACCTAGAATAGACTTCACTCATTGACTTAGCTGCTAGCTATTCAATAATGAGCTTTCAAATGCATTTTGGGGTTACCATCAAATATAGATGCATCCCAGTAACTCAAAAAAGATGTCCTTCTTTTCGGGAAGTACTTTACGGTGTGGTCATGACTAGAAAGTGCTCTGAATATTCCACCCACCAAAGTGAAAGAGATGCAAAATGTCCTGCTCAACCAAATAGAATAGCAGAGTGAGATCACTAAATCACTTGAATGGTCACCCACCAAGCTCCAACCAAAAAGTCTTCACTCAAATTTTTTGTGCAAAAAAGTATAAAGGTCATCTAATACATAGAATAAAATGTTAATATAAGTTGCAAAAAATCCAATGCATGTGCCCCTTCAAAAAATCACTAAAAACTAAAAAATTTGGAACCCATCATTTCGAAGTGCCTATGATCCATAGGACAGCACCTAGGCAATAACTTTTTTGTCCATAGATGAATACATACCACTGTGTAACATCATGGTGCCAAAAGGGTAGCCCCTAAGCACTATAAAGTTGATGTACTTTTAACACTTAAACACTTAGTGATCTCAACCACAACTTACATATAACACATAATCATGACTAAATACATTCCTAACATTGATATAATACATGAGACATAATTATAGAGTATCACGACATGTAAAAATACACTAAAAGTCTACATAAACTTAAGCATTTGGTTTAGGACCTAGTAACAGGTTCTTTCCTTTTCTCCTTAGATGTTCTACATCAATTCCCACAGACTTCGAAGAACTCTTCTCTAAAAAGTTAAGATTTAAAAAGTATTCAAAAATATCGAGGGCAAAGCTCTGTAGCTCATCCAAGTTCATCCAAATATCTTCACTTGGTGGGTTATCTTTTCACCTAATTAAGAACCTCTAAATGGTGTTATCATCTGTTGGTGTTTCAGCTGTAATGATGTTGTCTACTTCAAAGAATATTGACTAAATAGGTACATGCAAATAATTTCTATCTCCTCCTATGAAAGTATCATTCAATAAATTTGGAGGTTAGGTAAGTCCTATTAAAGATATTAAACCTTCCATATTAAATGTGGGGCTAATAAACATGTGATGGGGCAATTCAAGAACATAAGCTCTAACACCAAGTTTCCTACTTTAAATGGCCCATATGCTCTCAAGATGGATATGAACCAATACATAATCACCTATCTCATATTCCTTAAAAATTTTATTTTTGTTCTTTTATTTAGCATACTTAGCATTTTGTATTTTTAATTATTTTATTATGTCTTCAAGAAGGCTATGTAATAATCACATGCAAATGTTTATAGTGAATTAAGCAAATCATGAGTAGGTGTATTAGCTAGATCAATAAGCATTTTAGGATATATCCACAAACTATCTCAAAAGGTGATTTATGGGTTAACCTAGAAATAAGACTATTGTACATAAATTTAGATGTAGGTAAGGTTAAATCCGATATTCCAAAAAAATTTTGAATTAAATATCTTAGTAAATTTTATAAGGTCTTATTGGCAACTTCCATCTATCCATAAGTTTGTGGATGAAATGCAAGGAGAATTTTAGTTGTGTTCCCATTAGTTTTCAAAAGGATTTTTTAAAATAAGATATAAATTTGACATCTCTATTACAAACTATAGTGAATGGGACTCCTTGTAATCTAACAATTTTTTAAAGAATAATCTAGCTATGTTAGAGCATCATTTGATTTTTGAATAAGATAAGAAATGTGTCATCTTAGAAAATCTATATACAAGGATAAATACACTATCATATCCATGAGGTATCTTAGGTAAACCTAATATGAAATCTATGGATATGTCTTCCTATGGTTTAGAAGGAATAGGTAATAATGTGTAGCAACCTACTTTTTGTTTAATAATTTTTATCTTGATGACAGGTATTATAGGGATACAATATGTTCAATACTTTTTTGTAGAGATGACTAATAAAATTTTTGTTCCACTAGTGTTTGGGTCTTCAATTTATCAAAATATTCTGATATTTCTCTTGAATGAAGCCTAGAAATAAAAATTCTCTTATGGATGTTTTAAAAATACATAACCTTTTATGTTTATAAAGTTATCCATCTATAATGATAATGGAGCTATAAAATATCAAAGGTTTGGATTCATGTTCCAAGTTAATTATATGTAAAATCATCAAGTTTTGTAATCTTTCTTTGAAGTCTTAACTCCAGGGACTTAAAATTATAAGAATAAAATCATTGGAGAAACTCTAGATAAAGCATCTACTCATTTATTTTTTATTTTAGATTTTTATTTAAGCACAAAAAAGTCCTTAAAGTATTCCACCCATTTAGTGTGTCTATAGTTCAACTTCTTTTAGGAGTTAATAAACCTTAGAACTTGATGATTTGTTTTCAAAATAAACTCCTTATATAATAAATAATGTCTCCAGTGCTTCAGAGTTTGAATAATCACTTAAAACTCTTAATCATATGTAGAATATGTTTATCAAGCGTCATTTAATTTCTTATTAAAGAAAGTAATAGGATGATTTTATTGACTTAATATTTTACCAATTTTAATAATGGATGCATTACAAGTTATTTCAAATATTTTATTGAAGTCAAGAAGTTTTAAAATAGATAAAGAAGTCACAAGAATTTTACTTTTTTTCATGGCCCTGTTAACATTTATGGTCCAAGTAAATTTTTTTTAAGATGTTAGTAATAGAGGCTATAGTAGTGTAGAAATTCCTTTTAAACCTTCTTTAAAAAATAGGTAATCCATGGAAACTTCTAACATCCATAAAAGACTTCAAAGTTGGCCAGTCTATAATGGACTTAATTTTTGATGTATTTGCTTTTAATCCATCAACATATATAATGAAACCAAAGAAGATGACTTTAGGTTGACTAAAAAAAATTTCTTAAAATTTACATATATTTCTTCTGCTTTTAATTTTTTTAAGACCATTCTTAAGTGATGTAGATATGACTTCTCATCTGGGGTATAGATAAGAATACATTGAAATATACTATAAGAAAATAACCAATAAAAGGTTTTAGTATAGTGTTCATCAGTCTCATGAATGTACTAAGTGCATTTGTATATAAAATGGCATGATAAATCATTCATAAAGATCATCAAGAGAATTGAATGTTATTTTTCATTCATCACCTGGTCTAGTCCTTATCGAGTGGTATCCAATTTTTAAATCAAATTTAGAAAATAAAGATGAACCTAAAATAACATCTAACATGTATCCAATCTAGGTATATGAAACCAATATTTCTTTTGTGATCTTATTTATTGCTTTACTATCAATACACATCCTCTAAATTTCATCTTTCTTACAAGTTAAAAGATCTAGTATAGCACAAGGACTAATGCTTTCTTGGATTAAACCTTTTTCTTCAAAAGTTTGTCTACTTATCATTTTAATTCTATATGCTCAATTGGATTCATCCTATAATGTGATAAGTTAGGAGTTTATGAACTAGGAATCAGGTTTATAACATGTTGTATATCCCTTAAAGGTGGTAATTCATAAGGGAAGTCATTAGAAATCAAATTAATAACTTTAGATAATATATCTAAGACTATAATAGGTATATGGAGATCCTTGGTATCAACGAAGACTTCTTGAAGGTGCAGGATAAATAGAGAAGTAGGATCAATTAACTCAAACTAATCTTTTAAATCCTAATGCTTGAATTCCAAGAGATTCACACATATCAAAATATACATCAAATATGTCCTTCCTATTGTTGGATGGTGATATCATTATCAACTAGATCTTCATATTTTTCTTTTGATTGGGTTTGTGTTGTAATTGAAAATTGGGTTTATGCCAAGGTATAGAAATAATCCTATATAAAGGTGTAATTGACCTCTTTTCGTTAAGCTTTATAGGGAATAATTTAAATATTTTATCATTATATTAGAATGCATAAGTTTTTTCATGACCATAATGGATTATATTTAAATCATAAAGTCTCAGTCTTCATAATAGGGTATAAGTGATTTCAATATAAGGTTGGCTCTAGTGTTAGCATGGGTTGATAGAACATTCATAGTACTAGCTCAGTCTAATACTAGTTTACATCTCTTTTTTTACATAAGATATACATTGAGAAAATATTATTTCTTCTCTAGCCTTCTTCTTAGCTAGAAGCAGTCATACACCTCATAACTTAGTGGATTATCTATATTGGGATCCACTTCTTCATCTGATAGTGGTGCGTCATCATGTATCTCTTTAATATCCTCTTCTTCTCCTAAATCTTCCAATTCATCTAAGAACATGATTTTCACTCTATATTGATTTTTCATGTGACTTTTATTATAACATTTGAAGCAAACTATTTCTAACACTTCTTTAGAATTTGTAGGGGTTGTTCAATGTAGAAGCATTAGGTCTAATAATAAACTTTTGAGGTTAGGACTTAGTTGAATATTTGGAAGATATTTGAACTTTTATTTCAGACATGGATGCAGCTTTCTTATGTTTTTATAAGAGTAGAGCATAATGAAATACATCTTCTAAGGTTTGGGGAGCATGAAGTTCTATCTCATTTCTAATATTTCCTCTTAGACCAATGACAATTTTGTTAGCTAACTGCCACACTTAATCAATGAAGTGTGTTCTAGCTATTAAATATTAAAATGTGTTCATATATTTCACTGCTGGCATATTTCCTTGTTTAAGAGTAGTCAATCATTCATGAAGCCGTTCATCATGACTTCTAGGACAATTTTTATCCCTTAAAATTTTTTCATTTTAACCAATGTCATGAGATTTCAAGCAAATCTCTCTTCTTTAGCTAAATTGTTATTCCAATTGATTTTTGTATGACTCACTAATTTCATTTTGACAAACATAGTACATTGATAATCATCCATAAGATACTAATCAAAAAAATTATCCATTTGGGTTAACCATCTTAAAAATTTCTTAGGACATGAACACTATCACACATTAGGAATTTTATTTTAACTTATTTTACTAACTCATATAATGGTTTGTGGATTTTGAGATGTTCTTATCTATAATCATTTTTTATGTTTGGTATTCTATCGAGATCGTTGGTAGAGTTTAAACTCTATTATTTAAATTTTGAATTTAAACGCTAAATTCTTAATGAGTTCTTCTATCCTAGTATATTTCTCCTCATTTCACATAGTGTTTTCATCTAATTTTCTTGATAAATCCTCAAATCGATCCAGGATAATAGATTTTAGTGGCATGACTAATGTAAATGGAACATAAATATGTCACTCTCAAATGAAATTTTAAATATGCATTGTGTGAACCAAATTAATACATTGAGATGCACAATTCTTAAAATGATTAGCCTTCACTAGACACAACTTAACTTTTAAATACTAGAAAATATTAAGTTAACATACAAATATATAAACATAAAATCTTTAAAGATATGAATTTTATTTTTATGTAAGGTTTGTATACTAGGTTCGCCTATATTAGGGAACTCTCCCTTACTCAAGTTATCACTTAAGTATTATAGCTTGTAGTTAGATTAAGTAGGACCAAGCTAAACTTTATGAGTGGAGACAACTAGTTGGTAGTAAAATAAATAATAATAAAATTGCCTACCACATGTGTTTAGCATGAGTTTTCCAAGCAAAATCACTAAAATATATAAAGAAAATTACACAAAATCCAAAATAGAAAAGTAGCCTTGCTTTAGATTTTATATAGATTAATTACGAGCTCAAAGACTCCAAACATTTATTCTGATACCAAAATGATGGTGTGGTCATAACGAGCAAGAATAATAGTGGATGGAGGAAGAAGGTATTCTATGGATCTTCCATCCACTTAAGCGGAAGAGATGCGAAAATTCCTACTCACTTAAGTAGAGCGGCATTAAGAGAACATCAAATTCCTTAATTGATTGACCACCAAGCTCTAACCAAAGAATCTTCACTCAAGTTTTCCACACAAAATATTCTAGAAGTCTTCAATTACATTGAATAAAAAAGCATTTTATAAGTTACAACAATCCATTGGATGTGTCCCTTCAGAAAAACACTTAAAAAGTGCAACATGCATGTTAGTCTAAAAGTGTACTTTTGGTATTGGGTAAGGCAAATTCTTAGGATTTCTAATCACCCCTAAAGGCATCAAGATGAACCAAGATAAAGTGAAGGCAATAATTGAGATGCCTTCACCAAAAATAATGAAAAAGGTTTAGTGGAATACTAAGTGAGTCATTGAATTAAATAGGTTCATCTCTAAGGCAAGAGAATGCTGCTCCCATTCTTCAAAGTTCTTAGGGGAGCTAAAAGATTTAAGTAGACTCTAAAATACAAGAAAGCCTTTTGTGAACTAAAAATATACTTGTATTCCCACCCTACTACAAAGCCCAAAAGAAGGAGAAACCCTATTATTATATTTAAGAGTTGGAGACGACTTGGTCAATTTTGTTCTTATTAAGGAGGAAAATGGAAAGAAATGGCTTATCTATTTTGTTAACAAATCCCTACGAGGTACAAAACTAAATTACACCATCTTGAAAAAACTCAGACCCGCACTCATTGTCTCAATCTAGTGACTCCTACCATACTTCCAAGCATATTCAATACAAGTCATCATGGATAATCCACTCAAGTTTGTACTCAACACTCACTAAACTAGATCATTTTTGAAAGTTGTTGAAATGATATGTCAAACTGGCTGAGTTTGATATTTTTACTTGCCATAGATGATGATCAAGGTCCAAGTACTTTTGATTTCCTCATTGATGCTTGTGGTTCTCATAATCACCAAATTAACCAAGAAGTTGTATGGTGACTATATGTGGACGGATCATTAGGCAAGCTAGGCATGGATGCCAGTATGTGTTAAAGAGTCTAGTTGGGATCACCATGATATATTCAATCAAATTTGATTTCAAATTGATGAATAACTAATCTAATTATGAAGCTCTACTTACCCGACTGAGATTCACTTGAGGACTCAAAGCTTCGCATATTATGGTGTACTCAGACTTGCAATTAGTGGTAAAGTAAATTAATGGGGACTACAAGGTTAGGGACAAGTTCATACGAAGATACCTACTGAATGTGAAAATAGAAATTGGGAAGTCATAGTACTTCAAGATCAAGTAAATACCCAAGGAGGAGAACCAACTCATCAATCTTCTATCTAAGGCAAGTAAACTTTGGGAGCACTCTATCATTTAACTCACCCAACCAGACATAGAAGAAGAGGAGCTGATGCAAGTGGAATATAAGCACTCATTAAGCTAGGTTTATTTAATTAAAAGATACTAGTAGACTGAAAAGGTTGAAAAAGCTATTCAAGACTCAAGGAGGTTTATGACAAGAGTCACCTAGTACTTATTTATCAAGGGTAAGTTATTTCAAAGATTGACAACTTCACTCAACCTGATATATGTACGAGAGGCTGAATAGAGAAGGGTCCAAGAGGAAGTACACTCGAGAGAATGTGGTAGCCATTCAAAAGGAAGAGCACTCACCCATAAAATTTTGAGGCAAAGATATTTATGGCCCATGCTCAAGAAAAATGTAGAGGAATTTGCAAAGAAGTATGTGTAGTGCCAAAATTTTGCATTACTTTAGCAATAGTCGCCACAACCCCTGCAACCTATCTTAAGCCCTTGGCCCTTTACTATTTGGTGAATGCATTTGATCAACCCATTGTTGATAGCTAGTGGCTAGAGAAAGTTCATTCTTTTCATGATTGACTACTTCAATAAGTGGATTGAGGTAAAACCACTCACCAAGATAACTACCCAAGTAGTTCATAATTTTATTTAGATTGATATTATTTACAAGTACTGAAAGCCTAAGTTAATTATCATAGATAATGAGCTGCAATTCACCAACATGTGTCTAAGAGATTTTTATGAGTCTCAAGGAGTACAACTAAAATTCACTTTGGATCATCACACATAGAGCAATAGCCAGGTAGAAGTGGCCAATAACCTCAACTTGCTGAAGAAGAAGGTCAAAGGTGCCACAAATAATTTGGTCGGCATATTACCCATCGTACTCTGGGCCCTCAATATCACTCCAACAAATAGAATGAAACACTTGCCATTTGCATTGTCACAGGGAGCATAAGCCATTTTATGGGTTGTGTATGAACTCCATTGCCAAAGTGTACAGCAACAAAAAGATTGGTGATAACACTAGCAAGTGAGAGAAGACAAATGGAAAAATGATGGAGGACACACTCGACATGCTTAAACTATTGAGGCACAAAGTATTGATGAGATAAGAAGAAATAAAAAGGTGAATGGAAAGGTACTATAAGCGCTATGTGAATTGCAAGCATTTTAAGAGTGGTAACTTGGTGTTGAAAAAAGTTAATGCAATAGGTTGCTAAAACAACCTAAGAAAAGTCACCCACATCATGGAAAGGCATTACATTACCAAAAAGCAAGTCATGTCAGACACATATCAATTGTTAACACATAAAAGATAATATGTACCCTACACTAGGAATGCCAGGGATCTCAAGAAATTCTATCCTAGAAGCAAGTAGTATATTTTGTAATTTATTTATTTATTTTCTTATCTTTATCATTATTATGAATATGAAGCCATGGTTTATAAAGCTAGTACTCCTTCTCATCTAGATTACCACCTTATAAATTGATGAAAAATACATGGACTAATAATCGGGGAACTGCATGATGACTTAGGGTACTCAGCCCGCTACTTCTAGCCCAAAAAAAGAGGTTACACATAACGAGCTACTGAAGCTCAAGGTGAGCAACCTAAGAACTTGGTGTACCATTTTTGGCCCAAGAATACCCCAATAAAATAGGCAATCTATAATTTGAAATAATTAACACTTATTAAGAGAGAGAGAGAGAGAGAGAGAGAGAGAGAGAACTATCACTCCATATAGTTAACAACTCAAGTGTAAGATTGATACCCCAAGAAGACATTGACTATTAACTAAAAGATTATCTCCTCATAGTTCCAAAAGACCAATACATCATGTGGTTGGTGACTTAAGTGTAAGACTAACACCCCAAGAGTTTGGTGACACTCAACTAAAAGACCAACTCCTCATAATTTGGAACCAAAAATATTAACACTTTATGTTGTTGGTGACTCAAGTGTAAGACTGACACCCTAAGAGGTCATCGACTATTAACTAAAAGGCCAACTCCTCAAAGTTCGCAACCTAAACTCCAACATAAGATAAACACCCCAAGAGGTCGGCAACTATTAAGATAGACTTGCCATAGTTGGCAATTAAAAAAATACTAACTCTTCATAGTTGGCAATCAAAACAAAAAGAAAAAAAAAAGAAAAAAGAGAGAAGAGGAAGAGGTAGAATGAGTCAACATAATCGACAAAGCAAGAATTGACCCTTATGGATTGACAACAAGAAATCATTAAACTTGCCAAATTGATAATTACAAATGAACAATCTCCTACATTTGATAATCAAGCATAGTCTAAGGTCAACATCTATAATTTGACTAAGTCCTAAATAAAATATTCATAAAAGCAGTGCAAATAATTTTCTGCTAAGAAAATCCAGTAAGTCTTCACAAATACACAACTCTGATATTCATTCAAATAAAAAACATTTGCAATTTAGAAGGCACTCAACAAAAAAAGATAAATTATCACTTTCATTGACAAGTGAAATCTTTACCAAGTTTGTGGGTATAAGGTACATATTCTCTCTCAACTTGCCAGCAAAAAAAGAAAATTAACTTGAGCTTCCCTCATCATCATCTTTATTGGAGTCTAGAAAGACAAGTAGGTTGGAGAAATCCAAGAATGTGGCATTCAACTTGGCAATGATGAAGTCAGTGCTCGCATTAAACTTTTGCTACAATAAGTCTTTGTACTCATCAGAATCGAGAAAACATGTAAACTCAACTTCTTCTAAAACTCCTCTGCCCAGTAAGAACCTCTCTCTTTAGCTACTTCTTTGCCTCAATAAGGTGAGTTTATTCTAGGACCACTCTGTTCTTCTCTTTCTTCTACTGAATTATGTCCACTTGAAGATCTGAGATTTGGTCCTTAGAGGATTAGAGCACATTCTTTAAATCCATTGACTCATCCCTCACCTTGGATAAGACTTTCCTATTGACAAAAAACTTTAGGAAAATGACAAAAAGTAATTGACCATTAAAATTCTTCTCCAAAAGCTCATTGAGGTCTTTGGAAAAAATCACCTAGTCGAGTTTGAAGGCTTGACTGGTCAGCTTGGACATACTTGGAGTATATTTATCCTTAGTATACTCCTCCTTCTCTTCCTCTTCCTCTTCCTCAGACTCACTTTGCTTTTGCTTCTAGTGACATCATAGAGTCAATCTTACCACTCTCTTCCTGGACTTCTTTGAAGCTATACTTGGCTTAGCCTCATCAGTGGCCTTAGTGGGAGCTGACTCTTTCTCTTCCTCCTCATGGTAAACCTCCTCTAAGAATTGAATCACAACAGGATTGAGTAAACAGGGCGCAAAAGTCCCATCCCCTACAACTAAGTGAATGAGATAATTAGAAAAGGGCAACTCAAAAAGGCTATATAAAAGCTATGAGTGATGATGAAATGTATACCATGAAAGATACTAAAGACTCAGGTAAAGTGGAGATAGTGAAGGATTGTTGACCTCACTTTTGGAGTGAGGATTCACCTTCCTCATCTTAGACTTAGGAACCATCTAGACACTAGTATTTCCCTAATCATAGGACACTTCTAGTGACTAAGGGAACACTAAACTCAAGCCTAGAGACTTAGGAAGGCATACCCTAGGCTTAGGTTATACCTTAGGAAAAATAAGTCTTACCTATCCTATGGCCTAAGCTAACCCATGCTTGTCCACTCATCCAAAACAAACTTCAAGCCAACACAACCAACCTCCATTGGATTTTATTTCCTATCCAAGCTCCAAGCTGAATTGGCTTAAACCCTAACATAAGTTAATTCCACCATGATCCTATGGATCCAACCCAAAACCCATTCAAGCAAACCAAATCTAGTTTGATTGTCACAACAGCACTCCAACCATTCAATAGATCATTTCAAACTCCTCTAATGCTTACAATCAAACCAATCAACCCAAGTTAGTCGATTTGACCCAAAGGGTCCAAATGAGCCAAAATCCAATCAAACCCAAATTAATTTCAATCAAGGCCACCAATCAATCCTAAATCTATCATTGAACTCTTCTCAACACTCAATTCCACCAATCCAACTCAATCAACCCAATTGGTCCACTTGACCCAAAGTGGCCTAAGTGACCAAATTGACTTAAACTTCAGTTCAACCCAAATTGGATTGAATCAACCCATCTAGTCTCCTCAATAATGATTGTTGATCATCCTTGAATGCCCAATTACAATCAATTGGGTCAAACCAAACCAATTTGATCACTTGATCCAAGTTGACCCAATCAGCCCATATGGACCAAAATGAGCTAAATCTTATTCCAACTCCAATCAATTGCAATCAATGACTTACATCAATCATAAATTGTGTATTTGACATGACTCAACAACCAATTGAATCAAACCAAGCCAATTTAGTCTCTTGACCCAAGTTGACCCAATTTGACCTAAAGGGCCAAATTGAGTCAAATCAAATCCTAAACCAAATTCATTACAACTAATACTTCTAATCAATCATAAATTGATTGAACATGATCCAACCTTCAATTGAACGCAATTTGATCAATTCAACCCAATTGACCCACTTAGCCCAATTTGACCTAAAGGGTCAAACTGAACCAAACCTTCCCAAATCCTAATCAATTCAAATCAACACTTACAATCATTCTCAAATGATCAATTGAACCTAAACCAACCCTCCACCCAAGCCAATTTGGCCAATTTGACTAAATTGGTCAACTTAGCCCATTTGACCTAAATGAACCCATATGAGCCAAAATCAAATCCACTTCAAATTAAACTAATCCAACTGAACTGATACATTCTAAATGATGATTTGCGCTTACCCAAACCCTTAGTTTGACCAATTTGACCAATTGGTCAACCCAACCCAATTGAACTCCATTTGACCCATATAGGTCAAATTGAGCCAAGCCCATCCAAACCAAGTCCAAACCCAACCAAACTTGGCATGACTTATCCTTGGGTCACCATGGGCTAGCCCAAGTGGACCTACCCCATGGTGAACCTAGTTTGGGTTAAAATCATTGAACCAAGCCATGCAAATGGGATAAAATCCCCATTTGGATGGGTTCTCCCACTTCTTAAACCCTAGCAGCCACCATTGGCCATTCTTGGACACTATGAACACTAACCCAACCTAACCCAAGGCTGTTGGGTTCAGCCATTGGCCATAAGAGGGTGAGTTAACTCTTGGCTCTCCATTAGTTCACTTGGAGGAAGAAGCACACCTCATGCCAGCCCATGCCACTGCCTCAGCTTCTCAAGCACCTCCACCTCAGCAGTCCACTGCCACCTTTGGCCACTTACCTCAGCCGGATGATTGCCAAAGGCTGAGCCAATCTCAACCTTTAGTTCACTTGAAAAGAAGAGTATACTCCTTTCCATTTAGTCAACCTTCATAGAGAGCTTCCTCAGAGTATTCCAAGCAGTCCTAGACCCTTTCCCAAATCCTTAGTGCTCTCCATCACCGGTGAGACCAACCACCAATCGAAATCAAGATCCCCATCCATTCAACCTCACTAAAACTCCACCAAACTCAAATTAACTCTTCCCACACCTTCCCCTCACTCCAGCAAGTCAAAATGAACAGATCCCTGATCTATTTGATCACCAAAAGGCACTCCAAGACCAACTCCAGTGAGCTTTGTGGTGCTATTTGGTCCATAGAAGAATTGGCTGGGAGGCAGCTTAAGATCTTCTCAACAGGGCATCGTTTCTTCAAGACGAAGCTATCTCAGTCGATGAACCACCGATCTTTAGCTCTGATGAGGTAAAACTTTGGTAAACCATAGATTTTTTTCTAGGTGTTGGTCTTTTGTGAAGTGAATCATGATTTTACATAATTTTTACCATAGAATCCTCTTAGATCTCCTCCCCACACATTTTGGAGTCAATATCGCCATCCCATGAGCTCCGGTGAGCTAGGATCAAGTGGTAGAACACAGACGGTGTTCGTCTTTTGGTGCTCAGGGGATAACAGAACATCGATCATCCGTTCCACATGATTAGAATGAACGGTCATAATTTAATCTATTAGATCTTTTGATTTAATCCTTATGAAACCACGAGATTCTCAACCAACTAATCTGAGATCGGATGGCGGGGATGAAACCACATCTGTTGTCGCTGACTCAGCTTCCGCATCGGATAATTTAAATAACCTATCCCATGGTGCCACATGGAAAGTGCTACTGCATTAGCTTCAGCATGGCGTCGATAGTTTGGGAGGTTAATTAAGTGATAAAAATGTAATTAAATGGCCAAAACTTTAAAAATTCATACCTAATTATAGAAAAATCCAAAAATACAAATAAACTCATTTTAGAAAGGGAAAACAGTCAAGAATTTAATAAAAAATAAAATCCATAATATTTTGTTATTGAATAGTGCTTAATTAGGTTTTGAAGTTTAGGCTAATTACCCTAATTTAAGCTTAATTACTATCCCAATTAATCCCAAATTTGGTGGGTTAATTCCATGGAATTTGTTGACCTCACTTTTAGAGTGAGGATTCAATCATCCCATCATAGATTTTAGAGTCTTCTAGACACTACAAGCTTTTTAGTCATAAGACACTTCTAGAGGATAAGTGAACACTTAACTTAAGCCTAGGGACTTAAAAGGGTTAACCATAGGATTAGATCATGCCTTAAGGACTAGGGTGGCCTACCGATCCTATGGCCTAATCAAATCCATGACTACTCCCTTAGCCAAAATCTGATCTCAAATTTATATATCTAAATCTACAATCAAGTCAAACCAATCTCCAAACTAATATCAATTCAATCAAACCGAACCTAAGCTCATGATCCAAACTAATGGACTTAGCCAAATCCCTTCAAATCAAACTCAACTGATTTTTCTCATCAATCAATTCAATACTTCAATCATCACCTCAAGCCATACCAAAATCTACAATCAAACCAATCAAACCAAAATCATTTCAATCAAACCTAACATAACCCATTTGACTTGAAATATTCAAATGAGCAAAAAACCATTTAAAACCAAATCAATTGCAACCGAAGCTATAAACCAATCTCAAGTCAATATACAAACTCAACTCAATTCAACTCAACCCAAAATCAAGTCATTTTAGCCCAATTGGTCCACTTGACCCAAAGTGACCAATTTGACCTATTTGAACCAAATCTAAATCTAACCCAAATTGGATTGAGCCAAACCCTCCATAACCTCCTATGATGATTGTTGATCATCCTTGATTGATCAATTGTAATCAATTGAGTAAAACAAAGTCAATTTGGTCATTTGACCAAGTCAACACACTTAACCTACATGAGCCAAATTAGCCAAATTTTACCTTAAGCCAAATCAATGGAAACTAGTGATTCACATCAACCTAAGATCAACTCTTGAACATGACTTGATCATAAATTGAGCCAAACCTAGCCTAATTGGCCCTTTGACCCAAGTTGATCCAATTTAACCTAAAAGATCAAATTGGGTTAAATAAAAATCCAACCCAAACTAATTGCAACCAATGGCTCAAGTTCATTTCAAATTGATCAGTAAACATGATCAAAGCCTTGGTTGAACCCAATTGACCTATTTAGCCCAAATTGTCCTAACAAGTTAATTTGGCCTAAATCGAAACCAAATCCAAATTGATTCAAACCAAAGCCTATGATCATCTTCAATTGACCAATTGAACATGAACCAATGCCTAACCCAAGCCAATTTGGCCGATTTGGCCAAATTGGTCAACTTGACCCATTTGACCCATTTGACCCATTTGAACTCAAATGGGTTAAATCTAATTCCAAGCCAAATTGAACCAAACCAATTGCACCAAAACATTCCAAATACTCATTTGAACTTGACTCAACCCTTAGTTTGACTCAATTTGATCACTTGATCAACTTGACCAAACCTAGCCCAATTTGATGTACATGGGTCAAGTTGAGCCAAACCCATTCAATCCAAGCCCAAACCCAATGAAACTTGGCATGACTCATGTTTATCTCACCTTGGATCAGTCCAAATCAAATCCAACCCAATTGGGACCCAAATTAACCTAAAGCCAATTGGTCAAGCTTGCCAAATGGGACAAATACCCCCATTTCATTTTCAAACTCACTCCCTATCCACTTGGTAGCCTCTTAGACCACCACATAGGCAAGTAGGACACTAGCTCACCTGACCCAAAGGAGGTTGGGCTGGCCATGAGCCATGGTGAGGTGAGTTCACCTCTCCTCCGCCATTAGAACACTTGTCAACTAAGGACACACACTTCTTCTCCCTTGGCAGCCACTTACTCACCCTTGGCCAACCAAACTGAGCCACCTCAGCACCTCCCTGCCAACCACGGCCACCTGCGGTGGCCAAATGGTTGTTAAAAGCCAAATGGATTAAGGTCATCTGATCCAAGGGTAAAGGGGGTGTACCCTCCTCATTTCAATCCAAACTGATCCCTTAGGTCATTTTAAAGTTGCTAGAGAGTTCCCCGAGAACCCCAAGCATTCTCGTCACCAAAAAACATCAAACTGAGCTCTCCCAAAATAAGACAAGGCTCTACTCTGTCCAATTCCATCAAATCCTAACCAATCCCAAATTAACTTCACCCACATGTTCACCAAGCTCCAGCGAGGTGAAACAAATCTTTTCCCAAGCTCTTCGATCATCGAAAGTACCTCTTAGGCTAACTCTGGTGAGTTCTAGTTGTTCTTTGACAACAAAGCAAACGACAGGGAGCCATCATGTGAACTTTTCAATAGAGCTTTGCCTCATCAAGGTGAAGCTACCTCAGTCAGTTTGTAGCTGGTCTTAAGCTCCAGTGAGGTATTATTCCATCAAAGCGAGATTTCTCAATTTTGTCTAGGCCTTTTCGAAGAGAATGTTGATTTCACATGAATCTAATCATTAAATCTCTTAGGATCCTCCCCATTAAGGTGTGGGATCAATCTCGAGCCAATTTGAGCTCCCATGAGCTCGAATTGGGCAGAGGAAGGTGGACAATGTTCATCTTCCATCACGTAGGAGGCAATAGATCATTTGTAGTATGTTCTACTTAATCAAAATATATGGTCATGATCTTGTGATTAGATTTAATTTGATTTAATCCTTAGAACTACAGGATTCCGATCTTAGATCACGACAGGGATAAAAGCGTGTCCGCCACCAGCCACATCAGCGCTGACTCAGACAAGTTTAAATAACCAATCCTGTGATGCCATGTGGAAAGTACATCATGTCAGCACTATATGGTGCTGATGGGATTAGGCTTAATTATGCTTAATTAATTCATTTTAATGGCTGAAACTTTGGAAAATTATAATAAATTATAGAAAAATCAAAAATATATAAATAAATACTCATTTTAAAGGTAATTCAAAAGAGAATTAATTAAAATTATTTTTATTTAGTTTTAAATAGTGATTGAGGCTTAATTAAAATTTAATTATAAACTTAATTAATTTAATTAAGACCTAATTACTTTGGAAAATGATTTCAAACTTTGTGTGTCCATTCAATGGGATGATCTCTACCTCCAATGATTTTCTTGGAATTTAATGCCTAATAATTAAAGGAAATTAATGATTCAAGCCTTAATTACCCTCTTTAACTAATTAAGAGATTAATTAACATTTAGAATAGTAAGAATTAATTAATTAAAGCTTATTAATCAATGTTTGACAGTGAATGGATGAGAGAGTAAGATTAAGACCTCTTTATTTATCCTTTTCCAAGAACTATTTCATTTTAAGAGAGTTAATTAAAGTAGAAATTAATTAAGTGATTGATTGATTAATGAAGTGAACAATTAAATTAAATTGGAATGTAACTAATATCAGATAATTAAAAATGAAATTAAGGGTTCCTCTTTATGTGTTTAAAAATATAAAGACCCTTAAAGAAATTATGAACCCATAAGTGTGAGAAAATCATAAAAGTGCTTAATTAGATTCTTTGATTTAATTAATTCTTAATTATGAGCCAATTGCATTAGGTCCTTAGAAGCATAGGAATTTTATTTCCTCACATATTAATTTCATTTGTGGCTCATAATTAAATGATTAATCAAATTAATGAAGCATATGAAATTGAATTAAATGATTTGTTTAATGATTAACTTAATCAGTTCATAAAATCTAATTAATAATTTTTCTTGAAACCAATTAAGATCAACAACTTAGGAATGGGATTAAAACAACAAATGATAATATCTCCTTTTTGAAGTTAATCCAAATCAAAATCAAATTAATAAGAAGCTTTGGTTTTCTTTAAATGATTTTATTTAATGTGATTGTCCTTAGGAATTAATTTAGTTGAATGAACCATGTGTTTATATTTAGTTATTCCTTTTCAATCACTTTAAATATTGTATGTCACATGATTTCATGCATTCATTCTTTCAAATTTAAAGGAATCAAATGAAAGTTATTTATGTAAGCTTGCATGTGTTGATTTAACTTAGTTATATGTGTGGTTATTATCACTAATAAATTCAAATCTACTTTCCAAAGTTTATAAATTGATAAAAATATATGCAGTGATAATAGTTATGAATATGTATAGGATTTGCATGTGTTTATAACTTTAGTATGTGAAATGAAGCTCTCTTTCTTATGTTTATATATAGATTTACATAGATTTGAATGTTAATAAGTATATAGTTTGAACATCCCAGGAATATGAGGCTTTAAGTAGCCCCGAGGAGGTCATTTGATTACCTCACTTCTCTAGTTAACAATGACACATACTCATTTGATTTCATTCCTATGTATTTTTGTATTAGAATTTTGATGGAACTTTAATTCACATACATAAATAATTCAACTAAATAAAAATACAATTTTGCATGATTTCCTATTCTTATAGTTATTTATACATTCATATATATTTAAGATAGCAAGTGTTTAGTCTGGCCATTCCGGGAACACGAGGCTTTAAGTAGCCTCAAGGAAGTCATTTGATTACCTCACTTCCCTGGTTTAACAATGGCACATAGTTGCTTACATCTTTTATATATGTGCACGTGTATTTGATTAGAGAATGGCAATCCTTCCTTTTTTTTATTAAAAATGTATGCATAAAAAATCATCTAACTCACTAAACTATATTATATGTCAAGATGATGCTCCCTTTTCTATGATTCATATATGGGCTTACATAGATTTGAATGTTAATAATTATATAGTCTAGACATCTCAAGAATATGAGGCTTTAAGTAGCCCCAAAGAGGTCATTTGATTACCTCACTTCCCTGGTTAACACGACATGTACTTTTTTGATTTCATTCATATGTATTTTTGTATGAGAATTTGGATAGAGCTTTAATTTATATGTATTAAAAAATTCAATCAAATGAAATATAAGTTCTAAATGTATGCATTCATCATTCATGTGCGTTAAAATTCCGTGTATGTATAGATATGCTAAGTATTATGTCATATGCATGTTACATGTGATGGAAAGAAATGGCTTAATATATTTCATGTGGTAGTAATTCAACTACAATAATCTTAAGACGCCTTTCATGTTAAATAGGATTATTTAAAGCTAACTAAACTTAGGATTAATATAAAAAAAATTAATAAGCCATTCACTAAAGAAAACTAAATCACAAAAATATGCTTTAGAAAAATGGCTTAAGGGTGATTCTTTTTCCTCCCTTTCTAACACATAGATGCTAGGTGTAAATCAAAATTAAATAACTACCCTAGCTATCTTGTAATTTCATAAGTTTGGACCACATGGATTTAAAATATAGGAGGTGTTAGCTGGCAACCACTCAAGGCGGTTATAAGTCCAGAGTCAAATGGGTTTATCCTCTCTTGTGGATATGAACCCTTATGTCCATCTGTCACTTAGATTTAGGTTGTGCTTTAGCTTGTGCTAAAGCTCCTTAGATATAGAATCTAAGGTAGCTAGTTTTCTCTGGGTTACGAGCATAAATCCTCACCTCTTAGGTATTTTTACAACCTGGTGTTGGTGGATTATAAGCCCTAGCAATCTAATAAAAATTCAATTCAAATAAATAAATCTATTTATTTTTAAACATATAAAGCCTCATCATAGGATAGGTTGGAATGCTCACTAGGTTTTCTAATATCATGAGCATTTCCTACTTCCTCCCTTTGGATTCCAAAAATAATTCTTCCACATGGTCTCTCCAACTTAATTTTCTAAACATAACCAATCCTTTGATAGTCTAACCTTGAAATATTTGGAGATAATAATTATCTACTCTAATAGAGAATTCTTAGAGAATTTCATTTCTTAAGATATAATTAGTTATGTTGGCTTGCCTCCATAGGGAACTTAAGAACTCTGCTTTATTTTTTATGTAAAGTGGGGGGAAAATCTCTAGTATATATCAAGATCCATCTTGCCTTAGGAGTCCTTATTAGGTAATTAGGTCTATCGTAGAGTGATGTTTCTATCTCTTGAAATAGTACATCATACCTTAATGTCATACCTGATCACTTCACTAAGTACCTCCTAAGATTTGTGTGGTGTCCACCCCACATCCAAAAATAAACACCACATATTTTTCTGGTGACTCTGCTAGGGAGGGTTCCTCTCTCCATCTATAGTAGAAAACTATTGTCTCCAAGCATTGATAGTGGACTTATATTTTGTATAAAGCTGAGACTATCTTTCTTTTGGTTGGCCCTTTGCTCATTTCATTCTCAAGCAAAGGTAGGCAGTATCCTTTAGGTTTTAGGACCTCACTTCTTTGTAGGTCTTAAACCCCTATTGGGTCCCCCAATAGTCAATAATAAATTAATTAAAGAAAAGGAGATTACTAAATATAAACCAAAAAGAATTTATAGCCTCTTACCTCTGGCTTGATGAAGCAAGCTTCATTTCATATTTGACAAAACCTCAAGAAAACCAACTCCATTTAACATACTCAAGTTTATTAAATGAGAGTCTTATCATCAAAATTAAGCAAAATCCAACAATCAGCATGCAATTGGACTCCACTTAGCATACCCAAATTTATTAAGTGAGGATTTCCCTTTTCAAAATCAAACATCAATAAACAACATATAATTGAACTTTATTTAACATACCCAAATTTGTTAAATGAGAATCCTACTTTCAAAACCAAATTAAAATCAAAACATCCAACACACATTTGAACTCCATTTAACATACTTAAATTTGTTAAAGGAGAGTTCAATCCTCAAAATCAAAATAAAACCACACATCAACAAACAAACAATCAAACACACAAGTGAGCTTCATTTAACTTCCCTAAATTTTTTAAATGAGAGTCTCATTTTTAAAACAAATCAAACTCCAACAACGAACATCAAATATAGAATTGAATTCTATTTGACATACCTAAATTTATTAAATAAGAGTTCCCTTTTTTAGAAATCAAATCAACAACAAACATCAAACACACATTTAAAGCCCATTTAACATACCTAAATTTGTTAAATGAGAGTTCTACTTTTCAAATCAAATCAAAACATCAAGCAATCAACAATCAAACCATCAAGATAGAAAGCTTTCAAAATTTTCAAACTCACAATTGAACCTCATTTAGCATACCTAAATTTAGTAAGTGAGGGTTCCAAAATCAAATATCAACAAAAGAAAACAACAAACACATTTTTAAAAGTCTCTCCAAAGCAATTGAATTATAATCAATATACTTAAATTTGTTAGATGTGGGTTCCAAAATCAAAATCAAATTCAAACATACAACTCAGGGCAAAGTCTATCCTACAAATTTCTAAATCTCTTCAATAGAACTCCATTTAGCATACCCAAACTAATTCAAAAGTCAAATCAAAATTGACATTTCAAGTCAACAATTCATAGTAAGGGTCTAATTTGGTTCTATTTTCCAATAATGTAGAGATACTAGCCTAGTTCTTCCTTCCTTCTTTCTATCAGTTTGTCACCATGTTGTCTAGCAAGTTGATCTTCTCCTTTGCATCCGGTGTGGATTTGGCCATGGATCAGGCCATACTCACTGATGCCCCTGTCATTAAGTTTGGCCTTGGATTCGAGCAATTCAAGGTTACCTGTGAGGGGCCAGCCCTTACTACTGTCAGTCGAGAGGAGGTGGCAGGGTAGAAGCCACTTCTTCAGTTCTATGTGCAGCCTGGTTCTGAGTTTCTCTCTAAAGAGGAAGGCTATCATGGTTCCCACACCTGTGTCAGTGCCAATTTTAGTGCCATTTGTGCCATTGCCAGTTGTATCAATGCCAGTTCAGTTTGTTGCCCCTACTATAGTTTCAGTACAGGCTATCTTAGCCTCTGAGATATTCTTCCCTACCTTTGAGGTAGGTTCTATTTCCATTATGCCTCACAAGAAGACTGGTCGCAACAAGAATCACAAGATCAAGAAAAGATGAGAGGGGGCAGATAGATGATGCCTCTCATGTTGCTAAGGAGGGTTCCCCTTGTGAGACCTCTCCATTCTTGGGTGGTAGTAGGTTCCACCGCCTCTCAGCTTTAAAGGGAGAGGAGGATTACCACAAGATCACTACACCACCCTTACCACCTGTAAAGTTTAAAATACTAGCTAAGGATAAGAGGAAGCCCTATGCTGGCCTATGATTTATTCTTCGCTGAGTTGATAGAGCCCATAGATGCTCAGAGTCTGGTACTTTATATGATCTGAGGAGTCTGATCCCTAGGAGCATTAGAGATCAGATACATTGAGAGAGGGCCTAGAAGGCTAGAGTTGCTGCACAAGAGGGCAAGCATGAGAGGAAAAGGTTTGCCCAATAGTCGGTGGCCTCCGCTTTGATAGATTTCCCCTGACAGCTATTGGGAGTCAATCATTCTAATGTACTCCTTATCCACACCATTAGTCATGAGAAAATTCTTTTCCATTCATGATCTCATGTTCAGGATCTCCACTTCATCAACCCAAGAAACACCGCTGTTTGACCTTTTCACAAAGAGGGGTGATGAAGCATCACATATTCTTACAATGAGCAAAGCCAAGGAGTGCACTCCACCAGCTTAGAGTATTTAGTGCATAGAGTTTGCAGAGCTAAGTCCAGTGGTCAGTCATTTACCAGCCTATGTTTGATGGAGCAAGGCAGAGTAGACGATCATTCTTTAGAGGACATTTAAGAAGACTACCGTATTGCAAGTAAACAGATAGTAGAGAGTGTCCATTCTAATCAGGAAGAGCATAGAGTTGTCTTCGATCCCAATGAGGATGACATGTTGGATGACTTAGCCGAAGTCTACATGGTTGACACCCAAGGATCCCTGCAGAGGGAACAACATAGCCAAGAAGGTGATGTAGTTGAGGAAGGAGACATCTCTCACTCAACTCAACACCTCCTTTAGTAGCTCAAGCAGAAGGATGATCAGATAGACAGGATGAAGAAGAGAGTAGAGGAGTTGATGGCAGTAGCTCTAGCTATGTAGAACAAAGCCCCAGTCTCATAGCCTTCCCCTATGGTGGCCAATCGGCTAGAGTTGGTTCATACCTTAGATCATCCTAAGTGCACTCCCATGGATGAAGATGCTGGTAGCTTGCATAGGAAGGTCATCGAGCACCTCCATGCATGAAAAGAATATCAAGCAGATGGTAGAGCAATAGGTGAAGGAAGTGTCAGCATAAGCTAGGGGGAGCTCATCTGTTCCAAAGGGTAGACCCTACCCAGAAGAATTTAATGTAGTTCAATACCCTAAGGGTTTTGTGCCACCATCCTTCAAGATTTTTTATGGCAATGGGAACTCAAGGCAGCATATTGCACACTTCAGAGCCAGTTGTTGCAATGCCGGTGATAGCGATGCACTTCTTTTCTACCTCTTTGTCAATAGCATAGTAGGTGTCACATTTGATTGGTATGTTGAACTGCCTAACGGTTCGGTGAAGACCTTCATCAAGTTAGAGCATCTCTTCATCAAAAGATTTGTAGGACTCAGCAAAGGATAACTGTAGGTGACCTCATTGTAGAGAAACAAAAACCCAACAAGTCCCTTGTTGATTACATTCTTAGGTGGTGCAACCTGAGTACGAAATGTGAATCACAGTTGTCTGAATAGCATGCCATTGAGATTCTACTTAAGAATATCCATGGCCCGATCACCTTCATACTTAAAGGTTTCACCATTAAGACATTTGAGAAGATAATCAACAAGGCGGCTAACATACAAGAGGAATCCAAATAGTTACCCTTTAAGACCAATCATCTAAGCCCAAGCCTTTGAAGATATTTAAGAAGAAGCCTAGGATATTTATATCAGTGGATAAGGGGAAGTAGCTAGCTAGAGTTTAATTTGAGAGGCCTGGATTTTAGCAGCCTCCACTACCACCTCCTCTTCCACCACCTCAGCCACTATACCGGCCACCACCACCGCCACAGTAGCTACTTAGTAGCAGTATCCATATCCACCACTAGGTAGATATTTTCCACCTACTCTTGGTCAAAAATTACACAAGCCATACTCTTTTAAGAGGAAGGTAGTCAGGAAAATCTTCAAGAATCTCTTGAAGAAGCTTTATTTCTAGCTACCCGAGCCTAAGAGGCCAGAGGAAGTGGGCAAGAGTGATGATCCTAGCTATTTCCCCTACCACGATATGTAAGGCCATGTCTTAGAGGATTGCATCACTTTCAAGAACTAACTTGAGCGTAGCTACAAGTTAGCAGCTATAATTAACCCTAAGGAATACTTATTAGAATAATCATCTAGTTCTATTAGAGTAATCCTTGGGGATACTTCTGATCCTCTTAAGACCAAAGAAAGTTGGGATATTTCCTTATCCCAAACCTCTACGAAAATCATCTATAAAATCAAGAAACTTTCTCTACAAGTGCCTAAAGTAGCTTAAACCTCCAATTTTAAAGAAGGTTTGCTAGTTATGAAGGACAACTCAGGGAGGGTGGAAGCCCAACCGCGGTAGCAGCCTACCACACTTGCACTGGATAGATCTGTAGTGCAACCACCGTTTGAGTCCAGCACTCCTTCCATAGTTGTAGCTACTACTACCTCTATTAGCTCTTCTTCTATCGGTATGAGCATTGTATCCGTGGATGAGAGCACAAAACCCCTCACTCTACTTACTTTACTTAATTTTTATCTTGTACACTACCTAAATTAAACAAATCAATGAAGAAAGTTGATTCCACTTACATTCTTTCTACTTATGATGCTCCTTATTTTATTCTTATTAAAAGCTCTCTGAGTCAAAATAACAATAATAGCTCAAATAGTTTTGATCCATTCCTCTTTGATTCAAAATCAAATTTTCCTGCTCTAAATTAATTGGGTTCACCTCTTGAGATTGACTTGGAGTCATCCAACTCTGAGGATCTCGTAGGAGAAATTGTAGGTATACCCGATGAGCAGGTTGAACTTTCCACAAACTCATCATTCTAAGAAGTCATTGAAGTCAACCTATGTAGTGACAAAGTTCTACCTCTCAGGGTAGCACCTCAGGATAAGGGTAAATAGGTCGTTGGTTGTAGTAAGCAGATAGCCCCTCCATAAGATGCTCCACCTATGGATATGCTTGTGAAGGACCAACCCAGAGTTGATTACAATATTTTAGTTCATCTTAGAAAGTTGCCAGCTAAGCTAAGCATATACTACTCCCTTATCTTATCCATAGAGATAAGAGAATCGCTAGTCAAAGATTTCTTGATACATAGATATGCTTAGCTCAGCTGACCACTATTGGAGAGGAAGCACACTACTCAAAGGACATCTTAGGAGTTACATTTAGTGACAAAGACTTACTTTTAGGGATGATCGAGCATAACTATCCTCTCTATATTATAGTGTATGTTGGCAGATTTAGGCTATCAAGAGTTCTGGTTGACCCGGGTGCATCAGTCGATATTATGAATCTAAGAACCCTTTCCTACTTGAGGATTGACATCTCTAAACTAAAAAAAGAGAGGATAATGTTGAAAAAATTCAATGAACAAGGCGAGAGGGCCTTAGGATCTATAGTGTTGCCACTAGAGATAGATGATTGGAAGACTGAAGCTATGTTTCACATAATAGACTTGGATAAATCTTTCAATGCTTTGCTTGGAAGACTGTGGATACATGAGAATAACATGGTTCCATCCTCTTTACATTAGTGCATCAAATTCATGAGAGGTCAAATTGAGTATTGTTTCAAAAGAGATCTCAAGCCTTTTTCAGTTCATGAGGTCGGGATATATGAGTATGCGGCCTACTACCTCCCCCAAAATCAAAATGTCTATTCTCACAAACTTAGTCAAAATCCCAACCTGGGAGAAAAAGAAAGAACAAAAGGAAAAAAGAAAAAAAAATTAAAAAAAAGAGAGAGAAATAAATTGAGGGGATGAAGTAGAGCCTAAGATTAGATTCCACCCACAATTCATTACTTCATTCGAACAAATGGGCAGGATGACCCAACCTTCACCAGAATAAGAAACAAGCAAGTCTAGAGGCATCCCTAGGGGTGGTACCACCCACTAGGAGATTTTTCCTAACTACCAGGAGTACACATACTATCCATATAGACTTAGAATCTAGTTCAGAGGATGAGTCCTATATGGTTAGCACATCGGCTAGCTCTTCTCGATAGAAAATCCTATTAGAGGTAACACTCAAGCTAAACAATGATGAAGACCGGATTTCCAATCGAAGCATAAGTGTATCCAAGTCCTCTTTATGTAAAATTGTTAGGCATCAGTTGGAAACCTTAGCTCCAACCCCACTTTCTTTAGAAAAAGTTGAGGGTTTAGTAGTTAAAGAAGCCCCTTAAATCATCCATAGTTGTGAATATTTAGAGGTTCTTTCCTGGAGCATCATCCTCAAGTCAAGAAGTTGGTGTAGTACTTAAGGATGATTCATATAAAGATTTAATAGAATTTTCTTTTGATTTGTACTTGCCTTGTGTTCATAATTTAGCAAAGAAAGGGTTAATCCCACATATATGGTCTAAGCACAGGCTAGATTACTTCAAAAGGATATGGAACAATAAATGCAAATGCTCTCGATCAAGACTAGGATTAGGCTTTGGCACAATAAGCCTAGTTGATGATGACAATTGCTGCCTAATCATCACCAATCATTTGGAATGTAATAGGTTCTTGTCAAATTACATTAATTTATATAATAAGGTGTGCTTAGAAACTGTAGATGATCTAGAAGATTTTGAAGTCAAAGATGCACCACCATAATTCGAAGAAGAAATCAAGCCAACAATCGATGAGCTCAAAGAGATCAACCTAGGAATTGAAGAAGATCCACGCCTGACATACATTAGTTCCTTGTCGAACGAAATTGAAACCATTGACTTAGTTAGGCTACTTATTGAGTTTAAGGATTGCTTTGCATGGAGTTATGAATATATGCCCGAATTGGCTCCTAACATAGAGGTCCATTAGCTAGCAATACATCCTAATGCTAACCATATTAAGCAAGCTCCTAGACACATTCGATCAGACATTGAACAAGAGGTCATTTTTGAAGTCAAGAAACTGATCGATGTCGGTTTCATCTATAAGGAAAAATACCCCATATGGTTGGCTAGTGTCATCCTATTTAAGAAGAAGAATCGCAAAATTCACATATGCATCTCCAAAAGATGAATTTTCACTACCAATACTATAACTTATGGTGTACATTTTTTCATCTCATGCAGTCTTCTCTTTCATGGATGGTTCATCTAGATATAACCAAATAAAGATGGCCCTTGAAAATGAGAAAAATACTACGTTTAGAACCCCAATCAGAATCTATTACTTTAAGGTCATGCCTTATGGCCTTAAAATGTTGGTGCCACATACCAACGGGCCATGACCTGAATCTTCGATGAACTTATTCATCATCAAGTCAAATTCTATGTCAATGATCTCGTCATCAAAAATAAAAAAAGGAAGACCATCTCTTTAACTTGAGAGTAGTTTTTGAACACTTAAGATAATTTAACCTCAAAATGAATCCTTCAAGTGTGCATTCAAAGTAGCATCAGGAAAATTCCTTGGAATTGTTGTCCTACACCGTGGGATTGAAATTGACCCAGAGAAGATTAAAGCGATAATAAATGCCACCCCCTAAAATTTTAACTCAACTTAGATCATTCCAATAGTAGTTGGCATATTAAAGACACTTTATATCTAACCTATCAGGCAGATACCAACCATTTTTAGCACTTGTCAAGAAGGAAGCCAAGTTCAAGTGGGAAGACAAGTACTAATATGCCTTTGAAGATGTCAAGAAGTACCTGATGATGCCACCAATTCTAGAATCCCCTATCCCAGGCAAGCCTTTGATCCTCTAAATTACTGTATTAAAAAACTCCTTTGGTGTTTTGTTATCCCAAGCTAATGACAAAGGGAAGGAGAATGCACTCTACTATCTCAGCTATCATCTAATCCCTACTGAATTCAATTATCTACCCATTGAGAAGCATTTCCTAGCTTTAATCTTTGCATCTAAAAAGCTATGGCATTACATGCTTTCTCATAAATTAACTTAATTTCTAGAATCAATCCACTATAGTATCTCATGAAATGGCCGATGCTATCCGGATGGTTGGCACGTTGGTCCATGATTCTATTGCAGTTTGACATCACTTTCATACCCCTCAGTGTGGTGAAAGGACAAGCACTTACAGATTTCTTAGCAGTATACTCACTTTCTACTGATTCTCTGCTTAGTGATGATCTCCCTGATGAATAAATAATGAACTTAGGGGATACTAGCATTCACCACTGAGAAATATATTTTGATGGTGTGGCTTCCTCTCAAAGAGGATAAGAACCACAATCTACTCTTCCAGGAAAGCTAGGGGTCGAAATAGTTCCCCTAACTTCAGACCTCAATATGATGAGATTTTCATATCACTTATATGGTCATTGCATCAATAATGAAGCTAAATATGAGGCTCTGATTGCCAATTTGGAGTTAGCCATTTCGCTAAACATCCAGAACGTCAACATCTTTAGGGATTCCTAATTCGTGGTCAACCAAATTATTGGGTTCTATAAGGTTCTAAAGCCTTAGACTCCATCACTACCACAAGTATACAATAGAGTTGTTGGCCTAAATTCTAGAAGTGGCCATCTATAAGATCCCTTGAGGACAAAATGCCCTAGCAAATTCTTTAACTAAGCTTGCCAAGAAATTGGCATGTCCGAAAGATGAGTCCATATTAATAGAGATCCAAAAATACGCAAGTCTTGCCTCTTATTAATACTAAACTCATTGAGAAATACTCTCTTGAAGGGGAGATTTTCATTGCCGAAAAGGATAATGAGCTGGATTAGAGGCAACCATTCATTGATTACCTAAATAAAGGCAAACTACCACAAGAGAAGTCACAAGCACATCAGATGAAAAAATGGCACTTTCCTACACCTTCGTGGACGGTGTCTTATACCGACTGCCCTTCGACCATATGTGATTATGTTGTTTAGATAAGCACGAAGCCCATAAGATTGTGACTGAGGTGTACTCAGGATTATGCGGAGCTCACCAATCCGGGCCTAAGCAAAAATTAAGAGACTCGGATACTATTGATCATCGATGATCACAGATTACATGGATGTAGCTAGGTGATGCATATCAATGTCAAGTACATAGAGTGGTTCTACACCAACCACCCAACATTCTACATGCAATATTGGCCTTGGCCATTCGAGTGTTGAGGTACTGACATAGTGGGTCTAATCGATCCTCTCTCTTCCAAAGGTCATCAGGTTATCTTAGCCACTACTGACTACTTTTCCAAATGATCAGATGAGATCCACTCAGAGAGGTCAAAGCTCAACATGTGCTCCAGTTTTTTAGAAACCATATTATATATAGATTCAAGGTGCCTCACTGAATTATATCTAATAATTATACTGTATTCAAGAGCACCAAAATCAACAACTTCACCTAGAGACATAGCATAGATTGGAGATACTCTACCATCTATTATCAGAGAATAAATTTTTTAGTAGAAGCCTTCAATAAAACTATCATCTAAATACTCAAGAAGACACTCGATGATAACAAATGATAGTGGCATGAGTAGTTAGTTGAAGCTTTGTGGGTCTACCACACCACCTACAATACTCTGACTCAGTTCACACCTTTCTCCTTAGTGTATGGGTCTGAAGCCATTCTACCATTAGAAGTCAAACTCCCATCACTAAGGATAGTTGTGGATAACAAAATTAGAATTAAGCAGAATGCCAAGTTGAGGTTAGAAGAGCTCAAAGGTTTGGAGGAGAGATGCCTACGGGCATGCCAAAACCTCGAGCTGTACAAAGTTAACATGATTCAACCTTACAACAAGTTGGCCCGCCCTAGAGATTTTCAAGTAGTGAGCTTATTTTAGTTCTAAGAAGACTAATTGTTGTCCATCGCAAGATGGGAGGCAAGTTTGAACCCTCTTGGGAAGGCCCTTTTTTTCATAAAGAAAGCCTACCAAGAAGGATCATATCAACTTATTAACCATAATGGAGAGCGTTTGATGCTTCTAATCAACAGGCTCTACCTAAAGAAATATTATCCATAAAATAATGTTTAAAAAATAATTATCATCAATAAAAATTCAATTTCAGATCAAATCTCGTTCAATTGAAAGCATTTTTGTCTATGAATTCACCACAATGTGTTTAGGATATGTGTAAGAGAACCTGAGCAGCATCATATCCTTCATCAATACAACACAAACATAAATTACATAAAAACATAAACAAACATAATTCTTTTATCTCAGGCTAGTTTGAGTTGAGATAACACCCCAACGGCCCTCACTCAGTAGCTACTCTAGGTCAGGTTTGATTCACTACATATCTAATGTGTCTCCCTAATGGTCTCATGCTTAGGGAGATGTAAATCTCCTACGATATCTTCCTAGTATAACTACTACACACCGATGAGTGCCCTGTTAGTATGGTAGCCTTGCTACGTGGCTGGTAAGCCACCTCATGATGGCTTCATTTAAAAAGATATAAGTCTTCTACACTTTCTTCTTAGACTAGCCTTCGTGCACTGACTGGGTCGAGTATATTTGAGGAATAGGGTAATTGCCCTACAAGCTCCTTTCCTCTTGACTACTTCATGTTTGGGTATACTTCTTCCTTGGAACTTCCCGCTTAGTAGTCGCCCTAGGTTGGATAGCATCTATCCTACCAAGAACAAACTGTCTCGATGATCAGTTATGCTTGGAAAGATGTAAGTATCCTACACTTTCTTCCTGATTGATGAACACCTTAGGTTGATTGGTGTTTACTATACTGATAACAACCCACCAGGTGGATGACACTACTCATAGCAGATGTAAGCCCCTATACTTTCTCCTTAAGTTGGCCGCCATGCACCTATAGGCTTTCTTTTCAGGGATCCGGATAACACCCCTAGCGGCTCCTCCCCTGTGGGCACTCTATTTGGATCACGTCCTTTGCGACCCCATTAAGACACTACCAAGGATGCTATCGGATTGTATAGTTCCCCTTTCCTAGTAACCACCCCTGGGATTGGAAGGTTTGTACTGTGGATGTGCAAACTCTCCCTTTAGATCGATAAGTCTGAGATAGGTCCAGGCTGACATAGCTTCTTCTAAGTGTGGTCCATTGCACACTAATAGGGTCCACGTAAATAAAAAAATGAACAACATATATTTTCTCTTGTGGATTAAGAGAACACCCCCAGTGGTACCTTTTCCCAAGCAGACATCCTATCTTAGGCAGTGTCAGCAAAACTTCCTTATAAGAATTGCCTGACTACTCTTGAGTTGAGGTAAGATCCCCAACAGCACTCACTCAGTAGTCTCCCTTGGTCAGGTCTGATTTATTGTGCTACTAACAGGTCACCCCAATGACTTTTTTTCTTTGGAAAATGTAAGTCCTCATACTTTCTTCCTAGCATAGCCATTGCACACCAAAAAGGCAATCCTTCGGTGAATTAATCTCACCCTTCAGCTGGTAGACTACCACATTGGATTGGTAAATCTGAGATAGGCCTAGGTCAATAGACCCTTCTCAATGCAGTCCATCGCACACCGATAGGGTCCATAAAATCAAATTAAATCAAATTAATCATCCTGACTACTCTTGAGTTGAGGTAAGATCCCCAATGGCACTCGCTCAATGGTGTCCCTAGGTCAAGTTTGATTAGTGGATATGCCCTCAAAATAAATTATATCAAAATAAATCAAATTAAATCCAATTTAAATCTCCCTAGTGGAGTCAAATCACATTCCTCCCCCAATGGAACCCAAAATAAGTCAAAAAATTAACAAACAAATCAAATCAAAATAAAGGCAACATTAATCTCTAGTGGATTCAAGCTTATATCCCTAGCGGGTATGCCCTCAATTTAAAATAAACTAAAACAAATCAAATTCAAATCCATATCCCCAGTATTCTCAAACCCATGTCCTTGGCAGATAGTTCACACCTTAATCCCCAACAAATTTTCTTCTTTTATGCCTCTAGTATAAACCTATCTCATATCCAATGCATGTGTGATTCCACAGCAGATCTTTCTTCATGTCCTTGACATAAAATTCTTTCAAACCAAATCATCTTGGCTCTCTTATGCCCTTAGCAAGAGATGAGTTTCATTGCACTGAGATTGTGCTTCTATCTACCTCTTGGGTTTAGGTATAGATTGTTTTCATTAATGCTTGCAATCTTTTGGACATTGTTGATCATCTCGATCAATGACAATACGTGTGTGTGCCCTTCGGTTACACCATACCTATTGGGGGTCCTTTTGTTGACCTCACTTTTGGAGTGAGGATTCAATCTTCTTATCATAGATTTAGGATCCTTCTAGACACTAAGAGATCCTTATTTGTAAGACACTTCTAGAGGCTAAGTAAACACTTACCCTAAGCTTAGGGACTTAGAGGGGTTAACCATAGGATTAGATCATGCCTTAAGGACTAGGGTGGCCTACCTATCCTATGGCCTAATCAAATCCATGACTACTTCCTTAGCCAAAATCTGATCTCAAATTTACATATCTAAATCTATAATCAAGTCAAACCAATCTCCAAACCAAAATTAATTTAATCAAACCAAACCTAAGACCATGATCCAAATCTATGGACTTAGCCAAATCCCTTCAAATCAAACTCAATTGATTTTTCTCATCAATCAATTCAATTCTTCAATCATCACCTCAAGCCATACAAAAATCTAAAATCAAACTAATCAAACCAAAATTAATTCAATCATATCTAACCTAACCCATTTGACTTGAAATATTCAAATGAGCCAAAAATCCATTCAAACTTAAATCAATTGCAACCAAAGCTATAAACCAATCCCAAATTAATATACAAACTCAACTCAATTAACTTAACCCAAAATCAAGTCATTTTTGCCCAATTGGTCCACTTAATCCAAAGTGACCAATTTGACCTATTTGAATCAAATCTCAATCCAACCCAAATTGGATTGAGCCAAACCCACCAAAATCTCATATGATGATTGTTGATCATACTTGATTAATCAAGTGTAATCAATTGGGTCAAACCAAGTCAACACACTTAACCTATATGAGCCAAATTAGCCAAATTTCACCCTAAGCCAAATCAATGAAAACTAGTGATTCACATCAACCTAAGATCAACCCTTGAATATGACTTGACTATCAATTGAGCCAAACCAAGCCTAATTGTCCCTTTGGCCCAAGTTGACCCAATTTGACCTAAAATACCAAATTGGGTCAAATCAAAATCCAACCCAAATTAATTGTAACCAATCGATCAAGTTCATTTCAAATTGATTACTAAACATGATCAAAGCCTTGGTTGAACTCAATTTGACCAACTGAACTCAATTGATCTATTTAGCCCAAATTGACCTAAAGGGTCAATTTAGCCTAAATCAAAGAAAAACTCAAATTGATTCAAGCTAAGGCCTACAATTATCTTTAATTGACCAACTGAACATGAACCGATGCCTAACCCAAGCTAATTTGATCTATTTGGCCAAATTGGTTAACTTTACCCATTTGAACTCAAATGGGTCAAATCCAAATCCAAGCTAAATTAAACTAAACTAATCACACCAAAACATTCTAAATACTCATCTGAACTTGACTCAATCCTTTGTTTGACCCAATTTGACCAATTAATCAACTTGACCAAACAGAGCCTAATTTGACCTACATGGGTTAAGTTGAGCTAAACCCATTCAAACTAAGCCCAAACCTAATGAAACTTGGCATGACCCATCCTTTTCTCACCTTGGATCAGTCCAAATCAAACCCAACCCAATTGGCACTTGAATTGACCCAAACTTAATCGGTCAAGCTTGCCAAATGGGATAAATATACCATTTAAATGGTCAAACCCACTCCCTATAGACTTGGCAGCCTCTTAGACCTCCACATATGCAAGTAGGATACTGGCTCACCTAACCCAAAGGTTGGTGGATCAGCCATCAGCCATGGGGAGGCGAGTTCACCTCTTCTCCCCCATTGGAACACTTAGAAACCAAAGACACCCATTTCTCCTCCGTTGGTAGCCACTTCCTCACTCTTGGCCAACCAAACTGAGCTGCCTTAGCACCTCCCTACCACCCACAGCCACCTGCAATGGTCGTATGGCTACTAAAAACAAAACTGGTCCATGGGAGGAGGGGTATACCCCCCCCCCTCATTTCAATCCAAACTGAGGGCACACACCCTCAATGAGCTCCCTTAGGTCATTTTGAAGCCGCCAGAGAGTTTACCAAGTGTCCAAAGCATTCTCATCACTGGAAAACATCAAACCAAGCCTGCTCAAAATAGGACAAAGCTCTACTCTATCCAACTACACTAAATCCCAACCATTCCTAAATTTACTTCACCCACACATTCACCAAGCTCTGACGAGGTGAAACGAATTTTTTCCCAAGCTCTTCGATCACTAGAAGTGCCTCTTAGGATAACTCTGGTGAGTTCTACAATGGTTCTTGGTCCACAGAGCAAATGATAAGAAGGCATCATGCGAACTGCTCAACAGAGCTTCGCCTCGTCAAGGCAAATCTACCTCGGTCGGTTCGCCGCCGGTCTTGAGCTCCGGTGGGATACTATTTCTTCAAACAGAGATTTCTTAATTTTTTGCTAGGCCTTTTTTAAATATAATGTTGATTTCATGTGAATCTGACTATTATATCTCTTAGGATCCTACTCATGAAGGCGTGGGATCAATCCTGAGCCAATCCAAGCTCCGACGAGCTCGAATTGGGATTGGGCGGAGGAAGATGGATGGTGTCCGTCTTCCATCACGTGGGAGGTGAAAAATCACCTACCATCTATTCCACATGATCGAAATGAATGGTTGTGATCTTGTAATTAGATTTAATCTTTAGGATCTTGTGATTAAATTTAATTCTTAAGAACTGCAGGATTAATCTTCGTCGTCCGATCTTAGATCGAATTGCGGGAATGAAAGAGCTTCCGTCGCTAGCCACGTCAGCGCTGACTCGGACGAGTTTAAAAAACCAATCCTACGGTGCCATGTCAGCGTTCCGCATGGCTCCGACGGGATTAGGCTTAATGCGGCTCAATTAATTCATTTTAATGGCTTAAATTTTGAAAAATCATAACAAATTATAGAAAAATTTAAAAATACAAATAAATACTCATTTTAAAGGTAATTCAAAAGAGAATTAATTAAAATTATTTTCATTTAGTTTTGAATGATGATTAAGCCTTAATTAGGTTTTAATTATAAGCTTAATTAGCTTAATTAAGTCTTAATTACTTGGACAAATTATTTCAAACTTTGTGTGTACATTCAATGGGATGACCTCTGTCTCCCATGATTTTCTTGAAATTTATTGCTTAGTAATTAAAGGAAATTAATGATTCAATTCTTAATTACACTCGTTAATTAATTAAGTGGTTAATTAACATCTAGAATAGTAAGAATTAACTAATTAAAGCTTACTAATCATAATTTAATAATGAATGGATGAGATATTGAGATTAAGACCTCTTTCTTAATCCCTTTCCTAAATTTATTTCATTTTAAGAGAGTTAATTAAAGTAGAAATTAATTAAGTGATTGATTGATTAATTAAGTGACCAATTAAATTAAATTATAATGCAGATCATATCATATAATTAACAATGAAATTAAGGGTTCCTCTTTATGAGTTTAAAAATATAAAGACCCTTTAAGAAATTATGATTAACCAATAATTATGGAAAAATCATAAAAGTACTTAATTAGATTCTTTGATTTAATTAATTCTTAATTATGAGCCATTCCTTAGGAGCATTGCAGTTTTATTTTCTCATATGTTCATTTCATTTGTGGCTCATAATTAAATGATTAATCAAATTAAACAAGCATAGGAAAAGGGATTAAATGATTTATTTAATGATTAACTTAATCAATTCATAAAATCTACTAAATTATTTATTCTTTAATAAATTAAGATCATCAACTTTGGAATGGGATTAAAATAGCAAATGATAATCTCTCCTCTTTTATGTTAATCCAAATCCAAAATCAAATTAACAAGAAGCTTTGGTTTTCTTTAAATGATTTTATTTAATGTGATTGTCCTTAGGAATTAATTTTATTACCTCACTTCCCTGGTTAACAATGACACGTACTTATTTGATTTCATTCCTATATATTTTTATATTAGAATTTGGATGGAGCTTTAATTCACATACATAAATAATTCAACTAAATAAAAATACAACTTTGCATTTTTCTTATTCTTATAGTTATTTATACATTCACATGTATTTAAGATAGCAAGTGTTAGTCTTGACATCCCAAGAACATGAGGCTTTAAGTAGCCCTAAGGAGGTCATTTGATTACCTCAATTCCTGAATTTAACAATGGCATGTACTTGCTTACATCTTTTATATATGTGCATGTGTATTTGATTAGAGAATGGTAATCCTTCCTTTTTCTATTAAAAATGCATGCATGAAAAATCATCTAAGTCACTGAACTATATTATATGTAAAGATGATGCTCCTTTTCTTATGATTCATATATGGATCTACATAGATTTGAATGTTAATAAGTATACAATCTAGACATCTCAGGAATATGAGGCTTTAAGTAGCCCCAAAGAGGTCTTTTGATTACCTCACTTCCCTGGTTAACAATGACATGTACTTATTTGATTTCATTCCTATGTATTTTTGTATGAGAATTTGGATATAGCTTTAATTTATATGTATTAAAAAATTCAATGAAATGAAATATAAATTCTAAATGTATGCATTCATCATTCATGTGTGTTAAAATGTCTTGCATGTATAAATATGCTAAGTATTAAGTCATATGCATGTTACATGGGATGGAAAGGAATGGCTTAATATATTTCATGTGGTAGTAATTCAACTACAATAATCTTAAGATGCCTTTCATGTTAAATAGGGTTATTTAAAGTCAACCTAAACTTAGGATTAATATAAAGAAAATTAATAAGCCATTCACTAAAGAAAACTAAATCATAAAAATATGCTTTAGAAAAATGGCTTAAGGTAGGGATGAAGGAGGGTGATTCTTTTTCCTCCCTTTCTAACACTTAGATGTTAGGTGTAAATCAAATGAAACAAAGTAAAATATAAATTAAAATTCATAAATCAATTAAACAACTTAAATGAACCAACCTTTATCACTTAAAAAATCATAACTCTAATGCTTAGTTAAGACATACTACACAAAGCCTTAGCACACACATTAAAATTAACCCATCACTTCTAGTCCTAAGTTAGGATGGTGTATGGGTGATGTATATTTTATTTTGTGAAATAATATTTTAGACTACATGTTAGGGTGTATGCTTCGTAGACTGGTTGTTAGGCTGCTCTTAGTCTAATCATGTCTTCTGTAGGGGGTTATGCTTAAGGGGCTGGTCAAAAATGAATATAAATGTTCTCTTTATAGTTTGCTTAAACCCCTAAGCATAATTCAAGTTAGGACAACTAGGCTTAGTTACCCATGTGTAGGGTGCTAACTCCAAATTAAGAATATAACTGCTTGGGATTGTATGTATGTTTAGCTAACCTTTATTTTATTGGTGTAGTTAGATTTACTTTTCCCATGTAAATTTAATTTTGCAATAGGAATTAGGATTAATGTTATGGGGGGATTAGGATGAGCAGTGGCTAGAAGGCTTTATCCTGGGAGGCCCTGTGATGTTTTTGGAGCACAATCAAACCAAAAGGAATGAGAAGGAGGATATGAAGAAGTGAAGAATGAAATCCCCACCCATATAACATGTATTCATTCTAATTGTAAAATTATTCTTTTATATTTCGAATTATATAAGGGTTGAGCTTGGCTACCCAAGTTTCTCTTTTCGGGGTGTATGACGGTACTCGACCACACCGGGCTTTTATTCTTTTACGATGCTATGTTTAAATTATGCATTAGGATTGCATGATTTTTCATAGTTTCTTTATGATTGATGCTTTAATGTGTGGCCTAAATGCGATAGACTCTTAGGATAAAAATTAATTTTTGTACTCACCTAATAACTCATAACTAAGTTATAAAGCAATTCATAACCTCATCATAAAGCCTAGGCTCTAAATAAGATAATTAAATGATTGAGCAATCTCATAGATGTATGGTGGTATGTCTCACATCATGCCTGTCATATTATTTCTTCCTTGAATAAGGGGGATCTCCATCCTTGAATGATAGGAGAATGCTTGACTTATGAGGCCATCCTTTGTGGTGCAAAACATCCTCTTCTCACTAATTTAGCCAACAATCTATTTTATCATGCATTTAGGCAATAAAAATCCTAAGCCTTTGTCTAAAATAGTGTCAAAATAAAATAAAATTTGAAAATATTATGCATTTGTAGATTATGTCATATGTTCATACCACTCATGCTCTAGTCTCATAGGGAACAAGTTTAGGACTTCAGCCTCTTCCCAATTAAATAACTACCCTAGCTAACTTGCAATTTCATAAGATTGGACAACATGGATTTAAAATGTAGGAGGTTTTAGCTAGCAACCACTCCAGGTGGTTATAAGTCCAGAAGTAAGACAAGTTTATCCTCTCTTATGGAGATGAACCCTTATGTCCATTTGTCGCTTAGATTTAGGTCATGTTTTAGCTTGTGATAAAGCTCCCTAGATATAGGATCTAAGGTAGCTAGTTTCCTCTAGGCTACGAGTATAAATTCTCACCTCTTGGCATTTCCACAACCTAGTGTTGGTGGATCATAAACCCTAGCAATCTTATAAAAACTTAATTCAAATAAAGAAATCTCTTCATTTTCAAACATCTAAAGCCTCATCATATGATTGGTTGGAATGCTCACTAGGTTTTTTAGTATCATGAGTATTTCATACTTCCTCCCTTTGGATTCCAAAAATAAGTCTTCCACTTGGTCTCTCCGACTTGATTTTCCAAACATAACCAATCCTTTGATAGTCTAACCTTGAAATTTTTGGAGATAATAATTATTTACTCTAATCGAGAGTATTCTTAGGTAATTTTATTTATTAAGATGTAATTAACTATGGAAGCTTGCCTCCATAGGGAACTTTAGAACCGGGCTTAATATAAACCCTACTTCATTTTTTTGTGTAAAGTAGGGAAAAAATCTCTAGTATATATGAAGACCCATCATACCATAGGAGTCCTTATTAGATGATTAAGTTTATTGTAGGGTGATGTTTCTATCTCTCAAGATTGTACATCATATCTTAATGTCATACCTGATCACATCAAAAAGTATCCCCTATAATCTGTGTGGTGTCCACCCCATATCCAAAAATAAACACCACAGGATGTCATCTACCTCACATAATTTTATTGGAATTTATTGGACATCTAATTCAAGGAATTTAAAATTTCAATCATAATCACCCTCCTTAATCAATTTAAAAATTATTGGAAATACTAAATAATAAAAATTAGATGATTGATAATGGTTAATCACTGTAAATAGTGGGAATGTTGAGGAAAAATGATTAGGACCTCTTTTCTAATTGTTCTCCTAATGCATTTCATTAGGAGGGTTTAATTATCAAAAATAATGATTAATTAAGGAAAAATCAAGGATAAAGTGAAATGAAATTAAATTAAAAATTAGGTTCAAATAATCTAAGTATAATTCATTAATTTTCTCTTTATGTGTTTAATAATATAAAGGTCTTTAAGCAACTTATGGTTAACCCATGGGTGTGCAAAAACATATAACTACTTAATTTAGTTATTTCTTTTATTTAATTAACCATTAAGTATGAGCCTCATTGCATTAGGTCTTGTTAAGTGCATTGCAAATTTTAATTTCTCATTGGCCTGTCATTAGAGGCTCATGTTTAAGTGGCTAATTAAATTAAAGAAGCTTAGGAAAGAGAAATTAAATTAATTACTTAATTATTTGAGCTTAATTGATTCAAAAAATTCATTTAATCCCCTTTCCTTAAACACATTAAGTCACCAACATGGAATGGGGAAAACATTAAGTATCTTTCTCCTCTAGGTCTTAATAACTTAAACATAAAAACCAAGATTTCATAAAAACTTTGGTTAATCTTAAAGAATTTTATTTGGCATGATTGTGCTTAGGAATTAATGTGATTGAATGTATTATATGGCAATGTTTAGTCATTCCTTTTCAATCATTATAAATTTGTATGCCATTTTTATCATGTATTCATATATTCAAATAAAAGAATCAAATGAATATAGTTATGTATATATAAGTTGCATGTGTTTAATTGATCCTACTATATGGTGTAGCTATTAACATTAATAAATCTCATATTATTTTCAAAATTATAAGCTAATGATTAAAATTTAGAGTGATGTTGCCTATGAATATTATGTGTGATTTACATTCTCTTATAGTTTAAATATGTTAAAGGATTATTCTATTTTCATGATTCTTGTGCATGTTTACATGTGTTTTAATATTAGTAAGAATATAATATAGACATCCTAGGAATATGAAGCTTTAAGAAGCCCCAAGGAGGTCTTAGATTACATCAATTCCCTGGTTTAACAATGGAACGAACTTACTTAATTTTATCAATATGTGTACATGTGCTAGAATTCGACATGAGCAAATAATTTGCTAATATACAATCTTTTGCATGATTTTCATTCTTACATTTATGTATATGTTCATGTGTATTGAAGTTAGTAAGTATATAGTCTGGACATCCCGAGAATATGAGGCTTTACATAGTTCCAAGGAGGTCTTAGATTACATCACTTCCCTGGTTTAACAATGGCACGTACTTGCTTAATCTTTAATACATGTATACATATGCTTAACTAAGGATTAAAATCTTTCTTTTCTTCCAAAACATATGCATTAATAATCATTCAAGCATGCCAAACACACCCACACCCACACACACACACACACACACACAGGACACATATATATGTATATATATATATATATATATATATATATATATATATATATATATATATATATATATATATATATATATATATATATATATATATATATGTATATATATATATATATATATATATATATTCATGTATAGATATACTAAATTAAATGTCATAAATAATAAAGAAATGAAAAATATGCATGTTACTAATGATGAAAAGGAATGATGTAATGTTACACATGTGATAGTGATTCAATCTCATTAATCTTAAGATGCATTTCTTGTTTGAATAGGATTCCTTAAGATTGGCCCAAACCTAAGATTAATAAAATATTTAATAAATCATTCACTAAAAGAAACCAAAAATCATAACAACATGCCTTTAAAAAATAAGTTAGGATAAAGATGAAGAGGGTCAAACATCTTTCCTCTCTTTATAATAAATATATGCTAAGTAAATATTAAGTAAAACAAAAGAAAATATAAATTAAAATCCATTAATCTTTTTAATAATTTGAAGTGTAACCTCCCCTCATGTGTAACTTGAACATTCCAAAACCTTTAGACAATCATATACTTAAAGCCTAACTAAGACATACCACTTCAAACCTTAGCACACACATAAGAATACTAAGTCACCATTTCAAGCTCTAAGTTAGGATGGTGTACATTATGATGTTATGCTTTATTTTGTGATGTATTATTTTAGACTGGATGTTAGGATTACTTATGCATAGACTAGATGCTAGGCTTTTATTAGCCTAATGATGTTTTTATGCAGGGGATTATGCAAATGGGGTCACTGAAATAATGAATAATAAATATAAATGCTCTTGTTTGCAGATTTCTTATGCCCATAAGCATAATCCAATTATGATAAGTGTACTTGGTTACCCATGTGCAGGGTGCTAAGTCCAAATTTATGAAATAGAATTTCTTGGTTTGGATGCTTATTGGCTAACATCTGTTTTGTAGGTGTAGTTAAATTTTACTTTCAATAAACTTGTAATTTTGTAATAGGAATTAGGATTAGTGCTATGTGATTTAGGATGAGCAATGGCTAGAATGCAATGACCTAGGAGGCCCTGTGAAGCCTAGAATAAATCAAGTCAAAGGAAGAAGAGTGAAGGAAAAGCAAAGAATGAAGACCCCCATAGTATTTATTTAATTGTAATGGTAATATTCTTTTCTAATCTAGGTTGTATAAGGGTAGAGCTTAGCTACCTAACTTCTTTTCTTTTTTGGGGTGTACGGTAGTACCTGGCTGCACCGACCCCTTTATAAAAGTTTGATTGTCATGTTTAGATTGTGCAATAGAAATTGCATGCTTTTCATAGTTTTTTTAAATTTTGTTGATTAAATGTGTGGCCTGGATGCAGTAGGCTCTTTAAGATAAAATTAAAATTTTCTACTCCCATTAATAACTCATAACTAAATTCTAATATAACTCATAATCTCACTTTAAAGCCTAAGTTTATAATCAAGATAATTAAAAGATTTAGCAACCACTTAGGTAAGTGATGTACATTCTAATAATCATGCATATCATCTTATTTCACTCTTGAATAGGGAGGGTCTCCATTCTTTCATGATAAGGGAATGCTTGACCTTTGAGGGCATCCCTTGTAGTGGAGAACACCTGCTCATGCTAATTTGGCCCATAACCTTATTTCATCATGCATATAGGTATGATTGTCCCAAGCCTTTGTCCAAATGAATGTGTCAAAAATAATTTAAAAGATGGTAAATATTTGCATTAGACTAAGTCATGTCTTCATGTCAGTCATGATCTAGTCTCTTAGGGAGTGAGTCTAGGACTCTAGTTTCTTTTTTAATTAAATACTAACTAAGTTATTTTGCATTTACATAAGACTGTACTACATGGTTTTAAAACTTAGGAGGTGTTAGCTGGCGGCCACTCCAGGCAGTTGTAAGTCCAGAAGAGTCGGGATGAGTTTATCCTCTCGTATGGAGGTAAACCATTGTATATCATTTTTGGTTAGACTTAAGTCATGCTTTTAGCATATGATAAAGCATCGTAGATTTAAGTTCTGAGGCTTTTTATTTTCTTCAGGCTACATGTATATGTCCTCACATCTTAGGTATTCTCACAATCTTGTATTGATAGACTATAAGCCATAGCATTCTAATAAAATTTCAACTCAAATAAAAATAAACTCTCTCTTTCAAATATGTAAACCCTCACTATAGGTAGATTGGAGCACTTACTAGACTTTCTAGTATCATGAGTGGTCCCTACTTATCTTCCTTTAGAATCCTTAAATAAGTCTTTCCACTTGAACTCTCCAACTTGACTTTCATGATAATCTAATCCTTTGATAGTCTAACCTTAAAATATTTGGAGATATTTATTGACTACTTTAATCAAAGTTTTTCTTAAGAAATCCCAATTTTGTAGGTTTTAATTAACTATGGAAGCTTTCTTCCATAGAGAACTAAAGAACTTGACATAAAATAAACCCTGCTTTACATTTTCATGTAAAGTAGGAGAGAGATCTCTAGTATATACGAAGACCAATCTACCATAGGAGTCCTTATCAGGTGATTAGGTCTATTATATGGTGATGTTTCCATCATCCAAGATGGTACATCATACCTTAATATCATACTCGATCACTTCAATAAGTACCCCCTAAGATCTATGAGGTGTCCCAATGACTCTAAATTAAAACACCATAGATTTTTTTGGTGACTCTGGTGGAAAGAGTTTCTCTCTCCATCTCTAGTGATCAATCATTATCTCCAAGAATCGTTAGTAAAATTATATTTTATATGTCTTAGGCTATCATTCTTTTCTTTTGATACCTTGTTTATTTCATTCTTAAACGTGGGTGACCAACATCTTTTAGGTTTTAAGACCTCACTCTAGTAGATCTTGAAAACCCTATTAGACCTCCAATAGTTAAAAGAAAATTAACTAAAGAAATCATACAAAAATAAATCAAACAAAATCAAAAAACTCTTGCCACAAGCGTGGCAAAGTAAGGTTCGTGCAACACTTTCAAGATTCCATTGAAGTTCAAAAGAAAAACAAAAAATTCCTCTCCAAATCTCTCCAACATACACATAAACCCCATTTAACATAATCAAATTTGTTAGATGAGGGTTCTAATTCAAAGTCAAAAAGTCAAATCAATAACAACCAAAGCAAAATTCTAATCCTTTGGCATTCTTTTTTCCAACAGTAAAGAAGAAAGCCTCGATTTCATTCCCCTCAAGCAATCAAGCATATAGTCTTCTGAAAAGTTCATCTTTTCTTTTGCCATGGGTGTGGATTTCACCATGGATCAAGCCATACTCACCTCATCTCCCATCATCAAGTTTGGCTTGGGCTTTGAGCACTTCAAAGTCACATGTGAGGGACCTGCCCTTAGTATAGTTAATAGGGAGGAGGTGACTGATAGGAAGCCAGTTCTATAGTTTAACCTTCATTCAGATACTGAGTTCTCATCCTTGAAGAGAAAGGCCTTAGAGGTTCCCCTACCATCAGTACCATATGTACCTGCCACAACATCATTAAGGACTAGTATCGCCTCTACAGCAGCCCCAGTCTTTATGGAGAAGTTCATCCTAGCTTCTGATATAGTCTACCCTACCTTTGACGTCAGTTCTAGCTCCTGTCCTACACCTTTGACCAAGACACAGTGTCATACCAAGAATAGAAAAATTAAAAGGCATTACGAGTGCATGGCCAAGGAAATTGATGAGGCCTCCCATGTAGCTAAAGAAAGATCTACCCGTGAGACCTCTCCCCTTCTTGGTGCCAGTAGGTTTCACCCCCTTTTAGCTGCAGAGGGAGAAGAGGATCTCACGAATATTGTAGCATCACCCCCACAACCCACAAAGTATGAGACACTAGATAGAGAAAGGAGGAAACCCTATGCTGGTATGAGGTCCGTGCTCAGGAGAGTAGGGAGAACTCATTGACATTCTGATTCTGCCACCTTGCATGACTTGAGATGAGTGATCCTTAGGAGTGTTAGGGATCATATCAATAGATAAAGGGCCATGGAGGCTAAGGTTACTACCCAAGTGGGCAAAATTCATAGAAGAGGTTTGCTAAAAATTCGGCATCCTCAACTTTGATTTACCATTATGATTGGCGAGCTGATAGAGCTGATCATTCTGATAGGATAGTTCTTACCAATTCCAGCTGTAAGGGAAGATCTTTGGTGGAGAGGCAGCCAGTTTCATGCCATTACACCGTTCCACTCATCGACCACCATCACCTGTTCATGTCCCCTCTTCTAAAGTACCCACCAGGTACTGCAAGTTAGTATCCAGAAAAAGAACATCCCCCTTGGTGACACGACTATGTCCTAAGGACCACATTTCATCTACCCTAGTAGTTAAGGTGAGGCTGAGCCCCCTACTTGAGCTTCCATCCCAATAGTGGAGAAGAAGGAGTCGCGGCCCAAGAGTGTCATAGTTGCTCCACCACCGTAGTTGAAGGAGAAGGAAGAAGGGGATATTAGGTTGGCCCCTATGATTGTTAAGCCAGTCAGAGATAGTAGTCCTCCTATCTATAGCATACAATGCATCACTTCTTCAGAGCACAGTCCAGTTGAGAGTCACCACTCAGTATATGTCCTAGTAGTCCCAGGTCGAGTGGATGATCTATCTTTAGAGAAGATTTTAGAAGATTATCGTACCACGATAAGGCAGATAGTTGGAGATGATCAATCTGATCAAGAGGAGGGTATGGTATATTTCAATGCTGATGAAGATGACCTTTTAAATGACACTATTGAAGTCCATATGGTAGATACTTGAGGATCCTTGCATAGGGAGCAGCCTATCCAAGAATCCCAAGGCATTTTATTTGAAGAAGGTGAGGCATCAGACACAACTTAATGCCTTCTTGAATAAATCAAAATCAAAGATGATTAGATTAATAGGATGGAGAGGAGAGTAGAGGAATTGATGGCAGTGGTCTTAGCATTACAGAATCAAGCACTTATCTCACAACCTATTCCTATGGTGACCGATAGACTTAAGCTAGTGCACATCCTAGATCATCCCAAGAGAATTACTCCTATGGATCATAATCTTGGTAGCGTGCATAGGAAGGAAATCGATAGTACTTCCATGCATGAAGAAGATATCAAAAAGATGGTTGAGCAATAAGTGAAGGAAGCATTGGTGCAAGTCCAAGGGGGCTCATCAATTCTAAAGGGTAGACCCTACCCAGAGGAATTCAATGTAGTTCAATGCCCCAAGGGTTTTATGCCACCATCCTTCAAGGTATTTGATGGTAGTGGGAACCCTAGGCAACATATAGCACACTTCAGAGCTAGTTGTTGCAATGTCGATGGTAGCGACACCTTACTTTTCTTTTCTAATAATTTATCAGTAGCCTTTCTAGAGTTCCATTTGATTGGTACATTAAATTGCCCAATGGTTTAGTGAAGTCCTTTGCAGAGTTAGAGCAGCTCTTCATTAAGAGATTCACAGCAGCTCATTAGATAGTAACTATAGGGGACCTTGTTGTATAAAAGCAAAAATCCAATGAGTCCCTTATTGATTATATTCTTAGATGGCGCAACTTAAGCATGAAATGTGAACCACACCTATAAAAGTAGCATGTCATTGAGATTCTTCTCAAGAATATCCATGGCCCAGTTGCCTTCATGATCAAGGATTTTACCATAAAGACATTTGAGAAACTAATCAATAAGTAGGCTAAACTATAAAAAGGAAGTCAAATAGTTACCCTTCTCATACCAGTCATCTAATCCCAAGCCCTAGAAGGTGTTTAAGAAGAAATTAGGAATAATGGTAGTAGTGGATAAGGGGAAGCATCCTGATAAGAGATGAGAGACCAGAGTTCATCCACCTCCCACCTCCTCTCACTACCTTGGCAAAGACAACAACATAGCTCATCTTATCCACCACCAAGTAGCTACTTCTCACCTACTCTTGCTGATAAGCTCAACCAGCCATACTCATTTAAGAGGGAGGTAGTCAGGAAGATTTTTGAGAACACCTTCTCAAGAAGCTTGATTTTTAGCTACCCGAGCCTTGAAAGCTAGAGGAAATGAGCAGGAGTGATGACCCTAACTACTTCCCCTACCACTGCATGCTAGGCCATGTCTTAGAGGATTGCTTTACCTTCAAGGATTGGCTTGAGTGTAACTATAAGTTAGGAGCCATAATCATTCCCAAAGAATATTTAGTAGAACAATCATCTTGTTCTATTAAAGTAGTCTTTGGAGATACATCTGATCCACTCAAGACAAAAGAAGGTTGGGATATCTCTCTATCTCGTACCTCTAAGAAAATCATTTCTAAAATCAAGAAGCTTTTTCTGTAGGTGCCTAACTCAGCTCAGAACTCCAACACCAAGGAAGGTCTACTAGTTGTTAGGGACAATTCAGGGAGGGTTGAAGCCCATGAGAGTAGCAGCCATTACATGCCCGGGATAGTTCCATAACACCACCACCATTTGAGTCCATCATTCTTCCTTCCACCATTGCAGTTGCCACCTCTACTAGCTCCAACACCACTAGTAGGAGCATTGTATCCACTTATGAGAGCAACAAGCCACTCACACCGCTCACTTTACTTTATTTCTACTATGTATCACCTTCAAAATTAAAGAAATTAATGAATAAGACTGATTCTACTTACATTTTGTCTACCTTTCATGATCTCACTGATTTTATTTCTATTGATAGCTCATCAAGTCATATTAATAACAATATAAATAATTTTGATCAATTCCACTCTAATTTAAAAATAGATTACCCTTTTCTAAATCTTTAACCTTCACCACTTGAGATTGATTTAGAGTCATCTGACTCTGATGATCCTTTAGAAGAAGGTACAGGTATACCCAATGAGCAAGTAATACTTTTCATAAGCTCCTCATCAAAACAACTCATTGAAGTCAACCTCCATAGTGGTAAAGTTCTACCTCCTAGGGTAGCACCTCAAGATAAAGATAAATAGGTCATTGGTTTCAGTGAACAGATAGCCCCTCCATAAGATGCTCCACCCTCAGATATGCTTATGGAGGACCAACCCAAAGTTGACTACAATGTCCTGGCACACCTTAGAAATTTCTCAGCTAAGTTAAGCATATATGATGCCCATGTCTTATCCAAAGAGATGAGGGAATCACTAGTCAAAGCATTGCTTGACCCTGAAATATGCTTAGCTAAGTTGACCGCTACTGACCCAGCTAGAGAGGAGGCATATTTTTCAAAAGAAATCCTAGGAGTCACATTCTCAAAGGTATTTCTAGGAGTCGCATTCTCAAATGAAGACATACTTCTATGGACAATAGAGCATAATCATCCCCTCTATATTATAGTGGATGTTGGCAAGTTCAGGCTATCAAGAGTGTTAGTTGATCCAGGTGCATCGATCAACATTATGAGTCAAAGAACCCTTGCCTACTTAAGGATTGACATCTCTATTCTCCAAGTGGAGAAGAAGTTGTTGAAAGGATTCAATGAACAAGGCGAGAGGGCCTTAGGCTCCATAGTATTACCTTTGGAGATAGATGATTGGAAGACAATAGCAAAGTTTCACATAATAGATTTTGATACATCTTTCAATGCTTTGCTAAGGAGACCTTAGATACATGAGAACAACATGGTTCCATCCTTCCTACATCAGTGCATCAAGTTCATACGAAATAGAATCGAGTATTATGTCAAAGGAGATCTCAAACCATTTATAGCACACGAGGTCATAATTTATGAGGTTGCGACCTATTACCTCTCTAAGAAACAAAATATCTTATCTCTTGAACTTCATCAAAATAAAAAAGAAAAAGAAAAAGAAAAGAAAAAAAGAAAGAAAAGAAAAAGGAAATGAAAAAGAAAAAGAAAAGAAAATGGAACCTGAAGAAAATCTTAGGGAGGATATAGAGCTTGAGATTAGATTTCACCCACAGTTTATTATTCCTTTAGAACAAGTGGGGAGGATGACCTGACCTCCACCAGAATGAGTAAGAGGCAAGTCTAGAGGGATCCCTAATGGTGGGAGACCTCCATACCTACCACTTACCAAGAGATTCATCCCAGCATCCAGGAGTACACTTGGTATCTACATAGACTTAAAATCTAGTTCAGAGGATGAGTTCTATGTAGTTAGCACATCAGCCAACTCTTCTCGTCAGCAGATCTCATTGGAGGTGACTCTAGAGTTTGACAATGATGAAGATTGGGTCACCAAGCAAAGCATGAGTGTATCCAAATCTTCTTTATGTGAAACTGTTAGACAGCAGATGGGTGTCTTAGCTCTAACCCCACTTTCCTCATAAATAGTTTAGTGTTTAGTAGTTAAGCAATCCCCGAAAGTATATGCAAGAAGTTGATGTAGGGCTTGAGGATGAATTTTTCAAAGAATTAATAGGATTACCTTTTGATTGGTACTCATCTTGTGTTCTAAACTTAGCAAAGAAAGGTCTAATCCCACACGCAAGTTCTAAGCATAGGTTAGAGTACTTTTAAAGGTTATGGGACAATAAATGGAAGAATTCTCAATCAAGACCAGGGCTAGGCTTTAGTATAGTGGTTCTAATATATGAAGATGATTATTTTCTAGTCATCACCAATCATTTAAAATCTAATAAGTTCTTCTCAAACCACATTAACTCATATGAGGAGGCGTGCTTAGAAACTTTAGATAATTCAGATGATCTTCAAGTCAAAGATGCACCCCCATAATTCTAAGAAGAAATCAAGTCAACAATAGATGAAGCTCAAGGAAATCAACTTGGAGTGAAGACAATCTGCGCTCAACGTACATCAGCTCCTTATTGAATGAATCTGAAACTAATGACTTAGTTTGGCAACTCACTGAGTTTAAGGACTGCTTTGCATAGAGATATGAAGAAATGCTCAAATTAGCTCATAAAATAGCAATTTATAAGCTAGCGATACAGCCTGACGCTAACCCCATCAAACAAGCTCCCAGACGCATGTGATTTGACATTGAATAACAGATCATTTTTGAAGTTAAGAAATTGATTGATGTTGGTTTCATCTGGGAGAAAAAATATCCCTTCTGGTTGGCTAGCATCATTCCAGTTAAGAAGAAGAATGGCTAAATTCATATATGTGTCAATTTTAGGGATCTTAATAATGCATGTCCAAAAGACAAATTTTCACTACCAATACTAAAACTGATAGTGGACATTGCCTCATCTCATGTCATCTTCTCTTTCATAGATGTTTCATCTAAGTATAACCAAATAAATATGGTGCCTGAAGATGAAAGGAACACTGCCTTCAAAACCCTGATCAAAATTTATTGTTATAAGGTCACTCCTTTTGGCCTCAAAATTATTAGGGCCACATACCAGCGGGACATGACTCGAATCTTTGAGGAACTCATTCATCACTAAGTAGAATGCTACATTGATGATCTCATGGTCAAAAGTAAAGAAAAGGAAGACCACCTCTATCACTTAAGAGAAGCTTTCAAGCGATTAAGATAATACAATCTTAAAATAAACCCTCTGAAGTGTGCATTCAGAGTATCTTCAGGGAAGTTTCTTAGGTTCATTGTCTGACACTGCAAAATTAAAATTGACTTAGAAAAGATTAAAGTGATATTGGAAATTCCACCCCCTAAAAGTCTAACCTAACTAAGATCATTCCAAGGGTAGTTGGAATATCTAAGATGCATTATATCCAAACTATTATGCAGATGTCAACCATTCTCCACATTGGTAAAGAAGGATGCCAAGTTCAAGTGGGATGATAAGTGTCAACATGCATTTGAGAGAATCAACCAATATCTCATGATGTCGTCAGTCCTAGCTGCCCCTATCCTAGGCAAACTTTTGATACTCTACACTGCTGCATTAGATGACTCCCTTGGCACTTTGTTAGCCCAAGCTAATGATGAGGGAAAGGAGAATGCACTCTACTATCTTAGCCATCATCTGATACCTGCTGAGGTAAACTATCCACCAATTAAAAAACATTGCCTAGCTTTAATCTTCATAGCCCATAAGCTACTGCACTATATGCTCTCTCATAAAGTAAACTTGATTTCTAGATCAATCCACTACAATATCTCATGATACGACAGATGCTATCTGGATAGTTGGCATGATGGTCTATGATTTATCATAGTTTGACATCATATTCGTACCCCTCCATGTGATGAAAGGATAAGCACTCATGGATTTTCTACCAACGCATCCACTTCCAACAGATTCCCCACTCAGTGATGATCTCTTTAACGAATAAACCATGAACTTAGGGGATTCATACATTCACTATTGGGAGATGTACTTTGATGGTGTGGCTTTCTCTCAAAGAGGAGAAGAACCACGATCTATTCTCCCAGGTATGACAGGGGTAGGGATAATCCTCCTAATGCCAGACTGCACTATGATGAGATTTTTGTATCATTTATTTGAGCCTTGAACTAATAATGAAGCTGAATATGAGGCTCTGATCCCTGATCTGGAGTTATCCATCTCGCTAGGCATTCATAATATCAACATTTTTGAGGACTCACAGCTAGTTATCAACTAGATCATTGGGTACTATAAGGTCTTGAACGCCAAACTCCATCATTAGCACAGGTACACCATGGAGTTGCTAGATCAAATCCCAACAGTCAAAGCTAATGAAAGCTCTTGAAAGCTTTGAAGAATGTAGAATGCCAAGCACACAGAGTGGTAGATCAAAGCTTTGGAGTTTCCGATAATAGTACCGCTTTCAAGAGCACCAAAATCAATAAATTTACCCAAAGAAACAACATGGATTATAGATATTCTACCATCTACTACTCATGGGTGAATGGTTTAGTAGAAGCTTTCAATAAAACTCTCATCCAAATACTCAAGAAGATGCTCAATTACAATAAATGATAATGGCATGAGCAATTAGTTAAAGCCTTATGGATATACCGTACTACTTACAAAACTACAACACAATCTACCTCATTCTCTTTAGTGTATGGGTCCGAAGTCATTCTACCATTAGAAGTTCAACTCTCATCACAACCGATAGCTGTGGGTAGCAAAATCACAATAGAATAGAAGGCCAAGCTACGTTTAGAAGAACTCAAAGTTTTAGAAGAAAGACGCTTGCAAGCATGCCAGAACCTCGAGTTATAAAAAGTAAACATAGTTTAAGCTAATAATAAGTTGGTCTGCCCTAGAGCTTTTTGAGTATGAGAGCTTATTTTAGCTCTAAGGAGACTAATTATTACCCGTCACAAGATGGGAGACATGTTTGAACGCTCGCCATAGAAAAGGCCTACCAAGGTGAATCTTACCAACTTATAAATCATAAAGATGAATGCCCAATACTCTCGATCAATGAGCTTTATCTAAAGAAATACTATGCATAAACAATGACCAAGATAATTTTCCATCAATAAAAATTCCATTTTGAACAAACTTCTCTCCAAATTAAAATATTTTTAATTACCAAATTCTCGATACATTTATGGTAGGTATAAAGAACCTGAGTGGCATCATATCCCTTATTAGCACAACACAAACACATAATTTCACACAAATAAAATAAATCAAACACAAATCTATTTATTTTGGACTACTTTGAGCTAAGATAAGACCCACAGTAGCCCTCACTCAATAATTGACTTAGGTCGAGATTGACTCACTACTTAGCTAGCATGTTTCCCTATTGGTCATTTCTACTTAGGAGGATGTGAGTCCCCATGCTTTCTTCCTAACTTAACCACTGTAAACCAATGGGTACCTTGTTAGTTTGGTATATCTTATTGCATGACCAATAAGCAATCATGATCACTAACTTTGCTTAAGAAGATGTGAGTCCTCGAGCTTTCTTCTTGAACTAGCTATCATGCACTAACTAGGTTTGAGTTTATATATTTGAAGATTAGGGTAAGACCACCACTTGCTCCTCTTCCTCCTAACTACTTTGAGCTTGGGTCTAGTCCTTCTTTATGACTCCCCACTTAGTAGTCACCCTAAGTCACATAGTAGTTGTCTAGTTGATGATAGACTATCTCGATGATCAATTTCGCTTAGCAAGATATGAGTCTCTGATGCTTTCTTCCTAGATTGATCATCATGTAAACAGCTGGGTTATTTGTTGGTTCTTTACTTTGATAACACCCAGGGATGTAGTAGTGCTCTCCACAGTTGGCCACCATATACCTACTTATATTTTGGGATTAAGATAAGTCATCTCTATAATTCTACTTGGATTACATCTTCATGACCTCATCAAGACATGACCCAGGTTACTATTAGATTGGACAGCTCCCCTTTTTTAGTAATCATCCTTGTGGTTGGAGGTTCTGTATTACAAATGTACAGACTATCCCTTGAGCCAATAAATCTAAGATATGACAAAACCCCCGTGGCTCCTCCTTAGTGTGGCCCATCGCAAACCAAGAGAGTCCAAGCTAAACAAATAAATAAATAAACAAACAAAATAACATCTCTTGTCAATTAGGATAAGACCCCCAAAGGCCCCACTTCCTAAGTAGGCATTCTATCTTTTGGGTAGTGTCAACAAAATTCACTATAGGAACTGCCTTGACTATCTAAGTTAAGATAAGAGCCCCAGAGGCACTCACTTAATAGTCACCCTAGGTCAGGTTTAACTTATTGTACCATCAATGGGTCACCCCAATGGCTGACTCTGTTTTGGAATATGTGAGTCCCTAAGCTTTCTTTCTAGTGTAGCCATTACAAACTAATGGGCAACCCTTAGGTTGGATAGTCTTTACTATACGGTCAGTAGACTACCCCTTTGGACTGATAAATCTAAGGTAGGCCCAAGCTCACATAGCCCCATCTTAGTGTGATCCATCACAAACTGACAGGGTATACAGTATATCAATCAACAAAATCCAAAAATCAAAATGAATCACCAAACACAAACCAAATCAATCAACATAATCAAATCAACAAAAAACTTAAGTTTAAATCAAAACTAATCAACATAATTCAAATAAATCAAATAAATTCAATCAAATCTCGATCCCAGGGGATCCTCCTATATGCCCTTGGCATAAATCAATCTCTAATCTAACCAAATTCAGGGCAAATCCCCAATGGATCTCTCTTCGTGCCCTTTGTAAGAAATCAATTCTCAATAAATCAAACCAAATCCACTTAACTCTTCTATTCCCTTAGGATGAAATGAGTTGCATCATAATGGTATTGTAATTCTATTTACCTCTCCACTTAAGTATGGATAGCCTTCATTAGTGCTTGTGATCTTCCCGGATGCTATTGATCATCTCGGTCAACACCAATATGTGTAGTGTGCCTTACAAGTTACACCACACCTATTGGGGGTCCTTTTGTTGACCTCACTTTTGGAGAGAGGATTCACCTTTCTCATCTTTGACTTAGGAACCTTCTAGATACTAAGATTTCCCTAGTCATAGAACACTTTTAGCAACTAAGGGAACACTAAACGCAAGCCTAAAAACTTAGGAAGGAATACCCTAGGCTTAAGTTATACCTTAGGACAAATCGGTCATACCTATCCTATGGCCTAAGCTAACCCATGCTTGTCCACTCATCCAAAACCAACTTCAAGCCAACACAACTAACCTCCATTGGATTTTGTTTCCTATCCAAGCTCCAAGCCAAATTGGCTTAAGCCATAACCTAAGTTAATTCCGTCATGATCCTATGGATCCAACCCAAAACCCATTCAAGCAAACCAAATCTAATTTGATTGTCACAAAAGTATTCCAACCATTCAATAGATCATTTTAAACTCCTCTAATACTTACAATTAAACTAATCAAATCAAATGAATCCAATCAACCCAAGTTATCCCATTTAACCCATAGGGTCCAAATGAGCTAAAATCCAATTAAACCCAAATTAATTGCAGTCAAGGCCACCAATCAACCCTAAATCCATCATTGAACTCTTCTCAAAACCCAATTATACCAATTCAACTCAATCAACCTAATTAGTCCACTTGACCCTAAATGACCAAATTGACTAAAACTTCAATTCAACCCAAATTGGATTGAATCAACCCATCCAATCTCCTCCATAATGATTATTGATCATCCTTGATTGCTTAATTGCAATCAATTGGGTCAAACTAAACCAATTTGATCACTTGATCCAAGTTGACCAAATTAACTCATATGGATCAAAATGAACTAAATCTCATTCCAACTCTAATCAATTTCAATCAATGACCCTCATCAATCATAAATTGGGCATTGAATATGACTCAACCACCAATTGAACCAAACCAAGCCAATTTGGTCTCTTGACCCAATTTGACCTAAACGGCTAAATTCAGTCAAATCAAATCCAAAACCAAAATCATTACAACCAATACTTCTAATCAATCATAAATTGATTATTGAACAAGATCCAACCTTCAATTGAACCCAACTTGGTCAACCCACCCAATTAACCCACTTAGCTTAATTTGACCTAAAGGGTCAAATTGAACCAAATCCTTCACAAATCCAAAATGATTCAAACCAACACCTACAATCATTCTTAAATGATCAATTGAACTTAATCCAACCCTCCACCCAACCCAATTTGGCCAATGTGATCAAATTGGTCAACTTAGCCCACCAAAATCAAATCCATTTCAAATTAAACCAACCAACTGAACTGATACATTGCAAATAATCATTTGAACATACCCAAATTAGTCTGACCGAATTTGACCAATTGGTCAACCTAACCCAATTGAACCCCATTTGACCCATATGGGTCAAATTGAGCCAAGCCCATCCAAACCCAACCAAACTTGGCATGACTCATCCTTGGAACCATGTGCTAGCCCAAGTGGACCCAACCCATGGTGAACTCTGTTTGGATCAAAACCTTGAACCAACCCACCTAAATGGGACAAAATCTTCATTTGGATGGGTTCTCCAATTCTCCAAACCTTGGCAGCCACCTTTGGCCATTCTTGGACACTATGACCGCTAACCCAACCTAACCCAAGGTTATTGGGTTCACCCTTAGCCATGAGAGGGTGAGTTCACCCTTGGTGCTTCATTAGTTTACTTGGAGGAGGAGGTACACCTCATGCTAGCCCGTGCCACTACTCAGCCTTTCAAGCACCTCCACCTCAACAGTCCACCACCACCTCCGGCCACCTACCACAGTCGGATGACTGCCAAAGGCTTAGCCAATCTTAGCACTTGGTTCACTTGGAGAGGAGAGTATACCCCTCCCCATCCATTCAAACTTCACAGAGGGCATCCTCAAAGTATTATAAGCAATCCTAGACCCTTCCCCAAATCTCTAGTGCTCTCCATCACTGGCATGACCGACCACCGATCAAAATCGAGAACCCCGCCCGTCCAAGCTCACCAAAACTCCAGCAAACTCAAATTAACTCTTTCCATACCTTCTCCTCACTCAGGAGAGTTGAAATGAATAGATCCCTGAATTATTTGATCACTGAAATGCACTCCAAGATTAACTCTAGCATGCTTTGCGATGGCGCTTAGTCCATAGAGGAATCGATGGTGAAGAAACATGAGATCTTCTCAATAGGGCTTCATCTCTTCAAGATGAAGCTACCTCAATCAACGAACCGCCGGTCTTTAGCTTGGGCGAGATAAAAATCTAGCAAATCATAGATTTTCCCCTAGGTGTTGGTCTTTTGTGAAGTGAATCATGATTTTATGCAATTTCCACAGTAGGCTCTTTTAGACCTCCTCCCCTCACATTTTGGAGTCAATCTCGCCATCCCACGAGCTCCAGTGAGCTCAGATCAAGCAGCGAAAGGTGGACGACGTCCATCTTTCGATGCTTGGGTGATGACGGATCATTGGCCATCCATTCCCCATGATTAGAATAGATGATCATGATTTAATCCAGTACATATTTTGAATTAATTCTTTAGAAACCACGAGATTAATCTTGACTGTCCAATCAGAGATCGGGCAGCAAGGATGAAACCACATCCGCCACCATTGACTCGGCTATCACATCAGGCATTTTAAATAACTTATCCTATGGTGCCACATGGAAAGCGCTGCCATGACAGCTTCCATGTGGCATCGATATTTTTGGAGATTAATTAAGTGTTAAAAATGTAATTCAATAGCCAGAACTTTGAAAATTCATAACTAATTATAAAAAAATCCAAAAAAAAACCCATTTTGGAAAGGGTAAATATAGAAGAATTTAATAAAAATAAAATCTCTAATGTTTGGTTAATGAATAATGCTTAATTAGGGTTTGAAGTTTAGGCTAATTATCCTAATTAAGGCTTAATTACTTAGCCAATTGATCCCAAATTTGGTTAATTCCATGGGATGTTCTCTGCCACCCATAATTTTCTTGGAATTTATTGTCCATGTAATTTATGAAATTTGACATTTCAATCCTAATCATCCTCCTTAATCAATTAAATAATTATTATAAATGCTAAATAGTAAAAATGAGATGATTATTAATGGTTAATCACTGTAAATAATGGAAATGATGAGGGAAAATGATTAGGACCTCTTTCCTAATTATTCTCCAAATGCATTTCATTATGAGGGTTTAATTAGCATTGAATAATTAAGGATTAACTAAGGAAAAATTAAGGATAAACTGGAACCAAATTAAATCAATAATTGGGTTCAAATAGTCCAAGTATAATTCATTAATTTTTTTTATTTGTTTAATAACATAAAGGTCTTTAAGGAACATATGGTTAACCAATGGGTGTGGGAAAACAATATAAGTACTTAATTTAGTTCTTTCTTTAATTTAATTAACCTTTAATTATGAGCCTCATTGAACTAGGTCTTGTTAAGTGCATTGCAACTTTTAATTTCTCATTGGCATGTCATTAGAGGCTCATGGTTAAGTGGATAATTAAATTAAAGAAGCTTAGGAAAGGGAAATTAAATTAATTACTTAATCATTTGAGCTTAATAAATTTATAAAATTCACTTAATCGCCTTTCCTTAAACGAATTAAATCACCAACATGGGATGGGGAAAACATTAAGTGTCTTTCTCCTCTTTAGGTCTTAATAACTTAAACATCAAAGCCAAATTTTCATAAAAACTTTGGTTAATCTTAAAGAATTTTATTTGGCTTGATTGTCCTTAAGAATTAATGTGACTGAATGTGTTATGTGGCAATGTTTAGTCAGTCATTTTCAATCATTATAAATTTGTATGTCATTTGTATCATGTATTCATATTTTCAAATAAAAGAATCAAATGAATATAGTTATGTATATATATGTTGCATGTGCTAAATTGATCCTACTGTATGGTGTGGCTATCATCATTAGTAAATCTCAAATTATTTTTAAAATTATAAGCTGATGATGAAAATTTAGAGTGATGTTGGCTATGAATATTATATGTGATTTACATTCACATATAGTTTAAACATGTTAAAGAATTATTCTATTTTCAGGATTCATGTGTATGTTTACATGTGTTTGAAAACTAGTAAGTATATAATATGGAAATCCAGAGAATACGAGGCTTTAGGTTGCCCCAAGGAGGTCTTAGATTATCCCACTTCCCTGGTTTAACATTGACACGTACTTACTTAATTTCATTCATATGTGTACATGTACTAGAATTCAGATAGAGCTGCATTATATATGATTAAATAATTTGCTAATATACAATCTTTTGCATGATTTTTATTCTTATGTTTATGTATATGTTCATGAGTATTGAAGTTAGTAAGTATATACTCTGGACATCCTTGGAATATGAGGCTTTAAGTAGCCCCAAGGAGGTCTTAGATTTCCTCACTTCTTTTATTTAACAATGGCACATACTTGCTCAATCTTTAATACTTGTATACATATGCTTAACTAAGGATTACATCTTTCTTTTCTACCAAAATATATGCATTAATATTCATTCAAGCATGCCAAAAATAGACACACACACACACATATATATATATATATATATATATATATATATATATATATATATATATAATTGTATGCATAAATATACTAAATTAAATGTCATAAATAATAATAATAATAATAATTAAAAATATGCATATTAGTAATGATGAAAAAAAATGATGTAATGTTACCCATGTGATAGTGATTTAATCACATTAATCTTAAGATACCTTTCATGTTTGAATAGAATTCTTTAATATTGACCCAAACCTAAGATTAATACAATATTTAAAAAGTCATTCACTAAAAAATTCATAAATTATAACAACATGCCTTTAGAAAATAACTTAGGGTAGGGATGAAAAGGGTCAAACCTCTTTCCTCTCTTTATAACAACTAGATTGTACGTAAATATTAAGTGAAATAAAAGAAAATATAAAATAAAATCCATTAATCTTTTTAATAACTTGAAGTGTAACCTCCCCTCATGTGTAACTTGAACATTCCAAAACTTTAAGACAATCATATACTTAAATCCTAATTAAGACATACCACATCAAACTTTAGCACAAACATTAGAATACTAAACCACCACTTCTAGCTCTAAGTTAGGACAGTGTATGTTGTGATGTTATGCTTTATTTTGTGATGTAATGTTTTAGACTAGATGACTGGATGTTAGGTCGTTATTAGTATAATGATGTTTTATGCAAGGGGTTATGCAAAAGGGGTCGTTGAAATAATGAATAATAAATATAAATGCTCTTTCTTGCAGGTTATTTATGCCTCCTAAGCATAATCCAATTAAGGTAGGTGGGCTAGGTTAGCCATGTGTAGGGTGCTAAGTTTAAATTTATGAATTATAATTGCTTTGTTTGAATGCTTTTTACTAACATCTAATTTGCAGGTGTAGTTAGATTTTACTATCTATGAACATGTAATTTTACAATAGGAATTAGAATTAGAACTATGGGGTTTAGGATAAGTAATGGCTAGAAGGCATTGACCTAGGAGGCCCTGTGAAACCTAGAATAAATCAAGCCAAAGGAAGAAGAGTGGAGGAAAATCAAATAATGAAGACCCCCATAGCATCTAGTTAATTATAATTGTAATATTCTTTTGTAATCTATGTTGTATAAGGGTATAGCTCATCTACCTAATTTCTTTTCTTTTTTTTAGGTGTGGTGCTACCACCACCCATTGTTCTTTTACAAAAATTTATAAAAGTTTGATTGTCATGTTTAGATTGTGCAATATAAATGGCATGTTTTTCATAGGTTTCTTAAAATTTGATGATTGAATGTGTGGCTTGGATGTGGTAGGCTCTTTCTGATAAAATTAAATTTTTCTACTCCCATTAATAACTCAAAACTAAATGCTAAAATAACTCATAAGCTCACTTTAAAACCTAAGTTTATAATTAAGATAATTAAAAGATTTAACAATCCTTTAGCTGAATGATGTATGTTCTAACAATCATGCATATCATCTTATTTCGCTCTTAAATAAGGAGGATCTCTATTCTTGCATGATAGGGGAATGCTTACCTTTGAGGGCATCTCTTGTAGTAGAGCACACCTCCTCCAACTGATTTAGCCCAAAACCTTATTTCATCATGCATATAAGCATAATTGTCCCAACCCTTTGTCCAAATGAATGTGTCAAAAATTATTTAAAAGATGGTAAATATTTGCATTAGTCTAAGTCATGTCTTCATGTTAGTCATGATCTAGTCTCATAGGGAGTGAGTCTATGACTCTAGTTCTTTCTTAATTAAATAACAACTCAGGCATCTTGCATTTACATAAGACCGGGCTACATGATTTTGAAACATAGAAGGTGTTAGCTGGCGGCCACTCCAGGCGGTTGTAAGTCCAGAATAATCGAGATGAGTTTATCCTCTCTAGTGGAGGTAAATCATTATATCCCTTTTTTTGGTTAGACTTAAGTTATGATTTTAACATGTGCTAAAGCATCCTAGATTTTAGTTCTGAGGCTATTTATTTTTTTCGGACTATGAGTATAAGTCCTCACCTCTTATGCATTTCCACAATCTTGTAGTGAAGGACTATATGCCCTAGCATTCTAATAAAATTTCAACTCAAATAAAAATAAACTTTATCTTTCTAATATATAAAGCCTCACTATATGTAGATTGGAGCACTTACTAGGCTTCCTAGTATCATGAGTGCTCCCTACTTCTCATCCTTTGGAATCCATAAATAATTCTTTCTACTTAAACTCTCCCACTTGACTATTATGAGAATCCAATCCTTTGACAATCTAATCTTGAAATCTTTGGAGATATGGGATGTACTTAACTATGAAAGCTTGCTTTCATAAGGAACTAAAGAACCCGACATAAAATAAACCCTACTTTATATTTCCATGTAAAGTAGGGGAAAGATCTTTGGTATATACGAAGACTCATCTACCTTAAGAGTCCTTATTTGGTGATTAGGTCCATTTTAGGGTGATATTTCCATCTCCTGAGATGGTACATCATACCTTAATGTCATACCTGATCACTTCAATAAGTACCTCCAAAGATCTGCATGGTGTTCTAATGACTCTAAATTAAAACTCCATAAGGATATTCAAACTCTTATCAATCAGTTTCTTCAAAACCTTCTTCTCTTGAGCATTCAACTTAAAAGTGATCTTTTTACTCATCAGACACAAGACAAAGATTGTTGGTACCATCCATAGTGATGACCTCTTAGATAATAAGAGCTTTAAACACCATTTTCACACCTTATTCACCAAGCCCTGAGTTTTCATCATGAACATTGAAAATTGGATAGTCCCATCTTGATGTCCTTTCATAAAGAAGACCTAACAAAATAGGCTAAGGCTCGACGATATCTCCGGCCCTATATTATGAAAGTGGTGATGCTCACTATCAAGTTTGATAAGACTTAGACTAGGATGACTCTGTATAAATTTAGAATATCAACCCACTTGTGGGGTAGAGATAGTTAGAGACTACATTTAACATGGTCAAGAGAAATGCACATCACAATAAAACTGACTGAGTTAAAACAGTCGCCCTTATTGGCCACCTGCTCTATATAGTCTAGATGACTCTAGTAGTAGCCGAGCAAGACAAAGTTTGTAGTGTAGTGATCTAGGTCAGGCATCTTTTTAGCCTCGATCTTAATGAATAAGTTGGTTGCTTTCCTCAGGGTGTCATTCCGGTCAATATAAGAGAAGTTTCTTTAAAGGGTAAAAAAAATGTGTCCTCCTCACTAAGGTAGGATATCTGCGTGCTCAAAATCAAAGGGGTAGTAAAGATTCAACCACTAGCAGTAAGAATTAATTTATAAGAGAAAGGTAAGATGTGGTAACATGGATGTCACATCAAGAATTAATGGAGAAATCATTACTCTATCCCATGAAAATCTCAAGTAACACAAGTCATGATAAAAATAATTACTATTGACTTCATGAGACCCATTGCTTATGTAATTGATCTTGATGATAACAAACATGTTATCGGATGAAACTAATGTTTTATTTTAAGAGTTTCATGAAGCTCACCAAACTCACTATGCACAATAAAATTTGGAAAGTCAAGATCAGCTTAGAATAGGGCAATTTCAGAATCTTCTATGATTTTGTAATAATAAGACAGATAAGAGCTTAATAACATGACAAAAATGGTAAAAACATTTTTAGATCATTTATTTGGATTTTTACGTTATTTTGTATATTTTACTTGCAATCATTTTTCAATTTTTTTGAAATTATCCTTTTTGAAAAGTATGAGTACTTGCATGAGTTTAAGCATTATTATTGCTTCTTTAAGTGAGTTAAATTTATTTTACACGTTATTAAGGTATTTTCATGACTAGATTAATTTCTATCTAATTATTTTAGCATAAAAATTAAATTATTCTCTCATTATCAAAATTATCTTTTTTTCTCTCTCCTGTCTTTTATTTTCACTCTCCTATCAATAATCAATTCCTATTTTCATTTTGGCCAAATTTTCATTGATTTTAGCAAAATGAATTTTGTTAGAATTATTCAAATTATTTTCATATTCTTTTTTCCATATTTATTGAATTTTGAATTGGAGTAATTTTGAATTGAAGTAATTTTGAAATTCAAATTATAATTTGCCATGATATGTTTCAAAATGTATTTTACTTTCTTATGGCATGTTGGGGAAAATAAATAATCTATTTTCATTTATTATATTTGAATTTATTTGAATTAATTTAGGTTGATTTTAATCAAAATTTAATTCAATCTTGAATTAAGTGTAATTCTAAATTTGGTTTTCTTTTAATGAAATTATTCTTGGCTAGCCCCCTCTTCATTATTTTTAATTGATTTAAATTATGTAAATGATTTAAAAAGCTTATTAATTTAATTTTCATGATATACATGTGATTGATTATATTAATTAGAGTTTGATCTCTTTTTGGAATGAGCTGGGTAGAAATTATTTCTTATATTTTCTTTGATTTATTTTATTAGGTTTTATTCATGAGACTTACCTTCTTTGGTTCAACTAATTTAGTTAAATTGATGTCTCATATATTTGCATGGATCATGATTGAATTCCTTCAAAAATCTCCTTGTCCATCCCATGCTTCTGGGAATTTCAAATTCAATTTATTTTAAATTCTATCAAAGTCATTCCTTAAGTCATTCTTTCATTAGGTATGGTTCATTTATGTTAATTGTAATATTCACTTTCCCACCTTTTTTCCTTGACCGACCACATCAAGTCAACATTGACATAATTCAAATTTTTTTTCATGTGATTTATTATTTGAAATCAAATACTTGCCTTAATTAATTTTCCTCCTTTTGCTTTATCCTTAGCCGATCCTCTTTAGATGTAATTATCCTAAGATTGCTTAATTAACTTAAGTGATCTTTCCCCATCCTCTCTCTCTTGCTTCACTGACCACTATGCACTCAAATTTAAATTTATTCAAATTAATTGCAAGTGCTCAATTGTTCAAATTCAAACAGCTTCCTTATGAATTTTTCCTCACTTTTGCTTTCTTTTTCTCTCTTACTTTGGTTAAGAATCACAATCCCTAGAATTTATTTAAATAAGTGTTATCCATGTTTTATTCTCTCTTGCTTCTCTCTAACTAGATTGAACCTTTGCAAATTGATTTCTTGGAGAGACTCTTTGATTCAATGTGCTAAAGTCCTCTTTCTCTTAGTTGCTCCCACCTTAGTTGAGACCTTACTTGAAGATTCCTTGAAGTTTTTGTGCTTAAGATCATCTCCTATTTTCTCTACTTCAACAACATCCAAGTGGAAATCATTTTAATGATTTTTCAAACCTCTTTCAAGTCTTGAAAAGTTCACGTCAAGTCATTGACTTCATTTCTCATACATAAAAGGACTAGAGTAGGAGTATTTATTTCATTTTAATCTTTTCAATGATTGATTATATTGGTATGATTTGGATGAAAAGCTTTCTGTGCTTTATAGTTAATGTTCTTCTCTAATCTCTTTTCAAACTCTTTCAAGTGATTTGAAAGGTTTGCTTTTTAATTTGATTAAATTTAAATCATCTCTTTAATACTATTACAATTAATCCAAGATCTTTGCCATCTACTTTGTGCAAGTGCTTTAAAAGCTATTTTTATTATACCATTTTATTTTAGAATATTTCAAGTTTATATCATTACATTCTTTTAAATTTATAAAAACATATAATATAAGCTTGAGCTCATTTCTTATTTGTCTTAATATTATTTAGTGGGCTTGAGTATAAAATTATTTTTAAATTTGAAAGTTTGATATTAAAATTGTGCCTTTTCTTTTCTTATTCTCTTGAATTTTTCTTAGGGTTGTACTTACCTACCCATTATAGAAAAGTGTGGGAGATTAGTTGTATTCACATTTTGATTAGTGAATTCCTAGTCAGGGTGACTAGGCATGGATGTAGGCTTATTTTTGAGATTTAGCCAAACCACATAAAAATCTATATGCCTCTTGTCTTTACTTTTTTGTATTTTATTTTTCTTGTTTGGTTGCTTCATTGCTTTGCTCATTCATTACAAAATATTTTTCCATTTTTGTAATTAAATTTTTTATAAAGTTTAAAATTAATTTTTAATTTACCCAATTCACACCACCCAGAGGTCACCCCCTTCAGTAACATAGTCTCTTAACACAACAATAAAGTAGACTAAAAAAAGTGGTATGTAGAAGGTAATCACACCTTTTTATTAAAAATACAAAGACTAGTTATAATGCACTCACTATGACCACTATAGATTTTTTTTTAAGTTTCTTTATAGAGGGGTCTAAGTGTCATTCCTCGCCAAGCTCGCCCTTACAACACATATAATCAAATAAAAAATTAGCATAAAAAATAAAGAAAGTAGTCCCTTGTGACTTAATAGAGTGTTGCATCAAAGTTAACTCGACTTAAGAGAGTCTTCCTCCATAAGATTGATCCTTCTTTGCAAAGTAGTGAATGCATATAGATTTACGAGTGCCCAAGGTTCTTCTTAATATCAACCTCCTTTGGTGAAAACTCTTCCCACATAGACTCATCATTGTTTCAATGAGCAGAGAGAAGAAACCTTACCAACATCTCTTGGATGTCCATCAAAACGAAGTTGGTTTCCTAAGTAGAAGAAAGGGTGAGTGCTTCACTGAGTATGCACTGCTTTTTGAAGCCAAACTTGACACTGCCAAGTTAACTTGCTATTCAGCTGAAGTTTTCTTTGAACAATGGGAAATGAATTCATCAAAAATGAACAATGGTACTTCAATAAGGTGATCAAATAAAAGTCAAATCCTTGGAAAAAAAAAGCCATGGCTCAAGACTTCTTCAACATTTAGATGATGACCAAGCAAGTCACCCATTTTAAGGTGAATCACTTTATCAAGAATACATGCAGTACTAAGATAGATAATTTGAGGAGCAAGAGATTGATCATCATCTCCCTTTATCGACACCAGCACACTCATCATGCTCAGCTATAATGATAGGAAGAGATTAGAACCATTAATAAGAAGAGCTTGGAAATATAGAGAGTGTGACTCCAACCTCAATGAGACACTCCACATCCACTTTCATAGAGATGGTTCTTACCAACCTGCTTACCATGACTTTTTGATGCCAAACCAAAGGAATGTCTTCTTTCTGCTCCTCCTAGGCACTCATGAGTTGAAAGGAAAGTGGTTACACAAAAGCAATCACACTCTTCAAATATATAGGATGAGTACTCAACCTTGCCTATGAATCTCCATTGCTCCCCTTAGCTAGAGCAATAACAATCTCGCAGGTAAGGACAACTGAGGTACTCACTTTAGTCATAGGAGCGACTAAATACTCCATTAGTTTCTTAGCCTTCTTCAACTTCTTTTGAAGGCCTACCCAAAGTTTAGTAGAATTGATATCACTGCCTTACCATTCATTGTAGATTAGTGAATGTCTCTCAACTATGATGGCTCAACAAATAAAGAAAAATTCCTAACTTAACAATGGGCATAATATGATGAAAGGTCTTCCAAGAGAGGGGCTAGCGATTCCTTTTATAGCTAAAGAAGTGTAGGTGCTTTAGAAGGTGTTATGAAAATTCCTAACTTCATGATTGTTGATTCCAAATTTATCTGTAGCTCAAGAAAGAACCTCTTAGGATAGCTGGAAACATGGTTAAGAGAAATAATATAAATAGAAATAGAGAAAAGGGTAAGAAACTAAATGAATTTTATTTCTTTTTAAATTTGAGTACAAAGATAAGGGGATTATAGAAAAGAGTAAAAAGTCCCCATTAAGGAGAATCATCCCCCTTTTATACTTTTGAAGGAATGATATAACATATGGTAAATATAGAAAAGGTAAGTTAACTATAAGTCAAAGCTCTCACTGACTTGAGGCGAGTATGCTTGAGTGAGTGATGATCTCGATGACTAGTTATGGGCATGTAATTACCCATATTGACCCATGAGTTGAGGTTAGGTTGCCTAACAATGACAATCTACACTTTCCTTAATCACCCATTAGCTACGAACAATTATGTTCATCACTTGATTCTAGGTTGTATGCTCCGAGTTCTTCTTAACTTGCCATGCTTGGGGCGAATGAGCAACTATTCTCTATAGATTTGGGCTCATTTTGACATTACCTTACCAAGTGATCATTCCTTATTCATTCTATTCACTTGGATTTACATTCAGCTCCTTGATTCTTCAACTCCTTATAGAGGTAACTTATAAAAAGGATAGAACAATGAAAAGATCTATAAACTATAAACATTAAATAAAATAGATAGAGAGAAGAGATAATTTTAAAGTGCAACATCACCTTTTGATTGGATTTTATTTTTTTGATGCATCCAATCTCCCAGTGGTTTTAAATGGAACCCTCTATCTCCTCTTATCACATTCCATGATCAATCATGTTACTCCCTTATTCAAGTATTCTCGCTCTTACTATTAGATTTATGAATAAGGCATACGTAATAACCATGGATGCGAAGAGACCACAAGGTGATATCTACTCTGCTACACTCTAGCCCATCTTTCAAAAAAGGAGAAGAAGGTTAAGAAGCTTGAGGAGGTCGTTATTACTTCCATGGAAAAAATCAATTTTCCATCTCTCCATAATGGTGAGATCACTTTTGCTTTGGCTTTCGATACCATCCAGAACTGATAAAGGGAGCCAAGCACTCACCCAATTGGTGTTGGAGATTCCTATCTCTACATACCCTACAAGTGCTCAAGAAGAAGAAGAGGAGGAGATCCCCTTGATTCGATGTAGGAAGGTTGTGGTGAGCCAATTATTTGGGACCACTACTATGAGGGTGATTGTAGAGGACTACCTGGTTGAGGTGAGACTCACTTTTTTAACTTGTGCTTTAAAATTTTTTTATGTTTATAAGTTTTCTCTGTTGGTTGTAGCTAAGCATGACTAGTGTACATTCATTAACTGAGAGCAATGAAGAACACTTAGCATCCCTTCAAGTTATATCTCCTAATATTCTAAGTAGTTCTATGAAAATATTTCATTTTACTATGAGCTATAAGCTAGGCCATGATCTAAATAATGAGGAACTCCATTTGCTTAAGTGATGGGTCCCATTTCAAAGGTCTGGCCTCTAACGAATCCCCATTCAATTTTTAACCTCCTTTCTTATCATTCAGCGGTGACTCTGGGTACGATCTTTAGGAAGGGTCATCCACAAAAGGTGCCCATCAAGGCACCTATCATATCTTCTTCTATAGAAACCATCTTAACTTTTGTGGATATTAGAAAGATGTTGGCAGATTTTTCTTCTTCTACTCATCGAGACAGTGGCAAGCCTACAAAGAGAAAGTCTTCTCATTTGTCAAGGGTGATATGGATAAGGAACCATGGACACTCACTGACTCATCATAGCTTATCATTTTATGAGAAGAGATTACTCTCTTAAAGGAGGCCTAGACTCTTCTAAGTAGGAAATAAGCAAGTTGCGATTATAACTAGAGCTAGAGTTACAGCCAAAAAAAATCCATGGAAGTGAAGTCCTAGCTAGATTTTGCGATTATGAGGGCTAAGCTAACTTTGCTTCATAGCTAGGTTAAGTCATAGAGGACTTCCCTCCTTCTTTCTAGCATAAATTGTTTGTTCAATTATATGTGTGAGAAGGGCGCACTCAGAGAAGAATGACACTCAAACCCTATCACAAAAATGCTCAAGAAATAATGTATGTTTTAGCAAGTGCGTGTTGTGTCTTTGTTTCTCTTACTTTGTAACCAAAAATATTTCTTTTCTCTACACATCATTCTTATATTATTGAGCCTACCTTACTACATGAGTGAATGTATTAATAATTTTCTTATAATCTGTGTCGCATGTGATAACCATGAAATGGAATAATCATTTCTCCATTTAATGATTAATGTGATGGGCATGTTACTATGTCTTACTTACTTCCTCGACTAATTCATTCTTATCATGAGTGGTTGAGTCTTTGTTACTCATTTTTACTTCAAGTGAGTAGAGTTCTTCTTCTACTTAGTAGAACTTGCTCCAACTTTTGTCTGGAAATTATCCTTGTGATGGTACTTTTGAACAAGGCAGCTTCATCATTTTACTAAAGCCTAAGTTAAAGAGGTGCCAGACTTGGACAAGCCCCATGCAACCTCTATCTTCTATGGTTATTATTGTGGTAACTCCAACTTTATCGTATGAGGAGTTGAAAAAAGAGAACAGTTCAATAAAACTTGATGAGTGAGTTGTGCATCCCCCTAGCTAACTTCAGAAATGGGTTTTAGCTCCCTATGAGTGGATCAACATCTTGAATTTTTACAGGTTGCTACATGCCCAAGTCCTCCCCAACTCGGTGATGAGCACTACAACTTTCATCCTCACTTGTAGGAAGAGAATCTTCCATGGAGTATGATGAAGGACAACTAAAATGGGACTATGTAATTTTCAGCGACTCTAACAAAAATTCACAGCCAGGCAAATAAGGTGTAGTGATAGAGCTTGACGCTCTTGTTGGTCAGGGGCTAACACCATGGCCAATGTTGACTCTTCCTCTTCCCTTCCTAGCTAACAAGGCACCAAACTTGGGGCAAGCCAAGTGCTAGAAGGAGGTGGTGTTAGAGAAATTGAACGGCTGGTCCTTGAATATTTTTAACTACATTCATTTTGGCAAGGTCAATACCATCCTCTATGGTAAGTTCTTTTATTTGCATACACGCTGTTTGATAGGTGCCTTTTAGACTCACTCCTTTCAATTATTCCTTCTTGCTTGTTTATAGAAAAGGTAGTCATGGCATCCCTTGAACTCAAACCAAACATGTTCAAATTCCTCAAGGAAGGTGAGGGTAAGGTTGACAACTGTGAGCCTAGAGATGGTGAGTCTGCTCCCATCAAGGTCAGAGCGGGGCAAGAAGAAGAAGAGGAGCTGAGTATGGCCCTAACTAAGGTTGCTGATGAGGCTAGGTTGAGTACAACTTCTAGGAATTCTAGGAAGAAGTCCATGAGCTCGACACCTCAGGTTATCAACAAAGGATCAAACTTGAGGAAGAGAAATAGAGTGAGTTTGTAGGATACAACTACACTCCAAGGTTAGTTGAGTCAACCAATGAAGCCTAAAAGCTTTGAAGGTGACCTACTCTACAAAGTTCGATGAGCTTTTAGAGGAGATTCCCAATATACAACTTCCCTACACTGCCTAACCAATGGCATGGCAGTTGACCTGAGTCTGTAGAAAAATTTTTATTAAAAGATAGGAAACATATATCATGAAGTTTCAATTGGTAGCTATAAAGAAAGGTCTTTTATCTATGGAAGAAAAGCATAGAGATCTAAAAGTTGAGGCAGCACATCGAGAGGAAGAGAAGGATAAGGTGACCTTAGAACTTACTCACATAACCAAGTTGAATAGGGAATTGGAAAAAGAGATCTCTTATCGCACTGAAGCATTTCAAAAAAATAAGTTGAGTTCATTGGGTTTCTACATTCTGATAAGCACCATGAGCTACATCAGTAGAAGTTCAAGGCTAGCACTAATTTCATTATCACCGAGCTGGAGAAGCATAGCCAGTTAGACACTGAGTTTTTGGACTTCTCTAATGTACTTGCCCTTATGGACTCTGATGAGAATGGTGATGAGGGAAACATGAGCTAATGATCTTTATTTTCCTCAACTTTTTGGGAGTATAAAGTAAGCATATATTCCTTACTCATTCTCTTGTAAAAACTTTATTTTATGAATGAAAATTATAATTTTTCTTCCTTCTATTGAGTATGTTTATAAATGTATTTCTCTCTTCTATTAAGTGCAATTATAAATATTTTACTCTCTTCTATCAAGTGCGATTATAAATGTTTTTATCTATGTCGCAACAAAGGTTTCTCCTAATTAAAATTAAGAACTTACTTGCATCACTAATGTTATACTTTATGTTAGCACTCTATTTTTGACTTTAGGTTAAGAATCTTTATGTTAGTTGTCTCTACTTAACTATTTCTCTATAGGAGATGCACTACGGTGAACTTCAATTTAATCCCCTGAAACTCATAGAAGTCCTTCAAACCCCTTTTTATAAATTGTAGCCAATTATCTATGATAATCGACATGGGGAGGCCATACCATCTTTTCTTGATGGCCATTGGCAAGGGGCAAATCAAATAAATTCCCTAGAAAGCAAAAGGCTAGGGACTTATGATGAGTTACAAAGGCTACAGTGGCTACTGCTAAAGTGTTGTGAATTTTTGGCATTGTATACACTTTTTTGCAAAATCATACGCATCCTTTCTGAGTGTGGGCTAGAAGTAGCCCTACCTTAGGATCCTATGGGTGAGTGTCCTTCCTCCCAAATGGCTACCACATTCATCAGAATGTATCTACTCAAAGACATTCCTTTACACTAACTCTCTTATAAATCTGATGTTGAGCGAGGTCACCAACCTCCTAAAGAGTTTGTCCCCCATCAGCAAGTACAAGACTACTCTAATTTTTAAATCTCCTTAAATTCTTACTCTTTTCTTTGATTTCCCTAATTTATAAGTACTTTTAACAAGGTCAATATAGTTGGATCACTGTTTGCATTCAACTTGCATAAATTCTTCCTTCTTTGTGCATAGTTGGGTAAATTATATAATAAATTACTCCCTTAGATCCACTAACCCTAGAAAATAAATTGTTAAGATGGTTTTTCTCACTAGGTGTCTACTCAATCTTAAAGTACTCTAATTGCTCAATATTTGCTTTCACCTTCACTAAGTATTTACATAGTGAGTCATCTATGACTTCATATTCTTCAATAACTTGTCTCACTACTAGTTGCAAGTTAGGATAGGCTACAATATGTGAGGCCCCAAGTCTTCGAATGAACCTTAGTCTAGTGAGTATAGCCTCATATTTGGATTGATTATCTATTACTTTAAACTTAAATTTGACCTATTGCATGATGGTTGTCTCTGCCAAACTTTTCAACATAATGCCAATGCATGTGACCTGCTCGCTAGATAATCCATCAATATATAGTTTCCATAAGGGTTTTAGGTTTATTGGATGTCGTGTGAGCTACTAAAGTAGACAAAAAATCTGCAAATGCCTAGAATTTAATCACTATTCTAGGCGAGTAAGATATGTCAAACTCACTTAATTTTATTGGCCATTTTATCAACCATTTAGAATGATCAAGATTAGTGAGTACAAATTTGAGGGGTTATCAACAATGATTTGGATTGAGTGTGCTCAAAAAAAAGGTCATAGTCATCAAGCCGAGATAATCAACACAAGTGTGATTTTTTCTATGAGTAGGTAGTTCAACTCGACACCTCATAGAGATTTGCTTTAAAAATAATAGAAATCTTCTTCTCTTTATAATGGGATGCAACTAGAATTTTTAGATCAAAAAATCCCTTTCACATTCTAGGGTCCACTTAAATCTTTTGATCCCCTAAGAACATTTAAGAATGGTGAACCACACTTCCTAGCCTTATAAATGAACTTGTTCAGTCTTGCCACTCACCCTATGAGCTTTTGCACCTCCTTCATAGTTCTTGGTGATGGCATATTAATTATAGCTTTTACTTTATCAAGGTTCACCTTGATGCCTTTAGGGGTAGTGAAAAATTCCAAAAACTTTTTTGACCTTATACCAAAGATGCATTTCAAAGAGTTAAGGCACATGTTATAGCTTTTCAAGGTGGTGAATGTTTCTTTGATATCCTAAAAGTGTTGAATGGGTGACCTGCTATTGATCAACAGGTCATTGACATATAATTCTACATTCTACCCCTTCTGCTCCTTGAATACTCGATCTACTAGCATCTAATAAGTTTCCCATGCATTTTTGAGCTAGAAGGATATAACTCTATACTAATATAGTCCTCCTTTAGTGAAAGACATCTTGTCTAAGTTGGCTAAAAACATCTATATTTGATGATATCTAAAGAATGTGCCAAGGAAACTCATCATAGAGTAATCAGTGTTGAGTTGAAAGTGCATCTATACCCGATAAAGGGTGTTTATCTTATAGGCATGTTGAGTTTAAATAAGTGAAGTTGATACACATTCACCACTTTTTGCTCGATATCTGGACCATAACTGCATTCCATGCCCACTCTGGGTATTATGCTTTCTTAATAAAATTTGCTTTGAGCAACTTGGAAACCTCTTCTTTGATGGGCTCTATGAGTAAGGTGGTTATCTTTCTCATCTTCTGCTTAATGGGTTGATGCCCAACATCTCCATAGTAGTCTAAGCGAATACATCAAGATTATCCAAGAGCATTTCAACAAGCTCTTCTTTGCACTTAGGTCAAAAGATTGTGTTGACCTTCACAACTTACTCTCTCTACATGGTGGGCATTTCCTCTATTTCTTTGAAAACTTTAATCTCAATTCTTGCAACTTCTACCACAAGACTTTATCTTCTTTATCATATCTACTAATTACCTTCAAGTAGCAACATTAAGATAGGTTGAGATTGACTCTAATGGTGATCTCCTCACCTCCAATAGAGAATTTGATAGCTACGTAATAAGTCAACACTACTGCTTGGAATATATTAAGTAGAGGTCAACCACATATAGCATTATATGTTGTAAGAGCCCCTATTATGACAAAATTGTCCATGGCCATGAACTATTTTTTGCCTTCTCCCCAAGTAACATGGAGAATGATCATCACATCAGTTTCTATTCATTCTCCTTAAAAATCATATAGTAACCTCCCTATGGTGGCAAGTTTAGAATTAACCATCCCTAACTTATCAAACATGGACTTGATAATGATGCTAGCCAAGCTCCCAGTGTCGATCAAATTCTTCCAACTTAATAGTTGGTGACTAGTATGGTGATGATTGCATCAATGCATGGATTAATAGTGGTTAGTTAGTCTTTCTCTCAGAAACTCACTAAGATTATAGAAGTAGATGGTGCTCATAGTAGAGTTGTTGAGTTTACCTTCCTAAACTGCAATCTTTTTAGACAAACTTTCCTTGAAGATTCTCTATCACCTTGAAAGATAGCATGTACAACTCCAACAATGTAGACTATATGTGTGGGAATGGGCTTATTGTCATTTTCAATGGCTTCCTTATTCTTCCTCCTAGTAAACTCCTTAAGCTTTTCCACCTTGATGAGTTTGTCAATTAAACTCCTCGAGTGGTAGCACTCCTCGATGTCAAGCCTGTGATTGTGATAGTAAGCACAGTACTTTGATCGATCATGAATTCCATTTAGTTTCTTTAGTGGTGGCTACTTAAGAAAATATTTATTCATGATGGCCTCCACACATTCAGCTCCTTGATAGCTTGCAGTATTTTTGAAACTTTACCCTAGTGCTTGTGATTTTAGTCACCTTCTTATGTCTGACCTTCATGTGAGAAACCTATCTCCAAGAAGTTGCTTTGAAGAAGACCTCCTTGTCAAGTCTTTTTCCCAAGTTAGCAACATCGATTAGACAACTTCATCATACTTCTCTACATTCACATGGTTATTCATTAACTCCAATAATTCAGCGAGTATTTTAAGTTGTTGGAGCTTAAGGGCATATCTAAAGGGCCTCTCCATTAGACCTTGAGTGAGTGCCTTCTGGGTAACTACAAGTTCCAAATCTTTAATTTCCAAAATCACTCACTGAAAATGGTTAATTAACTTCATTAGTGACTCTTTAGGTTCTTATCTTATTTATAAAATGGCATAAGAACTTTTTAGCATCTTCTAGGCACTAGTGAATTGTGTGGTGAACAATATTTTAAACTCAGTGAATAAGGTTATAACCCCCATCAGAAGGCATGAAAACTAGCTAAGATCCAACTCTTTCAAAGTGTTGAAGAGGAGATGACACTTTATCATGTAATCCAAATCTAGTAGTGATGTCATTGATTCAAAGTAGGTTATATGAACTGTCATGTCTATTCGACCTTTGTATGGTTCAAAATGGGAGATTCGCAATCTACGCAGGGTACGATATTTAGCGGTCTTAGCAGAAAATACATTGGTAGGTTTTGTCGACCTCTTCTACGAGTCTTCTTCTTCACTTGCATAGTAAAACTCATCATACATGCTAAGAATCTCAAATAATTCTCTTAAATTTTAGCAACCTCGATGAGTCACTAACTCCACGGATCCTTCATTCTCTCTAGCCCTCGATTTTTGTGGCTTGCTTTTTTACATTGCCATCTGCATGAGAAGAGTGATCTAATCTTCCATATTCTGTAAACCTTATTGTGTGATAAATTACAGGCCATTATGCTCCATGCTCTTTGACTGATCTCATGTTGAGGGTCCTACTTCACTTTATATCTGACTTCTAGTTCTTAGCCTCATTTCATGATCGCCACACCTAAAAGGATGTTGAATCCAAATTTGTTTGTGACTCTAGGAAGAACCTCCTGAGAAACCTAAAAATAGGGTAAGGGAAATGATATAAATAGGAATAAAGAAAGTGTGAGAAAACAAATGAATTTTATCTCTCTCTAAATTTGAGTACAAAGACTACCCCTTAAGCCCTACTTTTACACTTTTGAAGGGGGATATTACATATGATAAGTACAGATAATGTAAGTTGAGTATAAGTTAGAGCTCACCCTGACTTGAGGCGAGTATTCTTGAGTGAGTGGCAATCTCGATGGTTGGTCACCTGCAGCTAGCTACCCAAATTGACATGTGAGTTATGGTTGGATCACCAAATAACTACTATCTACACTTTCCTTGGTTACTTGTTAACAATGGACGAGTATGTTCATCACTTGATTATGTATTGTATGCTTTGAGTTCTTTTTAACTTTCCAAACTTGGGGCAAATGAGATGTTATTCCCCTATGAACTTGAATTTATTCTTACATTGCCTCAATAGGTGGTCTATTCTTATTCATTCTATTCATTTAGGGTGTATAATGATATTATTTTTTGGAATTCATTAAATGCTAAAAACTAATTATCTTTTTCATTCTTCTATCCTTTTTGTGAGACACCTCTAGAAGGAGTAGAAGAATTAGGAGCTAAATGTACGTACAAATATACAAGAGAGCTAGGATAGCCTTCATAGTGAGCCATCATTGGAAAAAGGCTGAATCTATATAAGAGAGCAACTCAATAATAAACACGCATCACACATATGTCGGGTCAAAGAAGGAAGCTTAAAAAATGAAGTATGGAAATTAGCAACATATCCAAATTCGCTCATGGTTAGTGAGTGACCAACGAAGATTGGATAAACATGAAGGACCAAAGTTTGATTATCCTAACAAAACCTACCAATTTTCCACATTACAAGAAGCAACAGGCCACTCATGTGAATGATCGATAGAGTTCACTACTTGATCGAAGAGCACTCACCTCATTTTGCAGTGAGTCCCTCAACTTACCATAAATGTACATACCATATGTAACTACCACTCCCCGCTATTTTAAAAAATGTCCTTCCAAAAAGGCAAGGTGAGGGTTTCTTTTTTCTCTTTTTTCTCTATTTTCTCTGGGAGGCCATTGCTCTCACTGTTTGTACTAAACCTTGTTAGAAAAATAAAATTAGAGGCTTTTTTGACCTCTTTTACTTTTCAATTCCTCTATTTTTCCTAACACTATTATCCATGTATCTCAGATGGTTCTGCCTCACTATGCAGACAAATTTGGATTCAACACATATAATGGTTCACTAGTTAGTCATTAGCAATGAGTCATCCCGCGTAACATAGAGATGAATCTAACGGTACATGTTAAAGCTATTTCATTGAGGAGTGGGACACAATTGGAGAATCTTATTGATCAAGAGAGTTTCAAAACCAAGCATTATAAAAAAGAAATTAGGGGCCAAGATAGGCAAAATGAAAAAGAGAGCAAGGATCAAAAAAATTAGATTAAAGAGTTGGGTAGCCCAAATCAAAGCTATTTCCAAATAACCCATCGCCATATGTACCAGCACATTCTTACGTCAAGAGATTACAAAAGAATAAGCTTAACCAATAATTCTCTAAGTTCCTAAAGGTATTTAAGAAACTTAACATGAATTTTTATTTTATTAATGATTGGCGATCTTGGCTAAGAAGACGGTTAGAGGACCATGAAATCTAGAAGATGCATTGTAATGATGAAGAGAAAGTTTCCACCAAACAATTCCAAGTAGTGCTAATATTCCTTATGTTATAAAAAAAGAATATTTTAAGAATGTACTATATGATATTGTGGCAAGCATAAATTTAATTCCTCTCTCAATATTCAAAAACTTAGGAGAGAAGCAAAGCCAACCAGGATATCCTAGGTGTTAGGTTGAAAACATTAAATTAAACACTAATTTGGGAGGCAAACAATATTTTTTTGCTTTGCTTTCAAAGGAAAATAAATTAGTGTCTAGGCACCATCAACTATGAACTACCAAGAAGAAACAACTTAACCTAATTATTTTTTGGTGCCTAGGTACCAACATTTGCACATGGCCAAATTCCCTTCTTTTTGACTTTTATTTCACTTGGTGCTTAGGTGCTAGATGCTAAATGCTGGCTTGTTATTAATTGATGTTTTTTCTATTTTGTATAAAAAAAGAGCATGATATGATGTGACTCCTAAAGGTGGATAGAGAAAAAATTATTAAGGTGCTATGAGATAAGAGGTTGGGTAAATAATATCAAAACTTTAGGATAAGATCCACTAAATTCCCTTAAAAACTTATAAATAAAGAGGAAGGGAAGGATCTTCATACCACACCCAACCTCTTAACCTTCCCTATAGCCATCCATTATCTTCCCCTCTTCCAAGAAGCTCTTAGAGGCATAATGATGTCCAAGAGAGTTAAGGGCGCTTTCTCCTCCACTATAGCCTCACCATCATGTAATACAAAAAAATCTTACTAATTATTTGCATCAATTTCTCTTAATAAGATTTTCTCTTCACATGTATTCCAAAGAAAGGTTTTAAAGAACATGGAAAACACATTCAAATGATGCTTATCACAAGTAGCTAGCAACTTGTTATCATACAACCTAATTCTACTTTTGTCTGGTGGTATAATAATTCTTTGTGAATGTGTTGAAGCATGTAGATGATAAATACTTCATGAGAGATAAGCAAGTGTTTTTTGGTGGTATTTGAATTAGTTAGTGCATTCTATGGTCTATCAAGCAATCCAAATCAGTTGTTCCTTGGCTTTTTATGGAATTAGCTTGATTACGAAAAGATCATCTACTTCTTAGCACCTAGCACATAGTGGAAATGATGTAATGAAAGCATCATGAATTTTCCCTCTTTGGGCCTTACTATTAAATCACAAGACTTGCATGCATTCATCTTAGCATGGATACCCTCTAGCATTCATCCAAGTGTTGTCACAAAGGAGAGGGTTCTGCTAATTTTTTCATTCAATAGAATATGACCATTAATATAGGTGTACTGATCTTATCCACTATTAAAGAGGTTTGGGATACCCTTCCCTTATTCATGGATTGTGCATATAGATTAATGCATAATTATTACATTAGAAAAATTTCATTACCATAAGTTCACCTTAACAAAGTAAAATTGCATAGATGGTTCCTCATGGGAGATATTGCCAATTAATCTTTGATAAAGGTAAGAATCAGGATGCAACTCAATTTTAAGACTAAAAGACTAGCGAGTTTGGTTTGAGGGACAAAAAAATTAGATGGATAGAATAGAGAGGAAACTGTAGTGCATATATCAAAGGTTAGATGTAGACCGACAACACTTGGTGGATAGCAACAAGATAAATTATGATGATGTGGGGAGGTTTAACACACCCCTTGCATATATATTCTCAAACTACTATCTAAATCATAGGTCATGGAATGTCTCCTTCCACTACAAACATAGTATCATGTACCGCATGTCCATGAAGAGGAGCAAGAAGAAGAAGAAAAAGATGACAAATAACTCGCTCTACTGGGAGGCTTTTCTCCCCCATTCTTTCTGATAATACTTATCTTTTACTTTTATTTTGATGTATTATGGATAATGAATGGTTAAGGCTAGAATGTACTCTTGTGCTTGAATGTGCTTGAATGTACTCTTACTTTATTAATGGTGACATTTTTGTTTTGTTGGTTTTAAAATGTTTATTTAAAATGTAATAAGCACTAGTCTATTTTTTGTTTAGTTTTCAATATTCAATTTGTTTTATATTTAGTTTAAAATTTCTAGTTTTTCATGTATTTTAGAGGGGGGATGAGGGTAATACTCAAGTAAATTTTATTTAATTATTATGTAAGCTTTGATTTGTCTTAAGATAATATATTCATATATTTGTGAATAAATATGAAGCCTTGAAAGTAAAATTATGATTGTAATTCTATTCTATTAATTAATTTTATAAAATAGTTTTCTTGAGTTATATATTGTATAATTAATTATTTTAATTTTTAGTATTCTTAATCATATTTTTATGCAACTTTATAAAATTTGTATAAAAATAAGTTAAATAGAAAAAAAAACTTTAGAACTCAAGATAAAAATTAAAAAATTTATACATTTAGCTATATTTATGGACAATCATGAATCTCAAGGGATGGATAGAGAAAAAAGTGTAAGTGAGTTGAGTGTCTCCACATACATAAAAGTAAAGGGGCATGAATTAATGCCCAAGAAGTACAAAAAAATGATGTGAATATATGTTCACACAAGTAAAAATAAGGCTCTTATACTTGGAGATTTAAAAATACCTTCACAATAAAACACATAGATCTATTTTATCATTTATAGAAAATTATTTAAGTGTGTACACCAAATAATAATTTTCTTAAGGCATGGATGTGAGTATAGAGTTAATTATGTTGAAGGGTTTCTTGCATATTAATAAACTTGAATTTATAGAATCTCTTTAAGTATGAAGAAAATATGCATCAATGTGCAATGACTTAGAATAGGTTCATGAGTAGTTGTAATTCAATAAGGTGTTTTAAGAAGTAGTTGATCCAATTAGTTAATAATAATTTATTGAAGTTGTGCGACAATATGTTTTAAATGATTAAATAATATGTTTTTCATAGCACAGTATCGTTATAACAACATAGAAGATTTATCTTATCAGAATTTTTCATTGTTATCTTTTATTTTGTTTTATTATTTGTACTCAAGGTTGAGCAAAGATCTTAGTGCAGTTGATAGACATGAAAGTTATACCATTTTCCCTGCCTTAGACTATGAATTTAACACTTATTTTGCTTAAGGCTAAGGATTTCATGACCTTATAATTTTAATTTTAAATTTTGGTAGATATGGAAGAAGGAAGCATAATTCAATCGTTGATGTGCAAAATCATGTGGAGAATCATTTGGGGTAAATTTGAGAGTGAATGGTGTAATCCAAAGATAAATTGGTACTTGATGATTTGGTTGGTACTTAGGCCCAAGTTAATGCCTAGGTGCCATCATCATGAGCTGAAGCGCCATCACTGGGCACACTGATGCCCAACTTTAAGAATTAGATAGAGAGGTTGGAGTCTATATGCCTATAAGCCCAAAGAGGGTAGTGTTACAGAGATGGTGTAAGACCTGCAATGACTTATGGTGCAGAATGTTGGCCAATAAAAGAGAAGCATAAGACTAAGTTAAGTGTTACAGAGATGGCGATGCTCAGGTGGATGAGTGGCTTTACTCTTAGAGATAAAATGTGAAATGAGTATGTTCAGAAAAATTTGGAGTAGCTCCAGTGGCAGATAAGATTAGAGAGAGTCACCTAAGATGGTTTGGCCACTTAAAGCGTCGACCATCCGATCACCCGGTTAAGAGAATAGATGCATTAGATTTGCCTTATGTTAAGAAAGGTAGAGGTAGACCTAAAAATACTTGGTTAAGATGTATAAAAAAAGACCTTAGTATACTTGAATTAAAAGAGAATTTGACACATAATATGACATAATGGAGAAGAAGGATTCATGTAACCAACCCCACAAAGTAGGATAAAAGCTTATTGTTGTTGTTGTCAAAAGAGGGTACTTCTCTAGCCATTATTCAACTCTTTTTCTCAGGCTTTTTGAGGGTCCAAAAATGGAAGTAAAAAGACCACTTCAAGATCTTCAGAGGTGCCCATAAAAGAGAACTCAATGGAAAGGAACTAAGTGGTGAAGAAGACTTTCTTAGAGCTTCCACTAAATTTTTTTTCTTATTCTTCTCCCTTTCATTATTTATAAAATCGCTCTTGAATAATATTTTAATCTATTTTCTTTCTTCATGAATGGAACTCCCCTTCTAGCAATGACCATATTGATTTTTTATTAGTCTTAATTTTAATGAAGTTTAGCATTTATTTTCTTTTAATATCACATATTTTGTTTTAGGCCTTCTTACTTATTAACTTGATTGGCCATCTTTCAATTGTTTAGGAGATCTATTTAGAATCAAGAGGTGGAAAATGAATTATCATTAATAAAATACCCAATTAATGGGTTGTGAATTTAATATAACCATGATGACATGTAGTTTTTTTAAGATCCAAATAGCATTGATAAATTTTTCTTTCATTAAATTTAACACTAAGATGAAGGTATATTGTGTGCGGATAATAAGAACCATAATATTTTGAGAAAAGCTAGTGGCCACCTTGATCAAACTTTCATAAAAATTTTGATGAACCCAAATCCCTTTGTATTTATATTATGATTTCCCATAAAAAAATTTTCCTTAGTTAGTTAGCTAGTTTTTAAAGTAGATTTAAGAGTATACTTAAATTTAGGGGGATTTACATACATACAACCTAAAACAAATTAATTTACCTATATAACACCCTAAACTCTAATATTACATATATACCACCTAAAAGTTATTAATTCATCAAATATACCACTTTAGTTACTCTCCGATAATACAAGTCATCACCTTTCCCTATTTCACTCTCTTTGCTCACAGAGATTGCTCATGACCTTGATTGCCTTGCTCCTTCTCCCATCTCTCTATATCATCTCTCTCTCCATCTCCTTAGCTGCAAGCCTCTCCATCCCAAATCTCTCCCATAGCATGACCACCCAACACCCCATATCCTCTCCAGCTGCCATGTTCTTTCATGCAAGCCGCTAGCAACTCAAGCCCGACCCAGCTTATGATCACAGGTCTCTATCTAGAGGATAAAGGTTTTTCCATGGTAAGATTTTTTAGAAAACGAAACCATTCAGTCCACTAATAATTCACTATAGAGCTTCGAATTATTTTCTCAAAAAACTAATTTATTCATTAGACAGTCATCCAATATTGTCCTTAAATGAAAGTTTAATTTTCTAGATAGCTTTGCGAATATAAGGTAGTGCAAAACTATAAATTTTTTGGATGACTTTGGTCTTATAATTTTTTAAGACAACTATTCTGAGAGAATGAGGATATGAACATGAATGAATGAGACTTCCTTTTGTTGTATTAATTCTCTTTTCTTCTCATTTTTTGGAGCATTAAGCAGCTCAAAATGATCAAATAGGATTTAGGATCCTATTAAAATAAAAAAGGCATTAATGGAGAGGTTTGCAGCTGAGGAGATGGGAGAAGGAACAAATAGGCTTGGGTCGTGAGTAGTCCCCATTAGTAGATAAAGCAAAATAGAGAGAGGTGGAGAAGAGTATTAATGGAGAGTAACGAAAGTGGCATATTTGATGAATTAATAGATTTTGGGTGCTATATATGTAATATTAGATTTTAGGGTCTTAGATAAGTAAATTAATATAGTTTAGATGGTATGTATGTAAATCCCCCTTAAATGTAACCTTAGTACCCTAATTTTACCATCCAAATATTCTATCAACCTAATTTTGGTAATTGACATGCAATCCTCATGGGAAATTATTCAACTCACTCTTTATTACTTAAGATGATCATGTACTCATGCACACATGATTTATCCCACATTATCCATTAGTAATAGCACATACATTTAGGGACCACTAATTTAAATATACCCGGTACCTTAGGCCCATAAGTTAAAAATACCATAATTAGAGCAGACCTTCTTGTTGGGGGATATAACATGCATATAGGTTTATTGTCTAGTGGAATTAGCTCTCATATAGTGAGTAAACACCTTATTGTTTTACTCATAGTCACCACTGAAGTTGTTCCACTTCGCACTTATAATCAAATGCCCTAAATAATTTATTTTTTTTAAATTCATTGTTAGCATACTTGCCATTACCTAAAGGTGGCTAGCTTTTAGATAAGGGTTAGTAACATTAATATCTAGGCAATTTTCTCAAGATTACATGCTCAATAGTTATAAGCACCCTGAGTGTTAAAAGAGGTAGGCAAGTTGATGACATTACAGGTGAGGAGTTCATTAATCGATGAGTTCATGGGGTGACTTCCCCAAGTTCTTAGTGAATTATTTATTGAGATTTTACCAAAAAAAAGCATTAACTTTTAAGTTTCATGGTGAGCTATCACAAATATAATGTAGAGGAGATCTAACATGTCATGTTGTTGAATTCAAAAGCTTGAGATCCAAAAGAGTGCCAATGGTAATGTAGTCTAAGTTAGCACCCTTTTTAGCTAAGAAATTTGATGGTTGATTGACCTCTCTATAAAGTGAAAAAATGTGGCAAACTCTTTGTTGACCTCATTTTGGATAAGGTTAATATAATTCTGAAACCAATAATTAGGATGTCCTAATCTCAAATAGGAATCTCCTAATTCAATGCTTAGGACACCTTCCTTGGGTTTGATCTAATCTAATGAACTTATGTAGATTTGATCCAATCTTCAAATTTAGATTAAATTAAACCAAATCCAAATAAGTCACATTAAAACAAAGAAACAAATCCAAAACCAAATCAAAGTCAAATCTAGTCAACCCAATTGGCATAGGTTTCACTTAGGTGGGTTTCACTAAGAATTTAAAAAAATTCAATCATTATAAATGTTTCAAATGGTTAAATAAACATGTTAGAACATGAATCAAAAGAAATTCAAATTCATGTGGACCTTAATTGGGTTCATTAGAGTACTTAGTCTAAATAATCTCAAATGGGTCTTATTGGGTTTAAACTCAAATCAAATTGAAATCAATTCAATTTAATTACTCAAAATCATTTGGAAATGATAATTAAACACAATCCAACCCATCATTGGGTCTAATTTGGTCAAATTGGTCATTTGATCCAATTGAAACTCAAATTTAACCCATTAAGCCCACTTTGGATCAAATGGGTTCAAATTAAAATTCAATTGAAATTAAATGAAAACATTCACTCCAAATCATCTCACACATATGATCAAGCATGATTGGAGTCCAAACTAAATCCAATTAAGTCAAATTTTATTATATGAACCCAATTGGAATCAAACTTAACCAATTTAGGTTTAAATGGGTTGAAATGAAATGCAATTCAAAATTAATTCAAATTTAAATGAATTAATTAAATCTAAACTCAATCAATCATCAATTAAAGATGATTGAATCCAAAATTAAAAAAGAATTAAATTAAAACCAAGCACTCTAAATCTAAATACTTGGTTTGGATTCAAAGTTCTAAACCAAGTCAAATGGGTTTAAACTTGAACTCAAACTCATATTGAGTTTGATGTAAGCAGCCACATATTAGTCGAAGGATTTTAAAAAGTATTGCCTAAAGCCAAAAGCAAATAGAAAATCAAACCAAAGGAGGGAGTGGAGAATTTTGACCAAAAGAAGATTCATCCCCTTTTCCATCATGAAAATGACTTGGATTTATCCAAGTAACCTTGGTCATTGACCACCTCTTAGGCGACTAGTTCCAAGGCTAAAGGCAAGGGGATAAACCTCAAGCCAAAAAGGGAATTTGACTTCAACCAAGGGAGAAGCAAATGAAGGAAAAGAAAAAGAAGAGGGAAGAGGAGGCTCGGCCAAGCAAGGAAGAGAAGGTATATGCCTTCCTCCCATCCATGTGACCATCCAAACACGTTCACAAGGCCAAAGAAGATTGAGTCCACCCCTTGGCCAGCCTTAGCACTGCCGGTGGCCAGATTCTGGCCAACTAGAAACCAAGGAAGAAGCCTCTTGGCCAAATACAAAAAGAAGGGAGGGAAGGCCTACTCCCTCCCTCTTTTCATTTCAAATCATTCACCATGGCAAGTGATGAAGGAGGAGACCCTTCCCCCGACCCCTCGCCGTCGGCACGTCAGAGAATGGACAAGAAATTGAGCCTCTCTAATGGTGAAATCCAAGGGAGAGGTTCTTACATCAAATTAAACATTCCAACACATTCTAGAGGTTGAGGCGACCTCAAACAAATTGCACCTCACCCCCTTGGCACCGGAAAACTAGAAAATGACCAACACCACTAAAAAACTGATCAAATGTTGGTCTAGGGAGCAATCAATGGGAATACAAACCATCAAACTTCACACACGCCTTCGTCACAATGAAAAGAAGCTAATGGAGTTGATCTCACCGTCGATGAATGACAAAAATAAGGTATGCGCCACCACCAATCCTTTAATCCATCAATTTTGCTCCTTTTCAGAATTAAATTGATCCTCAAGTGGATCAAACCACATGGATGGGTTGTAAATTGATCCTTGATCATTTTGCGAAATCATGTCAAAATTTGCAAGCGATCGCAAAATTTGGGTGAAAATGATGGACAATGTCCATCTCTCACCAAAGAATTATAGGATTTGATCTTCGTTGTCCAATCCTTCTATTAGGATGGACGACTGTGATTTAGTCAGATGATCTAATTTATCATTTAAGGAAATCATGGAATAAATTGAGATCATCTAATCCTCGATCGGACAGTTGAGGATTGTCCCATATGGCACTACTTTTGATGTGAATGTCAAGCAGGATCTGCATGACCAAATCACGCCTCTCCACATGGTGACAGTGCCACGACAGCGCCACGTTGGCCCGCCATTATAAAATGGTTAATTTGCCTATTTAATTAATTAAAAATCACAAAAAAGTTAAAAATTTTCTAGAAAAATAAATACAAATCCAAAAAAAGCAAACTTGGGTTTTATGAATTCATCTTGATGAGAGGAATTCATTAAAAAAAATTAAATTAATTCTTAGTATTTTAGCCTTAATTTGACTTTAAATGAAATCAATTAAACCTTAATTAATCACAAACCATTAATGAAATTCAAATGAAACTTTGGGGAACTAAAATTGATGTTAAAACACACATTAAAAAATGTTTCATGAATTATTGCATTATAATTCATGAGATATGAAATTTTGAATCTTAAATTTTAATTAAATAAATTAATAAAAAGTGAAATAATTCATGAAAATGAATTAAACCACTTCAACTCATCTTAATAAGCTTTAATGAACATGAAATCATCAATGAAACTCATTAGAACTTAATAAATCACAAATTGACTTAATTAAGTAATTAATTAAATTAAATAATTCAACTAACTAATTAGAAATTAAATAAAATCATAATAAATCAATCAAATGTTCATAAATTATGAATAAACCCTCTTTTAAAACACCTTTTAGAGGAATTAATGAAAAATAAAATACCCAAATAATGTTCTTTAAATTAGGCTTAATTTGGGTTTTAATAAAATAAATAAAACCTTAATTACACTCTAATTAGGATTCTAATCAAGATAAAAATTTGGAAACATAAAATTGGCATGGAACTCACTCGCCTTAAAAATTTCAAATCTAATTGATCTTTGGATTGGGAATTGTTGAATTTTCAAATCTATAAATTTGGAAACATAAAATTGGCATGGAACTCACTCGCCTTAAAAATTTCAAATCTAATTGATCTTTGGATTGGGAATTGTTGAATTTTCAAATCTATAGGTCCATATTAATTAAATAAGGAATAAAGAAAATTCATTAATTTATAAAATCATGAAACAACTTGAACTAATTTCAATCAAGCATTAGAAACCTTTAGTATGGCTCTCCAAACATCCTAAGTCAAAGTACTTAATCATTTCCATGCTTAAGAGTTAATGAAATCAATAATGCATGTTAAGATTAATTAAACCTTAAGCTTATAAAATCATAATCACAAACACTTAATGAAATTTGAATACATAAACAGTCGAATCTAATAATGTATTCAAACATTAACTTAAGTGCCTTAGGTTAATAAAAATTAAACCAAATGAAATGAATATAACTTAAAACCTAAACTTAACTTACACCAAAATCAATTCAAATTAAATCAAATGAATTAATTCAAAATAAAAAAAATGAAATGATTTGAACCAAATTAAATTAAAAGAACAAACTAAACCCAGAATGAAAATCAAATCAAACCAAAAGAAATAAAATGAAAAATGAAATTCCAAAGAAAAGCATTAATCCAAATTCCAAATTAAATTCAAACTTAAATCATCTAAATAAAATTAAAAGGATTAATTAAAATACTTAAGGATCTGAGTTAGACCTTTAGGGTGGATCTTCATCTTAGGATGAAGATTTCATTCTATTAAGAGTTAGGATATTGAATAGAAAGAGTTTCATCTAAAAATGGAATTTATTCTACTCTTCATTTTGAAAACTTAAACTACACTTTAGCCAAATAAAAATGAAAATAAATCACTAAATCATTTGAACAATGGTAAAATTTAAACAAACTTAAACTCTAAATTGAAACTTGAACTAAAGAGGCCTAGCAAAGTCTTTCTACATAAGTCTGTTTACTTCACAAACTAGATCATTAGGTCATGGTAACCCCAGACATAGACTAAGCCATTCTATGATTCTTTATGATTTCCTGTGATGTATTGTGATATGATGTGCTTCACATGTCCTGGTGGTGTACTATTTTAGACTACATGTCTAGGATTATTTTCCCATTAGGCTGGATGATAGGATATTCTTTTAAGATCTAATATTGTCTTCTGCAGGGGGCTATGCTAGAAAGGGCTAATATCATAAATAAATTTTTAAAAATACTATTTTCTTGCTTGTATGCTTAAATCCTTCAGCATAGCCCATAGCGCAGGTGGGCTTAGCAAGTAGCTAATGCTAAGCCCATATATTTGTGAAATATAATTGTTGTATGTTATTTGTATTTTACTAACATTTATTTTGCATGGCTAGAATTAATTTTGAAAGCAAAATGTAAATTTGAGCTTAGAATTATGTTAAAATCTATAGGGTCTAGGAATAGCAAGAGCTGACTCTACCAGAAGATAGTGTTGTCCTCATTTTTGGATGAGGATAATTTGGCAATTAAGAGATCTTAATCTCAAATAGGATTTCTGAATGCTTAGGACACCTCACATAGTGTCCTAAAGAATCTTTATGAGTTTATTATAACCAATTTGATATAGGTAGAATCAATCCAAAATTTTAATTTGGATTAACTTAATAAATCAAATTTAAACCAAATTAAAATGAATGAAAGGATCCAAAACCATTCCATTTGAATCAAATTGATCATTTGAACTCATTTGAAATCATACCTAATCCATTTATGCTAAATGAGTTAAAATAAAATTAAATTTAAAATCAATTCAAATTAAATGGTTTAATCAAATCTTAATCCAATTGATCATCAATTACATTATGGTTTAAAAAATAAACTAAACAAATTCAAAGGGTTGGATCCAAATCCATTATGGTTTAACCAAATTAAATCCAAATACTTTGCATCAAAGTATTTGGTTGGATTCAAATCCCCTAAGACAATTCAAATAGAATTAAATCTAATCTCAAATCCATTTTGAGATTAATTTGGGCATATCATACTTTAATCTAAACTAGGTTGATAATGCCATATTGCGTGGAAATAATAAAATCAAAATAAAAGAAAAAGAGGAATTAGAAAATGGGAAGTAAAAAAGAAGATAAATGCTAATTTCCTTCTTCCATCTCTTCCCTTGCAAACCCCCTTCTTCCCACCTCATCCACTCCAAGACAAAAGCCACCTCTTAAAAGGTGGTTGTCTTCAAGTGAAGGCAATGAAAGCAATTAAGGCAAAGGAAAACCTCCAAGAGTTTGCCTAAAGCTTAGCCAACCAAGGGAAGAAGAAAAAGAAAGAAAAGAGGAAGAGGAGAAGGTGTGCTCGGCCATGGATGGAAAATAAGCAAGGAAGCTCCTTACCTCTGATGTGAACATTCCATTATGTTCACAAGGCCATAGGAAGTCAATCTCACACCTTGACCAGCCCTGCCGCAACCGACGGTCGGAGTTCGAACATCAAAATTCTTCTTTATAGAGTTTTCGGCCAAGAGTGGAAATCAACCAAGGAAGATCTAGACTCGGGTTATGAACACTCCAATGTATTCATAAGGCCAAGGGGAGTTGATCTCACACCGGCCTTCTGTCCCATTTGAGTTTGATCAAATTTCTTCCTTAGCTTTCACCAAGCATGGAAAATGGGGTAGAGACCATCTCCCATTTTCATTCAAGGAGAATGATGAAGTTTTCCTGAGCGGTGAAACGGGCGAAAGTCCTCTAATGGTGAAATCCAAGATAGGGAGTTTCACCTCAAATTGAAGCTACCATCACGTTCTAGAGCTTGTGATGATCCAAAATGAAATCCTACCCGACCTCCTCATCAATGGCAAGCTGAAAAATGACCAACACCACCTCAAATCGAGCATGCGTTGATCTAGGGAACAATCCATGGGGAGGCAAGCCACTAAACTTCGTGCACATGTTCGTTGGGTCAAGGCTTCTAATCGGGCCACCACATTCGGAATCGGGTATGCATTTTCTCCCTCCCTCTATACATTCAATTTTGGAGCTTTGTGAAGAAAGTTGGATCCTCAAATGGATCTAACCGTATGGATTGACCCAAATTCAATCCCTGATCGCTTTGGAATCAAAATCAGGGCTTGATTCACCGGCAATCATCGACGATTGCCAAGAAATCACGGATGATGTCTGTTTCTCACCAGTGAGCTTCAAGATTTAATCCTGATCATTCGAACCTTCTCTTAGGATCGAACAGCCTAGATTTACGCGAACAGATTGATTTCATCCTTTAGGGACTGCGGGATCAATCTAAACCGTCTGATCTTTGATCGAACGGTCCGTAAGTGATCCCATATTTTGACTTATGCTGCATGCACCCCTCCCACCCCTGCCACCCTCCTTAGGACTAGTTGTTTAACGGTTTAATTAATTAAAGAAAATTATGAAAACTTCAAAAAATTATATAAAATCAAAGAAAAATCAAAAAATTACAAATAAAAGCTCGATGGATTTGTCATGATGAGAGGAATCCATAGCAACTAAAATCCCTAATTTTTATTGGGTAATTTTACCTTAATTTGGGTTTAATTGAAAAATATTAAACCCTAATACACTCAAATTAATAATTCAATTAATTTGAAACTTTAGGGATATGAAATTAAGCTTAAAATATACCTTACAAAAAGTTTTGGGGATTTAATTCTCTGAATTCAAGGGAAATTATAATTTCATGTGTTTAACCTTTAAATAAATTAAATTAATTACCCTTTAATGAAATAATTAGAAACTTTAATCTAATAACCTTAAATCAATATAATAAATATTAATGAATATAAAAAACTAATTAAACCTAATCAAACCTATATGAACCTAATAGATCACTAATTAACTCAATTAGGAAATTAAAAGAATTAAATAATTCAATTAAATGACCTAAATTTAATTAAATCATAATAAATTAACTAGTTAACTAAAAATTATGCATAAATCCTCATTGGAAAGATATTTCAGTGAAGAATAAGGAAAAAATAAAATCCCTTAATGAATCTTAATAAATTAGGCTTAATTTAGGTTTTAATAAAATAATTAAAACCTTAATTGCACCCTAATTACATCTCAAATCAAGCTGAAACTTTAGGGATATAAAATTGGCATGTGACCCTACTTGCCAAAAATATTTCAAGTCGAAATGATCTCAGGATTAGGAGTTTAAAAATTTTTAAATGCCTAGGTTAATGTGAATCAAATATCAGGTTAATTAAATTAATTAACATATTAAATAAAGTGGTAATTCTAACTAATCTCTATCAAACATCAGAAAACTATTAAGAAACTTTTCTAAATATCTTAAGTCAATTAAAGTGATCAAATTCAATCTTACGTTAATGAAATAAAACCTTAGATTAATAAAATTATTACTTAACTTAAACCTTACCTTTGAATCAATAAAATTTAATGAAACCACTCATCCTTAATGAATTTAAATAATGAACCTAAAACTTAGGTTAATTGAATTAGATCAAGTAATTAACCTAAGTACTTTAGGTTAAGAATAATCTATGAACAAACATGAGGTATTAATTAATATTAATGGACTTAAAACTTAAGGTTACAAATTCATAATTTAATAACTCAAATTAAATTGAATAAAATCAAACTCTTTAAAATAACATGAGCCAAATCAAATGAAACACATATAACTTAATTAAAAATAAAACAAATCATAACTTAAATAAATCAAATAAATTAAATAAAATAAAGCAATTCAAACAAATGAAATAACATAAATCAAACCCAAACATAAATAAAATAAAAAAGATTAATTAAAATACTTAAGGACCTTAGTTAGACTTTTGGAAATCTCATTAGGATTTAGGATGTGCAATAAAGTGAGTTTCACCTAAAAATGAAATTCATTCTAATTCTCATTCTTGAAAACTTAAATGTTACTTTAACCAAAGAAAATGAACATAAAATGGGAATTAAATCATTAAGTCATTTGAATTGAAACCAACCAATGGTAAAAATTAAACCAATTCAAACTTCAAACTTAAACTTAAAGGCCTAGCAAAGACTTACCACATAAACTCCACTTCTACACACACTAAATCACTTAGGTCATAGACTCTAGATCTAAGTTAAAACATTATGTGATTTTCTTTTAATCACCTGAGATATATTATGATGTGCTTCACATGTCTATGTGGTGTATTTCTTTAGACTAGATTCTTAGGCTTGTTTGTTCGTTAGACTGGATGTTAGGGCATTCTTTCTTTTAACATTGTTTTCTACAGTGGACTGTGTTAAAGGGATCATTGTGATAAATAAATAATAAAATTATTGTTTGCTTGCATGTGTTGAAAATCCCTTAACATATTCCATAGGATAGATGGGCTTGGCAAGCAACTAATGCTAAGCCCGTATGTTTATGAAATATAAACTGTTTTGTGTCCTGTGTGTATTTCCTAATGTTTCTTTTGTAGGGCTTAGGATTTCTTTTGAATTTTAAATGTAAATTTGAGCTTAGAATTTTAGCAGAAGTTGACCCAACCAGGAGATGGTGCGGTGGTCCCCTATGAAGCCCGATGGATGTCTCCGAATAAGGAGACTTTCCTGGAAAGAAGACTCATAGATCTGAACTTATAGTTCTAGGTCAGGTTATATAAGGGCAGAACTTGGCTGCCCATTTTTCTTTCTTCTGGGGTGTACAATAGTACCCGGTTGCATTGGCCTTTTTCTTATATATTTTAATTTGGCTTGATTTATTTTGAGTGTGCAATAGAAACATCATACTTTTCTTATATTTCTTTCTATGCTATCTTTATGTTGTGATGTATGCTTGGACGTAGGCTCATAGGATAAATTAAATTTTTTACCCAACTAAATCAATTGAAACATAAAAATAAATATTACTCATAATATTCACATAAAATCCTAGGTATTAAATTAAGATAAAATATGTAGCGACCCCTTAGTTGATGTTTTAACATCATGCATAATTATATTATTTCACTCTTGATTAATGAAGGACTTACATCCTTGCCAAAGAACCTAGGCTTGACCTTTGAGAGCCTATGATGGAAGTACACCTTCTTCTATTCTAATTTAGCCCATAATCTTTTTCTAATTGCATGCATTAAGCATAAATTGCATTCCTATGACCTAAGTTAATCTTGAGTCAAATTTCATAAAATCTGAAAAATATGCATTAGTTAGGTGCTTCTTCATACCCTACATGATCTTAGGCATTAGGGAGTAAGTCTAAGTTTATAGATTTCTTTCCTAAACTTACAACAGCCGAGCCATCTTGCATTCATATGACTTAGCCTCATGGTATTAAAATGCGCTTAGGTGGTGTTAGCTGGCAGCCTTCTCCAGGCAAGTTGTAAGTCCAGAAGAGTCAGGGATAAGTTAGTTCCCACAAGTGAGGAGAATGGCCAATGATTTCTAAGGATAGAACTAGGTTGAGCATCTGACATGTGTTAGAAGCACCCGTAGACTAGGTTCTGAAGCATTCTTTTTAGGAATAAGTCTTCAACCCTAGGCATTTTTGCGGTCTTGTGCTGCTACAATCTAAGCCCTAGATGTCTAAGAAAATGATGACTTGAATTCTAAAATTAAATCTCAAATTTGAAGCCCAATCATAGGATAGATGAAATATCTACTGGGCATCTCAATATCAATAGGCATTTCCTACTCTTTTCCATTTTACTCTTAAAAATAACTCTCTCCAATTTAGACCTCTCCTAATTGAATTTCCAAAAAAATCATTCCTTTAAAAGCTACCTTAGTAGTCTTTAGGAATAACCATTTATATCTTTAATCAAGAGTATTCTTAGGAAGATACCCTTCATAAGATATAATTAACTATAGAGGCTTGCCTTTATAGGGAACCATGATCCCAGGATAGAATAGACCCTATTCTACTTTTCCATGTAGTTCAGGGGAAAGTACTCTAGCAGACGAAAGACCCATTAGCCTTAAGACTCTTTTATTAAAATGATTGAATCCATAACAGAGAGCATGTTTATCTATCAAGATAATATGTTTATTCCTTAATGTCGTATTTGGTCATCTAAATAAAATATTCCTAAAATCTATGTGGTGTCATTTCTTTTCTCTATTCCAAAGAAAACACCAACATATTTTATGGCGACTCCATTGTTGATTGGTTCCTCTCTCCATCTTTAGAAATAAAGGGTTATTTCTATATATCGGTAGTGTACTAGTGCCACTCACCGGTCAAGACTGCCTTTCTTTCTGTTGGATACCTCTCCATTTCATTCTTGGTTGAGCCTATCCAACATCTTGAATAGAGGTTCTAGAACTCTTCATTTGTCACACTTAAACGATTGGGTCCTAGAACCAAATCCCAAAATAAAATGAGAGGTGAGAGAAATAAATGAAAAATAAGTCATCTCTATTAAGACCTAAATCTGGTCAAGATAGATTTAAAGCCATTCCAATGTGGAAAAGAAATGTTAAATTTAAAGAAGTATGAAAAGCACTTCAAAATTTGAAAAGCAAATCTCCAAACATAAAGTCTTAAAGTTAAACTTATCCTTGATCTTAATTTGGCTTTGTACTAGAGCTAAAGGGAATCAGGGCAGGGTCCTTGAATGAACACCCTTTATTCTACTGCATTCAAAAGGTGTCAAAACACCTAATGATGCAAATTGAGATAAAGGAGTTACTCCAAACCCTAAGAAAACTTAAATCAAAAGAAGGCATAGTTGTGTCTATTGCCCCTTTTCCCACCATGATTGAAGTTTGAATTGCGTTTAGAAAAGAAGACTATAAACAAAATTCATCCCAAAAAGAGAATGCCTTATTGACCTTAGGCAGAGGTTGATTAAGGAACTCAATGAAAATCATCTATTCTTATAGAAGAAAATTATACATGAATGCAAATCAGCTTTAATCTTAATTTCCACAAGTCTACTAGAATATTGGAAAACCAACTACTCAAGTTGATTGGCCAATTCTAAGGAGTGACTTGGAGGTAACCTTCTTTTAGACCTTTCCAAAATCTTAAATTCTTAAGAGTTTGGGAGAGAGTCAAAAGAGGAAGATGACATGACATAAACAAAGATAAAGTTATAGGATTTACTTTTGCTCCTAATCAATAGAAGAAAAGAGAGGGAAGCAAAAGAGAATTATGATTCTCTTGATAAAGTTGAAATGAATGAAATTTAAATCAACTTTATTAATGGGAGTTTTCTCCCATTGAATGAAATGATATTCCATGATTGGCTTTAATTAACTTTAAGCCAAATCAAGAAATGAAAATAAATGAAGAAGTTAATCCTTCTAAAGAAATCATGACCTTAGGATTGGGTCCTAAAGATGATATTTCTATCTCTCAGAGTAAAAATATGAAACTTTTATCTGTGGTAAGTTGATAGAAAAATCACTTATGACTTTGTCAGTCCAAATGAATGAAAAATGCCTTAATTTTCAAGACTAAGGCATTATATGCTTTCAATACAAAATGAATCTAAGGAGAATCCTTTGTAATGTCTTATGACCTATTTGACATTATCTCAATGTTAAGTATGGTGGTCAAAGATTCCATTGCAAGCTGAAATTACCTTTAATCTTATATGTGCTATAAAAGAATGCAAGTCAAAACTTGACTTTCTAATAGCACATCATCTACCCTAGAGGGTCCTCTTTTAAATAATAATCCTATAAATGAATAGATCATGAGGTCTATTGATTTATTGAGGATAGAGTTAGACCTACCTTCCCTTCATATAAAGACAAAAATTCTTGAACTCAAATTCAAAATGGTAGAGTCATACCACCTGAAATGACATTGAAAAGAAATCGCAAATAAATCATCTTCAAAATGTGATGTTTTGCCCATCTTAGAGAAGTTTCTTGCAAAATTAAGCATCATAATGCTCTATTATAAAATAAAATAAAATATGAAATAAAATAAAAAATGAAGAAAGAAATGAAAGTAAAGCAAGGCATTTCATAATCATGTAATTTGCCTTACTTAACTATAAGCAACTTCCCGATGTGGCATTCTATTATAAAGAAGTTCTAGGGTTATCTTCTATGATGAAGATAGACTATTAAGAACTTATTAACATCTTAGTCGATCTGGAAAATTTAAAAGAAGAAAATCTCCAAAATATATGTTGATCCAAGTGCATCGATCAACATCAAATATAAACATGAAAGTAAATTTATATAGGCTCAATTCTAATCAAGCTTTGATAAGATGGTGCCATATAAATTCAATTAAATAAAGAAAGTAGTTTTCACCTTCATGAAAATTCAATCTTAAAAACTCAACCTAGAAAAAGAACTTAATTCCAATCACATTGTTGATTGAAGATAAAAATTCAAAACATAAAAAGAGCAACTTAGAAATACAAAAACATCTTTAAGTGCTTTTGGATGGTCCTATCTACCCCCAAATAAAAAAATTGGGGGGAATCAAATAAAAAGAAAAAGAAGAAACATATTGATTATTGAAGGATGTTCATATTCATCCTAAAGTGTCGAGTCTTTAGGATATCATTCAACTACTCCAAAATGACCTCACTAAATATTTGATTCTAATAGAAAATTCTGATTTTAGAAGTGAAAAGTTTTCAAGGAAGTCATTATGCCAATCCTAAATGACTCACTCCACTAAATAATTTTAAATTCAGCAAGTGTAACATCTTTAGAAAGTCATTATGCCAATCTTAAATGGCTTTACTAGATTTTTTGTTCCATGAAAAGATGAAAAAGAAATAAAAATGTTGGATCATATTATATGATTAACTAAGCAAAGACTTGAATCATATCAAAATGCCAATCAATAAAATGTTGTATTTGGACAAAAGGTCAAATACATCAAATTTCCTAGCAAATCATTTAGTGGAGCCATTTCATAAAGAATGAAATGATATGGAAATGAGTCAAATACATTTATCTTCTTAGTGAATCTTGTAACTAGGAAAATTACCAAATTTAACCTTCCATAAAGAAATGAAATCATAATATTACCAAAAGAAAGAAAGAAAGAAAAGCAAAGGGATGGAAGGACTATATCCAAGAGCGAAAGAATGAAGTCTAAAATTTCTAAGCATATGGACATTTTGACTTTAAACTTCTCCACATCAAAATGAAGTGGCAAGGTTAGAAGTGAAAAAAAATTATCCCTAGCTTAACAAAAACAATCAGATATCTCATGCTTTGTCATTTTAGCCTTTGCCATCATTGGGTGAGCTCGCTTGGTGGGTTAAATAAAAAGATAGTGGATCTTCTTTTTCAAGAAACCATATCTTTTGAATGGAAAAGATTCTATTGAGTATATTCTGATTTTAAATGAAGCAAAAGACACCTAATGTAAATGGACATTTTAAATTCAAACTTCTCAAATGAAGTGGTAGGGTTAGAAGTCAAAAATTATCCCTAGCTGAATAAAAATAAGCAGGTATTGCATACATTGTCATTTTAGCCTTTGCCATGATTGGGTGAGCTCTCTTGGAAGGCTAAAAGAAAAGATAATTATATATTCATTCTCTTTCCATCAAAGTTGTGAATTATAGATCCATTGCAAGTTATAAAGCTTAAGTAGTTTGGGTCCTAACTTTCTTTTCAAAAGGCACTCTAGCACATTGCATCAATATTGTTTATATGTGTCTGGAGATTTATATAATCTTCAAGTTTGGGATGCACCCTTAGAATTTGAAGAAAAATCCAATTCCACAATTGATAAGATGATATCAATGATCTAACTCTTTAATGAGTTAGCTATTGATGATTTGATCAAGCTATCTTTTGGGTTTAAAGACTACTTTATTTGGAAATAAATTGAAATGATCTCCAGATGTAGTGGTCTATAAACTTAATCTTAATGCCATTTCAATAGACTAAGTCCCTTGATGACTTGGCTTCCAAAAGAAAAGCAAAATTGTGCTAAATTAAAAGTTAGAAAATGATGGTTATACATAAGAAGAAAAGTTTCTTCATGGTTAGCTAACATCATGATATGACCCACATCTTGGGACTAGGGTAGAAAAATGGGTTCATATTACTCATATTTCATTTTAAAATCAAAAAATATTTTCATGCATGAGATTATCCTCTTAAGGATAACTTATCTGAAAATTGTCAAATAAAGCAATTCTAGAAAAGAAAATTTTAAAGCATATGATATGACATTCAGAATCCTTATAAGAAGGTTATGTTATAGATTCATATCATTCAATATCAAAATATTGGGATAATTTAGCAAAAGTGTCATGATCAAGATTTCTTATAATCCCACTTTCAATTAGGTAGAGGGTTATATTGAAAATCTTGTGAAAGAAGAAAAGAAAAGAAAAGAAACTTCAATATGACCTGAAGGACAGTCCTGTTACTATACATAGAGTCTTGAAATTTACTTTTGAAGTAATTTCAAATACCATGTAGCAAAATGTAGAAGGATAAAAAATGCAAAAAATAAGAAATTAATCAAAGACATTTATGAGATTTCATTTCCTATAACAATAAATCAACTAAAGAAATTCAATTTCAAACTTATCAAGAGAATCTTAATTTCTCTAATAAGTTAATCCTTTCAATTCCTTTATTGATTAAGGATAAGAATTTTGTGTCTCTATGAGAATCCAAAAGATTATCCTGATTCTCATTCACTTTAGAAAGCTTTAAAGGAATCTCTTGAATTTCATTGAATCCATGAGAATGTCTTATAAGTTGTTGATTCATGTCAACAAATTAAAAATAACATACATGTCCAAACAAAAATAAAAAGAAATTCCATTTGAGATGCATTGGTTGACTTTGGTTCTTACTACCTAAGGAACTACACAGCCACATGCAAGCTCAAAGAGATAGAATTCTTAGGTTAGTACCCTATGATATCTTGTCTTCAATAAATTAGACATCTAGCATGGTTCATTATAACTTTGAGATATAAAAAGAAAAATGATGAACTTCTATACTCATGGCATAGTAAAGCATTGGGTCCAAAATATACCCAAGTCTTCCTTCAAAAATAAATTCCAACTCTTTGAAACCTTCTTCGCTAAACTTCTTCATGTGTAAGGAGTACTAGTGAAATCAAGAAATGGAAGCAAACCTTCCATTATCTTTTCATCAAGTTAGACTAATCAAGTAAGGATTAAGTCTTTGAGACTATTGCTTATTAGCCAAAACTTTTGAGGATTAGGAATAAGTCACTTTGACCCTTTTCCTCATCCATATCACCTATAGGAAATGATCAAGCCTTTTGTGGCACCTTTCTTAAACATGACTTAAGATGGGAGCAAGCCCTCTATGGCACCTTTCTCATGTCTTTCTGGGTTTGGAGTAAGCTTTTGTGCACCATTCCCATAAAAAAACTACCTTTGTAGGTTTGGAGCAAGCCCTTCATGGCACCATTCCTATCTTTGTGTACATGATTTGATCAAGCCATCAAGGCTCCTTTCATGTTACACAGGTGAGTTAGATTGGATAAAGTCTTTATGACCCTTTTCTAATAGCTAGAAAGATATAAGTCCCCAATCGGTATTCTTTCTAATCATTTAGGAGTAAGTCCCCAGTCGGCATCCTACTTATATGTATATGATTGGATCAAGCCATCAAGGTCTCTTTCATGTTACACAAGCGAGTTAGATTGGATTAAGTCTTTATGACTTCTTTCTAATATCCAGAAAGATATAAGTCTCTTAGTCGACATTCTTTCTAATCATCTACGAGTAAGTCCCCAGTCAGCATCCTACTTTTGTGTACATGATTAGATCAAGCCATCAAGTCCCCTTTCATGTTACACAGGCAAGTTAGATTGGATTAATTCTTTTAAGACCCCTTTCTAATAGCCAGAAAGATATAAGTCCCCAGTAGGCATTCTTTCTAATCATATAGGAGTAAGTCCCTAGTCGGCATCCTACTTTTGTGTACATGATTAGATCAAGCCATCAAGGCCCCTTTCATGTTACACTGGCGAGTTAGATTGGATCAAGTCTTTATGACCCCTTTCTAATAGCCTGGAAGATATAAGTCCCCAGTCGGCATTCTTTCTAATCATCTAGGAGTAAGTCCCCAGTTGGCATCCTACCTCTGTGTACATGATTGGATCAAGCCATCAAGGTCCCTTTCATGTTACACAAGCGAGTTAGATTGGATTAAGTCTTTATGACCCCTTTTTAATAGCCAGCAAGATATAAGTCTCTTAGTCGGCATTCTTTCTAATCACATAGGAGTAAGTCCCTTAGTCGGTATCCTACCCAGAAGTAAGTCCCCATTTGGCATCCTATTTTGAGGATCGGATCATGTCTTTAAGGACCCCTTTCCTCTTGTCAGCTCATTAGGATGGATCATGCCCTTGACGGCCCCATCTTATTAGATAATCACATAGGAGTAAGTCCCTAATTAGCATCCTATTTTGAGGATTGGTTCATGTCTTTAAGGACCCCTTTCCTATTTTCAGCTAATTAGGATGGATCATGCCATTAATGGCCCCATCGTATTAGCAAAAGACATTAGAGTAAGTCCCCAGTTGACATCCTATTTTGAGCATTGAATCATGTCTCTAAGGACCCCTCTCCTCTTTTCAGCTAATTAGGATGGATCATGCCCTTAATGACACCATCTTATTAGCTAATCATATAGGAGTAATTCCCCAGTTGGCATCCTATTTTGAGGATTGGATCATGTCAATAAGGACCCCCTTTCCTCTTTTCAGCTAATTAAGATGGATTATGCCCTTAACGGCCCCATCTTATTAGCTAATCATATTGGAGTAAGTCCCCAGTTGGCATCCTATTCAAATTTCTAAGGAATGGAATCAAGCCATTGAAGGCCCCATTTATTTGGACTACTCAAATAAGATTAAGTCCATGTGACCCCTGTTTAGTAGTCAAAGTGCTGTGGATTATGATCAAGCATTTCAAGCCTCTTCTCCCCAACATAACTTTTGAGGATTGGATCATGTCTTTAAAGACCCCTCTCCTCTCTTTAGCTAACTAGGATGGATTATGCCCTTAAGGACCCCATCTAATTAGCTAATCACATGAATCACACTCCAAAGCAAAGATATGTATACATATACCTATCTTTCATAATCAAAATCAAAAGAAAATTCAAATAAAAAATCAAAATCATGAATTGAAACCCTTAGTTTATACTTGCATGTTGATCAATTTGGTCAACACCAATATGTGTAGTGTATTCTAGTTAATCCACTACACATATTGGGGGTCCATTTGTTGACCCCATTTTTGGATGAGGTTAATTTGGCAATTAAGAAATCCAAATCTCAAATAAGATTTCCTTGATGCTTAGGACACCTCACATAGTGTCCTAAAGAATCTTTATGAGTTTATTCTAACCTATTTGATATAGGTAGAATCAATCCAAATTCTCAATTTTGATTAACTCAAATAAATCAAATTAAAACCAAATTAAAATGAATGAAAGGATCCAACCCCATTCCATTTTAATCAAATTGATCATTTGAACTCATTTGAAATCATACCTAACCCAGTAAATAAGTTAAAATGAAATTAAATTCAAAATCAATTCAAATTAAATAGTTTAATCAAATCATAATGCAATTGATCATCAATTGCATTATGGTTTAAAAAATAAACTAAATAAATTCGAAGGGTAAAATTAAATCCAAATACTTTGCATCAAAGCTTTTGTTTGGATCAAATCCCCTAAGATAATTCAAATGGAATTAAATCTAATCACATTCATTTTGAGATTAATTTCAGCATATCATACTTTAATCCAAACTAGGATGATAATGCCATATTGCATGGAAATAATAAAAGCAAAACAAAAGAAAAAGGGGAATTAAAAAATGGGAAATAAAAAGAAGAAGAGAAATGTTAATTTCCTTCTTCCATCTCTTCCCATGCAAACTCCCTTCTTCCCACCTCATCTACTCCAAGACAAAAGCCACCTCTTAAAAGGTGGTTGTCTTCAACTAAAGGCAATGACGGCAATTAAGGCAAAGGAAAACCTCCAAGAGTTTGCCTAAAGCTTAGCCAACCAAGGGAAGAAGAAAAAGGAATTGAAGAGGAAGAGGAAAAGGTGTGCTCAACCATGGATGGAAAACAAGCAAGGAAGCTCCTTACCTCTGATGTGAACATTCCATTATGTTCACAAGGCCATAGGAAGTTGATCTTAGACCTTGACCGGCCCTGCCACCGCCAGTGGCCAGAGTTCGGTCTTCAAATTTCTTCTCTATTGAGTTTTTGGCCAAGAGTGGAAATCAACCAAGGAAGCTCTAGACTTGGGCTGTGAACACTCCAATGTATTCACAAGGCCAAGGGGAGTTGATCTCACACCATGACCGGCCTTGCCACCGCTGGTGGCTGGAGTTCGATCTTCAAATTTCTTCCTTATAGAGCTTTCGACCAAGCATGGAAAATGGGGTAGGAGACATTACCACCTCCCCATTTTCATTCCAAAAGCATTACCAAGGAGAATGATGAAGTTTCCAACCCTATCCCGAACCCCTCGCCACTGGCATGCCGGAGAACGGATGAAGGCCGAAAGCCCCTCCAATGGTGAAATCCAAGATATGGAGTTTCACCTCAAATTAAAGATACCATCACGTTCTAAAGCTTGTGATGATCTAAAATGGAATCCTACCTGACCTCCTCACCGTCGGCAAGCCGGAAAATGACCAATGCCACCTCAAACCGAGCGTACGTTGGTCTAGCGAACAATCCATGGGGAGGCAAGCCACCAAACTTCGTGCACATGTTCATTGGGTCAAGGCGAAGCTAATGGGATCGATCTCACCACTGACGATCGCCAAAATTCGGGTATGCATTTTCTCCATCCCTCTATGCATTCAGTTTTGGAGCTTTGTGAAGAAAGTTGGATCCTAAAATGGATCCAACCGTATGGATTGACCCTAATTCGATCCCTGATCGCTTTGGGATCGAAATCAGGGCTTGATTTGCCGACAATCACCCGGGATTCGCAAGAAATCACAGATGGTGTCTGTTTCTCGCAGTGAGCTTCAGGATTTAATCCCGACTGTTCGATCCTTTTCTTAGGATCGGACGACCCAGATTTAGGCAGACGGATTGATTTCATCCTTTAGGGACCGCAGGATCAATCTGGACCATCTGATTTTTGATCGAATGATTCATAATCTATCCGCATTTTAACTTATGCATGGGAACCCCATTTTAAAACTATTAGATTAGTTGTTTAGATTAATTAATTAAAGAAAATCACGAAAACTTCAAAAAATCAAAAATTATAAATAAAAGCTCTATAGATTTGTCTTGATGAGAGGAATCCATAGATTAAAATCCCCAATTTTTATTGAGTAATTTTCCCTTAATCTGGGTTTAATTGAAAAACATTAAACCCTAGTTAATAATCTAATTAATATGAAACTTTAGGGAAATGAAATTAAGCTTAAAACATACCTTACGAAAATTTTTGGAGATTTAATTCTCTGAATTCAAAAGAAATTGTAATTTCATGTGTTTAACCTTCAAATTAATTAAATTAATTACCCTTTAATGAAATAATTAGAAAACTTTAATCTAATAACCTTAAATCAACGTAATAAATATTAATGAACATCAGAATACTAATTAAACCTAATCGAATCTATATGAACCTAATAGATCACTAATTAACTCAATTAGGTAATAAAAGAATTAAATAATTTAACTAAATGACCTAAACTTAATTAAATCATAATAAATCAACCAGTTAACTAAGAATTATGAATAAACCCTCATTAGAAAGGTGTTTCAGTGAAGAATAAGTGAAAAATAAAATCCCTCAATGAATCTTAATAAATTTAGCTTAATTTAAGTTTTAATGAAATAATTAAAATCTTAATTACACCCTAATTACATCTCTAATCAAACTGAAGCTTTAAGGATATAAAATTATCATGCAAGCCTACTTGCCAAAATATTTCAAGTCCAAATGATCTCTGTATTAGAAGTTTTCAAATTTCTAAATCCCTAGGTCAATCTAAATCAAATATTAGGTTAATTAAATTAATTAACATATTAAATAAAGTGGTAATTCAAACTAATCTCTATCAAACATAAACTATTAAGAAACTCTAAATATCCTAAGTCAATTAAAGTGACCAAATTCAATCTTAGGTTAATGAAATAAAACCTTAGATTAATAAAATTATTACTTAACTTAAACCTTAACCTTTGAATCAATAAAATATAATGAAACCACTCACCCTTAATGAATTTAAATAATTAACCTAAAACCTAGGTTAATCAAATCAGATCATGTAACTAAACTAAGTACTTTAGGTTAAGAATAATCTATGAACAAACCTGAGGTATTAATTCATATTAATGGACTTAAAACTTGAGGTTATAAATTCATAATAACTGAAATTAAATTGAATAAAATCAAACTCTTTAAAATAACATAAGCCAAATCAAATGAAACTCATATAACTTAATTAAAAATGAAACAAATCATAACTTAAATAAATCAAATAAATAAAATCAAATAAAGCAATTCAAACAAATGAAATAACATAAATCAAACCCAAACATAAATAAAATCAAAAGGATTAATTAAAATACTTAAAGATCTTAGTTAGACTTTTGGAATTCTCATTAGGATTGAGGATGTGGAATAAAGTGAGTTTCACCTAAAAATGAAATTCATTCTAATTCTCATTCTCAAAAACTTAAATATTACTTTAACCAAATAAAATGAACATAAAATGGGAATTAAATCATTATGTCATTTGAATTGAAACTAACCAATGGTAAAATTAAACAAATTCAAACTTCAAACTTAAACTTAAAGGCCTAACAAAGACTTACCACGTAAACCCCACTTCTACACACACTAGATCACTTAGGTCACAGATTGTAGATCTAAGTTAGATCGTTCTATGATTTTCTTTTAATCTCCTGTTATATGTTGTGTTGTGCTTCACATATCTGTGTGGTGTATTGCTTTAGATTGGATGTCTAGGCTTGTTTATTCGTTAGACTGGATGTTAGGGCATTCTTTCTATATTTAACATTATTTTCTGCAGGGGACTGTGTTAAAGGAATCGATGTAATAAATAAGTCATAAAATTACTATTTGCTTGCAGGTGCTGAAAATCCTTTAACATAGTCTATAGGATAGGTGGGCTTGGCAAGAAACTAATGCTAAGCCCATATGTTTGTGAAATATAAACTACTTTGTGTGCTGTGTGTATTTCTTAACATTTGTTTTGTAGGGCTTAAGATTTCTTTTGAATTTTAAATGTAAATTTGAGCTTAGAATTAGGTTAGGATCTATGGGGTCTAGGATTAGCAGGAGCTGACCCAACCAGGAGATTGTGCGGTGATCCCATGTGGAGCCCAATGGATGCCCTTGAATAAGGAGATTTTCCTAGAAAGAAGATCTATAGATCTAAACTTGTGGTTCTAGACCGGGTTGTATAAGGGCAAACTTGCCCATTTTCTTTCTTTTGTACAAGATCATGCATTAGCCTTTTTCTTATATAATTTAATTTTGCTTGATTTACTGTGGGTGCATAATAGAAATAGCATGCTTTTCTTAGGTTTCTTTTTGTGCTGTGATGTATGCCTGGACGTAGGCTCATAGAATAAATTAAATTTTCTACCCAGCTAAATCAATTAAAACATAAAAATAAATATATTTCTTAATCTTTTTATAAAAGCCTAGGTATTAAAGCAAGATGAAGTGTGTAGCAACCCCTTAGCTGAATGTTTTAACATCATGCATAATCATATTGTTTCACTCCTGATTAATGAAGGACTTCCATCCTTGCTAGAGAACCTATGCTTAACCTTTGAGAGCCTATGATGGAAGTACACATTCTTCTATTCTGATTTGGCCCATAATCTTTTTCTAATTGCATGCATCAGGCATAAATTACATTCCTATGGCCTAAGTGAATCTTGAGTCAAAATTCATAAAATCTGAAAAATATGCATTATTTAGGTGCATCTTCATACCCTACATGATCTTAGGGATTATAGAGTAAGTCTAGCTTTATATATTTCTTTCCTAAAACTATAACAACTTAGCCATCTTGCATTCAGATGACTTAGCCTCATGATTTTAAAATGTGCTTAGGTGGTGTTAGCTGACAGCCTTCTCCATGCAAGTTATATGTCTAGAAGAGTTAGGGATAGGTTAGTTCCCTCAAGAGAGGAGAATGTCAATGATTCCTAAGGATAGAACTAGGTCGAGCATCTAACATGTGTCAGAAGCACGTGTAGACTAGGTTCTGAAGCATTCTTTTTAGGAATAAGTCTTCACTAGGAATTTATGTGGTCTTATGATGCTAGAATCTAAGCCCTAGATGTCTAAGAAAATGATAACTTGAATTCTAAAATTAAATCCTAAATTTGAAGCCCAATCATAGGATAGATGAAATGTCTACTGAGCATCCCAGTATCAATAGGCATTTCCTACTCTTTTCCATTTGACTCTTAAAAATAACTCTCTGCAATTTAGATCTCTCCCAATTAAATTTCCAAAAAATCATTCCTTTAAAAGCTACCTTAGTAGTCTTTATGAATAACCATTTATTTCTTTAATCGATAGTATTCTTAGGAAGAGACCCTTCCTAAGATGTAATTAACTATAGAGGCTTGCTTTATAGGTAACCATGATCCAAGGATAAAATAGACCATGTTCTACTTTTTGATGTAGTTCAAGGGAAAATACTCTAGTACACGAAAGACTCATTAGCCTTAAGAGTCTTTTATTGAAATAATTGAATCCATTACAGAAGGGCAAGTTTATCTTTTGAGATAATATGCTTATTCCTTAATGTCGTATTTGGTCATCTAAATAAAATATTCCTAAACTGTATGTGGTGTCATTTCTTTTCTCTATTCCAAAGAAAACACCAACAGATAGGTGCAGTGGTCCCTTGTTAAGCCCAATGGATGTCCCTGAAGAAGGAGACTATCCTAGAAAGCAGACCCATAGATCTCGACTTATAGTTCTAGGCTGAGCTATATAAAGGTAGAGCTTGGCTGCCTATTTGACCTTTCTTTCAGCATGTACAATGGACCCGACCACATTAGCCTTTTTCTTAAATTATATTAGCTTGATTTATTTTGGGTGTACACTAGAATCAATCTACTTTTCTAAGTTTCTTTCTCTGTTGTGCTTTCCTGTGATTGAATGCCTACATGATTAGGCTCATAAGGCAAACTAAATTTTGATACCCAACTTAAATCTAAATAACTAAAACAAAACTAAAGAAAACTAAAAAACTCATATAAACTAAAGCCTTAGGCAAAACTCAAAATTAATTAGAAATAATCAAGTTCTGAAACCATGAAATCATATTGCTCTAAATCCTTGTATGGACGCTTCACCCCTTGCACATAAGAAGCATCTGACCTATGAGGATGACGACCTTCTTAGGGAAGCTTGACTTCTATTATTGATTTGGCCTATGACCTTTTCTAATTGCATGACATTAGGCATAAGAAAATGCATACCCAAGACACAAATAAATATTAAATTAAAATACTTAAAACTTTAAAAAGTGTGCATTAGTTAGATGCATTTCATGCCCAAAATGATCTTAAGGATTAGGGCGTGAGTCTAGGTTCATAGATTTCTTTCTTAAAAATACAACATCATAGCCATCTTGCATTTATGAGACTTAGCATCATGAACTTAAAATGCATTTAGGTGGTGTTAGCTGCAATGCTCTCCAGGTAGGTTGTAAGTCCAGAAGAGTCAAGGATAGGTTACTTCTCTCAAGTGAGAGGAATGGTCGATAATTCCCAAAATAGAACTAGGTCGAGCATCTAACATGCATTGGAAGCACTTATAGACCAGGTTCTAAAGCATTCTTTTTGGAATAAGTCTTCAACCCTAGGCATTTCTGTAGTCTTGTGCTACTAGAATCTAAGTCCTAGACTTCTAAGATAATTTCAACTCAAAATTTAAATCCCGATTACAAGATAGTTGAAATGCTTACTGGCATCCCAGTATCAATAGGAATTTCTTACTTTATCCCATTTAGATTCCAAAAGAACTCTCTCCAATTTGAACCATTCCCAATTAAAAATTCTAAAAATCAATCTTTTGAAAACCACCATAGAAATCCTTAGAAATAACAACTTGTTTCTTTGATCGAGAGAATTATTAGGAAGACACCCTTCTTAAGATGTAATTAACTATAGGGGCTTGCCTTTATAAGGAACAATGAACCCAATTTAAAATAAACCATGTTTTACATTCTATATATTTCAAGGGAAAGATCTCTGGTACTTGAAAGACCCATTAGCCTTAGGAGTCTTTTATTAAATGATCGAATTCATTATAGGATAACATGTTTATCTCCCGAGATAATATGTTTATTCCTTAATGACATATTTGATCATCTGAATAACTAATTCCTAAACTCTTTGTGGTGTCACAAATTTTTCCCACACTCTTTAGTTGTTTTTTGATTTGCTTGAATGTTTTAACCAAATTCCATGGAACTTGAGCATGATTATCCACTAAATGCATCAAGCGGGAAGAGTTAGATCAAAACCAAAAATGGTTAGTAGAGAAATAACCATGAGCCTAACTATAGCTAGTAAGGCCATAGATTTCTCATGGAATGCAGGTATTGAGAAAAAAAAGGGAAGGCACCTAATAGTGTAATCTCGAAAAATACAGCCAATGCTTGTAATAGCAGACTAAGGTCAAAAGATACCAGCAATGTTCACCTTGATGCAATTGAAGTATGGTTTCATCTAATTGATCGGATATTATGCTTTTAAGCTAGCTAAAGGAAAGGTGACTTAGTCTATGTTGAAGGATGTAAAGGGCTTGCCATAAATGTTTGTATGTTAAGCTATCAAGAGATTGGGCCTTGTATAGAAAGTATTTAGCAAGCCTTACAAGATTTCTTGGGGTATAATTGGATCGATCTTTAGTGTATTTTTTATTATTTATGTCCATCGAAATAAATTGAAGACCAATGATAAGAGTGAACATTGTGATATGTGTACAAATGTTTTGGTGTGTTGGTGATGTATAATTTAGTAGTAGCTCCAATAAGTTGGTTATACTGATTGACGGATTGGATTTTTAGAAGATGTTGTCAAACTAAACCCAAACTTTCTTCCTAAAGGAGAATGTAATAAAAAGATGATGGAGATATTATTCTTCACTTTCATAAAGGTAACATTTGGATGGTCATCTCAATCCTTTGAGCTTGTGGATGTCATCAATGCGGAGTATTCTCTTGAAGACTCTCTGAAAAAAAAGACATACAAGGTTTGAGAATTAGGTTCCAAATGAATTTTCACACATACCACGCACTTTGGGTCAACTTGGAATAAATGGTTTTGGAGATTGAAGATTGCTTGCCTTTACTCTTAATAATTAATTGGTTTATCTGTTGTTTGTTCAATTCAAATTTTTTTAATATCTTGAATGCTGTCAATAGGTAAGTGAAGAGCAAGCTTAATAGCATTCTAGCCATCATCATGCTAGAAATTAAATACTTTGAGGTTATTTGAATAAAATTCTAAATATAAATCAAAGAGAACTTTGCCAAAAAAAACAAATTATCCCACCAAAATTTGATGTAACCTACACCAACATTCCATTAGATAAAGTTTTCTACATTTAATCTGTGGAGTAAAATGTCTTCCAAGTGTTAAAATATTCATAGCGGGCCGGTACTTGATGGGATGAGCTATGATACAATATTTTATATGCATATAAATAGCCCAAAGACTCTTATGTTTTTAAATTTGATCCATAATTTGATGAAATCACACTTAAATATGTTAGCTAATGACTTAAGGTCTAGGACACCATTTACTTTTGGCTTGCAAAACTTTAGCCATTTTGTCCAATGAATGTTGTTTCCATTTCTTTCATAAATGAATTTAATTAATATTTTTCTCCAATTAGTCTTGGATTTTAGTAGGGATATTGAGAGCTTGTGTACAAAATAAAGGAATTGAGTAAAGAATGGTTAGATAAAAGTTAAATAGCCTCCAAAAGAGAGGAAGTGATTTTTTTTTAATCCTCTTTGAACTTTTTGAACAAGAACATCAAAAGATAGGTTTTGAGTTTTTCTTTATGCAAGTAAACACCAAGGTATTTAATAGGTAATTCCACCAAGGTAAATATAGCATGCCTTTTGATCCAATTAATCTTTCATCATTCATGTGTTTGCTTGTGATAAACTGACATTTGATTTTATTGAAATGTAACCTAACATATGTTTAAATTGTTGGAGAATATGATAGATTGTTCTAACTAAATTCTTACTGCCATTGCAAGACAAAAAAAACATCATTCATAAATATTAAATGAGAAATTTCTATTGATCCTTTAACAATGTAGAAAAATGACTTATGTTCCTGGATAACTTCATTAAATACTCTTGAGAGATAATCCATCATAATAATAAATAGTGTGGGGGAAAGAGGGTTACCTTGTTTGATGTCATTTTAAGATTTTAAAACCTTTGAGCTTGCTAGTAAGAAGGATAGAATTATAGTTGTTGTAATTGATTCTCATCACAAGGTTACAAAATTTTGTAGAAAAACCTCTATTCTGAATGACTTTATGAAAGAAATACCACTTAATGTTATCAAAAGCTTTTTTAATGTCCAGCTTGATGATCATGTTTCCATCACTACATTTTTTTTGTCCATAACTTTTATGAGCTTTTATACTAATAAAATATTATCAGTTATGTTTCTAACATGAATGAAGGCTAGTTGATTTTCAAAGATTATGTGATGTATAAATGGTTGGAGTCCTATACATACAATTTTACTAATGATTTTTCTAATGATTGAAGTAAGACTTATATGTTTGAAATTGTCATTGAGAGGCTATAACATCCAAGAGGGGGGATGAATTGGGTATTTTTTAAAATATTGCAACTTAAAATTTAATTTTGAATTTAATAAAAAACTTAGTTGTCAAAGAGAGATATTAGAATTTTAATGAAAGAGCAAAGCACCAAACAACTAAGCACAAAAAGCAAAGTGTAGAAAAGTTAAAACAAGTGGTAAGAAGATTTTTACGTGGTTCAAACAAACCCAAAAAATTGGCCTACATCCATGCTAAGTCACCTTGACTAGGAATTCACAAAACAAAATGAGATTATAACCAATCTCATGTACTTTTCTGCACCAGGAAAGTACAACCCTAACACGTACTTTCCTACACTTAACAATTACAACACCAACACATACTTTTCTACACTGAGCAAGTTCAACCCCAACACAAACTTTTCTACACCAAGAAAGTACAACTCCAACAATAAGTTTAAAAGAACAAGAAAAATAAGATACGACTTAAAATATCTAACTCTCAAATTTTAAAATAATTTTTCACTCAATCCCAATAAACAGTATTAAGACAAATAACATTGAAGGGCTCAAACTTATATTTTTATTTTATAAGAATGAATAAACTTAAAAATTTTAAAACACAATGTGCAAAAGTGAAATATAAAAATTAAAGCACTTGCACAAAATCTAGGATGATAGTATTGAAAATAAATTTCAACAAATCAAAGTTTATAAAAGAATTATGAAAGTAAAACTAATTCAATCAAACCAAAGAGAAATTCTTTCAAATATTTTAAAGGAATAATGAAAAGAGATCAAAGGAATATGTTAACACTCAAGCACATAAAACTTTTCATTCAAATCAAGCCAATGAACTTAAATATTCAAGAGAAAAAGTAAAAGATTGTCTTACTCAAGTCCTTTATGTGTATGCAATGAGATTTATGACATAAAATTTTCTTTTCACCATAAAAAAGAAGCCTGGAGGATGTTAAAGGTAATCTCCACTTGAAGATTTATTGAAGATGAGAAAAGAGAAGAAGATCTTTTGTTCTTGCACCTCAATCCAAGCAAGCTCCCAGATGGGTTTCGGCCAAGGTGTTTGAAGAGAGGTTTTGCACTTATGATTCAAGAAAATAAATTGCAAGAGTTTAGCCTAAGAAGAGTGAAGCAAGAGAGAATGAAGTCATGAGATCATGTCTTTAAATAGCGTTGAGATGAACAGAATCTAAACCAAACCAAAGAGAAGAGGAGGGAAATAATGAGATGGAAAGATTAATAAAGAAAGCATTTGATTTCAAACAAATGAGCACATGCTAAATAAATCCAAACATAATTTTTTGAATTTTTCCTGAGAGAGAGAGAGAGAGAGAGAGAGAGAGAGAGATGAGGGGAAAAATTAATCAAGTCAATTAAATACAATTAAGAGAATATATTCCATTGATTTTCAGCCAAGCAAGAATAAAAGAGAAGGTAAATTATTTTAGCAAGTCATGGAATTTTGAATAATTGAACACATTATTGAAATTTTGAATTTAATTGCATTCAAATGTAATAAGACTGGCCATGCAAGAGCGAAGGGAATAATTTTGAATGCACTTAACATAAATAAGCTCTCCTTAATTAATTAAGGGATCAATTAAGGTAGTGATTCAAAATAATTTGGATTTATAATAAATTAAAGATTAATTATGCACGGGATGGCCAAAGAGTTTCCAAAAGGAATTCAATCATGATTTAATGCAACATATATGAGAGATTAAAAACTTAACTAAATTGATTTAGAGGAGTTAAGCCAAGTCATGTCATTAAAATAATAAAATAATTCAATAAAAATTCGTGATAGAATTTAGCTAATAGGTTTCCAAGAAGGAACCAATCTCCATTCAATGTAATTGATCATGAATAAATTATGGGAGTTCAATTTAGAAGAGATTTAAATTAATTTTAATAAATCAAATTACTCCAAATAAAATACAAAAGGGGCGGGCTATATATTTCCTAAATTAGAATTCCAATTTCACAAAATGCATAAAATAAAATCTCTATTGAATTTAAATTTGAAATAACTTTGATTAATTTAAATTAATTCAATTAAGATGAATTTTAATAAGCATTGCATCAACCATAATGATCCATAAAAGGATATAGATCAATTTAGCAACTTATGGCAAGAAAAGTTAATTTAAAATCTAAAGTTGTTTGAATTTCAAAATTCAAAAAAATGTGTTTTTTTAAAAAAAATAAAAACTTAGAAAAAAAATATTATGAAAATGATTTTCATAAGGCCAATAATATTTATCATGCGAAAACCATAGAAACATTTGGCCAAAATTAAATTAGTATGACAATTTTGATAGGAGATAGAAAAGGAATAATTAGGATAATTTAAGAATGATGTCATTATCATGCAAACAACGAATGGATAATTAGTAAACCAAGCATGGAAATAACTAAATTAAGTGTGAAATAAATCCAATACCCATTAAAAGGCAATGGATAAAGTTTAAACTCGTGTAAGTTCTTAAATTATCCAAAAGGGATAATTTAATGAATAATTGAAAATATCATGCAAATAAAATATAAAAAATTATGAAAAATAAAATAAAAATGAATTATATGAAATTATTTAAATCATTAATTTTTATATTTTTGAGCTCTTATTTCTTTTATTATTACATAATCTAAGAAGATTCTCAAACTGCCCTTGCTAGTTAATCTTGGCTTTCCAGATTTGACTAAACTTATGAGTCTTCATAAAACACTTAAAATGAAATATTAGTTCCATCAAATTATATATTTATTATCATTAAAATTATTTGCATAAGTAATAAAGGTGATGGAGTTAACAATCTCCTCCTTTTTGATGATGATGAACCTTTGTTGGTAATGTTTGAAGATAAAGATACAAAGTGACCTTTCACCTTCTTTTAAGCAAAGATTTATTTAAATAATATACCAACTTTTGTAAAAAAATATTAAACATACTACAAATAAATGAAATGAAAGAATGTAGCAAAGTAAAATTAAATAGCTAAGGAAAACATATAGTAGTACCAAAATAAAATATCTCCCCTTAAATCTATGCAAAAAAATAAAAATTTCAAAATATTATTTTTTTAAAAAAATATGAATTTTTTAAAGACCAACATACATATTTCTCCCCCTTTGGCAGCATCAAAAAGACTTAAATAAGTAAAATGTGCTAAAAATATTTTTATTTAGACAAATGGATCCAACATGCTAAGCGAACATATTAAAGTACAAAAGCATTCTTTGAGTAAAGGTCTTGTAAAAATATCAGCAACTTGTAAATCATTACTAATAAATTCAACATTAACATTGCCCTTACAAACATAATCCCTAATAAAGCAGAGTATAATCTCAATATGATTGGTCTGTGAGTGTTGAATAAGATTTTTAATTAAACAAATAGTGCTAGTGTTGTACATCTAATAGAAATGTGTTTTAGCCTAATGCCAAAGTCTTCTAATTATTACTTTAACTAAAGAACCTGAACAATACAACTTCCAACAGCTATGTACTCAACTTCAACAGAAGCGAGAGCAACAATATTTTATTTCTTAGAGGACCAAGACACATGAGATGATCTTAAAAATTGACATATGTTAGATGTGTTTTTCCTATCTATTTTACAACCTACAAAGTCAACATTAGAATAAGCAACCAAATCACATGACAAGGAATTTTTAGGATACCATAAAGCTAATCTAGAAGTGTCTATCAAATATTAAAATATATGCTTAACTGCAATTAGATGGGATTCCTTTGGAGTAGCCTAAAAATGAGCATACAAGCAAACAACAAACATAATATTAGGCCTACTAGCAATAAGGTTTACTTGATTCATCTAAGTACAATCAATTGGAAGGGATCATGCAGGTTTTACTATATTTGAATCTCTTCATGTCAAATCTTTCAATTAAATTATTTGTATATTTAGTTTAACAAATGAAGGTGCCATTTTTTTGTTGCTTCACTTGAATACCTAAGAAAAACTTAAGTTCTCCCATCATATTCATTTCAAATTCTTTATACATCAAAGATGAGAACTTAACACACAAAGATACATTTGTTCTTTCAAATAAAATGTCATCCACATGTTTTTGGACAATAATCAAGTCATCACCAATATTTTAAAGAAAAAGAGTGGTGTCTAGTCTACCCATTCTAAACAAATGGTCAATAAGAAAACTACTCAATCTATCATACCAAGCCTAAGGAGCCTATTTTAAACCATATTGAACTTCTTAAATTAGAATATATGATCAAGAAAATCAAGGCTAACAAAACTTGGGGGTTGCTCTACAAAGACATCTTGATATATAAACCCATTCAGAATGCACTTTTTACATCCATTTAAAAGAGTTTAAAATCCTTATAATAGGCATAAGCAAGTAGCAACCTAATAGCCTCTAGTCTTTCTACTAGTGCAAAGAATTCCTCTAAATCTATTCCCTCAACTTGTGTGTATAATTGTGCAAGTAACATAACCTTATTTCTAATAATGCAACTTGAGTCATCTAACTTATTTCTAAGGACCCATTTAGTTCCAATCACATTCTAATCTTGGTGTGAATGGACTAATTCCCAATCATCATTTCTAACAAATTGATTTAATTCTTCTTCCATAGTTATAATCCAATAATGATTATTTAATACTTCATCAATATTCTTAGGGTTAATCTCAGATATAGAATGATTAATCAACTCCTTAAATTGTCTTCAAACTCTTTGGGAGTGTTTTCCTATAATCAAATCCTTAGGATGATTCTTAACAAATTTCCATTCTTTAGGAAAAAAAATCATCAAATTTTTTTTTTCCAATTAATTTTCTTAAATTCTTCTATCCCATCCTCAACTAAGTCATTTAAAGGATAATCTATCGGGTTTTCATCAAGTATGACATGTATAAATTCTTATAGAATCAACTTGCTCTTATTGTATACTATATAAAATCCACTTGATAAAGAGTAACCCAAAAAGATTCTATCATCCAATTTGCTATCAAATTTTTCTAAAGATTCTTATCCATTATTCAATATGAGACACTTGCAATCAAAAGATACGAAAATGATTAATCTTAGGTTTTTTCTAAAATATAACTCATTGGGGGGTCTTATTCAAGATCAATCTCAAATAAACTCTATTCAAAACATAGCAAGTAGTATTAATAGCTTCAGCTCAAAATTATTTTGAGTGATCTATAATCATCTAACATAACTCTACTTACTTTAATAAAAATCCTTTTTTTTTCTTTCTATGACATCATTTTATTGAGGAGTTTTAGGAGTAGAAAGGTTGTATTTAATTTCAAATTTATCACAAAATTCTTCAAAAAAAAAAACCTATTTCAAATTCACCTCCATGATCTGATTGAATTCTATGAATCAAACAACCTCGATCTCTTTGAATGTACTTTGCAAATTTTCTAAAATATCAAAGGTTTCAGTCTTATGTCCTAAGAACATAACCAAAGTAAATCTAGAAAAGTCATCAATAACAACAAAACCATAGAATTTATCTCCTAAACTAGCAGTGTTAACAAGTCTAAACAAATTCCATATGTGAAAGTTCTAGGGGTTTAGAAGTAGAAATAATATTTTTACTTTTAAAGAAGTGTTTTGATGTTTTTCATGATTACATGTATCATAGACATAATCAAAATGAAATTTAATTTTTGACAAACCATCTACTAAATCAAGTTTAGTAATTTTATTTGAGTGTATGTTAATATGAAATAATCATTTGTGCCATAACCAAATATCATCAAGACAACTTTTGAAATAAAGTAAATTCAGATTTGCATCATAAGAATTTTCAAAATTAATTAAATAAATATTTTTATACTTATGTCCTATAAGCAAAACTTTTTTTATTTCTAATAATGCAGAACAAAGTATGAAATTCAACATTTAAATCTTTATCACACAATTGGCTAATTTAAATTAAGCTATGCTTTAAAACATCAACTAAAAATACTTTATCCAAAGTAATTGATTTTTTTTAAATCAAATCAATCCAAATAATTTTTCTTTTTGAATTATCACCATAAATAACAAATCCTTCTTCACAAGGTTCTACATAATAAAATTTAGATTTGTCACCTCTCAAATGTCTTGAACATCTATTGTCCAAGTACCACATGCCTTTCTTGATCTTGCTTTAAAGGTATTCCTACAAAATAAAATCAAGGGTCAACTTTTGGAACTCAAACATGTTTGGGTCCACATCTTATAAAAGAAATATAAAATGAATTATGTGAAGTGTGTGTTGTTACATTTCTAATTTTAGATAGCCAAATGAAGTTCGATCTAGAAAATTCTTGAGATTTACATGCATGACAATCAAATGAAATATTACCTCTTTTGTTACAAAAATTACACAAAATTTTCTATTAGCATAAGGTCAATATTTAGATGATTTTGAAGCCATAAATGCTTTAACTCTACTAGATGAAGCATGTGAGTGTAAATATGTATTCAATATTGCATGTAGTTAAGTGTTTTCTAATTTTAAGTTATCTATAAGCAATGATTGATCAACTAAGAAATTATTTTTAGCTTTCAGCTCACTATATTCACCTTTAAAGATAAAATATTATTTTCCAACTTTTTCATTTTTTTCTAAAGTACTATATTTTCTTTTAAATTTTTTATATTCATCAGCTAGATCATTAAATGCATCATCTAATTCTTCATAGGTAATATCTCCGCATACCTCACTAGATGTGTCAATGTTCACCATAAGATAAATATTTATCTGTTTCTTGGATGCATCATCACTTGACTCTTCCAAATCTGAAATTGCCCATAACGCTATTTTCTTTTTCTTTTAACGCTTCTTATTCTTCTAGCTTTTCTAACTGAGTATCCATAATATGTTTATCTTTTATTTGGTCTTTCTTTTATTCCATGATCTTCATTTGACCAAAGTCCAAAAATTAGCTTATGTCCATGCCTAGCAACCCAAACTAGGAATTCACTAATTTAAAGTTTAGATTATAACAAATCTCCCGTACTCTTATTCACGAGCAAGTACAATCCCAACACAAACTAATAAGAAATAAGAAGAGAATTGCAAATATCTAACTCTCAATTTAAAAGATTTTTTGCACTCACAACCCAACTATACTAATATTATGGTAAGTGAAATTAATGAAAGAGATCCCACTTTACTTAAGATTGAAATTGACATAAAACTTTCAATTAAATATTCCATGTATGCAAATCTTCATTGAAGTTTGACTTAAAATAAATTTTATGAAAGCTTGAAAACAAAAATGATTTGAATTAATAACTTGAAATACAACACAATAAAGAATTGAATGATGAACCACAACAAATATTATATACAAATTTAAATTAAGTAAGGAACTAATTGATATGAAAAATTAAAGCACACAAAATTTCTTGAATTCTCTTTCACAATAGTTATCATATATCCAAGTGATGAAATGAATTGCAAATAAGAAATCTTGATAATCACTTGTATAAAATTAAAAATAACAACACAAGATGAATATCACTTGAGGATACATGAGAATTAAATGAAAAGAAGTGAACTATAAGCACCCATTTTATTCAAATAAATTTGATGTATCCGGCCAACTCAAGAACTAAAAGAAATATGAAGTTAAACACAAATAAAACTTGAGTAACCTACATATAACTCTCAGCCAAGGTGGAAATCAAAGTTTTATGAAGAGATTAAGCACTAAATAAATTAAATCACCTTGTGTAACTTTCGGCCAAAAAAGAAAATAAGATTATACAAAGAGATTAAGCTTAAAATAAATTGAATAACTTTTTGTAATTTTTCACCAAGGAAGAAACAAGGTAAGATTAGGAATTTATCAACTTAAGAACTTTAAGAAAACCCTCTTGAAGCTCTCGAACAAGTTATATTCCTCATATCCTTCAAGTTTCCCAAGTAGTTTCAAGCCAACCTTCTTGTCTAAGGGAAATAGAAGAATGATGAGGAGCTGCAGCACTTGAATAACAAAAAAAGATCTAATAAAATTTATATAGCAAGGGTAGGCCAATAGTGGAGAAGAAATAAGAGAAGAGAGAAGCGAAGAGAACCTTTTTCAAGATTCAAAAGACATTTAAATAGAAAAGGGAAAAAGCTAAGGTCAGCCAAGGCATGAAGGTATTAGAGGGAATTAAATTTAGTAATAACTTGAATTTCAAATTCATTAAGCACATGATGCAATCCATTGGATCGGCCAAGGCAAAGGAAATAAATGATAAGGCTCTTTAGCATATTGGACATAAGACAAAATGGAAAGAAATTAAGGTGGCTCACGTGGAGAGCATGAGAGGGAGTCAAATGAAAATTTTGGTCAAGGATGATATATAGGAGGAGACAAAGAGAGATAGATAAAGGGAGGGGATATGCAATAACTTAAAATCCAATATGCTATTTAATAATTTTGAAATTTACCTAAAAAGACAAATTTCAAAAAGAATAATTGAACCCCATATCAGATGGCCAACTAAGGCTAATTTTTTTATGTAGGGACTAACATAGATTAGATGCATGAAATAATGCAAATATGATGAATTAAATTAGGCATAAATTCATAAGGAAAAAATTGTATATTAAATTAAATTAAATAATTTCTAGAAATACAATGGGATTTTCGACCAAGCTAGTTTCCATAATAAGGATATTCTTAATTTAATTCAATGAATTAATTTGAATCCAAGATGATTACTTTATGCATTAGTTAAGTATTAAATAATATTTAAATTAATTTAATTTTAATTAATATAAGTCATCCCAACAAGTTTCCTTAAATGGATTTAATAAAAAAAGGAAAAGTCATAAGTTTAAGATTGGTTTGAATTTAATTGTGAAATAAATTGAAATAATTTAATTAAACTCTAAAAAATTAAAATAAATCATGCTTGGGACGTTCAAATCATGCCATAAAATATTAGATTTAATTTTCAATAGATGTGACAAGAATCATGCAATTTAAGTTCAAAATAATTTGAATTCAAAAATTAAAACTAATGCCTTTTTAAATTTTGAAAAATAGGAAAGTTATATATGGAAATATTTTGAATAAATTTCACATGACTTATTAACAAAAATACAATGAACAATTCGGCCAAAACAATGAGAGGATGATAAGGATGATAGGAGAGACAAGGAGTAATAGAAGAGAGAAAATGGAATAAAAAGATAATTTAAGCATAATTTAATTTTCATGCAATAAATATATAAATAAAAATTATGATTAATCTTGAAAATGATTTAATGAAATGTGAATTTAATTTATCCTGCTTAAAAGCATATTAAATATAGCTTAATTTATGCACTTAGTTTATATTATCCAAAATGGATAATTCAAGTAATAATTATAATTTTATAATACAGAAAATATAAATAATTTTAAAATGAATTATTTATTTTATTTTAGTGAGTTTTTTATTTTCCTTAATATAGTGATTCCTAGAAAAATTCCTAACTAGCTCAAGTCCAACAGCTTTAGCATTCTAAATTGACTAAAGAGTTTGGAGGTGTAGAATTTTTTTGCACACTTGAATTTAAACTAATTAGTAGCATTTAAATATATGTTTGTTATCATCAAAATCAATCTCATATGAGGTGGGGCTCATAAAGCCAACAAGGGAGTGAATTGATGTTGTTTATTTCCTTAAAAAAAAAAATCAACTTAAACCTTTAAGGTTTAGTTAGAGAGAAAACATAAAATCAATTCCAACAAAATAACACAAAAGTAAAGAGAAGTAGAAAAATAACAAAAAGAAAAAAAAGATAGTCATAATGATTTATTCCAATTTATCCTAACAGACATACATCTACTCTCCAAATCTTCTTCACAGGTTCCATTATAACTTTTTTGGCATAAAAAGCTAAGGGGCATATGCTTCTCCCCTTAATGGGCAATGAAGAAACCCTGCACTACTCCACTTCTCTTTAAAAGCAGAAAGGATGCAACTATATCTTAGAGGTACAAAGGAACTTCTCTTATTAAAGTAAATTCTCACACAAGCTTTCTGCAAGAATAATCTGTTAAGTTAAAGTTCAACTATCAATGGCTAAATATATGAGAAAAAATAACAAAAATAAAGTGCAACCTCATAAACAAAAGTTCCTTTAAGAAAAAATATGAAGAGATTATTCTCCTCACTTTTCTCTAAGAGAACACTCTTTTCTTAGCCTCCCTTAAGCTCTCTCATGTTCAAGTTAATAGGTTAGTTTCCCCGAAGGGTTTATTTATAACAAAGAGTTGGAATAAAAAGTTAAAAAATAATTTTTAATAAAATTGATCAACAGTGCTGCACAACCAACCATCATACTATATTACTAGTTCCATTTTCTAGGATTTATTGATACTAGATGATATTATCATCCCATCAGCCATTAAGATCATATTGTACAACCAAGCGTTGTACTATACAAATAATGTAAACTAAAAATTTAGCTCTTTATTTGTTAGACCTATACTATCTCATTGTACAATACAAACTCAATAATTTTTTTTTCATTATATCCCCTAAATTCTGGATTCAAATTGAGTAATTACTAAATAAATTTGTGTTGTATGATATAAATTATAATGTTTAATCAATCAAATAAAATAAAATTATAATTAATCAACTTAATCTTGATAGATGAAAATAATTAATAAAAATGAATAATCATATAATATGATTAATTTATTTTTTATAATTTTAATGTTAACTGACTTAATTATGTTGGTCGAAATTATTTAACAAAAAATGTAGAATCATCTAGTATGATATAAATCATACAATACGATTTCTAAAGAAAAATTTAATTTAAAATTTTTATTTTATATTCTCTGAGGTGTGATGCTTGGTTATTTTTCATCATTCACATATAATTATATGAAGACAAAATAAAATATAAATACCATAATTATAATTTCAGGTTCAACTTGAATCTTTTGGCATCAACTGTTCCACATTTATAGCCTTAATGGGCTCTTTCTTAATCAAGCTTATGAAAACATCCATTGTTCATGCTCTTTAAGTCAATTGTCATTGTGATATTAATTCGTAGTATTGCATTGAAAATTTACCACAAGCTACACATACAATTGATTAGCATTAACAATAATTTAATTATAAATATTTATGATTATCAAAAATATGAAGGCTAATGGAGTTAATAGTGATGAATCTTTTTAATGACTCACGTGACTTAAACCTTGGAATGAGAACCTGCAAGTTCTTAAGTATCATTTTGGTGCTTGTGAACTTTGTTGACTTCATGAGCCCCACCTCATATGAGATTGATTTTGATGATAATAAACACATGTTCAAATGCTACTAATCAAGTTAAATTCAAGTGTACAGGAAAATTCTTCAACTACAAGTTCTTTAGTCAATTCATAATGCTAAAGCTATTGGACATGAAATGGGTGAGAATTTTTCTAGGAATTAATATATTAAGACAAATGAAAATCTCACTAAGATAAAATAAATTATTAATTCAATTTTAAATTCAGCATTCTAAAATCATTTATATTTTCTATATCTTAAAATTATAAATATTCATTAAATTATCCATTTTGGATAATATGAACTAAGTGTATGAGATAAGCTCCATTAAATGTGTTCAAGAAAGATAAATTATGGTTAAACTTAATTAAATCATTTCCATGCTAATCATAATTTTTATTCATATTTTTATTGCATGAAAATTGAATTATCATAAAATTATCCTTTTATTCTTATTCTCTCTCCAATTATTCTTTCTTCTCCCTCCCATTATCATATTCATCTTCACATTGTTTTGGCCAAATTTTTTAATGAATTTTGTCAAATAAAATATGTGAATTTCATTTAAAATATTCCCATATAATATTTCCTTATTTTTTATATTTTAAAAATTCATCAATTTGAATTTTTGAATTTGAATTATTTTTGAATTCAAATTTCTTCATTCATGACATACTCTTTCCAAATTAAATAAAATTTTGTATAGAACATTTTGAACACCCCAAGCATGATTTATTTTGATTATTTAAAGCTTAATTGACTTATTATAAGTTATTTTAAATTTAAATTCAAATTAGCCCACTGTTTCAAAATAATTTCTTTTTAATTAAATCCATTTTAGGAAATTGTCTTTAGGGGGCTGGCCACTTAAATTTAAATTTAAATTAATTTTGATTAATTAAATATTAAAATAATACATAATATAATCAAATTAGATCCTAATTGAGTCATTGTATTAATTTGAGGATTTTTTATTTTTGGAAACTCCTTTGGCCGAAATTCTTGAATTGATTTTCCATGGATTTAATTTATTCAAAACTCCTTCATTCATTTATATTCCATGGACCTACTTTGGCGGAAATATTAATAGGATTTTCCCTCTTTCTCTAAACATGAATCCCATTCAAAATACTTCCATATTGGCTTGATTCAATTTTGCAAAGGAGCCTCTTGAATATCTCCTTGGCCGATCCAATATCCCTTCGATTTGAAATTCCAATTGACGCCTAATCAACTTTCCTCTCATTGTATCATGCTTTGGCTGTCCCTAGGCTCCTCCCTCTTTTATTTAAGAGCCTTGTTTTAACTTGAGAAAGGTTCCAAAAGCTAATATTCTCTCTTGCTCTCTTGCTCACCTTCTCCACCTTTGTCGATCCTTGCAAAATCAAATTATTGGAGATCTTTGATGATTCAAGTGCAAACATTCCTCATCATTCTTATCTTTCTCTTGGACATTAGTTGGCTTGAAGATTGATTGAGAAAAGTGAAGGATTTGTGTGTTTCCTCCTTTTGCTGAGAGCTTTAAAGCTTATTTTTGAATTCTTAAGGTGCTAAGTTTTTTATAACATCTTTATCAATTCTTGGGTTTGAATTGTATAAGGTTAATTAAATTATTTTGTGCTTAATCACTTCATAATCCTTTGGTTTCTTATTTGGCTGAAAGCTAACATAAAGAAGTTAATTTATTTTGTTCTTAATCACTTCATAATCCTTTGGTTTCTTATTTGGCCAAAAGCTAACACAAGGATTTTGATTTATTGTGTGCTTAATCATTTCACTATCCATTATTTATGTGTTTGGCCAAAATCTCTTGCAAAGACTATTGATTTTATAGTGCTTAATCATTAGAATATCTTGTGTTTATCACACTGGCCTAAAGTTTCTAATTGGTTGATTAAGTTTGATTGTGCTTAACATTACATCTCACTTATTTATCCATTTGGCTGACCACTTTATCATTATTATTAAACTAATATGTGCTTGTGGTTAACTTTCTTTCAATTAATTTACATAAATGTTATGTAACAGCTTTCTTGTAGTATCATCCCAATCTTTATTCAAGTGATTATTTAGTTATCCTAATTGCAAATTCACTTATCATTTGAATAAAAATTATTTTGTGTGAAAAAGAATTCAAGTTGAAGTTTTGTGATTTAACATTGCATATTAAGTTGATTCATATTCCATTTAAGTTTGCATTTCAAAGTCATATAAGAAAATCATTTAAAACTTTATTAAAGATCATTCAAAGCAACATTAAGTTACCTACTTGCATTAAACACTTCATTGAAGATCTTATTTCAATTTTAATTTAAAATTAAAGTGAGCTCTCTTTCATTAATATTCACTTGCCTTAATATTGGTATAGTTTGGGTTGTGAGCGAAAAAAATCTTTTAAAATTGAGAATTATATATTTGTATCTTTCTTTTAGCCTTGTCTTGATTTGTGTTGGGGTTGCACTTGCTCATTATTAGAAAGTATGTGCTGAGTTGTACTTGTCAATATAGAAAAGTATGATATTGGGTTGTACTTGCTCGTGAAAGAGCATACAAGAGATTTGTTGCAATCTCATTTTGATTTAGTGAATTCCTAGCTTGGGTTGCTAGACATGGATGTAGGCTGATTTTTAGGATTTGGCCAAACCACATAAAAATCTATGTGTTCTCTTTTTACTTTCCCTGCACTTTTACTTTTCTTTATTACTACTTATAATTGTTATGGATAATTAAGAAAATTTTATTTGTAATTAATTTTTATACAAAGCAATCAAATTAAGTTTTAATTTGAAAATATTTTTAAACAACCAATTTGAATTGGGTTTTTAATAAATAATTTAAGGAAACTTAATTTTAAACTTTTGTATAAAACTTAAATTTTTAATGATAAAGCTGTAGAGAAATAAAACAACAATCAACAATAGTATAGAAAAATAAAGTGCATAAAATAAAGAAAGCGGGCACAAAGATTTTTAGGTGGTTCAACGAAACCCTAAAAGCCGGCCTACATCCCCACTTAACAAATGGAGGAAAAATTAATTTGGAGAGAGATTTAAATTGAATAAATTCATCATATGATGTGATTTCTAATGTAATTAAGAAGTTAATGCTTATGTGGGTTAGCCAAGAGAGAGAGAGAGGAGAGAGGAGTTTGAATTATTACCAAACAAATCATGACACAATTAATTGTCCAAGTGAAAAAGAGAATAATTCAAATTTTGATTAATTTAAATTAAGCATGATATATGGTCGGCCAAAAAGAAAGTATTCATGATGTGATTCAATTAGTATTTAATGCAATATCATGGAATATTCAATCAATTCATCTTGATTTAATAAACAAAGGAAAGAAATAACATACAAGCTTTAGTTAATAAAATCCAAGGAATATTCAAAAATTTGACCAAGCCACTTTTCTAAAATAGATTAGATTTGATTGTACTTAATTCGAGTTAAATGATGATGGATCTTAAGAGGTTTAAATAAATTTTTATTAAGAGATTAATCTAAATTTGAATAAAGATATAATTGGCCAAAGGAGGATTCCAAAAATAGAATTTATATAAAAGGAAAGAAGATAAGTCGTAACTTATTTTAATTGAATTTGAATTAACTCAAATAAATTCAAATTAGTTTAAATTAAATCAACTAGATTAGCATATGATTAGCCATATAACATTCCATAAAGAGGAGAGTTCAAATTTGCATATGCAATCAAAGGAATATTCAATTTGAATTCAAAAATAAATCAAATTAATAATTCAAATAAATGAATTTTTTATTTTAGAAAAATATGGGATATTTATGAATATAACTTAAATAAATCTCACATAATTTATTTAACAAATAATCATGAAAAAATTAGGCCAAAAGTGTTCAAGATGAGAGATAGGATAGGAGAGAGAAGTGTAAATATTGGAGAGAGAAAATAACACCTTGAATATTTTTTGGTTAATTTAGATTCATGTATTGAATAAATGGATATTGAACATGCCTAAGCATGGGAATAATTTATTGAAATGTGAACTTAATTTAAGTTGCATGGAAGCACAATAAATGGAACAAAGTTTATGCATTTGGTATCCAAAATGAATATTTTGAAGAATAAGTGTAAATATGAAATGTAGAATTTATGAATAATTCTCAAATAAATTATTTTGAAATGAATGAATGATTTATTTTATTTTAGTGAGCTTTTCATTTGCCTTAATATTATTAATCCTAGAGAAATTTTTACCAAGTCAATGTCCAAAAGTTTTAGCATTCTGACATAACTGAAGAACTAATAGCTAAAGAATTTTTTTCTGCACACTTAAATTTAACCTGATTAGTAGCATCATATATATATATCATCAATCTAAATCTAAATTAAGAATGACATTCATAATGATTAATGCAAATAATTTATCCTTTAGTAAATAATTAGTTCTTATTACATAAGGTTTGTTATCATCAAATCAAATTGTGAGATACACAAGGTGTGTAGTCAACAACATATTCTTAAACTTAATTAATGATGTGTCCATGTCACCAGGAAGAGTGAGAATAACCTAATGGATGACATTTTAGTGCATCTTTGATAGGGATTAAGGTAGTCACCAACATAAATAAGCGATTGGGAATTCCTCTTTCAATTGTCTTGGTGGAGTTATAATGTCATCGCTAGTGTGAAGGTGAGTTTGATTTATGGTGAATGTCAAGGTTAGTGCCTTGACATTGAGTCACGCTTTTCATGCAATTGAGTTGGTTGATCCCTTTTGCATGTGGATATTCTCTATGGGTTTGATCCAATACTCCTTTAATTACTCTAGTGATATGCTCCACCATCTTACTTAGATCATCATAACAAAGTTTTGGTTATTAATGTTTATTGAAGACTCTTAAATTTATTGCTCCATTTCTTATAATGCATAGTTAATGGCCAAGGGAATCAATCCATATTTGTCTTAACTTTTAAAATTATAGATCTAAACATGTCCATGGGCGATACTGACCCTAATCGATGAGAGTTACTAGGTAAAACAAAGTAAATACATTGAAGATTTGAGAAAAGAGTGAGGGTGAGTGGAGAAAGATTCTTGAAATCTACTACAAAGTAAATAAATCCCCCAAAAGTCATTGAACTTCTTATTTATATAATGATGAAAGCTATAAGAAAAGCTACACATTAATAAATAGTAAAATAATAAATTATTATGATAGTTACAAATATGTAATTGTTTACAATATAGATGTGTATACCCCCTCCGATTATAAATGTGGCAAAGGCAAATCCTTTTGTGGATGTGGTGAATAAATTCTTAACTGATTAGTGGGAGTGAAAGCCCAAGGAGAGTGCATGAATCAAGTTCTTGAGGGGAGTATTTAGGGTGAGTCTTTGAACTGAGTTCTTAAGTCAAATGCCTCAAATGAGTGCACTAGATATCTCTTTTGATGAATACTTTATGTTAAGCATCATTTTTGAATTTGTGGGCCTTTCAAGAGGTGGTTGTCCGTCCTGATGTTCAACATTAGTTTAGTATTTTTTTTTTCTTTTTGAAAAATTTAAACAACTTTTAACAGCTACCACACTTTAATAATTCTGATTCTCAAAGTAATTTTTCACCACAATTTTTTTTTTTAAATAGTCACAAAGTTGGTAGTCAAACACAGTTGCGTTTACTTTCTGGTTACTTTTTGAAAAATAAAGTAACCAGAAAACTATCCCTAACACATCATAAATTTTCTTTAGGTGAGTTGTGATGTGGCATATTCCTTCACTAAGGATGGGGCCAAACTTGAGAGTCTTCCTGTAGTTGATGTGTTTGATTGTAATGAATTAGATGCACCTGTCTAATATATATGGAGTTTACATATTATATATATATATATATATATGTACAAAAATGATAATTCGCACCCGGTTCAGGTTAGCCTAGGGACTGAATAAATCAGGCGTTTTAGCGTTCCTCCGGTCCGTACGGCGAATCCAGAAATTCCACCATTTAGCCGACAATCCCTTCCTGCAGCATTTCCCAAAACACCCCCATTATGACCAACTCTATGCCTTCATTAATGTCCCTTTCAGAGGTAGTTTTGTAATATTAGCTTTGGTCCCGATGCTTTTTTCCTCGCGAGAACCAGCCAACCCCGTCGTCCACCGGCTAAACCGGCGGCGCATGATCTGACCGGAGAGTGACCGTCTCTAGAAATTCAAAGGAATAGAAGGTTGGGCCTCTATCTCTGTGCCCAAACCCTAACATAGGAAGTACATTTGCATAAAACTTGGTTTGGATCTCCATCCTCGAATTTGGGCTCTTCGATAGAACACGGTGATGATGTTCTCCTTCTTCTGATTTGAAATGGCTTGGGTTAATTTCTCCTCTTGTTGGATTGTTTGGATCTAGGTGTCATCTTTTTCTAGGGAGAGTTGGGAAGGATGATGGCGAACCGGATGAAGGAGGAAGAGAAGAACGAGAAAATCATCAGAGGACTTCTTAAGCATCCTGCTAACAAACGATGCATCAATTGCAATAGTCTGGTAGGAGATTACCTGTCCTCGGTATCCTGCTTGATCTAGTTCAGCTTGTTTGGTAGTTCGTGCTATGCATGCTGTATTATTTTGTGCGGTAAATTGATCTGCATTTGCAGTGGGTCTTATCGTGTTGGTATGCGTGGATCTGCTTGAAAATGGCGGCTTTTATCCCATTAAGGTAACTAGGGACGTGTCAGTTTGAGCTTCCTAATGTTTGAGGTGTAAGGTTGACTCAGATCCATGGTGCATGATCTGCTCATGCTTCTTTTTGAATGACGTTAGAAGGCTTAACAGCCTGTCATAACTTTAATACATGAGTTAATAGGGACATGCTAGTTTGAACTTCATGAGGTTCAAGGACTTCTGCTGCATGATAGAGTCATGATAACTGGTTTACATGAGCATCTTTATTAATGAATTGGAAAGCTTCACAACTAACCATGATTGCAAATGTTTTAAGTTTCTTTGTCATCTTGATATCCTTTTTCTGACTTGTTTGTGTAACTGATCCCATCTTGGATCAAAATGATCCCCTGACTCTAATTCTCACTATTCAATGCACTTCCCACTGAAAAAAAATGTGTTGATCTTATATGCTATTGCATAACAAGTGATATCCCGTAAACTGAAATTGGAAGCTTCACAACTAGCTATAATCACAAAGTCTGATTTAAGAGTTGTAAGTTTCTTTGTCAACTTGATTGCCATTTCTAACTTGTGTCAAGTTTTCCATCATGGATCGAAGTGATCCTTGACTGGCTCTCACTATTCAATGCATTCCCCAAAAGTGTGTTGATCCTATAATATATTGCATAACAAGTGACATCTCGTAAAGCAGCTTTAATTGCAAATTCTGGATTAAGAGTTGTATGTTTCTTTGTCATTTTGATTGCCTTTTCTAACTTGTTTGTGTCAATGACCAACTCGGATCACTTCGATCCTCTTACTCTAATGTATCACACTTCACTGCATTGTGTACTGAAAAAAGTGCATTGATTCTATAGAATATTGCATAACAAGTGACATCCCACAAAAAGCATGTATTTGCTGAGTTTTAGATTTTTTTTACATGTAAATACCCTGCTTTTGGTGATATTCACGGCAAAAATTCTTTATTTTCTTGTTATATTACTTATGCATATGTTTCCATTCTTTTCTTTGATTTCAATCTGACTTTTTGTTCTTTGTTGTTATGACTTATTTTTCCTTCTTATTTCTTTAAATATGACACTTGATATTTTTATTTTGATATCAGATTTTAATTAACATGGATGATTTTATGGGTAGACATGCTTAACTATCTTCTCCTCCTCTTGGCAGTTTACATTGCACAAAACTGTTGATAACTGTTCATTGTTTTCTCTGTTGCTTTTTCGTGAATCTTGAAATCCCAAAATGATTTTTGAGGGTTGCTCTTTGGATTAGAATTTTTTTTGGATAAAAGACGTATAATATGTTTGACTTCTTTGGAAAAGAGTTCAGGTGTTACTTGATAAGTTACTTGGTCATTATCTTCTTATAGAGAAACAACCAATGCTTGGGAAGGAACAATCTTAATTCATCTTGAAAAAATGAATATCTGCCTCTTTGTTATGCATGCAATTTTTTTCATGGTTATTTCTGCATTAGGATACCACTTATATAATAGTCTTCCAGCTTATATAATTTTAACTTCCATGTTACTCTTTTATTTTCTGACACAATGCGATCAATTAAATTTGTTCTTATAATTCTAGCAAGGACTTTCTAATAAGTAAAAGATACTTATATGATGAAATATATGATCAAATAGGGAATTTTAATTTTTTTAATGTCGCTATTGCATAATTATCCATGTATAGTGTCATCTTTTCTTTTTATTTTGCTCTTTTATCATCAATAACAATTTCTTTAGGCATATATTCAATATTTGGGTCCTGCTTTATAAGTACTTCATTTTAGTTTATGCCTCTTGAATGTTTCATTTGGTACTAACTCTAGTTTGCTGAAGTCATTCGAGGCAACATCTATTCTTGTTAACTTTGGTCTATCCTTTCCTTCACATTCCTTCAAATTAAGGTTTTTGTTTGCTCAATAATATGAATTTCAAAAATATCCAACTATTCTCTTCAACTTTTGTTGGTCCCATGTGTTTTTTAGTATAACCCTAAATCCTAAACCCTAAACCCTAAACCCTAAAAAACCCTAAAAAATCCTAAACCCTAAAAAACCCTAAACCCTAAACCCTAAACCCTAAACCCTAAACCACCCTAAACCCTAAAAAAACCTAAACCCTAAACCCTAAACCCTAAACCATCTCAAAATTTTTTCTTTCATGGTCTTTCAACACTTTGGTTAGGTGTGAAACTAATAACTTGAGATGCTAGAACTTATTGGACTCCATAATTTATTATTATTATTTTTACTTTTAAGTAATATACTCAATGCATGATGCAAGATGATCTTGAAAATTTAGAAAATACAATAAAGCAAGAGGAAAATATGAAAAGAGTGAGTGCTAAGATAAGTAAGCCTCATGCTTGAATAAAGAAATTACCTCTCCTAGAATGGTTTAAGGTTTCACACTTGATTAAGGATCAAAATTATGGAATGGATGAAGAAGAAGAGCTCCCAACCCCCAAACATTCATAATAAGAAGTGTATTTATACCATAAAACTATCTTAAACAACTACAAATGTCCATACTTATAGATGAAACATTAACCAGCTACTGTCAAATCTTTAATAAATTACTAATAATGAAATCTAATATGTAAAATAACTCAAAATTGGATGAGTTGTAATTTAAAATTTTTATCCACATCAATCCCCTTATTTGCGAAACTTTCACTCCAATGAGTGATATTGATAATACACCCAAAGTACACATCATTCTTCATTCAGTTATGGATCATTAAATGGTGGATGGTACTCTTAATGTACTAGAGGACAGTGTGATATTGAAGGAATAATAGTGATCTCATTTGTAAATATAGGTGATTTGTTTTGAAATCAGAAAAATTCACATTTGATTCTGCATACAAAAGTTTGTTTTTCTTTCATTTTCTTTGTCTTTGATTTATAATTTTTATGGGGATAGGAGGGTGGATTAGGTTGGCCAAAATTTGGTGAGGGTTGATTTATTTTTACATTATGTAGATTTATTGGTAGTTTGTTGGAGAAAATTAATGAGGTTTAGAAGACTAAATGAAAGTTTGTTAGGACTTGGAGCTCAAATTTAAATTTGAATAGGGCTATAATTTGGAGGTTAGGTGAGTTTTGTGACGGTTGTTTCAGGAGATAGAAGAGGGCTTTAGGAGGGAGAAAATGATATGCTAAGATGGTTCATTGTTCACTTGAATAATAAGTTTTTAGTTTCTTTAACGATAAATCAGTAGGAACAAAAAATAAAGCATCTTTGGCAAAAGTTCAATATGGTGATGAAATAAGTCAACACCTTAACGAAAATTGCTCGTAAAACAGAAATCCTACATGTCAAATTAGCTAAGAAAAACATTGGCTTTGATATTAATTTGATGCAAGATAACCTTGAAGAACTTTGAAAAGATAATAATGAAGATAAATAGTAAAAAGATAATTAGGCGTCATGCTTGAACAGGAGCTATCTTTCTTGAAATGGTTTTACGCCTTTCATCTGATTAACGATCAAAGTTGGAGAATAGTTAAAAAACGAGTCTATACCTAAAAAAAGAAATATTATTTATGTTATAAATATTTTGCATTACTTTTATGTTTATAGTTGGAAGAATAATAATCTACTAACAAACTATTAGCAAAGTACGAATAAATTTTTGGTAAACTGCTAACAAATTGTTAATAGTTTGATAATAAACTCTTAACCACCTTATTGACATTAACTAAAACAAACTTGCAAAGTAATTGAATTTAACAATGACTCAAATTTCAATGAGAATATTTAGAATTTATGTCTTCATCATTGTCTTTGCATATGCTTTTATTTTATACAACCTTTTATATTTTGTCAATGCATGAGTTCTTAGTTTAAGTTTGTGCTATTTGAGACCCACTCAACTTTATTTTTTTTCTATCCTTTAATTTTATTCTTTTCTTTTTTTAATCTATCTTGTTCGCATTGTCTATTTGTCTATATTGTCTACATTGACATGAATCCTTTAATACATTGTGTCAATGCTAGGGCATTCTCTAAAAGTGACATGCTATGTGGCCTGAATACAATGAAAATGTGCAAGGTGCAGTGTTAAATAAACAAATGTTCTCATATTATGTTTAGATGCAGACAAAAAAATCAGTCCATGAAACTAAAATTAGAAAAAAAACTGGAATATTGATACTCTTATGGGTAAATTAATGAAATTAATATATATTATGGTTTATAGGAAGATAAATGTCTTATATATTCAAGAAATTAAATGGATTGGGGAAAAGATTAAGGAGATTGATAGTTTAAGTTTTAAATTTTTATAGTTAAATAGAAGTTGTACTAGAAATGGTGCATGTGTGATTATATAGATAAGAGTTTGAAGGATAATATTCTGAAAATTAATAAAATTGAAGATCGAATTATAATTTTAAAGTTTGTTGTTGATGTTAACTGAAATTAGGATAAAAACTTAGAATATAAATTTGATTACAGATAAATTAATGAAATTAATATATAGTATGGTTCATAGGAAGATAAATATGTTATGTATTCATGAAACTAAGTGGGTTGGGGAAAAAATCAAAGATATTGATAGTATAGATTTTAAACTCAAGTATTCAGGTAGGAGTCATCCTAAAAATAGTGTATGTATGATTATAGATAAGAGTTTGAAATATAATATTATGAAAATTAATAAAATTATAGATAAAATTATAGTTTTAAAAATTATTATTGATGTTAAGATTATTAATATTATAAGTATTATTCTCCTCAAGTAGGTTTGGATGTATATTAAATTTTTTTTTAGAATGACCTAGAAGAATTAATATAAAAGACACTTCTAAACAAAAAAGAGTAGTTATTGGAGGAGATTTAAATGAATATGTTGGTAGAGCGGTAGAAAATTTTATAAGTATTTATAGTGGCTATGAGTTTGGAGTAACTGATGTAGAAGATACGACTGCATTAGATTTTGCTTTAGTTTATGATTTTGTAGTTAATACTTTATTTAAGAAAGAGGGGAGCATATTTTTATTTATAAGAATGAATTTAATAAAATGCAAATTGATTATTTTCTTGTAAGGAAAATAGATTATTTAGATTATAAAGATTATAAGGTTATTTTGGGTGAAAGTTTAAGTATCCAACATCAATTGTTGATTTTGGATTTTAAAATTAAGGGTTGGAAGATGGAAAATACAACAACAACAATAACAACAACAACAACAAGAAGCCTTTATCCCACTAAGTGGTCGGCTATATGAATCCTTTGTCTCCATTGTGTCCTATTATGTGTCAAATTCTCATTTAATTCGAGTATGCTAAGGTCATTTTTTATACATCTTAATCAAGTCTTTTTAGGTCTACCTCTACCTTTCTTAACATAACCCAAATCTAATGCATCTACTCTCCTAACCGGGTCATCGGACGACCGACGCTTTATGTGGCCAAACCATCTAAGGCTATTCTCTCTAATCTTATCTGCCACTGGAGTTACTCCAACTTTTTTCCAAACATACTCATTTCGCATTTTATCTCTAAGAGTAAAGCCACTCATCCACCTGAGCATTCTCATCTCTGTAACACTTAACTTAGTCTTATGCTTATCTTTTATTGGCCAACATTCTACACCATAAGTCATTGTAGGTCTTACCACCATCTTATAAAATTTTTCTTTAAGTTTAAGTGAAACTTTTCTATCACACAACAGGCCAGATGCATTCTTCCACTTCAACCATCCAACTTAAATTCTACTAATAACATCTCCATCTATTTCACCATCATTTTGAACAATAGAGCCTAAATATCTGAATCGCTCACTCTTATTAATGACTTGTTCATCTAATGTCACAACAATACCACTAGAACTTATATAACTAAAATTACACTCCATATATTTAGTTTTAGATCTACTTAAACGAAAACCTTTAGACTCTAATGTTGACCTCCATAATTCAAGTTTCTCTTAGACTCTCTCTAGTCTTATCAACAAGAAGAATGCCATCGAAAAAGCATACACCAAGGTACATCTTCCCGTAAATGCCTAAGAAGAACATCCATAACTAAAGAAAAAAAGATAAGGGCTTAAAGTCGATCCTTGATGTAATCCAATTGAAATAGGAAAATATTTTGTCAATCCTCCTTGTGTTTGGACACAAGTAAGCCTCTAGTATACATATCCTTAATGACTTGAATATAATCAATATTAACTCCTTTCTGTTCTAGAACTCTCCAAAGAACATCTCTTGAAACTTTATCATAAATTTTCTCTAAATTAATAAATATCATATGTAGATCCTCCTTACTTACTCTATACTTCTCCATTAAACCTCTTAACAAATGTATAACATCTATAGTAGATCTACCTGGCATAAAATCAAACCGACAGAGAGAAACTTTTGTATCACATCGTAACCTATGCTCACTCTCTTTCATAATTTTAATGTATGACACATTAACTTAATTCCTCTATAATTTGCACACTCTTGTGCATCACTTTTATTCTTAAATATAGGAACCAACAAACTCTTTTTTCACTCATCTGACATTTTTTTAGTCTTTAAAATAACATTAAAAAGATGTGTAAGCTAAGAAATTCCTTGATCTCTTAAACATTTTCACACTTCTATTGGAATATCATCGTCCTCTGCTTTTTTTCACATTTCATTTTCTTAAAAGCTTCTAACTTTAGATTTATTAATAATTGATAAAATAAAATTCTCTATTTTGTTTAGGGTATTAAGGTTCTTAAAATCAATCGTCTTTCAGATCCTTCATGAAAAGTTTATCAAAATACTTCACCCACCTATTTTCAATATCCTTTTCTAAGAAAACACTTTATTATTTTCATCTTTAATACACCTCAGTTGAACTAGGTCTTTACTTCTCCTATCTCTTTGGTTGGCTAACTTATACATACATCTTTCACCTTCTTTGATATCTAATCTATTGTATAAATTACTAAAAGTTAAAATTTTGCATTATATATTACTTTCTTAGAATCTCTATATGTCACTTTATATCTTTTCTAATTCTCCAAGTTTTTACATATAAACTAAATTTTATAACAATGCTTCTTATTTCTTATCTTTGCTTGCACACTCTGATTCCACCACCAACTGATTTTATTAAAAGAAGCTTTTTGATTCTCGATACGTATGTTTATTGCTTAATTTGTTATATTTTTTCACATAATATTACTTCCTTGAACATCCCAAATTCTAAGCTCTTGTAAATGCTCTTAAAATATTTTTATTTGTGTTATTTAAGTATCCCCATCTAATCTGCAGACAATAATTTGATTTATTTTTTCTCTTATAATCTTTCATCTTAAAATCTAAAATTAACAATCGATCGTCTTAACTTTCACTTAACCTTACAATCTTTCTGATCTAAATGATCTATTTTTTTATCGAAAATAATCAATTTGTGTTTTACTAGATTCATTTTTATAAGTAATAATATGTTCATCTCTTTTTTCAAATAAAGTATTACCAACTACAAAATCATAAAATAAGAGTTAATATACCCCACCTTCTTCATTACCATCCCAAATTCATAATTACCATAAATATTTTTAAAATCTTCTACCACTCTACCAAAATGTCCATTTAAATCTCCTTCAATAAATACTTTTTATTTGTTATTTTTTTCACATAATATTAGTTTCCTTATGAACATCCCAAATTCTAAGCTTCAGAATTGCTTAAAATATTTTTATTTGTGTTTTTAAGATTCCATCTAATCCAGGATAATAATTTGATTTATTTTTCCTCTTACAATCTTTCATCTTAAAATCTAAAACTAACAATCGATGCGAGTCTTAAACTTTCACTTAACCTTACAATCTTTATAATCTAAACGATCTATTTTTCTTATCTAAAATAATCAATCGTGTTTTACTTAGATTCATTTTTATAAGTAATAATATGTTCATCTCTTTTTATCAAATAAAGTACTAACTACAAAATCATAAAGTAAAATTAAATTTAATATACATTCTTCATTACTACCCAAATTCATAACTATCATAAATATTTTTAAAATCTTCTACCACATTTAAATCTCCTTCAATAAATACTTTTCTTCAAGAGATATCTTTGTATTAATCTAATTCATTACAAAATTTTTCTTTTGAGCTTACATCCAAACCTACTTGAGGAGCATAAACACTTATAACATTGATAATCTTAATATCAATACTAATCTTTAAAGCTATAATTCTATCTCCACATTTATTAATATTTATAACATTATCCTTTAAATTTTTATCTATATTCACACCTACACCATTTATAGTTCAACTTCTACTTGAATACCAAAGTTAAAAACTAAACTATCAATCTCCTTGGTCTTCTCCCTAACCCATTTAGTTTCTTGAACATATAAAATATTTATCTTTCTATGAACCATAATATCTATTAATTCCATTAATTTACCTGTAAGAGTACCTATATTCCAAGATTCTAACCTAATTCTAGTTATATGGACTAACTTCTCTGCCCACATCCGTCCATAATGTGGGAACCCTTACTTATTTAACACTGCACCCAAGCCCGTACGCCGACATTTTCATCAGATTCAAACAAGCCGCTTGGGACGCAAGATTAACACAATTATTAAAGGATTCATGTCATGATTATTTTGACAAATTTTACGCTGGCTGTCGACTACTTATCGCAACCACTTTTCTCATCCGGACTTGGGATTGGCAAAGGTAGTGTTAATTAATATTATTTTAAGATATTATTTTAAGATTAGTTCTAAAGAATGTTAATTAATATTTTTAAGAGTAACTCATAAGGTATTATGATTTGAGATATTCATAAGGAAGTTAATGTCACCTGGGAAAATAATAAATGATATTAAACAAGTTATAAAATATGTGTTTGAAATATAAAGCAGAAAAGTTTCTATTAGTCAAAATAGTTGGACAATAAAAAGTAAAAAAATAAGAAGTTTTATTATAAAAACTAATTTAGATGTAAAAGATCAAGGAATAAGGAAAGATATAATATGACCAGTAGAGATTCAAAGAAAGTAATATGTGATATAAAAAATTTAATATTTAGTGATTTATATAATAGATTTGAGAAGTAAGTACATTAAGGATGGAGGTCAAAAAATATTTTTCTTAGAAGAGGATATTCAATATATGAGAATAAAATTTATTGATGTATTTTTAATGAAGGTTGTGAGAATATAATTAATTTTAATGATCTTAATAACTTAAAATGAAAATAAAATTTTTTTTATCATCGTATTAGTAAATTTAAAATTAGAGAGACTTTAAAAAAATGAAGTGTGGTAAAATAATATGACCTGATGATATTCCAATATAAGTGTGAAAATGCTTAGGAGATCAAAGAATTTTTCAGCTTAATTTTTTAATATTATTTTAAATAATAAAAAGATGCTAGATGAGTGGAAAAGAGTTGATTTCTATGCTTAAGAATAAAGATTATGCAAAAGAGTCTCCAAATTATAGAGGAATTAAATTAATGTCGTACATTAAAATTATGGGAGAGAGTAATTGAGCATAGGTTATGATGTGATACAAAAGTTTTTCAAAACTCATTTGGATTCATACCGGGTTGAGCTTCTATGGATACTATGCATTTGTTGAGATTTGATGAAGAAGTATAGAGAGAGCAAGGAGGACCTAAATAATATTTGTCGATTTAGAGAAGCATATAATAAAACATCAAGAGAAGTGCTTTGAAGTTTTTTAGAAAAGAAAAGAGTTAATATTGTATATATTCAAGTCATTAGTAATATATATACTCAAGGGCAGAGCTAGAAATTTATTTTAGTGGGAGAATAAATGATAATTTTATAAATACTTTTTGACCATTTTTCTTTTGAGCTTATGATTGATTGACTGCTTTATAGATTTTTTTCATCAAAATTTAAATATAAAAATTATAAATATATGCAAATAAAAAACTATAGAAAAGAGAATTATTTTCATATTAAATAATTATTTATATTTGTATTTGTATTTAAGTCAATAACTAATCATTTATAAATTCAATAGTAATTTTATATATATATATATATATTAAATCATGCAATTTTAGAAAAAAAAATTAAATATAAGAATTATAATATTGATTAATTTTTTTTATTGAATTATCAAATTAATATAACTATTATCATAAAATATTTATAATTTTATTTATTATTTTATGATGACTAAGATATGACAAAAGTTTGAATGATTTTTTAATATTTTTAATTAAATTTGCATTGGCCTATTTTAAATCATAAGATATTAAAAATATATCAAACACTACATTAAAAGATGAGTCAAGCACGTGAGGTTTGGAGGGGGCATGGCAGGAAGGAAACCGACTTAAGGGATTCTATTGGAGACTTATGACATCATAAATAAAAAAATCTTACACTTAAGTTATTGGGCTGAGCGAATGGGGACATAGGCTCCCAGTGCCCCCATTGTAGCTCCACCCTTGCATATATTGGAGTTGTTACTTGTGTTCAAGCACAAAGAGGATTGACCAAGTATTTTCCTATTTCAGTTGGATTACTTCAAGGATTGACTTTAAGGTCATATTTTTCTTGCCTTAGTTATGGATGTTTTTACTAGACATTTATAGGAGGATGTACTTTATCATATGCTTTTTATTGATGATATTCTTGTTGATAAGACTAGAGAGGGAGTTGAAAAAAAAAACTTGAGTTATGGAGGTCAACCTTATAGTCTAAAGGCTTTCGTTTGAGTAGATCAAAAATCCAGTACATGGAGTCTAATTTTAATAGTAGTAGATCTAACAACGGGGTTAGATAATCGATGATCAAGTTATTAATAAAAGTGAACATTTTATATATCTCTGGTCTATTGTTCAAAGTGATGGTGAAATTGATAGGGATGTCAATAGAAGAAAAAGTTGGATGGTTGAAGTGGAGGAATGCATTGTGCCTGTTGTGTAATAGAAAAGTACTGCTTAGACTTCAAGAAATTTTTTATAAGATGGTGGTGAGACTTATAATGCTTTATGGTGTAGAATGTTGGCTTGTAAAAGAGAAGCATAAAATAAAGTGTTGTAGAGATAAGGATGTTTAGATGATTGAGTGGTTTTGCACTTAGAGATAAAATGAGAAACAAATATATACGTGAAAAAGTTGGAGTAACTTTTATGGCAGATAAGATTAGAGAGAGTCGCCTCCGATGGTTTGGTCATATAAAATGTCAGTTGTTTGATGACCCAATCAGGGGAGTAGATGTATTATATTTGGCTTATATTAAGAAAGATAGAGGTAAGGCTGAAAAGACTTTGTTAGGACGTATAAAAATAACTTTATTTTATTAGAATTAAATGAGAATATGACATTTAATAAGATGCAATAGAGAAAAAGATTCATGTAGCTGATCCCACGTAGTGCGATAATGGCTTGTTGTTGTTGTCTACATTGTCACATCATGAAGTCCTATCTCTGTATTATGCTTTGGAAGGCTGGAACATTTGATGGGAGCATTTGGTTGGTAGCTCGTCATACTCTTATGGTGAAGCAACAACAGCCTTCTAGCTTTCTATAGGCTGTTGAAATGGCGGCGTTGTTTTTAAAGATGCTTAGTATAAGATATAAGCATGGTCGTATGAAGCCATGGATTTCATGAGTTTATTTAATCTAACTCTTTATAGGCGATAAAATACACCTGTTTTAGAAATAACAAGCATTTGTCAATATTGATTTTAGTATATACTCTATTTCCAAAATTCAGTATTTCCCACTCTTCAATTAATTTTGAAATTAGCAGGTTAACATTAATCATGAAAACTTTTATTGTTGTTGTGATTATCTTAGATGCTATTTACTGGAAAACTAGGGTTCTTAAATTGATTAGGATGCTTGTTGAACTTTAATTGTTTAAGCTGCATTTCTTGGTTTTAAGTAAAACATTAACAGCATTTTTTTCTGGCGTACCTGTGGTTACTATTTCTTCATGTCTTACGTGCTTTTTTCTTTTTTAGCTGTTAGATGCATGCTTTATTTGTTATTAAGTTGAACCATTTATTATCTTGTGAACTTGTTTGTTTTGAGGAAAGTTAAAAGGATTCTTACTGAATTTTGCAAATAGGGACCACAATATGTTTGCACAAATTTCTGGACTTTCATCTGTACAAACTGCAGTGGGTTACAGTAAGCATTTCACTCGCTTTACATATTTGGAATATCTTCATGGTACATTTCTTCACAATATCATATGTTAAGTAACTTTATGCTGATATTGATTTCTGATATTAATGGCGATGTGTTTGATTAGTCCCTAGTGATGGACTTTTGTGAATAACTGACTGAACTAAAATATTTGAAAATTGCCTTGGTCACTATACTAATTGAATCTTAATCTCAGTCGAGAGTTCACTCACCGTGTAAAATCAATATCCATGGCCAAATTTACATCCCAGGAGGTTAATGCACTTCAAGAAGGGGGAAATGAGGTATTCTTATTTATTAATGTTTGATACATGTGCTTGTTTCTCTGTTGGAAACATTTTTTTTTATATTTTGCATGAAGTTTCTTCCATACAGTAACAACAACAACAACAAGCCTTAATCCCACTAGGTGGGGTCGGCTACATGAATCCTTCGTCTCCATTGTGTCCTATTATGTGTCAAATTCTCATTTAATTCAAGTATACTAAAATCATTTTTTATACATCTTAACCAAGTCTTTTTAGGTCTACCTCTACCTTTCTTAACATAAGACAAATCTAATGCATCTACTCTCCTAATCATCGACGGCTTTATGTGGCCAAACCATTTAAGGCGACTCTCCCTAATCTTATCTACCATTGGAGCTACTCCAACTTTTTCCCGAACATACTCATTTTATATTCTATCTCTAAGGGTAAAGCCACTCATCCACCTGAGCATCCTCATCTCTGTAACACTTAACTTAGTCTTATGTTTCTCTTTTATTGGCCAACATTTTGCACCATAAGTCATTGCAGGTCTTACCACCATCTTATAAAATTTTCCCTTAAGTTTAAGTGGAACTTTTCTATCACATAATAAGCCAAGAAATTCCTTATTCTTCCATACAGCGTGCTAGGGAAATTTTCTTCAAGGAGTGGAACCCTCAACGGCACTCTTATCCAGACAGCAGGTTTTTTATTTTATTTTATTTTTTATCCTTACTATCATTCTCTTGTCTTCTCACTAAATGGAAAATTTAGTATTGTATTTGGTATCAGCCATCTTGACAGGCTCAGAGATTTCATTAAGCATGTTTACGTGGATAGGAGATATGCAGGTGGGAGAAATATTGATGGCTCTTCTAGGGTGAAGGTGGATCCTGAATACTTAAGTATAATATAGGATCCTTTAATACGCGTCTCATTATGAAATGCTGACTTCCACAAATTTTTTTGTTACTTCAATTTTTTTTATTTTTGTTGTCATTATTAGAAGTTAAATCTGCATTGAATCCACAGGGTGAGCATGAGGATTATGATGAAAACCGAAGCTCCAATACAGATCGTAGTGGTTCACGAAGTCCACCATATAATGATCCCTCTGAACGTCGATATGGTGAAAGACCGGGTTCTGCTGGAAGGAATGATGACAGAAACTCTCGCTCTAGCTATGAGGCAAGGAGCCCTAGCTACGATCAAGGTGGTTATAGAAGTCCTAGCCATTTTGAGATGAGAGATGACATACGCCGAGATGATAAAGCTGGATATGCTGTTCAAAGTTCAAAAGCTCATGAAAACCAAATTTCAGATGGATTACCAAAGCCCGGGGTGTCTGATCATCAAAAAGGTGTATACATATCAAGTCCTCCAATGGTACGCCCTGTTAGAGATATCTTGGGTGATGATGTTCCGCCTCTTCGGGTCGGTGAGGCTCCAAAGATGAATGGTGGAGAAATGCCAAACAATCCTTTAGAAAACAAGGTGCAAGTTTTAATCCTTATTCAAAGTTGAATTAGTTGCCTTTGTTGATGTGTTTAGTGGTAAAGCATGTGCTTGTATACAGTTGTAGCAATTTCTTGATTACATTGAATATCTTTCTATATAAACCTTGGCATTCATCTTCTATTCTGTCCACTTGTGTTATATTCCATTAATATCCATCATCTGTGGCATTTCCTGCCATTCATTATGTTTGAATAGTTGGACAAGTTGTCTTTGTTATAGTTTCTCTTTCTCTCTCTAGGTTGTTTTAAGGGTTATTAATTATCTTTTGGGGGATTTATATACATACTACACAATTCTTATGTATTTACATATCTAACACCTAAACTTCAATTTTTATATACATAACATCCTAATCTTCAATATCACATCAAAAATACCACTCACTTTTTAAAAGTGAAATGCACCTTTTTAAGCATAGGAAAATATTAGATATGTAAATATATAAGAATTGTGTGGTATGTATGTAAATCTTTCCTATCTTTAGGATGGTAAAACACTTTCAGAAGGAGTTGAACTTGCCACATCCTGGAGTGCAAGACTATTGTAAATCAAGGAATTGTTTGATGGTTATAGTAATCTTATCTTTTTTTGGTTGTGGCATTTGTCTTTTTGCATTATACCGAACATGAAACAATTTATTCATTTGACCTTAGAAAGTCTTAGTAAAATTCATTTTATTTGGTTTATAAGTTGTTTTTTCTCATCATCAACCTTATTCCCAACTATTTCACGTCTTCATGAATTATCTTTTTTTCATTTCTGTCGCTTGCTATATGAGCTATTAATTCTAACTTGTGCATGTTTTTGTGAACAATTTCTACCAATTTCACTTTGGTAATCTATTCCTTTTTTTATTCTTTCACATTAATTTTATCCATCTATCATCAATCTCTTTGTCGTACTCATCCAAATCATATAAGTCTATTTAAACTTTAATAGGTGTTATTTAACAACCACATCGTCGGGCGACAACAAGCAGGAACAATCCCTACCTTCACTATCAAACCTGGACCGTCTGATGATAGCCACCAAAATCAATCCTAACCCTTATTGTGTAACGTCTACTGTAATCTATCCAGAATGTCTATGTCTATATATATATATATATATATATATATATATATATATATGCAATATTTTACTTCCATTGGGAATGATAATCCAACTGTCCGTTTGCCATTCTTTCTTTTTTCACATAATATTAGAGCAGTAGCTCAACAACACCTTTCAAACCAAGGTTTATCCCTTCTCAAATGGATCAATCTTCTCCTTCCTCCTCTCTCTAATGATCTCTCGACACTCAACCTAATGCCAACCACAATTCCCTTATCTTTAATTTTCTTATGGGAAATATTAAACCCATAGCCAACACACAGTTGTTCAATGACAACTATCCCATATGGAGAGCACATATTCAGAAACTCTTCATTGCGAACAGCTTTGAAGGCATTTGGATGGATCCAACCCATGTCCAAATAGAACTACCATTGATGTAGCAGGTATAATCTCTACAACATCTGGATTCTCATAGATTAGAACCTGGCAACTGCAATTTACTCTACCCTTACACCTATACTTCCCTTGTCCTCAATCTCCCAACCTGCTCAGGCATCTGGTTCACAATCAAGAAACAACTTCAATCTGCTAACGGACATCATGTGATATAGCTTAAAAATGAGCTTCACCACATAAAAATGAACAATAAAACCATGACCCAATACCTCTCGAACATCAAAGCATTGGTTGACAAACATTGCTTATGCTGAGGGACATATCGATGATGAGGATATTATTCTATATATACTGAATGAACTTTCCACTGCTTATCGACCTTTCAAAGCCGCAATTTGCACCAAATTACATCCCATAAGTCTGGCCGAGCTCTATTCCCTGCTATGTAGTGAAGAGATTCACATTTCTTCCGAACTCTCACATGAACAAAACCCAAATCCTCAAATAGCTTTAACCACTACAAAGAGCCGGTGCCCATTTACATGCTCACGAGGCATGGAAAGACAACATCTAACACCCAAAGAAGCGGACATCAATTTCTGCAAAGTAGGGGAGGCTCTCGATCATCTTTGATCTATCAGATCTTCGATAAGCCGGGACTCAGCTCTCCACTGTTGGCCCAGAACTAACTTAAATTACACGTTTACAACACCTCCATACTCTCAGCATGCTTTTATAGTAGCTCCACAAAACTCTTCAGAGTGGATATTAGACTCTAGAGCAATCTCTCACATCACCTCCAATATAAATCACATTCATCAACCAGCTGCATATACAGGATCAGATCAGGCATTTGTTGGCAATAGAACCAGCATTCCCGTGAGCAATTCTAGCCGAGGCCTTCTCCCAACCCCTAATCGTAAGTTGTTCCTATCAAATGTTCTCCATGCCCCTCACATTTTGCACAATCTTCTTTCTATTCATCATCTTTCAACTGACAATATTTGTCTCATTTCCTTTGGCAAACTTGGATTCTCCATCAAGGATCGAAAGACAAACAACATTCTCCTTAAAGGCCCATGTCACAATGGTCTTTATCCACTCCCTAGCCTTCCAGCTTCTCAACATCATCTGATTTTTGTGGCTACCACAACTCCTTCCATCTTATGGCACAGAAGACTTAGTCATCCAGACCATTTAGTCATATCTATTATTTTCAAACAAAAAGATCTTTACATATACCTACAAATTTTTTTTTTGTCCTTCATGAAGGTGGCCAAAGCTCACCATCTTCCTTTTTCTGTCTATTAATCATCATTACAAACCTTTAGAACTTATATATTTAGATGTTTGGAGTCCTTTCTATGTATCTACTCAAGGCTATAAATATTATGTTAGTTTTATTGATGATTACTCTTGTTATACCTTGGTTTTTCCTATGCTCACAAAATCCAAAGTCATCCATCAATTTAATAATCTAAAAATCCTCAAAAAAGTCAGTCTCACACCCAAATCAAAATTGTTCGCATAGATGTAGGTCGCAAATACAATAATCATTCCTTTCAAAATCTCCCACAACAACATGGCATCATACATCAAATGACATGCTCTTATATGCCTGAACAAAATTGTATTGCAAAACATGAACACCATCATATCATTGAAATCATACGAACACTCATTCAAGATGCTTATCTTCCTTGCACATTATGGCCTAACCTTCTCCTCATTGCTGTATATTTAATAAACTGAATTCCCTCTTCATCCACTAAACACAAAACTTCATATTATCTCTTATCTCACAAACATCCTTCATATAAACATTTACGCACCATTGAATGCGCTTGCTATCCCCTTACCCCTTCATCCTCTAGGCACAAACTCGTTCCTTGTGCTCTTCCTTGTGTTCTACTACACTATGCCCCCACCCAAAAAGGTTACAAATGCCTAAACCCTACCACAAATCGGATTATTACTTCTCGTCATGTTCTCTTCAATGAATTTCACTTTCCTTACTCTCCTCAATCAAACATCTCTCAATCCACATCCCCTACGTACATACCACCTCTACTTCTTTCTCCATCCCTTCACACAAAACCCTCTACCAGTCCCACCTTCCCAACAATGACACCAAATACAACTAACATCACATAACCTTCCAATCCTACTTCCCCTCACATCTTACCTGATAGATAGCCATCAACCTGAATACACAATCATTTCATGAACCATTCCAACTTTATCCTCTTCAACTCCTCACCCCACTCACAACATGATTACAAGGCTCTCTCAAACCCAAAAATATTCTCTCCCTATGCTCCTCATTCCGTCCTTCTACCGGCCCCACATCTTTTACTCAAGCTCAAAAATTCTCCCATTGGCATCAAGCCATATCTACTGAGTTTCATGCCCTCCAAACCCAAAGCACTTGGTCCTTGTTCCTCCTCCAAACCAAAACATCCATAGATACCGATGGATAAACTAAATATCATTCCAATGGTTCCATTGTCAAATATAAAGCTCGACTCGTCGCTCAAGGTTAAAACCAAGAATTCGACTTAGATTACCACAAATTTCAGTCCTGTCACTAAAATGCCAACCATAGGGATTCTACTCACCGTTGCTATCATTCGTGTATGGGATGTAATTCAACTTGACATCTCCAATGCCTTCATCCATGGCTGCCTTCAAGAAACTTTCTAATGCATCAACCACCTAGTTTTGTAGACCCACAATATCCTAGTCATGTTTGTCTCCTCAAGAAGGCTTTATATGGCCCCAAACAAGTAGCTCGGCAGCGATTCAATATCTTTTCATCACATCTTATTCAATATGGCTTCTCATTCAGCAATGCTGACCCCAACCTTTTCTTCTATCACAACCAAGGTGCACCTATCTATTTACTCATTTTGTTGACGATATTCTTCTCATAGAAAACAACACCACCAGCATTCAACAACAACTTCATATTCTAACCCAACATTTCAACATGAAGAATCTGGGTTGTATTTCCAATTCTTAGGTATCCAAATACAATGGCATCCAAATGGCTACCTCCTTACACAATCCAATTTTGCCCAACAGATCTTACAATAGTCGGCATGACCAACTGTAAACCTACAACCACACCCCTTTCTTTTCATCCATTATCTTCTTCCACTAACAGCCCTGCCCTTGCCAATCTTACACTTTATTAGAAACTCATTGGAGCATTACAATACCTCACCATCACTCAACCAGATTTCTCTTTCACAGTTAATCTTCTTAGCCAATATATGCACCACCCTCTAGATCTCCACTTCTAGCTCAAACGACTTGTTTGCTATCTTTAAGGCACCATAATATTTGGCCTTCCCATTAGACATGGCAACCGACAGCTTTGTATCTATTCTGATGCTGTTTGGGTCTCTGACCCACAAGATCGCAAGTCAATTTCCTATCACCTCTCAACCATGGCAATACTTTCATCACTAAGAGTGTCAAGAAACAACCTACAGCAGCTAAATTATTTACCGAAGCTGAATATCGTGGCTTAGCATCAGCAACGTCTGGTCACTGATTTCCACATTCACACCTCTCAACCCATTCCCTTATACTGTGACAACATCTCAACAATAACCATAGCAATCAACCACATTTTTTTCCTCATACTAAATATATTGAGATTGACCATCATTTCATCAGACAACACATCAATTCCGGCACCCTTAACATTCATCATATACATTCCCATGATCAGCCTGTTGACATTTTGACAAAGCCACTTTCGGCCAAGTGATTTGCGAATTTAAGGGACAAGCTTATCATTTGCTCCACACTCTTCAGCTTGAGGGGAGGTAACAATCACATTGTTGCGCCACAGCAATTAGGTGTAGTCATTATCTTCATTGCCAAACCTGAACTGTCTGATGATAACCACCAAGATCAATCCTAACCGTTGTTGTGTGCTGTAATATATTCAGAATGCCTATATATACAATTGTAGTAGTCACTACAGTCACGCATTACTTTACTTCCAGTTGAAATGATAATCCAACTTTCCTTTTGCCATTCTTTCTCTTCTCACATTATTCTCATAGTTTGTCAAAGATAAACATTTCATACTTAAACTTCTGTAAGTTTACCGCACATCTTTTATTTAGGTTCATTATCTTTCTATATTATTACTATTACTGTATATATTATCATAACTACCATGAGTTTTCTGTTTGCTAGGGCTCTACTTCAAGTACCAAGGGGTCTAATGATGGGAGTTCAGTTGAGTTGAAGAGGGTAAATTCAGGAAGTTTAATCGACTTCTCTGCAGACTCTGAACCTTCTGCTGCTGGTGTAGCACAGGAATCTTTTGCTCAGCAAACTGCCTCTACTCCTACTAATAGTGGTGGTTGGGCATCTTTTGATGTTTCTAGTCAACAAAAAGCACCAGTGGCAGCTTCAACTTCAGGGGATCTGGAATCTGTGTTTGCACAACTGTCAATTAATGCAGCCACATCAGTAGTCAACTCCACTATATCACCTGCTGCAAGCATTGACTCTTTTCCCATAGCAAATAATGGTGGACAATGGCCAGCAGTTTCCACATTTCCAGTTACTTCTAGTCAGTCTGCCAGTCCGCTAGTCCATACAATTGTTGGTTCCTTCAACAACCAGGCAATTTTTTTTAATCAATTTATTTACTGGATTCTTTTATAAAATCAGGTATTTTTTTAATTACTGGGATTTATATTTTTTTTACCATGAAATGTTTTTTTTATAGGTTCCTGCTCAGCCGGCTGGCTCATCATTTCCAACAACTGTCCAGGGTGCTGTGGCTCTTGACGGGCAAATTTCTCGCTCTGCCATGCATCCATCACATAGACCTGGCTACTTTCAGAACTCTTCAGAGGCTCCGAATAGTGGAAGGAAAGAACTACCAGCGGTAACATTTGTGTAAACTGTATTTCACTAAGTTTAGGGCAAATTATATATAGAATCCTATTGTTTTGAGCCGTGAAATGTTTGGATTCTCAACTTTTACAAGTACGTCATTTGGTTCCCAAGTAATGAAAAGTTTCATTAGTTTGCTAAAAAAAAATCTTTTTTTTACACTTTTTTGAGAAATTTGTTGTACGTCCTCTTTTATAAATATTTTATGTAGGCCTTTTTTACATGATCTTCTAAGATTCCATTTCCCGTTTCTTCTAAATTTGGGTCTGCAGTCTCGAATGCCTTTTTTTTTTACTTCTTTAGTTATCTTATTAGCTTAGAGTTGATACTCTTGACTTTCTAAAATTTTTCATGAATATATGATTTGGATTTGTTCATTCTCTTCCTATTATTTTTTTTAAGAGAATATGCTACTTTGTTTCCTTTCACCCACTAAGTGCTGTGCCATGACCCATTTTCAAATTTTTTAGTCTTTCTTCTACCCATCCCATCCATCTATTCGTAGATGAAGGTGGATGAGTAGCCATCATCCCCTTAAAAAGGCATAATATGAGGGGGCCAGGAGAAACCTTAAGCATTAGCAATTTTGTATTTAAAAAATTGTTTGCAAAATTTATCTAATTTATCTATACTTGACGGATCTTATTGTGAAGCTCTGAAAATAGTGGAACAAATATTATTTAACTCAAGCTGAAGAGGACTTAATGCAATTTATTCAGAACCTTATTGATGATTCTTTTGGCGCATAATTGGCTTATTATTATGCTTGCAGGATCTATTTACTGGACTCTATCAAACATCACCTGTTTCTTATCCAGGGTGGAGAATTGGACCACCCCATGGCACTGTCTATGGCATGCAATATCCTGTCATGATGGTGTGTATTATTATACATTTGTTAATTCTCCATAAAAATGGTTAAATACATTCAAGTCCTAATATGTTGTACATATGGTGCTGCCCAGCAACCTGTGACTGCATTTCACAATTCCCCAGCTTCCATGAATCCATTTGATCTTGTGAATGAGCCAGTTCCAGCTTCCAATCCTATGGTATGTCCAAACTTCAAGTTCTATTTTTTATTGCAAACTTAAACTGTACAAACATGCCTATGAGAGATGATTTTATTCCCATTAATGATTAATCAATAAATATCTAAAAAAATTATATTTTGACATTTCTGTTGAACCTATGTGAAGCACTTAAAATGAAAATCTAATAAAAAAGTCAACTTGTTTTGACATTTTCATTTTACATTTGACATAAAATGGTTGGTAATCTAGATATCTTTGTCTTAGTGCATCAAGGAGCATATTGAAAAAGATGAAATTATGTGATTGCATTTTTTATTAGTTATTGTTAAAAAAAATGGGTCAACCTTAGAGTCTAAATTTTTCGTTTTGAGTAAATCTATAATTGAATACATGGAGTTTATTTTTAGTTGTAGAAGATCTAGTGGTGGAGTGATGACAATGAGTAGTCAAGTCATTAAAAGAGTGAACGATTTAGATATCTCGTGGCTATTGTTCAAAGTGATGCTGATATAGATAGGGATGTCACCTAGTAAAATTCAAGTTGGATGGTTGTAGTGGAGGAATGCATAGGGCCTGTTGTGTGATAAGAAAGTACCACCTAGACTCAAGGAAAATTTTTATATGATGGTGGTGAGACCTACAATGCTTTATGGCGTAGAATGTTAGCCAATAAAATAGAAGCATAAAATTAAATGTTGTGGAGATGAGAATGCTCAGGTGGATGAGTGGCTTTACACTTTGAGACAAAATGAGAAATGAATATATACATGATAACGTTGGAGTAGCTCCAGTGGTCGGTAAGATTAGAGAGAGTTGCCTTTGATGGTTTGGCACATAAAATGCCAACTATCTGATGACGCAGTTAAGAGAGTGAATGTATTAGATTTGGCTTATGTTAAGAAAGGTAGATGTAGACATAAAAAAACTTAGTTTGAAAGTATGAAAAATGAACTTAATTTGTTAGGATTAAATGAGAGTATAATACTTAAAATGATACATTTGAGAAAAAAGATTCAAGTAGCTGACCCAACGTAGTGGGATAAAGGCTTGTTGTTGTTGTATTGCTAAAAAAAAAATAGAAAAGGTTCAGTGAATAAGTGCACTGATGAAGTGATTATCCCTAATAGTCTAGTGGATTCCTTGTCATTTGATTCTTTCACTAAACGAACAATGCTGACGCTTTTTTCTTCTTAAGTATGCATTACACCGTGATGGAGAGAGGTGTGATAGATTACTTCACACCCAAGTTAACAAGAGGACTATGTTCTGAATTTTTTATTGTTTATTCACTTTGTCACAAAATCTACAAGGCCCTGTTGTTATTAATCTATTTTTGTTTATGACTAAAGAGATTGTTGATTACTTACAAATGGTTGTTGCTTAACCGTGAAAGTGTGCATTTGCATTATTATATCAAAAGGGGTACAAAAAGTACAAAACTATGCCTTTAGGCAATTACAAAATGTAACCTATCATCTTCTATAAGAGAAAAAAATCGTGATTTTCACTAAAATTTCTAAGTACAATCACGTTGTAATGCTAAATGATCACAAAAGTGTGCCACTCTGTTGTTCTTCCTGTGTGTATGTTGGAAAGTGACTTGATTGAATTGGAGGAGAAAGACAAATTTGTCTTTATCATCATGGTGAACTTGCCATGTTGTTACCTTTATGGTCTCCCGAATGTTGCTTATAACATTGCTGTTGTTGCCTTCAATGATAATCTCCTTGGCTTCAAGCATCCATGGTTCTATGATAATCACCACAATGCTTCAGAACTAGAAGTGGTTGCAGGCGAGAGCTTCAAGGATGGTGGAAGCCATGGTTGTTGGGGTACTGTGAGGTCTATCATGCTTATTGGCATTCTTAGCTCACCAACAATGATAAACCATGTGACCATAGATACAGGCAAGGGTGGTTTTACAGGGCTTAAACTTGGCTAACTCCTCAGTACTCTGTTTGAAGCCGTTAAACCGTGGGATGTTGAAGCCCCATTTCTCCATATCATCTGTAACTGCAACAAACAACAAACAATTTGTAGAAATATGGGTCTGGTCCTCCACTCCTAAGCTTTCCCACAGGCAAGAGTTTGTCTCACTGAGCCTTCTAGCATAGAGCCAGCAGTTGGAGGGGATGATGTCCCTGAGTAATTTCCACCAAAAGATGTTTTCTACGGGGTGCAGCTTGAATTGATTTCTAATAGTGGCTCTTGGTTTGGCTGGGAAATTAGGCATTGTGGGCTAGGGAGGTGACCCTTTGCCTTGAAAGTTGATGAATCATTTTGGGCTGGTCACTAGGTATCTCGGAGTGGATGGGGTTGTTGGAAACCCTATCTGCCAGCTCCTTGCCAAAGCAGCTCCTAAGTTTGGGAAAATTTTACCTACTGTTGTCCATGAGATTGGACACCATCTTGCCCTAGTCATCCTCTATATTAATGTATGTATCACTTGATGAGAGGGGTGTTGAGCACCCAAGATTGATAAAGGATGCTTATATTCATGCCATTAGCCACCTTCCACCTAATAATATTATGAATACTAACAACACTTTTGCAAAATACCATCTTGTCCTCAGCCCCCTCAGTATTAATGTATGTAGGCCATTTGACGAGAGGGGTGTCGAGCACTCATGATTGGTTGAAGATGTTGATATTTATGCCATTAGCCACCTTCCACCTAATAATGTTGTGAATACTAGCAACGTCGTTTTGCAAAATTTTCTAGGTTGCGGAGTCCGTGCAGTTGTATGATTTGTCATCAATCAGATCGCCATATTTGTATTCTAAGAATCGGTACAACAGCGAGCCGCAGTGGTCATGCAACCTCAAGCAAACCATTGGCCTGAACTTTTTGAGTTGAAGTTGTCGTGAGAACCTAGTTTATCAATAAAACTAATATATGGTTTTTTGTGTCATTCGTAGTTGAGTTGGGCAAACCAAATATGTTGGATGGTAGAATTTATATTATGTACCACACTATTGGACAAATGACTGTTGAATTGGTGGATGGTTTTTTCTGAAAGTGTTATAAGTGGATTGCTCTTATGGGTCATTTGGTCACTTGTTTGACATAAGTGAATATGCTGTGAAGTTTATGGAGATAAGATTCTTGCATTTAAGGATTTAATTGTTCACTCTAGAGCATATATTGAGTCGAGCTAGTGCAAGCTTGCATAAACTTGAAATTGAAAATTTTTGTAAACAAAAAAAAAACTAAACAAAACTATTTTATACCTTCAATAATCTTAATAATGGTGCCATTGTCTAAAATCTAGCAAAATTATGTAATATATGAAGCATAAATATATATGTCATGACCTGGACATGATAACATGAGATAATTGTAAAAAATAGGATACACTATGCTATGGATATGATATCCTCTTTTATGAATCTTTAGTATAAAATATTTAATTATAACACTTGGTATTTACATTTTCTTTGAAAGACATCATATAATGAATCATAGTAAAAGCTTAATGCAAGGGCAAATTAAAAATTAAAAATTAAAAATAATAAAAGAAATGTCTATAACGTTAGTATTGCCATTAAATTCTACAACAAAAGAAAGACAAACATTGGTAATAACTAACAAGCTCAATACTATTGTAATTTTAGTTTGATAGGAAGAATATACTAAATAAAAAAAATAATTGAAATTATAGTTATACTGTTATAGTTTGATAGGAAGAATATACTAAACAAAAAAAAATTGAAATTATAGTTCCTATCAAACTATAATTGAAATTATAGTTTGATAGGAAGAATATACTAAATAAAATAAAATAAAATAATTGAAATTATAGTTATACTGTTATAGTAAAGTTGAAGGCTTAGGCTATTAGCATTAGCTATAATGCCCAAGCTGGGAAGAGATGAAGATTTAGATGGTAGGGCTTTGAGTAGGAATTGTGATAGTCAAGAGTTATAGTGAATGCAGGATAGAAGTGGAAGAGTACTAAACGTGCAAAGTCACTACAAATGGCACACCAAGAGGGGTGAATTGGTATTTTTTACAATATTATTTTTAGTAATTTAAAACTTTTACAAATAATGCTAACAAAAGCTTAATAATTTGATTATAAAAACACTACATGGAAGCTATAAATAAAGTAACAACAACAACAACAACAACAACAACAAGCCTTAATCCCACTAGGTGGGGTTGGCTACATGAATCCTTCGTCTCCATTGTGTCCTATAAAGTAATACTAAAAAAAAATCATAAAATTAATTGTACAAATAAATAAACTATGCTAAGAGTGAGTATTAATAATTTGTGGATGATTAAATAAATTTTGCTCAAATAAACTTAGCACAATATCATTTATAACATTGAACAAATTAATATCAAGTAAAATGAAATCTAAATGCTGGAAAAGTAAAGCTATAGAGATTACAGGTATCAAGTTATTTATGTGGTTCAGATCACATCTTAAGGCATGCATTTATACTTAGTCAATTCTCAAACTAGAATTCTATCATCCGGAGTTTTCCTCACAAACTTCTTCTTAACAATGAAGAAGGGCAACAATGATATGCTTTCATTCTAAGTGAGTACAATTGATGCAGCACAAGGATCATATGATGAGATTGAAGGAGCCATAAAAGCCTAAAAGAAGAATTAGAAGCCAAGTAAGGATTTAGATCAAAAAACCAATTGAAGATGCTTAATTAAATATTTTCTTTTTAAGGTGTCATTATTATTGTAAAAGGCTAGGCTTATGTGTATAATTTTTATGTTATGGGTATTATGAGAATTTGAATATTCAAAATTCAAAGTTTGAATTTTGAATTTCAAATTTTTGAAAATTTGAAAATTGAAAATTTGAATTGTGGAAGGATTATTTGAAGAGAATGAAAATTGAATTTAAAGGGATTGGTGTCTGAAGAATGAAATAAAAATTTTTTTTGAAGTAATTATGGTTGGCTATTAGAAGATTCTTAACTATGCCTTTTTTCTGCTTCATGGTTGGCCCCTTGTGTCTTTTATTTTTTTTATTTTCTTTTATGTAATTACTATAAATATTTTATGTTGATGAATGAAAAGGTGGTTGGAATATAAGGACTTATGACCAACTTGTTAAATGAGGCTAGTTTGGTGACTCTTACATTTATTGCATGGTGAGTTGTAGGAATTATCATGCATGTATTTTTTGTTGAATCTTATTATAGTGTTGTTCTTATCTTATCCAAGTGTATTAGTATAAATTCTTCCTAATTAAATTTCTAAAAAAGTCAAGGAAAAATCCTATTGTGTGATCAGCCTAGACTACTCGTAGATTTTAATTTTATTCCATAATTTGTAGCACAACACTTTTTGAAAATTTATGAAATTTGTTCAGATCAATACGTATCCATTTTTAGTATTAGAGATAGGGTGTATCCCTCTTAATGGGGGCCAATTAGGTTAATTTTAAATTTAGGGATTTGGTGTGGAGTCTTCAGGCTTTTTGGGCTTGAAATTCTGTACGATGTTAGTTCCATGTGTCTAGAGGTATTCTATAGAGTTTTCTTGGAATATTTTTGGTATTATTTTTGAGAATTTTCATAAAACTAGGCTGATAACAAATTCTCTCTTGTAGATAGCATAACAAGTGGGACTTAGCTTTGGAAAATGGACTTGGGATTAAGGAATGGGCCTAAAAGTACATGAAAATTAAAGGGTGGGATTTCTTATATAGATTTGGCAATTTTCACAAATTTTCAACAAGTTTTGTTCTTCCAATTAGGTTATGAAATAAAATTATTTTCTTTTTGGTGACAAGTCTTAAGTTGTTACACAATAAGAATTTTATCATGCCTTTTTGTAGAGATTTAATTAGAAAAAAAATAATATTAACATACTTATATGAGTTATCTAGAAAAATAAATATATGATATTTTCTACAATTCATCAAAATAGTAGGTGGGATACACCAAATTGGCCTCTTTTGATTGTTTGGCTACTAAGCCCCAATCTTTTTCTTAGAATACCTCAAAAGTAATTTAAGCAATCAACTATCTTTTCATTCATCAACATAAAATATTTAGTTTTTATATAAGGAAATTTTTTTAAAAAATTACTAGAGGGAGGGAGGAGTTGGGTGGGGCCTATAAAGAGGTGCAAAGGATTAGTTAATCTCCTTTTAGAAAGTGTCACTACCTCTTTCAAAGAGGAGAATGATCATAACTAGATTTTTTTAAATTTCATTTTTTAATGCCTCTATATAATCCTTTCATATTTCAAAATTTTAAAAATTAAAAAATTTGAAATTTGACTTTTAAATATTTAAAGTCTCATAATACATACAATATAAAAATTACACACACAAGTCTTTAATAATCTTCCTACATAAAAAAGCTAAATTTTAATTTATAAGTCTTCACTTGATTTCTTGATTTGGATTTTTGCTTAGGCTCTTGTCGTTTGTCCAATCACATTATTATTTTCTTTTTATGCTACTTCATTACTCCAAGGCTTTAAATATATATTTTTTAAAGAGTTAAATGGATGTGTTGAAGTAATGTCTTAATAGTAGTAGAGTTCTGTTAGTGTTTGTAATTCTCTAAACAATAAATTTAACACTAAGTAGATTTTGCATTTATGTTGTCTCCCTACTTAAGTTTTTCATGCAAATATGGGGTTTTCTAACTCCATACATCATGTTCATGGTTGTATTTTTATTGTTAAATACGTAGTAGGTGATGCTATTGGAGGAGATGATTTAGTGAAGTTTATTCGAAAAGGGCAAGAGAGGTGGTTGATAATGGATGGATTTTCAAATTTAGTATTAAGATTAAAAAATTATGGTCCCTTAAGGTTTTTACCAAAATACATTAATAATATCCGAAGAAGTTAATTATGAATGTCATGAATTCACCAAAGAATTACAAAATTCATCTTTTTCATAAGATCACTTGGAAAAAAATTCACCAAACAATTCTATAATCAAGAAGTTAGAAATTTTTGGCTTTGATATTAAAAATGATGTGGCCGGGGGATTGCCTTCTTTATGAGGACCAATTAAAGTTTGGAGCTCTTCTTGAGAGGGTTAAGAAGTGTGTGAAGGAAATTAGCATGTGTGTGAAGTAATATGAACATAATTAGGGATGGTTAATACTAAACAACCTAAAATGTAGAAAGTCTTAATTGTGAATTTGGAGATTTTGTGTGGAGAATCTTTTGGTCCTTTGGACTTGTGACCTTGGAGAATGTTAGTTCTATGTATCTAGAGGTATTCTAGAGTGTTTCATGTTTTTTATTTTTTTTTGGGAATTTTCACAAAATTAGGTCAGGAGAAAATTCTCTCTAGCTGACAACAGCACAACAAATGGGATTTGGCTTTAGAAAGTGGATTTAGAGTTAGGGAATGGGAATAAAAACATATGGGATTTAATGGTTAGGTTTTTTAGTATGGATTTGAAAAAGTTCATACATTTTCAACAATTTTTGTTCTATCAATTAGGTTATAAAATAAGATTAGATTTTGTTGGTGACTAATCTAGGTAGATCACATAACATGATTTTTTTCATGAATTTTTAAGAAATTTAATTAGAAAAAATTCATATTAATACACTTGGATGAGGTAAGAATACTGCAACATAATTCCTGATTTTGTTGAAAAACAAACACATGATAATTTCTATAATTCATCAAAGTAGTGTATGAGTCACCAAACTAGCCTCCTTAGTTGGCTGCCAATATTCTTTTGGAATGTCTCCAAAATATTTTTGTAGCAATTAGTCACATTTTCATTCAACAACCTAGAATATTTATAGTGTTTACATGAGAAAAAAATTTAAAAATACAACAGGGAGGGAGTTGGGCCAGCCATGAAGAGGTATAAGGGATAGTTAAGCATCAATTGGCCAAGCGTAATTTTCTCTTTTAAAGAAGAGGCTGATTATTACTCAAACTTATTTTTCATTTTTCAACCATTAATTTATTTAAATTCATTTTATCCTCTTCTCCATGTAATCCTTCCATAATTCAAAATTTTAAAAATTTGAAATTTTGGTAATACCCATAATTTAAAAATTACACACAAATCTTTTACAATAATCATGACACATAAAAAAGATGAATTTTAATTAAAAGCCATCAATTGATTTTTTTATCTATCTTGTATCTTCTTTTAGGATCTTATGACTTGCCAATCTTATCATCACATGGCTCTTATGCTATTTCACAATCCATCATACTCTTACAAAACATGAGTAAAACTCTTATAAGAAAATATTTTAATCAAAATTTTTTGAAATTTTGGTGGTGAACACATTTCCCTTTTAATTTTGATAGTTCTCAAAAAAATTGGTTGATAGTATACCACAAAAACATAAAAAATAAAATAAATTGTTTGATATCAAAATGCTAAAAACTCAAGCAAAAGATGTTACCAATAATGATGAACTTAAAGAATTGATTTGGATGAACACTTGAAAAATCTCTTTAATGTTTTGATTTAATCTAGTATGTTAGTTCATAAATAAGTTTTTATTTATTTTAATTTACACAAATATCTCAGATATATATAATATATATATATATATATATATATATATATATATATATATATATATATATATATATATATATATATATATATATAAATTCTTCTTAAAATGTCCTTTAAGAGTCTAGAAAATTGCTTGTCAAAAGTTAAATAAATGACTAGTCCAAATTCTCATAATAGTTCTCCACTTATTAATCAGATTGTGGTGAAAAAAAAAGTATATTTAAAAAATATAATATATTCAATTTTAATAAAAGTAGCAATATGCAATATATAAATATATCATATAAGTACATATATACATACATTCATGTAAGCACTCGCTTAAAATTTAAATGCACGAGAATTAAGATCTAAAGTAATATTAAAAAAAAATACATTCATGTAAGCACTCGCTTAAAATTTAAATGCATCATGAGAATTAAGATCTGCAGTAATACTTTTTTAAAAAAAATTTATTATATGTAACTATCATCCTTAGAATATATTTTATCATATTTAAAATCTTATTAAACTACTACAACTTTCTTCTTATTCTCCATAATAGTTAACAATGTATTTAATATAATTTTAAATAAAATAATAGATTAAAAATAAGGAGGAAAATAGAGCATTAATATAGCTCATGTTTCTTGGAGACCTGCCATTGTTGAGAGGTTCTGGCTTGTGCTGCTTGGAAAAGAAAAATAATACTGACTTATATAATTTGAGAGAGGTAGATCTCTCAAAATTAATAACTCTTATTAAGATAGTGAGATAAATAGATAAATAGGTATAATAATTTATAAAATAAATTAATAATATAAAAAATTAATTATAATTAAAGTGAGGCATTGCCTCAAAGCGCCTTACTTGAAAAAGGCATGGTACCGAGTGAGGCTTAAGCCTTGAGACACTCTTCATGTGCCTCAATTCGAGTCCCACCAAGAGGTGTACACCTCGAACATATATACATACATATGTATGTATGTATGTATGTATGTATGTATGTATGTGACCGAGTGATGCTTAAGCCTTGAGACACTCTTCATGTGCCTCAATTCGAGGCCCGTCAAGAGGTGTACACCTCGAACATATATAAATACATATGTATGTGTGTATGTCATACATACAACATACATACATACATACATATATACTTAAGGCATATCTCGGACTAGGTAGCTTGCTACGAGACTTGATTGAAGTTGCCACTCATTGGGTTGTCAGAACTTATGCTAGACCAGGTGTGGCAAGAAACCCTCCACCTCATCAAGGATAGCTCACTATAACTCATTAAACGAACTCGCTTGACCTACCAAACTAGATGTACTTGAGTGGGCAACTTGCTCTAGGTATAATTCGACGAAGAATTTTTCAGTGCACTTGCTCCTCATTCATGATCTGGTGGGTCATCTTCCATGGAAGGCCACATCAACGAAAGATTATTTTCATCGCTTAACATGACATTGTACATGTGTTTATGTCATAGTAGTCCATCCAGTTTGTATTTCTACTTTTATTATTTCTTTATTTGTGGTGTAGCTTTTTGTAGTCCTTCAATCCTATAAATAAGAGATTAGGCGACACATTTAGGGACCTTTTCTATTGGACTTCGTTTGGAGAACTTTTAGATTCATACTGGATCTTTGTGATTGATACACTTTTGTTTGCATTCTATGTTCTTTCGAATACTTCAATGAAATTCTCACAAATCTTTTTTTCTCTCTCTACTCCCTAAGCATCCGATACCCTTCCTCTCCTTTTATCCCATAAGATCAATTTTATTAGTAAGGTTTAGTGTCATGGACAAATTGACATCTTGTATCTTGAAAGGTGCAGTGATCATTGAGAAAATTTCACAGATAGGGAGTTGAACATTGTGAGAGTTAGAACATGAGACTAAAGAAAACTCCATCAACATGGAACACTAACCCTAATGTTTTTTAATTCAATAGGATGTAAAAGAAATGGAGGAGTAGATCACTTACCTGATCTAAGGAGCAATGGAGTGAGTTCGCCTGGAGAGTAGGTAGGGTCAAGAACATGAAGGGTCTTTTGACTCTACCAATCGTTGAGTTAAGTGCAACAATTGGACTCTAACTTTAGCTCTCAACCTATACTCTGCTCTATATTAGCAACGATGAGATGTTATCGCTTAGTTGAGAAGGTAATATAAAATTGACGAATGCATTTTCTAGGAAAATCATCAAAGCAAAATTGCCTTTGAAGGTCAAAATCTCTCATTTGGAGTTCTACAAAAGGTCTACCAAATATACCATGTCACTTTACTTTTGAGTGAACGACTTTAATGATGCTTTGAAGTGCCATTTCTTCTTTACTGCTATCAAAGAATTGACCTTAGGGTGATTTTTGCGCCTTCTAGTAGGCGTAATTATTTTGTTTGTTAAGATCAAGTAAATATTCATCACCCAATGTACTAGTGCTCAAAGATTGCTTAAGAGCTCACAAGCATTATCACAGATGCATTGAAGGTAGTTGAGTCTTTTCGAGGAAGTTTATTGTGTGCTTCCAAAGAGAGATATTAGAAATTAAATATGTGGATCCTACTATCCCATAAATTGTGCTCACCTAAGACTTGAGAGAGGGATCATTCAGATATGCCATCGGCCTTCAATAGTTCAAGAATTTGGTTGATTTATTCAAACTCGCCCATATCCATGTCTTTGTCAAAGAGTATAACAAAGTTGCTTAATCTTTTAGGGCGACTTGACAAGGAGTGCCTCAAGGCAAGATTGTTTGCCGCTTGTTCGACGCTCTAGAGATTGTTTACAAGTGCGAATGATAGATAGAAGTTGTATACCCATTCTCATCAACACTAGCCATAGGGTGCAGACCCATGCAAGGATGGCACCGTGAACATGGCCTCTAGCTTCACATCATGAGTGATAAGAAATGACAAGGAGTGCCTCGAGGCAAGATTGTTTGCCACTTGTCCGACGCTCTAGAGATCGTTTGTAAGTGCAAATGATAGATAGAAGTTGTATACCCATTCTCATCGACACTAGCCATAGGGTGTAGACCCATGCAAGGATGTTACCTTGAACGTGGCCTCTAGCTTCACATCATGAGGTGTCATAGTCCACTTGCCTTTATCAGAGATCAATTTTTCATGGTGACGGTGTTGTGTTTCTATGGATGAGTTTGTTTTGGTCACAAAAAATAAAGATTATTTCAAATTCTCACCTACGCTATTGAGATCATGAGTATGACATTGGAGAGTGTTGACACCATAAAAGTTTGATTGAGGAGCTCGTCAGAGTAAAAAAAAATGTTTATACTAGTAAATCCTAGATGGTGATAAGAAAAGAACAAACAAAAGATCATTGCAATCAGCTTGTACCTGTCAAGGCTATCCACTTCATGGTGGATCCATTCATTCATAGAGAAGGTGGCACTGAGTCATCAAGGGAAGCAAGACTCAAATGGCTAAGGTCAGGAGAGGTCAACTCGACGGCCATGGTTTGAGCATCCACAATGGAGATGTGCTTGTCAACTTTGTTGAATGGGATTGACTAACGACTGACAATCCTTTCAATAACGTAATGGTCGTCACAGTGCTAATCAACAAATATCAAATTAACAACATATGATAGATTAATAGTTTTGTTAATATTATATTCAAGTCCATCTTTGATATAAACTTAGCGAGTTAAAGACCTACTCCTACCAACCCACTCTACAGATTCTCAAGAGAGTGGCAAGAAGCCAAAGTGATTCCTCTCTTGGTCACTTAGGGAGAAGGTGAGAAGCAATTCAGTATCATGATTAATTTCATCATAGTACACATATTGGCTTCATAAAGCATCATTATTGGGCAATCTCTGCTGAACACTTCTTGAGTTGTGGTGTCTACGCATCATGTGGTTGTAAAATTCTTAGTTGGATGACAAGAGATTACAATGATGGGCGATCTCTTGCAGTCAAGAATTTCCAACTTTAGAGTTGTGGCTGACTTGCGCTGAGTAGCTAAAGAATCCTACAACTAGAGCTTAGAAGTAGACAAAGGAATGGGTTAGAGGCCACGGAGATGATTGAGGAAGTTAGGGTGACTAAGGAAGACCTCAAGCGAGTTCTCAGAATAAACTCCTAGTACAACTCAGAGCACAAAGAACTCTTCCAAGCCTTGCGTGAAGACATCGTTGTCTTTGCATGGACAACCATTAAGATGCTGGAAATCGACATTAATGCTATCATAGGCTAAATGTTAGAAAGGATGCATGCATATTAAATAGAAGATGAGGACGATGACAATCCTATTCATTGAACTAATTAAGTAAGAAATATAGAAGTTACTTGATGCTAACTTTATCAGGGAAGTCCAATATTCAGAGTGGATATCAAATATAGTGATAATACAAAAAATTAATGAGAAGTGGAGGATATGCGTCGACTTCGTAAATCTTAACATCCTTGAAAGACGGGTACCCACCACTATAAACTAATATGTTAGTTGACTTAGCAGTTGGCTATTTTCTCATGAGCTTTCACAAAACATTCTCTTTTTACGACCAAATCAAGATGCACTCAACCGATTGTAAGAAAAATTGCATTCATCAGTGGAGAAGACTATTTTATTAGAAGGTGATATCATTTGGCTTGAAGAATGCTACGATGATTTATCAAAGAATGATGAACTTAGTATTTTAAATCCTGAAAGAGAGAAATGTGAAAGTTTACATCAACAACTTATAGGTAAAGAGAAAGTCATCTGAGTAGCACATTGTATACCTCAATAAATTATTTGCTACCCTAAAGTACAATATGTGCCTTAATCCTTTGAAGTGCACATTTGACGTAGGGTCAAACAAGTTCTTGGGTATCTTCTTACACCAAAAGGTATGAAGATCAATATTGATATGGCCAATGACATACATGAAATGCCATCATCGAGGACGATAAATGAAGTATAGCGACATACTGGGTGAGTTGCTAGGCTTAATAATTTTATCTCAAAAATTGGCATACGCTGCTCGCCATTCTTCAAGGTCCTTAGAAGTGCAAGTGTTTTGAGTGGACAAGTGAGTGTGAAGCCGCATTTTAATAGTGGGAGTCTCTACTCACCTCACCACTAGGAAAAAAATTTTCTACTTTGTTTAGGAGTTGGTGAGGATGCAGTAAGCGTAGTTTTGTTTCGAGAAGAAGGGAGAAAATGCTAACTTATTTACTATGTTAGCAATATCTTGCGATGAGTTGAGCTACAATATCTAAATCATGGAGAAGCTAGCACTTGCTCTCATCATATCATCTCGCCTATTTCATCATTATTTCCAAGTTTATTTGATTCAAGTTGTTTTGATTAGTTACTCAAAGTAGTACTTGTTAAGCTTGACCACTCCGGATGATGTCAAATGAGTTGTCGAGCCAAGTGAGTTCAATATATTCTATATGCCTCGAATGGCGATCAAGGCTTAGACACTTGTCAACTTTCTAATCAATTTTAGTATTTCTCATTCTAAAGAAGCAATGAGTTAAGAACAAGTATGGATGTGGTGAATGGTGCATCAGGCGAATAAGGCATGGGAGTAGGCATAATTTTAAAGAGTAACTTTGATAACTATCACTAAATCTGCAAAAATAAAATTCAGAATCACTAACAATTAAGTTGAATATGAAGCGCTATTTGTCGGATTGAGATTTGTACAAGGATTTAGAGCTAAGCACTTTATTGCAGTCTTAAACTCACAACTGATGATAAATCAAGTAAATGGTGATTATAAAGTATGAGATGAAATACTTTAAAGTTATTTGTTCAAAGCAGACTTTTAAGTATAGGAACAATGGATGGTTTTGTATTATAGTCAAATGAAGTAGTCCATTTAAGAATCTTCATTGGGATATTTTCAACATAATGTAACTTCTTTGAAAAGATTCTTGCATAGTCTTTCTCTTTGCTTAACCTAACAGCAATTTGTCTTCCATCCAACAAATCAACACTCATTTCACCAATCAACTTGATAATTAAAATGCTTCCTAATGGTGCCCATTTTAGGGTGCTTGTAGGTAAATTGATCAATGAATGTGAATTTCAAAGGTTCAGCAAGTAAATTGGTTTTAGCTTCAGATGAAAGTTGGGTGGATTTACCATTCTAATGGTTAGCCTTCTTGATAAAAGCTGCGATCGATCGACTAATTTACATTTGTGAGGCTTGAGTGAATAGTTCGTTCTATGCCAATTCAGTCGATTGGGTTCGATTTCCCGGATTGACCGCAAGCTTGGATTGAGTCTTCACGAAGTTGACCGAGTGGCTGAACCCTGAGTCGTGAGAGGAGGAAGGGTTTTTGGTGCCGATCCGTTGGATTTAAGCGCCCTCACCGTTGGATTGGATCACTTGGATTGCGTTTCTCTTAGCTTTCTTTGAACCGGATGTAGTTGCTTTCTTGTAGATCCTTTGATGTGTTATTTTATCCGCGGTTCCGATCATTGTTGAAAGTGGATTTACAGTGTTGGAGGGAGGAGCTTGATGTCGGATGACTAAGGATCGTCGATGGAATGGAGGTCTTTGATTTTTTCCCTACCGTTTGATGAAGCTTCCTGAGGACGTTTCTCGTTTGAATTGGGAAGAGATTGGCTCGGGAGTCATTTTGGGTATTCGAGAGAGTTAGGGTTCCTGAGAGAGAGCTCTGAGAGGAAGAGCGATCCAGAGGAGATGGCTGCGTTACTCTGCCTAAGGAAGGATTCCTACACCTGAAAGGTTGAGGAGGAAGGAGAAGACTGGAGTCAGAGGAGGAGGAGTTCTTGAGATAATTTTTTGATCCCTCTTGTTTTGATCTCCTCTCATTTATAGTTTGTTGCTCTTCTAGAAGGTTCATCACTATGTCTTTGTAACTAATTTGGTTAGATTCTTATAATTCTTGACTTTTATTGTATTGATTGTATTCTTGATTTCTTGCATATCGTCTTCTGTTTTACTAATCTTTTTTGTTATTTACATGTATTGGATGAGTCTTTCCCTTGCTGTTGAGCAACTTCTCTGTTGTATATGGTTCCCGGGAGTTCTGCTTGATGTATCTCTCACGTCTTTTGGGAGCTTTTTATTATTTGTAATTATTTCTTGTTTTGTAATAATGCTAATATTTATTTCTTTATTCCTCTCTCTAAGGTAATTTATTCTTTTATTTTCTCCATACTTGGAAATCTTTTAGCCAATCCGCCTTCTTCTTTTGTTTGTTGTTGGCTTGGGGATATGTGTTCATATCATTACTCCCCTCCCCACCGACCTTGTCCTCAGTCAAAATCGTGAAAATTTTCTGCATTTCTTTCTCTCGTTACCCAAGATGTATCTTTCCAGCCCTTCCCACTGATTAGTACTTCTTTGATCTGATCTCCCCTTAGTATATTTCGTGGTCCAGACTTTGATAGGTCTAATAAGCATTTGTCCATCTCTCAATTGGGTTGATATGTCTTTGGATGGATAGTAGAGTCTTGTCAGTATGGTTTTAATGATATGTGAAATACATTATGTATTCTTTGCGGTAATTCAATTTTATAAGCCACCATTCCTATTTTCTGTAGTATTTTAAAAGGCTCATAATACCTTCTTTGTAATTTGGTATATTGATTCCCTGTCACTGAAGTCTGTCTATAGGGTTGTATCTTAACTAATACCAATTCATTGACTTCTAATTGAAGCTCTCTTCTGTGTTTATCAGCAATTTGTTTCATCCTGTTTTGAGCCTCCTGTAAATTTTTTATAAGTATTTGTATGATCTTATCCCTTTGTTGTAATACTGAGTCTACTTCTGGATTAGTAGCTGTAGTGATAGTATATGGAATGATTGGAGGTCTACCATAAAGCGGCGAAAGGAGTCATTTTGGTGGAAGTATTGATGGATGTGTTATAGGAAAATTCACGGCATAAATTGTAACCAATTTCTAGTCATCCATAACAAAATTCCTTAGATCCTGTTCTAGTATTCTGTTGGTAACCTCAGTTTGGCCATCTGTCTTGGGTGGTAGACCTTCGTTGGCTTAATGTAATTCACTTAATTTTAATATTTCTTGCCGAAATTACTCATGAATAGAGGTCTCTATCGTATTATTTGGGTATACCATGCGGTTTGACAATGTCAAACAAATAGGTGAGCTATGTAGAGGTCAGAAGCGGTTGGCGATCTTGAAAAATGTGCATATTTTGACATCCATCACCACTATTTTGTTATGAGACTTTGGTAGGAATAAAATTCATCGATACTTCCTCCCAAATATTATGGTATAAGAGGTTGTAGTAACCCTGAGCTTTGTGTCATATTTCACTTGTTGACATATAGAGTTATGAAGTGTTGTATGTCTTTTGTTTCCGGTAGAATTGAGCAATTCTAGCCAAAGTTTTATGAGTTCCATTATGCCCTCAGGTTGGTGTGGAATGTAATTCTCGATAATTCTTTGCGATATCCAATGTATATGACAATCCTGCTTTTATAGTATATTAATCCGTTAATATTTTTATATTTTGGAAACAGTTCAGGTTGTCTGCTATTTGTTCTTTAGCGCATTTTGTAGTTGATTGGAGTTAGTTTCTCTTTAATCTGGCAAGTAATGTTTGTTGAGTATAAGCATATAGATGTAGGACCATAGGCAATTCTGACTGATTCTCATTAGAATTTGTTTCGTCTTTGGGTTCTTGATAAAGCATGAACTTTGTTGGAAGCTCTCTGGTTTATACTCAATATAATAAAATCCCAATAGTTTAAGTAAGAACCTTTGTTGCTCAGGTGTTTGGATAGTTTGTTGTAATAATTCTCTAATGCTTTTCTGATCAGTTCTGATAAAAATTTGGCACCCAGTAAATATTGTCTCCATCCGCAACAATGATAGATAGGTTCTCAGCATAAGTTGAGGATTTTTTGTAGGATTTAACTTTTATTGAAATAAGCTAAAGGGTGATTATTTATCTGACTCTATTCATCAGAGGCATCTGTTTCTAGGATAAATGACGTAAGAAATTAAATCTTGTCTTGGTAATGTTATCATAGCCTCAATTTTGTGAATGTTGTTGATTCCTCGTCCGTCTGGCTGTTGTTTGCAAGCATTGATAGAGGAAGCAATTCTCATAGTTTTGACAAACTTTCTATAATATCTAATCCCAAAAATCCTCTTAGCTTTTTTGACTTTGGCATAGTCCATGTCTACTTGTATTTTCTTGGGATTCACCTCTATCCTCTTTGATAAAATATGTCCCAAATATTCTATTCGCTTTTGAATAAAAGAACATTTGGATGGTTTGACATATAAGGTGTGTTGCTTGATTGTTCCAGTCGACTTGTAGATGCCCTTGATGTAATTCCAAGGTTTATATGAGTATCATCAAAGAAAACTAGAACAAATTTTCTTAAGAATGGCTTAGAATTCATTAGTGCTTGAAAGGTTGAAGGGCATTGGTTAAACCAAAAGGCATTCTTGAATTCATGACCTTCATGTGTTGTTAAGTTTTGTAAATGTCATTTTCGATTGATTTGATGATAACCTGATCTTTGGAAAAACATGGCTCCATATAATTCATCCATCAACTCTTGAGTTGGTATGAAACCTGTCGTATGGTGAATTTGTTTAAGGCCCTATAATCTACACATGCCAAGTGCCATCTTTTTTTTTTTTATTAGCAATCGGGATGAGAAAGGGGTACTTTCCCTTATAATGCTATCCATCATTTCTTTAATCGCTTTTCTATTTCTATTTTAGAAAGTGAGGATATCTTTAGGTTTTAACCTCGAGTTGAGTTCAGTTGTAGGTGTATTGGTGATCAATATCCCTTTGGGAGGCAAGAACCGGGATCTGAAATAATTCTTGGTATATAATGCACATTGTATGCTTGGGTAAAGGGTCAATTCAGTAGGGACTGTTCCCTCAGTAATTCCTCTGATCTGTAAGTAAGAAATGATATCTTTCTGGTTGTGCAACTTGGTAAACTGATGGAATGTAATGTTGTCTACTTTTGTTGAAGTATTTCCTTGTAATTGAATTACTTTGTCATTTTGATAGAACTTCATGGTGAGCTTTTTGTAATCCATTGTGCATTCACGTAATTGTTCCAGCCATTGAACTCCTAACACCACATCTCGCCTTGCATCAAGAAGGTAGCAATGTGGTGAAAGTGTATCCTTGTAGTGAATAGAATATTAGAAAACTCAAACCTGAGTCTCTCCATTCCCTACTAACACTTTAAAAACTGAGACGGATGTGACTGTATGGTTTAGAAACTTGGCAAGTTTAGATTGAATAAAGTTGTGGGTTGACCCACTATCAATAAACACAACTTGTTTGTTGCCAATCATTCCCCGTAACCTTAGAGTTCTAGGATTTGACTATCCCTGTAAAGCATTAAGGGATTTGGAGCTCTTCCCAATTAAATCAAGATCTTGCCATGATTCGTTTAAATAGGGTAGTCTTGCTCATCATTGACTATAAGAGTAAAGAGTTTGGATTTGCACATATGACCCTGTGAAACTTCTCATCACAATTGAAAGCAGACCTCTTCTTTTCTATCTTCCAATTGAAGCTTAATTTGAATGGGTATCGTGGTCTTTGTTGGGTATTGTGGATAGTTGCCATTCTTTGGTGTAGCGGCGGTTGTTTGTTCATTACAGTGTGTAGAAAACCGGAAGGTGCATTGTAGATATGTCATCTGTCTTCCATTAACTAATTGAAAAGTTTTGTTGTAATGGTTGGTCTAGTCTCACCTCTTTTAATGTCATGTTTTAATCTAGATTCAAAACAACTCTGTAAAAATTCAGGAGGAATTCCTGAAATCTGGTTGGCTAGCTCTTCAAATTCATTGTAAAACTCCTGGACTGTGGATTTCTGTTGCAGTTTAGCCAATTCACCCCTTAAATCTCTATAAAGGGAGGGTCCAAACCTCTGAATTACTTGCTCTTTGAACTGATTCCATGTATTTAATTGTTTATTGCCATGCATCCACATACCGCTAAGTGCGGCCATCCATGTACACGAAGCAATTATGAACTTTTGATCTTGACGTTATAATATTGGAAAAATTGATCTGCTTTAAATAAATCCAGGTTGTCACCATTGAATCTTGGCATATCAACTTTTATTTGGTCCTTGTTTGAAATGAGGTCTATGATTAGGAAATTCGGGTATGAGTTACATACCTGCGGTGTTCTTGATCTTGAGAGGATTTATCAAGTTTCTCTATAATCTTCTTGATACTTCATTTAGTATCATAAGTAATGGATTGCATTTGCTCATCATTTTTTGTTCTACCATTTCATTCATCAATAGTTTTAGCTGTGTGTCTTGTGCCATCTGCCATTGTTTGAGTTGTGGGAATCAACAAGGGCACCAATGATACGGCCTAATTTCTGTAATTGAGTGAGGCTTGAGTGAATAGTTCTATTGCGCAATTGTCCATTGGGTTGATTTCCCGGATTGGGTGCAGGCTTGGATTGAGTCTTCGAGTTGACCGAATAGTGAACCCGAGTTGTGAGAGGAAGGGTTTTGCGGGTGCTTTCTGATCCGTTGGATTTAGCACCTTTTAACTCTGCCGTTGGATTGGATCACTTGGATTGCGTTTCTCTTGAGCTGTTTCTTGAACTATCGGATGTAGTTGCTTTCTTGTAGACCCTTTGATGTGTTATTTTATCCCGCGGTTCCTGATCATTGTTGAACTGAGTGGATTACAGGTGTTGGAGGGAGACGAGCTTGATGTACGGGATGACTAAGGATCGTCTGATGGAATGGAGGTGCTGCGATTGATTTTATCCCTGCCGTTTGATGAAGCTTCCTGAGGACGCTTCTCGTTTGAATTGGGAAGAGATTGGCTCGGGAGTCATTTTGGGTATTCGAGAGAGTTAGGGTTCCTGAGAGAGAGCTCTGAGAGGAAGAGCGATCCAGAGGGAGATGGCCGGCGTTGCTCCGGTCTAAGGAAGGATTCCGGCGACGTCCACCGTGAGAAAGGTTCGGAGGAGGAAGGAGAAGACTGGAGTCAGAGGAGGAGTTCTTGAGATAATTTTTCGATCCCTTCTTGTTTTGATCTCCTCTCTATTTATAGTTTGTTTGCTCTTCTAGAAGGTTCATGCTATGTCTTTTGTAACTAATTTGGTTAGATTCTATAATTCCTCTGTTGTGTATTGATTGTATTTCTTGATTTCTGCATATCTCTTGTTTTACTAATCTTTCATTATTTACTATGTATTGGATGAGTCTTTCCCTGTTGAGCAACTTCTCATTGTATATGGTTCTGGGAGTTCATCTTGATGTATCTCTCTGCCTGTTCTTTTGGGAGCTTTTATTATTCTAGCTGTAATTATTTCTTGTTTTGTAATAATTTGCTAATATTTATTTCTTTATTCCTCTCTGTTCTAAGGCTGTAATTTATTCTCTGTTTTCTATTTTCTCCATACTTGTGAAATCTTTTAGCCAATCCGGCCTTCTTCTGTTTCTTTTGTTTCTGTTGTTGGCTTGGGGATATGTGTTCATATCAAGTACCTTCCTCAAATTTATCATGAAAAGCTTGAGGAAAAATGATTTTATTAGCCAAGTCGGAAGCAGATTCATTTGGTGCCACTAAATGCAAAATAGCACCAACGTAAAGACTGATCATCCATAAGGAAACCACACCCAACTAGCAGCAAAGTAAGGCAAAGGAAGTGGTCGAGAGGCACGGAAGGAGTAGGCAGAAAACCAATTGAGCTATAATCCTAAGAGGGGAGTGGACATACCTGGTGCATGATTCTTATTAAGCTTCTTCTAGTAATGCTCTTTATGCCATGATATTATGTGTATATGTATATATGTATGTATTTGTATCTATATTTGTGTGTGTATGTATGTATATGTGTGTATGCTTATATATATATATATGTTTTATAAAAACTTTTAAAGTTCATGTAAAAAGTTTAGTCCTACTAAAAATATTCACAAGAGATATGCTTACTATTTTAATTAGTAAAATTAAATATACTAAACTTATTGACAAATTTAGTGTTATGTATGACCCATGTGAAATTATATATGCATGTCAATATGAGGATCACTTAATCAAGAGTGATTAATGATATTTTAATTAAGTTCATTATCCTTAATTATATGATTAATTCATAATTATTATATTAAATGTAGTTATGTAAATTCAAGATATAAAGAATCAATTGAAATTGCTACATACATAGATGATCATTGTTATAATGATTAGCTAAATAAACTATGAACATAAAGGAAATAATATTGAATATAATTTACATATATAATTAAGTAAAATAATTAAATAATTAGAAAATCAATTTGATTTAATATCTAAGGGATTATAGAATCATTTTGTTTGTTTGAAAAATAATTTTGAATAATTTTAATCAATTTATTTTGTGTTCATCTTTGAAGCTATTTGGTAAAATCTACTCTATAAAATATTTTATATTCTAAAACCTCGATGCTATGCTATACCAACATATCATTAAGTCTTCATACGTTCACTAGAATCTAGCTTATATACTCTTTAGAATATCTCCAAGTAATCATTTATTCTATCAAGCTTGGTAAAATCATGTCATCTTCTTGATTGTTATGAAATATTAAAATTGAATTAATCACATAGCAACCTATTAGATGTTACCAAATAAGGTTTCTCAGGATGAAAATAAATAATGAGATACAAATAAGTGTATATTGAGCAGAAAACATTTGAGACCTAGGTTGGGAGTATATGAAGATGTTTGATAGGCATGAAGTTATTGTGAGGAAATAAACATGAAGTGCTTCATGACATTCTTGTAAAGAAGATACTAAACAGGAGTATGAGTCGCTACGAAGATGTTTTATGATGATGAATATGCAATGCGATGATGACTGATGAGACCATCGATTCTGAAACATTCATGAGAAGAAGTCATTAAGGTTTGGAAGTGGACAAATTGAAGAAATGCACAAGAAGTTTCAGAAAGGAGTATATGATGAGTGCCAGTAATTTTAGTGTGAGAAGTTGAATTATGTTTTAATTGAAAAAAACTTAAAATATATTCTAAATATTATCCACATGTACCTTCTATAGTAGTCCTTGTATGACATTGCTTTGTGCTTGAAACACCTCTTATATAATTTTGAGCATTTACATTGTTTAATTCAAATTTGTCTGTAGAGTAAAGCAGAATTACTTAGGCACCTGAGAAGTAGGGTTAAGACTAGTAGGATAAGCAATTTTAGGCTTCTAGGTTATTTAAATGTTTATGTTGTGGATAATTTGATTAATTATTTATTTTTAATTACAATTCATTTGATCATTTAGTATTAAGTGAATTTGGGATGATTTCAATTTTAATAGATTCTTATTTGAATATTAAATTCAAAAAGTACTATGAGTATTTGTCGAATCCACTCGTATATTTAGGTATATATTTAGCTCCCCGATTCTTCCGTTCCTTATAGAGGAGACTTGCAAAAAGGATAGAAAAATAAAAATGATTAATTATGAGCATTTAATAAATTTTAAGAAAAGTCTTTCTATTATTTACATCACATCACCTTTGATTTTATCCTTTTGACATTTTCCTCGCATTCCGGGCTATAGAAAGAGTTTGGGGCCTTGAGAGTTCGAGTTTCTCTTGCCATTGCTTATCAAAATATTGATATCGCTCCCCCTTTGCCGAGTTTATCTTGTTAACAAAAGTGAATATTTGTCATGGATTCCAAAAGGCTTTGCGGTGATGTCGATCCTGTTGAGCTCTAGTCGGGTCTTTTGAGAAAGAAGAAAAAGTTCAAGAAATCGGTGGGATTCGTTGTTGTTCCCTCGATTGAGATGAGTGTTTTCATGACTCCTGCCCAGAACAATGTTGTTGCTCTAGTCAAGGACGGTGGTGGAAGTTGCGAGTAGAGGCGAGTGTTGTTATTGTAATTGAGGAGAGTGCGTAGTTTTGGTAGAGCCATCTACTATTGTGGGTATGAAGGAGATGCTTAATATCCAAGGAGAAGAGGAAGAAACTTCTATTTGGTGGAGAAAAGTACTGGAAGCTGGCTGGTGAGAACCACTTCGTGAAAAAGATTGTGGAGGATTTTCTCACTGAGGTAAGATCCACCCTTTTTTTGCTACTTCATTATTCTTTGTGCATTCTCTTATGATCCTTCTATTGTTGCAGTTTAGCATGTTGACTATTCGAGTATTCGTGGAGGGTGATAGTTGGCACTCGTTGGCTCCCATGGTTATTTCTCTAGATCCTCAGGAACTAAATTAATAATTTTCCTTACTATGGCTGAAATATTGGGGCATTTTCCATGCGATGAAGTTCATTTGCTTGAATAGTGATTTCCTCAAGGATGACATTTTCAACAAATCTCCTTATAGAAGTCTCTTTGTCCTTGGTTGATGAATTTGCTTCTCGTCATGTAGGGGTGACGTGACTCCAGCTCTTTCGAGTATTGACTCAATGACTTTGGTTCTTCCTTTGAGGGCGTACCTTCCCCCTTTAGAAATGAATGCTATAATCCCAACTCTATAAACCATTGGAGCAACTTGCTTCACTTTGGTGGATATTCAAGAGATGTTGGCAAGCTTCCCTTTGTGAACTCATCTTGATAGTGGCGAGTTTGAGAAAAATGAGTCCTTCCACTTAGAGTGAGGTGATATTTATGAAGAGGCTCAACCGTCTTTCTATTCTGCCAAGTTCATTTCCCTGAGAGTCGCTCTCTTTGAAGAAGGTGCGAGCTTGGTAAGCAAGAGGTAACCTAGTTGCAGATGATGATAGCAGCTGAGTTGTAGCTGACGCATGTGGTTGAGGTGGAGTCTTAGTGGTGGTTAGCAACCATGGAGGTTGAGCTGGCTTCACTTTGTCATTGCATTGAGTTGAGTGGGTCCTCTATCTTCAATGTAGGAGCCAACTTTTCCATTAGATGTTTGATGGGACACTTGTGTTACCGAGCCCTTTTGTCGCACCTATAAATTGTCCTTACCACTGTTAAGCAAGCATTTATTACATTCCTTCTCTAATCTTAGAGTAACTCTTTACTTGTCGGAGTTGCCTTTCTCTCCTCTTGTCCACTCTTTCACTTCTCTGCGAGTTTTCTTTGCAAGCATGGTTACGACGACTCTGAAGAAAGCATCCACTATGTTCATAGCGATTGAGCGAAGGATTCGTCCATCCTTTTGCCATTAATGAAGACTTTCATCTTCCACGGCTATTATCATGGCAACTTAAATTTTTTGGTATGAGTTGCTAATGAGGACGAGTGAGTGAATGATATAAAGGAGGACAAGCTATGCATCTCCTTAGATCAATTTTGATTCAGCTTTTAATTTCCTCTGTCCTAAGTGGATGGATATTTTGAAGTTTTACGGAGTGGTGCCTGCTTAGGTTCTGCCGAACTCCATTGCAAGTATCACAACCTTTCTCATTTTCTTTAGGTCAGAGGAGAGTTAGTGTGGAGTTTCACCCTTTTGTGCCACGTCTTCTCCGTCAAGGGACAAAAGGATTACATGGTTCAATTTTCTGCGATTCTTCTAAAGATCCATGACCTATTGAACAAGGTGAGGATTTGACATTCCAAACTCTGCTTTATCAAGTGCTTGATTGAGTGTTCTCTACAAGATTGCTCCTACTCCCTTTCCTACCAATAAAGTGGTGACTCTTGAGATGAGTGTTCAGGAGGAGATCCTGGCGAATGTGACAAGCAAGACTCAACAATGGGCAATACCTTCAACAACAACAACTACAACAAGCCTTTATCCCACTATGTGGGGTCGGCTACATGAATCCTTCGTCTCCATTGTGACCTATTATGTGTCAAATTCTCATTTAATTCAAGTATGTTGACCTCTATGCATGCTGTATCAGTCAAGTCGAGCTTACAAGACAAAGTCGACGGGCTTCGGATGCAACAGTGCGTAAATCGGAGTTAAAATGCACTAGGTATTGCCAAAATCAGTCGAAATGACCTCCGATCGATGAACGAATTTCTCCATCGCGTTCAAAACGTCAAAATTGATCAGAATATACATATTGCAAAATTCGACGGTCGACCGATCAAGAAGATCCGTCGATGTGCCAACGCACATATCAATACTGGGAAGCCGCGACGATGCCCAAACGATCTCCGTTCATGAAATTGATCGCGCTGTTAGTGTTGAAACATTGAAACCTTTTAAATGAGATTGTCCGCACTCAATTCTGATAAGTTTGCGCGAATGTCGGTAGGAGCGTCGTAAATTTGAAATTTGACCACGATTCGGCCGACTTAGAAAATGACCTCCGTGCGAACCTGCATCGATCATCAATAAGATCGACATATATATTGCCGTATCGGTGAAAAAATCCAAATTAGGGTCGATTAAGCATTTAAATAAATATAAAAAGAATTATAAATACACCTAACCCTAACCCTAATCTCCCATTTAGCCGCAACTTTCCCTCCCGTTCTCGCACAGAACCACACGCATCACGAGGCCGTCGTCCGTTGTTCCATAGTGAGCTTCGCACAACCTCTCGCATCCGTAGCTCGTCGCGAGGTCCGTCTTGCTTCGGTCCGCGTACTCGCCGACGCTGGCGCTCGGTCCGCTACGCGCTGGTCCGTATGCAGCGCTGGTCCGGCACGCTTCGGTCCCTCTGGTCTCGTGTCGCCATGGCACGCAGCTTCACTTTCGCCCGCAGCGGTAGGGCACTAGCTCTGTTCCAGCTTCGCCAGCATGAGCCTGAGCTCGCTGAGCCTCGTGTCTGCGTAAGTCTATGTTGAAATATAAGTACTCGTACACTTCTTTCTTGACCGTATACGGCTTTCTTGGCCTGATGGGGAAATATGTGTTTCACGTAGATACCTTAGAGTCTACATGCCTTGCGTGATGGGATGGTTAGCGTGGTTTATAACCCATACACATCTTTCGGTGGTGGTCCTCTGGTACCCCCTACGGGATGACGTCGGGATGCTGTCGAAATATTGCCAAATTTAACACCAACATGGGGGCCTAAACAACTTGACATAAAGCCATACCATAATATAAAATTGCTGTTTAAACTGACATTGCAGGTATTTAAGTACCTGTACACACCTTTCTTGGCGTGGCGGGAAAATCTGTATTATATGCAGGTATTTCAGAGCCCCATACATTCCTTTCTTGCAATGGTGGGAAGGTGCATTCGATCGTGGTTTATACCACTCATACACACATTTCTTGACGTGGTGAAACGGCAAAGATACTCGAGGAGCCTATGAGACGGCGTCGATCTTTGTCAAAATGTTGCCAAACTTCTACATCGATAGGAGGCCTAAGCAGTTTAATATAAAATCAATTATAAATCTAAAATTGATGTTTAAATTGACATTGTAAGTATATAAGGACCTGTACACGCCTTTCTTGGCGTGGTGGAGAAATCTGTGTTACATGCAGGTGCTTCAGAGACTCATACATGTATTTCTTGGCATGGTGAGATGGCATTTAGCTGTCGTGTTTACACCCATACATATCTTTCTTGGCATGGTGGGCAAGCCCAACTCCTGTTGTAGCCCCCTATGTGGGGACGACACTGGGAGGCTGTTGAAATGCTGTCAAAATTTCATCTAAAATTCTAAGCTTGCAATGAAACTCAATCAAAATAAGCAACATTATTCAAATCCCCTAAAGTTAAATTAATTTTAAATTAAATAACCCGCATGGGCCTCGGCATTACACTGAATGTTTAAATTTAATGTCTGAGGATGCTGTGCGAGTTGAATCTCTGTTCGGTCGTAAGATCGGGTTTGGGTTAACAAAACATAAAAAATGTAATAATAATATTATAAGAATTCTAAACATGAGAAAATAGTTTAATCGTATACGACAGATCGATCTTATTATTAAATTAATAGAGTCGATAGGATCTGAAACAATAAATCATCTTGATGATGATTGTGTTGAATGAAGTTTTCAACCAGAGGGGATACTATCTTCAAAATATGTTTAAAATTTTAAATCAAATTAACATAAATTAAAAATCAATCCAAATGCAAAATCAAACAAATCACCAAACTCTAAATGGTTAAATGAAATTCACTATTTATAACTTAAAATAAAACTCAATCCAACCACCTAGTTGTGGAGGTAAATAAGAAAATTCTATCTCACAAAAGAGCCAATGTCAAATCAAGTACGCAACTATGTTTACTCTCAATCAATCTCACGCTAGTAAGGACGTGACCTGTGTCATCTGACCGCGTGGTTTGGCCAGCAGACTCCACATATGATGCGATTACGATCAGAGTCATCTGATCGGGTGGTTATGGCCAAATGACACCATTATATCACGCGGGCTTTATATATTTCCATGCTCGCCTTTGAGTTGTACTTGAGGATATACTGATGACAAAACCCTCATGTAGACTTAAGCCATCTCTTTGAAACCAATTTCAGTCTGAGGTCTTCTTGGACAATGCAACCCATTGACAAGGATCCTTCTATCGGGTTGGGTCACTCCTCCGACATAAGTAGGCAGACAACCCCTGGATGACGGAACCATGGGATTTTGATCAGGCGCGTCATCGTTCCCCCAACCATCTGCTTCAAGTTAAGGGATGATGAATTTCATAAACATAAATTCATAACTCCATATGCTGTTACTATACACAACACTATTTAACGATCTAACGATTAACCTTAATCGAAAGTTCTCTCTCAACATTGGGAGAGATAATTAACTATAGGTGCTTGCGCCTATAGGAAACCTAAAACCAGATCTAAAGTCCTCACAAAATAAGGGTGAAATATCTAAGTAGTGTCTTATCTACTATTCCATCTGCCTTCTGAAAATTTCACCGACATTTAATCTACTTCCTTCATCGAGGTTGGGAATTTTGAGAACAAAGTATCTAAGGTCATTTTTATACATCTTAACCAAGTCTTTTAGTCTATACCTTTCTTAACATAAGACAAATCTAATACATCTATTCTACTGGATGGTGGCTTTATGTGTAAACCATTTAAGCGACTCTCTATTCTTATCTACCACTGAGCTACTCTAACTTTTTCCCGAACATACTCATTTAGCATTTTATCTCTAAGAGTAAAGCCACTCATCCATCATCATCATCTTTTAACTTAGTCTTATGCTTTTCTTTTATTGGCCAACATTCTGCACCATAAATCATTGCTCTTACCACCATCTTATAAAATTTTCTCTTAAGTTTAAGCGGTACTTTTCTATCACACAAGAGGCCAGATGCATTCCTCCACTTCAACCATCCAACTTGAATTCTACTAATAACATCTCAATCTATTTCACCATAATTTTGAACAATAGAGCGTAAATATCTGAATCGCTCACTCTTTTTAGTAACTTGTTCACCTAATGTCACAATACTAATATTAGAACTTTTACAACTAAAATTACACTCCATATATTTAGTTTTAGATCTATTTAAATGAAAACCTTTAGACTCTAAGGTTGACCTCCATTATTCAAGTTTCTCTTGGACTCCCTCTCTAGTCTTATCAACAAGAAGAATGTCATCAGCAAAAAGCATACACCAAGGTTCATCTTCCTATAAATGCCTAGTAAGAACATCCATAACTAAAGCAAAAAGATAAGGGCTTAAAGTTGATCCTTGATGTAATCCAACTGAAATAGGAAAATATTTTGTCAATCCTCCTTGTGTTTGGACACAAGTAACAGCTCTAGTATACATATCCTTAATGACTTGAATATATCAATATTAACTCCTTTTTTTTCTAGAACTCTCTAAAGAACATTTCTTGAAACTTTATCATAAGCTTTTTCTAAATCAATAAATATCATATGTAGATCCTCCTTACTTTCTCTATACTTCTCCATCAAACCTCTTAATAAATGTATAGCATCTATAGCAGATCTACCTGGCATGAAACCAAAATGATTGTGAGAAACTTTTGAATCACATCGTAACTTATGCTCAATTACTCTCTCTCATAATTTTAATATATGTCACATTAACTTAATTCTTATAGGAACTGACAATCTCTTTCTTCGCTCATCTGACATCTTTTTAGTCTTTAAAATAACATTAAAATGATTTGTAAGCTAAGAAATTTCTTGATCTCCTAAACAATAGGCAATACCTTCAATTTGGCAAAATTCACTCGTTCCTTTATGATAAGTACTCGCTGCTATTAGGATTTGTAATTATTATTGACTCGTGTGTTCTTATTTTTTGTTTGTTTATTTATTTATTTTTTTCTTCAGGAGATGATGTTTCTACACCCCTTTCTATTGACCATGAATTTGTTAAGTTCTTTGTCGAGCTTTAAGGCGAGGAAGGTGGTGGTGAGTTAGTTTCTGGTGGAGCCGCCCTAGAGAGGTTGGTCAAGGAGGCGAGGCTAAGCTTAACTCCCCAATAGGCCAAAAGAGGCTAGCGAGTGCTACTCGTTGTGGTTGCCTAAGAAAGAAATGCGATAAGGGAAAGAGCAAGAGGATGACTCTGGCCTTATTTATGTTGATATCAATTATACCCTCGATTTAGCCAAGTCGATGAGTGAGGCTTTCGAACCGGGGCAAAAATTTTTTTTGATGTGTTGGACTTGCTTCTTGAAGAACTTCTTAATGCACGACTGTCTTATGTTGTTATGACTGCCCAAGCTATTGCATGGCAATCGACTTGGAAAATTAGCAAGAAGTTTTTGCTCAAAAGAAAGACCTTTCGGCGAGAAGGTTAGGGCATGTTGCGGTGAAAGGCAAGCTCAAGAGCGTTATAGTCAAACTCATCGAGCTTCAAGAAGAGGTGAAGCAATAGGAGGAAGAGAAAGAGCGAGCAATCTTAGAGTTGACTCACCTTGCTTAGATGACTAAGAAGCTGGAGGTGGAGCTTTTTCGTGGCATTAAGGACTTCCAAAAGGAGGTTGAGCTATTCGTCTTCCTTGATTCTAATGAGTTCAAGGGCTTATTGCAATAGAAGTTCAAAGAAGGCGTCGTGTTTGTCATCACCAAGTTGGTGAAGCACAACCAATTAGATGCCAAGTATTTAGATTTTGACAATTTATTTGCTCTCTCGGAGTGGGACTCCGAAGCGAGTGACGAGTAGGAAGTGCCAGCTAGTTTCCTTATAATTCTTTCTTTTTTATTCTTGCGAGTTAGAAGAGTGGTTATATGTCAAAATTTTGTACACTCGTTACTTGCCCTTATATTTAAGTCTTTTTTCTTAATGAAATGAAAGTTTTTTTCATACTCTCTTTTCTTTGTTGTGTTTATGATTGTATGTATCCGTTTTATGAATTTACTCACTGAATAATTACTTGCTAAATGTAATTGAATACACTTGTTGTGAAGACGTAATTTAAATGAGTGTACTTGTATATTTACTAAAGTAATATGCTCATCATATTTATTAATTGGATTTATTCGTCGAACCTCTTTGAGCTCGTTCATCAATATAATTAAGAACTACTTTGTTTAAATGTTTGTTGTGTATTCGCCGAAGTAATGTTTTTGAATGAATGCGCTCGCTAGATATTTTTGATCATGCTCGCTGTTTAATATATTTGTAATTGCTTCATCACATATTAAGGAAACATAAAGCTGCCAACCATGAAGTGTTGGTCTTTTGTTTGTAGTTGTCGACTTTACAAAGTATTGGTCTTACACTTGAGTCTCCATCCTTGAAGTTTTTTTCTCCAATGTTGTGATTATAGCATTTGGCCATCTATCTCTTTAGTTTTTTTTTTGCCATAGTGACGTCTCAATTCGTAATTCTTTTTGTAAGTCGAGTGTGGTCTCCATGGTCTCTGCATTTGACCTTTCTCTTTCATCGACTCATTGATTCAACTCGGTAGTCGCCAAAACCCTTTGACTTTGAAGTTCGTATTCGATTGGTAGTACAACTTTTGTCCCATATGATAAAGCAAATGGTGTCTGTCGAGTTGCTAATGTTGGAGTTGTCCTGAGAAACCAGAGCATGGTGGGTAAAGCGTCTACTTGACTTTTGTGCCTTCCACTTTTTTCTTCAGCAAGTTGAGAATCTTTTTATTCGCCACATTCACTTGGTCATTGCTTTGAAGATGATGTATCGAGATATAGTTGAGTTGAATTCCTTGTGATTCACAAAATTCATTTAATCGCCTATTGATGAATTGCGGTCCATTATCGATGATAATTGAAATAGGTTGCTTGTACCTATAAATAATGTCAATCTAAATAAAATTTTGATATACCTGAGAGCTATTTTGACGAGTGACTTAGCTTCAATCCACTTACTGAAGTAATCGATCATGGTGAGTATGAACTATTTTTATTTGATGGCGATTGGCAGAAGGCTTATTAAGTTCATTCCCAAATGACAAAGAGCCAAGGACTTGTGATAGGCTATAGAGGCTACAACGATTGCTATTGTAGAGGAATGAATTTTTGGCATTGCTCGCACTTGATGAATTTTTCGGTATCTTTCTTTAACGTGTGTCAGGAATAACCTTGTTGTAGGATCCTGTGGGTGAGTGTTCTTTCTCCAGAATGACTCCCACACTCGTCAGAGTGTACTTCGCCGTAGTACTTTGCCTTATTTACTTTCTCTTACACATCTCATATTAAGTGAGGTCACCGATCTTTGAAATAACTCGCCTCCAATTAGAGAAGATATTTGGCGGCCTTGATCTTAAATTTTCTTGGATATTTGATTTTTCTTCAAGCTCCCTACTTTGCAAGTACTTCTTGATGCAGTTGATCCAACTGGATGAATCTTTATAGTATATTTTACATGGATTCATCCTCCTCTATGCATGGCTAGTCAAATTAGATGTCAGGTTGCTCCTTGACTCCATTCGCTCTGAATAGCAGGTCTGCAAATTGATTTTGATCTCTAGGGACTTATTCCATTTTAAAATATTCTGATTTCCCATCTTTGCCTTCACCTTGAGTAAAAATTTTTATAATAACTCATATCTTAGTTGATAATCTCTATTTATCGGAATCACTATGAGCTAATAGTCCGAGTGGGTTATGATGTGCCGATCATCGAGTCTTAAGCAAACCTTAGTCCAACAAGTAAAGCCTCATACTCCGATTGATTATTTGTCACTCTAAAGTTGAACTTCAATGCTTGAGTTATGGTGATTCCAATTGGGTTTTTCAACCCACTCCCCGCTCGCCCGAAGAATCATCTACATACAAGTGCCACAAAGGCTTTAGATTTACTGAGACATTATGCGGGTTGCTGAAATTCACAAGGAAATTAGCAAGTGCTTGTACCTTGATTATTATCTTAGGTGCTCTACTGATAATTTCTATAGTCTTTTTAAGTGATTTGGCTTGGTGAGTATTGATTTGAGCTTGTTATCAGTGATGACTTGAATCAAATGAGTCTGAAAGTATGGTTGAAGTCAAGTTAATATAATAAGTGCGAGTGCGAGTTTTTCCATGATTGGATAGTGTAACTCGATACCTCGCAACTAGGTAATATAATAGGCTGGCCATTGTCTTCTACCTTCTTCTCTAATTAGGACTAAATTGATTGAGTCTTCCCCAACTCCCAAGTATAATAGTAATGTCTCGCTTTCCATTAGGCTTTGTAATAATGGCGGCGAGACGAGTAAGCTTTTGAGGTCATAAAAGCCTTTCTCACACTCTGGCGTCTGCTAGAACTTCCTAGCATCATTGAGAATTTTAAAGAATGGCGAGCAGCATTCTCTAGCTTTGAAAATAAATCTATTCAACCTTGTGACTTGCCTGCACTTCCTTTGTCGTCCTTGATGATGGCTTGTTGAGTATGACTCTTACTTTGTCAGGATTGACTTTTATGCCTTCAAGAGTGTTAGTAATCCTAAGAACTTTCCTGACCCTACATCGAATGTGTACTTTAGAGGATTGGGGTGCATATTATATTTCTTTAAAGTAGCAAATGTTTTCTTCAAATTCTTAATATGTTGTTCAAGTGACTTGCTCTTAACTAGCAAGTCGTTTACATAAACTTCTATGTTTCTTCCCTTCTACTCCTTGAAAATTCGGTTCACCATTCTTTGGTCATAAGTCACCCCTGCGTTCTTCAACTCGAAGGGCATATTACTTTATTGCAATGAAGTTCTTCTATAGTGATAAACATTATTTTATCCCTTGTTTAAAATTGCACCATAAAAAGCCCGCCTCAACGCATTTTAAAAAATCACAATGAGGCCTATGCCTCATCAATGCTATGTCAGGCTTATGCCTCACATGATGTGAGGCCCACCTCGCCTCAATTTTTGTAAGGCATGTGCTTTTAAATCTATATTAAAAATAAATCAAATATAAATTTTAATTACCCAAATAACATATGTAAGTATCAAGATATATAATAATCATGTGCCTTTTCTCTTATGCCCTCTCCTCTCCTCACTCACCATTTTGGCCACCATCACTACCATCATTAATTATGATGCTTTTACTCTGATATTGGATAATTGGAGTGGGAGAGATAAACTTATCATCTTAAACTTATTTTAAATTGTTTTCATTAGCTCTTACTTTGATATCTTGTGTTACTTTTAGTACAACAATTCTAGTTTCATGGTCGTTGTCAAAATATTAATATGTTACTTGTAATTTATTACTTTATATTATATTAAGATATTAATGTATTACATTTTAATATATTAATAAGTTAGAATATTAATATATCACTTCTTGCTTTGTATGCGTGTACAATACTTTTTACTTTGCGCAAGTTATTGATTTTGAGGCTTACGCCTCAATATCTGATTGCGTAATTTTAAATTTTGGTTTTATCTGAATTGACGTGATGCATTTAGATTTGGTGGTACTCGAATAAAGCATCCAAGAAACTCATCACAGAATAACCCGCCGCTAAATCAACGAGTGCGTCTATTCTTGTAGTGGGTAACCATCTTTTGATTAGTTAAGTCCACGCACATTATCCATTTTCCATTGGACTTTTGCACCATTACTACATCGAGATCCATTTTGGATATTAAATCTCTCTAATGAAGTCGACTTCGAGTAGTGTGGCGAGCGAATTCTTTCTTGATCGGCTTGACAAGTAGAGTTGTTGTTTTCCTCATTTTTTGTTTAATTGACTGAGTATCATTCTTGATATTAAGCCTATGGCGAGCAACATTGATGTCGATGCTCGACATCTTGACCGCATTCCAGACGAATACATCGATGTCTTCTTGGAGAGCTTGAACAAGAGCTTCTTTGTACTTTCTATGGAATGGTAAACTAATTTTGAGGACTCACTCATTCCTCTTACCCTATTTAGTGATCTCTACTCTAGTATGTGTGATCTCCAGCATGCTCTTCATTGACTTAAAGTTCCCTTTAATAGTGATCTTTTCTCCTCCTACTAGAAACTTGACTTCTACATGGTAAGTTGACACCATTGCCTTGAACGTATTAATTAGTGATCGGCCAAAATGACACTATATGTGGTGGGTGCCTCCATAATAATGAAGTCGGTCATAATAATAAGCTATTTTTCTTCTTATCCCCAGGTTACTGGGAGAGTAATAATTCCTTTCGTCTCCCTTTTTTCTCCAAAAAAAATCCATAAAGAGGCTTTTTGTAGGGGCGAGTTTTGAACTTGCTAAGCCTATTTTTTGAACACAGACTTGAAAATAATGTTAACAAAGCTCCCCGTGTCGATTAAGATACTCCTTATTTGATAATTGGTGATTAATGCTACGAAGACTGCTGTGTTGTTGTAAGGGTTGCCGACTATTGATTAATCATTCTTAGAAAACTTGTTGGAACTATCTCGAGTACTGCGTTAAATGCTGTCGAGTTAACTCATCTCACTTAAGAGGACTCTTCATCTTCTTCGAAAATAGTGGGTACAACTGTCGCAATATGAATGGCATGAGTTGGGGAAGGTTCTTACACATTTTGGTGACTTCTTGGTCTTCTAGTGAACTCCTTTAATTTACCTGCTTTAATGAGTTTCTCCACCAAACTTCTCAGATGGCGATACTTCTCAATGTTGTGACCATGGTCGCAATGGTAGACAATATCTAGAATGGTCGCTTGAAATACTCTTTGGTTTGAATGTACTATATCACACCTCCAGGTGACTAGCCACATGTTCATGTACTGCGAGTTAGGATTCTTGAACTCACTTTTGTGCATCAACGCTTCTTCTCATCGAGTAAGTTGTTTCATTCCCCTATCTTGTCTCTTTGAAATCTATTTTTAGTGAGTCACTCTAAGGGCGACTTCTTTGTAGAGTCCTTTCCATAAGTCGTTGTTGTTGGTTAGGCGACTTCATTGTACTCCTCCGCATGGACGTGACTATTGGCCAACTCCAATAGTTCTACTAGTATTTTTGGGTTGTTGAAGCTTGAGGGCATATCTAAATGGACCCTTTTTGTTGTCCAAAGCGAGTGCGGCTTGTGTAATCGTGGGTCTAAATCCCTAACCTCCAAAATCTTTTTCTGGCAGTGAATGATTAACTTTCTAAGAGACTTGTCAGGCTCTTGTTTCATTTACAAAAAAAACTTGTGAGCTCTTTAATGGTTTTTGGGCACTGACGAACTATGCCAAGAATATCCTCTTAAACTCTACCAAAGAGGTGATAACTTCTACTAATAGACGCAAGAACTATATGAGAGCCTACTCTTTTAAGGGTACTGAAGAAGAGTCATCAGTTCTTCACATCGTTTAAATGTAGCAGTGATGTCGTAGATTCAAAGTATACTATATGATTGATGGGATCAGTGCGACCTTTGTAAGACTCAAAGTGCAGGATTTTGAACTTATGCAGGGAGCGAGCCTCTGCGATCTTCTTGGAGAAAGCGTTGATGGGAATGGCATCCACTCACTCTTCCTTGATGTCCTCTTTGCTCACTTGATACGACTCATCATCAACACTCAATGTTCTGAATAACTCTTTTCTTTGTCGATGAGCTTAGCGAGTTGCTGAGCCAGAGGAGCCCTTATTTTCTCTGACTCTCGTGCTTTCATTTTTTACTTTCTCCATGGCCACCTGTATTTGGCGAGTGATCATGTCTTCCATATTCTTTAAGTCCTGCTGCATGAGTGTTCGGCCTCATGCTTGTCGAGTTGCCTTGTGCTGAATGGCCTTCTTCGCTTGGTACTTGAGTTCTAATTTTCGGCCTCATCTATGCTCACTGCATCTAAAAAGATGTTTAATCCAAATGTAGTTGTGCAGTGAAGCATAACCATTTAAACACCTGAGAAGTAGGGTTAAGACTACTAGGATAATCAAAGTAGGATAAGCACATGAAATATATGTAATTATATTATATTAGAAGATCTGAGTACAAGACTCTCTGTTTCCCTCTTTAGGAAGTAGTACAAAGGATCGTGGAAGTACAAGGATGTCAAAAATTAGAAAAGTCCTAGTTCCCCCTCCTCAAAACCCTCTTTTTCATAGGATTGAGAGATAACTACATACAAAATGTACACATCAACTAAGTTGCTTACATAAAGAGGAGCTTGCCTATTGAGACGAGTGCTAAGCGTCGAGTGGCTAGTTCTTTGGGTGTAATCTTTTGGTATTGCCGAGATAAGTTGTCTGATGTGTATCTCGAGTGCACAGTCACTCACAAATAGGCGAGCATTATACTTGAGGTGGATCAGTGGATATTGATCGCCTGACTAGAATAGTTTTTTTTATGTGTTTGCTTGCCTTGAGATAAGTTGTCTGATGTGTATCTCGACTGCACAGTCACTCACAAATAGGCGAGCCATTATACTTGAGGTGGATCAGTGGATATTGACCGCCTGGCTAGAATAGTTTTTTTTTTTTAATTTGTTTGCTTGCCTAGGGAGAATCTTTGTATATGAGGCGGGCCATAGTGCCTTGACCGCTTGATTGAGATGATCTGCTTGCTCACCTTGCTTATACCAAGTCTTCATGGTCGAGTAGTCCACTTGTATAAATTTTTTTTCTCAAGGTGGACTTTCATGTACTGATTTTCCATCCTTTGTGAGTATTTGCGGAATCCACTCATACATTTGGGTGTACGTATGTGTCAGATATATATCGAAGCTATGTTCCTTTGACGCATGGCCTATATGGATACATGCAATATTTTGACTTTTTCATACTTAATATTATTTAAGTAGTCTATTACCTATATTTATGTTGGTGATAAACTTATACCACATAGGTACAAATTCTACTTTTGAAGCAAAGAAGCTCATGCGTAACTCCAACAAAAGGGATTGTAGTTTTCTTTTACTATTGAAAAGTTGATGAAAATATGGAATAATTTTGTGTGATGGAATGCCACAAAAATGGGCATCTTTCATCTCAAAGAACTATAACACAGCCTAAAATAAAGCCTTCAGAAATGAAAATAAAAAATTAAGATATGTCATATGAGTCTTTGTTGCATTATTTGAACTATTTGACAAATTCCTTAGTGAAGGTTCCAGTGAGGTTCATTATGCGGATGCAAGCAAAGTTGATGTTGAAACATAGTGAAATGTTTGCCTCTGAAATCACCTTTGTTGCCTTTTATTGCATAGCCACTATCATCTTCGCATTCTCCATAGGTGCAACTGATCAAAAATAAAGATCAAATAAAAATATGGAGATTCACTTGAGACCCGGAGGCAAAAGCACAAAATTGAAGTAGGGAAGCATGAAACAAAAGAATCGCATGGGCATAACTTAGAGACTATTGGAGATGATTAATGTGATTGATTTCATGTTGCAATACATGTTCTAGTAATTGATGAATGAGTGGTGGTAGGAGGCTCAGGGATTAGTCCATGTAGTTTTATGTAGGAGGCTTCAATAGGTGTAAAATGAAATGTGGAAGGCTTGGATTGGAGTTTGGTGGAATGGTTTAGGAGACTCTAGTTAAGGGTTGGCCAAGCATGATGAGGATTAAAATCTGCTGACTTTATGCCTTTAGTGTGGATGATGTAAGTAACTACAAAACTCTAAACTCCCAAAGTTTTGGGGGATATCTAATTATATTATAGAATGCTTTATGATTTTGGAGGCCTTTTTTTAAGGAATTGAATAAATATAGGTCAAGCAAAACCTTATTCTAGTCACCAGACTAAGGTGGGAAATTTCACTTTGGAAAAGAGTTTTAGGGCTTGAAAAAATTGGGAAAGCTCCTGTAACTGATAGAGGGTGTGTCTAGAGATCTGGAATTAATCTTTATTTTTCAAACGGTTTTGATGGACTAATATGCCTATGGAACAAGACTAGATCATAGAGACACCCTTAGCTAAGAGCTTCAATACGGAATATAGTTAGGGTGGTTTTATGCTGGAAAAAAATGGGAAAATTAATGGGGAGATGGAGGGTAGAATAAGATTCCAACAACAAGAAAGAAAAAAAAATTATAAGAAAGATACAACTATCACTCACCAAAGAGATAAGTTGAGAAAGATCACCAAGTGTTCACTTGCATAGAGGGGCTATCAAGCATCCACACCTTTAAAAAAACTCCAAATTTTTATTTAACTTGTAATAATTTTTGTTCATTTAGCAAAATAAAAAATAAGTAGGTTTCTTGCAAAACCTAATGCCAAATAGGAAACAAACTAAAAGAGGAGAGAGATTGCGGTTGACATCCCTTTTTAACCGAGGGAGATCTATCTTTCTTGGCCATCCCTACCATTAATAAAAATTAAATAATTAATTACATAGTTATGTGCAATTAACTACTTCTCCATTAATTCAGCCTTTTCCTTCATGATTTGAAAATTTAAATTTCATCAAATTTCAAAATTTTTTGAACAGTCTCTTGAAAATAAAACCTGTAAAATTTATAATAAGTAAATTATATAAATTAACATACTTAAAATCTAAGTTAAAATCTAAAGAAAATTTAAAGTAAAAGGTCTTCATCATATTTTCATCATGCTCCTGGTAATGTGTCCGCTTCTTTTCTTGTTTTGACTCTTGTATTGGATCTAGTAATTCACTATTTTGGATCGGTGATGAGTCATGCAGTTGAATCATTTAGATTGAGGGGTTATCTTGTTTGGAGTTAACAAAAATTCAAGTGGTAGATCACTTTCAATATTAATAGATCTACTTTGGTATGCAACGTATGTACTTTAAATGCCTCTCATGGTTGTCAAATTGAAGCGTCATCTGGACTTACTAAGGTTTAGGAACTTGACAAGCTCAGTTTGGAGGGTAGTCATATAGGAGATCTAAAAATTATTGTTATTTTATCAACCCAAGGATAGGATTTTCTAATTCTAATTTAATCATGATAAATGTAAGATTTAAATTAAGTGTTTTTTTATTAATCTATCCAATTGTTTTGAGATAAAATCAAGTCCGAAAAACTTAAAAAGTTAAAATTAATTAGATTTGAAATCTACCTTTTTAAATTCTTATAAGTAGAAGGCCTGGGGAAGCCAAGGTTTATAGGATTTTTTTTTCTTCATTTTGGTGAGCTTTGTTAGGGTTGCATTAGGTGGTGAGCTAGTGTGGAATTCTTTGTTCATGAGTTGGGCTCTATGTTCTTCTTTTATTTTAACAGAATAAGATAGAAGCAATTGAAGCAGAAGAAAGTAATGGTTGAGAAAGTAAATAGAAGTGTTTAGAGAGAATAAAGTTAAGAAGAGAAAAAAATCTCTTTGACTATGGAGTATCATCTTGAGGTGGTGAAAGCCTGGTTGCGATAAAAATTTTACGACAATTTCATAGGACATATTAGAAGGTACCTTTTGAGAAACTTTTAAATGTGTAATTTTTCTATGTTAGTTAAATATTTTTTATTTGTTCTCTCTATTTTATTATTCTCATTTGTTGGCTTGAGAAATCTGGGGTTTCCCTTTTTTCTCTTCAGATTGGGTGCATTTGTATTCGGGAGAGAGTGTTTTCTTATACCCGTTATATTAATTTTTTTTTGTTTGTACACATGTTTGATTCCTCTTTGAAGACTGGATTTTCTCCTCTCATCTGAATTTGATCTTATCATTGCAGAACTACATGGATTTGTGGCTTTTCATGATGATTGAACTCATTGTTATTTAATTTGTTCAGTATATTAGCTGTTGTTTGCTTGTTTATTTTCCAAAACATGAACTTATCCCTATCTATTTATCATTTTATAACCTGTACTGCTTTTTGCTGAAACTTAATGTGGAACTCTTATGGTTGTATAATGATAGAATTTTCTACTATTTACTTCCTTTTTTATGCATTATCTTTCCATTTTTTTGTAGTTGCATCCTTCTGCCCCTCTACCAGGAGCCATGCCAAACACGAGTAATTCGTTAACCAGTAGTTCTAGGTTGCAAGGCGTTCCTCCACAATGGGCACCGCAACAGTTCTCTTATTCATCATCTTCGTTGCCAGGTAGTAAACGTGGATGTTTTCTTTCTTGGTTCTCAGTCACACACCGTTCTCACTGCCTGCGCTAATTTTTAACAACCTTCAGGTACATACACGATGCAACAATTACCACATGATATGCCTCACCAACTTCCTAGCAGTTTTTTCTCTGCAATGTAAGCATTCTATTGTCTTTTTCTTTATTTTTTTTCCTAACCAAGTCTTCCGTCATCTTTATGGTATCAAAGGGACAGTTGCCACAGTAACCACAATATTTTTAATTTTCTCTCGCACCATCTATGATATATTTTTTTCCCAAGATTTTCTTTTGTTTGCTTATAATACACATTACCTGCTTGAAAGTTGCTTAACGTTTAATTTCATTATGATAACTTATTACAATCAGTGACTAGTTTTGATCATTATCTACTTCAAACCATCAAAGGATGCGTAGAAATGTTCTGGCTAGTTTTGATCATTGCCTTTGTCGGGTCCTAAGTCCTGGATATGAAAAGTGGAGGGTTGCGATAGGTAGTTGACAGCTAGCGTAAAATTTGTCGAAATAATCATGACATGAATCCTTAAAAATATTGTGTTAATGTTAGGACGTCTCCTGGAAGCGATGTGTTGTATGACCTGAATACAGTGAAAAGTGTGCAAGGGCTGCTGTATCGGCGCCCGGGTGCAGTGTTAAATAAGTAAGGGTTTCCACATTATGGATGGATGCGAGCAAAGAAGTTAGTCCATGAAACTAGAATTAGGCTAGTAATTTGGAATATAGGTATTCTTATAAGTAAATTAATGAAATTAATAGATACTATGGTTCATAGGAAAATAAATATTTTATGTATTCAAGAAACTAAATGGGTTGGGGAGAAGACCAATGAGATTGATAGATTAGGTTTTAAACTTTGATATTTAGGTAGAAGTTGAATTAGAAATAGTGTAGGTGTGATTATAGATAAAAGTTTAAAGGATAATGTTATAATATTAATAGGATTGAAGATAAAATTATAGCTTTAAAGATTATTATTGATATTAAGATTATCAATGTTATAAGTATTTATGCTCCTCAAATAGGTTTGGATGTAGGCTCAAAAAAAAAATTTTAGAATGATTTAGAGGAATTAATATAAAAAATATCTCTTGAAGAAAATATATTTATTGGAGGAGATTTAAATAGATAGTAGTATTTGATGATATTCTAATAGAAGTGTGAAGATGTTTAGGAGATTAAAGAATTTCTTGGCTTACAAATCTTTTTAATGTTATTTTAAAGACTAAAAAGATGGTAGATGAGTGATGAAAGAGTTTGTTGGTTCCGATATTTAAGAATAAAGGCAATGCACAAGAGTGTGCAAATTATAGAGGAATTAAGTTAATGTGTCATACATTAAAATTATGAGAGAGAGTAATTGAGCATAGGTTACGATGCTATACAAAAAGTTTCTCAAAAATAGTTTGGTTTCATGTCATGTAAATCTACTATGGATGCTATACATTTGTTGAGAGGTTTGATGGAGAAGTATAGAGAAAGTAAGTAGGATTTACATATGATATTTATTGATTTAGAGAAAGCTTATGATAAAGTTTCAAGGGATGTTCTTTGGAAAGTTCTAAAAAAAATGAGTTAATATTGGTTATATTCAAGTCATTGAGGATATGTATATTAGAGCTATTATTTGTGCCCAAACACAAGGATTGAGAAAATATTTTTCTATTTCAGTTGGATTACATCAAGGATCAACTTTAAGCCCTTGTCTTTTTGCTTTAGTTATGAATATTCTTACTAGGCATTTACAGGAAGATGTACCTTAGTGCATACTTTTTATTGATGACATTGTTCTTGTTGATAAGACTAGAGAGGAAGTCTAAAGGAAACTTGAATTATGGAGGTCAACCTTAGAGTCTAAAGGTTTTCGTTTGAGTAGATTTAAAATTGAATATATGGAGTGTAATTTTAGTTGTAGAAGTTCTAGTGGTGGTGTTGTGACATTGGGTGATCAAGTCATTAAAAAGAGTGAATTATTCAGATATCTAGGCTCTATTATTCAAAATGATGGTGAAATAGACGTAGATGTTATTAGTAGAATTCAAGTTGTATGCTTGAAGTGGTGGAATGCATCTGGCCTGTTGTGTGATAGAAAAGTACTGCTTAGACTTAAGGGAAAATTTTATAAGATGGTGGTAAGAGCTGCAATGATTTATGATGTAGAATGTTGGCCAATAAAAGAGAAGCGTAAGACTAAGTAGTGTTGCAGAGATGAGGATGCTCAGGTGGATGAGTGGCTCTACTCTTTCAGATAAAATATGAAATGAGCATGTTTGAGAAAAAGTTGGAGTAGCTCCAGTGGCAGATAAGATTAGAGAGAGTCGCCTTAGATGATTTGGCCATATAAAGTGTCGGTCGTCCGATGACCCGGTTAGGAGAGTAGATGTATTAGATTTGTCTTATGTTAAGAAAGATAGAGGTAGGCCTAAAAAGACTTGGCTGAGATGTATAAAAAATGATTTTAGTTACTAGAATTAAATGAGAATTTGACACATAATAGAACACAATGGAGAAGAATGATTTATGTAGCCGACCCCACAGTGGGATAAAGGCTTGTTGTTATTCAATTTCTGCCCATGAAAGGATGCGCAGAAATGCGCCGACCCTACATAGTAGGATAAAGGCTGTTTCTTGTTGTTGTGCGTGCGTGTGTGTATTGTATATTCTTTTTGAATCTGAAAATCGAGATTTTGGTAGTGAAGGTAGAAATATTTCTCAGTTTTAATTAATTAAGTCATCTAGATTACTTAATTCTAATGTTTTTGTTTGCCTTACTACAGGAATCAAGGTAGTCGAGGCACTCACGGCATTATAGCCAGCAACCAAATTCCAGCTCGACCAAACTCCCATCTGGGTTCACTTAATTCATCTGTATCTTCTGTCGGAGGAAATCCTTTTGGATAGATGGGAATCTCATTTGTCTATATTTAATGCTCAGATTATTACTGCATCTTCTATCCATTCTCACGAATGGTTTGGGTGGTCGCGGTTCTATTAGCATGTAGAGTTATGCGTAAGTTTTGTTAAGAATTTACTGGAGAAGATTTCTCTGTGTATTTGTTTTGAATGTAAATGCCCGTGTTTTATTAAGTCACGCTTATCAAGTCATTTTGTATTATTTGATTGGGTTACCCTTAAAATAACCTCTGGGTTTATTTGTTCGCTTGTGCTCTTTATTATGCCTTCTGGGTTGAGTTTGTTATTTTCCTCTGATTAAGTAGTGGATTTCTCGTTTTTTCCCCTCCCATTCTGACAGGCTGTTGTATTATGAATGATTACTATTATTGAAATTCACGATTGATTATCCTTCTTTGTTTTTGTGCTGAATATTTTAAAGGAAATTTAGAATGCCATTATATTACTAAAATTTTTATTCCAAGTTGAATCTTGGTTGCAATAATAAAGTGTATTTCTAAAGGGCTGTTTGGGATCAATTTTGTTTCATGTTTTATATTATTTTTGAAAATATGTTTGGTTGGTATATTTTTTGTATGTGTTTTTATTTTTTTTAAGAAAAAATAATATTATTTGTAAAACATTCAATTTTAAATATTTTTAAAATATAAATAAAATAAAAATAAAATAAATAAAAGTGATTTCAATTGGCCCGAGGCTGAAATCTTCTTTCAGGCTCATCCCATGCCGAAAACTACAGATTTCTAATATTTCGTTTGATTGCTAGGTGTTTCTTTCAGTTTGATGTCAACATAAGGTTTTATTTTTTAAAGTAAAGATTATATTTTCATTAATTAAGTGAAATAAGCACAAAATATAAAGTCTCAAGAAAGAGGCTAAAAAATAATAAGCTCAATTCCTCAAAATTAAGAAGCTCAAAAAGAAAAATACAAGAGAGTAAAAAGACCTGGAGGGTATTGAAGCGAAAAAAAAATAAAGGTAAATACAAAAGATTTATAAGAGGAGAAATCTAAATTAAATTGTAAGGACTCCATTATTGATTCTTCGAAAATTCTTCATGGCCAAATTAATAGTGTGAAATAATTTCTTCCTGTAATACTCATGTTCCTTGTTGTAGAACCTAGGCATCATCTTAAAGATAGTCTTCCATAAGATTATCTCAAAAAAAAAAAAAAAAAAAAAAAATCAAGATCTTTGATTTTCCAATTGAAATTTTGGAGGTTTGTTCTTCTGTTAATAACCTTCATACCCCAATCTAATAGGGAGGGAAGCCAATAAAGGAGAATGCTACTAACCTTCGCATCAAATATGAATTTACATCATATCCCCAAAAGATCCATGAGGAAAGAAAACACAATATTCTAACAAATGATAGAAATCCAGTAACCAGTTTACAGAAATGAGAAATGAAGCCATAATTCTAGTAGGGTGTATCCAATTATATAATTCTAACATTGGGCAGTCCTGTTTTGTCTAAATCAATCAGCCCACAAAGTTGATAAGGTAGATTGTTATGCTTAAATTCAATAAAAAAAAAGGTAAATTAATGTCAACATAAAGTTGATTAGGCACACAAACAACCGGCTGTTGTGAAGCATTGTTACTTTCTTCGAAATAAAAACATTTTTGATTTTCTTAAGATCAGTTTGGGTTTAGTTTTGTTGTGTTTATTTATTTTTTTTATGTTAGTTTAAAAAATATGTTTGTTAAATGTACATTTTAGCATTTTTTTATTTTAAAAAATAAAATTATTTTAGATGTTTTGAATATTTTTTTAAATAATTATCAATATTAAGTATATTTTAATTAAAATTAAAATAGGAGAAAATAAAATAAGAATATAAGACAAAAAATTAATAAAAATTGATCTCAAATAGCCCAACTTAATCCCTAACTTATTTTGGATAACACTTATGTTGAGTATACCCTCTGATACACTGGTAATATTTCATTAGTTTTAACTATTATAAAAAAAGCGTAACTTTTGAGTATAATCCTAAATGGCTTGAAGATAATTCATAATTTTGCAAAAATGTAAATTCAAATCACTGAACATGCTCCTAAATGTTTCTTCGATAAAATATCTCATACTTTACACTTAAGTGTTGAATTCGATTTTGTCTGTGAATGAGGCAGAACTTACTCAGACACCTAACATGCAGGGTTAGGGTAGTTGGAATAGTAGATAAAAAAGTAAAAAATGTATAAGAGATTTTACTATATGAAAAAATTTGAGTATAAATAACTCTCTTTTCCTTCAAAAAGGTGTTATGACAAATAATTTGAGGGGAATAAGATAAAGGTTCACCCAAAAAGATTTTTCCCGAGAAAGGAGAAGAAAAAGCTCCAAAACTAAAAGACCCCCAATTTTATAATATTTGGAGGGGAAATTTTTTACATATGATCAACATTCATGGAGAATGTTGAATAGATAAAATAGATGACATACTTGTGGAAGGCGAGTTCATAGTGGCTGAATGGCCAGTTCTCTTGATTGATGAGTTATGGGCTTTGGCATGATGGTTCATTTGTCGAACTCGACGTGAACTACTAAGCATTGGTTGCTTAGTAGAAGTCTTATCACATGAGTGCTCCCTCTGTGTAGAGCGAGTTTTGCCCTTGAGATAGGTCATTATGCTCTTGCTATACTAACTTGGGGCATTCTCCTTGTCACCTTATCTATGAGGCTCATATGGATATACATTTAGCTCTTCGATTCTTCTGCTCTATATAAAGGTAACTCACAAAAAGGATAGTAGAATTTAAAGATAATTAGTCATACACGCTTAATGAATTTCAAAAATAAAGAAGCTTTTTTTTATTACTGTTACATCACTTTTTATGGAAAAAATTTATGCACCACATAGATTTTAAGAATTTCTTATTTAGATAATCAAATACGTCATTAAGGAATAAGTATATTATCTCGAAAGATAAATATGTTATCTTATACTAGATTTAATTACTTAGTATAAATTCCTAAGGCTAATGGGTTTTAATATTTTAGAGATTGTTTTCTTGAACAACATGAAAAAGTAGGATAAAGTTTATTTTATGGCGGGTTCTTAGTTTCTTATAAGGCCAAGCCCTTATAGTTAATTACATTCTAAGAATGAGAAATCTCTTTCTAAGAATACTCTCGATTAAAGAAATTGACTTTTATTTTTATGGATTTCAAAGCTTGTTTCAAAGGATTGCTAATTTGAAAATTCAATAGAGAATGCTTCAAAGGAGAATTGTTTTTTTTTTTTTGAGGCCAATAGGAATTAAGTAGGAAATTCCTATAGATATTGTGATGCTCAATAGGCATTTCAACTATCATATCATTGAGCTTTACATTTTAAGATTGAATTTAATTAATTTTTGAATTTATATTTTATTAGAAATCTATGACTTAGATTCTAGCAGCACAAGGCTGGAAAAAAGCTTAGTGGTTAAAGACTTATTCCAATAGGATGCTTCAGACCATATGTCTAAAATGCTTTTGAAATAAATTAAAATCTCAACCTAATATAAATTTTTTGAGAATTATCAAATTTTTTTTCACACTTAGGAAAAAAAAAACCTATCATTAACTTTTCTGGACTTACGATCTACTTGAAAGGATTACCAACTAACACCATCTAAGCCATTTTTAAAATCATGAGTATGGTCTTATGTATGTAAGATGTCTGGGCTATTGCTTTAAGAAAGAAGGTAAGAATCTAACTGACTTCCTAACCCTAAGATGATGTTTGGCATGTTACACACTTAACTAATGCAACGAATTTTTTCTTTTATATATTTGATTCACAATTTATTTTAAAGGCTTTGGGTATGTAATTCATGCCTATAATGAGATGCAGTTAGAAATGATTGTGGGCTAAATCAAAATAAGAAGGCACACCTCTCCAAGAAGGGTGGTCATCCTCAAAGGTCAAATGCCCCTTATGTGCTATTGGCAAAGCACCTAATTTAAGAGGAACGAATAATATGCTCTCATGATTCACAAAATCTAATTGTTTTTAATTATTATTTTTATATTATTCTTAGAGCTTTTAATTTAAGTCAAGTTATGAATTTTTATTTTATTTTTAAGTTGTTTAAATTTAGTTTTCCTAAGAGCCTAACATTTTTGAGCAACATATCACAAAGCACATCACAGAAAGAAACCTAAAAAACACATGCATTTTTATTACACACTCCAAAATAAATCAAGTCAAATTAAATTAATAATACAGGCCAATGTGGCTATGCATTGTTGTACACCTTGGAAGAAAGAAAAAAATGGGTAGCTGAGTTCTACCTTTATATAGCCTGGCCTAGAACTAAAAGTGTTGATTTATGAGAGTCTTCTTTTAAGATTGTCACCTTCTTTAGAGACCTCCATGGGCATCATAGGAGACCACTAGTTGGTAAAGTTTACTCCTGCTATTCCTAGACCTCATAGATCATAACCTAATTCTAGACTCAAATTATATTTTAAAATTAAAATAAATTTATAATTCCTACAAAATAGATGTTAGGAAATACATAGCATACCACTAGTTTATATTTCAAACATAAGGGCTTAGGATTAGTTACTTTCCAAGCCCACTTGTCCTATTGGACTATCCTTAAGGACTTAAAACAACACCTACAAATAAATACATTTATTTTATTTTTATTATAGCGGTCCCTTTTAAGCATAACCCCTTTTAGAAAATAGCATTAGCCCAAAAAGAATGCCTTAACATCTAGACTAGCGTGCAAATAATCCAAGCCATCTAGTCTAAAGCATTACACCACAAAACAAGAAAAAGTACCACATCATTTCACATCATAGAATATAGCCTAACCTAAATCTTGGGTCATTGACCTAATAATCTAGTGTGTGAAGGAGGGGCTTTTGCATTATGATTATACTAAGCCTTATTTAAATTTGATTTTAAGTTCAAAGTTTTTTTAATTTACCATTGGATGGTTTCAATTAAAATGGTTTAATGATTTTATAGTTTTATTTCATTTTTAAGTTTATTCTTATATTAATATAGAATTTTAAGTTTTAAAGAATGAAGAATAAAATAAATTTTATTTTAGGCAGAACCCATTCTATTCAACATCCTAAATCCTAGCAGAATGAGATTTTCATCTTAATATAAAAATCTATTTTAAGGGTCACATTAAGATCCTAAGTATCTTAATGAACTTCTTTCAGATTTATTTGAAGGATTTGTTTGAATTTAAATTTAATAGAAGTTTATGTGATTTGATTATGATTTAAATTCTTAATTAGTGTATAATTATTAAGTTTCATCTTGTGTTTATGAAAATTTGTTTAAAGATTCTTTATTCTTTTCATTTGAGTATCATTCGAATTGATTAATGCATTTCGACTTAACCAATTAAGATTTTATATTTTATTGAATTTTAATTATTTGATTGATTTCCTTTTAATTTAATTAAGATTTTCAAAAGTTAAATTTATTAAATTTAATTCATTTTATTTATCTTGATTATTTATTTTAAGTTTATTAGGTTTCAATTTAATTTTCCTTAATTTAATGTTTACTTTCTTCCTTTAGGTTTTCATTAAATTTTATATGATTTATGTTATTTAATTGGTTAAGGTGAACATAATTTCATAAATTGGGACTATATTTGACCTTATGTTCCTTTGATTTGATTATGAAATAATTATCTTATTTTATATGTTCTAATTTAATCCATTTGGTATGGTTGAATTAATTTAATTCACTTGTTTAGTTGATGATAATGTTTATTAGATTAAATGATCTAATTTAATTATTTTTAATTAACTTAAGTTAATTTAAGTTTAAGTTTACTTTGAAAGTTTTGGTTTCATCATTCAATTATTTCATTACATTTAGATTTCATAACTTAAAATGGAAGTGTATTTCCTCTTGTATTTTATTATGAGTGTATCTTTCATTTTTTTTATCAAACACCATGGGCTAAATTTGATTACAATCGTAAGGTGGTAGTATTGTATAAAGTTTGAGAGTATTCTAGTTGTCATTGTCCAAAATTTAGAAACTGATGCTAATTCATGCTTCATATCAGCAGAGCTGCCATGGGAGAGTGATTCCTCATACTAGTGGTCATTCAAGAAGGATAGTTTCCCCATTTCCTAAACTTTTAAAAAATTTAGTCTTTTTAGCTTCCTCCCAATGGATCAGCATGTTCTTTCAAATGATAGAGTCAGAATGATGGTGACTCTATTGTAGGTGATAGTTTTTGCAATATTTTTTGAAGAAGGAATTTAGCCCATAATGTTTTCTGCTCTCTAAACCTAATCCATTACTTGATGTTGCATTTGATGTTATCATCAATGGTCTTGAATCCTAAATCACCCAATTCGATTGGTCTGCTAAGCTTCTTCTAGCTAGTTTAGTGAATATATTTAACTTTAGGACGCTAAATGAACTTATTGAAAAGTCTTTCAAATCTTAGTTGAACATTGGCAGAGAACATTTGCACTTGGTAAAGTATAGACAAGCGCAAGTTTAATATACTTTTGACCATTATGATTTGTCCTCCAAATGAAAGATATGTGTTCTTCCAACATGAAATTTTCTTTTGGCATTTGTTGATGAGGCCATTAGAAGGGGTTGAAAGTGATTCATCCTTTATATAAGTAGATTCCAAATTTTTTGAAGGGGAGGGCTCTTTCTTCGAAGTCAGTATACTCTTTGACCCATGTTATTTTTAATTTGTTGATAGCTTTGCCAACAATGAATTGACACTTCTCTCTATTATGGTCATTCTAGTTAGTGCTTCAAAGTTCTAGATAATTTCATGATTTTTATAATGGGTTTTTTACTGCCATTACAAAATAGAAGGATATTATTAACAAATGCTAGATGGGTGATAGAAAAACTGGCTTTATTCTGACAATGAATGACCAACTAATTGTTTCAAAGGACTTTTTAATATCTAATTTCATAATCAAGTTGCCACCTCTAGCTCATTTATTTATATTTTTAATCAGCTCCTGAGCATGAAGAATATTGTTTGTAATGTTTGACCTTTAATAAATGTAGCTTGATTATTTTCTATAATTAATAGGAAGAGGATTTGAAGGTGGATAACAAGTATTTTGCTGATAAGCTTGCTCATTGCTTCTTCTCCAAGAAAAGAAGTTCACAACCAGTGGGCCTTCTACCTCCACATGACATTGCTCCGTCAAGATTTCTCCACTTGCAAAAAATTTCCCACTGTTGCCTCCCATTGGTGTCTGGGACATGTCTTTGTCCCAGTGTGGTTGATCATCTTCTTAGACTAGCTACTGACATATTGGTCTAATATTGTCCCATGTATTGGTTTCTTTCTCTTTAGGAATTAGGATGATGGATGAAGTAGGATCATAATTATGAATCCTATCCAAATTTATTAAACTATGGATACTAGTAACTATGTGATATTTGATGATGTTCTAAGTGTTTTTTTGATAGAATAATATAGAGAAGCCATCCAGCCCATCAATTTTAAAACCATCCATTGAATCTAGTGCAATTTTGATTTCCTTCTTGTTAAGAACAAGTGCAAAGTTAACTTCCTGAATGATGTTTCTTCTTATGTTAAATAAATGAGAATTTAGGTTTGTGGTATTAACAAGGTGATGGTTTTGCTTGAACATATTTTGAAAATAGTTAATGTAGCTTTCAGTAATATCATCTTGATTGTGTAGCCTGCCAACATGGAAGTCTTTCATCTTGGTGATTTCTTTTCCTTTTCATTTCCTGTTAATACAATCGTGGAAGTACATGGAGTTTCAATGACCATGTATAAATGTGTTAGTGGTAGCTTTTTTATCTCCAAAATGCCTCTTCTCTATTAATGTATATTTGCAAGTTATTTTGATGGGACATGTGATAGTTTTCAATTTCTTGGGAATTAGAGTTAATTAGTGCTTACTTAAGGTTAGCAATCTTTATTTCAAAAATTTCAATAAGTTTATATAAGTTTTAAAATGTTTTTTGATTTTATTTCTTTAAGGTTGCAATAGTGGCTTTATGGATTAGTCTTCCAAACTTGATCAATATAGCTAGTAAATTCTAGTGCAAGTCCACATAATTAAAATCTAAAGTGGAGTAGAATGGTTTTAGTATTAGATTTATTGAAATTAATAGTGGAGTATGGCCTGAAGCAACTATAACCAAGTTTGTGTGGTATTTTAATTTGGAGTTTTGGGACACCACACAGATCTTAGGGCGTACTTATTAAAGTGATCGACTGCGACATTAAGGTATGATGTACTATCTCAAAAGATAAAAATATCATTCTATAATGGACTTAATGACCTAATAATGACTCATAAGGCAGATGGGTCTACATATACTAGAGATCTTTCCCCTACTTTACATGGATAAGTAAAGTTAGATTTATTTTATGCTGAGTTCTTTAGTTCCCTATGAAAGCAAGCTTCCATGGTTAATTGCATCCTAGGAAATGGGAATTGCCTAATAATACTATCAATTAAAGTAGTTAATAAATATCTCCAAAGATTTCAATGCTAGACTATCAAAAGATTGGTTATTTTTAGAAATAAAATGGGAGGGCTTATTCATAAATTTCAAGGGAGAATAGGTAGAAAGAATCCAAGATACTAAGGAGCCTAATGGATGCTTAAATCTACCCTATAATGAGGCTTTAAATTTTTGGAAGATAGAATTTATTTTGTTTAAGTTGAAATCCTTTTAGAATGTTAGGACTTATAACCCAACGAGACAAGATTGCAAGAATGTCTAAGAGGTGAGGACTTATACTCATAGCAAGAGAGAAACAAGCCACCTCATATCCTAAATCTAGGGTGCTCTATCACAATCTCAAAGCTCAACCTAATTTTACATGGGGGAATGGGATATAATGGCTCACCTCCATAAGAGAGGGTGAATACATCCTGACTCTGCTAGACTTATAACTTCCTGGAGTGGCTGCCAGCTAACACCTCCTATACTTTAAAATTATGTAGGCTAGTCTCATGCAAATGCAAGATAGCTAGGCTGCTATTTAATTAGGAAGAAAGCTAAAATTTTAAACTCACTTCCTAAGAGACTAGATAATGTTTAGTATGCAAACATGACTTAGATTGATGGAAAGTTTATAAAATTTTAAACCATTTTGACACATTAATTTGGACCGAGGCTTGGGATAATTATGCCTAAATACATGATGAATTTGAGTTGTGGGCTAAATCAATGAGAAGATGTGTTTTCCATTATAAGGGACTACTCTCATAGGTCAAGCCTATCCCCTATCGTGCAAGAGTAGAGATCCTTTTTATTTAATGAGCAAAACAATATGACATGCATGCTATTATAAAAATGTGGTGAAATTTTTAATATTTTGAGATTATTAAAGAATAATATATATACTTCCATCTTCACTCTATGCGGGATAAAATGAGGATGGAAATATACATCTTTTATGCAATTTTGACACCACGTAGATTCACATATGTTTTTATTGAGGGTGATCGGGTATGACATTGCGAAAAAGTGTACTATCTTAAAAGATAGGAGTCACTACCCTACAATGGACCTAATCACCTCAACAAGGACTCCTAAGGATAATGGGTTTGCATGTGTACCAAAGATTCTTCCTTACTTTACATGGAAAAGTAAAGTAGAGTTTATTTTAAACTGGGTTCATTAAGTTCCCTACAGGGGCAAGCCCCCATAGTTAATTACATCCTAAGGAATGAGATTCCTTAGGAATACTCTTGATTAAGGTAAATGATCATAGTCTCCAAAGATTTTAATAAGTAGGACTATCAATCGATTAATTTATTTCAGAAGATCAAAATGGGATTGATCAAAGAGAGAGTTATTATCGAAACCAAATGAAGATAAGTAGGAGATACTCATGATGCTAGAAAACCTAGCAAGCATCTCAAACTATCTTATGGTCGGTCTTTAAGTTTTTGAAATTGATTTAATTTATTTGAGTTAAATGTTTCATTAGAAATTTAGGACTTATGATTCCACAACACAAGATTATGGAAATGTCTAAGAGGTGAGGATTTATGCTTATGGCCCATAAAGGGGAGAAGTAACCTCAAAACCTAAATCTAGGGAGATTTGGCGAGGGCCAAAAGCAGAAACTAAATCTAAGGCAAAAATGGGTATTTGGTTTACCTCGACAAGAGAGGACAAACTACCCGACTGCTTGGACTTACAACTGCCTAGGGGTGGCCTCCAACTAACTCCTCCAATGATTTTAAATTCATGTAGGCAAGTCATATGCTTTATGCAAGATAGCAAGTCTGTTATTTATTTTGAAAGAGACTAAGTCCTTAAACTCACTCCCTAAAGAGACTAGATCATATAAGGGTATGCTTGAAATGACCTAAATCTAATACAATTCAGATTTCATTTTTATTTTATTTTTGGACAATCATTTTTGACTTAGGCTAATAGGATTCATATGCCTAATACATGAGAAATGAGATTATTGGCCAAAATCCCCAAGAAGGGAGGAGGTGTGTTTCCACAATGGCTCTCAAAGGTCAAGCCAAGTTTCTTTGGCAAAGGTAGAAGCCCTCTAATCAATAGTGAAAATATGCATTTGTGCATGATGTTAAAAAAGAAATACTCATCTAGCTAATGGGTTGCTAATTCTTTTATCTTGATTTTAGCCTAAGCTTTAAGTGAGGTTATGAGTTCTTTATTTTTAATTTTGAATTATTAAATTTGATAGAAGATTTATTTTTTTCTTAAGAGCCTAATCCACATCCAGGCCATACATCAAGCAAGAAAGAAACTAGGAAAAATATGCCATCTTAATGCACAAGCTAAACAAATCATCAATCAATTTATAAAGCTAATCTCAAAAGAAAAAGAGATCATTTGTGGTCGGATACCACCGCACAAACCCGAAACCAAATTGGGTAGCCGAGCTCTACCTTTATACAACCCAGATTACAAATGAATTAAGGGGGATTTACATACATACCACACAATTCTTATGAATCTACGTATTTCACACCCAAACTTTAATTTTTACTTAAATAACACCTAAATCTTTATTATTACATCAAAAATACCACCATTGTTACTTTTTTCAAGTGAAATGCACTTTTTTGAGCATAGGGAAAGTGCTAGTTTTGTAAATATTCAAGTTTAGGTGTGAAATATGTAAATGCAGAAGAATTGCGTGGTATGTATGTAAATTTCCCATGAATTAAATATAATTAAGCAAGGAACTTATTGTTATGGTGGTCTTCAAGCTTCATTTCTTTATTCTTCTTTTCTTCTTTCTTCTTTGGTTCCTTCTTTTGGATGGTTGGAAGGTGGTTACTCCAAAGGCTTCACATGGTACATAAGATGAGATCTTATGACCAATGTTCATCTTAATCCTCATAACAATCATCCCAAAATCCTAATTATAAAAATTACATGAAAAAGAAAAGTAAATCTAGCTAACACCTGTAAAATAGAGATTAGCTAAACAAACCACACAAATCCCAAGCATGCATATTTGACTTATCACCCCACACATGGGTGACTAAGTCCACCTGGCCTATTGGATTATGCTTAGGGGTATAAGCACCTGCACAGTAAAAGTATTTATATTTTTATTTATTACAACACCCCTTAAGTACAATCCCCCACAGAAAATAATGATTAGACTAAATCATCCTATCATTCATTCTACGCACATTCACCCTAACATCCAGATTAAAATATATATCATAAAATAAAAATAAGCATCAAATCATGCACTGCCCTAACCTAAAATTAGAAGTGGTGACTTAGCCTAATGTGTGCGCTTTAGAGGTTTGTGTGGTATGCTTAGCTATGGATTTAAGTTAAAATTTTTTAAGTGTGAAAAATGTTCAAATTAGAGCAGGGATTCATTTAAGTGGTTTAGTTATTTTGGGTTGATTTTATTTTATATTTTGATTGGGTTCAAGTGAATCCTACAATTAATTACTAAGTTATAAAGAGAGGGAAAGAGAAGAGAACTTCTCTTTCCTTCCCTAACCTAAGTAATTTCTAAAGTGGATTCACATTTTAGTTTTATTTAGCGATTATTTTATTATGTTTTTTAGTTAATCCTAAGTTTAGATGTATTCTAAATAAACCTATTCAAGAAGAAAGACATTTTAAGATTAAGTAAAATGAACTGAATTCACAAAACATACATCACTTCATTTTTTTTCCAACATGTATAATATGCATATGAATGAGTCCTAAACATATCTATACATACAAATGGGAATATTTAGCACACTTTATAATGCATGCTAAGTAGTTCATTTAAGAAAATTTGAATGTTTATGATGCATGATTTTTATTAAGTAGCAAAGGGGTTTCTTATCCAATTTTCACATGCACATATGAATGTGTGAAAGACATAAGTGAGTATGATGCCATTATTAACCAGGAGTATAAGATACAAGATCTATTTAAGGCTACTTAAAGCCTTGCAACCCTGAGATTGTCCAGGCTAATATACCAGTTTCCTTAAATACAAACATGTCTACAAAAGAAATGAATGGAAAAGAAAGGATGCAAAAAGTTTGTGTTGGTTGATTTATTTTTGTTTATGCAATTTATATGTACAAGTGTAAGTATGCTTATTAAGTAATAGCATAGGAATGAATAGGATATGGAATTTGGAAAGTGTTAGGTTCTTTTCAAATGAACTATACACCTTGCCAAATCCTATTCAAAATTATACCAAAAGAGAGGAGAAGGAAAACTATACTAAGCACATCCTTATATTTTTAATCACATGCAAGCTTATAAGTAAGATATAAGTAACACACTTTTAGTTTTGATAATTGATTCATATAATTTTGAAAATGATTTGGATTTAATAATGATAATAGCCACTCATATTCTTGCTTTAGCTAAATCATGCAATTTGACATAAAGGAAATATTTTCATTTTAAATTTGATTTTTGAAAAGCATGAATGTATGAAATCATATGGAACACATATTTAGCATGTTAGTAAAGAACTAAAGTAATGAAAGCATGCAAACAAATTCACCTTAATTAATTCCTAAGGACAATCTTATGAAATAAGAAAGCTTAAAGCAAATCAAAGTTTATTTAAATGTGATTTTTTATTTGATTTTGAGTTTGACTTAATTTTGAAAATGTGAGGTGAGTTGGATATTCCTAACCCATTCTCACATGTGTTTGATATTTTTGTTCAATTTTAGATGATTAGATTCATTTTATATTTTGATTAGGTTAAGGTATGAATTAAGCATGTTAATTACCCCTTATCTATACCACCTTAGCATAGTTAATCAAATAATTATGAGCCAATGAGATGATATAAAATCACACAAGGATTTTAAATTTGCAATTCACCTAGGTAGAAAGGGGGCCTAATGCAATTTGGCTCATGATTAATGATTAATTAAGCTAAGGAGTTTAACTTAAGTAATTTCAAAATACCCCTCACACATATGAGTTGAATTTTGATTTCCTTAATTATAATTAGGTTCTTGAACACCTAAGTATCTACCCAAGAAGGATTAATTGAGTTCTGGAAAGTTATAAATTTTGTAAAATTAATTAAGGGGGTAATTAGTGAATTAACCTTTGATTAAGGTAAGATTAAGAAATAAAGGGGGTTTAAGGAATATCTTAAGGAGAGTATCCCAAAATTATTCCCCAAACTTCACATTCAATTAATCAAAACTTAATTAGTTCAATAAAGGGTTAAATAACTAATTATACCCTTAATTAAGCCTACTTACATTAAGGGAGTAATTAAGGAATGAACAAGAAATTCTCCTAATTAAGCCACCAAATAAATTCCAAGAAAAATTAGGGGAGGCAGAAGTCATCCCTCTAATTATATCCAAGAAGTTTGATATTAATGAGTGGATTAATTAGGGAGTAATTAGAAAAGTAACATTCCCAATAAAACTTAAATTCAGAGAAAAGAACTATTCAAAATCAATTAAAATCAATTTTAGAATATTCTATATTCAATTATCTTTCTATTGAAATTTATTTCATATTTTTCTGATTTTTCTATGTTGAGATATAAATTTTAGAAGCTTAAGTGATTAATTAGAATTATTTAAATCCCTAATTAAATCCTTTATCCCACGGGTGCCACGCATGCGGCTGATGTGACATGCGCTTTACACGCGTCACTGCCTGATTTGTTATTTAAAATGTTGCATCGTAGCATTGTGCAGCGGTGGTGCTACGCGCTTTCTCCTCAGCCGTTCGATCATCAAAGATCAGACGGCTGAGATTAAAGCCATGGATCAGAAGATTAAAAATGAATATATAACATGTTTTAATCTCGACCGTCCATCCAAAATACGTAGAGGGATGACCAGAGATCCTTCCCCCTATGAACAATGGAGGTCGTCCATGTTCTAGGGGATAATCCGAGCTCGATCGAGCTTAGATTAATCCTAAAATTTACCCACACCATCTACATACATAGAAGATTACATCCAACGATCAAGATCCTATGAGATTAACATTTCTTTCACAAAGCTCCACACCACATTGAGTTTAATGCTCAAAAAATGGCTAACCTCACCGGCGCTCGATTCCCTTGGAGAAGCTTCGTCTGGTTGAGACGTTTGCTGAAAGTTTGAGGGGTTGAGTTTGAGTATTTTCTCCTATGGACCAACTCCTCCTTCAAGTGAGCTCGGCTTTGGTCTAGGTTACTCCTCCTCTATCTTTGAAGCTTGGGAAAGAGTATGGGTACGCTCGACTTGGTCCTTTGATGAAGCTTAAAGAAGGAATTGAGTGGAGTTTGAGTGTGGAGAAAGTTGGAAATTCAATAAAGCTCCCCTATTTTTAGATAAGGAAAATCGAGAAGATGGAAATTGGATCTCCCTCTAGGAAGCTTAGGATCACTTGAAAATAGCTCCTATCACTTCCTCTCACTCAATCAACAATGGCTCTGTGAAGATTCAAATGAATTAGGGGGAGTATATCTCCCCCTTTGGCAATCAGACGACTGAGCATAGGCTTGCCATTTTGATCTAATTACCTTGATTCAGTGGGTTGTTTGAGCTGTTAGAACTATCCTTGAGTTCATTTTAGGCTAGGGAGTGGAATGGTGAACTCCTCATGTGCTCCATTTGAGTGTAAGGAAGATTCCCATGTGGCAATTTCCATGCACATGGTCGATTTGGCCATTGGGTCAAGTTGGGCTGACCCAAACCCATTGGGTTGGGTGCACCACCCTCCCGAGTGTTCACTTGATCTATTAGGAGAGTATCAAGTTAGTATGAAGAGGATTTGACCAAATTCCAAATGGAATTAGCCAAAATTTGCCCTATAGCCTAGGGGTAAAATGGTCATTTAGCTGATTTTTAATTTGGGTATGTTTGGTATGTTGAGAAAATAGGTTTGGCCAAGTTTCATTGGATTTGGAGTTCATTTGGTATGGTTTGGCTCATGTTGACCCATTTAGGTCAAAGTGGGTCAACTTGTGTCAAGTTGATCAATTGGTCAAGTTGGGTCAAACCAAGGGTTGAGTCAAGTTTATATGACCATTTACAATGTTTTGGTTTCTTTGGCTTGATTCAATTTGGTTTAGGTTTGAATTTGGTTCATATGACTTCATTTAGGTCAAATGGGTCAAGTTGACCAATTTTACCCATTTGACCTATTTGAGCTAGGTCATGGGTAGGTTTAGGTTTGGTTAGTCATATGAAGTGGATTGGTATCTTTGTTTCCAATCAATTTTAGTTAAGTTTGAATTTGGCTTAATATGACCCTTTAGGTTAAGTTAGGTTCAAGGTCAATTGGGCTAGGTTAGGTCTAGTTGGCCAATTGAGGCTTTGGTCAAGTTCAACAAGTGATTTAGAATGAACTTGATCCATTGGTTTCAATCAATTTGGCTTAGATCAAATTTTGACACATTTTGACTTTTTAGGTCAAGTTGGGTCAACTTGGGTCAAGTGGCCAATTAGGCTAGGTTAGGCTCAAATGTTGACTTGGTCAAGTTCAAACATTGATCATGAATGAACTTAGATCATTGGTTTCAATCAATTTGTCCTATGGTGGATTTTGGCTATGTTGGGTTTCATTTTGGCTAAGTGTTGACTTGATCAACCCTTAGGTCTGACTTGGTTTGACCCAATTTGATTGATTGATCATCCCATGATGATTGTTGATCATGATGGGAGGCTTAGGTGAGTTTGATTCAATCCAATTTTGTTAGGATTAGAATTTGGCTCATAAGGGTACTTTAGGTCACTTTGGGTCAAGTGAGCCTAAGTAGGTCAAATGGCTTGGTCAAAGCTTGATTTGAGTTTGATTGAACTTACATATGAACTTATGATTGAAATATAAATCCATTTATAAGTGGTTTGAAGTCAAATGGGTTTTGATTCATTTGACAATTTCAAGTTCAAAGGGTGAACATGCAAAGGATTTTGGCTAGATTTTTTGAATTGAATTTGGGTTAAGTGATTGAAGTTTGTATTTATATTTGGATTCATGATTGAAGGATTGACTGAATCATGAAGGAAAATTAGAAGTTTGGCTTGATTTGAAGTTGATTTGGCTAAGTTCAAGATTTTTTACTTGAAAGGCTCATGTTAGATTTTGAATGAGTTTGAACTTGATTTTTGGAATTGGTTTTTATTGTTTTCATTTATATTTGTGAATATAAATGAGAGTATAAATGGGTTATGAGAAAATTTCTTGAATTTTGAGTGATTTGATCATGATCTAGGCTAAGTTCTTAAGAGTGAAATTAAAGACTTAGAAAATTTTGGAGTTTGGAATTTGAATTTTGGATTTGATTTGATTGATTTGAATTTATATTTCATTTATATATGTGAATATAAATGAGAATATAAATGAGTTATGAGAAAATTTCATGAATTTGAATTGATTTAGATTTGATTTAGGCTAAGTCCTTAAGAGGGAAATTAAAGACTTAAGAATGATTTTAAATTAGGAATTTGAATTTTGGATTTGATTTAATTGATTTGAATTTATATTTTATTTATATATGTGAATATAAATGAGAATATAAATGAGTTATTAGAAAATTTTATGAATTTGAATTGATTTGAAGATAATTTTGACTAAGTCCTTAAGAGGGAAATTGAGGACTTAGGAAATATTTGGAAATTTAGAATTTCAATCATGGATTTCAATCATGTGTTTTAATCATGTGTTTCAATCATGTGTTTCAATTATGTGACATTGATTTCAGTTTGGAGTTTGAATTGAAGGAAGGAAGTAAGGGAAGTGGTCTAAGCTATAGGGTAGACAAATTTTCCTAAGACCCTTAAGGCATGACCTATTCCTATGGCTAACTCTTTTAAGTCTCTAGGTCTAGGTCAAATGTCCACCTAATCGCTAGATGTGTCTTAAGACTAAGAATCTCTTAAAGTCTAAGAGGGGTCCAATGTCTAAGATGGAGGGGTTGAGAGCTCATCCTAAAAATGAGGTCAATAAAAATACAATCATTCAGCTATGAGGTTACTAAATATTTTGTTATATTGATTAAAAGCCTAGGCTTTAAAGTAGATTCATGGATTGCATTAAAATTTAGCTATGAGTTATTTAATGAGGATAGAAAATTTAATTTTATTCTAAAGGGCCTACCACATCCAAGGCACACATCAAATCATCAAACTTTAAGAAACCTAGGAAAAAGCATGCCATTTCTATTGCACAAACAAAACATAATGATCAAGCATTTGAATTTCATAAAAGAATAAAAGATCAATGCAGTCAGGGTCAGGTACCACTATACACCCCGAAAAAGAGATAAAAGTAAGGGTAGTAGAGCTCTATCCTTATACAATCCAGATTACAACTAAACATAATAATTAAAATAAATGCTATGGGGGTCTTCAATCTTTGTTCTTCTTTATTTCCATTAGATTAATTTGCTCCAGGATTCACAAGGCCTCTCAAGTCTTTGATTTCTAGCCACTACTCATCCTAATCTTCTAGCACTAATCCTAATCCTATTACAAAAATTACATATTTGTGAAAAATAAAATCTAACTACACTTGCAAAATAAATGTTAACTAAATAAACATACAAGCCAAGCAATTATATTTCACATATTCAGACTTAGCACCCTATGCTTGGGTAGCCAAGTCCACTTATCTTAATTGAATTATACTTAGGGGCACAAACAACACCTGCAAGTAAGAATATTTATATTCATTTATAATTACAGTGGCCCCTCAAGCACAATCCCTTGTATAAGACATCATTAGGTCAATGACGACCTAACATCCAGTCTATGCACAAACAATCCTAACATCTAGTCAAAAATATTACATCATAAAACAAAACATTTCATCATGACATACATTGGCCTAACTTAATACTAGGATCGGTGACTTAGTATTCTAATGTGTGTGCTACAACTTAGTGTGGTATGTCTTAGTTGAGCTTTGAAATTATGATTATCTAAAGTCTTAGGATTATTTAAATTACTCATTAAGGCTGATTTCACTTTATGTCTTTTAATAGTTTGATTGAATTTTAACTTATATGTTTTCATTTTGTTCAATACTTACTTAACATCTAATTATTATAAAGAGAAGAAAGAGGCTTAACGTTTTCATCCCTAACCTAAGTTGTTTTCTAAAGGTAGGTTATTATGGCTTTAATTTTCTTAATGAATCACTTATGAATTTTATTTAGCCTAAGTTTAGGTTAGCCAAAATGAATCTTATTCAAACATGAAAGGAAACTTAGGATTAATGAAATTAAGTCACCATCACATGAGTAATACTCTACTACTTCCTTTCATTATTAATAATATTCACATGCTTTGATTTCTAATTTCTTTAATATTTGATTTAATACATACATTTACATGCAATCTACCCATGTTTTTGCACACTTAGAGAATGTTGATACATGAATTTGATGGAAAAGGGTGATTTCATCTCATAGCTAAGCATATGCAAATATGTATTAGAAATTTAAGCAAGTACGTGCCGTTGTTAAATCATGATAGTGAGATTATCTAAGACCTCCTTGGGGCCACTTAAAAAACCTTGTGTTCCCAGGATGTCCAGATTATATACCTTCTAATTTAAATAGATACATAAGCATATACATAAGCATATAAATATAACCATGCAAAGGTTATGTATAAAAATCTTTTATTTATGTAAAGTTTAATAGCATAAAAAAAGAGGTTTTACTTTATGTTCTAGCACATGCATGCACATAAATGAAATGAAGCAAGTACGTGCCATTATTAAATAATGAAAGTGATATTATCTAAGAACTCCTTGGGGCTACTTAAAGCCTCATGTTCCTAGGATGTCCAAGCTATATACTTGCTAATTCAAATACATATCAACATAAGCACCAAACATAGAAGTAAAATAATTCATTTCCATCTTTAAGTTACAACCAAATGAACATTTCATTGAGTGTTTACAATGAGCGTTGATTTAAATTTCAAACTATTTGATTCATAATTAACTTATAATTTCAAAATAATTTGAGATTTATTAGTGATAATAGCCACACCATATAATGGCATTTATCTAACTCATGCAGTTTAAATACAATTATATTCTTTTAGTTTTCTCTTAAAACATGTATACATGAAACAAGTGGCATACACATTTATGATAATTGAAAGGAAGTAATTAAATATCACCACACAACATACTTGATTTCATTAAATCCTAAAGACAATCAAGTTAAAAAAAAGTATTCCTTAAAATTAACCAAAACTTTTTTAAGATTTAATTTTAATTTTCAAGTTATTAAAAAAACTAAAGAGGAGACATGTTACTTAGGGTTCATTCCATCCCATGTTGGTTATTTGATATGTTTAAGGGGAGAATTAAACATGTTTTCTGAATTGATTAGGTTCAATTTATTAATTACATCAATTTGATTACCTTTTCCAAACTTCTTCAATTTAATTAACCACTTAATCATGAGCCTTCAATGATATGCTTTGGGAAAATAAAATTAGCAATGCACCTAAAGCGATCTAATGCAATTAAGCTCATGTTTAAGAGTTAATTAAATTAAAGAAGAAAAATATTTAAGCTAAATACTCTCATGGTTTCTCCACACCAATACGAAAATCATAATTTCTTTGATGGCTTTATGTTATTAAACACTTAAAGGGATTAATGGGTTGGCACTTAAATTATTTAAGTTGATTTCATTTAAATTTAATTATTAATTTCCTTAATTTATCCTTCATTACAAAACATGTTAATTGAATTCATTAAAGGAATATATTTAGAATTAAATAGGAGAGGGGGTCCTAATAAGTTACCATGTTAGCCTTACTATTTTCATTGATTAATTATCCCTAATTACTCAATTTTACTGTTAATTAATCTTAATAATTATTAAATCACTTAAAAGGCATAATTAGGATTAAAAATTTGAGATTTCCCAAATTATATGATAAATAATTCTAAGGAAAATATGGGAAGCATAGAACATCTTATAGAATCAACATGCCAAATTTGAAATTAATTAGCCATGTAATTTGACCTTAATTAAGAAAATTAAGCTAAGCTTGAAATCTTAATTAAGCATAATTCATTAGACATTAATTAAGAATTTTATTTTTATTAAATTCTCCTCTATCTAAGCTTTCCAAAATAGTTTTATTTGTATTTTTTAGATTTTTTTTATAATTAGTTATGATTTTTTAAAGTTCTGACCACTTCAATTAAATTTTTAAGCCTAATTAATCATTTTAAATCGTCGGTGCTACTTGGACACTGATGCAATAATGCTTTCCATATGGCGCTGCAGTATTGGTTATTTAAAATGTCTAACATGGCTGGTGACTCTGCGGCAGTTGATACGATTTAGTCCCGATCGTTTGATCTTAGTTCAGACGATCGAGATTAATCCTGTGATTAATAAAGGATTAAATCAAGATTTCTAGTGTGATTAATCTTGACTGTCCATTCTAATCACATGAAATGGAAGGCTGATGATCCATTGTATCATGAGTGCTGGAAGATGGACACCGTCCACCTTTTGTCGCTTGATCCGAGCTCACCAGAGCTCATTTGATGGCGAAATTGACTCTAAAATGATCAAAGAAGAAATCTAGAGAGATCTATTATAGAAATCGCATGAAAACATAATTAATTTCAAAAAATACCAACACCTATGGGGAAATCTATGGTTGCTGGAATTTTACCTCACTGAGCTAAAGATCGATGGTCCATCGATAGAGGTAGCTTCATCTTGAAGATACAAAGCCTTGTTGGGTAGATCTCGAGCTGCCTCCCCTTCTATCAGTTTGTGGACCAAATGCTACTATGAAAGTCACTATAGTTGGTCTAGGGATGCCTTCCGATGGTCAAATCAATCAGTGATCGATTCATTTTGGATTGCCAGAGTGTGGGGAATGTTAATTTGACTTTTGTGGAAGTTTGGTGAAGTTGGATGGATGGAGCTCTCGGGCTTGAAGAGGGCTTGGTCTCACCACAGATGGGGTGCACGGGGAGCTCTAGGAATGCTCTAGGACTGTTCAGGAAGCTCTAAGGAAGGTGTGTGATGAGTTTGAATGGATGGTGAGGAGTATACTATCCTCCCCACTTGAACTAAAGGTTGAGATTGGCTCAACATTTGGTAATTGTCCGGCTGGCGTTAGTGGCTAGAGGTGGTAGGGGACTGCTGAGGTGGATGTGTGCGAGAGGCTGATGAAGTATAGTGGGCTGCCATAGAGTGTACACTTCTCTAGGTGGACCAATGGTTTCCCATGGGTGAGCTCACCCTCTCTTGGCCAAAGGCTGAACCTAATAGCCTTAGATTAAGTTATGTCAGTAGTCCTTTGCCTAAGAAAGGCCAAAGGTAGCCAAGGGGTGGGGAGTTGGAGAACCCATTAAATATTAATTTTGTCTCATTTGGAGGGCTTGGTTTGATGGGTTTAATCCAACCCAAGTTCACCATGGGTTGGGCCCACTTGGTGATCCAAGGATGAGTCATACCATGATCCATGGGATAGTTAGGATGATAGAGAGAATTAAATTAGTTTGAATGAAGCTATAGGGTTAAAATGGACTAACTAGAGTTAAGAAGATAAATTGGCTTGGAGCTTGTATTGGAAACTAAATCCAATCATGGCCAATTGATTTCCTTGAGGTTGGGGTTTCAATCACTTGGTTCAGGTTTAAAGTAACTGATGGGTATGAGTGTTAGCTGAAGCCCAATTGTCCTAAGGTGAGCTCTAGACCTAAGGTTTTTCCCCTACAAGTCTCTAGGCTTGAGTTTAGTGTTCCCTTAATCACTAGATGTGTCTTAGCACTAAAGAAACCTAAGTGTCTAGAAGAACTTAGGATTGGAATGAACAATCCTCATCCAAAAGTGATGTTAACATGCTGTACATTAGTGAAATAAAAAATGCTAAGCCAATTAGAGTTAGTGAGTATTCTATCCAATCTCTCAAAGGTTTGCTGCCTTCTCCATGTAAAAGGGTTGCTAGTGAAGCCAATGTCAAAGAGACCTGCATTTTCTATGAAGTGAGCAAACTTAGTTATGATAGACATAATAGGATTCTTACCACCCTTCATTTTATTAGGACTTGTAGTCATGTTGAAGTCTCCTCTTATAATCCAAGGACACTGCATATTAGAATTAAGGGAGTTGACTATAGTCCATATTGATCTTCTTAATTGTCTTGTGCAAGCAGCATATATAATTGTAGCTTGGATACTCAAGTAGATGTTTTTGAAATGAAAATGTAAGAATTATGGGTCTTCCAAAAGGATGTTAATTTGATAGTGATTTTCCCAAAAGATCTAAATTTTTTTGTTATAATTAGTTGATATGTTTAATCTATTGAATATCATGAGAAGAATAATTATTTAGATCATAGGCTCAAGTATAGTAAAGATGTCAAGGTTATATTTCCTAATAAGGCATTTAAGTCTATTAGAAGCATTAGCATTTTTAATGCCTTTAATGTTCCAAATTAAGAAATTAGTCATTGGGAGGAGGAGTTTCCTCTTGTAGGTCTTTTGGTGGATTGATCACCTTGTTGGGGCAATTCATTGGCCTTTGATGTGCTTTCTAGTTTTCCCATAGCATCAAGATTGAGATGCCTTAACTCTCTCAATTACTCATGTTTTTGATTCATGCTCTTTTGCATTTCCATTCTTCCATTGCTTCATTTAAAACTTTGTTGAGATGGCATTTGTCAATATATTCTTCACTTTCCTCATTAGCAACTTGGTTTGTTCCTTGATTGTCTGCTCAAATAGAAAGGGTGATATATTCATGGAGTGGTTCCAATTAAGTTGATGTTAAACATCTTGATTCCCATCTTGGATTTGATTCACCTGTGCAATAGTGTGTTGGATATGACAATATGTGTTTTACCACAACAAATTTATTAGACAGTAGCTACAATACCATGTTATTCTAAGTTGGAATGTCAACTTTAGCTGTCTAGTGTGCAAATAAGGATTTAATTTCCTTGTGAGCTACAAAATTTTGAATGTGATCCTCTTAAATTTGATCTGCACCAGTGGCTGCCTCGTCAAAGGTTTCCAAGGGGATTGCGGGTTGATTTGTGCTGCCTGGTTGCATGGGAGATTCCAAGTGCGCTATTAATCATTCTGAGTGTTTGTCCCTAAGTTTAGGGTGTGCCATATAGCAATTCTCAAGCTAATGCCCAAACTGTCTACATTTTGCACAATAAAGTGGCTTTTGTTCTATTTCAATCTTTTTCTAGTAACCATTTGAAGGGGTGCCAATCCAAACCTCTTAATAAAATGTAGCATTAATATCCATTTCAACTAAGATTCTAGTAGTTGAAGGCCTAATGAAATTAAAGGTGGGGAGGTCAAGTTTTAATGGCTTGCAAAAATATTATAGCTATTAAGTAGAGCACTTGCTTGTTGAATAGATGTAGTTTTAGGTTTGATAGCTTTATCCATATTAGAACAATAGAGGGTTTGATGTTGTCCATTTAAGGAACATCATGGGAACATTCTCAATGTGATGAAGTTTTTAAGAAAATTGGTGGGCATAGTCCTCTTCCATGCTTAATTTGATCATGATATGCCTACCATCCAAAAGATCCCTAGGAGTTTGAGGTCCTTCAAATGTTTTTTGATAATGTCCATTTTAGAATGATGGAAGGTAACTTTGCCTGTGAGTGTGAAATGAAGCTGTTCACTTAGGGTCTAGGTTTTGGCTCCAGTAAGAAAGAGTGTAGCTTGCCATTATTATGGTTAACTTTTTTTAGGAATCCATTATCAAAGCTTTCTAAGTATCTATCATGGTAATAATGAGGGAAGATAAGTTGATTAGCAATGTCAAAGGAAGGGTCAGCGGTAGAAGAGGATCCAACCAAGTTTGTCGCATATGAAGCTTTATCCATGAAAGAGAAGTGAGGAGCTCAAGGAAAATAGAATGATGAATTGAAGCATTGAAGAAACACTTTAGTGGAACTTTAACCTAGCGCAAGGGAAAGCAATCTATATTTTGTTTATAAGCTTACTATATATATTAGGGGATTTTTTTAATCATTTTTGCAATTATCTTATTGATTAAATATTACTGTCTTATTATTTTATTTTATGATAAATATATTAATTATTTTATTTTTTCTTGTATAATAGTTGATGAAGTTTATAATCAAAATCATATCATGTTATCTTCAAGATTGCTTGTTCGGTCTACAAAATTTTAGCAAAATTCCTTTATTTATTCTTTTTTTACTTGAATGATATAATTTTTAAATAATTCTCTTTTATTATGTACAACTTCATAAAGATGGCTCTAACTGCTTGTGTAATGTCATTCTTATTTAAAGAATTTAAACATAAATATAAGAAAAATAGGCCCAAAAAAGTAGGACCAATAAATCTTATCTTAGCTCCCATAATGACCTAAAATTTCATATTATTAATTTTAAATTATGAAATTAGAACCAAATATAATATATTTCATTAATTTCTCAAAGAGAACACATCCCTTAACTTTATTTTCACTCTTAGAAACATCTAAGAGATGCTCTCAACAAAGGAAACATATTTATACTTTAGTTTGGCTAGCCAAGCATCAAGCAACATATTATTATTCTAAAATCATCTTCTTAATATAGTAGTTAATGTTTCAAGATGAGTCATTCCATATAGTAAAGAATGAGTAATCATAACTAAGTGGATGATTATCTTTTACATATAAAATCCTCTATGATAAATAACAAAAATCAACATTAATAAAATGTTTATAAGAGAAAGAAAGGAATCCCAAAAAGATTAGAAATGACATAATCAAAATTTCATGGATTCATCATTCTAGGTTATTAAGCTTGTCATCACTTAGCTATGAAGGTAGTAAATAGCCTAGCAACTAGATATTCAGTCAACAAACATGAATTACATCATTTCAATAGGTTTTTGTGATCTCAAATTAAGAAAAAAAATCCTAGATAGATTAACTTAATAGATTTTTAAAGATGTAGGACTTAAAATCCTTAAAGTATGAAAAGCCTATAGAATGACATAAAATGGGTAAATAAACTTTTTGAGCCAATACTAACCAATTAGGCTTATAATTTTATCTAAGTCATGGCTACCACTATCTAGCATGTTAGACATCTACCTAGATGTATGTAATTAAATCATGTCATCAATTTAGAAGAACACTTTGAGGATATGAATGTATGAAAAATTATCAATCATTAAGTAAAGAGTTTTAATTCTAGGCATTTGGATAAACCATTATATGTATGTTCCTTAGCATAAAATTATTATTTATAAACTCCACTTTATATCTTCTCTTTATGGAGATATAAATAAAACCATTAATTAAAAGGATTGGTCATAAAGCCACATAATTTAGTCGTACTGTGATTCAAAATGAATAGGCAATCTGGTAGCTCTATGACCAACATAATACTTTCTTCAACCTCTTCTAGACATTTTGGTGCATGAAGAAGATGCTTCATGGTCATTACTGTATGGAGTAAAAGTGGCATCTTGTTGGATAATAAGCTCCCTTGATACACTGTTAAGTGGATTAATGATGATGGTCTTTAGCTTGGGCTTGATAGCCACCTTATCTTTAATTGAAATTATTGGAATTTCATTTGGCTACCTATCAAAGATAGAACCCCTTTTTGAGGTTAAAGATTTACGCTTGGGCTTGTTAAGAATGATGACATTTGGCCTCTTTCTTTTATTGAATAGCTTTGGCATTCTAGTGCCCTTAATGATAGGCTCAGTTATTGGTCCAACAGGTAGAAATTAAACAACCTCATAAATTATTCTAAACTAGAGAGTAGCTCTAGCAGAACTAGTGTTGATTATAGCCTGAGGGAATCTAACAATTACCCCTCTCCTAATTTGATAGTCATCTTGTTTGTGAAGTTTGCCATTGGAGGTTTCGAACCTAGTTGTAGATCTAAACATTTAAAATAATATAACCTAATATTTATATCTACAATGATACCATATAATTTAATTTTTTCAACCAGAGATGGAGAGAGAACTAGTCACCAGTGGAATCACCAAAAATCTTATCGCTCAAGAAAAAATTTCTTTTGAAGACACTCTCTACCATATCTTTATTGAGATGGCAAGAGTATGTTCTTCATGAGGCAAATTAATATATGTTTAATTAGATTTCTTCTAATATTATGTTAAGATTTATTTAGATCTAGATTCTACTTCCTATGAACGTAAGCTTTCATAGTTAATTACCCCTCTTAATGTAGTAAAAGGGCACTCTTGGTTAAGGTTAGAAACAAACATATCTTTTTATATGAATCAGTGTATAGTAGTTTGTGTGGCATAGTATAGATGACTTTCTAAGAGAAATATGAGAGTAGTCCATATCAAGATTCCATGGTTCTGTCATCTTGGGACTACATAATTCTAGTCTACCAACATCAGAGGGCTAGCCGTAATGTCCAAGGAGTCTGATTAGTGGCCATGGGTTGCCTTATCTCAGATATTCAGAGTAGACCAGAGGTTTAGTGTAGGATGTTCACATGGAAAACATAGGACTGGGCTTACATCCATTAGAAAGTCATTAGGGTGCTTACATGACGAACACATGGGTTGGACTTACATCCCTTTAGAATTCTAGTAGGGTATAGATTGTGTTTACATGGTGAACAGGTAGATTGGACCTACATCCTTTTAAAATGCCAGTAAGATATTCGCATGGCGGATATTAATTTGTGTTTCTAGAGGAACAACGCTTTGGTGCTAAAAATATGGCTCCTATGTGCTATCATGGTAGCACTTTACCATTGAGTAATTAGCACTGTAGCATTATATGATGTCTTGTAAACCGCATGGGGTTGATGCCTCGGTGTTATAAGGCTGGAGCTGTAGTGCTTATGATAGCATGAGATTGGAATAAATTGATTAGGCTACATTCAATAAATCTAACAGGTGGATAGGTGCTTTAAATGAACAAGAATAAACTTTTTGACCATCACTACGATGCTGTGTCAGAGCGCCATAGTGCTCAATCAATGTCCGACCTTGATTTTTGCATGATGTCAGTTATCAAAATAATTATCATAAATTATAATAAATGCTTTTTTTACTGGCATGGTTACCATTTTGATACACTAACTATCACCTCGGTGCCGTATGTTCAACACCGCAAAGTTGGTCCCTTATCTTAAAAACTGAGAGGCTAGCACCTCAGCATTGATAAAGTAGTGTCACGATGCTAAGGCCAATCTAAATAGGACCCAGAGGCTACTCATTTTTTATTCTTAATCATTGGTTCCTTTTTGGAAATCTTTTCTCTCTTCCTCTCTCAGCTTGCTTTTTTCATTAGGAAAGCCATCATACTGATAAAATACCTTAGCAATGGCAAGAAAAGGGTGGCTGTCGGCAACACTAACATATTCGTTAGTGTAGAGGTTCAGGAGAGATACCACCATGCTCTCCTAACAAACATCTCATCCCAGAGAGGAGTTTCTTTAATTCGAGTTGGCATATGGAGAGCATTATCAATGAGCGAGGCTAAGAGAAGCTATCCTACAAAAACATATTTGGCATCATCCCTATGGTGTAGGAGTTCATCACCAATACAAAAGAACACTAGAATAATTCAATTTTCATCCGTAGAAAATTTGAAAGTTTTGATAGCAGTACTATTAATGCATATTACAATTTATAAGATGTAGTATACGATCAATATCTCTTCTATTATCATGATCATCTTGATTTTGATGAAATTCTTAGTTTTCTTCCTATTAGAAATTTTAATATCTACTAAAAAGGTCAGGAGGATAAAATTATTAATTATCCTACCAATGACTTCATTGCTAAGACCAATACTTGGCATTATTCCATTTCTGCCAAGTTAATGACCACTAGAATTATTAGTGAGGTGACTAAAGATAGAGTTATTTTAAATTTTGCAATTCAAAACATCTTTACTATGAATGTAGTGAGGATCATTTATAACTCTATTTATAATATGCTTAAGGGTAGTACTACCATAGGATACAATCATACTTCTTTAATTTGTTCTTTATGAGTTACGATGATTGCGCAAGTGGAGTTAGATGAAGAAGTCTTTAAATTAATTGATGGATTTGGCTCGAGGACATGTCCATCAGTCCAAACCCAAATCCTCTAAGATCTTAAATGAGTAACTATAAGAAATTGAAGCACAAGTCTCATATTTAAGGAAAAAGGGTTGGAGAAACTACTCCTCAATAATAAGAACTGGGGAGAAAATTTGACCGCCATATGGTTCAGCGGCAACAGTAGTTTTCATACATGGCTATGTTTAACTCAGCACTTATTCATATGTTTAAAAACTGCAGCTTTCATGCGGGCCTATGTCAGGCTTCTTTTTCTGTGACACCTCAATATCACTCTTATCTAAGCACCATGAGCTAGAAGAAGAAGAAGAAGAAGAAGAAGAAGAAGAAGAAGAAGAAGAGGATGACAGTGAATGCGATTACTAGTTTTTGAGTTTTTCTCTTTATTTTATATTTTCTCCCTTTCTTTAATTGTAAAACTTTATAATAAATTTTTTTATTAATAAAGGCATTTTCATTTCAATACTCTATGTTTCTATTAAATGTTCAAGGATTTAAAGGTTTAACAAAAAACCTTTTTGTTCAAAATAAAGAATAATAGGGGTTTAGTGCCTCGACACTACTGAACTAGCACCGTAACACTGTTAAATTAAAAGATTTAAGTTTAGCGCCTCAGTGCTACCACATGTGTAGTGTCACGATGCTATATGTGTGACTTTAGCTTAATGTTAGAGAGACCAGCACCTTGGTGCTATGATATGATCTCCTTGGCTCTATCAATTGGCTGCCCAAGCCTTAATTTCTTGAGAGCATAGTGCCTCGACACGGAGATATTAGTGCTTTGGCACTGTTATATGAGTATTACTGGTTAAATTTTTCTGAGAGCACAACACCTCAACATTGGAACATCTATGCCCTGGCACCATGGAATACACACCTAAGCTTAATTTTCCTGAGAGCTTAGGACCTCTGTTAGACTCATAGTGCCATGACATTATTTCATCAGTGCCTAAGATTTAATAGTTTTAGAAAAAAAATAAAATTTTGATAGCATAACACCTTAGTAATGATAAATTTCATGATTTTTAGTGCATTAGCACCTTTCTCCCTCGCCGCAGATCCAAGATCAATGGATGGAGGATTTTATTTCACACCAGAACCAAATTTGATGGAGGAATAGATTTTAGATGTAGTGCCTCAACACTAAAAAAATAGCACTAGATGATACCTTAAAGAGGTGAAACCCGAAAGTATAATGCTATGGTGCTAAAAAAGAGATACCAACTTGAGAGCTTAGTACCACAAAACTAGATATTTGGTGCATTGGCACTGTGGAATAGAGTTTCAAAGATTGCATTCTCGAGAGCTCAGTGCCTAGGAACTAGACCATGGCCTTACGGCACCACAGAGTGAGAACTTTATTTTTCGAATCAAATTATTTAAGATTTTGAAAATTTTTATAAAAAATTGGCAACATAATAATTTAATAGTGCTAGATTTTTACTTTTTTAAGAATAAAAGCACTATTTTCCTTATTCCTAATCCAAGATCGATGAAGGTAGGGTTTTTCATCTTATGTTGGAACTATGTTCAATGGTAAAGACCTTTGAATTTTAAGATTCCATAATTTTGGGTCTTGAGGGCATCTTCTTCTTTCTTTACTCTAGATCAAAGATCAATGGAGATAAGCCTCTTTATTTCTCAACAAATCTAAGATCGATGATGGAAATCTTTTCAATTCTTTCTAGAGAGAAAATTATATTAGAATAAGGCATTTCCAGAGATTTTTACTTAGAGTTAATAGTAGTAAGCTTCGATCTTGTCTTATGTATGAGGAGAATGCTCTTTTGTGACAATGAAAAGCAAGTTGTTGAGAGTGTAGGAGACCAGGAGCAAGAATGTGGCAGGTGGAAGAGAGGGAGAGTGAGGGAAGAAGAAGAAGAAGATGGTAGGTAGGGAGGCAATTCCCCTCATTTTATAATAATTTTTAGGCAACTGTGCCCACTATTGGGACAGTTTTCCACTCCATAACAATACCTCCCACTCCTTGTTGGGCAGTTATCACTGATGGGGTGGGAAGGGTTAGTTTTCTTACTTTTAGAACTAAAAGCCATAGTGGTAGTGCCTAGGTCCTAATATTACAATGTTGTGGTGTTGAATCATTTAAGTAGGCAACCATCGAGGTGATTTGAGTTTCTAGATTATGTAAGGCAGCAACAATGCTTAGGCGCTATGATTGCAGTGCCATGGAGCCCCAATCCAAGATGTTCAATTTATTTCATTTTTCAGATGTAAACACACATATAGATCAATTCTATGTAAAATGGTTGACCATCTTTGACCTTCATTTAATTTTAGTTTTAAATTTATTTAAATTCATGCATTGACTTTATGCTTTTTATTTGATTTGATTTGATTTGATTTTAATTTTATTTGAATTTCTTTAAATTTGGGCTTGAATAGGTTAATTGGGTTGACCATTTCAACTACCATAGTTCAAGCTCAATTGAATTTAGATTTCAATTAAAATATGTTTGATTGAATTTGAATTTAGTTTTTAATTTGATTTATTTTCACCTAATCTTATTGGGTTAGGACAAATCCTAGAGGGGTTCACTAGGATGGCCTAGTATAGTGTCCTAAGTGCATAATTAGAAAGCTCCTAATCTAGTATTAGGTGTCCAAATTACTAAGATTTGAGATCATGTTAACCTCATTCAAAAATAAGATCAACATGTATTTACTTGCGGTGAAAATAGAGATTGGTAGTTTGAAATATTTCAAAATTGAGCAAGTACCTAAAAAGCAAAAACAACTCATTGACTTACTATCCAAAGCAAGTTAACTCATTTGATTAAGCATAGAAGAGGAAGAATATATACAAATACTATATACACAAAGTCGATGATTGGCCTAAACAACCTAATGGGGGTGATTATCCAGAGAACCCACTTGCCATAACTAGCACTCGACAACAAAAGCAATTAGAATAAGTATACTCGCTGAAATGATATCTGATAAGTAAGGATTAACATGAGCTAGTGAGTATAGAATTTAAAATAAATTAATGAACTAGAGATTAAGTCATTAATCAACTCACTTGTAGCGGACAATTACTCAAAAGGATAAGGTGACTACTCCTCTCAACTCAGTCCTTTCCTGTCAACTTGCATGATGATGGGCAACTTGTTCCTATTGTCTGCTAGGTCTATACCTACTCTCATGTATACCTTCCACCAGCCTAGGTGGGCATCCAATTGTACTTAATTTACCTTATATGTACTTTTATATGTAGTCACCCTTTTGTAGTATAGAAGAGGAATTCCTCTCTTATAGAGGGACCTTTTCTCTTTCTCTCTAGGCCTTTGTCTTAATACTCTAATTTTGAGTAGTAAAATTTAATATTTCTTTTATACTTCTCTACTTTTCTATCTTCTTATTTGTAGTAGTTCTATTTAATCTTATTTCCCAAGTATCTCAAAAGGTTCCTTCTCCATTTACAAATAATTTTAGATTCAACATTCTTTTTGGTGTGGTGAGCATGGATGAGATTAAACACTAAAAGCAAAGTATGACCCTCAATGTGAGATCACTTAGTGAACATAAAGTAGAATGTCCAACAATTTACAACATAATAAGATTTATGAGACATGGAAGATTGAGTTACTCTCTTTGTACAAGCGATCATGAGTGAAGAACTAGAGCAAAAGAGAATGAAGGATCCACTGGATTGGCTATTCATCTAGCTCATCAAGAAAGAAGAGATCTATCTAAAGTTCCTAGCTTTGATTGTGAATCTTATGACACAAGTGAAGAAGAAGATATGCAAAGGAAGCAGATGCAGCCACTGATGCTTTCTTTGTGAAGATCATTGAAGCTCACCCTCCTTAGAGGTTCAAGATCCTGCATCTTGAATCATACAAATGATGAACATATCCAGGTAATCACATAGCATATTTCAAGTTAACCATATTGCTATTAGACTCGGATGATGTGATGATGTGCTGACTTTTCTTCACAACTTTTAAAGAGTTAATTAGCCCTCAGATGGTTTCACAACATCTTCTAAGAGTTATAACATTATTTGTTGATTTCAAAATGATATTTGCCACACAATTCACTTGTGCTCAAAAGCCGTTAAAGATTTCACAAGCTCTTCTATAGATAAGGCAAAAACTTGGTGAGTCTTTAAGAAAGTTCAATACTTGCTTCTAGTGTGAAATGCTAGAAGTTAAAGACTTAGAACCTACAATCTCCCAAGCAATACTTGCTCAAGATTTGAAGAAGGGGGGCTCTTCAAATATGCTTTGGGGTTCTAATAACCCAACACACTTGTTAATGAAGCTGGTGAATAACTATGTAAATGCTGAAAAGCATAATGAAGTTTTCCAACTAGCATCGCTAACTAGGACTAAATACTGCTTGAAAAAAGCTTCAAACCGATCCCCATGGATGGATGTTAAAGGCAAAGAATGGATAAGAAAATGTGATCATAAGCACAAGTACCAGGGTGATGCTTTCACTATTCAAGAATTGATTATAGACAACCTTCTTTAATGACTCCCTTTAGAATGTCAATGGTCAAGCTCATAGACGAAATTCAGAATAATGAGTATTATAATACTCACCCCCTATGAAGGTTGATGGAGTGTGCGATCGATCATGATATTATGCTTTTCATCGTGACCATAGGCATGACATTGAGGAGTTTTTCCATTTGAAGAGCTTAGTGGATGGGCTAATAAAGGCAGGGAAGCTCATGGAGTTCATCAGAAGGATAGATAAAAAGGTAATCAAAGCTAAGAAGGAACCTATACCCACACACACTATTCATATCATTCGAGTCATGCCCGCCATCTTTTGGGATGATTGAGAGTCCTCAAAAAAGGTGAGTTTGAAAAGATTACATTTTAAAGAAGTTAACTAAATCACTATGATGTAAGCACCATCTATGACCATAGTCCTAGTGAGTTTTCTAGAAAGAGGCAAACTAAGTCGGTATTAAAAAGCCCCTACAATGACACTATCATGATGACAACCCTGATCACCAACTACCATGTGGGAAGTATTTTGAATTACATGGGAACTCGATCAATATTATTTTTAGATCTATCTTTGATAAGATGGGACTAGAAAATTCCAAACTCACACCTATAGGAGGATCATTATACTATTTCTTGGGAGAGCAGAGAGAAACTGAAGGAATGATCACTCTCCCCATCACTTGTGGATAGGGCAAGAAATAATTCACAATCATGGCGATTTCATCATTAATGCTATATTTAGTTGACCACTACTTAATACATTCAGAGCAGTTGTATCGATGTATCATATTGCAGTTAAATTCCTCGATATAGGAGAAGAGACTACTGTCAGAGAAAACCTCAATCAATCTCATGCATGCTACTTGAAAGCCATTGGCAGGTCAAGCAAAAAAGATGAAATATTATAACTAGATATTGTGTGAACAAGAATTGAAGTCTTTAAAGAGATATAGGAAATTCTAACCACATAGGGAAATGGGAGAGCATTAAAAGTCAGCTAGACTTTCTATTATGATCATAAAGAAACCCTCATTAGAACTATCTTAAAAAATTTAGATGTATCCACTTGGACAATAATAGAGATGCCATGTATAAACATCAACATGGCTTATCATTACCTTAATGTTGTCAAAATTGTGTAACCTATCAAGTAGAAGATTAGAAAAACTACTACCATGCTCATCGAGTTTATTAAGCAAGAGGTCATCAAGGTACTTGAGGCTAACTCCATCAAAGAGGTTCAGTACTTAGAGTTGGTGTCTAATGTGATAATAGTGAAGAAGTCAAGAGGTAAATGGAAAATGTGTGTCAACTTCACAAATCTAAACTCACCACGCCTAAAGGAAGGGTATCCTCAATTATTAATGGAAACGCTTGTTAACTCGACAACTAGTTACTCTATGATGAGTTTTCTAGATGCATTCTCTAAATACCATTAAATTCAAATGCACCCTCTGGATTCTATAAAAATAACCTTTATTATTGTTGAAGGGTTACATTATTATCGAGTCATGCCCTTTGAACTAAAGAACACAAGGGTGACTTACCAAAGGCTAGTGGATTAAGTATTCAAAGAACAGAAATGAAGAAGTGTGTAAGTCCATGTGGACTACCTTCTAGTCAAAAGAAAATCACCAATACATAACATTTAAGACATTGAAGAAACATTTCCTACATTGAAAAGTATAATATGTGTCTTAACCCTCTAAAGTGCATTTTAGGTGTAGGAGTTGTTGGGATTTCTCATTACCTCTGAAGGCATAAGGATAAATCCTAATAAGGTGAAGGCCATATTCAACATGGCCTCACCCAAAAATGTGCAAGAGGTATAATTGCTTACAAGGTGAGTAGTAAGATTGAATTGATTCATCCCATAGGTAGGGGAGCGGTGCTCACCAATTTTCAAGATTCTTAGAGGAGAAAAGAAATTGGAGTGGACTCTGGAATGTGAGAAAGCTTTTAATGACTTAAAGACTTCACTTGTATCACCTTTAATGAGAAGCCATAATAGTGGGGAAGTCCTTATTAGAGATAAAGGTGGGAAATAATGGCCCATTTATTATGTTACTAAGTCTTTGTGAGGTGTCGAGCTAAAATACCCACTCATGGAGAAACTTGCACTCACACTAATTACTTTGGCTAGACGATTATGACCTTACTTCTAGGCATATCCCATACAAGTTTTCACTAATAACTTGCTTAAATATGTACTCACCAAACTTGATCATTCAAGAAGATTATTAAAATGGTCAACAAAGTTAAGTGAGTTTGATATATCATACTCACCTTAAACTATCATCAAAGCCTAAGCACTCGAGAGTTTTCTTGTTGATTTCAGTAGCTAGCATGATATCATAGTCAACCTAGAACTTTATTATTGACTATATGTTGATGGTTCTTCCGGTTGACTGATAATGTGCATGATTATAGTGTTATAAACTCAATATGAATCAAAATAACATAGTCAGTCAAATTTATCTTTAAGGTGACAAATAATCAAACTGAACTTAAAGCTTTACTCATTAGATTGAGATTCACCAGGGGACTAGGAGTCATGTGTATAACAACTTAATTTCACTCGTAACTTGTAGTGAGAAAGGTTAATGGAGAATATGAAGTACAATATAAGTTTTTATAAAATTATCTATGGGAAAAATTTATGACACCGCATAGATTTTATGAATTTCTTATTTAGATGATCAAATACATCATTAAGGAATAAACATATTATCTAGAAAGATAAACATGTTATTTTATAATGGATGTAATTACTTAAAAAAGGACTCCTAAGGTTAATGACTCTTCTTAATATTCTAGAGATTCTTCCCTTGAGCTACATGAATAAAGTAGAACAAGATTTTTTTATTCTGGGATCGTATTTCCCTATAAGGGCAAGCCCCTATAGTTAATTACATCTTAAGAATGAAGATCTCTTCCTAATAAAACTATTGATTAAAGAAATAAGCTCTTATTTCTATTTATTTCAATGTTGATTTCAAAGGATGGTTAAATTAAAATTTTAAATGGGAACACTTCAATGGAGGAAGAGTTCTTTTTTAAGGCCAATTGGGATAAAGTAGGAAATTCCTATAGATATTGGGATGCCTAGTAGGCATTTCAACTATCCTTCCATTGGCTTTATATATTTTAGATTAAATTTATTGAGGTTTGAATTGATATTTTACTAGAAATCTAGGGCTTATATTCTAATGGCATAAGACTGTAGAAATGCCTAAGTTTGAAGGCTTATTCTTAGAAGGATGCATCAGAACCTAAATTTAAAAAGGCTTCTAACACAAGTTAGAGGCTCAACCAAGTTTAACTTTTGGGAATTATTGGCTCTTTCTCTCACTTGAGAAAATGATCCTATTCCTACTCTTCTTGACTTATAACCTGCCTGGAAGGGCTGCCAGCTAACATCACCTAAGCAGAATTTTAAATTCATGATGCTAATCTTTTTATATGTTAGATGTTTGGGCTATTACATTTTATAAAAGAATCTAGAAACTTAAACTCACTCCCTAATCCCTAGGATAATCCAAGTATGATATGTTCCTAACTAGTGTAACATATTTTATTTTTTATGTCTTGACTCACAATTCATTTAAAGCTTTTGAGGTATGTAATTTATGCCAACAATGAGATGTTGTTAGAAGTGATCATGGGCCAAATTAAAATAAGGCACACTTCCCCAAGAAGGTGGTCATCTTCAAAGGTTAGATGCACCTTATGTGTAATCGGTGAAGTGCCTAATTCAAGAAGTTAGAACAATATGCTAGCATGATTCATAAAAGAAATTATTTCCGGTTGCTTCTAAATTGTTCCTAAGGCTTTAATTTATGTTTGAAGTTATGATTTTTTTTATTTTTGTTTAAGTTTTTTAATTTAAGTTGGGTGAAAAATTTAATTTTCATAAGAGCCCAACATTCAGGTATTTCCACAGAAAACATAGCACAAAAAGAAACTTAGAAAAGTAGGTTGATTCTATTGCACACTCAAAGTAAATCAAGCCAGCTTTAAATTAAAAGAACAAGCCATTACGGTCGTGTAGCATTGTACATCCAAAAATAAAGAGAAAAATAGACATTTGAGCTCTGTCTATATACAATCTGGCATAGAACTACAAGTCTAGATTTATGGGGGTCTTCTCTCCAGGATCATCTTTTTCTTCAAGGACCTCTAAGGCTTCATAGGGGACCACCAACTAGTAGGGTCATCTCTTGCGATTCCAAGACCCTATAAATCATAACCTAATTCTAAGCTCTAATTACATTTTAAATTTTATTATAAAATTCTAAACCCTGCAAAATAGATGTTTGGAAATACAAATAGCATTTGAGCAGTTATATTTATGGACATACAGGCTTAGCATTAGTTGCTTGCCAAGCCCACCTATCATATTAGGCTATGCTTAGGGACTTAAGCATGCTTGCAAGAAAACATCATTTATTTTATTTTGATTTTTATTACAGAAGTCTCTTTTAGCACAACCCCATACAGATAGTATTAGGCTAAAAAGAATGTCCTGTTGACTATACACCTTGTGTATCTCACAATTTGATTTGATGATAAAAAAATCTTGTGTAATAAGAACTAAATATTTCTTTGCAGGATAAATTATCCATATTAATTATTATAAATGTCATTCTTAATTTAGACTTATATTAATGATAAATATATAATCTTGAAGCTATTAATTGATTTAATTTAAGTGGTGCATGAAATTCTTCAAACCCAATTTCTTTCAAATTTTGAAGGCTAAACCTATTAGACTTGAACCAATTGAAAATTTTTTAAGAACTTACAATATTAAGGAAAATAATATCTCAATAAAATTAAATTTATGATTTAATCAATTCAAAATAATTTATTTAAATTCCTTCATATTTTTCTACATATCAAAATTACATTATTCCTTGATTTATCTAATTTGGATAACATAAACTAAGTGATTGAGTTTAAGTATCATTTACTATGCTTCCAAGCAAGATACATTAAGCTCATATCTCATTAAATTATTTCCATATTTAATAATACTTATTATCCATTTATTTTGTGCATAAAAAATAAATTACCTTAAAATTATTCAAATTATTCTTATTCTCTCACATATTATTCAAGTTTTCTCTTTCCTATCCTATCTATCATCCTTAACCTATTTTGGCCAAATTTTTCAGGGTTTTTTTTAATAAATTATGTTTGAATTATTTAAATTATTACTATAATAATTCCCTCATTATTTAATTTTTAAAAAATCATTCATTTGAATTTAATTTAAGGATTCATTGCCATATCAATGCTAATTTAATTTTAACCATCTATTGAATGATTTGGCTGAACCTAGCATGATTTATTTCAGTTTTAGATTTTAATTGAATTATTCAAATTGATTTTAAATGAGCCATGTATTTATTCACTTTCCTATTTTAATTTTATCCTTTATGGAAATATATGGACGACCCTTTTTTTATTTTATTTGGAGTAAATTTATTTGTTTAAATTAATTCAAATATTTTCTAAATTGATTTCCCATAATTGATTGATGATCAAATGCGTTGAATGGAGATTGAATTATGTTGGAAACTATGTGGCTGAAAATCCATCTTGATTTTTCTTAATATTTTATTGATTTATTTTATTATTTTTATTTCTTGTAACTTGCCTTAATTCTTCCAAGCAATCTTAGTTAATTTAATTTATATTGATTGAATCCCTATTTGGAATCCTTTCTTGGCCATTCCTACACGTGATTGATTTAAATTTAAAATTATTTTGAATTAATTCATTGTTTGATCACTTGGTTAATTATAATTGGCTTGTTTATGCTAAGTGCATTTTTATTTCTCTCTCTTTAGCTTTGGCCGCCCACTCCTTAATTAAATTGAGTTAGATTCAAACTATAGTCATGTGATTAATTATTTGGGCTCAAATTTATTGCCAAAATAATGTTCTATCTCTTTTATTCATGCTTGGCCGAAAATCGTTAGATTTATTCTCTTGGTTTTATTTAATTGGATTGATTAATTTTCTTCCCTCATCTCTCTCTCTCTCTCTCTCTCTCTCTCTCTCATTTTCTCTTGGCCAAACTTCAAATATCTTTATTTGAATTTATTTTCCATGTGTTCATTTATAGGCGAAGGATTCATGTAGCCGAGCCCATGTTGGACACAATGGACATGAATGATTCATGTAGCCAATCCCACTTAGTGGGATAAAGGCTTGTTGTTGTTGTTGTGTTCATTTGTTTGAAATCAAATACTTTCCTTATTAATTTTTCCCTCACATTATTTCCCTCCTCTTCTCCATTAGCTTGGTTAAATTTCTCTTGATCCTAACTCTATTTATAGAGATTATCTCATGACTTAATCCTCTTGACTCTCCCCACTAGGCTGACCATTTCAAATTTGAATTAAGAGACTCTTTTAAATTCTAAATTCTAAATCTCTCAACCATCTTCCATTCCTCTCTTTCTCTCTTTGCCGAAACAGTGTTTAAGGTTTTGATTGAAGCAAAGACAAAATAGATTTCATTTTTGTTTGCTTCTTTTTAGGCCAAGACTATTTCTTAAAGAATACTCAAAGGTTTGGTGATTAAGTTCATCTCCTATCTTTTCAACATCATCTACATCCAGGAAGAGATCATATTCATAAGTTTCAAGCCTCTTTCAAGCCTTGGAAAGTTCACATCAAGTCAATTGATGTCATTGCTTACATAAAAAGACTTGAGTAAGAGTATTTATTTCATTTCAATCTTTTGAATCATTGGTTTTATTAGTTTGATTTAGATTAGAAGATTTATGTGCTTTATGGTTAAAGTTTTTCTATAATTCATTTTCATTTATCTTCAAGTGAGTTAAAATATATCTTTTTTTTTGCTTTGATTAATTTGAAATACTATCTTTAAGGTTTCTTACATTTATTAATTTCATTAATTTTTTATTCAAAATATTTTTCATTAATGTAATGTTAATTAAAAAAGATTTGTTTTAACATTGTTAAAGATTTTCTATAATCCTTTTTAAATTCATCTTTCAAGAAACTTTCAAGTCATAAATCTCTTTGCATACACATAAAGGACTTGAGTAAGAAAAGTGCTTTTATTTATTCTCTTAAATATTAAAGTTCATTGGTTTGATTTGAATGGAAAGTTTTATGTGCTTTACTTTCAAAATATTCACTTAATCTCTTTTCATTCTTCTTGTAGAAGATTTAAAGATTTTCTCTTTTGTTTGATTAAATTGATTTTACAAATAAGAAGTCAATATTAGATTGTTTGTTTGAAAGTATTTTTTGTATAACTTTTTTGAATTTCACCAAATGTTTTGATCATCCATGTGATTTGATTTCATATAGCTTTTTAAGTTCTTTCATTTCAAGCCTTCATTTATTTTAAAGTAAAATAATTTCTCTTAAGACTTGTTTACTTCAATTGTTTCATATAAAGTCCATATTATTACTTTAACTTTAATTAAATAAGAAATATATTCACTTTGAGCTTTCTTTATTATTTGTCTTAATTTTGGTATAGTTGGATTCTGAGTACAAAATATTTATAAATTAAGAGTTAGATCTTTGTATCTCTTCTCTTCTTTGTTCTTATTCTTTGTTGGGTTGTACTTGTCCCTATAGGAAAGTATGGTGCTGGGCTAAACTTAACCATGTAGGAAAGTATGATGTTGGGATATACTTGCTCATGTAGGAAAATACATGTTGTGGTTGTACTTGCCCAGTGTAGGAGAGTATGGAAGATTGGTTGTAATCTCATTTGATTCATTAATTCCTAGTTAGGGTGATTAGGTGTGGAAGTAAACCAATTTTTGGGTTTGGCCGAATCACATGAAAATCCTTGTGCTTCTTGTAGGAAAATACATGTTGTGGTTGTCATTGCCCAGTGTAGGAGATTATGGAAGATTGGTTGTAATCTCATTTGATTAGTTAATTCCTAGTCATGGTGATTAGGTGTGGAAGTAAACTAATTTTTGGGTTTGGCTGAATCACTTGAAAATCCTTGTGCTTCTTGTCTCCTTACGTTTATGCATTTAGTTTTGTTGTTGCTTTGCTCTTTCATTTTAAACAACCTTATATAATTTTTGTAACTAACTTTTATAAAAGTTTTAAAAATTAAGTTTTAATTTGATAATATTTTAAAATGCCCAACTAACCCCTCTTGGGTGCCTAGCCTTTTAACATGTCCTAGCATCCAGAATAGTGGACAAATAATCCTAGCCATAAGCATATATGTTCTTTTGTGAGGCAGATTGATATGTATTCAACCAGATTTCTCCTAATATTATGTTAGGGTTTGTTTAAATCTAGGTTCTACTTCTTATGGATGCAAGCCTCCATAGTGAAATACCCTCTTACCACAGTAAGAGTGAACTCTTGTTTAAGGTTGGAAATAGATATATTTTAGTGATATGTGATGGTGACTTAGAGGTGTGTATGTCATAGATGACTGTCATGTATGACTTATAGCGGATAAAGAAATTGGGCTTACATCCCTTTGGAATGCCAAAATATAATTTAAAATATTCACATAATGAAAAATATAAGCATTTAATGCATAGCATATAGCGAATAATGAGTGAAGACATTATATAATTTAAAGAATATGTTAGGTGAAATGATGATATGCCTGATCAAGATCTCATGGTTCATTCAACCTAGTCTATCGTGGTCCCTGGTCTCCTTAGACAGAGAAATTATTTCTAACAGAAGAATCCTTATTAGAAGCCATGAGTTATGTCGTCCAAGATGTTCTTATAGACCTGGGGTGGTATTTATCTAAAGAGATGAGCTTAAGTCAACCTTAGTTAATAGAAGACTTTTTTACTTATTAAATGCATTCCATGATTCATAGCTTAAGGAGCAAAGCCATTAAGAAACATATGAGCTATTATTGTGACTGAAGCATAGTGGATCTATATAGATGCCAAGCCACCTGGTTAGAGGGTTATGGTCATATCCGCATTTCATGTTGTGCTGTTTGGGGGCAAAACCACATAGACAGAAGGCACAAACCACATCCTTATTAGCATAAGATTATCTGATTATGAACATAATAATAGATTTAATTTGACATTTACTGCTATTGTGAGAAAATTTTTTTCTTAGCTTATCATCCTTGATAAATAATGATGGATGGATAGATTATTATTTGCTTTAAGCTATATTGAATGATGAGCTCTATTAAATTTAAACATGTATCCCCTCCGAGTGATTTTTTATAATCTGAATGACCATCATTAGAGAAAGAATAGGTTTTGATAACCTGGACCCAACCATATGACCCAACCGAGGAATTATCTCGTGCAACATCCTCATACACTAGAGTTAGAATTTTATGCATATGTCAGGGGACATACGGGAAATTCATGCTTATTTTATGTTAACTCATGAAGGATCGTCACGTAGTAGATCTAGGAAATTGTTATTCTACTGGGGCCCATAGGGGTTATTCATACTTATCTCAAGCATAGCATCTTAGTATTGTACCACAAGTGCTATGGAGTTGCATGGTTAGCATTATGGCGCTGATGTCTTTGACCATGTTGACCACTTTATTGGTGCCTTAGCCTGATAATGTAGTACCATAGCATTGGTCAAAACTTGATTTAAGATAACTGATAGACGTTCGGGATCTTTAATGATATAGGACAAACTTTTTGACAAATACTGTAGTGCTATATCAATACAACATGTCCTTTTCTATTTAAAATTTTATGATAATTAATGTCTTTTTTTGCCAGCATAGTAACTGAATTGGCCATCTAACCAACACCACAATGCTGTATGTGAACACCGCAGTGCTAGGCCATTATTTTGGAACTTAAGAGGTTAGGGCCTCGACACTGCCTTTATAGTGTCACGACACTAGGCCAAGTTTATAAATTAACCCTTTAGGGCAGCTGGAGTTTTCACTCTGCATTCTCCTTAGAGCTTTCCTTAGAGTTTTCTCTCCTTATCTTTCTTCTACTTTATATTTTCTCCTCCACCATGCTGATAAGATATTTGAGTAAGGGAAAGAAGAGGGCGGCTGTCAGCAACATTGACAGATTTGTTAGTTTGGAGGCAAAGGAAATGTATCACCATGCCCTCATACACAAGCATCAGATCCCGAAGAGGAGTTTCTCCAATCCTGGCAGACACATGGATGGGATGATCAATGATAGAGGTTAGGAAAAACTAGCATACAGTAACAAATTCTATGTCGTCCCTATGGTGCTGGAGTTCTTCACTAACACAAAGAAGCACCAAAATAATCAAGTTTTCGCCCAGAGAAGACTAGTAAGTTTTGACAATACTATCATTAACACATATTATAGTCTACCAAAAATAGATAATGATCACTACCATTTTATATTATAATGATCATTATAAATTTGATGAAATCTTTAATTTTTTTGTTGTTGGAAGTTCCAATAGCTAGTGGAAAAGGTGGGAGGAGAAAATTATCAATTTTTCTGCCGCTAATATTACTACTGAGGCTAAAACTTGGCATTCTTTTATTTTTGCCAAGCTAATGTCCACTAGGAATATCAGTGGGGTAATTAGGGATAGGGCCATTTTGAATTTTGCAATTTGAAAGGGCTTTATTATGGATGTAGGGAAGACTATTTATAATTTTATCAGCAAAAGTTTTCATACATGACCTAGTTTAATACCTCGCTTGCGCACATATTTAAAAATTGTGGTTTCTATGCAGGTCCTAGTGAGGCTTCCTTTTCTGTGACTCCTCATTATCAATCTTATGTAAGTGCCCCATTGGAGTCAGAGGAGGAAGAAGAGGAGGAAAAGGATGACCATGACTACTAGTCCCATTTTTTTCTTATTTCTTTTTGAATTTTTTCTTTCTTCTTTTGTATAATTTATATAACCCCTTTCTTTTTTATATAAATAAATACATTTTTTTATGTATTTATGTTTCCCATGTGTAGGTTTCTTATCATTTGTAAACCTCCAGGATTAAAATAATAAAATTTCATCACTTCAAAATGACATTAGAGAGGTAGCACTGCGACGCTCTCAGTAGTAGAAGTTAGGCTTAGAACCTGAGACTTTAGCCCTTCAATGATCATTATGCAGTGTCGCGACACTCTGTAGAGGTTGCCTCAGCACTTGATGTTCAGTGTCACGGTGCTGTTATAAGTAAAACTCAAGTATATATTTTTCTAAGAAAGATGTCCCATAAAGCGTTAAAATATTACAATGCTGTGGTGCTTGATGTACCACATCGAGGCACTGATAATATTCTTCATATGGGCAGAGCCTGAGAAGTTAGCATAGCTGCGCTCTTGGTACAGTCCTGAGTCATTATTCATTTAATTCCTATAATTGAAAATTTTTGTGGCATAACACCTTCATAATGCTAGATTTTACATCTTTAGTGTAGGGCACTCTTCTCCCTTATTCCAGACCTAAGATTAATAGAGGGCGGGTTTTGTTTCACATCAAAACTAAGTTTAACAATGAAACAAGTTCTAAGCTATGACACCTCAATGCTTAAAGAATGGTGTTGTACCATTGAATTAAGTGCAAGAGACTAGAGGACTAGGCAAATGTGGGTTCCCGGAAGGGCAAGAGTCGATCTTACAGCAAATGTGGGTTCCCAGAAGCAAAAATGAACTAGAACCTGGGAGAATATGAGTAAAATTGGAGAGGAAGTGGGAAAGAAAAGGGGGGGGGAGCCGTTTTACCCCTTTTTATAGAGTTCCTTCCACTAGTGGGGTGGTTATCCACCCCATAATCATTCCCCACATTCCACTCGGCGGTTAGCATTCATGGGGTGGGAAGAATAGTTTTTCTTTCTTTTTTAAATTATAGACCATCATCGCAATGCCTCGGCGTTATCATGGCAATGCTATGGCACCAAGCCATTGACTTGCCAACTGAATTAATTGTTAACAAATATAACATTATAGTGCCAAGATCATAGTGCTACGGTGCTATGACCAAAAATTTATTATATGCATTTTTGATGCAAACATTAGTCTAAAATAGTACACCATAAAATAAGAAAAATATTTCACATCACAACATAGAACATTATAGATAAACCTAACCTAAGTATTGGTTCAGTGATCTAATAACCTAGTGTGTGAAGAAAAATTGGCTTATGTTGTATGACTTTACTAGGCATTTTAGATTTGATTTTTCATGTTTTAAGGTTTGTTTAATTTACCATTGGTTGGTTTTAATTTAAATGATTTAATTGATTTGTGATTTTGTTTTTATTTTTAAAATTCAATTTATGTTGAAGTGAAATTTAAGTTTTTAAGAATGAAGAATAAAATAAGTTCCACTTTTGGTGGAACCCATTCTATTCAACATTCTATTTTCTAATAGAATGAGGTTTTTACCGTAAGGTGAAGATTCAATCTAATGGGGTCAAACTTAAAATCTTAACTATCTTAGTTAACCTTTTTAATTTTTTAAATTAGATTTGGTTTAATTAAAGTTTTGATTTTATTTTAGAATTTGATTAAGATTTATTCTTCATTTCATTTCTTTGGATTTGATTTATTTTCAAATGACTTGATTCATTCAATGTTTTGATTTTATTTTTGTTTTGATTTCATGTTCATTTAATTTCTTGTGTTTAAATTATTTAATTTATTTTATTTTAGTTGAATTTCATTCATTCATTAATTTAATGTTTACTTCCTTCAAATGATTCAATCCATTCTTAGTATAGGTTTTGATTTTATTATGTGTTAAGATTTCATTAATTAATTAATTCCCTTTAGATAAAATTTTATTTATTAATCATTTGAGTAATTGAATCATCTCAATTTCTCCATGGTTCCTATTGAGGATTTAATCAATCATTTGACTAATCTAAGTTGTATGTTTCTAACAAAAGGAACAGATAGCCAAGATTTCTCCATTGTCTTTATCGGTGAGAAGCATAGACCATCTGCATTTCAGGGTCAAATTTTGCCGATCTAAGGGGAATTTTACCTAATTTTTATTGCTAATTGATAAGGGATCAATTTTCCATCAATCAACGTGGTTTAACTTTCTTTCACAAAGAACCAAACCAAAATGCAAGGGTGGTCGGTTAAAACCTATACCTAGCCAGCATCGAACCTTGGTAGTGGGGATTTGTACACCTTCATGGGGATGTTGCGAGGCTCTGGGAGAAGTTTCACATGTTTCCTCCCCATGGATCATTATGGAGACCAAAGTTCGATACCTTGACATCATGTTTGATGGTTTTCTGGCTCACCGGTGATGAGAGGGTCAAGCAATGGCTTGATTGAATTCATTTTTGCTCATAGAATGTGTAGAAAGGGTCAATTTTGGGGGAGGAATGGTCCTCTCCTATTTTTATGTTTGGCCGAGAGTGTTGCTCTTCCTTGTCCCCAGCTTTGGCCAATTTTCAGTCTGCCAGTGGCGAGAGGCTTGAATGTCCCTCTTCACATATGTATCATGTAGGAAAGATTGGATTTGTTAAAGGAAATTTCTTTCCTCTATTTTGATATGTGGATGAGAGCCATATATGGGAGTCTTGGGGTGGCCAGATTTTGTCCACTAGTGACAAGGACTATGGATAAAAGGTGGGTTTGGTCTCTCCTTCCCTTGGGAATGTGTTTGGATTAATTCCTTGAGGGGATGAAGCCTCTTCCTTCCTCTCCTTACCTTAGTTGTGAGCTATCTCATGGAGGAGGCAAATTAAAATTCTTGCTATGGTGATGGCCACCCTTGGAGGCTAGCTCCAAGAAGTGGTCAACTAATTTGAGAAAGTCCAAATTAGTGATGGTGAAGAGGTGGATGAGGTATGGAGGAGAGGAAACGGGATTTTACTTCTTTGTATAGATTCCCCTCCCTCTTTCCATGGCTATACCTCATCTTCTTACAACTTCACTTCACATGGAATTCACTCACTTTTGGCATCCCCACCACATCCCTTTGGCCTGGTGGTTGGTTAGCTAAGTCAAACCAAGGTGAATCTTAGGCTAAACTCAAGCCCATTTGAGTTGGATTTGAAGATTGAACCTAATTCATGCCATTTGGATTTGACTTAATTTAAAGTGTTTTAATTATGTTTCTTTTGATTTAAATTTTAGTTTTAATCAATGCTAATTATCTTATAGATAATTTAGAATTCAATTGATCCATACCACATGAAAGTTTGATGTCATTTAGGCTAGTTTGACCCATTTGAGTTGAATGGGTCAAATTGGATTTCCTAACCTATTAGGACATTTTATAATTTTGGTTTAAACTTTTGTTCAATTGGTTATTTATGATGTCTTAGATTTATTGATTCCTTTGGATTTTAAATTGATTTGATTTTAACTTGACCCATTTAAACTTAAATGGGTTGTGTTCAATTAAGTAAAATGACTAATTTGACTCAATTAAGTTACATTTAGACTCCAATCATGTTTAATCACATGTGTGAAATGATTTAAAGTGATTAATTTTATATGATTAATAATTGATTTCAATTTTGACCTTTTTGACCCAAATTGAGCTTAATAGGTTAGGTTGGATTCATTTAGGTCAAATGACCAAATTGGTCAAGCTAGACCCCATGATTGATTGGATTATGTTTAATAATGATTTCCAAATGATTTTATGCTATCAGTTTGAGTTAATTTTAATTTGATTTTGATTTGGATTCAATAAGGTCTATTTAGGCCCATTTAGATCAAATGGTCTAATTAGCTAATTAAGGCCTTATTGGATCTATATTCATTTAATTCATGTTTAAACATATTTATTTTATTATTTGGAACCTTTAGAATAATTTTATTTGGTTAAATTTTGGTGGGTTGACCATTGACTTGGTGGGACCCATATAAGTCAAACATATGTTAAAAAGTTGACGAAAATTGACCTTCATTTAGATTTGACTCCAATTATGTTTGTGTTATGATTTCATGGTTTTATTTGATTTTAATTTGTATTTTTTTTCTTTAATTTGGATTTAATTTGAATTCAATTAATTTTGAGCTTAATTAGGATAATTAGGTTAATCTCCTAAACCTTAATTTAAACTCAAATGGATTCAAATTTTAGGTGGAATGTGTTTTGGTTTACTTCATTGTTTATGTTTGTGATTTAGGTTGAGTCCACCTAAACCAATTAGGTTAGACCTAACCCAAGAAGGATGTATTAAGTCACTAAGTGTAATGTCCTAAGTTTCTAGTTAAGAGGTTCCTTATTACTAGTTTTAGAAATGATGTTGACCTTATCAAAAAAATGAGGATAATAATATAAACTTAAAGTAAAAAATAGAAATTTAGTGAATGGAGTATTTCAAGACTGATCAAATTCCTAAAGAGGAAAACAAAGTCACCTATATATTATCCTGAGCTAGTGGACTCAAGGATCACATAATCATATAACTCATAGAGCTGATTATAGCAAAGAGAGAGCTAATAGAAGTTGAGCATGAAAACTTGTTTAGTTATGTTAACCCTATCAGTAATTACTTGTAGATTGGAGAAGTCAACGAAATGATAAAGGATTTTAGGATGTTCAAAATTAGAGCACCCTGATACCTATTGAAAAGATATGAGTTATTTTGAAGGTCGATGATCTCACTCAATCTCAAATGTGTGAGAGAGTCTGAACAAAGGAAGGTCATTGAGAAAATATATTATAGCGAGTGTGGTAGCCATTCAGGAGGGAGAACACTTGCCCACAAAATCCTAAGACAATGATATTTTCAGCCTACACTATGAAAGGATGTTGAAGAGTTTACGAGGAGGTGTGTAAAATGATAAAAGTTCAGAGCACTCTAGCAATCCATCACAACCCTTGCAACCCATCACTAGTCCTTGGCCCATTTACTATTTGAGGAACGGATTTGATAAGTCCCTTGCCAATTACCAGTGGACAAAGAAAGTTTATCCTAGTCATGATTGACTATTTTAGCAAATGGATTGAGGCAAAGCCATTCACAAAGATAATTTCTCATGTAACAAGAAACTTCATTTAGATTGATATAATTTATAGGTTTGGATTGCCCATGATAATTATCACTGATAATGGGTCTCAATTCATTGAGATAGCATGAGGGAGTACTATGATTCTTAAGGGATTAAGCTAAAATTTACATCAATACATCACCTGCAGAGTAAAGGATAGGTAGAGGCCGCTAATAAGAAGATCCTCAATTTGCTTAAAAGAAAGTCAAATGCTCCAAGGATAAATGGGTAGATACCTTACTCGCAATACTCTAGGTGCTCAAATAACCCCAATAATGTGATAGGACATTCACTATTTACATTATCCATTGCAAAAAATCCATCTTGTTAGTCAAGCATAATGTTCAAAGTCAAAGGTTTCTTATAATGGAAATGATGGAAGGTGAAGATGGTGAGTGGGGTATAATGGCCTTGAAAGTTATGGAAGACATGTTTGACATACTCAAAGAACAAAGAATTGAGATGTCACTGAGACAAAAGAATTGAAAAGATGAATGTCTAAATACTATAATCATTTTATAAAGGAGAAGAATTTCATGAGCAACCTAAAATTGAAGAAAGTAGATGACACTTCTCAATAGAATGTTCAGGCAGAACTTGCCTACAACTAAGATGACCTTTCATAATATAAGATCAAATTGGAACAAGTGTATATGGACTACACTCTCAATCAGGTAAGGACATAACTAACAACATGGAATTTTAGAGACTTGAAGAAATTTTTTTTATTTAGTTTTTTTTTTTTTTTTAATAATAAAATTTTTATTGTTTGCTCTTCAAATGAGTTAATTTGCAAGAGAATAATAGCTATCAAAGAAGAACACTCGAATATTGAATGGTAAAACCTGCACTCGAGGAGCGGTGTAATGACTTAAGACACTTAGTGTGTCATTTTTTGCCCATGGAAAGTTCCCACTTGACGAGTGGAAAAAGCTTGAGTATAAAATTTGAGTACTTGGTGCACTACTCTTGGCCTAAGAAAATTAATGTAAAGTAAAGCTAACCCTTGATGCACAAACACTTGGGGAGCTATGTGATGACTCAGGACACTCAATGCACCATTTTTTAGCCCAAGAAAATTTCTACATGTTGAGTGGCAAAAGCCCAAGTAGAAGATTTGATACTTAGTGCACCACTCTTAGCATGAGCATACTGAAATCAAACAAGCAACCCTCGAGCCAAACTTACTCTATAAATTATTAATGTAAGATTGACACCCTGTGAGGTCAACAACTAAACTCAAAAAAGTTAACTCTCCTAGTACACTCATTTGCAAACACATTTGTACTCAATTATAGTTTTCATTTCATGTGAAATTTCTACAATAAAGTGATTGAGATACATGCATTCTACTAGAATATATATATATATATATATATATATATATATATATATATATATATATATATATATATATATATATATATATATATATATATATATATATATAGAGAGAGAGAGAGAGAGAGAGAGAGAGAGAGAATGAAGGAAAAAAGGATGCATCAACTGATGATACCCTCATTATCATCATCATCAGAATCTACAAGTATGAGCATATTAGAGAAATCTAAAAACTTGGCATCTAAATTGTCATTCTTCACTAGTTTGGTAATAATAAAGTTGGTACCATCTTTGAACTTCTGCTATAGAAGCTCATAATACTCACTAAATCAAGAAACTTAGTAAACTCAATTTCTTTCTTTTGAGACTCCTCATTGCAATGAGAGAGTTCTTCCATCAACTCTATATTCACCTCAACAAGGTGAGTAAGCTCCAAAGTCACCTTCGCATGAGCAAGCCAGAGCTGAAGCACTTTCCTCCCTCTCTCATGCAACATCGAGTGAGTTGCTCTCAATGCTTCCCTCTTTTCTCTCCCAAGCTAGCTGCCGATGAGACTCTTCCATCTAGTCAAACCTCTCTCTCTCTCTCTCTCTCTCTCTCTCTCTCTCACGGCCTCTCTCATCTCGAGAACACACAGTCGAGTCTCCCATTTTCCTGTTTGTTCATGTAATCAGGGCCACCTCTTTGTTCTCCTAAGCCTCACTCGGAGCACCATTAGCTCCTCATCAGGTTTTGTCTACTCATGCCCTCTTCTCCTGAGAAGCAGCTTCTTGGCCTTTTCTCATCTTTCCCTGGAATCTTAACCTGGTCGAACTCCCTCTCTCTGTTGCAAATGCTGCAGTCGGCTTTATCCGTCACTCCACTCCCGACTGAACTTCCATTTCACGTCAAAATTAAGGCACACAGCCTCTCGGCCTCTCACTCTCTCACTATCGGCATTCACTCCCTAGCAAGCCAAATAGGAGCTGCTCTCCTCCTGGAGCTAGTGGAGACTTCACTGGAGCTTCAATGAGGAAACTAGCAAAAAATGTAAATCTTCTTCAATCTCCCACAGGTACAAAATTCGCCTCTCTCTAGCTTCTTCATCTTGATCAGAGCCCTTAGGCTGCTGTAGAGTTGGCATAGGCTAGGTTGTGATTGTTTGTATGATGTTTAAAATAATCTTATGATAGAAAATGCACCGATGCGTGTCACCCATAATCAGAGCCATTACTCATGCACGTCCCTTGATCCAATAAGATTTAGAAGTTAAAATGAATGAGATTATGCTTATAAAACCTTTAAGATAGATGCTTATTATAATTTTATAAAATTACTTGATATATGATTGGATTTCAGTTTAGATAAAAAAGGTACATAATATATTTTAGTTAAATGAATCAAATATTTTGATAATTTCAAATGACTACCTTAATTTTCTCTATATGTTAAAATTGATGCTAAAAGATCATTGTAACTAGGTCAATTTAATAAATGTATTAGATACTCAATTTATTAAGTATATACATTTTAAATTATGATAGAACTATGATTGTATTTGAAATTGAATCATTTTCATATAAACTTAAATATGATTTTAATATCAAATAAGAATATGAAATGATTTAATCTAAATATATCTTGTATCTTTATAATGTTTCATACATTTTATTTTACATTATATACAACTCATCACTACTATTAGACAACATATATTTCAACATGTGTAAATTTGTATATATCCCTCACATATTATTTAAAGTTGTTCCATACATTATATATAGATTCATTTATCATCTCAGATTATCCCACACATTATATATTCTCTATTGTTATAAATTATATAACTCATTACCTTTCATTTATTGTATAAGAAAAATAATGGGAAGAAATGATGATTTAATGATAAGAGGATGTATAGATTAAATGTGCATGATCAAAAATAGTTTTATAAAATATATACACTAATACCTAGAGTATCATTGCCAATTTTAAACTAATACCTTTAGCTTTGTATGCATATACATTGATATTTACTTAAAAAAATCTCATTATCATAGTAGTTTGATTTAACAACCATTTTTAATATTTAAATTGTTAATTATAGTCTAGTTTTGATTAGATTATCATTCTACCCGAATTAAATTATCTTCATCGAAGTTTAAACATAGTTTTGATATTGGATGGAAATGCAAGATAATTTAACTTAAGCACATATGATATCTTTACATATTTCACATATTTTATTCTTTATTATATATAATCGTTATGCATTAACATTTGAGTTGTTTATTCATATAATTTATTTGAACCTTAGATTTTATCTTCGAAAAGTGCATATTTTGTTTCATGAGAAGTGAGATCAATCTAAATATAATATATCGCTAAAAGTGAATGAATATACATCATCATGTGCATACACATATTTATTTATTATTTGTCATTCAAGATTATTCTACATGTTATATTATCTTGCACATTATTTTATATTAGATACCTCCTTTGTTTTGTTTTATTTATATCTTATATAAAATATGATAAGAGGAATTACCATTATAAGAAATAAGAACTATCAATTTAAAATATATATTTACACATTTTATAATTATTTTCTTGACATATATTATTTATTATTTTGTGCATCTATCTTAAGAAAAATATAAGCGTTGTTTCATTAATGATAATTTTCTAACCTTATATTCCCCCAAATAACCTTCTTTATTAGTCAGTTTATTTCGAGTTAAATATGAGTCTATAGGGACACTAGCACACACATGTTTTGCTTTCATTAGGTTAACCCAAGATGGTCTATTGGGTTAGCTTGGCTTTCTATTACTTTATTATTTTCTTAGTTTTTTTCACTTGAATAGAGTCACGTGATTCTAGGTTGGTCTCCTCCTTTGGCTCTAAGTCTACATAATTTCCTTGGACAATGTAATTCATGGATTGCTGACATGGGATTCTTAGCTTCATTGGGTTGACTACCTTCATGGCTAAATAAATTTAAGGTATGATAACCCAAGATGATGGATCCATGAAATCTTAACTAGGTTATGTCTACCAATCTTAGAAATTCTTTACCATACACTGCCGCACCACTCCCCCACCCCCACAACACACACACACACACACACATACACACACACATTTGAGCCCATTGTACTTCTTGATGTATCTTTTGATGTCATTTCGTATGTCTTCATTGTTGAGAGGTGATCCCTCGTTGGGTTACAGTGATTCACCCTCTACCCAATGGCCTAGTTTAACCTTCAACATGAGGTATCCCCTATTGAAATGACAACAATCTCCTTGGCTAACCCTATAATGATTTATAAAACATAAGCAAGGTTACTTTAATCGAGAGTATTCTTGAGTATCTCTCAAGATGTAATTAACTAGGTCGGACACATCCTCCTAGGAGTTACTTTTAAAGCTAAAACAAAATTAAATTTGATTATCTAGTTATATGTGGCAAGTTTCTATAATTTTTTATAGATATGTTTGAATTAGATTAATATGATTTTCTTTTGACTTTCATTCCCCAATTTATCTCATAAAATTATTCTTTGAAGACCCTCCACACTCCTTTTATTTATTTGTCCTTTCTATTTTATATTTTCCCTCCTTTTTCTAACTCTTGTCATCCCCATCATCACCTTTGTATCGTTAGATGAGGTAGATGAAATGATCTTGATGAAGAGGTTGTTTGAGAAAATAGAAGATTTCAAATAAATTATGATAGATACACAAAAAGAAGGTGAATAGAATCTAGCAACTTCACTGGGGAAGAGACTCTCTCCATTTTAGGAGGCTTACATGTGTTTTATGGTTCCATGCTTATATTTATTTTTCTTTTAGGTGACTTGATTTATAGCTTTAAATTAAAGAGAAAATAATAAAGATTCAACCAACCTTGGTAAAAGACAATTTATAAACATGATAATAAGAGCTTGATAACATTAACGTCACATTAAACATTAAATGTAGAAATTATTACAAAATCCTGTAGAAAACTTGACCAGCAAAAGTTGTTACAAAAATGATTAAAGAATTTACTCACACTCATGACAGGTATATAAAAGACTCGATGAGAAGGAATGAGTAAGAAACATGAGTATTTATTTCACAAATATGCTATTATTGCAATAATAAATAATAATTATAATAACTTTATTAAACACTCTTATGCAACATTTTTAAAATTATTTTACAATGGGGTCTAAGTGACATTCCTTGATGAGTGCTCTTTTATTACACATGTAATCAAACATGAAGTTAGCTTTTGAGATAAAAAGAGAACAGCGTCATATCAATATCAACTCAGCTTCCATGGCCTCCAACCATAATTAAGACTCCACCTCTACAGCTTGCCTCCACTACGCTTCAACTTCCAGTATCATCCACAACTTGGTTGATTCTACCTTGATGAGTTTGCACCTACCTCCAAAAGAGTGATCTTCTTCTATAAGAAGATGAACTCGGTGGAGTAGAAGAGCAATTGAGATTTTCCTTCATCACCTCTTTCCTTTGGGTGTGAAGACTCATTTCTCGAACTCGTCACTATCTTAGTGAGTTAATGAAAAAAAAAACACATCAACATTTTGTGGATGTCCATTAAGGTGAATCTAGTCGCCATGGCTGCTGATGAGCTTGGAACCACAACTACCAATTTTGGAAGACTCAAAGCCACTGAGTTAATACAGGGGAGATCCAAAGTTTCCCTTACACGCTGTGAAATAATATCATCAAATAAAGATGATGGGATTTCAATGAAGTGATTTGTTAACAGGAAGATCCTTCAAAAGATGATGGAATTTCAATAAGGAGTAATTTTCCACCTTTTCATTCTTCTAACATTTCTGGAAGTCACTTCTATGAAGAGCAAAAGAATCAAAGACTATGGAAATTTTTTTTGACATTACAGATCTCAGGAGTTTCTTATTTAAGTGATCAAATACATCATTTAGAGATAATACATCATCTCAGGAAATGAAAATATCACCTTATAATGCATTTGATCGCTCAATAAAAGACTCTTAAAGTAGATGGTCTATAATGTTCAAGAGATTCTTCCCAAATGGTAAGATAAAACATGGTTCATTAATTCACTATAAGGGTAAGCTCCTATAGTTAATTACATCTTAAGAGGGTGGAACCTTCTTAAGAAATCTCTCAATTAAAGGAACTGACTTTTACCTCTATATGGATTTCAAAGCTAGGATTCAAAAAACGTTTATTTAGGATATTCAAAAGAGAATGCTTTAAGAGTAGTATTTTTTTGGATGCCAAATGGGATTGAGTAAGAAATGCCTCAGATATTGGAAAGCCTAGAAGTATTTCAACCTATTCTATAATTGGGCTTTACATTTTGAAATTGAATTTATTTAAATTTTTTTAAGAAACTTATGACTTAGATTTTATCAACTCAATGCTATAGAAATGCCTAAAAGTGAGGATTTACTCTGATAGGATATTTCAGACCTTAAGTATAAACAATGCTTTTGATATAAGTTAAAAGCTCAACTTAATCTAATCCTTGAAGAATTATGAGCCTTCATCTCACTTGAGATTGAAAACATATGCTTGACTCTTCTAGACTTTCTTCCCTCATAGAATGGCTGTTAACTAATACATCCTAAATGATTTTCAATCCATGAGTTCAGCCTTATGAATGTAAGATAACTAGGATATTTCATTTAGGAAAAGGAAGCTAAGAACTTAAACTCACTCCCTACTCCTAAGATCATGATTGGTATGTGATGTTTCTAATAAATGCAAGACAAAATTTTTTTTTATCATTTTAACTCATAATTTTACCTGAAAGTTTTAGGTTTGCAAATCATGTCTAAGATGAGATGTAATTAGAAACGAGTCATGTGCCAAATTAAAAGAGAAGGAAAACTTCTCCTAGATGGGTGGTCAACCTCATAGATTAGATACTGCCTTATGTGCAATGGAAGAAGGCCCAATTTAAAGATTTGAGAAGAAATGTGCAATCATGGTTTGCAATTTTAGGGTTTCTATTGCTTTTAATTTTTTTGTATTAAGTATTTAATTATTAAAGTTATGAGTTGATTAGTCTTATGTTTAAGTTGATTTAAATTAAGGGGGTAGAAAAATTATTTTTTTGTCTTATGAGCCTAACGTATCTGGGCTTCATCACAATGTATCAAAACATAAAAATAAACTTATGAAAACATGTATTTTTTATTATGTACCCAAAAAGAAATTAAGCCAAACAAATTAAATTAAATAGGTCATTGCAACCGAGTACCATTGTACTCTTTAAAGGAAAAACAAAAATGGGCAACTTAGTAAGCCCTGCTTGGATTAGAACTAAAGTCTTGATCTATAGGGGTATTCATTCAAGATTGTCGCCTTCTTTAGAGATCTCCTTAGGCTCTATAAGGGACCACTAATAGGTACAATCAGTTATTTCTAATTCTAGATACCATAGATTCAAACCTAATTTCAAGACCAAAATAATATTTTAAAAATTCAAATTAAAATCTTAATCCCTGCAAAATAAAAGTTTGAAGAAACACACAACACACCAGTAGTTATAATGCAAATAATGGTTACCAAGCCCACCTGTTTTATTAAGATATGCTTAGGGACTTAAATGTCACTTGTAAGAAAATATATTTATTATATTTTATTACAACAATCCCTTTAAGCACTCCCTCTGCAAAAAATAATGTTAGTCTTGAAAAAATCATCTTGACTAGATTAGTGAGAAAATAATTCTTAGCCATCTAGTTTAAAATAATACACCATAAAATAGCGAAAACATCACATCACAAAACATGTCACCATCTTAACTTAAGTCTAGGGTTGGCGACATAATAATCTAGTGTGTGAGGGAGAGGTTTGTGTGACAAGTCTGTACTAAGCCTTTAAGGTTTAACTTTAGATTTAAAATTTAGAGTTTGTTTAATTTACCATTGGAGGGTTTCAATTTAAATGATTTAATTGATTTTAAATTATATTTCCAACTTTATATGATTTTTAATGTTAAAATTTACTTTTAAGTTTTAAAGAGTGAAAAAGGAGATTAAGTCTTGCTTATGGCAAGGCTCAATCTACTTAACACTTTAATTTTAATGATATCTTCATCAAAAGATGAGGATTCCTCTTAAAGGGTCTAGCCTAATGATTTTCATATGTTGATTGACAAAAAATTATTGAATTTCCCATTATTACTTAATATATCAAGTTAGATTTTTATCAATTTTAAATTTATTTCTTTTATTTGATTCATCTTTTTAAATTATGTCTTCAAAAATACATGTTATTATTAAACTAATGGTTTGAGGTATCAAGACCTCCTTTGGATCAGTAGACATATGACCTTCGGTGTCCTGACTATATAACTTGTGATTAAATATTACATATTATAAAATATTTTAAATTAATGTTAATGTTTAATTAGTATTTTATTCAATTTTCTTATAAGTTTAAATTATGTTTATTAAGATAATTCAATTTATTGAAGATTTTCATTTTATTTTTAGGATTTTGATTAATTTAATTTCTTTGCTATTTTATTAAACCCTAAATATGTGATTCAAGAGCTAAGAAATTTTATTTAAGTTCCTTAATATTATTGAATGTGTTTTGAATTGGTTTTGTTACTTTTTTTAAATTTTGTAATTTTTTTTGTTATTTGATTTTATTGTCCTAGAACTTGCAAATTTAATGACTTTCAATCCAAAAGTCACCTTATCTTGAAATTTTTATAGCAAATGAGATTTTATGTCAATTTAAACTCTTTAAAATTTTATCTTGATTAGTGGTGAATTTTATGAATAATTAAGATTTCAATGTTTTCAATAAAATTCATATTAGACTTAAAATATTAAGAATTGATTGGGACTTTTAATTTTCTTTGATCTCCTCTAGAAATGGAGTTAAAGAGTGTCTATTTAAAATTTTTGGATTTTAATTGGATTTATTATGATTTTTCTAATTCAGTCCATTTAAATTAATTAATTAATTTGATTAATCCTATAATTAGGTGATTTTGAGGTTTAATGAATTCCAATGGGATTTAACATTTATTTAAGTTTATTAATGTTTCTGAAGATGTTTTGAATCATTTGCCTAATTTTCCTTAATTTTTATAATTTTAAATTAATTATTTTGATTAAATTAGAAGTTTAGACTTGAAATTTTTAGATCTTTTAATCCAATTAGCTTTAATTCTAAAAATTTTCATGTATAAAGTATTTAATCTTCAATTTCATCATATAAAAAATTTACTTTAATTAGACACTTCTCTTAAGCTTAATTACTGTTTGATTATTTTTGTTAAACTAAAATAAAGCCAAAATTATGCATGAATAATTAAACTCAAATTAGTCCCAAAGTACCTAATAAAATTTTGGGCTTTTGGGTTCAAAAGATTCCTCTTGGAAAGAAAAATCCATAGAGCCCTTAATTGTAATTTTTGGTTAAGTATTTTTATTTCTATAAAATTTTGAAGTTTAGGGTTAAATCTAGAAAATATGAATTTTCTATTTACTCAATTAGCACCTACGTGACACTGAGTAGGCACCAGTTTACACATGGTAGCGGGCCATTAATCCACACAGATGTTAACATGTTTGGTGGTGGCGATGTAGTTTGATTGTGTTCAAATGAGATCATATAGTTTTAGAGCCATCCTATGTTCCTTAAAAAAATGAGAGTTGTTAATGCATGTTGCGTTAGGAGTAAAGAATTTTGATCTCAAATTGATCAACGCTCAATTTATAATGGGTTCAAATGGTTTGATCTAACTAGAGATCCATTCTTCTTCACAAAAGACCAAAACATAATAAAGAGGTGGTTAGGATTGAAGAATATGTCACTTACATAGATCTTCAATAGTGATATTGTTCTAAAAAGCTTCGAGACATTGAGATGAAGTAATTCAATGCCTTGCCTCCATTTGAATTGGTGTGGAGAACAACCACTATAGTTTCTTATCAAAGTTTGGTGAAAATGGAGGTTGGAGAGAGAGGTTTGGTAGGGAGGGAGAAGTTTCATTTTGACTTAATTTTGGTTGGAAAAGGTGTATAGATGGGAAAAAGTTGACATTGAAGCTTCTCTCTCTCTCTCTCTCTCTCTCTCTCTTTATAATTGGTCAAACTTCCTTTTCAGTGGAAGAGGTGGGAGGTGGTTGGCCATAGGATATTGGACTACTCTAATGGTATTGAAGGCGATTAGAGGTTTAGGGGATCATTTCTAGCTAGTTAATTTGAGCAATGAAAGAAGTAGGTTAAGGATGTTAGTTTAGGCTATCGATGGCCTCCACATCACCTCTTCACCACCTCAATTCTTCTTGGGCTTGCTGGATGTCTCTTGGGTTAAGCCTTGGGTGAGCCATAGGTTAAGCTTGAGCTTACTTGAAGTAGGTTTGGGTTTAGGTAATTGGGTTGGATTCATTTAGATTTAAATAAAATTGGGTTGGGTTGATTGCAGTCCATTTGATTAATTAGACTTTGATTTAGGTTTCAATCATTATTGATTGACCATTGAATGATTTATGGACCAACTGATCCAAGTTTTATATGAGTTTAACATGATTAGGATTGGTTTTGGGTTAAGTATTTTACATTTGATTCATTTTAGTTTGAGTTATTTTGGATTAGATCATATTAAATTCACTTGATTCATTGGCATGAGATGATGATTGAAATTATCATTAATTGTTCCTTAAGTGATTTATAATACAATTGATTCATGCCATATGGATTTTCAAATTGATTTAGGCCAATTTATCTTATTTAACCTAAATGAATCAAGTTGGGTCTCTTAGCATATTTGGCCATCTTGGAGTTTAAATTTATGTTCAATTGTGTTTAATTGATCATTTAAGTTAATTTTAACTAATTAATTTTATTTGATTTAAATTAGATTTTAATTTAACCAAAATTGACCCATTTAACCTATATGAGTTAATTTAGGCTCAATTCAATTTAAGTGGCCAATTTGACTCAATTAAAGTGTGTTTGAGCTCCAATCATGTTTGATTAAGTGTTTGGAATGATTTGGAGTAATTAATTTTATTTGATTGGAAGTTAATTCTGAGTTTAACCCATTTTGATTCAAATTATCCTTAATGGGTCAAATGATCAAATTGATTGAATTACACCCAAACAATTGTTGAACTATGTTAAATTATTATATTAAAATATTTGGAATATTTAATTTTGATTAACTTCAATTTAGTTTGATTTTGGACTTACTAAGGTTCATTTGGGCCTATTTGGGTAAACAAACCCAATTAAATCATTAGATTTAGATTTTCTTAGATTTATATTTGAACGTGTTTATTTGATCTTTTTGTGACTTTAAAATGGCTCAATTTGATTGTATTTTGATGGGTTGACTTTTTGATTGGGTGGGGCCCACATGGATCAGTTAAGGCCAAATGTCCTAAATGGCCACTCTGTATCCCATTTGAATTTAGTTTTAAGTTTGTTGGTGTTTATGTTTTGATTCAATATTTTTTGTTTAATTTAGTTTTAATTTGCTTTAATTTTTTTTCTTAGATTTAAGTGATTTTGAACTTAAGTGAGTTAATTAGGTCAACCACCCCAACTATCCCAATTTGGACTTAATTGAATTTAAGTTATAATTTAGATATGTTTGAATTTCATTTGGATTGAATTTTAATAAATTTAGATTTGATTAGGTTTACTTAAGCACTAAAGAGGTATCCTAAGTATTCAGGTGGAAAGATTCTTAGTCAAGGATTAAAATCTTATGTTATAAGGGGATGAGTGTTAACCTGATTCAAAAATAAGGTCAACAAAGAGGTAAATGTATATCCAAATGTATGAGTGGACTTACTGAACAATGAACAACCACCAATGATATTGAACTCATGCAAGTGTGCTACCCACTAATGAAGATTCACCATACATATGGAAAGTGCAAAAGAGAGTTCTAGGTAGTAGAGATGAGGCATGGTAACCCATCTCGTGGATGAAGACTCACCCCAAGATATAAGGGTGGATGAAAAAGACTAATCACGCTACATGGTTGAGGTTTAACAATTCGCCTCCAACATGACAACTCGATCACAGTAGGTGATTTAGCATCAAAATACACATTGAGAAGCATGTCTTGACAATATGGAGAACTTCAACTAGAGGACAATATGGTGTTCACCTCCTATTAGTGAACCCCCTCTCTTATGTAACACTGATTTGCCTTATGTATACTTATCATATGTAATGATCCCCATGAGACCTTATAAAAAAGAATTTTTAGGGAGAGGGACCCTTGTTTATGATTCTTCGCATATCACAAGTCTCAAACTCCCACAATGTTCGATAGAGTCTCCCCAAGGAAATTCCATTTTATACTAAAATCATTTGACATAATGAAATTTTGGATACTTCTTATGCTTCTCTTATTTTGTTTGTTAGTTACTATTCCACTTCTTTTAACCTTATTTTCTAAGTACCTATGAAGGTTTTGCTTCATTCCATAGAAAAATTTGAATTTAACACATATCACATGATTTTCTAGTTGATATATTAATTTATCCTATTATTAATATAGAGATATTCAATCATTGGAAAGAGCTAGAAAACCTCTATTTGTTTAGTTTGACTTGTTCAAAGGACATATAATTCCACACTTATAGAATCCCTCTTTTTTATAAGTTGATTATGTCATCATTGAAGTGGTGCATGATGATCTAGCTATTGAGCCTTAGTTTTTCAATTGTTGGAAGAATAAATCACATATTGTTGACACTTCACTGACTTGTATTGACTTGGAGACATTAGATGCACAAATGGAAAAAGACTTCATTGATTTCAACCCATAGAGAAGAGTTCAATTAAGCTCATGGGAGTTAATGTAGTACATTGTAAAAATAATAAAGATCATGTGGATCAAAAAATCAAATTAAAGGCCTAATTACTATAGCTAAGGCTAAAGCCTAAGAAAGAGATCAATGAATATGCCAAACTAAAAGAGCCCAAGCTAACACCAAATAATTGGCTCACAATTCTAGAACATTTCAAATATATATATATATATATATATATATATATATATATATATATATATATATATATATATATTAAAATTGTTATTTATTATTTAGAATCTTGTATGTTTGACTATGATAAAAAGAAGCATTAAAAATGAGTGGTTGAGCCTTTCCATCATAAATGACCACCAACCCCTCATCCCTCTCATTTTTTCATCAAAATTTTCTTCCGAAGTTTTAGCCCTTAAGTTTTGTAAGGCATATAAATTTGGGTTAAAATTCTTGTAACTTCAATTATTGAATGCTTCATTTTGAATGAAGTATTTCTCTTCTTATTAGCTTGGTGCCACAAGTTTCATTTTATTTTTATTTTTGAAGAGAAAAGGATGTTACCTTTATTCCATTTTATTTTTATTTTTACATTATTAATCCATTTCTTAACTTCTTTAAACCTCTTTTGATGATTAGCCATCACTCATCCCTAACCTCCCTTCCAACCCAAAATTTTATCTAGAACTCTCAACCAAACTAAGTGAAACTAAAACCTTATCTTATTCTCAACTCCTTGGCATAAACTCTAATACATATAATCATATACTACAAATCATAATTTTTCATTTTAAACTAACTATTCATAATCACTTTAGTAATATATCCCACCTAAAATTTATTTTCTAAGGAGATCTTTCAAATTAACCCAAACTAAATTCAGACACATCTTGAAAATTCCACAAACTCTAGATTTATCTTTATATATTAATCTAAAATTTCATAGCCATTTCTATCTTTTAATCTTACCAAAATACTATCCACTACCATTACTTGGTTTATCAAGAAATTTTATATGATAAATAGTTGTTATACCCTCAATGAATGACTCCATGTATTCATTCTAGTGACCACTTTGTTAATCTTCACAGCTCATCCATTGTAAGATATTTTATTTAATACATCCTTTATGAATCTACTATTTAAAAGGCATTGATTATAGAAAGCTAAATTTAACCTTCTTTATGGTCACCTAAAATATTCTCTATCATGTGGACATTAACCTAAAAGATTCCTCTTATTAATGCTCTTATAATCAAAGTCTTCGCCACATTATTAAATTTATTGCTACTTCCAAATACCTTAATCTAACTTTGATTTCATATGTTACTAATTGCCAACCTTTTTCTTTTTCTAAGATGGACTTCCATCATCTCTTCTGACATAATAAGATTAGTCATCCAAATTGGCTCCCCACATTATTCATAATGTAGGGATAAGGTTGTAATATATATAGATAGTTTAGTTCATTAATCAATCTCATTAATTCAATATATTATAACCTTATCATTAATTCAATTATTTTTAGTGTTAGCACCACATTAGTTGGATTTATCACAAAAGACCACATAAAAGTATTCGATCAAACAAGTAATAAATTAAGAGTAGAGTATAGTATCATAAGGATTATAAGTCTATTTACTTAGTTTAAGTTGACTAGTTATTATTTAAATTATTAATAAAAAGTTATGGTTAAAGTAATACTAATCTAAAATCTAATCAAAACTAATTTAATTAACTAACATAAGTAGTGCCTTAAAAGTCAATATAATTATTGACATCAAAAATAATAAGAGGAGTTAACTTTATGTCGTTCTTCAAATGCCAAAACCTAACTTGACCAAACCCATTAAGATAAAATTAATGAACCTTTAGAAAGACCCTATCAAGAAGGTTCATTTACAAATCTATCTTCCATCATAGATTTGATTCTAGCTAGCCCTACGATTGGAGCTACATTTATAAATTTTTCTTATGCATAGATAACTCTAACTAAACTTAAAGTGGACCTCTTTCATTACTTGAGATCAAGCACTCTCTTATGGATGTAAGCATTAAATTCAAGTAATTAATCAATCTAATTAATTCAATTATTTTTAACTGATCATGAGACTCTAAATATCAGCTTTACCATCAACAAATTAATTTAGGGAATTTTATTTTTAGTTAAGTCAAAGTCTTTCAATTCTCCTAACCATATCTCAACTCTTAACTAGGTGACTACCTAATTAGCCCACCCACAACCAATCACATTAAATATTAAATTATAGGATATTCCATGTATGGTTATGAATCAAATGACCACTAGAATCCCTTGATACATGCAATGTCAAATAGTTAAATTAAGCTTAATCTAGGTCAACCAGATTAGGTTGAAGTTAAGAAACTTGACCTTAAATTTAATTTTTAAATTAGTTAATAAATGATTTTATATGCTAAAATTAATACAGTGTAAATGTTGGATCCACACATTGGATTAGTTAAATATGGGTTACTTTAATTAACCTAATTGGGCTAATTTCATCAGATTAGCCTTGATCACCAAATTAGTTAAATTAATTAGACATGTAAGCCCATATAAATGTATTAAATATGGTCTAAATTCTATTATGCCTAATTGTTCCATAGGCTAAGTCTAATTAGATAGATTCAACAAAGTTTCCCATTCAGTATAATACCCTATACGGTGGAAGATTTGATTAAGTTAGCCATGATGTACAATCAAATCTTTAAGAGTGATTGTAGCTAAGGATGTCATTGATAATTTATGAGTTCAATACACATTAATTTGACTACTATAAGTGGGTCTATTAAACAATATGGGAAACATAAACCTTTCTGGAACAAAATGGAGACACTCATGTTTATAGGAGACCATCCAAATGGTTATATCATTTCAAATCCTTGAGGGTGGTTTTTCATTAATGCTAGAAATATTTCCTAGTTTAGTCTAAGTCTAGTTGACCACATTAAACAAACTTGACCAAATGGATCAACATGTCCCATTCATGTCAAATGGGATAATTTCGGCATTTGATAGGCCTTTTCCAATTATTATCCATGGAAAAACCAATTGATGCATAACCTCTTACTTAGATGATTAGAGAGGTTTCCATGAAAAAAAAATCAAAATAAATGGATGGTACGAGAACCCAATGGATTTAAATTATGTTATGCCTCCAAAGCATTTATATCCTACTCCCCAACTGTTTACAACTACTCCAAATGCTCTAGCTATCTAAGTGAGGCACTTATCCAAAGTTTAATGATGGTTCCATCAAGGATAGTTTTAGATACGTTACCATTTAAGACAACTTTCATTCTAATTACAAAAAGGGAGGAAATTCATCTTCCCTAATTTAAGAAAAGTCTCACCAATACTTCCCTACTTTCCTGAGACCTTAGGTAAGTTGGCCATCAAGGACACCCTATTGGTGGTTAAAGCCTGATTGATCCATTGATATAATGTAATTTAAGGAATTCAAAAGAGGTATTTCTTCCATTGAAAGTGTACAAATAAAAAAAATTTGAACCTCCCTATTTTAGAAATGCACGCACCCCAATTATTTGACAAGTCATCTTCTAATAGATTAGGAGGGTAGTTTATAATGATAGGTGGAAAGCGGGCTCATCATGGACAAAATATCATGGTGATCGGTCATAGGTTAGAGATAATTACAATGAGGTCATATAGTTCTTTCTAAGATCTTATGAGATATGATTTTTTTTATGCATTGAATTTTTTTACCAAGAGGTAATTTGTTGTGAGAGAAATATGCTGCCATTAGGCTTTCAAGAGTAAGGTAGCGACCACATTAACCAAACTTTACTAAATTCAACTCCTTATTCAAAATTCTAATAGAAAAAATAACATTGGCGAAGCCCAATCCCCAATAAGTGATCAATCAAGAATATTTGTGATCATAGAAATCAAAAGTTCTTGTGAAGGGTCTTGGGGTTAACAATCTCCCCATTTTAACGTGGCAAACATTTTTTATTATGTTTGAGAGTTTATTAAGTAAAATCAGTTGAAATAACTTTTCCTCAATTTATGACTCACAAAAATATGTAATGAATAAAGTGATACTTATTCAAAAATGCAAAAAATATTCAACATGTAAAAATCTCATATAAACCAAAAACTTATATATAATCTACTCTCCCTTTTGACATATCAAAATGGGTTAAAGTGAAAAGATAAATAAGAGTAAGTAGAAATAAATCATGCAAACACTAGTGATGCAGGGCATATTTTGTGAATTAACATAAATAAATTTTCTTTTCAACATTCTTAGCACGCACACTTATAAAATAAGTATATTATGGAATGTATACTCAAAGGTCATACTTTATGTTTCACTAACTTTATCTACTAACCCTATAATGGTATACTTATATGCAACACTTCATTATCTATGTTAATGGTATTTATCAAATTACTAAATTTTTCAAACAAGTTTGAAATAAATCAAAATTTAGCTTAAATTTTATTTGGATGATTAGAGATGTTATTACATGATTCAAGTACACGATCATATTTTAGAAACTTTTTAATTAAGCTTTTATCCTAATCTATGCATTCCAATTATATTATTATTGTTACTAAATTCATTCAACAATTAGCAATGTCACATACATTCACATTAATATTTATACATAAATTAATTTAATACAAATTAAAAAAAATAATGTAAAAAAAGATGTGATTTACATATGAAAAAATTATATTAAACATTTATGCACACCATCATATACAAATTTTAGGTGTTTGATTAGGTTATAGAGTCATACTTCTACTACATAGATTTGGTATTCTAGTGTATACTCAATTATAAGTATGTAGGAAAGTTTAGTTGGTTATTCAAAAAAATTCAAATTAAATGTTTGATTTTTAAAACTTTATAGAAACTTATTTTTAAATGAGTGTATTTAATAGAACTAAGCATTAAACGATAGAAGTAAAGCTAAATAAGGTGCAAAAAAAGTAAAGTAGAAAACACATATTTTTATGTGGTTTGGCCAAACCCAAAAATTAGCCTACATCAATGACTAGCAACCCAAGCTAAGAATTCACTATGTCAAAGATGAAGTTATAGCAAATCTCTAGTACTCTATTTTATAGGCAAGTACAACTCAACATCATAGTTTCCTACACGAGCAAGTACAACCCAACAAAGCACAAGAGAAATAAACAAGAGCAGATACAAAGTATCTAACTCTCAATTTAAAAATATTTTGCACTCACAACCCAACTAACATAATATTAAGACAAATAATAAAGAGAGCTCAAAGTGAATAACTTTCTTGTTAGATTTAAGTTAAAATAATAACATGAACTTTATATGGAATGATTGAAGCAAACCAATATTAAAAGAAATTATTTTACTTTTAAAAAGATGAAGACATGAAACAAAATAACTTTAAAAGATAAATAAAATTTAAAAAAAGGATGATTAACACACTTGCATGAAAATATAAACAAATCATGTTATTCAATAAATAAATTCAAAGAAACAAACAAATGTTAACTTCTTTTATTTGAAATCAATTTGAAAACCATTTTCTCAAAGCCTTTGATGTATGAGAATTAAGAATGATTGGTAAATCCAAACCTTATAATGTCTCAAGACTAACTTGAAAGAAGATGAGATGGATCTCCACTTAATGATTGAAGATGATTTGCAAGGAGGGAGATGACTTATTATCACCAAACTTCAAGTAATCCCAAAGGAGAGAATTTGCCCAAAGAGGAAATTACACCAATCTTCAAGAAGGCTTTAATTCAACTCCACACAAAGTTTCATCCAAGGGAAGATTCATGAGAGAAAGAGAGCTTAAGCTCCTTGAAAAACTTCATCTTGATTTGAGAGCTAGTAGACCAAATGAAAATTTTAAGATGGCGAGGGTTTTCAGCCAAGAGAAAATCAAGAGAGGGTTGAGAGAAATTTTGCACTTCTAATCACTAAGATCTCCAAGAAATGAAATTGCAAGAGTTTCGCCAAGAAGGAGAAGAGTTGAGAAAGAAAAACCAAATTCTAAACCACGTTATATAAAAGAGAAGAAGGAGGATGTTGGCCAAGCAAGAGAGAAGGATTGGAGGAAAAATGAATAAGGAAATTATTCAATTTTGAATTAAAAAATTCAATCAAATAATCATAGATTTCTTATTGAAAATTTTTGCCAAGGAGAAATAGAATGAGAGAGAGAGAGAGAGAGTAAGAGAGAGAGAGAGAGAGAGAGAGAGAGAGAGAGAGAGAGAGAGGAAATCAATCAAAGTAAAATAAATTAGGAGATAATAAATAAAGAAAATTGGCCAGTTAAGAGAAAATTAGGGAAAAATAATTTTAGCAAGGGTTTGAAATTTGAGTCAACTAACACATGGTGTAAAATTGAATTCAAATGGAGTTTTTATGCATGAGGGTCAGTTAAGAGAAATGGAGAAGCAAATTGATTTCGAGAGGGAATTAATTTGAATTATTTTGAAATTAAAATATCCAAATGATTTGGTCAGCCAAGCATTATTCCAAACATGGATTCAATTAAATTTAATGCATGATACATAGAATATTTAATGAATTAATTAGAGAGAGCTTAAAATGGAAGCTTCATCAATTAATTCAAATAAATTAAATATAATAAATCAAACATAGGATTTTTGGCTAAGGGACTTTCCTTAACAAAAATGATATCCAATTACTGCAATCAATCTATTCAAATCAAAAAAGATTAATTAAGAGGCTTTTTGAATAATAAGCATAATTTAAAATAATTTAAATTTTATTAGATAGGGGCCGACCACACTCTTTCCATAAATACAAAAATTAAAAAAAGGAAAGTGTATAAATTCATGGCTCATTTGAATTTAAATTTGAATTAACTTAAAGTAACTCAAATTAACTTAAATTAGCTTAATTATAGCATGATAGGGTCGGCCAAGTCATGCCATAAAAGAATAAATTTAAATTTGCATTATTATGATAGTAATTATTTTGTTAAGATTCAAAACAGTTTAAATGCTAAATTCAAATAAAGGGTTTTTTGAAATTTGAATTAATGAGGGTAATGTTAAGGCAATAATTTCAATAATTCTCACATGAAATATCATTCCAAAAACTTAAAGACAATTCGGCCAAAATATAAATAGTATGATAAAAGTGACATGCGAGAGAAAATAAAAGGATTGGAGAGAGAAAATAATAATTAGGATAATTTTAGGATACTTTTATTCCCATATGAAAAAATGATAATTAATGTAATTAAGCATAAAATAGTTAAATGAAGTATGAAATAAATTCATCTTACTTGAAAGCGTAATAGATGATAATTAAACTCATGTACATGATTTAGATTATCCAAAAAAGGATAATCCAAGGAATAATTAAGAAATAATGCAATTTTAAAATGTAAAAAATATGAAGAAATTTATATGAAATATTTTGAAATGATTAATCCTTTAATTTTATTTTATTGAGCTCTTATTTTCATTTGTATTTGAAATCTTACAAAATTCTCAACTAGTTCAAGTCCAATAATTTTAGCTTTTCAAACTTGACTAAATGATTTTGGTTTAAAGAATTTCTTGCATCACTTGAATTAAACCAATTAGTAGCATTTAAACATATATATTTTATTATCAAATTGAATCTCAAATGAGATAAAGCTAATGGAATCAACAACTCGCCTTTTTTGATAATGACAAAACTATGTTGGTCTTACATAGGAATAAAGTTTCAAAGTGACCTTACATCAATCTTTTTGAAATAAAAATTACATTAAAAGAAAATATGGCAAGATAAAAACAAGTATAAAAAAATTTGCAAGCTTAAAACAAGTGCAATAAGATCCTCCAAAATTTATGCATAAAAGTGAAAAGAATCAACATGAATAAAAATACCAACATAATTCTATTTCCCACTTTTGGCAACATTAAAATGATTTTAAATATGTAAGTGAATTAAATTGGTGGATCTAGCATACTTAGCATGTGTCTCAAAGTACAAAATCTATCTTCAAGTAAGGGTTTTGTAAAAATATCAAGAATTTGTAAATCCATATTAACAAAACCAATATTAACATCACCTTTGCTAACATGATCCGTAATGAAATGATGTCTAATTTCTATATGCTTGTTCTAAGAATGTTGTATAAGATTTTTTTGTTAAACTAATTGCACTAGTGTTATCACATCTAATGAGAATGTGATTTAGCTTAAATTTAAAGTTTTATGATTATTGCTTTAACTAAAAAAAATCTGAGAAACACATCTTCTTATCGTAATATACTGAACTTTGGCAATGGAAAGAGCAACGCAGTTTCATTTTCTAGAGGACCAACATTCAAGTGATGATATTAAAAATTAAAATGTTCTTGATGTACTTTTGTGATCTACTTTACAATCAGCAAAGCCAGGATTGACATAAGCAATCAAGTCACATGATAGTAATTTTTTAGGATAGCACAAACCTAATCTAGAAGAACCAATCAAATAACAAAATTTATACTTGACTGTAGTTAAATGTGATTCTTTTAGAGCAGCCTGAGAATGAGCACACAAGCAAACATAATATTATGCCTACTAGCATCAAGGTATAAAAGTGAACCAATCATACTACTATAAAGCTTATGATCAATGGGTTTCTCGGATTCATCTAAATCAAGCTTATTGGAGGGGCTCATGGGAGTTTTACTAGATTTGAATCTCTTCATGTCAAACCTTTCAAACAAGTCATTTGTATACTTAGTTTGACATATGAAGATGCCATTTTTTGTTGCATCACTTGAAGACCTAAGAAAAATTGAGTTCTCCCATCATTCTCATTTCAAATTTTAAAGACTTTAAATATGAGAACTGAACATTCAAAAATTCATTTATACTTCTAACTAAATTGTCATCCATATAAGTTTGCACAATGATAAGTTCATCACCTAAAATTTTAAGGAATAAGTGTTGGCTTAATGAGCCTCATGTTCAATCTGATCAATTTTGATGATAACAAATGAATGCTTGGATGTTCTAATGAATGTTTTTATGTGTTTCAAATATATCAATTACTAATTACATATCCAATACATCTCATAATATATTTGAGGAAATTGCAAGAGTAGAAGAATGAAAGATAGATCAAATTAGATAATGTGAAGCTCAAAATATAATATTTTAGGTTATATGCATTAATTCATTGGCATGAATCAATTTTCTCACAACCTAACATATTATTTTAATGAGGTTAATTTCTATCAAATTAACATTCAATTATATGTTTCATACATAGCATTTGAATTGTAAAAATAATAAATGATAATGACTATTAAATGTAGTTATTTTATTTACTTAATATAATTAAATATTTTAATTTAATTTTATGGTTATATGATAACTAACAAAAGTATGATTATATATAAATTATATCATAATATTTAAATGTCACATGTCAAAATTAACAAAAATATATGAAATTTTGTATTTTAGCCAAAGTCATTTTATAATCAAGGAATTTATATCTGATTTCATCTCTAATGGATTCCTTGGAATTTTTTTCGTTTAATTTGATAGGTCACATGACCCACGTTTGATTAAAATTGAATTTATTATGACTTTTCAAATATTATCTGATTTTAATAATGAATGCATGCTACATGCTTTGAATATATTAAGAGCCATATTTGATTATTTTTACTTGCCCATGTGAATAGCTAAATTTTGGCTACTTTAATTTAATATTTATTTAATATAAATTATATTTTTATTGAATATTAAATTATCACCTGATAGCATGAGGTTAGAATAATATATTTTTTTGAAATAATTCAAAATGGTCTTCTTGCCTATAAATAGCCCTCATTCTCTTCATGAAAGTATTCCTCATTCAAAATTTAAAATCCCTCAGCAAATCTAAGAGAAAATTTCTTAGATTTTCCTTCCAAATGTTCTCCAAATATTTCAAGATCAAATCCTTGGTTTGGAAGCTTCAACATCTTCAACTAAGCAAGCTTTCTCAAATTACTTGAGTTTATTTTCTTGATCTTAATCCTTTTTAGTTGTTCATGCTATTTTCACTATCTATTTATTCTTTCCAATTTGTACTCTTTGATGGATTAGTCTTTGAACATTGTTTTTCACATCAAAGTTTCTCAATCATTTGTTTTTGTGAAAAACTCTTGTGATAGTTTGTAGGATCTATTTCAACTTGTTGAAATTTTTAACTTCCTACAAGATTCTTTTGGTTTCTTGAAATATTTCTTCATTAATATCATTTTGAAAGATCATTTATTCTTAGATCTATTTTAGAATTATATTTTAAGCATTTTAAATTAAATTATTATGATGAAATTATTTTCATATTTGCTAAATCTCCCTTTTTAATTAAAAGCTTACTAGCCTACTTAGATCTATCATATACTCATTTTATTTAAGTGTTTTGTGATCATTAGCTTTAATTGAAAGAATCTTTTTGGTTAAAATAAAATAAATTATTCCTTGTTGAAATTTATTTTATTGTGCAAAAGAACATTGTGAATTTATTTAGAAATAATTTTTATATTAGTCTACAAATTGTAATAACATAAACATCTTAGTAAGATCACTTTATGATATTTATTTTATTATTTCTTATCAATATTAAGTGAGCATTTTATCTTGCCAAAATTTTTATGTTGTAAGTGATCATTTATAAGTTGTGAGATCAATTTTTGAATCGGATAGCTTGGTGTATTTGTGAGAGATTTATTTTATCAAAATTTATTATCTTGTATTTTTCTTTTTGTGTTGTAAAATTTATATTGGGGTTGTACTCGCCCCTTTGTAGGAGAGTACATATTGTTGTAGGAGTTGTACCCCGTTATAGGAGAGTACTATTTGTAAGCTATTTTTGTATTTAGTGGATTCCTAGCCAGGGGTAGCTAGGCGTGGACATAGGCCAATTTTAGGGTTTGGCCAAATCACATAAAAATAATGTCCTATTGTCTCTCTTTACTTTACTGTACTTTTATTTTTGCTGTATTAAGAATTGTATCTTGTCATTATAAAATCAAAATTAATTTTCTGCTAAAACTTAAAATTTAAGATTTAAGTTTTAAAATTTTTAATATCACCCAATTCACACCCCCACTCTTGGGTGCTATAGTGACTCACAATAAGGTGGTATCTACTCTACCTTCTTAAATCTATTGTTAATAAGAAAGCTACTCAATCTATCATTCCAAGCTCTAGGAACTTATTTTAATCCATACAAGGCTTTCTTTATTTTTTAAATATGATCAGGAAAGTCTAAGCTTTCAAAATCGAGGGATTGTTCTACAAAGACATCTTGATCTATAAAATCATTTTAAAAAGCACTTTTAACATCTATTTGAAAAGGTTTAAAGTTGTTGTAACATGCATAAGAAGGAAGCAATATAATAACTTCAAGTCTAGCAACAAGGGCAAAAGATTCCTTAATGTCTATCTCTTTAATCTTAATGTACCCTTGTAAAACCAATCTAGCCTTATTTCTAATAATGTGTCTGGAGTCATCCAACTTATTTTTAAAAACCATTTAGTTTCTATAACATTATGATCTTGAGGTTTAGGGACTAGTTTCCAAACATCATTCTTTATGAACTGATTTAATTCTTCTTCTATGGCTACAATATTATAATGATCTTTCAAAGCATCATCCATTGATTTAGGTTCAATTTCAGATAGGAATACAAAATTATCAATCACCTCATTAAATTGTCTTCTTGTTGTAACACTTTAGGAGGATCTCCTATAATGAAGTATTTATAATGATTCTTGATGAATTTCCATTCATTGGGTAAAGAATCATCTACATTTTCTTCCAAGTTGATTTTTATTTTTATTTTTATTTTTTGTTACTTAGCTATAACACCCAAGAGGGGCGGTGCATTGGGTATTAAAAATAAAGTTCAAAAAAATATACTTTTATCTTTTGTGGAAGACTTAAGTATTTAATAATAATGCTTTAGTGAAAGAAAACAATAGAAAAACAATAGCAAAAAAGAAAAATGCTAAAAAGTAAAGAAAGAGAACATAGATTTTTACGTGGTTCGACCAAATCCCAAAAAGTAAACTACATCCACGCCTAACCAGCTATGCTAGGAATTCACTAAAATAAAGTTGAGATTATAACAAATCTCTCATACTCTCCTTCACAAGAAAGTACAGCCCAACATGTACTCTCCTTAATGGGAAAGTATAACCCAACAAGAAATCAATACAAGGCAAAGAGAAAGATACAAGTCTAACTCTCAATTATAAATGTTTTTGCACTCACGACCCAAACTATACTAATATTAGGGAAATTAAATATTAATGAAAAAGAGAGCTCACTTTTAACTTAAATAAAATTAAAATAAATATTTAATTCACTTAAGTAACTTAATGTTGCTTGAATGATCTTTAAAAAGTTCTAAATGATTTTCTTGAATGTCTTTAAAATGCAAACTAAAATACAATCACAAAAATTTCACTTTCAATTCATAAGCTAACTTTTATTCAAATGATAAATGTATGTGCAATTGGAATAACTTAACAATCACTTGAATAAATGTTTGAATGACACTACAAGAAAGCTATCACATAACATATATATAAACCAATTGAAGACAAGTAATCAACAAGCACAAAATAATTTATCAAGGGGTGAAATGGTCAGACAGATAGAAAATGAAATAAAATAAGATGTTAAGCATAATAAAATTTAACCAACCTATATGAAACTTTAAGCCAAAGGGATAAACAATGGATATTAAAATGATTAAGCATTGGGAAAATAAAAACCATTGAAAGAGACTTCAGCCAAACTAGAAATAAAAAGATTATCAAATGATTAAGCACAAAATAAATTGATCTCCTTATGTTAGCTTTAAGTCAAACAAGAAATCAAAGGATTATCAAGTAGTTGTCCAAAACAAATTGATCTTCTTTTGTTTCTTCTTGGAAAAACAAGAGCTAAATGTTATGAAGTGAATGAACACAAGATAATTTAAAAAACCTTGTAAACTTCTAAGCCAAGAAGAAAAAATGAAGTATAAGAACCTATCACCTTAAAAATTTAAGACCAATGCTATGATGCTTTCGTCCAAAGGAGGAACCACAAAAAACCTTCAATTTTCCCAATAAATGTTCAAGCCAAATAAATGTCCAAGGGAAAGAGAAGAATAACAAGGAATTCTTGACTTGAATTACTAAAAATCTCCAAGTATTTGCTTTTGTAAGGATCGGCCAAAGTGGAGAAGATGAGCAAGAGAGCAAGAGAGAATATTAGCTTTGTGGAACCTTTTTGAAGTTGAATCATGGCTCTTAAATAGAGGAGGGAAGAGTCTAGGGTCGGTCAAGGATGATCCAATGAGAGGAAAATTGATTAGGCATCAATTTGAATTTCAAATTCGAAGGAATGAGGGATTGACCAAGGAGATCTTCAATGGGTCCTTTACAAATTTGTTTTAAGCCAATATGGAATATTTTATATGTGATTCATAGATAAAGAGAGAGGGGATCCTATTGGAAAATTGGCCAAGGTGGTTTTAATATGAAGGAGGAAATTTTGAATAAAATAAATCCTTTGAAAATCAATTTAATGAATTCGGCCAAAGGAGTTTTTAAAAATAGAAAATCCTTACATTTATGGATGAATCCATTTAGATCAAATATGATTATTTTATATACTTATTGAATGTTTAAATAATATATAAATTTATTAAATTTAAAGCAAAGTGGCTAGCCCCCTAAAACTTCTCTAAAGTAGATCAAATTAAAAAGGAATAATTTTGAAAAAGAGGGCTAATTTGAATTTAAATATAAAATAACTTATAATAGATTAATTTGGATCTAAATAATCATAATTAATCATTCTTGGTATGTTCAATATATTCCATAAAAAATTTGATTTGATTTAACAGGTATATGTTATGCATAAAGAAGTTTGAATTAAAGAATAATTCAAAATAATTCAAATTCAAAAATTCAAACAAATAAATTTTTAAAATATGAAAATTGAGAGAATATAATATGTAAATATTTTGAATAAAATTCACACATTTTATTACATAATATGCATTAAAAAATTCAGCCAAAATAATGTTAAGATGAAAATGATAATAGGGGAAAGAAGAAATAATAATAGGAGAGGGAATAAGATGAAAAAGGGTAATTTTAGGATAATTCAATTTTCATGCATTAAAAATATGAATAAATATTATGAATGGCATGAAAATGATTTAATAAAGTTTAAACATAATTTATCTTGCTTGACCACACATTTAATGGAACTTATTTCATGCATTTAGTTTATACTATCCAAAATGAATAACTTAATGAATAATTATAATATAGAAAAATATAAATAATTTTAGAATGATTAATCTGAAATAAGGTAAATTGTTTATTTTATTTTAGTGAACTTTACGTTTGCCTTAATATAGTAATTTCAAAAAAAATTCTCATCCAGTCCATGTCCAATAGCTTTAGCATTCTATATAACTGAAGAACCAAAAGCTGAAGAATTTTTCTTGCACACTTAAATTTAACTTGATTAGTAGCATTTGAACATGTGTTTGTTATCATCAAAATAAACCTCATACAAGATGGGGCTCATGTAATCAACAATCTCCCCCTTTTTGATGATGACAAACATATTTTGGTGTTAAATAGTGATGAACGTACAAAGTGACCTTTCATAAACCTTTGGAAATATAATTTGCATTAAAAAAAATTTGTAGCAAGTAAATAAACAAAATCTTGAACATTTAAACATTTTTAACCATAATAAAATAAGAATATAACATTAGTGTAACATGAAAAAAACTCCCCCTAAAACTATGCATCATAAAGAGAATGAAAACCAACACACTATTTTCTCCCCTTTTCCCCCTTTTGACAACATAAAAATGTTTAACCATGAGCAGTAATAAAATTACATTCTTGGATCTAACATGCCTAACATGCGTCTTAGGGTAGAAAATCATTCCTCAGGTAATGGTTTAGTAAAAATGTCTGCAATTTGTAAATCTATGCTAATAAAATCAATATTCACATCTTCTTTACTCTCATTATCCTAGATAAAGTAATGTCTAACTTCTATGTCTTTAGTTCTACAGTGTTAGATAAGATTTTTTTGTCAAACAAAATACACTAGTATTCTCACACTTAATAGGAATATGATCTAGCTTAATTCTAAAGTCTTCTAATTATTGCTTTAACCAAAGAACCTGAGTAACATAACTTCCAACAGTAATATACTCAACTTTAGCAGTTGAAAGAGAAATGAAGTTCTATTTTCTAGATGACCAAGATACTAATGATGATCGTAGAAATTGACATATTCCTATTGCACTTTTTCTATCTACTTTACATTCTGCAAAGTCACATGAAGTCACATGAAAGTGAATTTTTAGGATACCACAAACCTAATCTAGAAGTGCTAGTTAAATAATGAAAGATACGCTTAATAGTAGTTAAAAGAGATTCTTTCAGAGCATCCTAGAAACAAGCACATAAACATGTAGCAAACATAATATTAGGCTTACTAGCAACATGATACAAAAGAGAACCAATCATTCTTAAATAATGTTTTTGATTAACTGGTTTTCCTAACTCCTTTAAATCAAGTTTAGTAGTAGGGCTCATGGGAGTCTTACTAGATTTAAATTTTTTCATATCAAATCTCTCTATCAAGTCATTGGTACACTTAGTTTGACAAATAAAAGTGCCTTTTTCTTGTTGTTTTACTTGAAGTCCTAAGAAAAAATTGAGTTCACCCATCAGGCTCATCTCAAATTCTTTGGACAACAAAAATGAAAACTCAACACATACAGATTTATTTATACTACCAAATAAAATGTCATTCACATAAATCTGAATAATAATCAAATCATAACCTAAATTCTTAAAGAATAGGATGGTATTTACTCTACCCTTCCCAAAATCATGATCTATAAGAAAGCTACTCAATCTATCATACCAAGATCTAGGAGCTTATTTAAATCCGTACCATGCTTTCTTCAATTTAAAAACATGATACAAAATTTCCACATTTTCAAAACTATAATGTTGTTCTAAAAAGACATCTTGATCTATAAAGCCATTTAAAAATGCTCTTTTTTTACATCCATTTGAAATAATTTAAAGTCTTTGTAATAGGCATAGGAAAGGAGTAATCTAATAACTTCTAATCTAGCTACATGGGCAAATGATTCCTTAAAATCTATCCCTTCAATTTGAGTATATCATTGTGCAACTAATCTAGCCTTATTTCTAAAATGTGTCCCAAGTCATCTAACTTTTTCCTAAAGACCCATTTGGTTCCTATAATATTTGATCTTGAGGTCTAAGAACTAATTCCCACACATCATTTCTGACAAATTGATTTAATTCTTCTTCCATGGCTACAATCCAACAGTGATCCTCCAAAGCGTCATTTATTGATTTAGGTTTAACCTCAAAAAAATAAATAAATAAATAAAACATAGAATGATTTATCATTTCTTTAGATTGTCTTCTAATTTTAACTCCTTAAGAGGGATCTCCAATAATCAAGTCTTTTGGATGATTCCTAATGAATTTTCACTCTTTAGGTAAAGAATCATCTATATTTTCTTCCAAACTCATTTTCTTAAAATCATCTTCCTCTTCTTCAATCACACCATCTTTAATCAGATCTATAGGATTTTCATCAAATATGACATGTACTGATTCCTCAACAATCATTTTTATTTTATTATAAACACTATAAGATCTACCATTCAAAGAATATCCTAAAAAGGCACCATCATCAGATTTACTATCAAACTTTCCTAAAAATGCTTTACCATTATTCAAAATGAAGCATTTATAACCAAAGATATAAAAATAACTAATCTTAGGTATCTTGTCAAAGAACAACTCGTAAGGGGTCTTATTTTAAAGAGGTTTCAAGTAAACATGATTCATAACATAGCATGTAGTGTTAACGGCTTCTACCTAAAATTAATTAGGTAACTTATAATCATCAAGCATCTACTCAATTTAATTAAAATTCTATTTTTTCTTTCAACAACACCATTTTGCTAAAGAGTTCTAGGAGAATAAAAATTATGTTTAATACCAAATTCATCACAAAAATTTTCAAATTCACCACTTTGATCAGATTGAATTTTACTAACAAGAAGACTTCTATAACACTAAATATGTTTAACAAATTTTCTAAAATATTCAAAAGCTTCATTTTTATGAATTAAAAATATAACCTAAGTAAATCTTGAAAAACCATCCAAAATAATAAATCCATAGAATTTTCCACCTAAGCTAACAGTGTTGACTGGTCCAAATAAATCCATATGCAATAATTTTAATGGTCTAGTTGTAGAAATAATAAATATGTTTAACAAATTTGAAGGAATGTTTAGAGTGTTTTCCATGTATACATGCATCACAAACATAATCAGAATGAAATTTCATTTCAGGTAAACCCTCAACAAGATCAAGTTTTATAATTTTGTTTAAAGAGTGCATGTTAATGTGACATAACCTTTTATGCCATAACCAAACATCTACAAGTGAACTTTTGAAACAAAGCAAAATTTAATTTGTATTACTTGCATTTTAAAAATCAATAAGGTAAATATATTTGTATTTATGACCAACAAGCAAAACTATTTCCTTATTTCTAATAGTATAGAAAGATGCATAAAATTCAACATTAAATCCTTTATCATAATTGACAAATGGAAATAAGATTATGCTTGAAACCTTTAACAAAATAAACTCTATCTAAAGTAGTTGAATCTTTAGAAATAGAACCAACTCCAACTATCTTTCCTTTAGCATTATCACCATAAACTATAAATCTTTCTTCATAAGGTTCTAAAGTAGAAAATTTAGATTTATCACCTGTTATATGTCTTGAACATCTGTTGTCCACGTACCACATGCCTTCTTTGATTTTGCTTTCAAGACATTCCTACAAAATAAAATCAGGGGTCAACTTTTGGAACCCAAACATGTTTGGGTCCACATCCAAATAAAATGCAATTAATGTTGTGTTGTATGTGTAGATATTTTGTTTTTAGGCATCCAAATAAATTTTAAATTAGAAAAAGATTGAGATTTTCTTGCATGACAATCAGAAGATACATGACCCTTTTTATTACAAAAATTACATGTAACATTTGTATTTGCATAAGGTCTAAATTTAAATTATCTTGATGCATCTGATGACTTATATCTAATAAATGAAACATGTGAATGTAATCTACTACAAGAATCTAATTTTGCATGAAGTAATAAATTTTCCTTTTTTAACATTTCCATAAGTGTTGATTGATCTAATAAAGCATCATTCTTAGACTTTAATTTAACACATTATGTTTCTAAAGATGAAGCATGCACTTCTAAAGTTTTCTTTTCTTTTTTTAACATATTTAATTTTCCTTTTAGCTTTTTATATTCATGTGCTAATTCATTGAATGCATCATCTAATTCTTCATATGAAATATCTTCACATACCTCACTTATAGAATCCACATCAGCCATAAGACATATATTTGCTTCTTCCTCTGTAGTGTCATCACTTGATTCTTCTGAATTAGAGTTTGTGCAAAGTGTTGTTTTCTTTTTCTTCTGAGGCTTTTTATTTTTAAAAGACTTCTTTATTTTTCTGCTAAGTTTGGACAGTCACCTCTTATATTTTCATTTTTGCAATTGAATCATACTATTTCTTCTCGTGCATTCAATCTTTTAGTATGCAATTTATGTACTTTAGCTTTTCCATAATTGTGCTTTTTTCTTTCTAATCATATATTCTAGCCTTTTTGAAAGCAAAGCAATCTCATCATTATCAGCATCTGAACATGAAGAATTTTCTTCACAATTATCTTCCACCTACAAAGAAATTAATTTTCCTTTCTCTTTCTTTTAGAAAGAGTCATTTTGATCCCTTTATACAATAACATGTTCATATGCTATCAAATAACCAAGAAGTTGATTAAGTGTATAACTAGTTAAATCCTTAGCTTTACTAATAATAGTAACTTTTGCATCACACGCTTTTGGAAGACATCAAAAAATTTTATAAACTAAATCTTGAATTTTATACTTTCTTCCAAGTGAATGCAAAGTATTTATAATTTTCATGAAGCGAGTATACATATCAAAAATACTTTTATTTGGTAACATGTGGAATAATTCATATTCATGTACTATCATATTTATGTGAGCATTTTTAACTTTGTTAGTACCTTCATAAAGTAAGAATCAATTTATAACATATTCTTTTGTAGTAAGCATGGAAATTCTCATGTAGTCATCAAGAAGCAAAGACAATAAAGAATGTTAAAAGTTTTTTGCATTTACTTCATCTAATTCTCTTTCACAAGAAAACCATTCATCAAAAGGTTTATCAAAGTTAAACCATTATATCAACAACGAGTGTGTGATGCAGGTGTGTCAACATATGCCACATTCTTGAATCAGGTTCATGAATAAAAGTACTAATGCAATTTTTCCAATAATCAACTGGAACATTATCAAGTAAGGTGGTCTATGTGTAGACTGTCCTTCAGATAGTGTACCTTTTAAAAAAACTTGTGCTATAGTAATGAAACTTAGGGATGTTAAGCCACAAAATGAGTTGAGGCTCTGATACTAATTATTACTTAGCTATTGCACCCAAGATTTGGATTTTAAAAAAATAAAGTTCAAAAAATTTAGTTTTATCTTTTTTAAAAAACTTTTATATTTAATAATAATGCTTTAGTGAAATAAAATAATAGGAAAATAATAGTAGAAAACTAAATTGCTGAAAAGTAAAGAAAGAGAGCACAGAGATTTTTACATGGTTTGGCCAAACCCCAAAAATTGACCTACGTCAAAGTGTAGCCACCCAGACCAGGAATACACTAAAACAAAGTTGAAATTACAATAAATCTCTCATACTCTCCTTCATGAGAAAGTACAACCCAACACGTACTCTCCTTAATAGGTAAATACAACCCAACATGTACTTTTTTTATGGGCAAGTACAGCCCAACAAGAAATCAAGATAAGGCAAAGAGAAAGATACAAGTCTAACTCTCAATTTTAAAATATTTTTGCACTCACAACCCAATCTATATGAATATTAATGTAATTGAATATTAATGAAAAAATTGCTCACTTTAACTTTAAATGAAATTAAAATAAATATTCAATAAAATTAAGTAACTTCATGTTGCTTGAATTATCTTTAAAAAGTTTTAAATGATTTTCTTGAATGACTTTGAAATGCAAACTAAAATGCAATCACAAAAAATTTACTTTGAATTGTTTTTTACACAAGCTAATTTTTATTCAAAAGATAAATGTATGTGTAATTGGAATAACTAAACAATCACTTAAATAAAGTTTTGAATGATGCCACAAGAAAGCTATCACATAATATATATATAAACCAATTGAAGATAAGTAATCAACAAACATAAAATAATTTATGCAAGTGGTGAAGTGGTCGGCCAAATAGAAAATTAAATGAAATAGATGTTAAACTCAATCAAATTTAACCAACCTATATGAAACTTAAAGACAAAAGGATAAGCAATGGATATTCAAATGATTAAGTATTAGGAAATTAAGAACCTTTGAAAGAGACTTTAGCCAAACTAGAAATAAATGGATTATCAAATAATTAAGCACAAAATAAATTGATCTCCTTATGTCAGCTTTAGACCAAATAAGAAATCAAAGGATTATCAAGTAGTTAAGTCCAAAATAAATTGATCTTCTTATGTTTGTTTTTTCCCAAACAAGAGCTAAAGGTTATGAAGTGAATGAACATAAAATAATTTAAATAGCCTTGTAAACTTCATAGCCAAGAAGAAATATAAGAAGTATACGAACTAAGCACCTTAGAAATTCAAGACCAATGTTATGATGCTTTCGACCAAGGGAGGAAACACACCAAAACTTCACTTTTCCCAATCAATCTTCAAGCCAAATAAATTTCCAAGAGAAATAAAAGAATGATGAGTAACTCTTGCACTTGATTCAATAAAAATCTCCTAGTATTTGCTTTTGTAAGGATTGGCTAAGGTAGAGAAGATGAGTTAGAGAGAATATTAGCTTTGTGGGACCCTTTCCAAGTTGAATCAAGGCTCTTAAATAAAGGAGGGAGGAGTCTAGGGTCTGCCAAGGATGATCCAATGAGAGGAAATTTATTAGGCATCAATTTGAATTTCAAATTCAATGGAATAAAGAATTGGCCAAGGAGATCTTCAATAGGCTTCTTTACATTTTTTTTTTCAAGCTAATATGTAATATTTACTATGTGATTCATGGCTAAAGAGAGATGGGATCCTATAGGAAATTTGGCCAAGGAGGTTTTAATATAAAAGTGGGAATTTTGAATAAAATGAATCCATGGAAAATCAATTTAATGAATTCAACCAAAGGAGTTTATAAAAATAGAAAATTCTCACATTGATGCACGAATAAATTTAGATTAAGGATAATTGTACTATATACTTATTGAATGTTTAAATAATATAAATTTTTTTTTAAATTTAAAGCAAAGTGACCGCCCCTAAAACTTTCCTAAAATAGATCAAAAGAAAAAGGAATTATTCTGAAAAAGAGGAATGATTTGAATTTTAATTTAAAATAACTTGTAATAGATTAATTTAAATTTAACAATCATAATTAATCATGCTTGAAACATTTAACATATTTCATAAAAAAATTTTTGTTTTGATTTATCAAGTGCATAAAGAAGTTTGAATTAAAGAATAATTCAAAATAATTCAAATTGAAAAATTCAAATAAATGAATTTGTAAAATATGAAAAATAAGGGAATATAATATAGAAATATTTTGAATGAACTTCACACATTTTATTACATAAAATATATTAAAAATTTTGGCCAAAATAATGTTAAGATGAAAGTGATAATAGGAAAGAGAATAAGAGGAAGAAGGATAATTTTAAGATAATTCAACTTTCATGCATTAAAAATATGAATAAATATTATGAATGCCATGGAAATAATTTAATAAAGTTTAAATATAATTTATCTTGCTTGACACATATTTAATAGAACTTATTTCATGCATTTAGTTTATACTATCCAAAAGGAATAACTTAATGAATAATTTTAATGTAGAAAAATATAAATAATTTTAGAATGATGAATCTAAAATTAGATGAATCATTTATTTTATTTTAGTAAGCTTTTGATTTGCCTTAATATAGTAATTCCTAGAAAAATTTCCACCCAATCCATGTCCAATACCTTCAGCATTTTAATATAACTGAAGAACTAGAAGCTGAAGGATTTTTTCTGCATACTTGAATTTAACTTGATTAGTAGCATTTGAACATGTGTTTGTTATCATTAAAATCAATCTCACATGCAATGGGGCTCACGGAGTCAACATTTTTTAAACTCATCTAACTCATTCTCAATCAAATCACTTTTAAGAGAATCTAAAGGGTTTTCATCAAATTTAACATATATTGATTATTCTACAATCATCTTTATTTTATTATAAACTCTATGGGATCTACTGGTCAATGAATAACCTGATAACATATCATCATTCGACTTGCTATCAAACTTTTCTAAAGAGTCTTTTCCATTATTCAAAATGAACCACTTACATGCAAAGATATGAAAATAACTAATCTTAGGTTTCTTAGCAAATAATAACTTATAAGGAGTCTTGTTTAAGATAGGCCTCAAATAAACATGATTCATCACATAACAAGCAGTGTCAACAACTTCAAAAATATTTAGGCAACCTATAATCATCTAACATAGCCCCAATCATAATCTTATTTTTTTTCTTTCTACAACACCATTTTGTTGAGGAGTTCTAGAGGTAGAAAATTTGTGAATAATATTGAATTCATTATAAAAATCTTCAAAGTATTTATTTTTAAACTCTCCACTATGATCTGTTTAAATTCTACTAACAAAGAGACTTATATCCCTTTAAATATGTTTAATAATTTTTTTAAAGAATCATAAGCATCATTCTTGTGAAATAAAAATATAATCCAAGTGAAACTAGAGAAATCATCAACAATAAGTACTCCATATAATTTTTCTCCTAAACTAACAATATTAACAAGATCAAACAAATCCATATGCAATAATTCTAAAGGTCTATATGTAGAAAATATATTTTGATTTTTAAATGAATATTTTGAATGTTTTCCATGAATACATACATCATAGACTTAATCATATTGAAAATTCATTTTAGGTAAATCATTTATAAGATCAACTTTTGCAATTTTATTTAAAGAACACATGTTTATTTGACATAAACCTTTTATTCCATAACCAAACATCATCAAGTAAACTTTTAAAGCAAAGTAAATTTAAATTTGCATCACATGCATTTTTAAATTGATAAGATAAATGTTCTTAGGTCTTTGATTTATAAGTAAAACATTTTTTTACCTCTAACAACATAGAAAGAGGCATAAAATTTAATATTAAGTACTTTATCATATAATTGGATAATAGAAATAAGATTATGCTTTAAAACTTCAACAAAATATACTTTATCTAAAGTTATTAAATTTTAAAAATAGAGCCAATACTTTTTTTTTTTGCATTATAACTATAAACTACAAACCTTTTTTGCAAGATACTAAAATAAAACATTTTAATTTATCACCTATCATATGTTTTGAACACTCATTGTCCAAGTTCCACATGCCTTCTTTGATTTCTCTTTGTAGGCATTATCTATTGAAGTAATATTCTTAGCTTTCAGCTCACTACATTCCTTTTCCAAAGATAAAGCATTCATTTTTAGAATTTTTTTTTGTTTTCTAAAGCATTAACTTTAATTTTTAAATTTTTATATTCATATGCTAATTCATGAAATGCATCATCTAATTCTTCATAAGAAACTTCTTCACATACCTTACTTGTAGTATCCACATCTGTCATGAGACATAAAGTTGCTTCTTCTTTTGTAGTGTCATCACTAGATTCCTCTAAATTTAAATTTGTCCAAAATGTTATCTTCTTTTTCTTTTGAGGCTTTTTAATTTTCTAATTTTTCTTTCTTTCAACCTATTTTTTCTTTTTCAATAATGTTAGGACAATCTCCTCTTAGATGTCTAGGCTTCTTACAAGTATAATATGATTCCCTCTCGTGCATTGAACTTTTTAGTCAGTAATTTATGTAGTTTAGATTTACCATACCTGTGCTTTTTCTTTTTGATCATATTTCTCAATTTCTTTGAAAGAATGACATTCTCATCACTGTCAACTTCAGAGCATGAAGTATTTTCCTCACAAATGTCTTCCATCTATAAAGCAATTAATTTTTCTTTCTTCTTTTGGAGGGAGTCATTTTGATCTCTTTTTGCTATAACCTGTTCATGAGCTATCAAGAAGCTAAAAAGTTGATGAAGTGTATTTGAAATTAAATCATTAGCTTCACTTATTGTAGTAACTTTCACATCCTTTTTTTTTGGAAAGCAACTTAAAATTTTATAAACTTAATCTTGATTCTTATATTTTCTTCTAGAGAATACAATGTATTAATTATTTTCATGAAATAGGTATACATATCAGAAATTCTTTCATTCGGTAACATGTGAAATAACTCATTTTTTTTACTAATCGATTCATATGTGCATCTTTAACTCTATTAATACCATCATAAGTAATTATTATTATTATCTCAAATTTCCTTTTTTAGAAGCAAAGAAATTCCACTATATAATAAGAGTTACAAGTCCAAAAGGTGAAAAAGAAAAATTACAAATTTCTAATGTAAGGAAAATCAAGAAAGTCTCCAAGAAGCGCATTTGCAATGATGCTGATTGGAGTTGATGAGAAGAGAGGCTCATCTAGGGAAGCCCCCAATTTTGCTAAGTAATTTGTAGGTTTGTTGCATTCTCATTTAATATGAGTGATTCATAAATTCATTGGCTGGATCGAAAGGTGAATCTATCTAATAATGTAAGTAAGATACAAAGGAGGAAGAGATTCCTTAGTTCCTTAGTAACATACTTACAAAGGTTTAAGGAGTCTATTTCTATCCATATATTAGTAAGTTACAAGAATGTAGCAATTTTGAGAGTAGTGAGGCAAGCCTAGGGTTCAACATAGATTGGATTATCAGCTAAGGTTGGGAATGAGAAGTTATAGATGCAGTTTCCTTGATAATCTCTAAAAACTGCACCAATGTAAGCCACCATTGGAGGTGCAAAACTCTCATCAATGTTGATCTTGATGGATCCTTGCTCAAGCCATTTACAGCGTATGAGAGTAACCTTTGATGCATTTATGGGAGAATTGCAGAGAAGTTGAGCTGCTAATAGCTTTGATATTTGGCTTTCAATGTGAGATAAAATTTGCTTTGGGTTGAGATCCTTACCTTCATGTTTAATTATGTTTCTTACCATCCAAATAAAGAACAAAATAATGAAAGGAAGGACATACTTTGAATCAGATTTGTGCTTCCAAAAGTTTTCCCAAGGTTTTAAATAGTCCTTCAATACTTCATAATAAAAAGGTACAATCTTATATGTGGTTTAGAGATCTGACCATACATAATAGATAGTTTTGTAGGTAATGAACAAATGTTGAATGCTCTCTTCTTCAATTTTGCATTTGTAGTAGATGGATGCAACTCTTAACCCTTTAAGCTTTAAGAAATGCCATACTCTCTAGCAAAGGAAAGAAATGCTTGGCTTTATGGTTGGACTCCAAAAGGTAGGTAATTTTTTTGAATCAATTTGGGATGGGCTGATGCAGGTAGATAAACTTTTAGAGATGGAAGAAATTCCCTTATGGCCTTTTACCAAGAGCACATCAGGTACTTCTAGGTAGATTGGGATCTTGATAATTTCTTTGGCAATACCATCATTGAGGTGTCTCCTTAGTTTAGATAAGTTCCACTTGTGTTCCTCCCAAAAATCTGAAATGGTAAGGGAGTGGGAGATGGCGAAAAAGCAAAGTTTAGATAAAATACTAGAGGGAGGCCATTGGTCATAGGAAAAGCTAATATCCCTGCTCCCAGATTTTAGAAGATTTTGTCCTCAACATCAACTTTATACTGCAGTAAGAGTTTCCAATGATTGGAGTCCAACTTCTTTGGTGTCACCATAAAAGGCTGGTTGTTTTTACAGGATTTACTATGAAGGTAATTAGCACAAAGTGAGTCATTTTCCTATGCTTTAATAGTGAAAGTTTCAGCAATTGATCTAAACACCAGACCTCCAATAGATTTTGGCTTACAGATTTTCTCCTAGCTAAGCCAATGGACTGACCTTTTGTGACCACTCCAAAGAAACCTGTTGAAAATTCTTTCAATTATTTATTTTATTACTATTATTATTATTATTATTATTATTATTATATTTATTATTATTATTATTATTATTATTATTATTATTATTATTATTATTATTATTATTATTATTTGCATACTAGTTAGAATGCTCGTGGATTATAATATGAAAGTGGAATGGAGCTAAGAATGCTTTAAAGCAATAAAATATGGTCACCAATAAATAGAAAGGAATTATTCCAAATGATATTCTAGTTTGAATTTTGTTTATCATCCCATCAAAATAGAAAGACTTGGATTTACCTTTGAAGATATGGACTCCAAGGTAGTGAAGAGGAAGTTGAGAAAGAGTGAAACTATCATCTTAGATCTAACTTTATTCAGAGTTGCAGAATTTTTATTTAATAAAAAGGAATTTAGCTTTATTGAAGGTCAGGCCGAAGATGGATTCAAATTTATTCAATACCCACTTGATGCATTTGATGGAAGTTTAGATTCATTACTAAAAAGAATTAAATCATCAACAAATGTAAGATGTCTTACATTAACTTTGCTTTTGGTGTTGTATCTTAAGGCTTTCTTTTTAGAGTGTGCATCTTCAATCATTCTAGAAAGGTAATCAATGGAAATTATGAATAGAGAAGGTGATAGAGGATCCCCTTGTTTGATCCCTTTAGAGGCTTCAAAGGAGCCATGCGATTCACCATTAATAAGAATAAAATGGTGGTTGTTGGATAGTACTCTTTGGATGAGAGAACAAAAACCATCAGAGAATCCTCTTGCTTTAAGATTGGTGAAGATAAAGTTTCAATTTATAGTGTCAAATGCCTTCCTGATGTCAAGTTTGATGATTAGGACCACCCCTCCTCTGTATTTTTTAATAATTTCTTGGAGTAGCTGATGGGCCAATAGGATATTTTAGCAATTCTACCTTCAACAAAAGTAGTTTGATTTGGAAGGATGGCCTGAATTCTGATGGTAAGGATTTTGCTGAAGATCTTACTAATAATAATTAATAGGCTAATAGGCTAAAGCCATCCCAATCAAATTTATTATTATCCTTAGGAATGATGGTGAGAGTAGTAGAGCTAAATAATTTATGGATGTTTTTGCCATTAAAGAAGGCTTGAATAGATGTTATTATATCATCTTTAATCTAGTTCCAACAAAATTGATAAAAGTGTACTGTGAAACCATCTGGGCCTACTGCTTTAGTCTCATTTAATGAGTCAAGATAATCCCAAATTTCACTTTCTAAGGAAGATATGTAAGAATAAGAAATTCCATCCCCAAACCATGGGACTTTAAGAGGTCCTCCTTGAAGGAATCAAGATTCACTTGTTGTGCTTGAAAGAGTGTTTTGAAATAGTTTAGACCATCATTAACTATGTCATCCTTCCTAATCAACCAATTTTGATTAGATTTGATTTTTGTTATAGCCTTGATTTCCCTTTTATTTTTAATAAAATCATGGTAGTACCTTGTATTTCTATCTCTTCCTCTAGATTTATAGTGGTAGCTTTTTTAGCAAGGGAATCCTCCATAGTAATTAAATGGTTTAGCTTAATTTGGGCTTCTTGAAGATCATTTTCAGCAAGGGGTGAAGAGTTTTCAATGTGCTTTTAAGGTCTTGGTTACTCACTAATTTGTGAATATCACCAAACACATTCTAGTTCCAATGTTTTAGTGTCTTTATGAAATTTTTGTGGAGAATCCAAAGCCTTATCTAAGGGTCAGCAATATCAGCCTTCCAAGCATCCTGATGGCAATAAGAGAATAGCTCATGCTGGGTCCACATGTTCCAAAACCTAAAAGGCCAATTTTTTTGGTTTTGGAAGCTGATGGATAGTAAGGAGGAGAGGAGCATGGTCAGAGAACAATCTGTTAAGGTGATGAATAGTAGTAGTATGGAATGTGCTATACCAATGAGTGTTAAGAAGTATTCTATCTAATCTTTTAAAAACTCTCCCCCTATTCCAAGTAAAAGGATATCCAATAAAGCCAGCATCAAAGAGTTTGTATCTTTAATGTATTCAACAAAATTATTTAAAATCATAGCATTTGGTTTCTTACCTCTTTTCTTATCATTGGTGCAAGAGATCATATTGAAATATCCACCAACAAGCCAACTGATAAAATAGGCTATGCTGATGTTATGGATATTAGACCAAAGTAATCTTCTAGAGTCCCTTGTACAAGCAACATAGACTATGGTGGCTAGGATGAAATAATTACTGCAAGTGATTCTTGTATGTAAGAATCGGGGGTAATCCAAAGTAAGATCAACTTGAAAGGGATGCTTCCAAAATAGAAAGATCTTATTACTGCAATTTTCCAAAATCTAAAATCTCCTAAATTTTCTTTGAAGCTTTTCAAAGATAGTTGTATGAATAAGTGGTTCAAGAATAGCTAATAGACTGAGTTTGTGGTTTCTGATAAGACAATGAAGCCTCTTAGAGAATTCTTTATCAGCAATACCTCTAATATTTTAGATAAGAAGGCTAGTCATGTTTGGAAAACTTAGAGCCCCTAGAGGCTCTTATGGTCATCCTCTCAATCCTATCATTCCAATTGGTAAGAATTCTAGTTGTTGAAGAACCATAATATGAATGGAATCACTTGGGTTTGTATGTTTTAGCTCTCTTATGCCCTTGTGCTTGTTGCTCTTTGATTTTTGAATCAACCACTCATCCTCAAGATCTTGAATGGTGTTAGTAAGATACTCTTGAGTGTCTATATGCTGTTGGGCTTGGAATGAAAAGAGTACCTTAGGTTGAGTGTGTTCTGATTGCTGAATTTCAGATTTAGTTTTAGGAATGTTCTATTCTCTTGCATCCTCTAAATGGTTTCCAGAGTTTTCCCTGTATGAAATGTTTGGCATCTGAATTGTAGAAGGAGGGGGATATAAAGAACTAATTCATCTATGTAATAGAATCAACATTTTTGGGAGAAAAGATTTTATCTGGTTTGTCATTTAGATTAAGCTCCATTATTTCAGTTGGAGGGGCTGGTGTAGATGTAACAATGATTGGCTATGAGGCAACATTTAAATTAGGCTTGGGTTCTCTAGAAGTTTTAGGTAGTTTAGTTGTTAGTATAGGATTATCCACATAGCGAACATCCAAGGTATGGCCAAACATTCTACATTTGGGATAGTAACGGGGCTTTTGTCCAATGATCACTTACTGCTAGTATCCATTTGTAAGTGTTCCATTTCATATTTCTGTAGAATGAGGTGTTGTAATGTCGATTTCAACAAGGACTCTTGCAGTAGATGGCCTAAAGTTGTTGAAGGAGGGCAAATCCAATTTGAGTGGCTTCATAAATGTGGAAGAAAAGGAATACAACACTTGTTTGTTAAACAGATGCAATTTTAGATTTGGGAACTTTAACTAAATGAGAATAATAGGTGGCTTAACACTATAATCAAATGAAGGTGTCCATTTCAATATCTTCATTGGGATGTTTTCTATATGAAAGAGTTTTTTGGAAAATGGTAGAGCATAGTCTTCTTCCTTGCTTAGCTAGATTGTAATATGCCTGTTATCCAATAGCCCAACATTTCGTTCCCCCAATAGCTTTAGATCATCAAAGGGCTTTCTAATGATATCCACCATTGGGTGTCTACATGTAAATTTTCTAACCAAAGTGAACTTGAGGGGTTCAACAAGAAGTGCAATTTCAGGATCAGAGATAAACAAAGAAGGCTTGTCATTCTTTTTACTAGTTTTCTTTAGGAAACCCAAATCACTACCAAAGCAGAAACTTTCATGATAGGACTGAGGGAAAATGAAGTTTATGGAAGGGTCAATTGCCTTAGCAGAGGGGAGATTGGAGGAGAGTGCACCAGCATAGGAAGATCCCTCCATGAAACAAAATCCAATGAAATAGTAACCTAGAGGAAGAAGTGATGTACCTAAGAAGTGGAAGGGAGCCTCATCACTGTACCTCTCCTCCAACTTATCTCAAATTTCTTTAGTTGTATTAAGCATGAAAATTATCATGTAGTCATCAAGAAGTAAAGCACAATATAAAATGTTACAAGCTTAAGAATTTAGTTCATCTAATTCTCTTTCATAAGCAGACCATTCATCAAAAGGTTTATTAACTTTCAAGCCATTTGTTTCAATAGTGAGTGTGTGGTATTGATCTCTTAATATATGCCACATATGAGAATCTTGACCATGAATAAAATTACTAATATAGCTTTTTCAGTAATCAAATGGGACATTATCAAGTAAAGGAGGTCTATGTGTAGATTATCCTTTAGGTAGTGCACCCTTAGGAAATACTTATGCCATAGTGATCTACCTAAGGATGTTAAGACACAAATTGTGTTAAGGCTCTGATAGCAATTATTATTAGGCTATAGCACCAAAGAGGGAGGGGTGAATTAAGTATTCAAAAGATTTTCAAACTAAAAGTTAGTTTTAAAACCTTATAGAAATTTTAATTTTAAAAAATTATATATAAGTGAACTAAGTAATAAATAACATAAGTACAATAAAGTAAGGTGAAAAAAGTAAAGCAAAGAACATAGAGATTTTTATGTGATTCAGCCAAACCCAAAAATTGGCATACATCCATGCTTAGCAACCAAATTTAGGAATTCACTTGTATAACAAATACTTAACCATATTCAACAGGCTATCTATTATAGAAAACTATAATGAGAATCTACTGCAACCAATTCAAATGCACAACCAAACCAACCTTCAAGCAATCTAGTTTCTTGGATTAATCCAAAATCACTTTAGCTCAAATTTAACATTGACGGTTCATTCAATCCCAATTCCAACACAGCTGGATTAGGTGACATCATTAGAGACTGTGATGGAAATGCAATCTACACGTTTCACAAACCATGCACTCTCATCAGCTTGTTATTTGCTCAAGCTAATGGCTTATTTTTTTCTCTCAAAATTGCTCAAGTACACCCCAATCCTATATGGATTGAAACTGATTCCAATTTTCTTCTTAGTATTATCAACAAATCCACTGAACCTCCATGGAATGGTTTATCAAATTGCATCCATACAACACATAACCACACTCAAGGACATTATAATTTCTCATATCTATTGAGAGGGGAACTGTCCAGCTGATCACCGAGCTAAGATTGGTGAGTCAATGGAAACAATATCAATCTTTTTTTCTATTCTATCCAGCCTTAGACCCCTTATCTTTGGACATATACTCAATTTTCCTTACATCAAGGGTAAACATTATAAGTTCCTTATATTAATTAAATATTTTCTTTCATGAAAAAAAAATATTATTGTAAATCTCCCATACTCTCTTTCACAGGCAAGTACAACCCAACACCATACCTTCCTACATGGGCAAGTATAACCCAACAACGTAATGGGCATGTACAACCCCAATAAACTACAAGAAAAAAGAACAAGAAATGATACAAAGTGTCTAACTCTCAATTCAAAAATATTTTGAACTCACAACCCAACTAACACAATATTAAGACAACTAATAAAGAGAGCTCAAGGTGAATAACTTTGTTGTTGAATTAAAGTTAAAATAATAATATTAACTTTACATGGGGTGATTGAAGCACACAAGTCTTAAATGAAGTTGTTTTACTTTAAAAGAGATGAAGTCATGAAAACAAAATAACTTGAAAAGATATATAAAATCAAAACACAAGGATGATTAAAACACATGCATGAAAGTATAACCAAATTATGTTATGAATTAAATAAATTCAAAGAAATAAACTAATATTAATTTCTTATATGTGAAATCAATTTGAAAACCTTTTTCCCAAAGCCTTTGGTGTATGAGAATTAAGAATGATTGAATGAATCCAAATCTTGCAATGTCCTGAGAATAACTTGAAAGAAGATGAGAAGGATCTTGGATTAATGATTGAAGATGATTTGCAAAGAGGGATATGACTTCTTATCACCAAACATCAAGTAATCCCAAAGAAGGGAATTCAGCCAAGGAAGAAATCACACCAATCTTCAAGAAGGCTTTAATTCAACTTCACTCCAAGTTTCATCTAAGGGAAGATTTCTGAGAGAAAGAGAGCTTAATCACCTTAGAATACTTTGTCTTGATTTCTGAGCTATTAGGCCAAAAAAAATTCAAGAAGGTGAGGGTTTTCGACCAAGAGAAAATCAAGAGAGGGTTGAGAGAAATTTTGCACTTTTAATCACTAAGATCTTCAAGAAATCAAATTGCAAGAGTTCGACCAAGATGGAGAAGAGTTAAGAGAGAAAAACCTAATTCTAAACCAGATTAAATCGAAGAGAAGAAGCAGGAGGTTGGCCAAGCAAGAGAGAAGGATTGGATGATGAATATATCAATCAAAGAAAAATAAATTAGGAGATGTTAAATTAAGAAAATCGACCAATCAGGAGAAAGGAGGGAAAAACAATTTTAACAAGGATTTGAAATTTAAATCAATTAACACATGCTATAAATTCAATTTAGATGGATTTTATTATGCTTGAGGGTCAATCAAGAGAAAAGGAGAGGGAAGAATAAAATTTAACAAATTAAGCAAGGTCCATAAGGAAATTGATTTCAAAAGGGAATCAATTTGACTTATTTTGAAATTAAAATATCCAAGTGATTTGGTCAACCAAGCATTATTCTAAACATGGATTCAATTAAATTTAATGCATGATATGTAGAAGATTTAATGAATTATTTAGAGCGAGAATAAAAAGGAAGCTACATCAATTTAATTCAAATAAATTAAATATAGGATTTTTGGGCAAGGGACTTCCCTTAGTAAAAATGATCTTAAATCAATGCAATCAATCAATTCAAATAAAAAAGATTAATTAATAGGATTTTTGAATAATAATCATAATTTAAATAATTTAAATTTAATTAAATAGGGGCCGCCCACACTCTTTTTATCAATACAAAAATTAAAAAAAAAGAAAGCGTATAAATTCATGGCTCATTTGAATTTAAATTTGAATTAACTTAAAGTAATTCAAATAAACCTAAATTAGCTTAATTACAGCATGATAGGGTCGGCCAAGTCATGCCATAAGAGAATAAATTCAAATTAGCATAATTATGATAATAATTATTTAATTAAGATTCAAAATAATTTAAATTCTGAATTCAAATAAAAAGATTTTTGAAATTTGAATTAATGAGGAAAATATTAAGGCAATAATTTGAATAATTCTAACATGATATATCATTCCAAAAACTTAAAACAATTTGGCCAAAATATCGAGAGTATGATAAAATTAACATGAGAGAAAATAAAAGGATAGGAAGAGAAAAAATAATTAGGATAATTCTAGAATAGTTTTAATCTAAAAAAAGGATAATTAATATAACTAAACATGTAAGTAGTTAAATGAACTATGAAATAAATTCATCTTACTTGAGAGCATAATATATGATAATTAAACTCATGTAAGTGATTTGGATTATCCAAAAAGAATAATCCAAGGAATAATAAATAAATAATATAATTTTAAAATGTAAAAAATATATGAAAATATATAAATGAAATACTTTGAAATGATTAAGCCATTAAGTTTAGTTTATTGAGTTCTTATTTTTCTTAGTATTATAAATCCTAGAAAATTCCCAACCAATTCAACTTCAACAGCTTTAGCTTTCTAAATTTGACTGAAGAATCTATGTCTGAAGAATTTTGTGTGTCACTTGAATTAAACCAACTAGTAGCTTTTAAACATAAATTTGTTATCATCAAAATAAATCTTACATGAGATGGGGCTCGTGGAGTGAACAAATTATACAGAGTAGTCATGACTTGTTATACCATTTGCATTAGTCATGACTACCATAAAAGTAAAGATAAATAGTTTATAATAAAAGAAAAAAGAAAACATAAAACTCTAATGGTCCGTCATCTAGTGGTGGTGGTCAGAGGATGCCATAAAGAGAGTCAAATTGAGCTTGAAGCCAAGCTCTATCCTTTACATAATATTGTTGTACTCCTCCCAACAAGCTTCTTTCTTCGTAATATATCTATTGACTTTCATCTTAAGCCATGCAAAGTGCTCTGTCTAGGCATCTTGGGAGGAGTGGTAACTTGCTGAAGGCTTCCCCTCTTTAGCTACTCTTATTCTTCTTCTACTTTAGTTGTGGCATGAGCTAGCCATCTCTTATCACTATATATAATGTGGATGGAATGATCCATGAAGTGATAATGGTTCTCGTATGATGTATAGAGAAAGGTTAAATTCTATTGAATTTCTAGTGTGTATTAAGTCATATGTAGAAAGGCTATATTATTTTATCTTTTAGGTTTAGGGTTTTAATGATGGAGAGGTTTACCACATAATGAATCAAAAGATCACCAATATTGACCTGAGTTTGAGCATGTAGATATTGGTTATGATTGGAAGAAGAGGTGTAATGTTTGTATGATCATTGACTAGATGTTGAGGGTGGTGAAGAGGTGACACTCTAATGATCATATTTATAGATCACCATTTATAGTTCAGATCATTAGAGATTTTATAAGTAGATAGATAGGTGTCTGAGATGTGATGGTATTTGCGGAGATCAATGTTAGAAATCTAAACTTTTTTTACCATAGACTCTAGATTGAAGAATGGTATGGCCGAAGTCTATGATGTGGGTAATAAAAATTTGAAAAGAAGATCAAAATGATAGGGGTAGGTGAGTAAAACTTAAAACTAAAGAGTTAAGCCAACAAAAAGACCAAGAATAGAGCAAGACAACATATTTTTCAAAATAAGTTTTGAGTCAGTAATGCCACACTTTTTATACTTCAAGTAGGCTACCCCTTCATCATCGAATATAAAGTGATTGTCATGCTTGCCTCATGGTTTTACTTCACTTGGAAAGAAGCTTGCACACTACCAAAAAATTAAAGAGAGTATGAGAGGTTGTGACTGAAATTGAAAAATTAATAGGCTATTTATAGAGTTTTGGTTTTATGAGATCGTATAGTATTAACATGGTTCAACAGTATAATTTTGATCAGTCTAATGGTCATCTTCATGTTTACTAGTTGAATCAATTATACAGTATGACTGGAAATCATATCACATAATTAAGTAACATTAATCATTCAACCATTCAATCCAAAAGCTAGTTGATTGAGTTAATCATACTTTTCCAAACATATTATACAACATGATGTGGATTATATAATATGATCTACTTTACCGTATATCATGTAGTCATTCATCCCAAATTGCATGATGACCTAAATAGATCTATCATATTGTATGGTAATGGATCTTACAGTATGATATCAATAACTTAATTTTTATCCCATAATGAAAAATAAATGTGATTAAGGGATAAAAAATAAAAAAAAGTTCACAAATTAATTTAAAAAAACAACATAGAAATAAAAAAAAATAAAACTAACTAAAAAGAAAAATAAATGAAGATTCTCTAAACACTGAAGTATATCACTTTTAAGCATGATCTAAGAGAGTTAAACATATCAAAGTATAAAGCTATTATGAAAATATCTACTAATTGATTCTCTATATTAATTAAATGAATATCAACACCTCTTTTTTGAACAAGATCTATAATATAATGTTGACAAATGTCTATGTGTTTGATATGTGTGTGATAAATTGGATATTTAATTAAGCAAATAACATTAGTGATGTCCCACATTATTAGAATTATACCTACTGGTAGACTAAGATCAAGAAGTTGTTGCTTCAGACCTAATATTATTAGAATTACCTTTTATGACTATCAAATGTGATGTTTTTGGATCAACTTGAAACTGTGCATAGAAACAAACTAAGCATAATATCAAGTCTACTATCAATCAAATAAAATAAAGATCCTATCATCATATGGTCTTTCTTAAGATCTACATACTACTTGCAAGATCTTTGTCTAACTATGTTTTATGGCTTATTAGGGCATTAATTTGTTTACATCTTTCCAATCCAATTTTTTTAATCAACTCTTTGGTGCACTTAGATTGACTTAAGAATGGTCTTCTTTGTCCTTGCTTAACATTGAATCCTGAAAAGTATGTAAGCTCATCCATCATGCACATCTCAAATTCTTTGCTTATTAATCTTTAAAAAAAATATTCACACATCCAAGAATTAATTTATCTGAGCAATATGTAATTCACATAAACCTATACAAGAATATCAAACTTTATTTTTTTTTATAAATAATGTAGTACCAACAGATCCATTCATGAAAAAATTTTCTAACAAAAAAGTACTAAGATTATCATATCAAGCATGGGGTGCTTACTTTAGACCATACATGACTTTTTAAAGATATAATGAGCTTTCAAATTTTGATGGTTGTTCTACATATACATCTTCTCCTATTATATCATTCATAAAGAAACTCTTAACATCCATTTAATAAAGCCTAAAACCTTTAAAATAATTAAATGCAAGCAATAATCATATGGCTTCCAAATGAGCAATTAGTGTAAAAAGTTTCCTCAAAATAATTCTTTTTATTTTATTAAAATTTGTAGCCATTGCCTTGCTTTATTCTTAACAACAACTCTTGAATCATTTAATTTATTTTTTGAATACCAACTTAGTTAGGATCACACTTTGAGTTGATGATCTAAGCTCTAAATCCTAATTTTCATTTATAAAAATTAATTCAATTATTCTTGCATTGCCTTGTTGACCTCATTTTTGGATGAGGTTAACATCATCCCTAAACAAGTAATTAGGACATCTGATTGTTGATTAGAAGTCTCCTAATTAGACACTAAGGACACTACATCTAGTGACTAGTGCATCCTTCCTAGGGTTTGATCTAACCCATGGTAGATTCAACCCAAATTTCAAATCTAAATCAAAACATACACCACTTAAAATCTGAATTAATTAGGCTTAGATTAAGGTTTAATTTACGGGATTAAACCTAATAACCTTATTTAAGCTAAAAATCACCTAAACCTAAGAAATTCAAATTAAATCAAAATAAATCCAAATCAAGTGAAATAAAAACCATGAAACCATGACATGAACCTGAATGAATCCATATCAAAATTAAGCTCAAAAAGTGGTCAACCATTTTGGCAAAGGGTTTGACTTATGTGGGTCCCATAAAGTCAAAGGTCAACCCACCAAAAATTTGACCAAATGAAATCATTTGAAATGTCAAAATGATAAAGTAAACAAGTTTAAACATGAAATTAAAGAAAAGTAAACCCATTAAAATCTTAATTAAGCTAATTAGACCATTTGACCTAAATGGGCTTAAATAAACTTTTTTTATTCAAATCTAAACCAAGTTAAAATTAACCCAAATTGATTATAAAATATCATTTGAAAATTATTATGAAACATAATCCAATCAATCATTAGGTCTAACTTGACCAATTTGGTCATTTGACTCAAATGAATCCAACTTAACCCATTAAACCCAATTTGGGCTAAATGGGTCAAAAATTGAAATTAACTTCAAACCAATTGAAGTTGATCATTCTAAATCACTCCATATATGTAATTAAACATAATTAGAGTCTAAATAAAATTCAATTAGGCCAAATGGGTCATTTGAACCCAATTGAAATCAACTTAACCCATTTAAGCCTAAATGGGTAAAATTGAAATGAAATATAAATTCAACTCAAAACATAGGATAAATAATCAAATTAAAAGATAATAAAGCATGAATTAAATATAATTGAACCCAAACTTAATAATAATTAATCAAAGAAATACATTTTAATTAATCCAAAACCAAATGGAATAAAGGTGGGGATTTGTTGACCCTAAAGCCTCCACTAATCCTATCTTAACTCAGTAAAATGCGTTTTAAAGTGAGTTTAGGATGAATGGAAACCAAAATCATGAAGTTTATGAAGGTCTAAATGCATCTAAATTGAGGGAATTCCACATGGAGAAATGAAGAGTGATGTGCAGACAAATCTCTTCCCAATCCATGATACCCTCTTTGATTCTTCCTCCCACCATATCATCATAGCTTTGGACTCTTCTCATTCGATTGACCACCCATTTAAGATTAAATAAATATTCAAAAATGCTTGAAAATTCAGAAAATTATAAAAATTAAAATACACATCAAAAATTTATGACTTAAGTTCTATGGATTTCTCTCAGTAAGAGACATCCATTAGACCCAAAAGCCCCAATTTCTATTGGGTAATTTTGGGTTAATTTAAGTTTAAATGAAAAAAATCAAACCTAAATTAGTTTCAAACCAATCTTCAAATTGATTTGAAACTTTAGAGAATTGAAATTCGGGTTAAGATACACATTAGGGGAATTTTTCATAATTTATAGAAGAATAAATATAAAGATATGAAATTTTCAATCTTAAAACCTAATTTTAATAAAAATAAATTAAATAAATTAATAAACATATGGAAGTAATTCAAAACATTATAATAGATCATAATGAACTTAAATACATCACTAAAGTTCTTTGAAATCTAATAAAACATAAAATAATCTAATTTGGCATTTAATTGAATTAATTAATCCAAATAATCAGTCGAACTTAGAAAAATCATAATAAATCAACCCAATTCCCAAAAATATCAAATAAACCATCTATGTATTCATCTTCTAGAGAGGAATATTGGAAAATTGGAATCCCTAATTAATCTTGCACAATTTAGGCTTTAGTAAAATAATTAAAGTCTTAACTAAACCCAAATTATACATCTAATCAAGATAAAATTTAAAAAAAATAAATTAGCAAAAAAAACCCCAATTTCCATAAAACTTTCAAAGCTAATTGACCTTTGGAGTGGAAGTTATTGAATTTCCAAGTCCACAAGATAGTTTACATGAAATATTTAATTAGAAAATTGTTAAAATTATAAAACATTGACAAATCAACTTAGAATATTTCAATTAACTTTAGACCACTCAAAGGAAATTATCTAATTCTTTGATGTTAATAAAATCAATTGATTATATATTTGAAGAAGCTTAATGAAGTTATTAAAGGAATGAAAATTAATTAAATAATCACTTTTAACCAATTAGGATTAAAATTAGCCAACAAATTTCAGCTCTAAATAATAATCTCATTCACATATAAACTCTCTCAACTCATTCAACTTGAGTGAACAACATAATCTTAAGATGCTAACACATAAATCAAATAAATTAATTATACTTACATAACTTGACACTTAGAAAATTAAACCCATAACTTATAATGAACTAGCCTAAACTAATAATTGAAATCATAAGTTGAAGTCACTCAAACTAATCCAAACTTCATAACGTAAATGTAACTAATATCAAATAAATTATTAATTGAAAACATATAAGTCAATGCAACGTAAAATTAAAAATGTTATAAATTATTTAAGCAATAAAATTAAATTAAAATGTAAAACATTGATCTATGTTACTAAACCAAACATAAATATAAAACAAACATATAATAAACATAATATAAACATTAATCAACAAATAAAAGTAACCTTAAATAAAAATTAAATGAATAAGGAATTGAATTAAAATAAATATGTAAAATAAAAAAAATAAGAACAATATAATAAATCTAAATAAACTAAACATATTATGTAAGGAAATCAAAATGAAAATTAAATCAAAGTAAATTACAATAACCTAAACACTAATATGATAAATAAACCTAATTAGTCTAAGTTAAATGAATAATACAAATAAAATAAATGAAATGAATCTAATTAAATGAATTAGATGAAATCAAATTTTAAAACTCAAACTATAATAAATGAATTATCCTTAAAGTGAAAACCAATTCAAATCAAATTATAATAAAGGAACCTTAATTGAACTTGATTGAAGAAACATGCCTTAAAGAAACAAAATAAATTAAGGTGTAACAAAAAGAAGGAAATTAATAGAAGAATTCAAAACAAATTTAAAGTATTCATTAAATTAAACTCAAATCAAAATAAATCATTTAAAGGAATCCAAAAGAGGTTAATTAAGTTGCTTAAAATCTTTGATTAACCCCTTAGAATTAATCCTCACTTTAGGGTGAAGATTTCATTCTATTAGAACTTAGGATGATGAATAGAATGGGTTCCACCCAAAGTGGATCTTATTATATTCTTCATTCTTGAAAACTTAATTTCATTTTAACATGAAATGAACCTAAAAATGGAAATTAAATTGTAAATCATTTAAATCACTTAAATCACTTAAATCAAAACCATCTAATGTTAGATAAACAAACTTCAAAATTCAAATCAAAACCTAAACTTAAAAGGCATATTACACTCTTGTCACACAAACCATTTCCTTCACACACTTGAATATTAAGTCACCGATCCTAGATTTAGGTTAAGTCGATCTGTGATGTTCTATGATGTGATAAGAAATGTTTTTCTTATTTTGTGGTGTACTATTTTAGACTAGATGGCTAGAATTATTTTCTATTAGCCTGAATGGTAAGATGTTTTTTTCAGAACTATTGTTATTTTTTGCACATGGTTGTCCTAAAAAGGGACCACTATAATAAAATTATAAAAATTGATGTTTACTTGCAGGTGCAGAATAAGTCCCTTAGTATATCCTAATAAGATAGTTAAGCTTGGTAAGTAACTAATGGTAAGCCAGTATGTTTGCAAATATAACTGCTGGTGTACTATTTACATTTCCTGGTGTTTATTTTATAGAGCTTAGAAATTTATTTTCTTAGAATTAGGTTAGGATCTATAGGGTCTAGGGATAGCAAGAGCTGAGCCAAATAATAGATGGGTGTAGAGGTCTTCTGTGAAGCCAAATGGAGGTCCCTAAAGAAGGAGACGATCCTCAAGAGAAGACCTTCATAGATTTAGGCTTATAGTTCTAGGTTGGGTTGTATAGGGGAAGAGCTCGGCTGCCCATTTTATTTTTCTTCTAGTGGTGTAAAGCGGTGCCCATCCATAATGGCCTATTTTTTAATTAAATTTAGCTTGATTTTTTTTTTTTTGTGTTCAATAGAATCAACCTACTTTTCTAGGTTTCTTTTTGTGATGAATGCCTAGACGTTAGGCTCCTAGGAAAAATAAATTTTATACCCAACTTAAATCTAATCAACTTAAACAAAAATAGTAAAACTTAAAACTTTATATTAATTAAAGCCCTAGGAATAACTTAAAAGAAATTAGAAACAACTAGCTTTTGTGAATTATACTAGCATATTATTCTAACTCTGTGAATTGGGCACTTCACCCATTGCACATAAGAGACATCTGACCTTTGAGGATGACTACCGTATTGGGGAAATATGCCTTCTATTTTTGATTTGGCCCATGTCCATTTTTAATTACATGTCATTTATGCATAAATTGCATACCCCAAGTCCTTAAATGAATCATGAGTCAAATCATTCAAAAGCTGAAACATGTTGCACTAGTTAGGTGCATATCATACCCTACATAATCTTAGGGATTAGTGAGTGTGTCTAGGTTCTTAGATTCTATCCTAAAATGCAACAACCCAACCATCTTGCATACATGAGATTTGACATCATGGATTTAAAATTCATTTAGGTGATGTTAGTTGGCATCCCTTCTAGGAGGGTTACAAGTCCAGGAGAGTCAGGATAAGTTTAATACCTCAAATGAGTGTAATAGCCGATAATTATAAAAGAACTTTTTCCACTTTGGATCGTTCCATTTTAAATTCCAAATTATCATTTACCTTTGAAAACTAGCTTAGAAATCTATATATTTTCTTAATAGAGAGTATTCTTAGGAAGAGATTCTTCATTTCTAAGATGTACTTAACTATAGGGGCTTGCCTTATAAGGAATCATGAACCTAGTTTAAAATAAACCTCACCCTACTTTCTTATGTAGTTCAGGGGAAAAACTCTATGATATATTAAAAACCTATTAGCCTTTGGAGTCCTTATTTAAATGATAAAATCCATTATATGATAACATGTTTATCTTTTATAATAATATATATTCCTTAATCATGAGTTTGATCATCCAAATAAGAAATTCTTAAATTCTATATGATGTCATAAATTTCTCCCAGAGAGAAATTAGCCTAAACTTCATAAAAAAATAGCTTATTGTACAATAGTGGGTTAGATCATGGATATGTAGGTTATATGGCTAAACTTTTTTGTAAGACTATATCTAATCCTAACTCCTATAGATGGCTCTCCTAAAATTAATTCTTGATGTTAAGTTAATGATATCTTTGCTCTTTAGGCAGTCTTTCCCTAACATCCTAATTTTCTTCCAAACAAAAATTCTTAATTTTGGGTACTATGTCATCCCCTCTTCTAAACTAATTCATCAAAACTAAAATGCTCTGACTCCTTTACAAATAAGGTCATCTTATTGAAGATTTTATATGCCTTTCATATGGGTAAGCTATGTTGCAACCTCAACCCAAAAATATTTTTGAAGCTTGTACTCACTATGCGATCTAGCAGCTTTCTAGTTTTTTATTCTGCTACTCCATTCTATTACTGTTTCCTAGGAGCTAAAAAATTATGTTTTATCCCTATTTCACTACAACAATGAACTTCAAATTTATTATTTCAAATTCTCTACCATAATCAATATGAATATATGTACTACAACAACTAGATTTTATTTGAATCTAATACAGAGATCTTAAATTTTAAAAAATAATTTCATTTCTGTCCTAAGAACCTCAGCTAAGTAAACCTATTGAAATCATTAACAATATCAAATCTATATGACTAACAAAACAAATCCAAACAAATCCATGTGAAAATTTTTTAAAGTCCTGTACTGATTATGCCTATTATGGACTTAAAAGAAAATTTTACTCTGCTTACTAACTTGACACGTATCACACATATGATCATCAATTAAATATAATTTAGGTATACTCACCATGTTTTCTCGTGTAATCTTTCTAAGCATGTGTATGCTAGCATGACATAATCTCTTATGCCAGAATTAAGATTCAATTAATGTCAATTTGAGAAAAATAACCAAACAATAACCTATGTTATCAAGATCAATCGAATAAATATTATTAATCTTAACACCTAAAATAATTTTACATTTTTAATTAAGAAAACATTTATCATTAAGAAACTTCTCATTAAAACCATTATCCTACAATTGGCTCATATTAAGCATATTATGTTTCAGAACATTAGCAAGATGGAACTTTTCTATTAATAAATAATTTTTTTTATACCAATGGTATCTAACTTGAGTACTTTACAAGTTGTGTTATCTCCAAGAGTGATGTTTCCTCTACTATTTAGGTTAAAAGTGAAGAATTTATTTTTCCTTTATCATGTGTCTTAAGCACCATATGTCTCAATTGGTCCCTAATTGAAGGATATTCATAAAATAGATTTTGGTTAGTCTTTCGGGAACCCAGATGTGCTTAGGTTCCATACATCTAAAAATAAAAGAGTTATAATAAATATTAAAAGTTTCTAGACTCCATGCATATGCTAGTTTGAATGTCAATTATGTATACATGGATTTGATATGTGCAAACATATGACAAGAAAAATTATCAAACATTAGGGATTTAATGCATGATCTTATTAGCTTTAAAGTTCATTTATTTAGTGGGTGCATTCTTTTTATAGTTTTCTACATCTTTTTTCATATTTCTATTAGCACATCTAAGAAAGTCAAATTTTTTAGATAAGTCATGCTCTTTTTTGGAATTTTGAAAGTCTAATTTTATGTAAATCATTTGTCAATTTTTCAAGCACATGCAAAAATATGATATGACTTTTTCAAAAGAAGAAAAAAATTTCTTTGGAGTTACATTTTTTTTCAATGATTTAACTACAACATGTAATTCACCACAAAAAACTAAGAGTTCATCATAAATAAGATTATTTATTTATTCATCACTAGAGTTGTGAGAATCTCCTTTTACCATCAAATAGTGATTATGGCTTCTTCAATAGCTTCTTCTTCATAAGAGTTTAAATCTGATTTAATCCAGAAAGCACATTGAGTCCTTCTTTTACCCTTCTTTACATCCTCTTTTTCCTCATATTTATTTTCTAATTGGTGTTCCTAAGTGAGGAACTGTCTCATTGATGTGACCTAGTTTCTTACATTTATAATAATTAAGATCAGTGACATTAAAAGACAATTTGGTTTTACCTTTGGTTTATTTCAATCAAATTATTATTTTTAATTTATAAAGAAATCTTTAAACTTCTTAGTTATAAATGCTACGTTACCGCCATCAGTTGTGATTCCTTCTCACTGCATTCAAAGGTATTTACTTCAGATTGATATCTTCTCTGATTTATTATCACTTATGCCTATATTTTGTTACATAATTTTTTGTTCAAAAGCAATAAAAGAACCAAGCAAGTGATCAGTAGAATAAACAAATAAAATTTAGATTCAAAAATAGCTTTAACCTTGCAATCCTAAGATTCAAAAAAATTTTGTTAACTTTTCCGCATTTGAAAACTCTCTTCCTAATACATGTAGTGAGGTGATGATTTTTATAATGTGTCTACACATGTCAAAAATATTCTAATGCGATAACATACAAAATAATTTATAATCATGTAAAAGTGTGTTGATATGTAATTGCTTAACCTCATTAGTTTTTCATAAATAATACAGTTATTTCCAAGTATTTTACCATTTTTGCAAGTGGAAAGACACATATAATCCTCAAATATTAAAGCACAAAAAAAGCAATTTAAACATTTAAATTTAATTGTGTTAATTCTTACCTTCTACTAACCACAAATTAAAAGGAGTTGTAACACGTTTGCCTCAAACAATTACAAGTGAAGGTGTATATCCTTCCTTTATTATGTTTCATATGTTACAATTAATTAATTGAATAAAAATGGACATGTAAATTTTATATAAATCAAAAGGTAAATCATCAAATAGAGAAAGCTGGTTAAAAGAGTACCCTTCCATGGTGTTTTTGGTTCCCTAAATGTGTTATTGTCGGATCTACTTATGATCGATAGACTGTTAAACAAGCAACCTACTCTGATATCACTTATAAGAATGGCACACCCAAGAAGGGTGACTGGGTGTATTTAATACATTTTTTAAAAGGAAAAATCAAAATAAACCTTTGAAATTCAATGAGCAAAAACTTAAAAATTGAAACCAATAATCTAACAAAAAATAATAATAGTAGTAGAAAAATAAAAGAAAGAAAAAAATTAGGCACAAAATGATTTACATTGGCTCAACCTAATAGATGTACATCCACTCTCTATATCTCCTTCAAAAATTTCATTATCTCTTCTTTGACACTAGAAGCCAAGGCAGAGATGCCTCTCTTCTTAATGGGTAATGGAGAAACCCTACACTGGTCCTCTTCTCTTTCAAGGCAAGAAGGATGACACTCCCTCTATAAGGTACAAAAGCTTCTTTTAAAGATAAATATCATAAAAGTTCTCTCTATAAGAGCAAACTCTCAAGTAATACTTTACTCATAATTATAAGATGGATAAAAAAGAACAATAAAAGAATGTGTAATCTCCTCAACAAAAAATTCTCACAGAGGGTCTCTTAAGGAAAAAAAGAGAGGAGAGAATTCTTCCCACTTTCGTTAAGAGAACACCATTCCATAAGCATTCTTTAAGTTCTCTCTTGTTCAATTTGGTTGGTTTGGCTCCATAAAGAGGGTATTTATAGTGAAAATGTTGAATAAAAATTTAAAAATTATTTTTAATAAAAAAATCCTAATTGTATTGTATGATTAACAATCATATTGTACAATTAGTACAAATAGTTAGGTATATTCTTTTGTTTAACCTGACTAAAAAATATGATCATCCTTATAGTCATCATAATCATACTATATGACCAAGGGTCATATAGTACAATTAGTCCAAACTAAAAATTTAGCTCTCTACTTATTCATCCTAAATGATCACACATACAATATGAACTATATAAAGAAAAAATATTTCATCCAATACCATAAATTCTTGACTTAAACTTGGTAATTACTAAATTAATTCATATTGTATGATGTAATTCATACCATATGATTAGTTTAGATTTGGAAAAATGTAATTAACTAAATTAATCATGGAGACTATGATTAATTAATAAAAATAAACAATTATATAATGTGATTAGGTATATAATATGAAAGACTTAATCGACTAAATCATCGTGGTTGAAATTAATTATCAAAAATGAGCAATTATATAGTATGATTAGAATCACACAATATAACTTCTCAAGAAAAAAATTAATTTTCATTCACTTAAGTGTGTGTGTGTGTGTGTGTGTGTGTGTGTGTGTGTGATTGATTATTTTTCAATATTCACATGCCAATTACATGAAAAATGAAATACATGTACCAAAATAATGATGCAATCTTGGGCCTGACTTGGGTCTTTTCACATTAATCATTTTTTATCGTAGTCATCTTATGCTCTTACTTGATCTATCTTTTGATTGAACTACCATTATTACTGCTTTCTTAGATAACTTTCATTTAGCAACTTATTGTAATGCCTGCATTGATAATTTACCATAATCTACACATACAACTAATTAGTATAAATAAATGGTCAATTAAGAATGTATGTGATCATCAAAATCTTAAATCCATGTGAAGGCTCATGGTGTTAATAACAAGTAATAAAGAAATTATCTCAAAGATAGCTTGACATTCTTCTTAGCAATAATGAAGCTAACCTAAGAGAGAAGGTCAAGGCTATGTCTCTATGAAGAGATAAATAATAGAACAACTAGTGGGCCAAGAAAGGCCTAAGATCATAGAAGTTGAGAATAAAGAACCAATAGGCTAATAGAAGTCCAAATGTACTTGTACCTCCAAAATGTGCATGAGGACCTAAAAGGTGGATCTATACAAATAGCTCTTAGTGACAAGCACCAATGCACAAGCAAAGATTCAACAACTAACCATATGAGGGAGAATAGCTCACTTGGTAGACACTCAAAGAGATCTACAAACTTAAGTGTGAGTATGAAAATGAACCTACTTTAGCCATCAATTGATGTTGAACTTCTTAACTCATACAATGTTTGTATCATTTAATTCATTATTACTCGACATACAACACTTTCCCACTCTCAACATACTGGTGGATCTCCTCATATTATAACTGGCATAAAGATTCTAAAAATAAATATGTAGTTTCATTTTTATAATTGTCCATGGATCCTATAAAAAGTGGGAATTTTGAGTGGAGGTCGACCTATTTTCTAGCTTTTTATTGTACTTGAGAGGGAGAGGACTAATTCTTGTACTCTTCATTCTCAGATATAGTGAAAATTCTTAGAACATTCTCCAATCCTATTTGCACTTACCTTATTTTCAAAGTGCCTAACTAAGGTTCCACATTACTCCACATATAATATTTGAATCAACATTCTATTTAGTGTGGTGAGCATGGAAGATGTAGAAGATAAAAGGTTAGGTGCCTAATGAAGTTGGCCTATCTGGGGAAACTTCGCTATTATGTGGTTAAAAAAGCAATAATTCACCATGTAGAATTCCTTGAAGTACATGGATGATAGGATCACTTGCATAGTCCATACAACTATGGAGAAAGTGAAGAATAAAGTTTTGAGGGTCATAACAACTCAATGGACCTGCCACTGCAGGAAAAGGTTATCAAGCATTCCAAGTAATCATAATGACTCCTATTATGTGAGTGATAAAGAGTTTACTAGAAAAAGAGCAACAAATGTCATTCCCACCCATGCTTTCTCTAGATAGATTATGGAAGTGCATCCCATATTGAAGTTTAAGATTCCACACTTGGAGTCTTACAAGGTCACATTGACCTTGCCAACTACATAGCATACTTTGAATCTATCATATTTTTGCTGGACCTTAACAACATGATGAAGTATTAGTTTCACTTCAACACTTTCAAAGAGTCAGCCTTAGATGGTTCTTATGCTCTTCTATGTGAGTCATCACATCTTTCCAAAATTTAATAAGATTGTTTTTTTTTTGAAAGCAAAGATATCATTACTATGGAGATAAAAGAATTACAAATAGATGACAAGCAAAAGGAAAGCTAAAGACATTACACCATTCTGATATAAGGTAAGTTTAGTAAATCACTTTGGAGGAAGGAGAGAATTTGAGGTAGTAGTTGACAAGAGAATATTTTCCTATCCTCCAGAAATCCCATCCTTGCCAATATATTAGCCAATTGATTCCCTTCTCAATGGATGTGGCTAAATTGAATGGAAAGCTATTTAGACATCAATAAGATGTTCCTGATAATGTAAGTAATGTACCATGGGCTATGTTCATCCTTGGAAATGCAATTACAGAGCAGCATGATGGAATCAGTCTCAATCTAGAAGTTCTTAAAGCTGAGGGAAACTTCAAGTCTTAGAGCTATGAGATAGGCCAGAGCTCCAGTATGAATGGAATTCAAAGCAAAACAAAGAATATAGAAAAGGTAAATACATTGGTCGGTATGGGTTTGAAAGATATCCCCAATACCAGCAGTCTGATTAATTATTTTGAAGCTATCATTAACGTTGATTTTGATACCATTAGTTTTAGGTTTGTGCCATGTAATGAGAAGGGATGAAGCAAATTTGACTTATTTTTCTCGGTATGGAAGGCATTCTGAATAATTTGGAAGCTTCAAGCCTATGAATGTAGCTTTAGCTATGAGTCAATATATCATTTCCACCACCCTTTTGAGTAACATGCTTATTTGAGTTTGTCATCACCCATATGAACCATACAATAATGTATGGAATGATATGGACATTATCTTTTTTGGTATAAGGGTGTGGCATATTCCAAGCCTTCAAGTAACAAGGAATGGTGTCTTCATTTGGTTGGCCAATATTGAAAATGAGTAAAGTTCATTTTAGATATTTTTATTGATTTGACAAGTAATGAAGAGGTGGATGATGCTTTCCTCATCCATTCTACATAAGTGAAAAATGGAGGTAGCTTTAAGACTTTTAATTTTAATAATATCATCAATGGGTATTAAGTTATGCCATAATCTCCAATAGAAGAAGGAGATAGATGGCTTGATAGCTGTGCTTTAGAAGTAAGGCTACCATGCACGGACAAGAGCAGATTGATAAGTGCCCTAGTAAAGAGTCTTGGGCTGGAGAGATTAGCATTTTCAAATTTTAATTTCAATTTGTCATTTTTATGAGGGATGAGGGGCGTCCTAATAACCTCATTAATAGTATCACTTGGGAGGTATTCTTTTAATTTTGAAGTGTCCCAACTACCATCCTTCCAAAATTCTAAAATAAGAGTCTAACCAGAGATGTTTTTTTGTTACGACATGTGACAATAAGCCATCAGGGAACCAATGATCATTTAAGAGTCTGAGATTTCCATGACCCAATTTCCAGAAAATTAAGTCTTAAAACTTTAGCTTTATAATGTATTAAGCTTTTCTAGGTTGGGGAATCAGTCATATTTTGTTGGACTAAAGAAGGATGTGATTTTCAGCAATATTTACTAAGAAGGAAATTAGCCCAAAATAAATCATTTTGCCTAAGCTTGATCCATAACATCATTTGATTAATACGAATAGAATTAGCAAGGGAATGAAAGCCAAGACCTCCATCATTCATTGGTTTGCAAATCTACTTCCAACTCAACCAGTGCATGGAGGTATGATTATTCCTACTCCATAAGAATTTGTTGAAGATCTTCTCAATCTTAAGTTGAGTTTGGGTAGGCATTGTCATGCATTGTACGATGTAGAGTGGAATCAAATTAAGTATGCTTTGTAGCAATGTAATACATCCACCAGAAGATAAAAAGTGATTCTCCCATGAATTGATTTTAGCTTGTATAGAGCTTATAATACCATCAAAATAATAGCCTTTTTTTCCTCCCTTTATAGATGTTTATTTCCAAATATTTAAGTGAAAGATGGGATCGAGTAAAAACAATATGCTCTTTGATCCATTTGTAATATGTTTTACAATATTTTCTAGGTTTAAATAAGCATTTTGATTTTTTAGAGGTCATCCCAAAAATCCCTTCAAATTTGTTAAGGACGGATATGATTCTTTGAATAGATCTCTTAGAACCATTGCAAAATAAGAGAAGGTCATCAACAAAAGCTAGATGAAATATATTAATTTTTCCTTTATTTTTGTAGCTGATTACACTATTAGCATTGTGGCTCGTATTCAACATTCTAAAAAGGTAATCAAGTGTGTGGATAAAAGGGGATGCGAAAAAAAGGATCACCTTATTTTATTCCTCTTGAAGGTTTAAAAAAACCATGCATTTCCCCATTGATGATGACAGAATAAAATTATTTGAGGGTAATCTATTGATGAGAGAGTAAAATTCCATGGAGAAGCTCCGAGCATTGAGTGAAGCTAGAATGAGTTTTCTATTGATGGTGTCAAAGGCCTTCTTTTTATCAAGCTTAATAATGATATTACCAGTTCTACACTTTTTGTTAAGGTCAAGGATGAGTTCTTGAGCTAGAATTATATTCTCAGTTATATTCTCTTCTTGATAAAGGCAGTTTGGTTTTTGCAAACTAGATTGGTTAGGTGAGGTTAGAGCCATGTAGAAATAATCTTGCTTATAATTTTACTTATAATAGATGATAGGAAGATGAGTCTAAAATCCTCCCAATTGTGTTTGTTTGGGGTCTTTGGGATGAGGGTGATGGAAGTGGAGTTAAAGAACTTATGAATTTTATTTCCTTCAAAGAAGGCCTATAGAACTGAAATGATATCCTTTTATATCTAATTCCAAGAGTGTTGGTAGAAGTGAGTTGTGTAGTTGTCTAGACCAATAGCTTTTGACCCACAAAGAGATTTAAGTGTATTCCATATTTCAGCTTCCATAGGTGTACTGATGAGATGAAGTTGGCTTAGTTCAAAGTTGGTATTAAGTAAGTTTGGCCAGAATAGGGATACATTTACCATTTTCTCCATATAAATAGATTTGAATTAGTTGATACCATTTTTAATGATTTCCTATTTTGATTCTAGCCAAGTATGAACAGATTTAATCCGAGTGATGGCTTTGTATTCCCTCATTTTCTTTATACAAGCATGGTAGTATTTAGTATTTCAATCACATTATTTTAGATTAATCACAGTTGCCTTTAATGATAAGAAGTCTTCCTCCATAGAAATATGGGTGTTGAGTGCTAGATGGGCTTGCTTTAATTCAATTTTAACATCAACATAAGGGTCTGCAGTGATGATGTTTTCCAAGAGAGAAGCTATATGTTCTTGTGCTTCTATCTTGTGATGTATATCCCTAAAGATGGACCAATTCCATTGCTTAAGGCTAGTGGTTATGCTCTTATGTTGTGTCCATAATCTATTCCATGATTTAAGGGAGTTAATTTTCCATGTGGTTTGAAGGCAATGAATGAAGCATTCATGCTTTGTTCCACATGTTCCAGAATCTAAAAAAGGACTTCGATGGTTTGCTTAGTGTGTCAATAGTTACGAGTAGTGGGGAATGGTCTGAAGAAGTCCTATTCAAATGTCTGATGGTAGTGTGCTGAAAATGTGTAAACCAATGAGTACAGCAATAATAACAAGATGCCTTTATCCCACTATGTGGGGTCGACTACATGAATTCTTCTTTTCCATTGTGTTCTATTATGTGTCAAATTCTCATTTAATTAAAGTATGCTAAGGTCATTTTTTATACATCCTAACCAAGTATTTTTAGGTCTACCTCTACCTTTCTTAACATAATGCAAATCTAATCCATCTACTCTCCTAACTAGTTCATCAGATGGATGACGCTTTATGTGGCCAAACCAATTTGAGGTGACTCTCTCTAATCTTATCTACTATTGGAGCTACTCCAACTTTTTCCTGAACATACTCATTTTGTATTTTATCTCTAAGAGTAATGCCACTCATCCACCTGAGCATCCTTATCTCTGCAACACTTAACTTAATCTTATGCTTCTCTTTTATGGCCAACATTCTGCACCATAAATCATTGCAGGTCTTACCACCATCTTATAAAATTTTCCCTTAAGTTTAAGTGGTACTTTTCTTTCACACAATAGGCCAGATGCATTCCTCCACTTCAACCATCAAACTTGAATTCTACTAATAACATCTCCATCTATTTCACCATCATTTTGAATAATAGAGTCGAGCTATCTGAATTGCTCACTCTTCTAAATGACTTGAAATTCTATCAAGTCTCTCAAAGACCCTTCCTCTATTCCAAGTAAAAGAAGATCTAGTAAAAATAGGATCAAATAATTATGAGTTTTCAATGTAGTTGGCAAATTCTCCCATGACATTTGGTTTTGAATTCCTTCCACCTTTCTTCTCATTGGAATTTATGAGCATATTAAAGTCGCCACCAACAAGCCAGCTAAGGTGGCAAGTGTGATTAGAGGAGTTGATTTTGGCCTGACGTTTCTTTCTTTAATCCCTAGAACATGCAGCATAAACAATGATGGCCTGAATGGAGAAGTTGCTACAAGTAATATGAGTATGGGTCATCAATCATGATACCAACATGGAAGGGGTTTTTTTCAGAAGTGCATGATCTTATTTGTGCAATTATGAGTTATATTAATTGCTGGAATTTTCTCTTGAGCTTATCAATGCTTTGAGGTTGGATGAGTGGTTCAAAGAATATAAATATTTGAAGATTTTTGGATCGAATAAGACTCTTAAGCCAATTTGATCATCACGATTAGCAATGACTCTAATATTCCAAATCATGAAATTAGTCAAGGTTGGAGTACATAGGCCCCTCTAGAGGCTCTAGTAGCAATCCAATCATCAAGATTGGCTGGAATACCAGTTGAAAAAGTACTGCCTATTGAAGATGCAACATTTGGGTTAATATACCTTATCCCCTTTATACCTTTGTGTTTGTTCCTCTTTGATTTTTGAATCAACCATTCTTCTTCTATTTCCTGTATTGTATGGTACAAATCTTAAAGGTTGGCCTTCTATTATAAAATTTCAGTAGGTAGTACATCATTAAGTTGTGTTTGCTCAGGGCAGCCAATTGGAGGATCAATGTTGATACCCTCTTGGGCTAATGGTTGATCTAGAAGCACTATTATATGAATTTGTGTTTCAATACTATTTTGGTTCAAGTGATTTGATTGTATGGGCTGTAGTTCCTCGAGTGGTATATACAGTAATTTTCCTTAAGGAATGGAAGAGTGTCAGTTTAATTCTAAAGCATCCAATGGTTATTTTGTAGCCAACACTTGACACATATGGTTAGTGGTAGCATCTAGCTGAACACTTAGAGTTAAATCTGGGAACTCTCCATGCATAGCTTCTTGAACAATATTTGGTTTACTACTCTTTGTTCTTCGTTCTAGATGGGCAATGTAGCATTCTTCCAGTAGATGTCCAAACATCCTACATTTGGGGCAACAATGTGACTTTTTTTAATAACCACATATTGTCATTAGCCATTTTTTGGAGCTCCAATCTAGATTTCATCAGCATAAGGTGCTGTGATGTCTATTTCCACTAGGACTTGGGTTGCAAATGGACTAATAAGATTGAAAGTGGGAAGATCAAGCTTTAACAGCTTACCAAAATATGCAGCCAATCAGTATAAAAATTGCTTGTTGAATAGAAGAAGCTTTAAATTAGGAAACTTGATCTATATAGGGACTATAAGAGATTCTATGCTATAGTCAAATGCGATGGTCCATTTGAGTATTTTCATTGGAACATTATCAACGTGGTAAAGTTTTTTGGAGAAGAGCCTAGCATAGACCTCTTCCCTATTAGTCAAATGTCAATGTGTCTTCCATCAAGTAGCCCAACTTTCCAATCACCAAAGAGTTTAAGCTCAACAAAATACTTTCATAGTGTCCATTTCAGGATGCTTGTTGGTAACTTTCCAACCAAAGTGAACTTGAGAGGTTCGTCTAACTAAATTGTTGGTTTAATGAGCCTCATGTTCAATCCGATCAATTTTGATGATAACAAATGAATGTTTGGATGTTCTAATGAATATTTTTATGTGTTTCAGATATATCAATTGCTAATTACATATCTAATACATCTCATAATATGTTTGAGGAAATTACAAGAGGAGAAGAATGAAAGATAGATTAAATTGGGTAATGTGAAGCTCAAAATATAATATTTTAGGTTATATGCATTTATTCATTGGCATGAATCAATTTGCTCACAACTTAACATATTATTTTAATGAGGTTAATTTCTATCGAATTAACATTCAATTATATGTTTCATACATAGCATTTGAATTGTCAAAATAATAAATGATAATGACTATTAAGTGTAATTATTATATTTACTTAATATAATTAAATATTTTAATTTAATTTGATGGTTATATGATAACTAACATATGTATGATTATATATAAATTATATCATAATATTTAAATGTCACATGTCAAAATTAACAAAAATATATGAAATTTTGTATTTTAGCCAAAGTCATTTTATAATAGAAGAAATTTATATTTGATTTCATCTCCAATGGATTCCTTGGATTTTTTCCTTTAATTTGATAGGTCTTTGATTAAAATTATATTTATTATGACTTTTCAAACATTATCTGATTTTAATAATGAATGCATGCTACATGCTTTGAATATATTAAGAGCCATATTTGATTATTTTTTACTTGCCCATGTGAATAGCTGAATTTTGGCTGCTTTAATTTAATATAAATTATATTTTTATTGAATATTAAATTATCACATGATAACATGAGGTTAGAATAATATATATTTTTGAAATAATTCAATGAATGGTCCTCTTCAAGAAAGTATTCCTCATTCAAAATTTAAAATTCCTCCAGCAAATCTAAGAGAAAATTTCTTAGATTTTCGTTCCAAGTGTTCTCCAAATATTGCAAGATAAAATCCTTAGTTTGGAAGCTTCAACATCTTCACCTAAGAAAGCTTACTCAAATTACTTGAGTTTATTTTCTTGATCTTAATCCTTTTTAGTTGTTCATGCTATTTTCACTATCTATTTATTCTTTCCAATTTATACTCTTTGGTGGATTAGTCTTTGGACATTATTTTTCACATCAAAGTTTCTTAATCATTTTTTTTTGTGAAAAACTCTTGTGATAGTTTGTAGGATCTATTTCAACTTGTTGAAATTTTTAACTTCCTACAAATTTCATTTGGTTTCTTGAAATATTTTTTCATTAATCTCATTTTTAAAGATCATTTATTCTTAGATCTATTTTAGAATTATATTTTAAGCATTTTAAATTAAATTATTATGCTGAAATTATTTTCATATTTGCTAGATCTCTCTTTTTTAATTAAAAGCTTACTAGCCTACTTAGATCTATCATATACTCATTTTATTTAAGTATTTTGTGATCATTAGCTTTAATTGAAAGAATCTTTTTGGTTAAAATAAAACAAATTATTCCTTGTTAAAATTTATTTTATTGTGCAAAAGAACATTGTAAATTTATTTTGAAATAATTTTTATATTAGTCTACAAATTGTTTATTATTTAACAATGACATAAACATCTTAGTAAGATCACTTTAAGATATTTATTTATTATTTCTTATCAATATTAAGTGAGTATTTTATCTTGCCAAAATTTTTAAGTTGTAAGTGATCATTTATAAGTTGTGAGATCATTTTTTTGAATTGGATAGCTTGGTGTATTTGTGAGAGATTAATTTTATCAAAATTTATTATCTTGTATTTTTCTTTTTGTACTGTAAAATTTATATTGGGGTTGTACTCGCCCCTTTGTAGGAGAGTACATATTATTGTAGGAGTTGTACTCGCCCCGTTATAGGAGAGTACTATTTGTAAGCTATTTTTGCATTTAGTGGATTCCTAGCTAGGGGTGGACGTACGCAGTTTTGGGGTTTGGCCGAATCATGTAAAAATTATGTGCCTATTGTCTCTCTTTACTTTACTGTACTTTCATTTTTTCTGCATTAAGAATTGTATCTTATCATAAAATCAAAAATTAATTTTCTACTAAAAATTAAAATTTAAGATTTAAGTTTTAAAATTTTAATATCAATTCACCCATCCCACCCTCTCGGGTCTATAGTGACTGGTGGTATGAGATAAGCTCTTTTATTGGCTTAACATCCAAGAAGAGTAGATCTTTCCACTATGGCACAAGGTTTCCCAAAGGGTTCACTACCAGAGGGACAATCCACTCATAGACCTCCACTTTTAGATAGTGTACCATTTGATTATTGGAAAAATAGAATTAGTATATTTTTAAGAGGTCAAGATGCACACATGTGGTATATGTTGACACATCAATATTATACACCCACAGTAGAAGTAAATGATATTAAAGTAGAAAAACCTTTTAAGGAATGGTTTGTAGCTGAAAGGTAACTTGATGACATTGTGCTTTATTACCTGATGATTACATGAAAATTTCTATGTTAAGTACAACAAAAGAAATATGGGATAAACTCATTATAAATTATGAAGGAACTATTGAAGTTAAAGATGCTCACATAAATAGACTTGTTCATGAATATGAGTTATTTCATATGTCTCCTTCTGAATCTATTTCTGATATGTATCCTAGATTCATGAAAATAATTAACACATTGCATTCTCTTGGAAAAACATATAGGAATCAAGACTTAGTCTATAAGATTCTAAGATATCTTCCAAAAGAACTAGAAGCTAAAGTAACAGCTATTAGTAAAGCTAACAATTTATCTACTTATCCACTTGATAAGCTTTTGGGTTCTTTGATAGAACATGAACAGGTTATTGCTCAAAGGGATAAGATGGATAACTCGAAAAGGAGAGAAGGAGAAAGAAAAGCCATTGCATTACAAGTTGATGATAGTGATGAGCATAACATCTCAAGCTCGTGATAGTGATGAGGTGGTCATGCTATCCAAAAGGCTTGGGAACTTGCTAAGGAAGAAGAATCAAAGGTATAAAAAAATCTAAACACTATAAATTTCAAAATAAGAAATTTCCTGGTGAAGGGATCATTTGTTACCATTGTAAAAAGCATTGTCCAAAACTTGCTGAATCAAAGAAGAAAGAGATTGATGTGAAAAGAAGAAAAAATATGAAGGAGAAAAAGTATCATAAAAAGAAGAAGATGGCTTTATGGGCCAATCCAGATTCAAATGAATCAAGTACTTGCTCGTTCGATGAAGAGGTCAGCATTTGTCTTATGGAAAATGGAGAATCTGACTTAGATTCTCAAGAGGTATGTAATGATATATCTTGATTAATTAGATGATGCTTTTAATGATTTAGTTATTGAATATAAAAAATTAAAAAGAAAATACAAAACCTTAGAAAGAGAACATAAAAATTTAGATATGCATTTTTGTGATTTAAAAAATGAATGTGATAATTTAAAAAGTAAAAATACTTATTTATTAAATTGTTCCTTACTTGTATGTAAACTTGAAAGAGAGAATATCTTGTTAAAAGTAAGATTAGAATTATGTTTGAAATCACAAGTTCATTATAATACTTCATCAAGAAAAACATTTAATAAAAATTATTTGCATCATACACATCCCACTCATATACCTTATAATTATCGTGTTAAGTCATATGCAACCACTAATGTTTGGTGAAACTATTGTGATAGAAAAGGGCATATTTCATTTGATTGCTATGCACATAAATTACAAAACACTAAGCAATCATCTTTTGTATGGGTACCAAAAGGTACAAGCACTACACAGACCACGGATGCTAGATATCTTGTTTCAAATGTTGAATGTGGACCCAAACATGTTTGTGTTCCAAAAGTTAACATGTGAGTTTCTTTTGTAGGAATGCTTTCAAAGAAAAATCAAAGAAGGCATGTGGTACTTAGACAGTGGATGTTCAAGACATATGACGGGAGATAAAGATAAATTCATAACTTTAGAATCAAGTGATGGAGGATTTGTTACATATGAAGATAATGCAAAGGGAAAGATCATTGGCATTGGTCCTATTTGTAAGAATTCTATCACTTTAGATAAAATTTTTATAGTAGAAGGATTAAAACATAATTTAATTTCTATTAGTCAATTATGTGATAAAGGTTTGAATGTAGTATTCCATGCATCATATTGCATTATAAAAAATAATAAAAATATTTTGTTAGTAGGAAAAAGATATAAAAATATTTATGTCATTGATTTAGATATATTTCATGATGTGAATTTGAATTTACTTTATTTTAAAAGCACTCATGATGATATATGGTTATGGCATAGAGAAGTCATATTAACATGCACACACTTAATAAAATTGCCAAACTTGATTTAGTAGTTGGATTGCCTAAATTAAATTTTCATTCAAACTATGTTTGTGATGCATGTATTCATGGTAAGTATTCTAGAAGCTCATTTAAAAATAAAATATTGTTTCTACTTCTAGACCTCTAGAATTATTGCACATGGATTTATTTGGTCCTATTAGCACCAACTTAGGTGGAAAAAATTATGGTTTTGTGATTGTTGATGATTTCTCTAGATATACTTAGGTTTTATTTATAACTTACAAGGATGATGTTTTTGGTGAGTTTAGAAAGTTTTCTAAATATATTCAAAGAGAATAAGGCCTTTTGATTAATAGGGTTCAAACTGATCATGGTGGCAAATTTGAACATAAATTATTTGAGGATTATTGTGATGAACATGGGATTGGACATAATTTTTCTGCACCTAGAACTCCCCAACAAAATGGAGTAGTAGAGAGAAAAAATAGAATATTAATTGAATTAAGTAGATCTATGCTTCATGAGTATAAATTGCCAAAATATTTTTGGGCAGAAGCAGTAAATACTTCATGTTATATGATGAATAGGAGCTATGTTAGACCAATTTTGAAGAAGTCACCCTATGAATTGTTTTTTGGAAAGAAGCCTAAGATTGAACACTTTCATGTATTTGGATGTAAATTCTTTATTTTGAATAATGGAAAAGATCATTTAGGTAAGTTTGATTGCAAATCAGATGATGGTATTTTCTTAGGATACTCTCTTTCTAGTAGAGCTTATAAAGTTTTCAATAAGAGAAAAATGATTGTCGAAGAATCAATACTTGTTATTTTTGATGAAAATTTAATTGATCCTATTAGAAATGAAGTGATTAATGAAGAGATTGATAATTTTAAGAAAATATCTTTAGAAAATAATGTGGATGATTCATTGCCTAAAGAATGGAAATATAATAAAAATCATCCAAAGGAACTAATTATAGGAGATCCTTCAAAAGGAGTTATGACCAGAAGACATAGTAGAGAGGTTGTAGATCATTCAACATTTTTATCTGAGGTTGAACCTAAAAATTTAGAAGAAGCATTAAATGATAATTTTTGGATTATTGCTATGGAAGAGGAGTTGAATCAATTTGTAAGAAATGATGTTTAGGAATTAGTCCCAAGGCAAGATAAAAATGTTGTTGGAACAAAATGGGTCTTTAGGAATAAGCTAGATGATTTAGGTTGTATTGTTAGAAATAAAGCTAAGTTAGTTGCACAAGGGTACACACAAGTTGAAGGTATAGATTTTGAAGAATCTTTTGCACCCGTAGCAAGACTAGAAGCTATCAGGTTACTCATTGCTTATGCTTATTTTAGGGATTTTAAACTTTTTCAAATGGATGTCAAAGTGCATTTTTGAATGGATTTATTGACCAAAATGTATTTGTAGAGCAACCACCTGGATTTGAGAGCCTTGATTGTCCAAATCATGTGTATAAATTAAAGAAAGCCTTATATGGTTTAAAACAGGGCTCCTCGCTTGGTATGATAGGTTAAGTAACATTTTGATAGATCATGGATTTAGAAAGGGTAGAGTAGATACCACCTTATTCCTTAAGAGCATAGATGATGATTTAATTGTGGTACAAGTGTATGTATATGATATATTATTTGGAAGTACAAATGAATCTTTATGCCATGAGTTCTCATTATTGATGTCTAAAGAGTTTGAAATGAGTATGATGGAAGAACTTAATTTTTTCTTAGGTCTCCAAGTGAAGCAACAAGAAAATGGCACTTTCATCTGTCAAACCAAGTACACAAATGAATTGCTCGAGAGATTTGACATGAAAAGATTTAAGTCTAGTAAAACTCCTATGAGCCCATCTACAAAATTAGATTTAGATGAATTAGGAAAATCTATTGATAAAAAACTTTATAGGAGTATGATAGCTCACTTTTATACCTTGTTGCTAGTAGGTCTGATATTATGTTTGCTGTTTATTTGTGTGCTCATTTTCAAGCCAACCCAAAAGAATCTCATTTAATAGCAGTCAAGCGTATCTTTCGGTATTTGATAGGCACTACTAAGTTAGGTTTATGGTATCCTAAAATTCTTTATCATGTGATTTGGTTGCTTATTCGATGCGATTTTTTGGATGATGCAAAGTAGATAGAAAAAAAGCACATCTGACACATGTCATTTTTTAGGATCATCACTTATGTCTTGGTCATCTAGGAAACAAAATTATAGCTTTATCCACTTCGGTGAGTACATAACGCGGTAGTTGTTGCTCAGGTCCTTTAGTTCAAGCAATAATTAGAAGATTTTGGTATTAAGCAAGATCACATTCTAGTTCAGTGTGATAATACTAGTGCTATTAGTTTGACCAAAAATCCTATCCAGCACTCACAAACCAAGAATATTGAAATTAGATATCATTTTATTAGGGATCATGTTTTGAAAGGTGATGTTAATATTAATTTCATTAGTACCGATTTACAAAATGCAGATATTTTTACCAAACCCTTAACATAAGAATATTTTTGTACTTAAAGACACATGCTTGGAATGTTAGATCCTAATATTTAAAATTGTATGTAGCTTATTCTCACTTTTTGATGTTGTCAAAAGGGGGAGAAGAGTAAAATGTTAGTTGCATACATTTACGGGGAGCAACATTATTCATCTCTTGTGCATAAATTTTTTTAGAAGAGAATTTTTTTCAAAAACTATGATGAAAGGTCAATTTTCATCTTCATCAAAATAAATACCCAACATTAGTTTGTCATCATCAAAAAGGGGGAGATTGTTGGCTTAATGAGCCTCATGTTCAATTCGATTAATTTTGATGATAACAAATGAATGTTTGGATGTTCTAATGAATGTTTTTATGTGTTTCAGATATATCAATTGCTAATTACATATTTAATACATCTCATAATATATTTGAGGAAATTGCAAGAGGAGAAGAATGAAAGATAGATCAAATTGGATAATGTGAAGCTCAAAATATAATATTTTAGGTTATATGCATTTATTCATTGGCATGAATCAATTTGCTCACAACTTAACATATTATTTTAATGAGGTTAATTTCTATGGAATTAACATTTAATTATATGTTTCATACATAGCATTTGAATTGTCAAAATAATAAATAATGACTATTAAGTGTGGTATTTTTATTTTATAAATTATATCATAATATTTAAATGTCACATGTCAAAATTAACAAAAATATATGAAATTTTGTATTTTAGCCAAAGTCATTTTATAATCAAGGAATTTATATTTGATTTCATCTCCAATGGATTCCTTGGATTTTTTTTCCTTTAACTTGATAGGTCACATGACCCACATTTGATTAAAATTAAATTTATTATGACTTTTCAAACATTAGCTGATTTTAATAATGAATGAATGCTACATGCTTTGAATATATTAAGAGCCATATTTGATTATTTTTTACTTGCCCATGTGAATAGCCAAATTTTGGCTACTTTAATTTAATATTTATTTAATATAAATTATATTTTTATTGAATATTAAATAATCACATGATATCATGAGGTTAGAATAATATATATTTTTTGAAATAATTCAAAATGATCTTCTTGCCTATAAATAGCCCTCATTTTCTTCATGAAAGTATTCCTCATTCAAAATTCAAAATCCTTCCAGCCAATCTAAGAGAAAATTTCTTAGATTTTTCTTCCAAGTGTTCTCCAAATATTGCAAGATCAAATCCTTGGTTTGGAAGCTTCAACATCTTCAACTATACAAGCTTTCTCAAATTACTTGAGTTTATTTTCTTGTTCTTAATCCTTTTTAGTTGTTCATGCTATTTTTACCATCTATTTATTCTTTCAAATTTATACTGTTTGGTGGATTAGTCTTTGGACATTGTTTTTCACATCAAAGTTTCTCAATCATTTTTTTTTATGAAAAACTCTTGTGATAGTTTGTAGGATCTATTTCAACTTGTTGAAATTTTTAACTCCCTACAAATTTCTTTGGGTTTCTTGAAATATTTCTTCATTAATCTCATTTAGAAAGATCATTTATTCTTAGATCTATTTTAGAAGTATATTTTAAGCATTTTAAATTAAATTGTTATGCTAAAATTATTTTCATATTTGCTATATCTCCCTTTTTAATTAAAAGCTTACAAGCCTACTTAGATCTATCATATACTCATTTTATTTAAGTATTTTATGATCATTAGCTTTAATTGAAAGAACCTTTTTGGGTAAAATAAAACAAATTATTCCTTGTTGAAATTTATTTTATTGTGCAAAAGAACATTGTGAATTTATTTTGAAATAATTTTTATATTAGTCTACAAATTGTAATAACATAAACATCTTAGTAAGATCACTTTAAGATATTTATTTTATTATTTCTTATCAATATTAAGTGAGCCTTTTATCTTGCCAAAATTTTTAAGTTGTAAGCGATCATTTATAAGTTGTGAGATCATTTTTTAAATTGGATAGCTTGGTGTATTTGAGAGAGATTTATTTTATCAAAATTTATTATCTTGTATTTTTCTTTTTGTGCTGTAAAATTTATATTGGGGTTGTACTCACCCCTTTGTAGGAGAGTACATATTATTGTAGGAGTTGTACTCGCCCCGTTATAGGAGAGTACTATTTGTAAACTATTTTTGCATTTAGTGGATTCCTAGTCAGGGGTGGCTAGGCGTGGACGTAGGCTAGTTTTGGAGTTTGGCCGAACCACGTAAAAATTTTGTGTCTATTGTCTCTCTTTACTTTACTGTACTTTTATTTTTGCTGCATTAAGAATTGTATCTTGTCATTATAAAATTAATTTTCTACTAAAAATTAAAATTTAAGATTTAAGTTTTAAAATTTTTAATATCATTCACTCTTGGGTGCTATAGTGACTCACATAAACTTCTTAAAGAAAAGAGAACAGGCTTACCATTCTTCCAACTGGCTTTCTTGATGAAACCAACCTCATTTTCTTCAATAAATTTATCATGGAAAGATTACAAGAAAATGAGTTTGATGGAGGGGTAGGAAGACTCATTATTGGGAAGGTTTATAGAGAGAACACCAACATAAGATGGGCCTTCCAATGGTAGAAAAGTAATGGAATAGTGACCTAGAGGGACCTAAAGAAGGGGGTAAGGAGGAGGAGATGGCTCATAGCACACTATGAATCCCAAAATTTAAGAGGATGTTTACTTTTCAGTTTGCAAGTGCTTAAATTCCTCTAAAGAGATCATATTCCATTCTAAAATTGAGACAAGAGCTAGGCAATACCTTAGGAAGTTCATCATATGTCTATAGAGGGAAATGATAAAAGTTAAGCATTTAGAACTATTATTGGCTGAGAAACACTTGCCCGAGGTCTTGAAGAGGGGCCATTCATATATACTATTGGTTTGCAGTAACCTATGACACTAACAAAGTTATTGTAGTTGGCTAATAACCATATAAAAATAGAAAAGTATAATAAAGACATGCAATCATCAAAGGTGACTCATAAAAGAGACTCTAAAAAGAGGTCACCCCTAAAGAGATTTTCAATGGAGAGGTTCTGAGTTTAAAGGAAGAATAATGGAAGGAGGCATCATAATTGACTAGATAGAGCCCTAGAGCACATATGCAAGTTTAGATAGAGCTTGACAGCTCGTCACATACATGGTGAGTGCCGACAGTTACCCATTGTTAAGCCATTATGAGTATCTATAGTCTTGTTACCTAAGGACATCTAAATCAATGAATTCTTAAACTAAACCAACTTTAAAATCTAATGTGGTGGGAGATGATCAAGATATTATGCATATCACTGTGATCATGGTCTTGACACTAAGTATTGATACTTGAGGAGCATAGTAGAAGTGCTCATTAAGGCAAGGAAGTCAAAGGAATTTGTGAGAAGAATGGGGAAAAATCAATAGAGCTAAGTAATGAACCATTTTTAGCTTTCACAATCCACATCACTAGAGTTATACCCATCATCATTAGTGGATATGTGAAGTTAACATAACAAGCAAGCCTTAAGTTACTTTAGGTAAGTGAGGTAAACTTGGCTAGCCATGGAAAAAGTGTTTAGTGCATTGATTATTCTAGTTAGCTTCATAGAGAAAGATTGATAAGCATTTAAAATTTTTTATAATGTTGTAATAACCACCATAAATATTAATTGCCAACTATCAAATTAGAATCATTTTAATTGATAAAGAGCTCAATCAATAATAGATTTTAATCTATATTTGATAAAATAAATTTGGCATGTTCAAAACTTGTGATTATAGTAAGTTCTCTCTATAAAATTTTGAGAGAAAGGAGGGAGACAGAATGAATAATCACTCTCTCAATGACTTGGGGCAAAGAACACAAGAAATTCATGGTTATTACTAATATCATCATAACGGAGTCACCCACCACATACAATGACCTTTTTGGCCAATCACTACTAAATACATTTAGACAAGAAGTGTCAACTTATCATGTAGTAGTTAAGTTCTTGGTAGGAGAAAACTTGAGTCAATCTAAGGCATTCTACTTATAAGCAATCGATAACACTCACAAAAGGAAAGAAGTTTTACAATTTAATGTTGCACACTTTATATAGTAGACTACTGAAAAAATTAAAGAGGTGTTGACAACATATAATCCAAAGCAATCACTTAACATTAGCTTATCTTATAGTTTTGAGTACAAGAAAGCCATGTACAAGCCCTTCAAGAAGATATAGATGTGTTCACATGGTTTGCTAAGAGAATGTCAATTATAGATATCAATGTTGCTTGTCATAGGCTCAACATCAAGAATGATGCTTGATTGATCAAATAATAGAAGAGGAAGATGACAACCCTACTCATAGAGCTTATCAAAGTGGAAATAGCCAAGTTGTTGGAAGATAACTTCATTAAGGAATCCAATACCTAAAGTGGATCTCTAATGTGGTTATGGTATAAAAGACTAATGACAAATAGAGGAGACTTCATCAACCTAATCTCAGCCTATCTAAATGATGGTTATGTAGTCTCGTACATAAATACTCTTATTGACTTAATAATGGAGTACCTATTATTTTGAGTTTTTATTTATTTATTTATTTTATGCTTGCTTTAGTTACCATAAAATTAAAATGCACTTGGAAATTTTAGAGAATATGATCTTTATCACCAAGGAAGGGCTTTATTTCCCCATTGGTTTAAAGAATAGGTGTCACTTACCAGAGGATGATGAACCAATAGTTCAAAGAGCAAAAAATTAGGGAAGTTGAGGTCTACGTTGATGACTTATTCATCTAAAGTAAATTGAATTTGAAAAAAAAAAGACTTTTTCCATAATAAAAGTATAATAGACACCTTTCCTTTAAAATGTACATACATGCATGATTAAATAAGTTCTTAGGATTCCTACTCATCCTAGAAGGCATAAAAAAGAATCACAAAAAGGTTAAAGCTATACTCAACATGTTGTTGGAAAGAATGACCAAAGAGATGTAGTGACTCATTAGGAAAGTCACTAGATTGAATAGATTTACCTCTAATGGGGCTGAATGATGCTCAAACCTATTTAAGGTATTGAGGAGCTCTATGAATTTTGAGTGGACCCTAAATGTGAGAAAGCTTTTAATAATCTAATAGCTTTCCTCACCATGCCACCTCTACTATACATTCTTGAAGAGGGAGACACTACTATACATAAGAATTAGAGAAGTTGCAGTTAGTTTTATTCTAGTCTGAGAAGAAGGGGCTAAGTAATGGCAAGTTTACTATATTTTCAAGTCATTAAGGGATGCTAAATTGCATTATTTAAATATGGAGAAGCATGCACATTCTCTCCTCATATTAGCTCCATGACTTTGAGCATATTTTCAAGCTCACTCGATCTGGGTATTGACTGACCACCCACTTTACTCATTGCTCATGAAACCAAATCATTAAGACATTGATGAAGTGGTTGGTAGAGTTAAGTGTGTTTGATATGTTATATTCACCTCAGATAGAGATCAAGGCACAAGCACTCATTGATTTCTTTGAATACTTAATCTACACTAGTTTGGAGCCATCTTGGCATTTGTATGTGGACAGATCTTTTAGAGAACAAGGAATAAGAGCTAGAATTTTATTAAGATGCCTAGTAGTAGTCACTATCACCTAATCTATGTGACCAACAATCAATCTGAGTATAAAGTACTATTTATTGAACTTCAATGCACCTGCCTAAAATATATTGCACATTCAAATTTAGAACTTATAGTGAATCAAATAAATGGAGACTATGAACTAAGGAATGAGTTTTTATAGAAGTATTAATACAAAGCGAAGGTAGATATTAAAAATTTTAAATTTGTGAAGATAGAGTAGGTCCTAAGGAATAAGAACCAACTCATTGATTTACTTTCGAGAAAGAGTGAGTGGGCTCGAGGACATGCCCTTCTTTGAACTTGCCCAACCCAATACAAAAGAAGGCAGGTCCATGTAGAGTATAAGCAAAAGCTTACCTAGTTGGGTCAACCCCATCATTGAGTACTTATACACTAGAGAGCCGGAAAAAGGAACCAAGAATATTAAGAGATTTAAAATTAACACCACCCAGTACATTTTGATTACTGGAGAGTTATTTTAAAGGTCAATCACCTCATTAACCTTAGGTTGTATTTGCCAAGTAAGAAAATGTGAAGGGTGAAGTACAACTAGGAGTATGAAAATCACTCTTAGGGAAGGAAACTCACCCATAGTATCCTAAGACAAGGATATTTCTTGCCAATTTTGAGAAATGATTTTGAAGACTTTTTTAGAAGCTGTGAACAATGTCAAAAGTTTCCTCCTATGTAGCTGCAATGGTCACAACTACTATAAACCATCATAAGTCTTTAGCCTTTATAGTGTGGGGGATGGACTAGATAGGCCATCCTCTATTCACAAGCAGACATAGAAGATTCATTCTCATAATGAATGACTACTTTGATAAGTGGATTTAGGCAAAATAACCTGTTAAGATAACCATCTAAATAAGTCAAAATTTTATTTGGAGTAACATAATTTGTAGGTATGGGTTACCTATGTCTATTATCAAAGATAATGGTCCTCAGTTTGTTGAAAACTTACTACAAAAGTTCTATGAGTCCTAAGAAATTTTCCTCAAGTTTACTTCAGTGCACCACCTACAGCCTAATCTCCAGGTAGAAGTTGTGAGTAAAAAGATCCTCAACCTATTAAAAAAGGTTGAAGACAATAAAGCAAAGTGGGATGATGCCCTAACCACTTCTATTGAGGCTCTTAGGATGATTCCATCATCTATAAATAGACAGGCTGCATTTGCCCTATCATGCATCATAGAAATAACTCAAATGATCAAGTATGAATTACATAGTCATTGAGTCATGATGATTATCAAGCTTGATGAATGTATTGTAAAATGGGAAAGAATGAATGTGTAAGCCATGGTAACCAATTTAAACCTACTAGAGGATCTATGTATTGAAGCACCACTTAAATGAAAGAGAACCAAAATATGAATGTATAAGTATTACAACAGTAACATCAAATAAAAACCCTTCAAGTCTAGTGATTTGGTATTAAACAAAGTAGATGTAGTTGTTCAATAAAATGTACTTGAAAAACTTGTCAACACTTCGAATGGGCCTAATATCATTATTGATCTCATTTTTGGATTAGATCAACACTATTCCTAAATTAGCAATTAGGACACCGAATCTTAGATTGGGAGCCTCCTAATTAAGCACTTAGGACACTATGCTCAGTGACCTAGTGAATCCTTCTAGGGTTTGATCTAACCTAATTATTTTATGTGGATCTAAATCCAACCAAATCTAAACCAAAAGTTGAATAAAATACTTTCCAATTGAAATCTAAATCCATTTGAGTTTAAAACAAGATAATTGGAGTGGTTAACCCAATTATCCGACTTAAGCTCAAAATAACTTAAACTCGAAGAAATTCAAATGAATTCAAAATAAATTAAAATTAAATAAAATAAAAAAATCATTCTATAAATAGAAATGGATTTAAAACTAAATCCAAATGTAGGTCAAAGTTGGTCAACCATTTGACATAGAGTTCACTTATGTGGGTCCCATCAAGTCAAAGGTAAACCCACTATAATTTGACCAAATTAAATCATTCCAAAGATTTAAAATCATAAAATGAACATGTTTAAATATGAATCAATTAAATCCTAACACAATAAGACCTTATTTGTGCTAATTAGATCACTCAATCTAAATAAACCCAAATGAAGCTTATTAAGATCAAAATTCAATTTAAATTGAAATTAATCCAAATCTCTTATTCAGCTATAGCACCTAAGAGGGGGTGAATTGGCTTTTAAAATATAATTTAGAAAAATAAATTTTAAACTTTTGTAGAAAACTTAAATCTTTAATTATAAAGCTTTAGAAAAATAAAACAACAATCAACAATAGTAGAAAGTAAAGTGCTAAAGATAAAGAAAAAGAACACAGATATTTTTACACGGTTCAGTGAAATCTCAAAAATCAGCCTACATCCACGCCTAGCCACCGAGGTTAAAAATTCACTAAATCAAAGTTAAGATTACAACAAATCTCTCATACTCTCCTTCATAGAAAAGTACAATCCAACACCATGCTTTATTTAACGAGAAAGTACAACCCAACAACATTAATTTGCATGAGGGTAAATTCAGCAAAGGTAAAGAGGAGGGAAATTCAATTTAGAAAGAAAGTTTTATTTAAACCAATCAATTTGAATTTCAAATTACATGGTAAGGATTTTTGCAAGGCAAAAAAGAGAGAAAATTTTGTTAGTAAGTGATTCAATTTGAATCGATCAAATTAAATTAATTTAGCATGATGAAGAAATCGACCAAATGGGATATGGAGGGAAATCAATTTGAATTAATTCATTTCATGACAAGATCTCTAGTATAATTAGAAAATTAATGAACACGAGGGTCTTCCAAGAGAGAGAAAAGAGAGGTGAGTTTGAAAAATTAGCAAATATCAAGACAACATTAATTTGCAAAATTAAAAAGGCATTAATCCAAATTTTGTTTTAATTGAAAAAAGCATGTGATGGGGTCATCCAAGGAAGTTTCCATGTTGGGATTTAATAAAGATTAAATGCAATATCATGGAATATTCAATAACTTAATATTGATTTAATGAAAGAGGGAAAGTTATGATACTAAAGCATCTTAAATAAAATCCAAGGGAAATTAAGAGTTTCTGCCAAGCTAGTTACCAAAAAATAGATTAGATCTATTTTAATGCACTCAGATAAAATTAAATGATGATAAATTAGATTTTAGGAGATTTCAAATTGATAATAATCATGTGAATAATTTGAATTGAATTAAGTATATGGCTAGCCATGGATTGTTTCTAAAAATAAATAATTATAAAAGGAAATGAGGATAATTCCATGACTAATGTTAATTAAATTTAAATTAACTCAAATCTATTCAAGTTAATTCAAATTAGCTTAATTAAAATAGCATATTGTCAGCCACAAATATTTCATAAAGAGTTAGGTTTAAATTTGCACAATTAAGCAAGGGAATAATTTATTTGAATTCAAAATAATTCAAATAAATAAATTTTTTTAGTTTATAAAGAGATGGAATAATTATAGAAATAATTTGAATGGATCTCACATGATTTATTTTGCAAATAATCATGAAAAGGGCCAGCCATAAATCCTTAAGATGATAGGTAGGATAGGAGAGAAAATAATGATAATAGGAGAGAGAAAAATAATATATTGAATAGTTTTTGGATAATTTAGATTTATGCATTGAATAAATGGATAGTGAACATCACTAAGCATGGAAATAATTTAATAGAATGTGAACTTAATTTAACTTGCCTGAGAGTGCAATAATTGGAATAAGGTTTATTTATTTAGTTCACATTATCCAAAATGGATAATTTGAAGAATAATTGTAAATATGAAATGTAGAATTTATGAATAATTCTAAAATAAATTATTTTGAAATGAATGAATGATTTATTTTATTTTAGTGATATTTTAACTTTTCCTTAATATTTAATCCTAAAAGTATTTTCACCCAGTTCAAGTCTAATAGATTTGACATTCTGAATTGACTAGAGAACTTGGAGTTGAAGAATATTCATGCACACTTGAATTTAACTTGATTAGTAGTATTTGAATATGTGTTTGTTATCATTAAAATCAATATCATATGAGGTGGGGCTCATGAACTCAATAAAATCAAATACCTAAAATTATTTAAAAATCATATAATCTAACCAATCATTGGGTTTAATTAGACCAATTTGGTCATTTGACCCAAAAGAGCTCAACAAAACCCATTAAACTCAATCTCGATTAAATGGGTCAAAATTGAAATCAACATCAAATCAAATAAAATTAATCACTTCAAATCATTCCACACAGGTGATTAAACATGATTAAAGCCTAAACATGCCTTAATTGAGTCAAATTGGTTAACTCTTTTAACTCAAAATGGGTCAAATCAAGATAAACCCAAATTAAATCTTACATGGAATAAATAAATTAACCACCAAATTATCCATTGGATAATCAAAATTAATTGAAACTTAAATCTAAAACCAATTAATCAAAATAAATACAATTAAATCATTTTAAATCAATTTGAACCTAAAATGGAATTAAATTAAGGCCAATTCCTATATCCAACTCAAATGGACTTAAGTTTGACCTATAATTGATCTTGGTTTTATTTGGCCAACCAATCACTAACCCAAAGGAGTGTTGTGGTGGTGTCAAAACCCAAGAGTGGCCATGTGCGGTGAAATCATAAGGGATGAGGCGTAGCCATAGAGAGAGAGAGAGAGAGAGAGAGAGAGAGAGAGAGAGAGAAACCCATGAAAAGAAGTAAAATTCCATTTTCTCTCCTCCACACCCCATCCACCTCTTCACCATAATTGATTTGGACCCTCTTTAATAAGTTGACCACCCCTTGGAGCTAGCCTCCAATGGTCCAAATCATCCATGGAAAAATAAATTAACCTTTCTCCATGGGAGAGATGCTCACGGACAAAAGAGAAAAGAGAGACAGGAGACTTCCTCTCTTGATGTTATGCATCTCAATACACTCACTAAGGGAGGAGAGACCAAACTGATCATTCTCCTAGACCTATCACTACCGGTGGCCAAGTTTCAGCCACCCTAAATCTTCTATCTGTGGATCTCAGCCATATATGGAAAGAGTGGAAGATGACTTCTTCTCATGAATCCAACCATCCAATGTGCTCCTAAAGGATAAGAAGGAGAATTAAGATCTTCCCTGAGCCTCTCACCGCTGACAATCCTGAAATCAACCAAAGTCGATAGCCAAGCTCTGGGCCAAACTCAGAAAGTTGGAAAACAAGCTCCTCAAGCCCAATTAACACTCCCTACACATTCTATGTGTAGAAGCAAACTCAAATGAGCTCTTCCCTGAGTCTTCCACTACTAGCAAGCTGGAGTTACTAAGACTGATGATAAAAGGCAGAGCATTGGTGTCCATGATGATTAGCAGGGAGGCAAGTCGATTCCATTTCATTGGAGGTTCATCTTAACCCATAAAAGGTTTTTAAATCGACAAAATAGTTAGACATCACTTTGATGAGATACTCCCTAAATGGACTCCCTATTATTATGTGGTTTGGTCTTTTATTAAGTGAATTTATGTTTGGTAGAGATCAAGCCATGTGGATCAATTGCAAATCAATCCATGATTATTTTGAAATCAAAAACATTAAGAATGGTAGCTTAGATCACTAGCATCCAAAGATGGATAGCTCTCAGTTCTTTGGTGGAAGCTTAGAGACAAAATCTTTACCGTCCATTCTTTTTGTTTGGAATGGATGACTAAGATCTTGAAGCATCACTCGATTTAATCCCTTAAAAAAATTAAGATCGAATATGAGTCATTCGAAATATGATCAAATGACTTTCACGAATTCCACGTCCATGTCGCATTTTGATGTGGGATCTGCATGGATCCCTTAGGGTCTAGTGGCATTACACTATGTGTAAAAGGGTGCCCAGTCAACATCATGTAAGCGCTGATTGGATTAAGTAGGAAAATTGACTTTTGAATTAAAAAATGCAACAAAATCACCAAAACTTTAAAAACTAATAGAAAATAAAATATTTGATAAAAAAGTGCAAGTAAGGGCTCTATGGATTCATCTCAATGAGGAGAATCCATTAAAATGAAAATCTTAAATTTTAAGTATTTTGGGTTTAAATGAAAATATTTAAACTCAAATTACACATAAACCATTAATCCAATTAATTTGAAACTTTAGGGAATTGAAATTAAGATTAAAGCACACCTTAGACAAATTGTTCATGATTTATTAATAGGTAAATCTTAAAATACAAAATTTTCCATCCATTAGCCTTAATTTAGTAAAATAAATTAATATTAAATTAAGAAAATTATGAAAAATTGTAAAATCAATTTTAATCATTATATTAGACCTTCATGAACCTAAATACTTCATTAGAACTCTCTGGAATCTAATAATCCCCAAAATGACCTAATTTATTATTTAATTGAATTAATTAATCTAATTAATGAATCTAAACATCAAAATTCATAATAAATCAACCAAATTTCCAAAAAATTTAAATGAGCTCTTTATGGATCCAAAATTTTTAAATAAACCCTCTATGGATGCATCTTCGAGAGATGAATTCAAGAAAATAAAGACTCCAAATTAATTCCTTTTAATTTAGACTTAATTTAAGTTTTATTAAAATAATTAATATATTAATTAACCCTAAATTATACATTTGATTAGGATTAAACATTAAATAACTTAAATTAAAAAAGTACCTAAACTTGCCATAAACATTTCAAGGTCAAGTGACCTCTGGATTAGAAGTTGTTGAATTTCCAATCCTTAGGTTAATTAAAGTGAAATAATAAATCAGAAAATCATAAAAATTATAAGAATTCATAAAATCAACATAAAATATTTTCATTAACATAATAACACTTAAAGAAAGCTTTCTAATCCTATGAAGTTGAAGATTTTGATTAATTATACACTTAAGGTTTAATGAAAGAAAATAAAAATCAACTTTAAGTTATTAATTTGATAAATCTATAACAAACCAATTAATCAATTAAAATTAAAACCTTTTAAACTAAGCTTGAACTACAATATCAACTTAAATGGATTAAGTGGATTCATTCAAGCTAATAAACATAAACACTAATAAACATATACATTAATGAAATAAATAAATAAAACTAAGTGAAATTCAAACAAATCAAGCAATTAAAATTCAAAATAATTAAGGTCATCAAATCAAGTTAACTCATCCAAATTCATAAACATTAATAAAATAAACAAGTAGAATCAAACCAAATGAACATTTAGTGAAATAAAAAGAAACCTCAGATCAAATATGAAGCTAAGTTGAAAATATATATAAACTAAATGACATCAAATATAACTGAATCAAATCAAATCAAATTTAAAATAAAAACCAAGATCAAACTAAATAATGGTAACATAGACTTTAAATTAAGATTTAAAGGAGCCATTTGAATATTAAAATATAACTTTAAAATAAAGGTAAAATATAAATCAAACTCAACTTAAAATGAATCACTCAAATGAATTCAAAAGAGGTTAATTAAGATACTTATGAGCTTAGTTGACCTTTAGAATGAATATTCACCTTAGGATAAAGATTTCATTTTAGTAGGATTTAGGATGTTGAATAGAATGGGTTCCACCCATAGTGGAATTTATTTTATTCTTCATTCTTAAAAACTTAAATTCCACTTTAACATAAAATGGGATTAAAAGTGGAAATAAAATCATAAATTAATTAAATCACTTAAATTGAAACCACCTAATAGAAAAAATTAAATAAATTTAAGAATAAAAGATATCAAAATAATGAAAATAAAATTTTTCATAATTAGCAAATATATGTTATATAGTCCAGACACCTAAAATCTCAATGCTACTCGTCTGAAGGAGGTCTTGATACCTCAAACTTCTAGTTTAACAATAACATGTACCTATAAAGTGAAATTATAAAAAGTGAAAATCTCAAATTAAATTAAACTAAACTTTGAAAAATAAATAAAAACTTGAACTTAAAATACCTAGTAAAGTCATACCACACAAGCCCATTTCTTCACACACTTATTAGGTCACTGACCGTAGACTTAGGTTAGATTAATATTTTGTAATATGATGTAAAATATTTTTCTTATTTTACGGTGTATTTTTTTAGACTATATGGCTAGGATTATTTGCCCGTTGGTTTGGATGGTAGGACGTTCTTTTTCAACTAGTACTATTTTCTATAGGAGACTATGCTAAAAGGAACTGCTGTAAAAAAAAAAGATATATAAATATTGTTTGCTTGTAGGTATGCTTAAGTCCCTACACATAGCCTAATAAGATAGGTGGGCTTAGCAAGCAACTAATGCTAACTCTATATGTTTGCAAATATAATTGCTAGAATGTTGTTTGTATTTTTTAACATTTATTTTACAGGGTTCAAAAAATTATTTTTGGAATTTTAAATGTAAATGACCTATGAGGTCTAAGAATAGCAGAAGTTGACCCTACCAATGCATGGTCTCAGTGGTCCCTTGTGAAGCCGATGGAGGTCCCTGAAGAAGGTGATGATCTTGGAAGAAGACTCCCACAGATCAAACTTTTAGTTCTATGCAGGGTTATATAAGGGCAGAACACAGCTACCCATTTTTCTCTTTTTTTTGGGTGTATAGTGGTACTTAATTGCATTAGCCTATTTTAACTAAATTAGTTTGATTTATTTTGGGTGTACATTAGAAATAACCTACTTTTCTAAGTTTATTTCTATGATTGTATTTCTGTGATGAAATTCCTAGAACGTTAGGCTCCTAAGAAAACTAAATTTTTTACTTAATCTAAATTTAAGCAACCTAAACAAAAAAATAAATAAATTCATAACCTCATATTAATTAAAGCTTTAGGCATAACTTAAAAGCAACAATAAATAATTAGCTTTTGTGAAACATGATAGCATATTATTCATTCTGCTTGAATTAGGCACTTCACCCATGGCAAATAAGGGGGCACTTTACTTTATAGGATGACCAACCTTCTTGGAGAAGTTTTCCTTCTATTTTGATTTGGCCCATAACTTCTTCTAACTCTATATCATTCTAGGCATGAATTGCATACCGATGGCCTTAAATGAATTATGACTCAAAACAAACAAAAATAAAATTTGTTGCATTAGCTATGTGTATACCACCTAACATGATCTTAAGGTTAGGAAGTGAGTTAGGTTCTTAGTATCTTTCTTAATTACAACAGCTCAGCCATCTCATAACATGATGACTGGACTCATGGATTTAAAAATCACTTAGGTGGTGTTAGCTAGCAACCCTTCTAGATGGGTGATAAGTCGAGAAGAGTTAGGGATATGTTCATTTACTCAAATGCTAGGAAGAGAGGATAATTATAAAAAGTTAAACTAGGTCAAGCTTCTAACTTATGTTAAAAGCACTTATAGATTTAGGTTTTGAAGCATCCTTCTAGGAATAAGCCTTCAAACTTAGGGATTTTTGTAGTCCTGTGCTACTAGAATCTAAGTCTTAGATTTCTGAGAAAATGTCAATTCAAACTCTACTAAATTCAATCTCAAAATAATAAATCCCAATGGTAGGTTAGTTGAAATGTTTACTAGGCATCCCAGTATCTATAAGCATTTTTTGCTTAATCCCAATTGGTCTCTAAAATAACACTTTCCAATTTGAGAGCATTCCATATTAAAATTCTAAATTATCATCCTTTTAAGATAACTTTGAAATTCATAGAAATAAAAATCTATTTCTTTAATCGAGGGTATTATTAAGAAGAGATCCTTCATTCCTAAGATATAATTAACTATAAGGGCCCTTATAGGGAACTATGAACCCTATAATAAAATAAACTTTATTCTACTTCTCCATATAGTTCACGAGAAACATCTTTTGTACATTAAAAACCATCAGCCTTAGGAATCCTTATTAAGTAATCGAATTCATTACTGAGTAATTTATTTATCTTTTGAGATAATATATTTATCTCTCAATTATGCATTTAATTACCCAAATAGGTACCCCCAAGATTTTCCTGGTGGTTCTAAACATAAAAATTCCCATAATCATTAAGAAGCTGGTTAGATGATGATTCTATCATTTGTAAATACACTCAAGATAAGATGTACCCTAGACTCAGAATATGATGGATCAAAAAAAATTCTACCTTTAAAAGAAGCCCTACTTTTGTATCTATTTTTCTTTTAATAAGTTATCACTTTTTTTTTAAAATCCTTTATTCATGCATATGCAAAAAAGTTATAATATAAATAATATATCTACTCAACAAATGTTACTTGGTCAAAGATGTTAAAATTTATATACACATTTTTTTAAAAATTTGTTTACTCGCCTATATTAAGCATTTTATTGAATAAGTCAACTAGAACTTAGAAAAAAAATTTCTTGAATCATTTAAGGTTATATAAGTTTATAAATGTTATAAAGCTACCCTTAGCAAGCTACATATTAGCTTGGGTGTATGTCCTTATATAGAGAGCTACATTTTCCTGAGTGCCTTATCAAGCTAAACTATCTCGCATGACTTAGAAAGTTACATTGGCATGAGTAACATAGTAAGCTTACACATTGGCCTAAACCACTTGGAGAATTATGTTTGGCTCAAGCCACTTGACAAGCTACATTGGCCTAGGTTACTCAATGAGCAACTTTTGGCCCAAGTTTAATTGGACTTGAAGAGTTTCATGTTAACTTAGATCACTCGATGAGCTACATTTGGTCTAATCTAAAAGATTTAAACAACAATCTACACTTAGCCCGAGCATAAAGCCTAACTTGGTAAACTACATATTGGCATTTGCGCAAGCCTAACTAAGTGAGAACAAATGGTCTGAATAGATAATTTTTGAGCTTGATGAGCTACTATTGGCCCAAATACATAAAGCTTAATTTGACAGACTATCAAGACTACAAGTGATGAGACATCTGAAGAGAGCTACAATACTTTGGAGAAAAGTTAATGCTTTCAAAACAAAATCTCAATCCATTTGACTTTAAATATTCAACAAAAATTACTCCTACTATTGAGGCAACTTTGACACTTATAAATTTATTTAGAGGTAATTAAAAAATACCACAAAGTAGCTAATAGTACAAAGGGTGAATTAAGTTAAGTTGGCACTCAAATAATATGCTCGATAACTTCAAAACTTGGAACCACAAAAATTTAACACTTTGTGTGATTCGTAACTACAAACTAAAACTGCCACTCTATGTGGTTGTGACCACAAATAAAGGCCCAATACCTCATGCAATAGAGTACTCATTATTTTCATAAAAAGGAGACCCTACTCACTATTCAAACCAAGTATGGTTTCACAAAGTGAGGTGGGGACAAAATAAATATTAAGATAAGTACATTTGCATAGAGTAAATGACATTCACAAACATTCAATCTGAAAACAAATATAAAAAAGTCTATTTCAATGAAACACATTTAAGTATATAAAGAAAGTGGTGAGTACAAATAATACATTTAAATTTATTTTCTTCTTACTCATAAGTACAAGAAGAAAAAAATTTACAAAAGAAAATATAAAACCTAGCTATAACTCCCACCTTATCGCATTCCTCAAATAAAGACAAGTTCATTAACAAAATCAAGAAATTTGAGGTATAGTTGACCATGCTCAACCAACTTTTGGATAGGAAGATCGGCACCTTCCCTCAATTTCTTTCTTAATATATCTCATCTGAATCAAGAAAGCCTACTAACTTAGCCTCCTTCTTTTGAAAGTCCTCAGTATGATGAGAAAGTTCAATCTTTAATAATTTATTTAGCTTAAGAGGTTAGTCAATTTAAGCACTACTTGACCTTTCTCTCCTCTTAATGCCAAACTTCTTCCTTGAGATTGGCATTCTTGGACTCGTCCTCCTCTAGTTGCTCCTTCAGCAAGTCATGCTCCACCTTGGTGTAAATAATAATCTTCAATTGGGATGTATATTCTTAGCAAAGCTCCTAGGTTGACTACCACTCTATCACCTAAGCAATCATGGTAGCATGATACATTCCCCTCCCAAGAAGGTCCTCGAGTTGTCCATCTCCATTGAGAACATGTATTGGCCCAGCTCATAAGCTTGACTCTCATATCAGTGACTACAGTAGTATAGTTATCTTTGACCTATATGTAAAGAAGATCATTAATTGAGCAAAAACCATGTATGCAAATGTATGTTTGATGCATGTAATATAATGATGAGTTGAGTATCATTCTCATGAAGATCTTTTATTAAATTTTATTAACTTTAAGTACCAATCTTATGTTGCCATAATTTTTATGCAACCAAGTAAAAATGCAAAAAGTGAAATTAACTAAAATTAATAAAATATACTATTTTCACTTAATTAAAAAAATACTCTGAATTTATGGTTCCTTGATTATTTCTATAGATTTTGAAATTTTAAACTTATTTTAGATAATTATTAATGAGGAATAAGTTTATCTTCCTATCTACTAAGATCAAAAAGACTTAATCACTATAATTTATTAGTTATATGTCTATATACTAATTATAATAAGTAATTGCATTATTTTTATCTTCATATATGATTTCAGATCTCTAAATATTATATATATATATATATATATATATATATATATATATATAGTATTTTTATCTCTAAATATTATATATATATAATAAATTATATATTAATTATTATATATATCTTATATATAGGAAGATAAACTTATTTCTCATTAACAATTATCTAAATAAACTTGATCTTAGCATATATATATATATATATATATATATATATATATATATATATATATATATATATATATATATAAATATATATATATATATATATATATATATATATATATATATATATATATATATATATATATATATATATATATATATAATTTTTAATTGATTTTATCTAAATTATTCACTTGGACTTCTCCAATATATCTAAATCACACTTGATTTTAAGCTTACAATGGCTATCACAACTAATTTAAGCATCTACAAAAATAAAACAACATAGTCATTCATCAAACAAAATCTTTATTTTAAACTTCATAATACATTATCATAGAAAAATATTAGAAGGCTTCATAAATCTAAAGTACAACATAACTAGCTACTCATTTGAGAAAGAAAGAACATCCTTATCTCATAAATGCAGAAGAACATATAAAACAATCAAGATAGAACCAAGTATTAGTACACTAAGTTCTTAATTATATCCCATGCCTTTTAGGGTGATCCTCTCACTTTTATATCCTTTGTTCTTTATAGCAAACAACACATGAACACAACAAATACTGTACACTAACACATTTACTTAGAGTCTCACCTCTAAGAGACACTATACTCACACTCCCACACTAGTTGAAATACATGCGTGCCCAAATCCTTTTTAATGCAATAAAGGCCCATTTATAAGCGTGCCCCCTCTTATCAATTGTCCCTACATCCTTTCTGAAAACTTCAAAGAACTACCATTTCAGCTCCCAAATTGACCAATGAAACTATCAAAAATAGCATATGTCAAGCTATAGAATCACGGCACCCAATCTACATCACCTAAGCACTTGGGTTACTTTCTTTCTGCTTAAATAATAGATATTATGGCATTATGTTGTTAAATTTTACTGCCTAGGTCCTTTACTTACTAACTTAAGTTAAAATTTAAAATATTTTAGTGCCACGAGGCTGGTCCTCCAATGATAATGCAATTTGGTCTTCATATTTAAGCATTTTTTAGGCTTCTTTGAGCTCCTTCAAGCACTACAACATTTCCCTTTATAGTGTCATGGTGATGTGGTTACTACCTTGATGTCTAATTCTATATAATTATAGCATGTTGGCATTGGCTTCTCTCTTTGCCCAAAATTTCATCTGATATAGCACTACAATGCTACTTTGCACTCAGCCTAGGCGTTAGCCTTGTAACTTTTGATTTTCTTTTCTTTTCACATCATATGAGAATTTCCTTAAAGAAACACCAAAATACAGAAAATAATCACAACTTAGCATTGATTACTCATAAACATATAATTTAAAAATATAATTTTCACTAAGTTTTTATACTTATGAATGTTACAACTGGTCCATGTTCTCCTCATCTCTTATTACAACTTGTTACTTTTTTTAGCCTTATGTTGCAAATTTGTCAATTGGACACTTAGATCAACTATTTACTAACTAATTATTTTAAGGAATTGGGGTTTCAATGGTGGTGTGCATGAACTAAAACTAGGCTCATATTTGGATTATTGTGACCTAATCCTCTCTCCAGACATAAGGGCCTTAGAAGCTACTTGCTCTTCTCTAGCATTATTTAAACCCTCTACCCAAAGTTGACAGATGAGTGATGGGTGCCCATAATCTACAATAGTACTACCCTTAATCATATTCAAAATAAAATTATGAATAATCTTACTTACACCTATGGATAACCCTTTCTGAATAGCAAAATATTATAAGAACAAATTCTTGGTTTGGATGCTTCAATATCTTCAACTAAGCAAGCTTTCTTAAATTACTTGAGTTTTTTTTCTTGATTTTAATCTCTTTTAGTAGTTCATACAATTTTCATCATCTATTTGTTCTTTCAAAATTTTTTTGGTTGATTAGTCTTGGACATCAAAGTTTAATTTTTTCACATTAGAGTTTCTTCAATCATTTTTTTTGTGAAAAAATCTTGTGATAGTTTGTAGAATTTATTTCATCTTACTGAAATTTTTATCTTCCTGCAATCTTTTATTTTTTTATTTTTTGTTTTCTTGAAATATTTTATTATTAGACTTATTTGAAAGATCATTTATCCTTAGAACTATTGTAGAAATGTACTTTAAGCATTTAAAATTAATTTATTATGCCAAAATTACTTTCATATTTGCTAGATCATTCTTTTAATTAAAATCATATCTAATTTACTTAGATCTATCATATGCTAATTTTATTTAAATATATTGTAATAATTTGCATTAATTCAAAGCATCAATTTGGTTGAAATAAAATAAATTAATTGCTGAAATTTTAGAGTATATGCTAGATCTATTATATATATCAAGTTTCTTTATCAAAATAAAATATAATAAAGTTAAATTATTTAATTTGGCACTTATTATTTCATTCTAACTAATATCTTTTATTTAAAAATGTTTTTATCTTGCTGAAATTTTTTAAGTCTGGTTATTTTTATTATTTAATACTTAAGGAAAAAAATATTTAGTGGAGAGTTAATCATTCTTATACTATTATATACGTACTAATTATAGTTTCTCTTAAACTTAAAATTATTCCGAGCTAAAATTTATTTTATTATGCAATAGACTATTGTGAATTTATTTTGAAAATATTTTTTGCATTAGTATACAAATTTGTAATAATATAAACATCTTAATAAGATCACTTTAAGATATTTATTTTATTATTTATTATCAAAATTAAGTGAGCATTCTATCTTGTCAAATTTGTAAATTGTAAAGTGTTCATATTTGTAAGTAATGAGGTCACTTTTTGAATTAGAAAACTTAGTATATTTGCAAAAGTAATAATTTATCAAAATTTATTATTTTATACTTTTTCATGCTTTAAAGTTTTTATTGGGGTTGTATTCACCCCTTTGCAAGAGAGTATATATTATTGTATAAGTTGTATTTTCCTATTAGAGAATAGTACAATTTGTAACCTATTTTATATTTAGTGGATTTCTAGTCATGGATGGGTAGGCGTGGACATAGGCTATTTTTGGGATTTGGCCAAACCACGTAAAAATTATGCGTCTATTATTTTTTGCTGCAATGAGAATTATATCTTGTTATTATAAAATCAAAAATTAAGTTTCAACTAAAAGTTAAATTTTAAGATTTAATTTCTAAATTTTTAAAGAAACACCCAATTCACCCCAACTCCACCTTTCTCCTCTTGGGTGCTATAGTGACTCACAAAATCTAATAAAAATGAAAACCCTAAATTATATTGAGTAATTTTGAATTAATTCTTATTTTAATGAGAATAATCAAACTTTAATTATACTTAAAATAATGATCCATTTGACTTGAAACTTTAGGAAAATGAAATTAGTGTTGAGAACTATCTAACATGAAAATCATGATTTATTGATTAATAAATTGAAAGTTACAAATTTTTGAAGTTCTAGGACCTAAATTAATGAAATAATTAAAACTAAATTAATAAAATTAAGGAAACACTTTAAAATGTCTTAAAATATTATAATTAACATTAGAGAATGCTAAGTAAATAGTCAACCCCTTGGAACTTATCAACCCCAATTTTTCATTCATTAGAATTTAGTTAAATTAATTACATGAAACTAAATTAAGCAATAATTAAATTAATCATTAGTCACATTTTAATCAAATTAATCTTAAATATTTAATTAATCATTAGTCACATTTTAATCAAGCTTATTATGATAAACTTAAATAGCTGGGGATTTAGATTCTAATCAAATTAATTAAACAAAGTGAATCCATTTCAATCAAACTAATAAAATAAAAAAATAAGATAATATATGTTAATCAATTGATCAAACTAAATATAAACTTTAATCAGTTAATTAATGAAGCTCTAACTAACTCTATCATTTGAATAAAACATAATTGACCTTTAGGTAAGGTGTTTAATTTATTGATCAACAATCAACATTTGATTTAAGTCATTCCATCAACTATCAATTAAACATAGCATCCAATTGAATTAATTAAGTCAAATTATTTATATAAACTTTAATCATTTAAATCTTTAATGAGACTTTAAATAAATTGATCAATTATTTAACTAAGATAAATTAAGTTATTTTAAACATTATATTCTAAAATTACTTTAAATCAAATCATTAAGTCCATCATTAAATCAAATATTTAAAATTTTTAAATAAATTAATCATTCAATTAAATTAATCTTGTTAAACTTAAACATTAATTTAACTTAATCAAGTCACTTAAATATGACAAGTTAAATTAAATAAACTTTAACTATATCAATCAACCAAATTAAACATGAATATTCAATTAATTATTCAATAAATTAAATCAAATTAATCAAAACAAACTAAATTATAACTAGTTCAATTACATAATTGGATCAAAAATAATTAAATTCAATCAAAGCAAATATTAGATTTACTTAAACATGTTATGAAGTTATGACACCCAAGAGAGCGGGGTGGGCATGAATTAAGTTTTTAAATTTTTTTAATTTAAAAGTTAATGTTAATGCTTTTTAGTAAAGTTAATCTTAAATGATTATACTTTAATGAATCATAACAATAATGAGAACAATTAAGAAAATGTAAAGAGGTAGAAAAAATAGAAATTTTTATGTGGTTTAACCAAATCCCAAAAATTGGCCTACATCCACGCCTAGCAACCCAAGCTAGGAATTCACTAAATCAAAGCTGAGATTATACCAAATCTCCCTTACTCTCTTTCGTGGAGAAATAAACCCAAAACCATACTTTCCTAGATGGGCAAGTACAACCCAAACAATGAACACGAAGATGGAAGATAAACGATACAAATATCTAGCGCTCAATTCAAAAAAAATTTACATTCACAACCCAATTATGACAAAATTAAGGCAAGTGATAAAATAGAGAGCTCACTTCCTACCTATTAAATATTGAATGTAATTTTAAACACTTGTATGAAATGTTGAATGTAAACAAGAAAAGGTACTTCCTTTATTTTAAAAGAATTTAATGCTTAATATCAAAGCAATTTGAAATGATGTAATAAAGTACCATACAATATTGATTTGAATATGTGAATAATAAACTAAAATCAATGAAGTATTTAATCTTATGTTATACAGTAAGCAAGTTGATATGAAAAACCAAATCAAACAAATTCCCTGAAGATCTATTTCACAAGAATTATATTGTATGCAATTTGAAATAAAACACAAGTTGTATTCCACTTGATGATTTATGAAAATAAGAAGAGAGGAAGAGAACTATAAGAAAAAATTCTTATTCAAGTAAATCAAATAAATTAGTCAAAGGAAAACTTCAATCAATACTTAACTTCTTCATGCATACCATGATCAATTGAATTAGCCTAGAAGATTAGTAAGGTAGGATTAAGAGTTAATTACCTTAGAAAAAATAAATGAACTTCTTAATGCTTTCAACCAAGGGTTGTTTCCACCAATCCTTCAAGTTTCCCAAGCAATCTTCAATGCAATCATTTAGGCAAGGAAAGAGGAAGGATGATGAATGAGTTGTAGCACTTGACTCACAAAATCTTTAAGAGAATGATGTACTAAGAAGTCGGCCAGGAGTGGAGAGATGGCTAAGAAATTTTACCCTAGAATCAAAGTCACATTAAATAGAAAAGAGAGGTTAAAATGTTGGCCAAGTATGATAGAGTTGGAGGGAAAATTACTTTTGGATGTAATTTAATTTTTATTTCATAATCTCAACCAAATAATCAAGGATTCTATCCCTAATAATTTTGGCCATGAGAGAAAGACAAGGAAAGCTTGATTAAGCATCTAATAGAATTTTGAATCCAATGATATAAAGATAATGGGTTGGATTAGCCAAAGCATGAGATGGAAATCTAAGTATGAAAATTATTAAAATTTTGAATGAAGAATTTAAAGCACATAAGAAATGCTTCAGTAAAAGATGAATTTTAGAAAGAGAGAGAGAGAGAGATAAGCAATTAATCATACTAATAAAATTGAAATACAATATTATCCATGAACATTTCGACGAAAATAACAATGAGAGGGAAAATTTTTTTGGAAGTAATTTAAATTATGAATAATTTAATAGATGATTAAAAACATATATAGTCACCCTAATCTTAAGAGGAATTAATGAGAATAGCAAATAAAATTTAATTAAGGATTTCAATCAATCAAGAGCCAATTGATTTTATTTGCTTGGGAAATAATTTTCCCAAAATAAAGTGGTCAACCAAGCTATATTGCAACTAAGAATTCAATTTAAATTTAATGCATGATATAAGGAATATATGATGAATCAATTTAAGAATGATTTAAGAGATAATACCATTAATTAATTTAAATAAATTAAATGTAGAAAATCAACATAATTTTTAGCCAACAATAAATTCATTAAATGGAATGATCTTAAATCAAAGCAATTGGTTAATTTAAATTTAATATAATTAATTAAGATGTTTTTTCGAAAATGCAAATAATTTAAAATAGTCTAAATTGATTTAATATAACTGGCCAATGAATTCTTTCCTAAAATGGATTTATTTAAAAGGAAAGTTTATTAATTCAAGGTTCATTTAAATTTAAATTTAAATTTAATAATTAATTTAATTAATCTTAAATTACCTGAAATAAATTAATATAGGCTAAGTACAAAATCATGACAAAGATGACTATGTACAATTTGCATTATTATGGCAAAGATTAAGTTCAAAACAATTTAAATTCAATAATTCAAATGAATAAATTATTTAAAATTTGATAAATGACAAAATTATTTTGGAAATGATTTGAATAAATATCACATGATTTATTTCCTAAACTTTTTTGAAAAATGCATCCAAAATAATGTTTGGAATGATAATGATGATATCAGAGAGAATATAGAATAATAGAGAGAGAGAAAAAAATAATTAAGATAATTCAAGAATAATTTAAATCTCATGCAATAAATAAATGGCTAAAATTATGATTGAGTATGGAAATGATTTAATGAAGCATGAACTTAATTTATCTTAATTTAAAACACATTAAATATAACTTAGTTCATGCACGTAGTTCATATTATGCAGAATAAATAAATCAAGGAATAATTATAATTTTGATATAAGGAAAGTATTAATAATTTTAAATAAATTATTTTGAAATGAATAAATCATATTTTATTTTTAATTGAGCTCTTTATTTGCCTTAATATTATAATTCCTAGAAAATTCTCAGCTAGTTCAAGTCCAACAACTTTAATTTTTTGAATTGATTGAGAAATCTGGATTTGAAGAATTTTCCCACAACACTTTAATTTAAACAAATTAATAGCATTTGAATATATATGTTTCTTATTATCAAAGTTAATCTCAAATGAGGTGGGGCTCATGAAGTCAACAATCTCCGCTTTTTGATGATGACAAACCTATGTTAGTATTGAATAGTGATGAAGGTGGAAAGTGACCTTACATCAACCTTTTAAAAATATAAATTAGATTAAAATAAAGTATGACAAGTAAACATAGTTTTAAACAATTTTGCATGCTGAAGACAAATGCAAAAAGAAAAGCTCCCCTTAAATTTATGCATCGTAAATAAAAAGGTCAACATAATACTTTCTCACCCTTTTGGCGACATCAAAAAGATTTTAAATATGAAGAATAATAAATTAGATGGATGGATATAGCACTCCTAACATGTGTCTCAAAGTACAATAACATTCTTCATTAAGAGGTTTTATGAAAATATTAGTAATTTACAAATCCGTATAATAAAAATCAATGTCAACATCACCTTTGTTATCATGATTCCTAATGAAATGATGTCTAATTTCTATATGCATGGTTTGAGAATGTTGAATAGGATTTTTGGTTAAACTAATTGCACTATTATTATTGCACTTAATAGGAATACAATATAGTTTAAGTCCTAAATCTTCTAATTATTGCATCAACTAAAGAACTTGAGTAACACAACTTCTAGCAGCTATATACTTAACTTCAGTAGTGAAAAAAGCAACATAGTTTTGTTTCCTAGACCAAGATACAATAAAGGATCCTAAAAACTCACTTGTTCCTGATGTACTTTACCTATCTAGTTTATAACTTGCAAAGACAGCATTGAAATAAGCAATCAAGTCACAAGTAAGTGAATTTTTAGGCATAATCCCAACTTAGAGCCAATCAAATAACGAAAAGTATGCTTTACAATAGTTATATGTGATTCCTTTGGAGTAGCTTAAAAATGAGCACATAAACATACAACAAACATAATGTTAGGTCTACTAGCAGCAAGATATAAAAATGAACCAATCATACTTCTATAAAGCTTTTGATTAATAGGTTTTTAGATACATCTAAATTAAGCTTAGTGGAGGAGCTCATGGGAGTCTTACTAGATTTAAATTTTTTTATGTCAAACCTTTCTATTAAGTCATTTATATATTTGGTTTGATCAATGAAGATGTCATTTTCTTGTTATTTAACATGAAGTCTCAAAAAAAATTAAGTTCACCCATCATACTCATTTTAAATTTTTTAGACATTAAAGATGAGAACTTAATGCATAAAGATTATTTGTTCTACCAAATAAAATGTCATCAACATAAATCTGTAAAATGATCAAGTCATTACATAAGTTCTTAAGGAATAGGTTGGTATCTACTCTACCCTTCCTAAAACCATGGTCAATAAGAAAGCTACTCAATTTATCATACTAAGCTCTAGGAGCATGCTTCAATCCATGTAAGGCTTTTTTCTACTCAAAAACATGATCAGAAAACTCAAAACTTTCAAAACCAGGGGATTATTCTACAAAGACATCTTGATCTATAAATCTATTTAAAAATGCACTTTTTACATCCATTTGAGAAATTTTAAACTCTTTGTATAAGAATAGGCATGGAGTAATATAATAGCTTCTAATCTAGTTATAGGGGCAAAATATTCTTCAAAGTTTATCCCCTCAACCTGAGTGTACCCTTGTGCAACTAATCTAACTTTATTTTAATCAATGTGTCCCAAATCATCTATCTTTTTCCTAAACACCCATTTAGTTCTTATAACATTCTAGTCTTTAGGTCTAGGGACTAATTCCCACATATCATTTCTTATGAACTAATTTAATTCTTTTGTCATAACTACAATCGAATAATGATCTTCCAAAGCTTCATCTATTGATTTTGGTTCAATTTCAGATAATAATACATAATTATTAATTACTTCCTTAGAATGCTTTTAGTTTTAACACCTTACGAAGAATCTTCTATAATCAAGTTCTTAGGGTGATTCTTAATAAATTTTCATTCTTTGGGTAAAAAATCATTTATATTTTCTTCCAAATTTATTTTCTTAAAATCATCTACATTATCTTCAACCGCATCATCTAAAAGAGAATCTATAGGGTTTTCATCAAATAAAATGTATACTGATTCTTCTACAATCATTTCTCTTTTATTATACATCTTATAAGATCAGCCATTCATAGAATAACTTAAAAAGATATCATCATCAGACTTATTATCAAATTTTCCTAAAGAATATTTTCCATTGTTCAAAATGAAGCATTCACATCCAAAGGTATGAAAGCAACTAATCATAGGTTTCTTATTAAAGGAAAACTCATAGGAGGACTTGCTTAAGATAAGTCTCAAATAGACACGATCCATCACATAGTATGCAATGTTAACAGTGTCAACCCAAAAATACTTAAGCAACAAATAATCATCTAGTATAACTCTACTCAACTCAATTGGAATCTTTTTTTCTCTACAACACCATATTGTTGAAGGGTTTTAGGAACATAAAAAGATGTTTAATACCAAACTCATCACAAAAATCATCAAAATACTTATTTTCAAATTCACCACCAGGATTAGATTGAATTCTACTAACTAACAAACTTCTATCCCTTTGAATGTGTTTAAAAAATTTTCTAAAAGATTCAAAAGCATCATTTTTGTAAATTAAAAACATAACCCAAGTGATTCTAGAGAAATCATTAACAATAATAAGGCCATAGAATTTTTCACCTAAGCTTGCAGTACTAATAGAACCAAACAAATCCATATGCATAATTCTGAAGGTCTAATTGTAGAAAAAATATTTTCATTCTTAAATGAATGTTTATAATGTTTTATATGAATACATGTGTCACAAAGATAATCAGAATAAAAATTCATTTTAGATAAACCATCTACAATATCAAGTTTTACAATTTTGTTTAAAGAATGTATATTAATGTGGCATAATCTTTTGTGTCATAACCAAACATCATCAAGTGAACTTTTAAAACATAGTAAATTTAAATTGGCATAATATGTATTTTTAAAATAAATAAGATAAATACTATATCTATGACCAATAAGTAAAACTTCTTCATTATTTCTAATAACACAGAAAGAGGCATGAAACTCAACATTGAGTCCTTTATCACACAAGTGACTAATAGAAATAAGATTATGCTTTAATCCTTCACAAAAACTTAAATTTATATAAATTAATTGAAGTTTTAGAAATGGAGTCATTACCAATTATGTTTCCTTTAGCATTATCACCACAAACTACATACCCTTCTTCAGAAGGATCTAAAATGAAAAATTTGTATTTATCACTTATCAAATGTTTTGAACATCCACTGTCCAAGTACCACATGCCTTTTTTATTTTGATTTGAAGGCATTCCTACAAAAGAAAATTAGGAGCCAACTTTTAGGAACCCAAATATGTTTGGGTCCACATCCTAAAGAATAAATATGCAATGAATGTTTTGTCGTCTGTGCTACTTTTGAATTTTTATTTTTTTGGTATTGAAATAAAGTTTGATTTAGGAAATGTTTGAGATCTATGTGCATGACAATCCAAAGATACATGACCTTTTTTATTGTAGAAATTTTATGTAACATTTGTATTTACATAGGTCTATATTTAATAAATGCAATTCTATTTTTCATGAATGAATAAAATTTTCTTTTTAAGATTTTTTATAACCACAAATTAATCTACTGTAAACAACATTTCATTTTTCAGTTCGCTACATTCTTTTTTTAAAGATGAAACATGAAATTCTATGTTTTTTTTCCTTTTTCTTTTTCTTTTTCTTCTAATGCATTTAAATTTCTTTTTAATTTTTTATATTCATATGATAACTCATTGAAAGCATCATCTAATTCATCATATGAAATTTCTTCACATACCTCACTTGTAGTATCCAAATCTACCATAGGACATAAGTTCTTCCTTTATATGGGCATCTTTAACTTGTATCCAAATCTACCATATGGGTATCTTTAACTTTGGGCAAACTTTGGGCATCTTTCATTTGGTAACATGTGAATTAACTCATATTCATGTAACAATCTATTTATATGGGCATCTTTAACTTTGTTAGTACCTTCATAAGTATGAATTAATTTATCCCATTTTTCTATCATGATATTAAGCATGGAGAATCTCATATAGTCATCGACAGAGTGCAATATAAGATATTACAAGCCTTAGAATTTAGTTCAACTAATTCTCTTTCATAAAAAAATCATTCATAAAATGGTTTATCAACTTTCAAGCCATTTGTTTTAATAATGGGTGTGTGGTATTGATGAGTCAACATATACTACATTCTAGAATCTTTTCTATGAATAAAAGTACAAATGCAATTTTTCCAATAATCAAATGGAATATTATCAAGTAAATATGGCATGTGTAGACTGTCCTTTAGGGGTGAATTAGGCTTTTAAAATATTTTCAAATTAAAAATTAACTTAAATGCTTTGTAGAAAAGTTAATCTTAAATGATTATACTTTAATGAATCACAATAATAATGAGCAATAATTAGAAAAAGTGAAGGTGCATAAAAAATAGAAAGAGAAAATAGAGATTTTTATGTGGTTCAACCATACCCTAAAAACTAGCCTACATCCAAGCTTAGCAACCCAAGCTAGGAATTTACTAAATCGAAGTTGAGGTTACACCAAATCTCCCTTACTCTCCTTCACTAAAAAGTACAACCCAATACCATCCTTTCCTACACGGGCAAGTACAATCAAAACAAAGAAGATGAAGAAAGAAGAGAAGAGATACACATATCTAACTCTCAATTCAAAAATATTTTGCACTCACAACCAAACTATAACAATATTAAGGCAAGTGATAAAAGAGAGAGTTAACTTCTTACTTATTTAATATTCAATGTAATTTTAAACACTTGCATGGAATGTTGAATGTAAATAAGAAAAGATCCTTGATTTGTTTGAAAGAATTGAAAGCTTAATATCAAAGCAACTTGAAATGATGTATTAAATCACCATGAAATATTGATTTGAATAATTGAATGATAAACTAAAACCAAAGATGTATGTAATCTTATGTTATACAATAAGCAAGTTGATATGAAAAACTAAATCAAACAAATTTACTTAATATCTTTTTTAGAAGAATTATTTTGTATGAAATTTGAAATAAAACACAAGTTTGCTTCCACTTGATGATTTATGGAAATAAGAAGAGAGGAAGAGAACTATAAGCACAATGCCTTACTCAAATAGTTCAAATAAATCAGTCAAGCAAAAAACTTCAATCAATACATAACTTCCTTCATGCATACCATGATCAATTGAATCAACAAAGAAGATTAGTAAGGTGGGATGAAGAGTTAAGCACTAGTGAAAAAATAAATGTGCTTTTTAATGCTTTTTGGCAAATGGTTTTTTCACCAATCCTTCAAGTTTCCCAAGTAATTTTTAATGCAATCTTTTAGGAAAGGAAAGAAATGAGTTGTAGCACTTGAATCACAAAATCTCAAAGAGAATGATGTAGCAAGGGGTTAGACAAGAGTGGAGAGATAGGTATGAAACTTTAACATATAATCAAAGTCACATTAAATAGAAAAGGTAGGCTAAAAGGGTCGACCAAGTATGATAGATTTGGTGGGAAAATTATTTTGGAAGTAATTTGATTTTGATTTTATAATCTCAATCAATTAATTAAGATTCTATCCCTAATAATTTTATCCATTAGAGAAAGAGAGGGAAAGCTTGATTAAGTATCTAATTGAACTTTGAATCCAATGAAATAAGGATAATAGGTTGGATCGGCCAAGGCATGTGAGGGAAATCAAAGTAAGGAAATAATTCAAATTTTGAATGAAGAATTTCAAACACATAATGAGAAATCCTATGGGATGATTTTGGCCAAGGATGGATTTTAGAGAGAGAGAGAGAGAGAGAGAGAGAGAGAGAGAGAGCGAGATAAGCAATTGATCATACCAATTAAACTGAAATCCAATATAAGCCATGAAGATTTCGACCAAAATAATAATGAGAGGGAAAAATAATTTTGGGAGAAATTTGAATTATGAATATTTCAAGACATGATTAAAAATTTGGATTCAAATTGAAGTTTAACATGTATGGTTGGCTTAATCATAAAAGGAATAAATGAGAATAGTAAATAAAATTTAATTAAGGATTTCAATCAATCAAGAGCTAATTGATTTTGTTTGCATAAAAAATAATTTTCCAAAAGCAAAGTGGTTGGACAAGCTATATTCCAAGTAAGGATTCAATTTAAATTTAATGCATGATATAAGGAATATATGATGAATCAATTAAGCAAGATTTAAGAGACAATATCATAAATTAATTTAATAAAATAAATGCAGAAAATTAATGAAGTTTTTTGCCAACAATAAATTCCTTAATTGAAATGATCTCAAATCAATGCAATTAGTTAATTTAAATTTAATATGATTAATTAAGATGCTTTTTTAAGTAGCGCATATAAATTAAAATAGTCTAAATTGATTTAATATGACTGGCCAAAGAATGCTTTCCTAAAATGGATTTATTAAAAAGGAATGATTATTAATTTAAGCCTGATTAGAATTTAATTTTACAATAACTTAAATTAATTTAATTAAACTCGAATTACCTGAAATAAATTGATATAGGTTAGCTGAAATCATGCCAAAGATGGCTAAGTACAGTTTGCATTAATATGGCAAAGATTATTCAATTTAAGTTCAAAACAATTTAAATTTAAAAATTCAAATGAATGAATTATGTAAAATTTGATAAATGAAAGAATTATTTTGAAAATCATTTTAATAAATATCACATGATTTATTACCCAAAGTTTTTTGAAAAATTCATCCAAAATAATGATTGGAATGATAATGATGATGTGAGAGAGAAAATAGAATAATAGGAGAGAGAAAAGAATAATTTGGATAATTCAAGAATAATTTAATTCTCATGCAATAAATAAATGGATAATATTATGATTGAGTATGGAAATTATTTAATGAAGTATGAACTTAATTTATCTTGCTTGAAAGCACATTAAATAGATTTAACTCATGCACTTAGTTCATATTATCCAAATTGGATAAATCAAGGAATAATTGCAATTTTGATAAGTGGAAAATATGAATAATTTTAAACTAATGATTTTGAAATGATAAATATTTTATTTTATTTTGTTGAGCACTTTATTTTCTTTAATATTATAATTCCTAGAAAATTTCTAATCTATTCAAGTCCAATAGCTTTAGCTTTCTGAATTGACTAAGGAATTTGGATTTGAAAATTTTTCTTGCAACACTTGAATTTAAACCTATTAGTTATAGCCGAATATATATCTGTTATCATCAAAATCAATCTCAAATATGGTGGGGATCATGAAGTCAATAAAACAAAATAAATGAATTTTCAAATAAAACTAAATAAAACATCATAATAAAATTCAACTAAGTATAAACTCCAAAATTACTAAATTCTAGAATTAAATTTAAAATATGTTAATTGAACTATTAAAATAAATAAGACCTATTTAAAACTTAAAATTACTAAATTCAATCATCTTTTCACTATTTTAAACTTAAAATTAATCTTAATATAAAATGAATTAAATTAGAAATAGATTGAAAATTACCTAACCACTTAAGGTGAAATCGCACAAATGTAAATTAAACAAACATAAACAAACTCAAATTAAAACTTAAGAAACAAACAACCTAGTATAGACTTGTCACACTCGTCCTCTTTTCACATACTAGAACATTAGAATTAGGTTAAGCAAACATTTTGATTGTGATGTGATGATTTTTCTTATTTGATGGTGTCTTATTTAGTATGGATGGCTAGGATTGTTCGTCTGGTAAATATAGATGTTAGGACATCTTTTTAAACTAATATTATTATTTGTAGAGGGTTGTACTAAAAGTGATTACTGTGATAAATAATAAAATTATAAATCCTATCTACTTGTAAGTGCCGCTTTGCTTAAATCCCTAAGCATAACTCATTATGATAGGCAGGCTTCATAACCATTAGTGCTAAGCTCATGTGTTTGATATAAAATTGCTAGTCTGCTACGTGTTTTACTAATCTCTATTTGGCAAGGCTTAGGATTTCTTTTAAAATTTTAGAAATATAATTTAATCTTAAAATTAGGTTAGGCTATGGGGCTTAGATTTAGCAGGAGCTAATTGTGTTTATTTAGTGGTCCTTTATGGATCCTTAAGTGGTCCCTAAAGAGGTCCTCTTGAAATTAATGGAAATCTCATAGATCAAACCTGTAGTTTTAGGCTGAGTTTTATATGGGTAGTGCTCGACGACTCATTTTTTGTTTCTTCCAGGGTGTATAGTGATGCCAAGTTGCACACGCCTATTTATTTAATTAAGTTTTAGTGTGATTTATTTTGTACTGTGTAATAGAACTACATGCTTTTCATAGGGGTTTTTTCTATAAATGTTCTACTTATGTGGAAAGCCTTGATTTGTATTAAACACTTAGAATAAAATTAAATCTTTTACCTAACTTAATTAAATAACTCAAATATAAATATCAGCCCATAACCTCACTAATTAAAACCTTGGGAATAAATATTAAAAGCAACTAAAAATCTTTAGAATTGTGAACCATGTTTAGGATCTTAGTTTCCTTTTGTAAATATAATAGCTAAACTATCTTGCTTACATAAAACATAACTTAAGGATTTAAAATTGTTAAGAAGTGTTAGCTAGCAACCCCTTCCATGTAGGACATAAGTCCAAAAAAGTTTGGATATGTTCATATTTTCAAGTAAGAAAGAACCAGCAACTCTCAAATTCTTATAATTAGATTAAGTTAAGCTTTTGACTTATGTCAAAAGCATTGTTTAGACTTAGGGTCTATAGCACCCTATTTCTCTTTTACTATAAGAAAAAGTCTTCATCTTTTAAGTATTTCTACTATCTTAAGTTGTCAGAATTTAAGTCCTAACTTTTTAATAAAATGTCAAACTAAGATTCTAAATAACTTCATTTTCAAATCTATAAGGCCTAATAGTAGAAAATTTTATCTTAAGCATTTCTTACTTATTCCTGATTGCCTTCTGAAAAGAACTCCTTTCTTTTAAAGTGTTCCCATTTGATTTCCAATATAACCATCCTTTGAATATCAACTTTAAAGTCCATAGAGATGAAAATTATTTTCTTTAATTGACAGTGTTCTTAGGTGGAATTGTCATTCTTCTAAGATATCATTAACTATAAGGACTAACCCTTATAGGGAACTATGAACCATATATAAAATAAACTACATTCTATTTTTCCATATAGTTCAAGAGAAAAATATCTAGTACATTGTAGACCCATTAGCCTTAGGAGTCCTTATTAAGTAATCAAATCCATTAGAGGGTAATATTTTTATTTCTTTTGATAGTATATTTATTCTTTAATAATGTATTTGATTACATAAATAAGAACCCCAAGATCTGTGTGGTGTTTCAAATTAAAAACTCCATAATTATAAATAAACTTAAATTTTTTTATAATGTTTTTATAAAATTTCAAGCATCAGATATCAAATAAGCATATAAACCACACAATAATCAAATACATCTTGGGTTGCCTCTTATGAAGTTCTTAGTTTGTAGTCTTCAGTCAAACTAAGCTATGTTTTAATTATCCTCAAAACAAATGAATCTAATATTTGATCATTTACTTTAAAATATTTTAACTTACGAAATATTGATTGTTTACTACACCTTATGGGTAAGTTTCTACAACAAGAAAAGGGCATGACCATCTAGACTTTAATTTTTCAAAACTTACTTTAACCTAGAATGAAAAATATTACTTTTTGTTTAGGAATAAATTGCTTCTTAAAAAGCTTCTTTTCATGTCATCTTTTAATTTGTTATTTATAAATCTTAGCATTTTCATAAGTTCCCAACCTTATCTCATCAAATTGATTTAATTTTAAAAGCCTTTCTCGCCTGCACCCTTCATATTATTTTTTTAACATTTTGATCTCCCAATATGCTTTATGTTCCAATTCCAAAGATAAGTGACAAGCTTTTTCAAATAATATTCTATATAGAGATATACCAATTAGAGTCTTGAATTCTATCCTAAAGGCTCATAATTCATCTTCTAATTTATTTGACGAATCTTTTTTAGTTAGACCTACAATATTCTCTAAAATTCTCTTTATCTCCCTATTTAAAATTGATGATTAACCACTAGATTAAGGATGATAAGCAATAGTTACCATATTCTTCACTCCAATTCTTCCCAAAAAAATTATTTTGATTTTCTATTACAAAAATGGGTGCCCATCAATATTTTGAATGCCTCTTGGTCTACCAAGTCTAATGAAAATGTTTTTCTTAAGGAATTTTAAAATAGCCATAGAATCATTTTTAGGAGTGGCTGAAACTTCAATATATATGGAAATATAATCTAGAACAACCAAAATGTACTTAATGAATAAAGTGTCTTATAAAATTAATTCTTCAAATATCAAAGATCTTAACCTCAAGTATAAATTTTAAAGGCATTTCATGATGTTTGGATACGATCCATATTCTCAGGCACTTATCATAATTCTTTGCATAATTATTAATACCTCTAAATAGGGTAAGCCAATAAAATCCACTTTACAACACCTTAACTATGGTCCTATTTCCTCTAAAATGCCTCCCATGCTCATTATCATGACATAGTCTCAAAATTTCATTTATCTCATCATTTGGAACACATCTCCTCATAATTTTCTTTGAACATCTCTTATACAAAAATGGTTCATCTAAAAAATAAAATTTATTATCATGTAAAATATTTTTTTCTTTTGATGATAAGTTAGCCCATAATGCAAGATCTTACTCACTAAATAATTCACAATGTATGTATACTAAAAAAAATACTTTTTTTAAAATGCAATTAAGTATTTATTTGGAAATTCTTTTCTAATCACTCCACATGACTCAAACTATTCTCCTACTTGAAATATGGATAAATAGTCAGCTACTTGATTTTATATTCTTCTCTTATCCTTAATTTCTATGTTAAAAACTTGTGAAGGAAGAGTACATCTAATTAATCTATTTTTAGCATTTTTCTTCTCTACAAGGTATTTTATAATTATATAATTTATATATACAATAATTTTAGCACCAACTAAATAAGGCATAAACTTATGAAAGGCAAATACTACTATTAATAACTCCTTTTTAATTGTGGAATTAAATTTAGATTCATTAAGAGTTTTACTAGCATAATGAATAACATGAAAGTTCCTTTTTTTCTTTGCCCAAGAATTACACCGATAGCATAATCATTAGCATCACATATAAGTTCAAAAGAATTATTTCAATCAGGTGTCATAATGATAGGTGCATAAATAATTTTAGTTTATAATAATTTAAATGTCATTAAACATTCAAGGGTGAACTTAAAAAATGTATTTTTCTAACAATTTAAATGGAGGTTTTGAAAATTAAAAAAATAACTCTTTAATAAACCTCTTATAAAATCCTCCATGAACTTAAGAACTCCTAATTTCTTGACATTAAATGGAGGTGGAATTTTTTTACCATGATTTTAATCTTTTCCTTATTCACTTCAATTCAAAACTCGCTTCTTGTAATTCAACACTAAGTTATTCTCCTCATGTATCCTTAAGAACAACTCAAAATCTCTTAAATAATTTTCAAATGATATTCCAAATACAAAAAAAAAAATCACCCATGAAAACTTCAATGCAATTTTTAATCAAATCAACAAATATACCCATCATCTAATGTTAAAATATAGTAGGACCATTACACAATCTAAAATATATTTTCATAAAGGAAAAAAGTGCCATAAGGACTAGCAGAAGTGGTTTTCTCTTGATCCTTAGGTGTTATAACTACCTTATTATACATTGAATACCCATCTAATAACAAGATGGATTTCTTGCTAACATAACTAACATCTGATCAATAAATGGTAATAAAAAATGATCCTTCCTAGAGCCTTTATTTAATTTTATATAGTAAATGTAAATTCTCCAACCTATATAGTCCTAGTGTGTATGATTTCATTATTTTTATTTATTACAATTATCATCTCATCCTTTTAGGCATATAATGAACTAGACTAAACCATGAACTATTAGTGATAGGATAAATTATACATGTATCTAGTCACTTCAAAAATCTCCTTCTTCACTATTTCTTTTATAATTGGATTCAAGCTACTTTAATAATCAACAAAAGATTTGTAATTCTCTTTTATCAAAATATTCTGCATACATACAACTGGGCTAACCATATAATATATGAAATAGTCCAACCATGCCCTCTTATGTTCTGTAAGCACACTTATCAACTTATCATCTTGATTTTCATCTAAATTTGTAGAAATTATTATAAATAAAATTTATGATTTTCCTAAGTATGCATACTTCAAATGACTACATAATGGTTTCAATTCTAACTCAAGTGCTTCAAAGATCAATGGCATAAGATAATGAATGTTTTTAGGCATATCCAAAGGCTCAAAATTTTCCTTAAATTCTCTAATTACAAATCTAAAGGATGAGCATACATATTTTCTTTCTCATTCTCAACCAAGGCTGATAATAACGAATCTTCAATCAAGCTTATCTTCAAATGCTCCATAACAAACTCATCACTAAGCCTATACTATAGTATTCTTCATTTTTATTATTAGAAAATTTTATAGAATTCAAAACATTAAATATATTTGTTATCTTGAACTCTCATTATTAATTCTCTTTTTTGCACATCTATCATAGTTTTTCCTACTATTAAGAAAGGTTTTCCAAAGATAATTGGAATCTCCTTATCTTTATCTAATATAATGTATTTTGTGGAGAATATGAATTTATCCACTTTAACCAAAACATCTTATATAATCCTTTTAAAATAATTCATAGATCTATCAGCTAATTAAATGGTCACACTAGTAAGTTGATCTTCTCTTAATCCTAATTTCTTAAATATAGATAATGACTTCAATTTTACACTAGCTCTAAGGTCACAAAATGCTTTCCCAAAAAAATTTACCCATATAGTTCATGGTATTGTAAAATAACCATAATCTTTCAATTTTCTAGATATTTTTCTTTTAAATTATAGCACTAATTTTTTCAACCAATGCTATAGTTTCATTTTCTCTTAATTTCCTTTATTTATATAATATATCTTTCATAAATTTTGCATAGGTTGACATTTGTTTTAAATTATCTGTAAATAAAATTTTAAAAGACAATTTCTTAAACACATCTGAATATTTTAAAAATTGTATATCAAGATTTTGCCTTTGGAGTATTTGAGGAAATGATGATGGTGGTTTTCTTTCATTTTCTTAAAGGCTTATCTCTCAACTTTTCTCACACTCATCTTAATTTTCTCTTCTATTTTTTCCAACTAAATTATCAAAATTTTTAATTTTTTCTTTCAATCTTCCCTCATCAATTTTCACCTCTCTTAACTCTCTCAATTTTATGGCTTTACTTTGCTCTTTACACTCGGTCTTACTTCAGTGTTATTAGATAAGCTACCCTTATTTTTATGATCTAATTGACAAAATACCGCATAGAATCAACTCTTGGGAGAACTCCTTTTGTCTCCTTTAGTGGAAGGATTACCATTGCCAATAGCATCCTCAATTCAATTCCTTTGTACACTACCCAAGTCCAACACATTCTAAAACTGATCCAAAGGAAAATTGAAGAATGCTTAATAGATTTATATGGAGTCACAACCACAAGTCCGCCCATTGGACCAGCTAGAAAAACTTATGTAAACCGATCACTAAAGGTGGTTTGGGCTTCAAATCCATTGAAGATAATGTCGAAGCTAACATATGAAAATTTTGGATAAAACTCAAGGAGAAAAAATCACTATGGGCCAAATAAATGCTAGGGAAATACTGCAAAGACTCAAATCCAATGATAGCCATATCAAAGCTTTCAGATTCAGCCTTTGGAGAAGTTTGTTGCAGCATGGGGAAGAAGCTAAAGACCTCATCTTTTGGGACTTGGGAGATGGTTGCCTTGACATCTGGAATGATCATTAGTTTGGGGAGGAACCCCTCTATTTGGAATTTGCTAATTCAAGGCCTCTTTAGAATTGCTCTATTAAAGATTTATGGTCAAATATTGATTGGGATTTGCAAAAATTGCAAGTTGTTCTCCCACCCCAAATCTATAGAAAAATCTGTAGCATGTCTATCAACCCTAAAAGAAAATACACATTGATCATCAAAATATTTTTCAAACACAACTCAGTCCACAAGATCCTCCTTTCAATTTGGTGGAAAGATACTAACTATGTTCCTTAGGGGAAGCTATTTGGAACCTAAATATTCAGCCCTCAATAGCCTTTTTTGGTTGGAGACTCTTTCACTACTTGCTTCCCCTTGATGATATCCTCAAACTTAAAGGCCTTAAACTTTCCTCAAGATGCCATTTATGCAAGGAGAAGAAAAAGATCTCCTTCATATCTTCATCCATTACAAATTCAATAAAACTCTATGGCATATCTTTTCTAAACAAACAAAAGATCATAATGGTGATGGTCTCTTCAACTTGATTCAACTATTGGACAAATCAAATAAGACAACGCCAACCCTCCAAAATTTTCAATGCAATCTTTATTATCCTTTTGTTCATTTCAAATACTAGAAATGATCTCAAGCAAAATACTTCCAACATCAATGTTAAATCTATTGCTCTCAAGATCAAACCCCACTCCCAACTAATGGAAAGAAGAGATTCTCTAAACCAGAAAAACAAATATGTGAACATAGCCAACTACCAACCGCCAACCTACAATCTTGTCTTATGGAAGAAGCCAAATCAAGACTACATCAAAATTAATATAGTTGGTAGCTTTAATACCAATAACAACAATGCTGGAATCAGTGGCATATTCAAAAACTTTAATGATGATTGTATCTACTTCTACTCCATGCCTTATACAGCTCTTTCAGCTCTTCATGCTAAAACTACAACACTTCATCTTGCTCTCCTCCTTGCTTCAAGAAGACCCCACCTTGACTATTGGATTAAATCAAACTCATTACTTCTCACACAAATCTTGAACAAAGATCAAGTCTAGCAGCCCCCTTGGCATATTATCAACCTCCTTAAGGCTATTAATAAGCTATGAAGGAACCTCAAAATCTCTTGCTCCCATATATGGAGGGAAGGTAACAGACCTACTGATCTACTTGCAAAATGTGGAGCACAACATCAAATCCTCTCATCCTCCAAACACCCTGACAAAGAGCTGAGCTTTCTTGTACATAGTGACAAGCTAGGCCTCCCATACATTAGAACAAAACACTTGTAACCACCCTCTTCCTTTCTATCTTTTAGGATTACTATAATATTTTAGTAATCAATAAAATTCCTCTTTATGCAAAATAAAAAAAAAGATAAGCTGCCTTGCAAAATTGTTAGTTAATTGCTCTAATTAAATTTTTAAAAGAAGTAGCTTGACTTTATAATTGATCCTCCATTTGAAATACTAAATCTTCTAGTGAATGCTTCTTTTCCTTAAGTTTATTTTGAGGAGGATGTTCTAGTGAAACTATAAGTCTTTACTTTTTATTATTCTAATTTTTTATATTTTCTTTTTGATTTATATTTGGATTTTTATTCTATGATATATTAGGGTGATTGCTCCAACCTAGGTTATAAGTAATTGAGAAGGGATTATTGGTCATATTGGCTACATAATTTAGCATTTCTACACCTTGATTATAAGACTCTTCTAACCTGATTGCTTCATGACTCTCACCAATAGGATTGATAGGATGAAAACACTAAGTAATCCTTAAGGAATCAATCATCTTAAATACAGTGCTACTTGTGAGTTAACATGTAAATTATATCAAAGTTATGCACACTAGCACCATTTTTATGGTTTAGATTATCAGATGGACACTAAATGTTATTAGTAGCCATTTCTTTAATTAAACCATATGCCACCGTAAAAAGTTTAGAAATATGACTACCACCCTACTAATCTATAACAATTTTAAGTGATTCTATTAGGACATTATAGAATTATTGAATAATTAACTAATCAGGTAAGGAATGATATGAATATTTTCTCAATAAATTATTATATCTTTTACAAGCCTTATAAATTAATTCATTATCCATTTGAATGAAGGAAATAATGTCATTCCTAAGCTTGGCAATCTTTGAAGTGGAAAGTAATTGACTAAGCATTTTTAAATCATTCCAAGTAGTGATAGATCCTTAGGCTACTGAATTAAACCATATCTTAGCTTTTTCTCTAAGTTAAAATATGAATAACCTATGTTTAATACCATTATCATTAACCCCATTATACTCAAGTCACACAGATATTTAAGAAGTTAGATATATACATGTTACAATATTTTATAAGTGAAACCCAAACTGAGAATTTTGAACCATTTGAATTGTTAAATATTTTAACCCAAAATTATTAGCTTGACTTATTGGTCTATTAATGCTTTGATACGCTTCATTTACTAAATGTGTAGCATAATCTCTAAGTGGTCTAAGATGTTTTACTTATCCAAGTTGATTAACTCTTTTCAAAATTTTAAGTTAGTTTTTCCTTTCTTTCTTAAGGTTTCTAAAAGTTCTTTCAATCTCAAGGTTTAACAATAAACATTTTACACTAATATCACTGCACATACAAAATAGGAAAACACATTAAAATTACAAAATGCAACATGAAATTTCTAACAAGTTCTAAGAATATGACAACTCACAATTAACAAGTTTCAAATAATCTAAACTCACTAAAAACAAGATTAACATAATTAACAAGTTGAATTAAAAATAGATTAGCTAGATTAATATTTAATTAAAATTTATTTAGATATTAGGTAATGGTGCCAAAAGCATGGCCGGTCTAAAACTTTATACTCAAGTGCATGTGTCATTCAAGTAATATAATGATGAATTGAGTATTGTTCTCTAAAAGATCTTTTATAAAATTTTGTTAAGTTAAAAGCCAATCCTATACTACCTTGATTTTTATCCAACTAAATAAAAATGCAAAAAATATAACAATTAATTATAAATTAATTCAAGCTTCTTTCAAAATTATGATATTTTATTTAATTTTAAAAAACATGCTATGAATTTATGATTCCTTGATTATTTCTATGAATTTTCTAATTGTGAAGCTATTTTAGATAGTTATCAAACAAGAGCAAGTTTATCTTTTTGTCTCTATTGAGATTAAAAAGATATATCACTATGATTAATTAGTTATATGCCTATATAGTGATTATATGGTTTTCGTCTCCCAATGTGATTGAAAATCTTTAAATACATTTTTCTATACATATTTAAAAGATTTTATTATTTATTTCTAAATATTTCCCTAGGACTTGTGATATCTCTAGATCACACTTATTCTGAAGATTACAATTAACAAGATCACAACTAAATTAAGAATGGAGAAATAACATAGTCATTCACGAGAAGGGGAAAACTCCACAAAAGGAACTCTTGCTTTCAAAGAGCCAATCGACCTAAGGAGTAAATCCCCTATCTAAGTACATCCAAGAGTAAAAGAAAGCATAAAAACAATCAAAAGATACAAGATGATTAACATAATAAGCTAAAGTAAGAATAAAGCCAATGCTCTGGAGGATGTGGGAATGCATGATAATCTGGAGACTATAAAGGAGAGAGAATCACCTACAATGTTATAATAAGAGGAAGATTAGAACAGTTAAGGTAATACAGACAAAAAAGTTTGAAGAAAATAATATACTATGAGTATGAAAGTAAGGAATTGTGATAGAGAAGGCTCAAGCTCAATCACATCCTGTTGGGGCAGATGCAAGTATGAGCATCCAAACTTCAGCAGAAGGGTTACATCACATGAGCTACTATCAAACCAATAGGAGTGAGATCATCACGACCATCATAGCCAACAAACCGTGAGAAGGTAGCATCCAGGTTGATATTCTTGTGAGCTTTATTACACGCAAACCTAAGCAAAATCGTATCTAAAATATATAGGTAATTGCAGAGTCAAGGATAAGGAGTCTCATTCAAGAAAATTATCATCAATATAGTTATCTTGACATGAGAATACATTAACATAAGAGAATGAGCCATCTTAGCGATCTCATGAATAGCCATATCCAACAAAGAAATTAGTTCGAGAGGAGACAACTTGCAAATCTGTTAGATAAGTCAATGAGCCTATAATTAAAAGCATCCCAATCACATGATATGTAAATGAAACTTTCAGTGCAGAAAACAACCCAGAAACAATCCCTAGTTGATGTCCCTAGAAAGACAATAGTAAGGGAAGACGACATAGCTCAACACAGGAATAGACAACCAACCAATATTGGTACCGAAAAGATAGTTAGAGCGGCGCCCAATAGCGACATTCAAGGCCATCATTCAGATAATCCAGATCAACAATCAGTCCAGGGAACAAGACAGCAAAAGGCAACAATAGCCAAGACAGGAAGGGACTAAACTTGCCATAATACCACTTTTTCTAAAAAAACATCTCATAAGACTGCACCATCAAATCAAAACCGAGGTAGCAGGTGAAGCAGATCAGAGAAAGGAGATAAACAGCACGAGCATTCAGAAAGCCAAAGAAATAAAGAAGCATCCATAAAATAAAATAAGATAAAAAAAAATTGGTGTCCAAATATGATTCATATGAGAATCCGGAAAACAAGGCAACAAATAGCCAAGAGTAAAGAGACAAGGCGGCGTACCAAAAGCCACGACCACGACCAAAATAGCAAGGAGAACATAATACCATAATTCGAGATAGGCGCCCTGCCAATGGCCAAAACAAACATAGATAATGCAGACATACAACTTAAAACCCATAATCATATGAAGCATCTGCTGGAACCAAGCCAAACAAAGTAACCTCATGTAATCAGGATTAAGAAAACGGTCAATGAAAGGTAAATCCGCAAAGTCCCAGCCTAAGCTACCACAGAAATTATAGCAGATTAAAGTACAGCAGCATATTAAGAGATATAGGATAATGTCAGCTCCCCAACAGAGACAAATTCGATCAGTGAAAATCAGAAAAGCTACCACATAAGGAACATTCATAACAGCAGCAGCAATATCCCAATTCAGCCCACAATTCTTGCAGAAATACCCCACAGGCTTGCCATAATAACAATCATTGAGAGTATACAAACCATAGGTTAAGATCAAGTAGAACAGTTGATTAGGCATAGTGATCTGCACAATACTAGCAGCACTAAAAGGGATACTACAACAGGTTAAGACAGTAGTCCAGAGACAACTAATCAGATAAACCAAATCCACAAACATCCAAAACCTTAAAATAGCAACAGGTAACATCAGACTATAGTACCTCTCATACAGAAATGACACTCCAATCCAAGAAGGTAACAAACAAACCAAAAGAGGCAAGATTACAATATAAATAATGACGTAAATATGATTCACGCCTCCACGAAAATTAAACCCAATCCATTCCAAAACTTTTGAGCAATCATATTATAAATAGGGTGCTTAGCGATACACCATAATCCAAGTTTGCCAAAGGAAATGGCGATAGTAAACCCGGTAAGCGCAAAAGCAAAAAAAAAAAAAAAAAAATGGCATGCAATGACACCCACCACAAACTAATCCAATCAGTGACAATCAGAAAGTTAATGTAACAATGGTACCAGGTGGGAGAGACTTCATTAGCAATCAATAATTTGAAGTCAGTAAAGTCAAGACCCGAAGCTTGCAAGACAACAGAAGTAATACAAAGAAAAGGCGAAAGAAAAAAAAGCGGAAATGGAATCAGTGATAAAGACACCACCTAAACCCATGGAAAATAATTAACCAAATCAATAAACAACCATGGCAGCAAACCTTCAAAAACCAAAATTTAATTAATTCCAAACCATTCAGAACATAGACAGGGTGCTTCGACACAAAAATCCCAATCTGCAAAGGGAAAGGCCAACAGCAGCTTATCCAGCTGGTATCAGCACAAACCAGCTGAACCAGATAATCAAAAGAGAAGGCATATGAGCAAGGGTCTAGTAGGCAGCAGCCATAATAACAGCAGCCCAAACATCATGTAAGTAGGCGGTCGAGGAAGTCTAAAGAAAGCAACAGCAGCTAAAATAAACAGCAAAATAAAACTAAAGCAAAGTTCATCAAGCAGTCAACATCATTAGTAGTTGATAGTTGATCCCAAAGAAAAACTCAGAATCGCATGCAAAGTAGTAATCCACCAGTTGGTAACTAAGAGGCGAATTACCAGTGATCATAATTCCATCCATTCAAAGTAAATAAAATAGTGTTAAGAATCCCAGCAAAAACCTAGCAGTGGGTATTAGGTTGAGATAGCAAAAGGAAGGATTCAAAGGGTCTATAGAACCAGCCATCCCCACCACAATAAGAACATGCTGAAAAACCCAAAAAGAAATCCAAAGCAGCCAGGAAAGGACAAAACCCATCAGCAAAAAAAAACCCAAAGTATCCGCATAACGGATGAGCAAACCTAATAGGAGGTTGATCGAAAACCCATCAATCGAATGTATCCACCGTAATCGCAAGGATCAATGAGACAAGAGAAACCAGATTTAGGTTCGCACAAATTTAGCAGAGCAAAAGTTAAATAACAACAAATAGCAGGGACATTGGGAAGGCTACCAAACCGTAAAAAACTAACCAACCAACAACAATGATATCTATTAGGGTATCCATAAAGAACACAAGGAAACAAAACCATAAAAAAAAGGCAAATGGAGAATTAGATTCGGTAAGGAAGCCCATAGTTGTCCCAAGTTAACGGACCATAAGTATTTGGGTAATGTAAATTGATCAAAGAAGATGATCGTCTAATCTACGATTTGCAAGGTAATCGGCGTTACCTTCACGCCAAACATGAGTGATGGTAAAATTCAGTTGAAAGAGAAGAGCCCTAGTTTGCTTGAGGAGGTAGTACAAATAAGCGTTGCTCATCTTGGTAGAAGTCAATGTCAATGAGAAGAGCATCCACCTCTATCCAAATATTGAGCGTCATTTTGAAGACAAATTTCTAGAGCTTTGTGGGTATAAGCTCGGATAAGTAAAAGGATAAGCAAATGCACATAGAACAATACCCTTAGAATCCACGAAAATGCCTCCACAACCCGAGCCATTATGAGAGACGAGCCATCGTATTAATTTTAATAATATGATCAAGAGGTTTTTTCCAAAAAACCATTCTATCATTTCGATAGTAGAGGCGGTCTGAAGGTTGAGGCCAGTTTATTAGCGACAATTTACCTTTAAAATGCTTGTGATGGATTAAATTGGCTTTAAATAAGTCACAAATTTTGTTTTTAGTTCTAAATAATCCTCATGTGATTCATGATGTTTAGCTTCATTTTGGTCCACCATATGAACCAAATAAGAGTAATGGCGATTATGATTTTAATATGACCTTTAATTGCATGTCAAAGTAAACTTCAAGAAGTTGATATAAAGTAAAAGAACAATTAAAATTGATAGTGTTGAATAGATTGTCATACCAAATCCAAATTTTAGAGGCAATAGTCCCATTAACAAAAACATGGTTAACATTCTCAATATGGGAACAACATTGACATTTAGAGGGTAAATAAAACCCTTTACCTCACAACAAAGAGTCAACAGAATAAAGTTTTTTAGGATACATAAAGCAGTAAGAAGAGGGGATATTTCTATTCCAAATTTTGGAGAACACAATAGAAGAATCCTGATTGTCTTTAATGTGAATCCACACATTTTTAAGGTTAAAATCCCCATTATAAGATAACTTAAAGATAATCTGATCATGATTGTTAGGAGTGATAGGAATACTAGTAATCATATTTAAGAAAGTGGAAGGAATAGAATCAGTAATCTTACTAGTGTTCCACACGTGATTTTGCCAGAATGAATTAACTCTAATAGCGGAGGTGGAGTGAGTGTAGAGTAAGTCAGAACCACTCCAGTTGTCTTGCCAAAAAAAAGAATTACCTAAGTTTATGCCCAAAAAATTAAGGATTCTACATCCCATTTGGTGACAAAGTCTTCTCCACAGGAGAATGCGATTTAAAAGGACAAATGAGAGGATGTTTACCCTGACAATATTTAGAAGTCATGAAATTCGCCCAAAGACTATTTTTGCTCCTAAAGTTCCACCAAAGTTTGTAGGAGAAGGCATGGATAACTTTTTTGATGGATTTACATCCCGCACCTCCCTCTTCAAGAGTACCACAACTATTAGACCGGATGACCCGTGCATTCTTTTAGAGGATGTATTGGTTCCCAGAATTTGTTTAAGAGAGCTCAACTCGTTTATGGTAGAGTTGGTGACAATGGTTTGAAGAAGGTATATATGGGCATGGAATTTAGAGTGCTCTTGATCAAGGTAAGCCTACCACCGAAGAGAGTAAATAAAATTCCCAAATTTTGTTAGAAATTTTTGAATTAGATCATCAAAAAGGTGTGATCTTTTATGGCCTTTGAAAAGTGGAGCTCCAAGGTAATTAAGAGGGAGTTGATTTTGCTTAAAATTAGTAATTCTGGATATTTGGTTAAGTCTATTAGGAGGAATCTTAGTTGAAGGAATAAAACAAAGATTTTCCTTCATTAAGAAAAAGACCACTAACTTTACCAAAATCATTTAGAAGGTTCTTAATGGTTTTAACATATTGAATGGAACCGTTGAAGATAATGAAATCATCAAATAAGATGAGAAATAGGAAACCTCCATGAGTTTTAAAAGACATATTAGGCTTATTAGCGAAAGATCATTCGCTCCTTGACAGGTATTCAATAGCGATGATAAAAAGAGAAGGTGATAGTGGGTCACCTTGTCTCAAACCATGGCTAGAAGGAAAGAAACCTATGGAATCACCATTCATGATAACCGAAAACTAGACATTCGTGATACATCTTTTTATAATCTGGATAAAACTATCAGAAAAACCAAACAAATTCAGGATTTGAAAGAGAAAGTCCCATGAGAGATTATCAAAGGCTTTAGCAATGTCCAGTTTGAATAAGATGTTGCCTCCTAGAATTGATATCAATGTCATGAACCATTTCTTGGCGAGAAGAATATTATCCAATATTGTTACGTGTTTAACAAAACTAGTTTGATTAGGGGAGATGATTTTAGGAAGCAAAGGGCTAAACCTATTATTGATTAATTTAGCAATGAGTTTTTAAAAAAAGGTGCAAAGACTAATCGGTCTAAAATCACCCCAAGATTCAGGGTTGTTAGTTTTGGGAATAAGGACAATAGAAGTGCTTGAAAAGTATTTGGGAATGGGATTGCCATCAAAGAAATCAATAACAGCATTAACTAAATCGGTTTTAATAAATGGCCCAGTCGAAAGAAGTGGGTCGATTATAGCCATCGGGCGACAGCAGTCGGTGTTCATGTTCTTAAGAGTATTACTAATCTCCTCTTGAAGGACACATAGTGAGTAAATGATTATCCTCCTCATAGAAGGAATAAGATGGGTATTTGATATCAAGCAATGGCTTAGAATTTAATAAAGTTTGGAAATGATGAATGAATCCTTAATATCATTGTTATTATCCATTCACCATTAGAGTTCTTAATTTTCTTAATCGAGTTTAAGGCTTTCGTTTATTACAAATGGCATGAAAGTACGTGTTTTACCTTCAATATGTATGTTTGCTTGACTTTTGACGCCAATAGGTTTCTTCCATGTTTTGATAATTAAGCAAGTTATTCTTGGCAATGTTCAACTCCTCAAGTTTACTAGGATCGGAGACGATCTTCAAGAGAACAAACCTCTTGTTCCATAGCTTTAAGATTTGTGAAAAGATTTTAAAATGTGTTTGTTCTACCAATTAAGATTTTGTTTACGTCTTTTGAGCTTAAGCCATGAGAATATAGAAAATAAATAGGGCCATCCAATTAGTGATAGTGACATTGGTGAAGTCACTATGTTTCCACATGTTTTGAAATCTGAAAGGAGGGAGTAGGCGGGTTTGGGGGTGGATTATTGAAGGAAATCAAGAGAGGAGCATGGTGACAAAGTTCACTCAAATGCTCAAATGTGGTGAAGACCATTGATTGATCCAAAGAGAATTAAAGAGGGTATCAAGATGCTTCCAAAGCCTAGAGTTGTGCCACTGAAGTTAGACCTAGTGAAACCAATGTCGATTGCAATCAAGGGTCATATTTGAGAAATCCTCCATGGAATGAAGGTTAGAGAACATCCTCCCTTCTTTCAGAACTAGCTATGATAGTATTGAAATCACCTCCAACCAACCGGGAAGGTTAGAGGAGAGGTGCGTAAGTGATTCCAGAGGATGTTCCTACCAGCTCTACAAGAGGCATGATAAAAGAGCCAAAAGCGATAAGTCACCTAAGGAGATTTTGACATTAACCAATTGGTCAAGATTATCAATGATGGAAATGGTGATGGAGTTGTGCCAAAAAGCACCAAATTTTATTATTAAGATTGAAGAAGAAATTATGAAAGCCAAGGGATCTAGTGACAAAAGCAATCTTAGAAGAATTAATGAAAGGTTCAATAAGAATAAGTAACTTGATATTATGAACACGACAAAGACTCCTAACACGATTGCGGACAGGAAGAGACCCACAACCCCGGATATTCCAAATAAGAAAATTAATCATAAGGGGACAACCAAAAGGGAAAAGTAAAAAAGAGAAAGGAAAGAGAGGAGAGAAATGATGACACATTACTTGTGTGGGGTGGAAAAAGAGCGAGTGATCCTAGAGAGGTTATTATTAGAAAATTTTGCTTTGAAGGGTTTTTTGTTTTTAACAATTTGAAAGGGTCTCTAATCCAAATTATCTCCATGAGAGATTGATTTATGGGTTCCGAATAGTAGAAGAATCTATCAATGATTTAGAAGAGGGATTTCACCTTCTTCCGGTATGAGAAAGGATCAATTGGATATCACTCAAGGGAAATAGATGTGGAAGTTGTGGCAACATTCGTAATACAAATATCTTTCTCAATATGTTCTTGAACCATAGGGTCATTATTGATTTGATCTATTATATGATTCCCATTCAAATTGTTTAATTGGGTGTCCAATATAAGGCTACCATTCAAATTTTGTAGGATTTAAATGAAGAAAAAGAGCTATCGTGGGCGGATTATTACAAGCAGGGGTGAAGTTAGGTAAATTACCATTGGTAACATCAAACCCCTCATTGGTTGTTTTAGTACCAAGGTCAGATTATTTGCCACTAGATAGATCGGAGAGGAGTAGGTAGGAGAGGTTCTTTTTGAGTATCTTTAGGCACGCGTATGCTAGAGTATTGGTTTTAGTTCCATTAATGGTAGTCATATTGTAAATTTTTCCGAGATTAGGATGAAGCACAAAGCAATGAGTGGTCGTGGTGAATCTTGCGTGAGTGAAAACAGGAAAATTTTGAATTTGACTTTGACTATATCCAAATTTTCTGAGCCAATCCAAACCTCTTTGGGATATTTCTTTGTGATGTCTATCTCAAAGAGAATCTGGCGACAGATGGCCTATCGCTGCTTGGTCTATTTGAGAGGTCTACCAAAAGGCGCCGAAACAAAACTTGATGAGTGACATAATGTATTCGCATGTTAGGAAAAGCAAGCCAAAGAGGGATAATGGGAGATTCTTCTTTGGCATCAAATAGGCGACCATTTCAGAGCGCATTTGACAATTATGCACAAAATAAGAACGGGTCATGAGTAATCTAAATCATTAGAAAGTTGAATAAGAATGTGACGGGGATCGATCAGCCCGATAGAGAAAGAACCCGTTAATTTTAAACTATGAAAGAAAGTGCAAATGTTATCAAGAGTTGGGCGTCTAAGGGAGAATTTACCCACCAAAGCGAACTTGAAAAGCTTAGCAAGTTTCTCAACATCTTGATCAGAACACATTACTGCCGGCAATCCACGATAAGAAGTTGAAATGAGATTAACGAAGCTGAGGTAGGGATCTTAGATAAAGCATCTTTGAATGATTTAACGCTATTACAGTGCAATCGAATCCAGAAAACCTATAGAGTTAGAGAAAAGTGGTGCGAGAGGCGACGGTAGGATTCTGAGACCGAGCCTCCACCATTGCTCTAATCCAAGGCGCCACATGAGGAGCTGAACGTGCACTGTGAGAAGCGCCGAGAAGCCTGAGCGGCCAATCCAGGGAACGCCAAAGTCTTGAGAGGAGGATTGCGTCGTGAGATCGATGATTTTATTTAAACTTCATAATATGGGTTTTCTAGAGATTTTTTTAGGTTGATTTTATGATTGATGATCCCCAAGTCTTGTACCTTAGCATCTCTAATGGCAGGTTTTTCACTCAAACTACTTTTGTATATGCAGCTTGTACAAGGAAATTGAGAAGAGAACATTGGGACAAAATTATCCTTATTGGGTTCTCTATGGCTTTACCTTAGATTGTTGGTGACAAATTTAACATGATAGCTACCCCCAATGAAAAGAAAGGTGAAAAAAATAATCTATTTCAATTGTTACTAAGTTAAGTGATACCATTGCTAAAGCTATTGAACAACTGCTAGATGGGATCATTCAATGGATCTAGTAAGGTAGGGCTATTTGACTATGGCTTCAAAAAGGTTGCCCATTTACATGGAAAAGTGGTAGTTTCTATGAAAAGATTAGATAGAATTCTAACTAATACCAAATGTCTTTTTTATGTTTAAGTGCACTGAAGTTCATCACCTTGCTAGAATTGCTTTTGATCACACCAAACTACTTGTCACTATTAATTTTTTTTTAGAAATCTTTTCATTCATCTTTAAGATTCCTAAATATTTAGACCATGCACCTTGATTTTATAAACTACACTTCTAGATCATGGGTGGCAGATTCATCATCTAACTGTTAGTTTAGGCTATGGATGCTTCATAATAGCACTATAGTGGCCTTGAAGAGATTGAATTAGAATAGTTATGGCAACATTAAAACTCTCATTTTTTATAAAAGAAATAGAAACTACTCTTTGTAGAAAAGCTTCTTAGAAATTGAAGCTAAGCTTTTGGAGGAACAAGCGAACTTACAAACTTATATTTATAGAGAAGAAGATCTTTAGAGACAAAGAGTAGCTACTAAAAACTTCCATCATGGTGATAGAAATTCCAAATACTTCCATGTTTGTGTGAAAATGAAGTTTATTTGGTAAGCAATCATTTAGTTCAAATACATTCACAAAGGTTGGATCCATAATCAAGAGCAAATAATTGATAGTTACATTGATCATTTCAAACATATCTTTAGCACTAACTTGGATTAAAACCATAGCCAAGTCTTAAATCCTCAACTATTTGATAATGAGAGAACTTTAATGCAATGAAAGGACCTTAACTTTACCCCTAATGAAAAGAAAATTAATGATGCATTAGACTCCATGGATGGATACAAAATAATAGGACCTGCTGATTTTTTTACCTGAAAACTTGGGATATCATCAAAACTGATGTTGTTAATGCGGTTCAAGATTTCTTTAAAGATTATAAAATTTACAATTATTTCTCCACATCATTTATCCTATAAGAAAAAGACACATACACCTGGAAAAATTTTGTCCCATCGGCCTTTAGTAATTAGTAAATTAATTAGCAAAATTATTGCCAATATGATTCAAAGCTTACTCCCATCAATTATATCCAACAACCGAGCATCATTTGTTAAAATCCAAAACATCACTGATAATATCTTCTTAGCCTAAGAACTAGTCATGTACAATTATAAAAATTGTAGAGGTGGCAATCTCATTATGAAGCCTGATATAAGGATAGAATTTGACACCATTAGTTGGGATAAAGAAGATTGAGACCTACATAAGTTTATCTCCACCCTTCCATCAGAGCCTTTCCACTTAATCAAGCTGATTCCTATTAAAAAAAACTAGATGTACAATCCACCATTAATGGTTAAAAAAAGCCTCATCCATTTTCAACTCTTGCCTTCCTATAATCCCAACCTTTCCTTAGGATATAGATATGTGAACAACATTCTTAAGCCTTCCTTGTCTTTCCTTAACTAGAGGCTCCTCCACAACCCCATCTTTATGGATGAAATCCTAAAGTCGAATGGTCTATGATTGCCTTCCATCTACCTTTCATGTTATTCTAAAAAAGAGAGTTTATAGCATATCTTTATGCCTTACACCTACAACAAAGTCATATGGAATAAATTAGCACTCCTTTCAATCTTCAAATCCAAGGACAGCATACTCAATCCATACCTGATCATATATATATATATATATATGGTGAGCAATTGAAACCTCATGCTCAGACTATATTGTTAAGAGGCTATGGTATCAAAGAGAGTTGGGGAGTTAATTTGGGTATTTAAAAACTTTTCAAGTTAAAATTTAATTTTAAACTTTATAAAAAAGTTAGTTGTAAATTTAAATTTGTTTTTTATGATAAAGCAAAGCAACATAGCGAGCAAAAAATAGTAAAAGATAGGAGGCACATAGACTTTTACATGATTTGAGCAACTCCAAATACTAGCTTATATAAATGCCTAATGAGCTTGATTAGAATTCATTAATCAATATATAATTACAGAGAGTCTCTCATACTTTTATACACCAACAAGCACAACCCCAATAATATACTTTCTTACACCAAACAACTACAACCCCAACAAGTTTAAATACAATTAAACATATATCTCTCAATTTTAAAATAAATTTTGCATTCAATCCCACTAAGAAATAACAAGACAAATAAAAAGATCTCAATGTTTATTTGTTCTTTTTATGATAATACATGCAATATTGTAAATTTAATGTAAAGTGCTTGAAACAAATTTATCTGTGAAAAATGTTTGCATAAAGTGAAATGATAATTTGAAAATATGAACTTAAACATAATTAACTACAAAGTGCTTAAAATAAATTGACTTTTAAGATAACTTGTACAAAGTAAAATAATAGAAATTTATAAAGTTAATACATTGAATCAATAAATAATTGTGAAAGCCTAATGAAGATGATCTTAACCTAAATCAATTTTGAAACAAAATGCAAGACCAAAATCAACCTTTAATACACTTGCATAAAATGAAATAAAAATATCTTGAATTTGTGTACTTATAAAAAATAATAATTCCAATCAACCTTAAGAAATTAATTTCATAAAATAAAACATAATCAAGTGGTGATATAAACCTTTTAAACTGCTTGAATTAAAAGGGAAAAGAACTTGGGAAAGTCTTTAACATTACAAGCCATAGATCTTATCAGTCTAATCAAACCACCAAAATCAACATAACAAAGTAATTTAAAGTGAATTAAACATTCTTACTCAAGTCCATTGAAAGTGTAAGAATATGAGCACAAGACTTAATGAAGAGCCCTCAAAACCTTGAAGGAAGCTTGAAGATGATGAAGAAGATCCCCCTTTTATATGGTTAAAGAGATTAATAAGAGAGAAGGCTTCAGGCCTTGAATCAAAAAGATGACTTCATGAAATTAAATTGCTTGAGTTCCACCAAGAGAAGTATTCTGAGAGAGAAGAAAGTCATGAAAGCTCTTCTTTAAATAAAGATTGATCCTAGAGGTGGTTCGCCAAAGTAAGAGAATATGTGATGGAAAATACTTTAGGAAGATATTTAAGATTTGAAATTCAACATATCTTGAATTGAATTTGAATCACTTAAGATTCAACCTATGTGTGGACAATCAAGGTATTGGAGGGAAGGCTCAAATGACTTAGCATAAATGAGCAAACATAAATTAAGAATGAGATTAAATCTTTTCATGGTTTGGCCAAAGCAAAGGAAAGAAGAGGAAAGAATTCAAGATGGAATTCAAGTAAGCCAAGGATTTGATTTTTGAAAATAAATCAAATGGCTTAAAATTTAAATAAACTCAAAATTTTTTTAATGTGGCTAGCCAAGCAAGAAAGGTGGGAAGATTTTAATGCACTTAGCATAATTAAATAATTGCTAATTAATAAAGAGATTAATCAAGGAAATAGTTTGAAATTATTTGAAATAAAATAAATCCAGTAAATATAAAAGCATGGGATCGCAAAGCCTTGTAATAAAAAGTTAAATCATGAATCAATAATAGATATAAAGGATTAACTAATTAATTAGAGAGAAATTAATAAAGCAATCCATGAGAATAAATCAAAATAAAATAAATCAAGTATTATGATGAGCATTTTGGCCAAGGAGCTTTTCTTAAATAAATCAATCTTCAATCAATGCAATCAATCAATAAGTAAGAGAGATTAAATAAAAATATTAAAAATTTAACATATTTTAAATTCAATTAAAATAATAAAGGGCCAGCCTTAATAATTTCTATAATCGAAAATACAAAAAAATGGAAAATGCAATAAAGCATTATCAATTTGAATTCAAATTTGATCTAATTCAAATTAATTCAAATTTAATCAAATAAAATCAATTAAAACACACAGGGCGCATGCCAAATCATTCTTTAAATAGATAAAATAAATTTAGAAATAATCAAGGCAATATACAATTTGAAATTCAAATATTTAAATTCAAAATTCAAATAAGTTTGAAAGGTGAAAAAACCATTAAATGAGGGAAAATGATATAACATTAAATTTAATAATTTACCTAAAATTCCTTATCCCAAAATCATCAAATATTGAGCCTTGTATGTTGGAAAAATAAAAATCAAGTGAAATTATTGATAGGAGAGAGAAAAAACAATTTGAATTGAAATTTTAACTAATTCAAATTAATTCAACTTTAATCAAATCAAATAAATTAAAACCCACAGGGGACATTCCAAATCATTCTTTAAATAAATAAATAAATTTAGAAATGAATGAAGGCAATATACAATTTAAAATTCCAAATATTCAAATTCAAAATTCAAATAAGTTTGAAAGGTGAAAGACCACTAAATGAGGGAAAATGATATAACATTAAATTGATTAATTTACATAAAATTCCTTATCCCAAAATCATTAAATATTGGATCTTGTGTGATGAAAAAATAAAATCAAGTGAAATTATTGATAGAAGAGAGAAAAAAGGGATAATTCGGATAATTGAGTGAAACATTAAATTCTCATGCTAAAATAAATGGATAAGAACTAACTTAAGCATGAAAACTAATTAATAACATAAAAATAAACTTAACTCAATTTAAAATGCAATGGATAATACTTAAACTAATGCAAACGATCAAATTATCCAAAAAAAGGTAATGTCAAGAATATTGAAAAATTGATGCAAAAAATATGAAAAATAGGTGAAAATTCAAAATAAATGGGACGAAACTATTTTATAAATTATTTTTATATTTATGTACTCTCATTTATCTTATATTATAATTTATTGGAAAATTCAAAAACTACCATTATCTAAGTTGATTTAACTTTCTAAATTTAATTGTGCAAGTTAAATCTGGTGAATATCTTAGAAAACTTGAAACAAATCATTAGTATTATCCAAGCATATGTTTGTTATCATCAAAATTAATTAATTATATAATGGTGTTCATGGAGTTAACATATAACTCCCTTTATTGCATTTTGTTTCATTTGAATTGCTAAAAATGAACTTAAACATAACAACATAGCTCTCAAACTTGATGAGAGTTTCATTATAACAAGCATCATATTCATAAAGCATTAACCAATGATCGCTTCAAACTCAAACATGTTAAAGGTGAACTTCTACCATTTTCCAATTTGGGTCTGCCATAGCCTTTAAAACTATTGATTAAAAACTTAGTGTTTAGAAGAAGTCTACCATGTCATACATCAAAATAAACATTGATGGAAGCCAATATCATCTGCTCAATCAATTCATGATGGAGATATTTAAAAAAAAATTCAACGCCCTACTTATTATTATTTTCAATGCCACATTTTTCCTTCTTTACATTGCAATCAGAATGTATTGCCTATCTTACAACTTTGAAAATTGTAGTGTTGTGCTCCATCTCACATATTTTGTTAGAATCAATCTTTATCAGCCTAGTAGGCCTACTCAATTATATGGAAAACCTACAAACATCCTAAGACCTAATTAGCATCTTGAGAAGAATCAAGCATATGACTAGTGAATTCTCATTAAATGTCAGTTTTATCCATAGTCAAAGAAATCAACCCTACATAATATCTTGCTAAGCAAGGCACAACTTAACAATAATTCTCCATCTCTTCCTCTCTTAACTACAAAATCTCATTTCTCTTTAAAGGTAACACACTTAATATACAATATATCAGAATCACTCACATGTAATTACACTCTTACTTAATAAATTTATTCTTTCTTTTTTTATAAAGAGAGAGTGGTTAAGAGATTGTGAACTATAGCACCTAAGTGTGTGTGAAAGACTGAATGTCTGAAGGTCAAACTTACATGTAATTACTCACTTGTGTACCTTTTATTTTTCTTTTTAAGAGTATGATTATCTTAATGCTAATCATTTTACTCTCATGTTGAAATGATTGATGTTAGTCTAATTAAACTTATTAAATGATAATATGATGTATGAATATTATTTTTTTCTATAAAGGCAAATTCATTTACTTAAAAGATGGTTACAAAATAAGTGAGAACTAAACAAAATAACTATTACATCTTCATTTGTAAGGTATGACCAAAGTATCACTATGTAGAGGATTGAGATTAGGATTATGTCTAAGATGGCCCCCTCTTTGGCAAGTTAGCAGGTTGATTACTTTCACAACAAATGTGATTAATTTTGAATGCTTTATCTTTTAAAATTACCTTGGCTTTTTTGAGGGAGTTGTTTATATACCAAGGCCAATGTTCTACATCCATAATAAGGTTGAATAGTGACATAGACTTAAATAAGAAGTTGGTAGGTTTGATAGCTAATAAGTCTTTAAGAGTAGAAATTAAAGCAAGTAGTTTTGAGTGGAGGGCAGATTGAACACAATAATGCATAAAGAAGAATAGGATTTAATGGTCAATAAAATCTTTGAAAATGTCACCAATGCCAACTATGTGTTCTTTGTGAGTGAAATGGCCATTAATATTGATTTTGATGCAATGAATATCTTTGTTGTCCCATGACATAATTTTCCAAGTTGGTCTTGGTGGAGAGAAAGATAAAAATCCAAGATGTTAAAGGTTTATAGCCTCCATGCATTCATTATTTTTTGATGCAGCCTAAGTTTTATGGTTCCAATAAGTAATTTTTCACCTAGTTAATGATCTCTTGAGGTTGTTAGGGCCTTCCCACATGTTTATAGTTTCATCACCATCTAGATAAACCTGTAATCAATAAGGGATAAGAGCATTCAAATATGAAGATTTAAGATTTGGTGAAAGGGTGGTTTCCAACATGAAATGCAGTCCAAGATGGGAGAATAAGAGCTAATATTATTGATGTTGAATATAGTTTCTTAGTAATTCTAGACAATCTTCTTGTTTTGCATTCTAATAATAAATGATCAATACCCTCTTCTTCTTCTGAACGTAATAGACATTTAATGGTAGTCTTAAGCCTTTTGGTTTTCGTATATCATCAATTGGTAATAAGTTATGAAATAGTCTCTTGCAAAAGAAGGACAAAAACATCTTTAAGAACTTGTTCCATATCATTTCCCCCCATTGTAGATTTGTACTCATGAACATATTATAGTAAATTTCTTCTAAGATGGACTTGGTTTCCTTGCTTTTAGTAACAAGTTCCTCTTTTTTATTAAAGGTTATCAGCATTTTGGATATGTCATGAGAGACATAGTATGGAAGGAACTTGTTAAGCAGATCTTTGTTCCATTAATTATCAATCCTAAAATAAAAAATAACATTATATTGGTTAGGGCTAATGGAATGATTGTACTCATTTAGCAAGTCATCAGCATACCAATTTTCAAACTAGAATTTTATTTTGCCTTCTCCAATATTCTAAATGATTAATTTTTCAGCCTCTCCTCTTTAGTTCAACATGGTTCTCCATATGTTAAAGTGACACTTATAAAAATTGGCATTAGTAGGATGAGTTGGTGCAATATTTTCTATGTAAATAGAATGACCAATGTGAGTTATTTGCTCAGAATCTAATCCACATTTTGATATGATTGATATTTATGGAGCCAACCATCAAACAGAATCTCAGACCCCCTTTAGCATGTGTTTACAAAGCATTTTCCAATTTGTCTAATGGATAGATTTTCCTTTCCTACTCTAGATAAATCTATTAAATGTTTTTTCAAGCTTGTCTTATACACTAGATAGCATATTTAATGCTTGGATACTATATAATGGAATTGAGTATAGAACACTCAAAATAATAGTGAGCCTCCCTCCAAATGATAGAAATGTGTTTTCTTAAAAGTTCATTTGCTATTGGACTTTGGCAAAAATGTCATTGAAGAGGTTTGACTTTAACCTTCCATTATAGATATTAATACCAAAGTACTTGTTGGGAAGTACTATATCTAAAAATCTAGTGAAGTGCTTAATCCATTTGATTTTATATGTGCTAGTATTTTTACCCACCACAAGTTGATGGCTTGCATTATGTTTTTAATTGATTTCTTATTTGCCTTGCCAAAAAAGAAGATATCATCTGCAAATGCTAAATGTGGTATAATGACTCTCCCATTTGCTTAAGATCAAATGTCACAGTTATCTTCTTAGAGTTTGTTGACCACCCTTGATAGGTAATTAAAAGTAATGAGAAATAGTAGGAGAACGAGGTCACCTTGCTGGACAACTCTATGTGAATTGAAGTAACTATGGAACTCCCCATTAATTAAAATTGAAAGATATTTGTTTGACTTTAATCTTTTGAAAAAATGTATAATTCTTTATTAAATACTTTTGCTTGGAAAAAGGCTTGGATAAAATCTTAGTTAATGTTATTAAAAGCTTTCTTTATATCCAGTTTGATTAGTAAGTTGCCTCCTTTGGTTTTTTTTTTTGTATAAGTACATTAGAAGTTCTTGAGCCAACAACACATTGTAAATGATATAGTGACCTTTAATAAAAGTTACTTGATTCATACTAACCATCCCGTGAAGATATGGTTAAATTCTATTTTTCACTATTTTACTAAAATTTTGCTGATTACACTAGTGAGGTTGATTAGCTAAAAATTCTCCTAATTATGCTTATCATTTCCTTTGGAGATAAGTGATATAAAAGTTATTTTGAAGTTGTGCATGTCCTCACCACAAAAAAAGTTTATGTAGCCTTAATGATCTCAGATTTAAAAGTTTAACATATATGGTGAATTGTATAGTATAATTAAAATCATATAATACAATTTCTTTAAAAATTTAAATTTTAAAATTTTGTTTTATATTCTCTCAAGTGTGTTTGTGTGTGTCTATGAGTGCTTGGTTATTTTACTTCGTTTACATTCTAATTATATAAAGATGAAATAAAAATACCAGTCATGACAACTCAACATTTAAATTTAAGTCTTTTGGCATCAACCAATCCTTATTCACAATCTTCATGGGCTCTTTCTTCATCAAGCTTTTGAAAATCAGCCTCTTATAATGAATCTTGATTATTATACATAATTATAAGTTATGCATTAAAAGTTAATACAACCCACACAAATAATTGATCAGTAACAATAATTGTTCAACTAGAATGTTTGTAAGATCAAAAAATAAAATATTATGAGAAGGCTTATGGGATTAATAATATGAAGCTTTTATTAAACAACTTGTGACCATTCACATGGTCATCAAGAGAATTAAAATTTATTGTAAATCTCAATTATGCATAAGTCAAAGAACTGACAAATATACCAAAACACAATTAAAATGCTTATAACCAAAAGGTATGTCATTTCATAAAAATATTTGATGTGTTATATTCATTAGGATACCTCAATGTTAAAATAGTAAAGTAGATTCCCTAACAAAATTAGCCAAAGTGCTCCAATATTTAGGAATAGGCTTCCCATTTTTTCTAGTTGCACGCTTATGCTTAATGCAGTTGTTGTTCATTCTTTCTTCAAACTTATCATGACAGGCTTGAGGAATATGAGTTTATTGAAGATATTAGGGGTTGTTTCATTTAGAATGGTATTATGGAGCAAGGCTCCAACATAGGTGGAAGCCTCCATTTGAATGGAGTAACACTATCATGAAAGCTAAAGTAAATCAATAGAATAATAACAACATCTGTAAAGAACCTTAGAGTGGTGGGAGACATACCAAGAGATGCCAACAACTTGTATGATGTATAATTATTATTAAAATATTTTTATTCTCAGATTAATTGACATCTAATAATAATAGTAAGTTAATTATTAACATAATTGAGTCTTAGCCATAATAGGATATATCTTAATCTAAAGTGCTAACATCATTTTTTTTTTTAAATGTATTAATTTGATAAGGATAATTAAAATACAATCAAACACAAAATCAAATGGTCAAATAGGATATAAATAATTGAAGATAAAAATATTCTATGTCTATAAAGTAGAATCCAAATTTCTTAAAGCATAAAGTAAAGCTCTAAATAGTAACTATATATCCAAAAAAAAGGAGTTAAACCAAGTACAAGTGTATACATAGAATCAAATGTGTTTAATTATAATGTGTTATTTAATTATAAAATTACTTCATCAAATTAGTCTTAGTTGGGTGAATGTTTGACCAAAGATGGTGTTGGCCAAACATAATTTAATTTGATCTAAAATACGATCATAATCATAAAAATGGTAACATTAAAATTATAGGAGTGAAACTATTTTATAAAATTAAATAATATATATATATATATATATATATATATATATATATATATATATATATATATATATATATATATATATATATATATATATATATATATATATATATATATATATATGACTAGTCCATAGAAATTGCTCAATTAAGAGGGTTTGATTAAGGGAATAAAATAAAATACTTGTCTAGAGAAATAGACTAGTAAAAATAGGAATTCTTTGTTAGAGTAATTCATTAAGTATTAAAAACATGTTAAATTGTATAATACCAAGTTATAAAATTAGCTCATGTTAAGAAAATATAATTGAGTATGATGATAAGGTCTACTATAATAATTTATAAGGTAACTAAAGCACTAGGATGCTATGTAAGATAGCCCTAAAATGTGTGTTCCCTACCAAGTTAAATTTTTTACTTATGTAGTTAACATTTGTGCACAAATTATATGTTTAATCATTGATATAATCGACACTATATGAAAAATAGTTAAAGTTAAATAAATAACGTTCAATAACTATTATTATAATGCTATGAAGTTTATGTTCTTAGTTTAATGTATAGACGTATCCAAAGAATGTAATCTCTTAACAAGATTTTAGATGTAGATAAATTTTAATCCCAATCAAATGAAATATCTTATTGATTCAGATATCACTGATGTGGATGGTTGTGGAGAGTAAGATACCATAGTGGATGTGGAGAAAGAGACACTCCATCAATCTTCCACTCACCAAGTAGAAGGGATATGAAGAAGTCCTACTCACCCAAGTAGAACTACAGTGAAGGATCACCAAAGCCTTCAAACGGTCAGCCACCAAGCTCCAACCATAAGAGTTTTCACTTAATTTTTACACAAAAATGCTAAAAGTCCTTCATTAGGTCAAAAATGGTGTTTAAATAAGTATGATACTCCAAGGAATGCATCCTTTGGGGAGAAAACTATCAAAAAAACTATAAAAAAAAAAAAGTCAAAACCTTCATTTTGTAGCACCGAAGAGCCATGAACCAGTGTCACAATGCCATAATATAGCACTAAGGTATCATATCCCAATGCCAAGGCACTAGTTTCTTAGTCCCCAAACACTAAAACTAATAGAATGCAACACTAAGGAGCCAGGACATCACCTATGAAAATTAACACATGAACTCACATGTTTTTAACCATAACACCTATACAACACTTAAATATGATCGAATACAATCATGAGTACATAATACAACATATGAAATATAAATCCCTAATGCATAAGGTCTACTAAAAGTCCTCCTAGATTCAAGCTTTGGTTTGGGACCTTTTAATAAGTCTTTTTTCTCCTTTGATGTGCTACATCAATCATTACTTTAGGTTTCTCTTTAATTAACCTACTTTAATAAAAGTTAAAATTATGACTTCACATTTATTATTTTAGATGAAAGGATTTAGCTTTATAAAATGACATTAAAATAACTTTTTATAACTTTAAAATTTTAAGTATATTTAAAGTTTTTTCATAATAAAATAATTAAGAAAACTATTAATTCAATTATAAGAATTTGCAAAATATGTCAAATAAATCTTTATAAATTGTGATAAACTATAAATGTCATAGGAAACCTCTATGAAACTCCATATGGTTGTTGACCCATTAAGGGTAAAAAGTAATTTTGTCACCGAAAAAAGTAATTTTATCACGGTAAAAAGTAATTTTTAAATATGAGTATTTCTTTTTAAAATTAATAATACTATGTGAATGACAACTATTATTTGTAAAAAAATCCAAAGATGTGTATTTAAGCTTACTAAACCACTCCTAATCCATTAAAAACTTTTAGAATTATTAAATTAATTTAACCAATATAAATAAAAATATCATTATTTTAATTTGATCACAGGCATCAAATAATTTTTAAAATTTATCATGAATTTATAGAACCATAAAAACATGCCAAGAACATTTCTTGATTATATAAAAATTATTAGATTAAAACTTTAATTTTTAAAATTTTTGCATAATAAACTTAGTGATAAGAAAAGTCATAAGTTGAACACCATTATTCAAATGACATAACATTTTTGTAAGAAATTTAAAATGGCATTTTAGAGCCTCTTCAATTAATCTAAAAATTTTTAAATTTATTTAATGCACTAACTAATTAAAGATAAGGATATTATAATTTTTAAAAATAGAAAATAAAAAAATTTAAGTGAGATTTTTGATAAATTTAAAAATTAAGACTCATACTAATAAAATTTTATTTAATTTTTAAGCTACAAAAAACTTTGAAGGAAAATATTTAAATATGGGAAAGAGGGTTATACTAAGGCATTATTTGGCTTTGTCTTAACCATTGGATTCCATTCGAATGGATTTAAAAGCGTAAGGATCATCTTCTAACTTGCACTGGGTCAAGTAAGAGAATTATCTATCAGCATAACTTGATTTTAAAATTCTCTCTCTCTCTCTTTCTCTCCCTCCTAAAGAATTTTATTTACTACAAAGCATAAGGAGATATAGAAGAGCCCATTGTATGCCTTATTTGGCCTTGCCATGACTTAGATATATCTACAAACAAAGCTATATAATGAGGGAGCTAAGGTTTCGAGGGATTACTTATGAGGTTGATAATAGCTAATAAGACTAATCCTAAAGCTTTAAGAGAGTAGAGTTATTAATCATCTATTTGGAATTGGTTTTACTCTCTATATGTATGTGTATAAACCAATTCTCAACCTCCCTTAGTCAACAATGCTAGTTGAACAGACTCAATGAGCTTAAGATGATAAGGACAATGTGGTGAGGTCTATATGCCCTACTCTTTTTTTAGCATATGAATATTTTTGGATATTATAGCATGGTGGTGAAGAGCCACTTTAGGTTGACCATGATTTAAGCCTTAATTAACTCCTCAAATCAACATAGAACTTTCATTATGGGTGTAGGTAGTTGTAATTTAGTCATAAAAGCTATGAAGAATGGAAAAAAAAATGCAAGTTATCATTGGTTGGTACTCCATTTTTTTTATGTCCCTCTAATTTCTTAGATTAATTTTGAGCACATTCATGCTAGTTCTCAAAGTCCCATGATAAAGAAGGTGATAGAATCTTTCATTAGAACCACCTTAATCTTAGAAAATGCCTTCCAAATATATGTATACCATTCAAACTAAAGTGCTCATCTTGCTAATAGTTAATGCATAATGCATATTTTGATAAGTTGATCATTAGCTCAAGTTTTTTACTATTGTCTCATTTAATAGAGGTGATAGAAGTTCTCAAATGAAACTCCTCAATCTAGTGCATTTACTAAAGTTGAGGATGAATTTCCAATCTAATATGTAATTCCAATCACAAGAATTTATTACTAATTTTAAATTTAATACCCAAAATTAATTATTAAACTATCTATGTAGAGATAAAATATATTAGGATAATTTTTCTAAAAGATAGATGGTAAATTATCATATCATAGTAGTTCATAACTCTAAACAAAAGCAGACCTGCAAGGTGATATTCAAGAATATATTGGTCAAGAGATTGTAGTTTTCGATTTGATCTAATAAGCCAAATTATATTTAAATAAAGTGCACTCAAAATTATAATCTTATTTTGCAAGACTAACATTGGGATTGATGATGACTAAACTTGGTTGAATTATGACTTATTTGGGATAACTCTTTTCATATACTATGTGAGCATGTAGATTAACTAAAATTTAGACTGTAAAGAAAGGCAAAAGAAAACTCAGCATGCCATCTAGATTAACTCAAATTTAGACTCTTCTAATGAAGCTATAAAAGAAGCCATGAATCTTTGTTTGATTGCTAAGGGGATTCCTACGACCCAGATGGTGATCAAGTAAGTAATCTCGGTTACGATGTACTCTTGAACTTTTATGAAAAATTATATGATGCATTATATTCTTTGAAAAAAAAATAATGTTCATCTCTAAGGAAAATTTTCTTTTCCTTGGAAATGATTCATGGCATACTTATGGAAGAACATAAAAATTGAAAAATGAATACAAAGAGAGAAATTTAGAAAGCCAAAAAAATTGATCTATTAAAAAAGTTGGCTTTTCTGAATGTGCTAATGAAACTTTGAAAAAATAAACTGAGAGTTCCAAAATGAATACATCCATTAAGAAAATAAAATTAAATCTAAAAAAAAATTCATGCATGCTTTCTCTAACATTTATTATTTCTCTTGTGATATGTTTGGACATGTTGCTAGTCTATGTATACATCATTCAGATTTTAACTCAGCATATTCATGGATTCCAAAAACTCTTATAAATGTATGGGACCCAAACAAGTCTCGGTTCCCAAAATCCTAACTTGAATCTGCTCTATAGACGTGGCTTCACACATGGACCAATAGAAGCTTGTGGTACTTGTATACCTGGTGCTTGACACTTGACATGATGCAAATTCATTGAAAATCAAGAATAAAGAAAAAAAAATATCATAATTTAAAAAGTACTCAAGTTAGGTACAATTAGTATAAAAATAAAAATGGTCTTCTAAATATTCTAAAACTCATGTCGCATATTTTTTTTGAGAAAATGATTTGTGGGGAATAAATAAAAATTATAGTTAATCTTTCTTGGTAGAAAACAATTTTGAAACTTTCGTGAAAGAAAAATTTATTGCACCATTGATGAATATGTTGTCTTTTTTATTTTTTTTATTTTTGAAAACCTATGATTTTTGTCTCAAACTAAAAATCTAAGATTGAAAGAAAATAAGGATGTCAGGGGAAGACTAAGAATTTGAAGATATATGTTGAATCATCCCCATGATTTGATTATAAGAAATTCATGTACAGGTGTTAGGATTTAAGCATGGATTAAAATATTTTAATCAAAAAGAAGACATTGATTTTTATTTATTATTTGAAAGTCACTACTTGCATTTGGTTATTTTAACAATTATAAATTGTTAATGGTGCCATTTTATTTTAAACATTCATTATATTTTGATAACGATCTTGTATGATTTATAATAAGTGATGTATTCTTCATTTATTGATCTACTAATTTATTATTGGGTAAAGATTTTTTTTAAAATAAATGAGCAACGAATTTGAAGATAAGCATGATGGGTGCACTCTTAAATCAATCTAAGGATAGTTGATCAAAATGCCTAGATTGGAAGAATGAAAAATCATCAACACCCCATGAGCCTTAATACACAATTCAATAAGGATCCTACTAGTAAGATTGTGATACATTGTTCGATGTATAAGATAGTACTTTTTACACTCATTATTTTCTTCCCATTCATACATCTTATTTTCCTCTTTTCTATTTTAATCCATGCATACACTTTTATTTTTTTTTCTTTATTTGCATTCTTTATGCATTTTATTTTCATCCTTTTTTGTGCCTCTTTTTTTATTTTTATTTTTTTTATTCCTCCTTTTCATGCATATTTTTATTTTATTCAAACTTTCCCTCGCAATCTCATCTATTTCATTTGGGCCTAAATTTAAATTATAATAATGGTATTGTATAATTTGGATCGTATTGTATGATTGGACTATTTTAGATCATCAAAATTAGCTAGAACGAATGATTGGATTATCCATCATAAAATTGATCATACTAGATGATCTATGATCATACTATATAATATATTTACACAATATGATTGAACCAATTAAACTAATCATTGTTCTTAAAGTTGAGATGATTAATGTAACTAAATCATACTATATCATTCTCCAATCATATTGTATGATTGACTCAGTCAATATAGTCATTCAGATAATCATTGGGATGATCTAAATCATACTATATGATTGACTCAATCAAATATAGTCATTAATTAATTGTTGGGATGATCACAGTTATACTATATGAACAACACTTATTCATACTATACAATCAAACATAAAGACTATAAAAATATTTTTCTCATTTTAACTTTCTCTTGTTTGCATTAAGAGAGCTCACAATAATAGGCAGGAGAATTCCTTTCGATCTAACAATGAAGAGGTTGCTTACATTTAATACAAAGAGTGCTAGATCACCGATTCAAAACCACGCATTCAAGATAAGTTGTACTTCCTCAATTTTGACCTTTTTGCAAGCACTTCTTTGTAGTTTCTACTTTCTCTGTCCTACCCGCTTTCATTTTGGACTTTTCTTTGAATTCTTTGTTAACATTTTCCTAAATCCAAATGGCACTATTCTCTAATCTAGAGTTTGTGGTAGAAAATATCCATCAATGATGTTGATTTTCATGAATAGCTTCATGTCTCCAACTTTTATTTTTCTACCAAAAATATAGCCAATGACCCCACCTACAATTAGTACACTATCAATTTGGTCATCGGGAACTCACCCCTTGAACAACACCAACCTTTAGTCAGTGGCCTTACATTAAATTCTCGTGTTTTCTAACACGTGCTTAGGCACTATGTCATTCATAAAGCTGATGATCAAATAAACATCACTCTCTTACTTTTTATTATCACTTACTTTTGCATGACCCGCACTTAGTTCAATGTTGTAGATTTTTTAATTCATTACATTGAACAACTCACCATCATTAAAAGCCTAAAAAAAAAGAGAAAGTATAATTTGGCTTTAGGACACATGACTGCATATCTACTTGAGATTAAATATGACATTGTCTATCCTAAGAAACCAGACCATATTACTTCTCACTTTACAAACCACTTCTTCTACAATTTTTAAAATGAAAAGAGGTGGCCAACTCATGTTGTAATAAAGGCAGGTAAAGATGAGATAGCTATAGAGGGGGAGCCTTCAACATGTTATCATTACCCTTAGGATGATTAGATGGCACATTGCTCACCTTGAGCTGAAAGTTAACAAATATATTGAGGATCATGGAGCATGTTGGGAGGAGTACCAATGATAGTGACTAGAGGATTGAGCTTAGTTACAAGCTCAGTTTAATGTTCTCCATGGCATCTTTTAACCACTGCTAGATGAGGGACCTTCAAAGTTTTAGGTTCTCATTTCTTTTCTTTTTGTACTATAGTTTGTGTACATTTTTAGCAACTGATGTACTCTTTATTATCATAACTTTTTGGTGTCTTGATGATGTACTAGTTTAGTTGCATTAGTTTCTTTCAACATATTTAATTAGTTTGTGTTTTTGTCATCCATATTCTATCATTTTCAAGTGGAAGTGATTTTATTTCAATTTTTTTTTTACATTTTGATAATCAAGTGTTTTTTAGATTTTAAAATCAGTGATGTTGGAGTATGAATCTTTAATTCAACCAAACATCCTAAAAATTTTCAATGATGATGCTCACGTCTATTTAAGTATGAATTTTCTTCTATAAATAACAACTTTTCTTTACATTTTATTACAAATTATCTTATGTATAAATATTTGTGCAAATGTAAGTAATTTTGTCTATTGTAGAATGTTAAGTAATAATAATGTTGAAACTGCAATATCAAATTGAAATAAAAATTGAATAAATAAAATCCCCAAATTGGGGAAGTATCAAAATAAAAAAGTTTCCCAAAGCAAGAACTAACAATAGTAAGAAAAATTCTAAAGTGGGGTAGTATAGAAAAATAAAAAATATATATATTTGCCGTTCCTCAATTTGTCATTAAATAACCAATCAAAATAGCTGTTTATCTTCATGAGTCATGAAATAGTATCTCTATTTTATCCAAAAGAAATTTAGGCATTACTTTTATTTTTGTAAAAAAATTGTTCAAAAAATTTAGTAAATTGATCGATGTCATTTACATAAATTATCAAGTATCTAAGTGTTGCATATATAAGTAGAAAAATTATAGGGTTAGTAGAAAACATTTAATGATGCATATCATACTATCACTGATTAAGCATTCTAAACTTACTTGTTTTATAAAGATGAGTGTTAACAATATTTTAGGAAAATATACTTGACTTTAGATTCACAAAATACCATCATTTTTGTTTCCTCTTTTTCTTCAATCCTTTTCGATGCATCAAAAGGGGAAGAAGATTAGTATATTTGGTTTATGCCTTTTCTTTTAACATCTTTTTTATTATTTATTTTGCATCTTTTGCATATTTTGGTACTTCTTGCATCTTTGCAATTTTTGGCATATTTTCTTTGGTATAAATTTAGTAGGAGTTATTTAATTATTCTTTCTTCTATTAAACTCCGAAAACTTAATTAAAAATATTTACCATTATCAAAAAGTGGATGATTGTTAATCCCATGAGCCTTCACATAATATTCTAAGTTTTGATAATCATGAACATTTCTAATTGAACAATTTGAGTGGAAAATTTGTGACACCACATAGAATTTAAAATTTTTATTTGGATGATCAAATGCATCATTAAGGAATAAACATATTATCTCAAAAGAAAAACTTGTTATCCTATAATGGATTTGATCACTTAATAAAAGACTCCTATGGCTAATGAGTCTTTATGTACTAGTGTGTTTTCTCCTGAACTACATAAGAAAGTAGAACATGATTTATTTTAAACTAGGTTCATGGTTCCCTTTAAAGGCAAGCCCTTGTAGTTAATTACATCTTAGGAATGGAAGACCTCTTCCTAAAAAAACTCTTGATTAATCAGATAAGCTATTAATTTTATGGATTCCTAAGTTGGTTTCCAAAGAAAATGTTATTTGGAAAATTCAATTGGGAATACTTCAAAGTGGAAAGAGTTATTTTTAGAAGCCAACTGGGATTAAGTAGAAATTGTTATTGGGATGCACAGTAAGCATTCAACTATCATATAATTAGGCTTTAAATTTTAGAATTTAATAGAATTTTGAGTTGACATTTTATTAAAAATCTAAGACTTAGATTCTAGTAGCACAAAGTTGTAGAAATGCTAGGGGATGAAGCCTTACTCCTTGAAGGATGCTTTAGAACCTAAGTCTATATGTGCTTCTAATATAAATCAAAGGCTCGACCTAGTTTCACTTTTGGGAATTATTGGCTCTTTCTCTCACTTGAGAAAGAAAACCTATTCCTAACTCTTCTAGACTTATAACCCTCTTAGAAGGACTGCCAGCTAACACCACCTAAGTGAATTTTAAATCCATAATGTCAAGTCTCATATATGCAAGATGGATAAGCTGTTATATTTTAGGAAAGAATCTAAGAATCTAGACTCACTTCCTAATCCCTAAGATCATGTAGGGTATGATATGTACTTAACTAACGCACATTTTTTAGTTATTAGATATTTTAACTCATGATTCATTTAAGGCCTTAGGGTATACATTTTATGCCTAAATGATGTGCAGTTAGAAGTGGTCATGGGATAAATCAAGAAGAGAAGGCAGAATTCCCCAGGAAGGTGGTCATCCTCAAAGGTCAGATACCCCTTATGTGTAATGGGTGAAGCACCCAATTCACAGAGTTAGAATAATATGCTAGCATGATTCACAAAAGCTAGTTATTTCTAGTTGATTTTAAGTTATTCCTATGGTTTTAATTAGTGTGAAATTTTGAATTTCTTTATATTTTGCTTAATTTATTTATATTTAGGTTGGGTAGAAAATTTAGTTTTCCTAAGAGTCTAATGTTCAGGCATTCATCACAAAAAGCTTGGAAAGAAACTTAGAAAAGTAGGTTGATTCTATTGCACACCCAAAGTAAATCAAGCCATTTTAAATCAAAGAACAAGCCATTACAGTCAGGTACTCTTGTACACCCTAGAAGAAAGAGGAAAATGGGCAGCTGAGCTATGCCCTTATTCAGTGCAGCCTAGAATTACAAATTTAGATCTATGTGGGTCTTCTTTCCAGCAGCATCTCTTTATTTAGGGACCTACATTAGCTTTATAGGGGACTTTTGCACCCATCTATTGGTAGGGTCAGCTCCTATTATTCCTAGACTACATAGATCCTAACCTAATTTTTAAGCATCAAATTATATTTTAAATTCCAAAAATAAATCCTGAGCCCTGCAAAATGAACATTGGGAAAAGGCAAACAGCACACCAGCAATTATATTTGGAAACATATGGGCATAGCACTAGTTGCTTGCCAATCCCATCTATCCAATTAGACTATGTTTAGGGACTTTAGCACACCTACAAGAAAATAGCATTTATATATAATTTATTATGGTGATCTCTTTTTAGCATATCCCCTACAGAAGACAACATTAGTTCTAAAAAAATATGTCCTACCATCCAAACTAACGATAAAAAATCCTAGCCATCTAGTTTAAAATAGTACACTATAAAATAAGAAAAACACATCACATCACAGAATATCATAGAACAACCTAACCTAAGTCTAGGGTTTTGACCTAATATTCTAGTGTGTGGAAAAAATGGGCTTCTATGGTCAGACTATACTAGATATTTTTTAAAATTCAAGTTTTAATTTGGGTTTCTAATATTTAATTTAATTTTGAGATTTTTTTAATTTTTATAATTTTCCTTCAAAGGTATGTGTCATTGTTACCAAAGAATCGAGGTATCAAGACCTCCTTCAGACCAGCAACCCTGTGACCTTGTGTGTAGACTATATCCCATATGTTGCTAATTATGAAAATTTTTATTTTTATTCTTTTAACTTTGATTAATTTTAAAATTGGTTTAATTTATTCAATTTAAGTGGTATAATGATTTGCAATTTCATTTTCATTTTAGGTGCTTTTTATGTTAAGATGAAATTAAGTTTTCAAGAATGAAGAATGAAATAAATTTCTCTTTGAGTGAAACCCATTCTATTCGACTTCCTAAATCCTAATAGAATGAAGCCTTCATCCTAAGATCAAGTTCATTAGAAAGGTCTAACTAATATCCTAAGTATCTTAATTAACCTCCTTTGGATTTAGTTTGAGTTTAGTTCAATGAATGTTTTAGCTTTGTTTATTTTGAATTCTTCTTTTCATATATTCCTTTTATTTAATGTTGATTAATTGTATCTTGATTTAGTTTTTTTCTTTAAGGTATGTTTATTCAATTAAGTTCAATTAAGGTTCCTTTATCATAATTTGATTTGAATTGGTTTTCACTTTAAGTATAATTCATTTATTATAGTTTTAGTTTTGTAATTTAATTTTGTTTAATTCATTTGATTTGATTCATTTCATTTATTTGATTTGTATTATTCATTTAACTTAGATTAATTAGGTTTATTTATTACATTAGTGTTTATGTTATTATGCCTTTTATTTTATATTTTTTAATAATTCAATTCCTTATTCATTTAATTTTGGCTTAGGTTAATTTTATTTATTGGTTAATGTTTATGTTATGTATGTTTGTTTACTTATCTATAACACTCGGTGGGGGGCGTGGTTGAATTACATTTTTAAAATAAATTTTATAAAACTTAATTTAAATATTTGTAGCAAACTTAAATACTTAATAATAATGCTTTAGTGAAATGAAACAATAGAAAGGCAATAACATAAAAGCAAAGTGCAAAAAGTCAAGAAAGAGAAAATATAGATTTTTACGTGGTTCGGCCAAACCCCAAAATTGGTCTACGTCCACACCTAGCCACCCAGGCTAGGAATTCACCAGAACAAAATTGAGATTTTAATAAATCTTTTTTACTCTCCTTTACAATAAAGTATAACCCAACATGTACTTTTATTAATGGGTAAGTACAACCCAACACATGCTTTCCTTAACGAGCAAGAACAACCCAACAAGAAAACAAGAAAGAGAATATAAAAGTATGTAACTCACAATTTTAAAGTAATTTTGCTCTCAAAACATAACTACAATAATATTAAGGCAAGTGAAAATAAAGGCAAGAAAGATAGCTTACTTTAATTGATCTTTAAACTTGAAAGCAATGATTAAGTTCAAAAGATGTATATGATGTAAAATAAACTTTAAAAAGATTAGAAAAAAAAAGTAATAACTTGAAATGAAAGTGATTTAGTTAATCATTTAAAATGTAGCACAATGATTATTTCAAAAATTATACCAATCAAATGATTATAAAGAGACTTGAGTTTAGGAAATATCACATGTATATGCAAAATAAAAGCACATAAACTCAAATAAATTCTCTTTTAAAGAAATTATTATTTTTGTAAAAGATGAGATGATTTAGAAGTAATAAAACTTGTTACTCATAAGTGTTTTATATGAAATAATTAATAAGAAAATAATCTCTCTTTAGAATATGTTGGAGTAATGACAAGAAAATAAATTATAATAACAAACTTTAATCAATCAACCACAAAGCTTTCAGCCAACTTGAGAAAATATGGAAATAGATAAGTTAAGCACAAAACAATTTGACCAAATGCATAATAACCTCAAGCCAAGAAGGAGAACAATGTCACTTAGCATGTAAAATCATAAAATAAAATGAATGCACCTTGTTAATCTTTTGGCCACAAGAAAATCCACCAATCCTCTAAGTTCTTTTGTGCAAACTTGAAAGTAATCACTTGAAGAAAGGAAGAGTATGAGTGTTGTAGAGGTTAGCACTTGATTCATAAAGAGAAATCTCTAAGAAAAATCTTTTTGCAATGGTTTGGACAAAAGGAGAGCAATCTAAGAAGAAGCTAACCCTAGTGTAAAAAGATACATGAATAGGTTAAGAGGTTAATCGGGGATCAGCGAAGCTGAAGGAAATAGGATGGAAAAAAAATTTGGACTAGATTAAACACAAATCAATTAAAAATAAAAGTAATTTACAAAATGAAGGGTTCGGCCAAGGCAAAAAGAGGAGGGAAATCTTATTTGGTAAGACAAGTTAATTTGAATTTCAATTTTTAGTGAGGGATTTCGGCCAAGGAAAGGAAGAGGAAAATTCTAATTGTAAGTAATTTAATTTGATCAGTTGAATTTAATTAATAGGGGAAATTTGGCCAAGAGTGGTTTTTTAAAAAATCTAAAATTTTATTTAAATGGATTGGGAGGATAGGGTCGGCCAAAGGAGTTTCTATGATGGGATTCAATTTGAATTCAATTCAATATCATGGAATATTCAATCAATATAAATCGATTGAATGAAAGAAGGAAAGATATTATTCTAGAGCATTTTAAATTAAATCCAATGGATGTTGAAAATTCTGGCCAAGTTACATTACTAAAATAGATTAAATTTATTTTCATGTACTTAATTTTATTTAAGTGATGATGAATCAAATCTTAAGAGAGTTCAAACCAATATTCATCAAGAAATTAATTTGAATTTAAATAAAGATATGGCCGGTCATGTGAGGTTTCCAAAAATAATATTTATATAAAAAGAAAGAAGATAATTCCATGACTTATTTTATTTGAATTTAAATTAACTCAAATTAATTCGAATTAATTCATATTAAATCAACTAAAGTCCCATATGATCAGCCACAAAAAATTCCATAAAGATGGGAGTTTAAATTTGCATATGTGATCAAAAGAATATTCAATTTGAATTCAAAAATAATTCAAATTAAAGATTCAAATAAATGAATTTTTAATATTGAAAAATATTGAATAATTATGGAAATAATTTTAATAATTCTCACACAATTTATTTAGCAAATAATAATGAAAACATTCAGCCAAAAATATTTAGGATGAAAACTAGGATAGGAGAGATAAAACTAGGATAATAGGAAAGAGAAAAACAATACAAAGGATAATTTCAAGATAATTGGATTTTATGCAAGTAATAAATGTATAATGAACATATTTTAGCATCGAAATAGTTTAATAAGATGTGAACTCAAATTTAACTAGTATGGAAGCACAATAAATGTAACATGATTTATGCATTTAGTTCACATTATCCAAAAAATGAATAATTTTAAAGAATAGTTGTAATAGTTGTAAATGGAAAATAGAGTATTTAGGAATAATTTAAAATATATTATTTTAAAATGATTGAATGATATATTTAGTTTAGTGAGTATTTTATTTCCCTTTATATAGTTATTCCTAAAAGAATTTCCACCCAGTCCATGTCGAATAACTGTAGTATTCTGATATAACTAAAGAACCAGGAGCACAAGAATTTTTCCTACACACTTGAATTTAACTTGATTAGTAGCATTTGAACATGTGTTTAGTATCATCAAAATTAATCTCATATGAGATGGGGCTCAAGAAGCCAACAATTTGTTTTATATTTATGTTTTGTTTAATCGATGTTCATTGTATATTTGCTTTATGTTTATATTAGGTTTAGTAACTTAGATTAATGTTTTACATTTTAGTTTAATTTCATTACTTAAATAATTCGTGACATTTTAATTTCATAATGCATTGACTTATATGTTTTCAATTAATTTGGTTTTAATCACATTCATATAATCATTTTATTTCATTATTAAGTTCAGATTAATTTCATTGGCTTCAACTTATGATTCCATTTATTGGTTTATGTTAGTTCATTATATGTTAAGAATTTCATTTCTTAAGTTTAAAATTATAAATATAATTAACTTACTTAATTTATGTGTTAATATCTTAGGATTGTGTTGTTCACTCAAGTTAAATGAGTTGAAGTTCATATTTAGATCTGAAATTTATTGGCTAACTTTAATCCAAATTGGTTAATAGTGACTATTTAACCAAATTCCATTCCTTTAATCACTTCATTAAGTTTCTTTAAATATAGAATCGATTGATTTTACTAACATTATAGGTTAGACAATTTCTTTTGTGTGGTTTGAAGTTAATTGAAATGTTCAAATTGAGTTTGCAAATTTTTATAAATTTTATAATTTTTTGATTTCATATTTCAAGTAAATTGACCTAGGGATTTAGAAATTCAATAACTCCCACTCCATAGGTCAATCAGCCTTGAACGTTTTGTGGCAAATGGGGATCATTGCCAATTTGATTTCCATAAAATTTCATCTTGATCAAATGTATAATTTGGGTTTAATTATTTTATTAAAACCTAAATTAAGCTTAATTAGAAAGATTCAATTAAAGGTTTTATTTTTCTAAATTCCTTTCTAGAAGATGCTTCCATTATTTATAATTTTTCAAAATTTAGTTGATATATTATAATTTTCCTGAGTTCCTGTTAATTATTTGAATTAATTAATTCAATTAATCATTAAATTAGGTGATTTTGTATTTTATTAGGTTTCAAAGAGTTTCAATAGTATTTTAAGTTCATTAGGGTTTGTTATGATGATTTAGGTTATTTCCATGATTTTTCACTATTTCTTTTAATTAATATTTATTTATTTTAATAAAATTATGCTTCAAATTGAAAATTCTTCATCTTTAAATTTATTTTGAAATAAATCATCCAAAATTTCACTGAAGTGTGTTTTAACCTTGATTTCATTTCCCTAAAGTTTCAAATCATTAGGATTAATGGATTTGGATTAATTTAAGTTTGATTATTTTTATTCAAAGATAAATTAATTCAAGATTATCCAAAATTAATTAGAGATTTTAATTTTAATGGATCCTCTCATTGAGATGAATCCATAGAGCCCTTATTTGCATTTTTTTAGATGTATATTTAATTTTTTATGATTTTTTAAAAGTTTTTATCATTTTTTTGTAATTTTTAAATTCAAAAATTCATGAATTTCATATTTAAATGTGTTGACACAACATGGAGCTACGCCATTCATCCATGCAGGATCCATATGGATCCCAGATTAAAACGGATGCGCACACGGATTCGATTTGAGCCATCTGATTGAAGATGGGATGACTTAGATGTTTCTGAGGGTTCCTATAGGGGTTTTAATCAAGCGGTTCGACTAAATCTTGGATGTTCATTTCTAATGAAAGGAACAAACAGTGGAGATTTCACCTCTTTCGATGATGACAAAAGTTGAGAGCCGTCCATCACTTTGAGAAAATTTTTGGTGATCCAACTGTTGAAATCGTTCGATTGCACTCCCAAAACCATCAAGACCTCATGTAGATCACATCTATATGGTTTGATCTCCCTTAAGATCAAGTTTCTTTGACAAAGGACCAAAGCTAAAATAAACTAAGGTCAGGTTTGGCATGTACCTCACCAACAGTGATCTTAGGCGATGTGGTCAACTTGGTTAGCTTCAAAATGATGCAACAAGGTTGTGGGAAGGATGAATGGGATTTTCTCCTTATGGATTATCTTATGTACTAAGCTCAACTTATCTACCATCGGCTTTGGTTGTTCTCCGGCCTCCCAGCAACGAGGAGATCAGGGTGTGAGTGCACTCGACTTTGTTTAGTTCAGAGAAGATGGAGGAGTGCTCAATTAGGCATCAAATGATCTCTTTCACTCTTTTCCATTAGAGGCCGAGAGCTTCCTTTAAGTTGGTTTCTTCACTTAGTTGGCCATGGAGATTAACACCTTTGGAGGCTAGCTCCAAGAGTGTTTTGTTGCCTTACACTTGTCTAAAGGTGCTGAGATGGATGAGAAAAGAGAATGAGGGGATTGGAGAGTTGGATTTGGCTTCATGCACCTTTGTCTTCCCATGGCATATTCCCTTATTTTGGAATTGATTAAATTGGCTAAGCTTGTTGTCAATCACCTTTAACCCCTCTTATGATGGGTTTGGTTGGGTTTTAAGATGTTTGGTTCAAGCTTGGGTTCAAAAGGATGTCATTTGAAAATTCTTCTATGTAAGTTGATTTGGCTTGGTCCATTTGGTTAATTAACATTAAATTGTTCCTTCAATTAGTTTAATTTAACCATTTAAGGTGTTGTTAATCAAAGATTTTAATGGGATTTGAAGTTTATGATTTGCTTACCTCACATTTAACCCATTATTGGATTAAGTAGGTTGGATTTAATTGAATTAAGTCAAATGGTGTGCTTGGCTTAAATATAATTCATCAAAGCATTTAGGAATGATTGGATCATTCAATTCCATTTACATGGGGTTAAAACCCAATTTGGCTTATTTAGGCTTAATGGGTTAGGTTTAGGTTAGATTTGGATTCATTTAAGTCAAATGTCTATATTGGGAAAATTGAGCCTAATGATTAGTTGATATATTTTTATTAATTCTTTCTATGATTTTATACAATTAATTTGGGTTAATTTTTGTTTGATTTAAATTTGAATCTAATAGGGTCCATTTAGGCCCATTTAAATCAAATGACCTATTTAGCCCAATTAAGGCCTCATTGGATATTTTTAAAAAAATTCATATTTAAACATGAATATATTATCATTTAAACTATTTTGAATGATTTCATTTGGTCAAATTTTGGTGGGTTGACCCTTCACTTGGTGGAACCCACATATGTCAAACCCTTTGCTAAAAGAGTTGACCACTATTTGACCTTAATTTAAATTTGATTTCATTCATTTAATTTTATTTGAATTTGTTTTAGTTTATTTTGATTTTATTTGATTTTTTTGGATTTAATTAATTTTGAGCTTAAATAGGGTAATTAGTTTAATACCTTAAATCACCTTGCTTTAAACTCAAAATGAATTCAAGTTTCAAGTGAATTGGGTTTAATATAATTTATATTTGAGATTTGAGTTGATTCTACCTAAACCCATTAGGATAGATCAAGCCCAAGGAGGATGCACTAGGTCAATAGGTATAGTGTTCTAAGTGCATAATTAAGAGGCTCCTAATCTAGAATTAGGAGTCCTAATTATTAATTTTAGAAATGATGTTAACCTGATCAAAAAATTAGGTCAACAAAATTATTATTATTTATTAATTGTGTATATAGGTTGTGTTAACCTTTTAATTGAGGTTTTACAATTATGCAAACTAATTAAGATTCATTGTGAAAGTACGAATAATAGTTGATTTTTAAAAGCTTAGTCAAGAAAGAGCCCATGAAGACTACAAATATGAAATGGTTGACTAAAAGACTCATGTCAATTTCAAATATTGTGTTGTCATGTTTAGTTTTTTTTATTTTGTCTTCATGTATTTGGTATGTGAATCATAAAAAATAACTAAACACACACATTTGAGAGAATATAAAAAAACATTTTAAGGAAATTGTACTGTATGATCTTGAATGTACTACGCGATTGATCATTTTTATGAATTTTTCAGCCACCATAATTAAGTTAATTAACTTAAAATTGCCAAATTTAAACTAATTGTATTATATGATGTTTATTGTACTATACAATTATATATTTTTGTTAATTTTTTTATTATCATGATTAAGTTAATTAATTATAAATTATGCATAATTTGATTGACATTATAGTATGTTATTAATAATATAGTATGATTTTATTTTATAATTACCTAAATTTAATCCAAAATTATAGGGATTCAATTTATAAGAATTATTTTTTTAATATGTTCATAGTGTATGATGTGATCATATAGGATGGACAAATAAAGAGCTAAATTTTTAGTTTGTATTATTCGTACAGTACGAACCTTGATCATATTGTATGAATAGTGAAAGCTAATAGGATAATGAGATTGGACTGATTTTTTCCAAGTTAATTTTTTCTATTTTTTATTAGTTTCCCCTTGATAAATACCTCCTTATGGGGTTATGTAGCACATCAAAGAAGGAATAAATCTATCATAAGGTCCCAAACCAAAGCTTGAACTCAAGAAGACTTTTAGTAATCTTTATGTGTTGTGAATTTATGTTTCATATGTTGTATTATGTACTCATGGTTGTATTTGATTATGTTTAAGTGTTGTATATGTGTTATGGTTGAAAACATATGAGTTGATATGTTAATTTTCATAGGTGACATCCAACCACCATGGCACTAGGGGTGTGTGTTTGGTTGATTTGGATGGATTGGATGATAAATTTTTAAAATCGATTGGTTTTGGATTCCTAAAAATATTGAACCAAACCAATCAGATAAAATGCAAAACCAAACAAACCAAATAATAATTTAATTCAGTTATTTTGGTTTGGTTTTGGATAAATTGAAGTTGGCTACATTTAAAAATTATTTGCATAATTTTTTATTTTATAATGAATAAGCAATAAGCAAAATAACATAAATATAATAAAAAATCAATTAACTACTTCATGCACTAAAAAAATATTTAAAAATAATTTTTACTTACCTGAATAATGTTTTGAACTTAGAATTTGATGGAACCATATTACCATATTATGAGACCAAAATATTTTAGAAAATTGGATAATGGTCCTCCAAAAAAGCACCTACCAAGTATTCAGAAATAAATAAAAATAAGTGTATAATAGATAAACCTATTATACATAAATTAATAATACCGTATTACATATAACTACTTTAGTATTCGGTTCCATCCAAAATTTTATTTAAAAACTGATCCAAAAACCAAAAACTAAAGTTTTTATTAATTAAAACAAAAATCCAAATTACTAAGTTCAAAACTGAACCAAATTACTCAAAAACTTTGGTTCAATTTGGTTTTTTGGTTAAAACCAAATAATGCACACCCCTTGGCGCTCCATTCTATTGCCTTTAGTGTTTTAGGATCAAGAAGTTAGTGCCTTAGCACTGTGATATGGCACCTCAACACTAGTTTATGGCACCACAATGCTAGTTCATGGTGCCTCAATGTTGTGAAATGAAGGTTTAGACTTTTTTTAAATTTTTTTGGTTGTTTTCTCCCTAGGGGATATATCTCTTGGAGTATTGTACTTATTATACTTATTTAAACATATTTTTAACCTAACTAAGGACTTTTGGCTTTTATGTGTGAAATTTGAGTGAAAACTCTTTGGATTGGAGCTTGGTGGTCGGCCTTCCAAGGGATTTGATGATCTCTTGCTACAATTCTATATGGGTGAGTAGAACTTCTTCATATTTCTTCCACTTCAGTGAGTGAAAGGTTGTGATGTTCTTCATACCTCTACCACTTTGGTGAGTGGAAGATCAATAGATTATTTCTTTCTCCACCATCTACTACAGAATCCTCTCTCCACAACTCACTCCCACCAATTTTGGTATTGGAGCCCATGGTTTGGAGGTGCTGAGAAAGTACTCACAGATAATTCATATCTAATCCAAGCATTGTTAGTTTTGTATTTTAAATTTTGTGTAAATTGATTTACATAATTAGTGGTTTCACTTGAAAATGCATGTTGAATTCATGTGGTAGGTAATTCTATGAATGTTTGTGTTACTACCAACTAGTTATCTCTGCTTATGAAGTCTAACCTTTTCTTACTTAACATAACTTCAAGCCATCATGCTTGAGTGACAACTTGGGTATGGGAGATTTCACTAAACAGCCTAATTTAGTATACAAACCCTACATAAAAATCAAAATCATATCCTTAAAATCATATCCTTAATAGGTAAGGTCATTAAATAGCTATTAAATATATGATTATTTTTAAGATCTGAAATCATTTAAAGAAAAATATAGGTAAAGTAATCAATTAAAATTTACTTGGCACTAAGAAGAAAACTGAGAAAAATGATTGGTTTGGTTATATTTGTCTAGAAATAGAGCGTATAGCACTTTTGCTCTTGGTTAACACTACAAGATTTAAATTAATCAACTATATAGTTTAATATAATACATAGTCTAAAAGATTCCATAAATTTAGAATACTCATTTTAAAATTAAGAAAAACACCTATATATTTCTATAAAAATATAAAAATTAGTCTTTTTTTTATTCTATAAGATAGTAGACAGTAATTTTAATTAAGCACTTGCATTTTATTGGATAAAAATTAGGTTTAAAAAGATTAGTAGTTAACTTAATATAAATTAATATATATTTCTTCTCTAATCCTCATGAAAATGATACTCTACTCATTATATATTATTTGATTTGACACATGAACTTGTGCATAAAGGGTAAAAAGTATTGATCAAGATTTTGGTGTCGTTGTTAGGGATTTAAAGTAAAAATAGTAGTTTGTATTAAGATGATATTAGTCTTATTGAACTATTTTTAATTCAACTTTATCGTTATAAGTATTTGTATTATGTGTTAAGTGTAAAATATCCTTGTACTTGTTTAGTGTAATATTGTTAATCCAATTGAAAGACTATAGAAATAATGTCATTGAACTTAGAAATTGAAAGACTTTGTAGGAAAATTAGAAAAGAGAAGAGAGAATAAGTAAGAAAACTAGCAATGGATAATCAACCAGTAGGAGAACCATCTAGACCTCTTAGAGATTATGCCACACCAAATGTAGATGGAATAATTTAAAGTATAGCTAGACCAACTATTCAAGCCAATAATTTTGAATTAAAACTATCTATAATTCAAATGGTGAAAAACTCTCTGTTTGGGGGTTCACCTGTTGAAGATCTTAATATGCATATTGCCAATTTCTTAGAAATTTATGCAACCTTTAAATACAATGGGGTAAGTCACAACACTAATAGATTAAGATTGTTCCCCTCCTCACTTAGAGACAAGACTAAAATGTGGTTGAATTCACTGCCTCAAGGATCTATATTAACTTGAAATGAATTGGCTCAAAAATTTCTAGCAAAAAAATTTGTTATGCTAAGAAATGATTGTACATTATTTATACAATTGGATAATAAACCTATATATGATGCAAGGAAAAAATATAAAAAATTATTAAGAAAATGTCCTCATCATTCATTACCTGATAGGCTTATAATCCAATAATTTTATAATAGCTTAGTAGAATCTTTAAAGACTATCATAGATGTAGAAACTAAAAGTAGCCTAATGTCAAAACCTTTTAAGGAAGCTTATGCTTTAATAGAGGAAATGGAAACTAATAATTTTTAATAACTCTATAATAGATCAAATCCGAGGAAGATAATCAACGGTAACATTAATGTTATGATTACAATGTTAACTTCCAAGTTGCTTTCCTATCTAAGAAATTTGACAATTTAAGAATTAATTAAAATATGAATAATATGAATCAAGGGGGAGAAATTGGTGAAATTAGTGTATTTTAATCAGGGATTGGAAATGTTAAACTATATCTCAAATAAACCAATTGATCATTACTCAAATACATTCAATCAAGGTTGGAGGAATCACCCAAACTTTTCCTAGAATAATAATGCAAACTATAATCAAAATTAAAATTTCAAAAATAAGAATAATAAGAAGTATAACACTAAAAACTCTACCTTTATACTTATTATTCTACCAAGATATCCTGCACAAAATCAAACTAAGGAAAAGAAATCCACCTTAAGAGAATTAGTGATACAAATGGGAGCACAATTACAAAGCCAAGGAGCTTCAATTAGAAATTTAGATATTCAATTAGGGTAACAGGTTAATAACCTTACAAATAGACCATAAGAGACTTTACCTAGTAACATTTAAGTAAACTCTAAAGATAAAGATAAAGAATATTGTAAAGTAATTAAATTAAGAAGTGGAAAGAAATTAAAAGAAATAGGGATGAAATATGAAAATGAAGAAAAATGAAATATTAAGTAGGAAAAAAAGGAAATGGAAGAAAATAAAAAAAAAAATTGGAGCATTTAGGAAAAATGAGAGAAAGACCACCACCTCCACTTCCCCAAAGACTTCAAAAATAAAATGTGGATAATCAATTTTCGATATTCTTAGAAGTATTTAAGAAATTATTTGTAAATATACCATTTGCTAAAGCTTTGGAATAAATGCCTTCATATGCTAAATTTATGAAGGGCATTCTATATAAAGAAAAACATTAGGGGAAAATGAGCATGTATCGCTTACTAAAGAATGTAGTGCCATAATTCAAAAAATATTACCTAAAGAACTTACAGAACTATGGAGTTGTATTATTCTTTGCATTATAGGGGATAATTATTTTTGGAAAAGTGTTATGTGATTTAGGAGCAAGTATAAATTAAATGCCTTTATGAATTTTCAAAAAACTAGGACTAGGAGAAGTACAACCTACAAGTGTGACTCTTCAATTAGTTGATAAATAATTTGACATAGCCTAAGGGTATTATTAAGGATGCCTTAGTTAAACTAAATAAATTTATATTTACAATAGATTTTATTATATTAGACATGGATGAAGATGATGAAATACATCTCATTTTAGGGAGACCTTACTTAGCTACTGGAGAATAATGATAGATGTTTTAAAAGGAGAATTAACAATGAGAGCAAATGATCAGAAAGTTAAATTTAATGCATTTAACACTATTAAGTTTTTTTATCATAGAAATGAAGAATCTTATATGATTGGGTTTAGTGAAAATAAAGTAGAAAAAGAATTACATTCTTATATCCTAAGAAAAGGAAATTCAAAAAAAGTAGGGCTAAAAGATGAAAATGGGGGAAATGAAATATTAAGTAAAGAAAAGAAAAGGAAGAAAATGAAAACAATGAAATTGAAGAGGAAAACAAGGAAGCAGAAAGAGAAGCACTTAGGAAAATGAGAGAAACACATCCACCTCCATTTCCCCAAAGACTTCAAAAATAAAATGTGGATACTTAACTTTCTAAATTCTTAGAAGTATTTAAGAAATTATTCATAAATATACCATTTGTTGAAGCTTTGGAACAAATGCCTTCATATGCTAAATTTATGAAATAATTCTATAAAAAAAAAGAAAATTAGGAGAAAATGAAATTGTATCCCTTACTGAAGAATGAAGTGCAATAATTCAAAAAAATTACCTAAAAAATTTAATGATCTAGAGAGTTTTACTATTCCTTGTATTATAAGAGAATTTTTTTTGTGAAAGCATTATGTGATTTATGAGCAAGTACAAATGTAATGCCTTTATCAATTTTCAAGAAACTAGTACTAGGAGAAGTTCAACCTACAAGTGTGACTCTTTAATTAGCTAATAGATCTTTGACATATCCTAAGGGTATTATTAAGGATGTCCTAATTAAGGTAGATAAATTTATATTCCTTGTAGATTTTATCATACTAGAAATGGAGAAAGATATAGAAATACCTCTCATTTTATGGGGACCTTTCTTCACTACTAGAAGAATGATGATAGATGTTCAAAAATGGGAATTAATAATGAGAGTAAATGATCAAGAAGTTAAATTTAATGTGTTTAACTCTATTAAGTTTTCTGATGATAGAAATGAAGAATGTTATAGAATTGAGTTAAGTGAAAATGAAGTAGAAAAAGAATTAGATTCTTATATCATAAATGATTTTATAGAATAAAAATATAAAATGACCATGAAAGAATATGAAGAATTCAATTCCTTAAAATTACACCCAATTAGTTTAAAGAAATGTTTGAACCCTTAGAAATGTCCATAAAATGAATGAATCTCGAACCATCTATAATAGAAACCCTAGAATTAGAATTAAAACTATTACCAAATCACTTGAAATATACTTATCTAAGAAAAGAATCAGCGTTACCAATAATCATCTCAGATAATTTAGAAGAAAATAAAAAAGATAAATTAATTAAAGTTCTTAAAGGACTTATAAAATCATCTAGAAGGACAATAGCAGATGTTAAAAGAATTATTTTTTCAATATGTATACATAGAATTTTATGGGAAGAAAATAGTAAACTATTTATAGAAAATTAAAGGAGGTTAAATCTTATTATGAAAGAATTATTAAAAAAAGGAAATCTTAAAGTGGTTGGATGCAAGAATTAAATATCATATATCTGATAGTACATGGGTATGTCCAATTCATTATGTCCCTAATAAAAAAGGAATTACTATTATTCCTAATGCAAATAATGAAATCATTCATAGTAGAATAGTTATGGGATGGAGGATTTATATTGATTATGAAAGGCTAAACAAAGCCACTCTAAAATATCATTTTTCTTTGCCTTTCATTGACCAAATGTTAGATAAGTTAGCAGGCCATTTGTATTTTTGTTTCTTAGATGGGTATTCTAGATATAATCAAATTATCATAGCACCTAAAGATAAAGAGAAAATAACATTCACTTATCCTCATGGTACCTTAGCTTTTGAAAGAATGCCATTTGGTTTATGTAACACACTTACTACATTTCAACATTGTGTGATAAATACATTTTCTGACTTAATTGAAATTTGCATTGAAGTGTTTATGGATAATTTTCTATTTTTGGTCTGACATTTAAACATTGCTTAGAAAATTTATAAATCATTCTTAGAAGATGTGAAGAGAAAATCTTAGTACTTAATTAGAGAAATTCCATTTTATGGTTAGAGAATGGATAGTGCTAGGTCATAAAATTTTTGAAAATCAAATAAAAGCGGATAAAGAAAAATAATAAATTATAGGAAAACTTCCACACCAACTAATGTTAAAGGAATAAGATGTTTTCTAGGACTTGTTGGATTTTATAGGAGATTTATCAAGGACTTTTCAAAAATATCAAATCATTATGCAACTTATTAGAAAAATATACAACCTTTATTTTTACAAAGAAATGTAAAGTGACTTTTGATCTACTAAAAGTCAAATTAAGTTTAGCTCCAATTATTATAGTACTTGATTGGAATTTACCTTTTGAATTGATGTGTGAGACTATTGATTATACAACTGGGGTTGTCTTAGGATAAAGAAAAGATAAAATCTTTCATTGGATATACTATACTAGTAAAACTTTAAATAAAAATCAATTAAATTATTCAACAACTAAAAAAAGAGTTACTAGCTATTGTCTTTGTCGTTGATAAATTTAGATCATATATAGTTGGAACAAAAGTTATAGTATATACTCATCATTTAGCAATTAAATATCAATCAGAAAAGAAAGAGGCTATGCTTAGATTAATTAAATGGATATTATTGTTGTAAGAGTTTGATCTTGAAATTTAAGAAAGAAAAGGATATGAAAATCAAGTATTTGATCACATGTCTATATTAATAGCTGAGGAAGAGTTCAGAATAGTAAAGATATTAAGGAAGAATTCTAAGATGAACAATTATTCGCATTCAAGCATAAACTTATTTCATGATATGCATATATTGTGAATTATCTAGTAAGTGACATTATATCCTATGGAATTAATTATAATCAAAAGAAGAAATGTTTACATGAAGTAAAATTATATTTTTGGGATAAACCATATCTCTATAAGAAATGTCCAAATCAGATTCTAAGAAGATGCATTCCTGACAATAAAATTTTAGAAATTATAAGATTGTGTCATGATTTTGAGTATGGAGAACACTTTAAAAGTAATAAAACAATAGCTAAAACATTACAAAGTGAATATTTATTTTTGTGATAACTTTATTTAGAGATGTACATGAATATGTGAAAAATTATGATAAATGCTAAAGAATGAGAAATATCACTAAGCATCAAGAAATACCATTAAATTATATTTTAGAGGTAAAAATCTTTGAACGTGTGGGGAATAAATTTTATGGGACCATTTATTTTTTCATATAGGAATGGATATATCTTAGTAGGAGTTTATTATGTGTCTAAATATATAGAAGCAATTGCTACACCAAAAAATGATTCTAAGGTAACTATTAATTTCTAAAAATTTATTTTTACAAGATTTAGAACACCTAAAATCATTATTAGTGATGACGGTATTAATTTCTATAATGAATTTGTGAAATAATTTTTTTAGAAATATGGAGTACAACATAGAATAGCTAATGCCTATCATTTCCAAATAAATGGCCAAGCTAAAAATTCAAATATGAAAAAAAAGGATTTTAGAAAAAAAAAACTACAGGGCCTACTAGGAAGGATTAGTTACAAAAATTAGATGATGCATTACATGATTACATGCAAGACCCCTATTAAAATGCCACCATACATATTAGTATTTGGGAAAGCTTATCACTTACCATTGGAATTTGGGAACAAAGAATTATGGGCAGTTAAGAAATTAAATTTCAATATGAAAAATAAGTGCATATGGCTCATAAACATGAATGAATTAGAAGAAATTAGATTGAGCACATACAAAATTTAAAGATTTGTAAAGAATAATTGAAAAAATAGCATGATAAGAAGATCATTAAGAAATATTTTAATCTTGGACAACAAATATTACTATTCAATTCTAAATTAAAATTATTTCTAGGAAAACTAAGACCAAGATGGACAGGCCCGTTCTTTGTTATTAAAATTTATGCACATAGTATAGTGGATATTCAAGATTTAAAGATGAATGAAAATTTTAAAGAGGATGGTCAACAACTTATGCCATACTATGAAAGAAATTGGACTTAGTTTAAAGAGTCCATGAATTTCATTGAAGACCTTGAAAAGTAGAAAAGCTACATCGAGTTGAGGATGTTAAACTAAGCACTTATTGGGATGCAACCTAATATATAATAGTAATATGTTTAGTATTTATTAGAAAGGATTAAGAGTCAAAGATCCATTAGAAGGAGATTGCATTGCTAGGAGGTTTAAGAATTAAATTAAGGGAAAAAGCTTTTTTCTTTCTTTTGATTTTTCATAATTATCTCATACAATCAAGCCTACAGATGTTCTCTTCTTCTTAGTTCAATTCATTCATCTTCATAAGAATCAGCTATGATAATATGCACAAAGGAAATTTCAACTTACAAAAATATTAGTTAATAATAATAATTTGGGTTATTATAGCTTGGAATGATGAAATGAAAAAATAAACATTAAAATGTAAATTCTATTTTTAGTGAGAAATTTTTATTTAACTATTCTAGAGTTTCAAATTTTCTATATTATCAACTAACTCAAAGAGGCATATGGGAAATGGTATCAAATCACTTAAGGAAAAGTAATAGTTTGAGTTTGGGGATATTTGATAAGTGTTTAAATTGTAATTTTTGTTTGATAATTTTAATGCATTTATCATGCATTTTTATATTAAAATGTGTTTATTTTAAGTATATTTTATGTAATAATAAAAATATATAAAAAAATAACAAAGAAGAAATTTAGGCCCAATGCCACGACAATGTAAATGGACTAAATTAGGGAATTTTACTGTAAGGCTAGCACATAGGCACTATATTAGCAATGTCATGATGCCATATCAAACTTATTTTGGGATAGCTTTACAACAAGCTCAATGCCTAGGCTCCTCATAAGTAGTGCCACAATGTTGTATCAGAGGAAAAATATGAGACAAAAGTAGAAAGCATAGCACTGTAGTGCCAAATCAGCAACACTATAGTGCCACTCTAGCACCTCAACACTACATCAATATTGTTGTAGTGGTATAGCTTGATAGAATAGATTCATGATAGTTTAGTAACCATTTTGAGCAGGTTTCTTCTTGCACCTCCTCACAAATCCAATTTTGAATTACAACTCAAACCCAATCAAGGGAAGAATGCAAAACTTCAGTTGATAGTGATATCGCCATCCAATGATAAGAATGATACTTCTGATATACATTCTAATACATGTGAATCTTCTAGAATTTAAATTACAACCTTAGGGTTTAGATGCTTGGTTAAAGAGTTTAATGATCTTACTTCTTTATTTATCATGCACCTTCGAGAAATCTCTGCTGATACTAAAGATCACAATATACTGTTGTAGTTTTAGGCTATTATCTCAATTCAATGATTTAATCCCCGATGACTTACCTAATAAACTGGCCTCTATTAAGGGATATATATCATGCTATATATCTAATTCCTAGTTCATAAATACCTAACTTACCCTATTATAGGATGAATCCAACTAAGCATGTAGAGTTAAAATGATAAGTAGATGAACTCCTAAAGAAGGATTTTATCCATGATAGTCTTAGTCCTTGTGATGTACCTACTCTTTTAACTCCTAAAAAAATAGAATTTGGAGGATGTGTATTGATAGCAGAACACTAAATAAGATCATAATAAAATATAAGTTTTATATTTCTAGGTTGGATGGCATGTTAGATCTTATTTCAGGTTCATCTCTATTCTCTAAAAGTGATTTGAGAAGTGGATACTAATAGATAAGGATTCTACCAGGTGATGAATGAAAGGAAACATTAAAAACTTTTGATGGTCTTTATGAATGGTTAGTCATTCCGTTTGGTCTTTCAAATTCACCTAATAAATTCATGAGACTAATGAACACTATTGTGAAATCTTTTATTGGTCAATTCCTTATAGTTTATTTTCATGATATTCTTATATATATATTCTAGATGAGAAGTCACATCAACATCACTTGAGAATGTTCTTAGAGAAATTAAAATCAACAAAATTATATGTAAACCTTAAGAAATATTTTTTTTTGTCAAAGTGAAGTCATTATCTTATATTTAATTATATATGATGATGGATTAAAGGCTGACCACTCAAAAATTAAATATATTTTAGAATGGACAACTCCAAAGTCATTTATGGAGGGTAGAAGTTTCCATGGATTATCAATTTTCTATAGAAGGTTTATAAAAAATTTCTACACTATTCTAGCTCCTATCACTGATATCTTAAGAAAAAAAGATAAGTTTATCTGGATCACAAATATTGAAAAGGTCATGCAATGAATTAAAACTCTTAGGACTTTCTCGCCTGTCTTAAGACTTTTTTATTTTAATAAAGTATTTGAAGTGACTTGCGATGCATTAGGTATTAAAATAGGTAAAATATTAAGTCAAGAAAACTATCCAATTTCTTTCTTCAGTTAAAAACTTAAACTTTTAAGCACTGGTGGTATTTTCTTTTATATAAAGAGTTTATTCTAAATACTGATCATCAAACTTTAAATTTTATTAACTCCAAAAAAACTAAATCATTAACATTCTAAATGGTTTGAGTACTTGCAAGGCTTTTCCTTTGTGCTTAAACATAAATCCAGGATAGAAAATAAACTAATGGATGCTCTATCCATAATAACTATTATGATGTCATCCTCTGAATTTAAAATCTTTGGATTTAAAGCTTTAAAAAAATTATAAACTTTACCCTAATTTTTATATGATATGCTTGGAACATGAATCTAAACCCCTAACTTTTGATAGCTCCTTTATCATTCTAGATAGATATCTTTACAAATGCAAGCAATTATGTATTCTTAAAATATTTCTTAAGGAATTCCTTAACTCTAAATTACATTTAGAAGGTATATTAAGATATTTTGGTAAATTAAAGACCCAAACTTTAGTTGAGCAAAGTTTTATTAGCCATCCCTATGAAAAAAATATTGAGCGTATAGTAGCTGAATGTTACACTAAAATAATCAAATAAAAGGTGAGTTATTACAATTCATTACCTATTTCTTCTAGATCATGGGGAGATTTATCCATAACATATTAGGTTTACCTAGAACACCTTGTGGACATGATAGCATATTTGTTATTATAGGTTGATTTTCTAAGATGACACATTTCATTGCAATCTATTTTCTAATAGAGACGTTAAATTTATATCCTATTTTTGAAAAATCTTATAAGAACTGATGAGAACACAATTAAAATTCTCCTCTACATTTCATCCATAAATAAATGGATAGATGGAAGTAGTCAACAGGACAATAGGAAATCTACTAATAGTTGAAAAAAAAAATTTAGAAATTAGGATTTAACATTACCTACATCTAAATTTGCATACAATAGTTTTATTTCTAGAACAATGTACAAATCACCATTGAAGATAATTATCAATATAACCTCAAAATACTTATTAACTTAACTAATGCACCTACTCATACATGTTCTAATTCAGCATATACGTTTGCATGTGATTTTTATAGTCTTTATAATGATATAAAGAAATAAATGAAAATACAAAATGTTAAGTATGTTGAACAAAAGAATAAAGATAAAAATTTTAAGGAATATGAGATATGTGATTATGTATTAGTTCATATCCGCCTAGAGAGATTTCCTTCTACCAAATATAAAATGTTACAAGTGAGAGCATATGGGCCATTCAAAATTATTAGGAAACTTGATACTAATGCTTATGTTTTTGAATTGACTCTCACATATTTATTAGCTCTATTTTTAATGTGGAAGATGCAATATCTTTTAAAGGAGTTACTCAAACTACAAATTTGAAGGATGATATTTTTGCAAGAGGAGATAAAAATTATTTATAGGTACCCATCCAACTAATATTCTTTGAGGTGGAGAACACCATCATAGTTGAGACACCCACAGATAATAATACTAGTCAGAGATTCTTAGTCAAGTTAAAAGGTAAACCATCAAGTGATGATATATAAATAACTTTAGAAGAACTACAGAGCTTCACCCTTGAACTTCTTGAAGACCTTCAGAATTTAACTCTTTGAAGTTCTTTGAGGCTCGAGGGAGTTGATATAGAATATCAAAGGAGAAAAGGATGTGTCACAATATCCCAAACTAAAACTTAAACTTATAATGGCTTTTAGGAAACTTTATGTGTTATGAATTTATGTTTTATATGTTGTATTATGAACTCATTATTGCATTTTATCATGTTTAAGTATTGTATAGGTGTTATGGTTGACAACATGTGAGTTCATATGTTAATTTGCATAAGTATCATCCTGGTGGCAAGGCACTGCCTTTCTGACACATTGGTGCTACATTTTATTGGTTATGATATTTTAAGACTGAGAAGCTAGCATCTTGGCGCTAGGATATGGTGCCTAAGTGCTATGAAATGAAGGTTCAAACTCTTTTTTAGTTTTTTTGATAGTTTTCTCCCTAAAAGATGCATCCCTTAGAGTATTATACTTATTTAAATATAATGTTTGACCTAATGAAGGACTTATGGCTTTTATGTGTGAAATTTGAGTGAAAACTCTTTTAGATGAAGCTTGCTAGCTGGTCATTTGAGGGATTCAGTAATCTCTTGTTGTAGTTCTACTTGGGTGAGTAGGACTTCATATCTCTTCCACTTCGATGAGTGAAAGGCTGTGATGTTCTTCGTATCTCTTTCACTTTGGTGAGTGAAAGATCAGTGGAGCGTATCTTTTGCCACATCTACTATGACATCTTACTCTCTACAACTCACTTGGGATGGTCTAACTTGAATAATTTGAATGTGAGAAATTTAAAGGGGCTTAAGAAAGAGTGATTTGATTAGTAGAAAAGTAGTTAGGTCTTTATCTTCTTTACACTTTAAAGGATCTTGTTAGTAAGGTTTTACTTTGCTTTTGTTGTTTATTTCTCATGTAACTTACCTTCATATTTTATGCTTTAACTTGAGAGTTTGTTGTTTTGAAAACTTATGTAAGCTTTGTATTTAAGAGAATAATTGCTTTGTACCTTGGAGAGATAGTGACATCCCTCTTGCCTTCAAAGAGAAGTAGAGCAGGTGTGAGGTTTCTCCATTACCTAGTAAGGAAAGAGGCATCTCTATACTAGCTTATTGTGCCAAAGAAGAGGTGGGTTTTTAAAGGATATTTAGAGAGTGGACAAAAGTCAATTGGATCGAACATTAGCTTTATTTTTTGGTGGAATTTTTTCAATTTCTTAATGATGGATAATAAATTCTAAACTTTTTCTTGGATAAAACTCTAAATACATAGTATAATACATTTATTTTAAATCTATATTTTTGAATTTGTTAAAAGATAATTTGGAGATAAACTACATGATTATTAATAATTTTTGAGATTTTACTTCATGATGTCATAATTCATCAAAAATTTGAGTCATCACTCATCACACATTGATTTGTTGCACTAACATTTTTAATCAAGAAGGCATAACTTTATAATAATAAATACCTATTAAAGTTCTAAGAGCTACTAAATGTTCATCTTTAAGATTCATCTTTATTTTATTATATTTAGATAAGCCATCTATGAAAGAGGATATTAAATTAGTTATTTTTTTTGTTTATTATTAACTCAGGGATAAGTAAAAATAATTCACCATTAGGATAGGCTTAATTTAAATCCCTATAATCAACACACACTTAAATATGCCCATTTTTTTAATAAGAATAATATTTTGTATCTAAGCAGATATTATTCTTCTCAAATAAACTTCATTTCAATTATTATTATTTTTGTTTAGTGGATAACTAATTTTTAATATTGGACTACATTCTCCATCACACATATTTTATTGGAGAAGTTGTAGGGTTAATTAACAATTAATGTAACATTATTTCAAGAGATAAATCTAGAATCTCAAAATAATTTTAAACAAAATAATATTGATAATCTCATTATAACCTAAATAATCTATTATGCTAGATCATCCAATAACAACTGTTTAATAAAGGTTGGATAAAGTTGTCATTCTTACCTAAGTTTACTTTGACTAACTTGTCAATGCTAGAGGGACTGCCTTCCTTTAATTTAGAAGGCATATTAATGATTTTATTAGTAATTTCTTTATGATCATCATCATCATCTCATATGGAGGTGCTTAAAATCATCTTACAATTAACATGAAATGTGGGCTTATCATGGAAAAACACTGCTTTTGCTGTGCGACTCAAGTCCCGTATGAGAAAGGTGGAGGGTTACATTAAGTTATCGACAACTAATGTAAAACTTGCTGAGAAATCATGACATGAATTCTTTAATACATTGTGTTAATGATAGCGTGCCCTTAGAAGAGACACATTGTATGGCTTGCATATAGTGAAAAGTGTGCAAGGGTAACTACATTAACACCCAAGGGTAGTGTTAAATAAGTAAGGGTTCCCACATTATGAACATATGCGAGAAAGAAGTTAGTCCATAAGACTAAAATTAGGAAAGAAACTTGAAATAAATGTACTCTTATGGATAAATTAATGAAATTAGTAAATATTATGGTTTATAAGAAGGTAAATATCTTATGTATTCAAGAAACTAAATGGGTTGGGGAGAAGACAAATGAGATTGTTAGTTTAGGCTTTAAATTTTGCTATTCTAGCAGGAGTCATACTATAAAATATGTAGGTGTGATTATTGATAAAATTATAAAGGATAATATTATAAAAATTAATAAGATTGGAGATAAAATTACAGTTTAAATATTATTATTGATGCTAAGGTTAAAAGAAACATTTTAGAATAACTTAGAGGATTAATATAATGGGCACCACTTGAAGAAAGACTATTTATTGGAGGAGATTTAAATGGGCATATTGGTAGAGTGGTAGAAGATTTTAAAATCATTCATGGTGGCTATAGATTTAGAGTAACTAATGAAAATGGTAGGACGATATTAGATTCTACTTTAGCTTATGATTTTATAACTACTAATATTTTATTTAAGTAAAAAGATGAGCATATTCACTTAAAAGAATGGACATAGTAAAACAAAAATTGATCATTTTTTGATAGAAAAAGATCATTTTGATTTCATGGATTGCAAGGTCATTCTAAATGAATGTTTAAGTACCCAACATCAACTACTATTTTTGGATTTTAGGATGAAGGGTTGGAAGATGAAAAATAAATCAAATTCTAAAGAATAATAATAATAATAATAATATATTTAAGAATAAACTATAAGATCTTAAGATTTGAGATGTTCATGGGAAAACTAATGTTAAATGAGTTGCCAAAAATGTGCTTGGAGAATCAAAAAGAAAATTCTCTCTTAATACAGATAATTTATGGTGAAGTCAAAATGTATAATAAAAAACCAAAAATAAGAAACTTTATTATGATAGTTGGTTTAGATATAAAAGCTTAAGGAATGAGAAAGATATAAAGTGGCTGGTAGGGATTCTAAGAAAGTAATATGTGATGTAAAGACTTTAACTTTTAGTAATTTATATAATAAATTGGATAATAAAGAGGGTGAAAGATGTAAGTAGTAAAGATTTAGTTCAAGTAAAGTGTATTAAGGGTGAAAAATCATAAAATGCTTTTTTAGAAAAGAATATTGAATATAGGTGGATGAAACATTTTGATAAACATTTCAATGAAAGTGTGAAAAAATAATAGGATCAGATGATATTCCAATAAAAGTGTGAAAACACTTAGAGGATCAAGAAAATTTTTAGCTTACTAATCATTTTAATATCATTTTAAAGACTAAAAAAATGTCAGATGAGTAGAAAAAAAATTATTGATTCTAATTTTTAAGAATAAAGGTGATGCACAAAAATGTGAAGGGGAGAGAGAGAGAGAGAGAGAGAGAGAGAGTAAATGAACATAGGTCACAACGTGATATAAAAGTTTCTCAAAATTAGTTTGGTTTCATATTTTATATTAGGTAGATCTACTATGGATGTTATACATTTGTCAAGAGATTTGATGGAAAAGTATACAGAGAGGAAGGAGGATCTATAGGTGATGTTTGTTGATTTAGAGATAGCATGTGATAAAGTTTCAAGAGAAGTCCTTTAGAGAACTCTAGAAAAGAAAGGAGTTGATATTGCTTATATTCAAGTCATTAAGGATATGTATACTAGAGCTATTACTTGTGTTCAAGAGAATTTACCAAGCATTTTCCTATTTTAGTTGGATTACATCAAAAATCGACATTAAGCCCATATCTCTTTGTTTTAGTTATGGATGTTTTTACTAAACATTCACAGGAGGATGTACCTTGGTTTATGCTTTTTGCTAATGATATTCTTCTTATTGATAAACTAAAGAGGGAGTTCAAGAGAAACTTGAATTATGGAGGTCAACTTTAAAGTTTAAAGGCTTTCATTTAAGTAGATCTAAAATCAAATATTTGGAGTGTAATTCTAGTTGTAAAAGATCTAGTGGTGGGGTTATGACATTAGGTGATAAAGTCATTAAAAAAAGTGAATATTTAGATATGTTGGGTCGATTGTTCAAAATGATGGTGAAATAGATGAGAATGTTTTAGTAGAATTCAAGTTGGATAGTTTAAGTGGAGGAATCCATCCGATCTATTGTGTGATATAAAAGTATTGCATATACTTATTGAAAAATTTTATAAGATAGTGGTAAGACCTTCAATCATTTATAGAGTAGAATGTTGGCCAATAAAAAAGAGGCATAAAATGAAGTTAAGTGTTGTAGAGATTAGGATGCTCAGGTGGATGAGTGGTTGTACATTTAGAGGCAAAATGCGAAATGAATATACATGTGAAAAGGTTGGAGTAGCTCTGGTTGTAGATAAGATTAGAGAGTGTCACTTTAGACTATTTGATCACATAAAATGTCAGACGTCCGATGATCCAATTGAGAGAATAGATGTATTAGATTTTACTTATGTTAAGAAAGATTGAGATAGGCCTAAGAAGATTTGGTTAGGCAGTATAAAAAAATCTTATTTTATTACAATTTAATGAGAATTGAAACTTAATAAGACATAATGGAAAATAAGGGTTTATGTAGCTGATCCCACATAGTGGGATAAAGGCTTGTTGTTATTATTGTTGTTGTTGTGTGACATATTATAGCATGACATTATCTATAAGTTAGAATTTTCTTCTTTAACCATTTTCACACTAAAGGCAAAAATAAATAAAAAATAAGAACATCTTTCATTTAATCTAAATAATTTGATTTATAAATAAATGAAATTTTATAGTGACATATTGGTACAATACAATATAATATATTATAAGAGTTTCTTTATATGATTAAAATAAATTTCAACAAATAATAAATGGATTTAATAAACATTGAAAATATATATTTCCAAAAAATGGTTTATTTAAGCAAATTAGAATTTTATAATCACAAATCAAGTATGAATAACAATCAAATATGACTTATATGAGAATATGAAAGTGCAAGTAATTAAAAATTTCAACTACTGATAAATATTTATATATGAGGATTTTCTTTGAAAATCAATATAACTAATTATTGAATTTAAATTAAATGATCACAAACTTATACAAATAAATGTTGTGATAAAAAAATTAGATCTAATAATGTGTGCAAAGATAAACGTATTTTAGTAAGCAATGTCAATTCAAAATATTGAAATATAGATATTTAATTTTAACATAAACATATTATAATATCACCAATGTCTAGAACATGAGATGCATGAGGATTCAATTAAACAAGAAAAGAGATATTTGATTATAAAGGAAATCAAGTGATTAGAAGATTTCAATTCAAATATAGGCACTTGAAAAATCAAGATCGGGACAAATCAACTATCCTAAAATTTATCACATGAATAAAATTAAATTTTGAAAAGAATGAGTTTTACTTAAGGATTTGAAAGAGAATTGAGAAAAAAAAAAAAATATTTTTGAACAATCCTTTCACATGCATGTCCTATTTTCTTAAGAGGAGAGAATGATGATTCAAGAGAAATTTTGTATGAAAGAGCTACAAAATGTTGAAACTTAAATTTTATTCTCCAAATCAGAATAGCTCAATTTTAGGGAGATTTGCATGCAAAGTCATCAAAGAAAATTGTCATGATATTTCTTTGTCTAGGTGTTGGCTTCTTTCAATGTCAGCTTCTTGGTTTTTGATATCGGTCCATGCTTATTGCACTTAAATGAGTGTTAGATCTAAATCTTTCATAGTGATCCCCAAATCTTACTATAAAAATTAGGGAATCTCGATGAGTATAGGAGAAGAAAAACAAGAAGAGTGTAAAGTGTCAGACACAAAGAAGCTTGGATGATTTTTATTAATCATAATTTAGAGTTTGACCACTATAAATATAGTATGCGAAAGTAACCATTAACTTCTTATTTATATGATTTTGGGTGGTATAAGATAAGCTATATGCAATACCCTAACCCAATAAAAAAAGAAATAAATTAGTATGTAATTTGACTATTATAACATGTGAACAAGATCATAATACAAATTATAATGAGTAAATGTGGGCTAAGTGCTAACTAGTACTATATAAACTTTGACGATCAAGTTCCTCTCTTGGGTTTAGCAAGTGCATTCTTCAAGCTAGGCTCACATTCTTCTTAAATGAGGTAAGTGCTCCCTTTGAGCGGGATGAATGTGCTCTTGTCAATTAAGTTCCTCTTCAGAGTTAGGTTCTATAATCTGAGTGTGTTTCATTAATCTAAGAGGGTGCCCTAGACAAGGTGAGTGTCTTCTTCAATCTATCTTTATTTTTTTTTCTTCTTTTTTTTTCTCAAGCTACACATTTGAGTATATATGTGATTCAATAAAATTGATATATTTTGATTTAAATTATGATGTATTTATAATAAATAAAGTTTATCTATTAAAAATTGAATCATAATTATTAGCGTAAATTCAATAAAATATTTTGATGTATTTTTTATAATACACATTTTTATATGACAATATTCTTATGTATCCCAACTTTATTGTAATATATTTGCCATAACCTATGTATAGATATATTTATTCGCACGAATCTTGACGTCATCCGTAGAACGCTAATAACGGAAGGTCGATGAATCTTGCGGCGGCCGCTGGCCGATCCAACTCGTTACTCGTTCTGAACGAATGACGACGTCGACTTCTCCGGTCCTCTCTCCCAGCTCGGACCCCAAAAGGCACCACCACCAGGGATAGAGGGGGCTTTCCGACCGAATCCTAGGGCTTGGTTTCTTTTTCTCTTCTTCCTATATATCTCTTATCCCCCGTGCTCACCGAATAAGATTTCCTTGAACTCCTCCCACACCTAATGGATGACACGGAGGACGACGCCAGATATCCACCAAATCCCTACCCTCAAAGTAATCGCCGCCCCTTACCTTCTTCCAATTACTCTAATTACTACGATCGCAATTATTCCTACCCATCGCAAATGCCTCGCGGCTACCCCGACGATTACGTCGATGAAGACGACGAGGAACTGAACGAAGTTGATTTAGCGATGAATGATGCAGAAGAAGAAGAAGAGGAAGAAGAAGAAGAAGAAGAAGAAGAAGCAGCAGCAGCGGCAGCAGCAGCAGCAGAGGAGGAAGAGGAGGAAGAAGAAGAGGTTAGCGCCGGACGAGGTTATCTCCGGACGCGGAACGACCTCGACGACGACGAGGATGACGGTGACGATTCATCTGAGAGTCGTGGCAAGCGGTGTAGGCTCGATCGGTACGCCCGAGGCTTTGAGTTGGTCCCCAGATCGAGTGCTTCTCCTTCCTTGAAGCCGTTGCAGTGTCGAACTTCGTCGGCGGATTGGTCAGAGGGCTCTACTTTCGCCCTTCTGGATGCGTGGGGAGATCGTTACCTGCAGAACGGTCGGAAGAGCCTTCGCTCAGACGAATGGGGGGAGGTCGCCAAGAAGGTTTCCCAGGGCTCTAAGACTCCCAGATCCGAAGCTCAGTGCAGAAATCGTCTGGATACGTTGAAGAAAAAGTATAAGAAGGAGAAAGCTAAGTACCCTGATTACTCTAGTTCAAGCAGCAAGTGGATTTATTTCCAGAAGATGGATGAGCTGATGTCGTCATCTCCTCCACCACCCGCTGCAGCCCGGCAGCATCCTCAACCGCCTAGGCTCCCTTGTGGCATTGATGCTGGAGAGTATGTCTTTGCAAGCTCTAGGCTTTATTTGAATCATTCCAATGGTATGGATGAGATGAGGGATAGCCCGGGTGATACTGCCTCAGAAGGGGAGGGTGATGAGGTGGATGATGAGTCTGATGGACTTCCACCAAAGAAGGTTGGAGGAAACTCAGAGTCTTCTTTCAAGATGCTTGCTGATTCAATTCAGAAGTTTGGTACAATTTATGAGAAAATCGAGACTAGCAAGAGACAGCAGATGGCAGAGTTGGAGAGGATGAGGAAGGAGTTCCATAGGGATCTTGAGTTGCAGAAGAGGCAGATTTTGGATAGGGCACAGGCTGAGATTGCTAGGATAAGACAAGATGGGGAGGAGGACGAAGAGAGGACTGATGAGGATGGTAATGGTGATGATGATGATATTGATGTTTCTACAGAGAATATGAGCGGATGAGGTAGGATTGCTTATATTAATTTTAATTTTGTGCGTTGCCTTAGAGTTGCTATTTTATGGTTTCAATTCTACTGAATCTTTAATTACTTAACCATTTTGTGTACAATTATCTTTAGTGAAGTAATTTCATTTGTCTTGGAGAGCATATTTCAATAATGCTTTAGGAATAGTTATATGAAAATTGGAACTTACAGAAAGGATTGAAGCCAGTTTTTTACTCCAATAAAAATGTAAATTAGTTCTTGGCTTCTTAGTAAATTAGGAACCTAATTTGCTGCCTCTAGGAACATGAATTTGACAATGATGGCGAGTCTCATGTTCAAATTGGCAACAATATATGGGATGCTCTTAACTTCAGGTTAAGAATTTTGTAATCACCTGAGAGAATCAATTGAGAATTCTCGTGTACTTTTCTATCTATCTTTTCTTTTATCATGATTTACTAACATAGCATTACAATTTCTACTATATACATATGTAACATCTGAAATTATTATTTACTCATATACCAGGTATATAAACTTTTAAATTCATCGAACTTTCCACCCTCTTAGCATTCCATGAAGCCTCACCTTCTTTATATAACTCACCATGTGACAAACGATGCGTATTGTCGCATAATGCACCAGCCTTCTCCTATACCTTAATTGTCCTTATCCTCAACAACTCATTTATAGCCTCAACAATTATTTCACTCTCATCATCCCTCTCCCCATCATAATACCTCGATCAATTGTTGCCTTGTCTTTATCGTATTCATCTACCAACCCTCCTTGCAACTATCTGCCTTCGATCCTTCCCTCCCCTCTCGCAGTACCATTCTCTAGTGTGACAACCTTCTCTCCCTCTCCTTACTTTTCTTTTTCAACTTGCTCCTCCCAACCACCTCATCTCCCATAAAATTACATTTGAGGTCCTCCACATTCTCTACACCGCGACCCACAATTCCCATCTTCCCCACCAAGCTCATGAAGTGAGCATATTCATGCATCAAGTCATTGATTGTCTGCTTCTTTGTTAGACTACCTTCATGAGGTAGTGGTATCAGTTGACAAGGGATTGAAGGCTATTTCTACTAAACTGTGATTGAAGGGGAAGGTCTATTTGTTGTTGCATATGGAGGCTATGAGTGTGATATTTTTGTTATGGATTATTACTTTGGTGGTATTAGTTGAAACGCTTATAAAGGATATTCAAAATTAGGCAAATTGGTGTATGTTTTTCATAATGACATTTATCTAATCAATGAGACTTATGCTAAAATAAAGTGAAAGTTAGAGCAATGGATATAGAGTTTAGAATAAAGGATGGATATATGAATTTTGTATAGTGTGAAATTAACAATTGTCAACCAATATTGGTAGATGATAAAGTTATACTTTTGTTTGATAGATTTAATTATCATTGATATATCATTAACAAAATAAAAAACATAAATGATAATATTACTTCTAAAGTAAAGGTTAGGTGGACAAAATGAAGAAATGTCTTGGGAACATCATGCTATAAAGGATATCTTGGATACTTAAAATGTAAACTTTATGAAGTTATAATTGTACTTGCTATGTTATATGGATCTAAGTGTTGGGTCATAAAAAAATTGGTGATAAAAAGTTGAATGTGGTGATAATGAGAATGTTAAGATGGATGCATTTAAAAGTAGGAAGGATAAGTTGAGGAATAATTTTTATTGGAGTAGCCGACCCCGCCTAGTGGGATTAAGGCTTGTTGTTGTTGTTGTTGTTGTTGTGGAGTAAAATTTATTCAAGATAAGTTGGATGAAAATAGATTTAGATGTTTATGTTTCTTGTTGAAGGATACTAAATATACTTTACTAGAAATGTAAATTAAATTATTGTTGAGGGATTTGGAAGGAAAATGGGCAAGCTTGATGTGAGATAGATAAAAGTTCAATAAAATTTGTGAATAATTGTTTAACACCACATGAAATATTCAACATGAATGAATGAAAAAAATTTGATTCATAAAGTTGACCCAAATTATATTTGGAAAAAAGGCTAACAATGATGATGATTATTATGTAGGTGGAGTTCCCTCTGAATTTTTAGTGAAGAATAAACAACCATGTTGGACTAGTGCTCTCACCACAAAACTGCTAGAAATTTTTTATGAAATCCTCTTTATGTTTGCTGAGTTGTGAAAAAGGACACATGTTTTTAATTTTATAAACTAATGCTTTTCACCTTCTTTATAAACATGACCATTTAAAAACTCTTACTGATTTTTGAACCATATTAATTTTACTAGGATTGCACTAGACTTTGTAAATTTGCTAAGGTTATCCTAAATTCTTAATAATTTTATTGGAATTGATGAGCTAATATGTTTGAATTAACCCTAGTAAATTGAATATTGTTGTAGTGAATGTTGGTAATTTTCCGATGTTTCGTTCAAATCTGATTAATTTAATTAGAGTTTTGATGAATTATTAGGGTTACATCAACTCAAATAATTTAACAAGTTTCACTATATTCTAGTGATTTTCCGGGTGTTTTACCAATCCTTGCTAATTTTATCGAGGTCTGATATTTAATTATTATTTATAAAATCTTAAATTAATTCATTCAATTTAAGGATTTTAGCTGAAGGAATTTTGATTGATCTGAGTTTGAATGAAAATTAAAGCAAATTTCTTATCATGATTTGGTTTGAACCTCTGATGGATTGCTGGGGTCTCAATGGTGGGATCCATGTTGTATCTCATTGAAGTGACCTTGCCAACGAATCCCACTTGGGGGATTGTATCAACATTCCTGCTAAGTGGTTTAGTTGGAACCACAAGGCATCAATGGCAATGAGTTTGGTTGGACGAGGATTTAAGTATCTTGGAATCTGGAAAGAAGACTTAAGAGAGAATTAAAATTAATTAATTATTAAAGCATTTTAGTGCCATTTCTTTTGTTTAAAAGTGAAAACATTGATGAGCCATTTATTGAAATTAAATTAATGCGTTATAGGTGGAGGTCAGTCTATAGGGACTTCTATGCAAATTTTCTAAAATTGACTTTCTGTTGCCATAGTAGTTGGCTAGGTGTCGTGTTAATCATATCTGTCCAGTGGTTCTCAGTTTTGTTGTCTAAATAAGAGTTTCTCTTACAAATGAGAAAACATGAATAATTGAAAGTTATCATTTAGTTTGTCTTCTAAAAATATATGTTTGATTGAAGAATGCTAGTAATCTTATCCTTGATTTTTTATGTTTTGAATAAGACTTACTTTCCTTATTTTATTTTATTTTACCTTAGGGCTTATCTGGTTGCTATAAGTTAGGATTCACATTTGAAAAACAATAGAAGAGTTTCCAAAATTCAGCATTTGTTACGTTTAGTTAGACACTAACATGATTTTAAACTTCACAAGCCTCCTCAAAATTCTCCAAAAGAGATGATTTCACCTTCGTACTCAAATGAGTGAAATAAATTTTTTTTTTAAATAATTTTCTATTTACAAGCAATCAAATGAGCTTATAGTTGCCTTTGAAAGATGAAGATCCTCTATGTATTTTTCCTTAGAATCTGATATGCAAAATCCTTAAGAAAGTCTCAATGCATTATGCTAGCTTTTTATCACTTTTTTTGAACCTAAACATTTTTAATAAGTTATTTTCTTTGGTCATTTTTATTTGAATGATATTTGTTCTTTTCCATGTGATTTTTTGACTTTGTATGCTTTGTGCAACTTAGTGGTGCACTTCATTGCATTTGACAGTATTGTTTGATTCCCTTAATGGTTTTTAGCACCAGAAAATAACTAGAATAGTGGTAGCATGATGCATATTTATTGGTCATTTAATATTAACTAACATACAGTTTGATTCTTGTATTGTTTCCGCCTGAGCTTAGGTATGGCTCTAACCATATTTCTACGAGTTGTTATCTTGTCATTGGAAATATTTATAATTCGCAAATGTGCTTCATTTAATGAAATGTTTGTTCCCATTTTACAGTTTATTAGTTGCATCATGGAGACTTGCAGTTTCTCTTATGCATCTGACTGTTTGTTGAGATGAATATCTGCTTTTTTTATGGAGTTTTTGCATGGTAGGAATGAATTTAATTTGATTAGCGACAATTGAAGGTTCTAATTTTTATTGATTCCATGACTTAAGATAATATAGTTGTGTTATTGATGCATAGTAATATTCACTACATAGTGATTTGATATTTTAATGTATTTTCTTGTGACGTGATATTTGTCTACTTAAGAAACTTAGTTTGAACTTTCTGAGCATTGCAAGTGGAAAGTTTTTTTTTTTTTTAAAAAAATTGTTAGACAACTTACAGATTGTAGATTATAATTGGGTAGACCTGTTTAAATAATTTTATTGTATTGAAAATCACAGATGAATTTTCTTTTGCATAACTCATAGGTTTTAACTTTTACTCTTAATTCGGGCTAGTAATAGTCTTAAAGGATAGTTGAGGATTTGTTGGAGTAACATTTATTGATGAAAGTGTAATTGAAAATAGAATTGGATAGAATGGTCATGCATAATAAATGATAAAAAATGCACCCCATTAAAGGAGTAGATAAAAATTAGTGTCTGAGAGTAAGGAAAGAGAAGGATGGTTATTTTAAGTGTTTGTAAAGATTAGGTTTAATGTCTTAAGCAACATTTTGTAGGAATGAGTGAAAAAGAGGATTTATAAAGCCAAATTGTTGGGACAAGACTAATGATGATAATTACAATAATGAGTACTCTTGGAGTGTATGAATGGTTGGTGTGAAATGTCAATGTTAATTGATAGCTTTTAATTTGATTCTATTATCAGAAACAGATGAACCCATAAAGTTGCAAACATTTTTTTGTTGTTTTCTACATGTGAGAAAGGCATATGAGAGAGTGCGTCTTTTCTCGAACAGGTAGGAGAAGACTTTGATGTGCAGTTAGCTTTCTTACTCACAAAACAAAGTGTAGCCATTCTTACAATCCCAGACATAATGCCCCAACTAGAAACATTTAAACTAGGAGATCTTATACTGAAATCTTGCAACCACAACATAACATGGGAGTACACAAATCTGAATGGCGTATCTAGGATGGCTAATTTTTTATCATAAATTATTTTTGAATTAGTTCTTACTTGTAGAGTACATGTTATTTTAGTTGCTTTATTCATGGGCTATCTTTAATTATTCACATCACATATGATCATGCTTTTTAACAATGATTGATGATTGTTATCAAGGTGATACATGATCACCTGAAACTTGTGCTTTTCCTTGTAGTTTTTTGGAAGTGGATCTTTAAGAATGATTTCATGCAACTATAATTTAGTAATCTTTGAAAGATTTGCACAGGGCACCATGCTTTTTTGCTAGGAAACTTTATGTTTGAGGACTGTTTGAGTTACCTGAAAGGAGGGAATTAACATTGCTCTGTTAAGTTTGTTCTCAGAGTTACCTTTCTCAATGTTAGCAATAATTTTGATTAGCTTCTGACTCAAAAAGCTTAAAATGCATCCCATAATTTATATAGTTGAAACTAAACATGCCCTATGACAATGGGGTTAAAAATTACATATGATGAATGAATACGAGTAAAATGTATTAATTGGCTGATTTTTGTAATAGTTCCAACAAACAAGTAAATAGCAGCATGATGTTATATGAATTCCTCATTTTTACTTATCTTTGATATATTTATTTGTCATTTAAATGTCTTGGTGATGGACATTGCTTAATCCTTAGGTATTATATGTTAAATTAGTTCTCACTGACTTGTTCCCTTAAACTTGAATAAAGAAAGTAGTGATGATTGATCTTGTAGGTTGTCTATAAATCTCGATAGCTTTCTATTGTTAAAATATTTCTCAAGCATTTAAAGCTCTGATAATTCAGATTTTGAAAAATTATTGGTATTCTACATGCATGGCAGAGTGACTATTTTTGTTTTCTATTGTTAAAATATTTCTCAAGCATTTAAAGCTCTGATAATTCAGATTTTGAAAAATTATTGGTATTCTACATGCATGGCAGAGTGACTATTTTTGTGATCCATAAATCAGTCTCTTGAGTTTTCTTGTTACAGATGGACTTTGTTTACTGTTTTGGTCTCCTGTTTGTTGATCGCAATAACATCCTTATCTTTTTTTTTTAACACCTATCCTTTGGACTTTCATAAGCGGATATTTCTTATGTTGATGTTTAGAGAACAAACAAATCTTATTTTTCTCTGGAATACAGTAATCAGCACCTTAGCCTTCTTGATTGTGTACAAGTTTTAGTGAATAGTAGATAGGAGCAACATCTTTAATTGAGAGTGACAACAGCAATCAAAGATCAACTACAATAAATAGAGAGTGATAGTGATGGCGATAGAAATGGGATTCAACGACTTGTGATTTAGGGCCCATGGAAGAAACCTGCTACTTCAATAGGGGAGGTGTTGTACTCATAGTAGAATCCAGTTACGGATTATGGGAATCAACAAAAAAAAAGAGGTTACAACATCTGGCAATTAAAGAAAGAGATAATAGAAGGGGGTTTTTTGAGAAAATTTGGATTGTCTTCATTACAGGATATTAAGTTTTGTTATAGGCAATTCATCACTACAGATCCATCTTTTAAACAAAATTCACAAAGAGGGGATCCTCTTTATAAACAACAAATTAAGAATTTCAAACTAAAAGATGATTCAAACAAACATTACTCTAATCTTGAATTTAAATTTCATTAACAAGTTTATCCAAACAATTTCTAAAAAAATCAAACACATTTTTATCCTTCTATACTTTTATATTTTTAATTCAACAATTTTGCTTTTTGGTTGTTGATCTCTATCATACAGTGTACGGTTGAAGTGTGCCCATAAACTCTTCTTTAAATCTTTAATCTCAATTGTGTAACTTGAGAATCACCCCCATTAATAAATCAAACAATTCAGAATAAATTGATCAGATTTTTTCATTGCTTTATGTTTTGTTGTTCAAAATGGTGAGGGACGTATCTTCTTGTAGTCTTCTTTGTAGTGAATGGTCAAATTGATCATTCCCTTCATGATTTGATTCTCATATCATGGTCCCTTTTTTAGGAGGATTCACTTTTATGAAATAAGCTTGTACATGAGGGAAAATTGTCTACCCATTTTACTTGCTAAGGAAATTATCTTTCTTATTCATTTGGAGCATCTTTGGCTCGTAAATATTGGTGGTAGTTTTCACCTTCAATAAACTATCCAACATCGTGGTACTTTTTACTCCAATAGCATATCATTCATGAATGATGATAAGACTTGTAATGATTTATGGTGCAGAATGTTGGTCAATCAAAGAGAAGTATAAGACTAAGTTAAGTGTTGCAGAGATGAGTATGCTCAGGTGGATGAGTGGCTTTACTCTAAAGATAAAATGAGAAATGAGTATGTTTGGAAAAAAGTTGGAGTAGCTTTAGTGACAAGTAAGATTAGAGATAAGATTAGAGAGAGCTTAGATGGTTTGGCCACATAAAGCGTCGACCATCCAATGATCCGGTTAGGAGAGTAGATGTATTAAATTTGCCTTATGTTAAGAAAGGTAGAGGTTGACCTAAAAAGATATGGTTAAGATGTATAAAAAATGACCTTAGTATACTTGAATTAATGAGAATTTGACACATAATAGGACACAATGGAGACAAAGGATTTATGTAGCCGACCCCCCTTAGTGGAATAAAGGCTTGTTGTTGTTATTACATTTTCTCACTAACGTCCTATTTTACAGGCTTATTATCTAGCCTTCAGATGATTGAAGCGCGGCCACAAAACATGAAGATTTGGATTCAGCCTTTAGGTTGCTGCTGGACAGATGAAAGCTGGCAGGATCTGGTTAGATTGTGGCCATGAAACTGAATTGTAACTTATAAACTCCATGGTTTTGTGTATTTAGAATCAACGCAAGTGTCCTCAGCTGTATTTCTTTTTACTGAATAACTACATCAGCACTACTGACACTCTTAGAAGCCAACTTGCTCTTTAAGGATCAATAGTTTCCGAGGTATGTCAAGTTAACGAGCCCAGCTGCCTATCTCTCAGCATTATCTGTAGCATTGTGAAGTGGTGTGAAAACCTACGTATTTTCTGTTGCGCATGCAGAATCACAAGAAGCGTTATGCAGAACCTAATCCATTTAACAGAATATTATTTTTGCTTATATAGAAGGTTGACACTCAAATTGGATATTTTAGGAGATACGAGTTTTATTTTTTTATTTTTTTATTTTTTATTTTTTATTTTTTAGCAGCCTTCATTTCATGTTTATATTTCTGCTCATATAATTATCGTTGAAGTGTTGACCTTATTTTTGAGTTAACGGCTAAAAGTTATATTGAGTTGTAGCTTTAAGGATCATCTTAAATTAATTTAAATATTTTGTTAATCAAATTTAACAATTTAAAAGACATTTTAATTCAATTATAACTTATCAGTCATCTTGAATTTAAATTCATTAACATATATTTATCAAATTTATAAAGGTCTAGAAATGATTGTTGATTGAATGATTGTTTAAATTAAAATGCTTATTTTTCATAATCATATTTATAATTAAATATACATACAAGTCAACTAATTAATGAGAATTAATTTAGTCAAGTTAATTATGCACTTAGATGAATTAAAACTATCTTTATCATTTAATTTAATTAATTTAAAATATTAATTATAATTAAGATTAGTTAAAACTTATAAATATATTTATGAATATTGATCAAATATCAAATGAAACTAAAATTGAATAAAACAAGTTAAAAAAAATTATGAAGCTTTTTTTAATCAAATCTTACATTTTATATGCGTTCTCCTTGAATTTAGCTACTAGCTTGCTTCCGTCATAAAGTGACATAAAATGACAAAAAAAAAAGAAGGCAAAATGTATAAAAACAACAATTATTTTATGCTCATGTGTTTTCTCATCAAAATAAAAAAATTGTTGTAATTCAGAATAATTAAAAGTGTATAAATATATGTTTATAAATATTGATCAAATTATATGAAATTAAAATAGAATTAAAAATAAATAATATATTTGAATCCCTTTAATCAAATTTTTTATTTATATATGCATTCTCCTTAAATTTAGGGGTTGTTTGGTTGGGTATATTTAGAGTGTACTGTATTCTAAATGCAGGCATTTTAATTTTTTGAGTGTTTGGTTGAAAGTAAAGTAAATTTTTAATGTAATGTAATGTATTCTAAATATATTAGAAATGTCATTTTCGGTGTATTTGAATTGTCCGATTTGGTAATTAAATCTCAAATAAAGTGATCGCGGTATGCGAGCCATGTGCTTGCCGTCGTTGTTGCGTCGCGCTCGGCCTTCGCGCCCACCTTGTTGCCCGCTTTCCGATGCCGCTTCGCCCGCTTACCCCACCACCCGCCGCTCACGCCTCCGCCGCCCTTACCCCTTGGTTACCCGCCGGCAAGCCTACCGCTTGTCATTAAACGCACCGTCGATATTTATATTCTTTCTTTCAAAAATAAAGTCATGAATTTATAAAATTCTCAATTAAATAAATGTAAAGTAATCCTTTTATATTAAATTTATTTTTTATATCTATATTTTAAATACAGATAATCAAATAACACATTAGCTACTAGTTGATTCATGCCGTAAATTGACACAAAAATAAGGAAAAAAAAAAAGCAAAACATATAATAACAATATTTAATGCTATAAAGGAAGGGGATGGGGAAGCGCAAAAAAGTTAAAAAAAAACATAAGTAATAAATTTTGATGTAATATTTCTTTTATAAATGGAACAAATAAATTATATTAAAAAAGTGATCTCACTATTCATTTACAATTCTAATTAAATTTTTTAAAACACAAAAAAAGTAATAAATTTTGATTGATGAAGTGGAAATACTTTCAAGAAGACTCAGAGACCTGTTTAGAAAGAATCAAATGTATAAAAAAATATAAAATTCATAAATTATATATTTTTTTTTATGTAAGTGATGAGATTATTTGCTATCACTATAAAAAGCCTGGACATGTTAAATGAGACTCTCTAGAGCTTAATAATGAAAGTAAAAAGAAGGAGAAGGATCATGAAAAGAAGATAAGAAAGAGAAGAAGTTTTATAGGAAGAAGAAAAAGCATTTTGTGTAAATCCAAATTAAGATATATCATGCCTAAAGAAGTTGGATCAGCTCCACCATGCTAAAGGGGCTAGATCTAAAACTCAAATTTAGATTTTATCATACTCAAAGAAGTTGGATTTAAATTAAACTAAGATTCATCATACCCAAAAAACTAGATCAAATCCATCATGCCAAAAGGGGTCGAATCCAAGACCTAAATTTAGATTTCATCATGCCCAAATGAGTCGGATCTAAATCAATCTAAGATCCATCATATCAAAAAGGGTCACATCTAAACCAAAATTTAGATTCCAATATAATAAAGAGGAACAAGTTTAAATATGAACTTTCATAAAAGACTAAATTAAAAAGCTCATACGCATAGGTCATAAATAAATTTAGATATATTATAGGTTGGCTATAATGTTTATTTGAAAAAGACAAGATGATATGCCTTCTACTGAGCTTACTGAACAACAATTATGGGTTATTATTGAAGCCCATGATTCACATGGTACAACTAAGATATAGAATAGACTATCATGTCATCAAGATATATTAAGAGGTAGAGATATTTTCAAAGAGTCATTTATTCGATCATCATGTCTCTTAATATTTGACTCATAGTCTCCAACTTGCTATGACCCAATTGACTTGGTAACTAGTTTAAAATTGATAGATAGTTATGATGTCCCTTTAAAATGAGTTGCAGATCACCTTAACTTTGGCGATCAGAATGTGCTCCAACTAGTCGAAGACAACTATAGGTATAGTTAGGAGTATATTACATCATGTAGGATACAAAGATAATTTTTGGCACTCCATTATCAGTTGTTAATAGATACATATACTTGGCTTGACACCACTTATAGATGCATGGTGATGTTATCAAAAAAGTTTGCATATATCGAGCAATCTATGCATCACTCTTTGATTATAGCGGCCTTCCTTCTAGATGGACTAGAAGTGTAGCGGATCACTTGGATAGGACCACCAATACTTGCTGGATCAGTCCACATGAGATGACAATAACTATGGCGGACATGCAAGATATAGAAGGACTTTCAGCTATAGGGACTCCCTATGAAGAATGCATCTCACCAGATCATGAGCTTTTCCAACACCAGTCAGATGTCTAGCAAGGAAGAGGCAGTTATATATTCTTCAGGACTACATCGAGCCTAAGCTCATTATCAAAGACTATCCAAATAATAGAGGACATGTCGCATACATCAGAATATGATTACTATGGATACATGGTCAGAAAGCTTCCTCCATTTAGATATACATCTACCACATTTTTCATGGCTAGAGGACTTGATACATCTAGTAATACCAATTTTCTACTGGGAAGAGCCAATTCTCACCAAATTTTAACGGGATATTGATGATGAGCTATCTATAGTAGCTTTCATTGCCACTTAGCTATGCTACTTTGTATTCCCTATGCACAATGACTATTCTGTCATTCTACCTTACTAATGGCTAGCCTACTCGCTTGTGCTGAAAGAATATCATTGGCACTCGCAGCACTGGTTTACTTATGTGTGGATTAGGTAGAGTAGTATCATGACTGACTCATAACGCTATGATGTGGATGCCCTTTAACATTATCTACATGAATGGTTCCATGCTCATATTTCAGGAGCCTTCAATTATCTTGAGACACCATCGTATTTTAGAGAGCAAAACTTCCCCATAATCATGCAACTAAACACAACTACAATCTCTATGGATAGAAATCAGATACAAACCTTCATGTTCACCCCAGTGTGCATGACAGATCGCCTTCAAATCATCCATAAATCATCCTTCTATAGTCTATATATTCAAAGTATGGGGCAAAAATTTATAGATTCTCTCATTGCTAGAGGCACCCTATTGCTATTGTCAAAACCTAGATATAAAAATTATAGAATATCTCATTGGACTTAGACCCACCTTGCTATGCTACCACTGTCATGAATCTGTAATCTTAGAAAGTTACAACCCCAATAGGGTCGCTAGACAGTTCAGATTTACTCAAGCTACACCTATATATGGCTTACCACCGATAATGGATATAATAGATACTCATTCTTTAGGATGCACTTCCATTAACAGTTCGTTTAGTGGTAGCCTCTATAGCATGGACCTTCATAATTCGTCTGGGGACATGTTTTGTTTCTATATAGCTCTAGAGGAGACTCATACAGAGTCTATCCTTTATAGTTAATGTGCATCCACCACACCTTTTCTTCCTTCATAGAGCTAGGATTTCACATATACAACCATAAAATGAAAAAGACAAGACCGGTCCAACTTATACCACATATGACTTATGCTTTAAAATAAGTATTGGACGACCAAAAAGATAGTAGGAAATGATGGTGTCAAAATTCAGATACCCAAGAGAAAGATGATAAGGATCTTTACAGCCCCCTACTAGTAGATTCTAATATACAAGTTGTAGATATAGACAACTCTATTCATATCCCTGCCTCATTAATAATAGCTGAATCACCAGCAAAGCAGAAGGAGAGTGATGTGACATTGGTATTATACACAGATACTATTGTAGTTTCTCTAGTGTAGTACTGATCATATACATACTAGAGAAAATTCATATACAAATGAGTCTGGCACTATGGCTACTAGTTTTGAGCCATTTTTATCAGATTCAACTTGGGTGATAGTGAGTGAAACCCAAGATGACTCCTCAAATCTGGATTATTGTGTAGAAAGTCACCTTATCTCATATAGTTCAAAGGTAATTATCTAGCTTGGAAATTTCATGTTTTGTTTCTAGAATACACCCCAGGGCTTCAACTCCTTTGCATGGTAGTCCTTCAGAAAGATTATATCATATAATAGCGACCCTGCATCAACTACTTCTAAGTGTCGACTTAGAAGTTTTTCCTGATCTATCTAGCTTCTATGTAGAAGGAAATTTTTTGCTAGATTGCACTGCCGCTTTGGGTCATGAAGTAGGAGAATTATAGTTATAAGAATCCCTCTATAGAGATGTTGAAAAAGAAGACCTTTGCCATTGAACTTTATTCCAATGTGAAATGAAAAACCCCTCCCCTAAGAAAACTTGAATGATTAACCCAACATCCAAACTTGAAATAACTCCAAAATAAATCCAAATAAAGCAAAATGAATTCAAATTAAATCAAATGAATGAATCCAACTCTAAATCAAAGTCAAATCTAGTCAACCATTTTGACATGGGTTTGACTTATATGGGTCCCACCAAAATTTGATAAATAAAATCTTTCCAAATAATAAAATAAATGTGTTTAATCATGAATCTAATTTAAATTTATTTAGGCTTTACTTTGGTTAATTAGACCACTTAGTCTAAATGAACCTAAATAGGTCTTATTGGGTTCAAACCCAAATCAAATTAAAATCAACTCAATTTAGTTACTCAAAATCATTTGGAAATGATAATCAAACATAGCACAATCCATCATTGGGTCTAATTTGTCAAATTAGTTATTTAAACCAAATGAACCCAAGCTTAACCCATTAAACCCAATTTGGGTCAAATGGGTACTAATTGAAATAAAATTGAAATTAAATGAAATTAATCACTCCAAATCATCTCACATATGTGATTAAGCATGATTGGAGTCCAAAGAAATTTCAATTGAGCCAAATGGGCCATTTGAACCCAATTGAAATCAAGCTTAACCCATTTAAGCCTAAATGGGTTAAAATGAAATGAAATCTAAAACCAACTCAAGTCCTAATAGAATTAAATACAGATAATTGAATCCAAAATTAAATGAATTAAATCAAAATAGTTTGAATCCAAATTGCATGAATGGGGTTCAAACCTCCAATCCAACTCAAATGGATTTGAATTCAACCTCAAACTCACATTGGGTTTGATTTAGGCAGCTAACCACTAGTCTAAGGGCTTTGGTGGTGATGCCAAAAGTAATAAAAATGGGAAAAAATCAAAAGGGTAGGGTGGAATTATAAGAGGATAAGACTTGGAATCTATAAAGGGAATTCAAGTTTCATTTCCCCTCCTCCATACCTCATCCACTTCTTGGCTTCTTTCCAATTAATAGAGGGCCTCCAAAGAGGAAAATAAGGAGGAATTGGCTTCCTCCATGAGTAAAAAGAAAAAAAGCAAGAGAGAAGCCATGAAGAGATCTCTCTTGGAAAAGGGAGGAAGGATAGGAAATGAATTCCTCCCCTCAAACTTCTTATCCCAACATACTCACAAGGCCAAGAGGGATCAAATTCTCCCTTTGGCCGAGCCTCCCACATCGATGGCTGGAATCCAGCCACCTAAAAGACTTTATACATGACTCTCAGCAATGTATGAAAAGAGAGGAGAGTGGCCCTCTCCTCTCCCTCTTTTCATCCCAAAATGTTCACAAGGTGAAGAGAAGAAGAAATAGAGCATTCCCCTGACCTCTCTCCACCAACAAGCTAGAATTTGGTCAAAGTCGGTGGCCTATCTCTCATGGCCTCCAATGGAAAAATGAGAGGGGGGAGTATTTCACCTCGAGTTGAACATCCCAACACATTTTAGAGGTTGAGCAAACCTCAAAAAAACCTTCACTGAAGCTCATCATCATTGGGAAGCCATAAAATGACCAACGTTGTCGAAAACTATCGTGAGTTGGTCTAAAATCCAATCCATGAGGAGGAAATCCAATTCCTTCCTCCCATAGCATCACATAATTCCAAAGGTGTTCGAGTTGATCCCATCGCCAGAGGCCTCTAGAGTTGAGGTATGCCATGAACGCCACCCTTTGAGCTTTCGATTTTAGTCATTTTTGAAACAAATGTGATCCCCAAGAGAATCAAACTGTATAGATAGATTACAAATCAATCATTGACTATTTTGCAATCGAAATCACATCAAATTTAGCCTCAGATGGCCAAAAATCTATCGAATTCGACGGACGGCGTCCGTCTCTCGCCGGAGATGAATGGGGAATGATCTCCGCTGTCTATTCTTCTATTTCGAATGGACGGCCAAGATTTGGCAATAGGATTTGATTTAATCCTTATAGGAAACCGTGGTGAAATCAGGATTATCAAATCAAAGATTGGATGGTTGGGATCCATCCTGCGTGGCGCCGCTTTTGACGTGGCCACCACATGGATTCTGCATGGCCCAATGCATTACATGGCAACATTGCCACATCGGTGCCACGTGTCGCTACCATTTAAAACAATAATATTTGCTATTTAAAATTAAAAATAAATGATTAAAAAATCATTAAAAATTTTTAGAAACTTTAAAAAATCATAAAAATAAAATATAAATCCAAAAATTACAAATGTGGGCCCTATGGATTCCTCTTGATGAGAGGAATCCATTAAAATTAAAATCCCTAATTAATTTTGGCTATTTCTTACATTAATTTAGGTTTAAATGAATAATTTTAAACTTAAATTAATCCCAAATCATTTATCAAAATGATTTGAGACATTGGGGAATTGAAATTGACATTAAGGTACATGTTAGGTAAAATTTCATAATTTATTGAATAATAAACATTAATATAGTAAATTTCAAACTCTAAATCCTAATTTTGATAAAATAAATTAATATTAAATGGAATAAATTATAAAAAATGATCAAATCATTCTAATACATCCTAATGAACATAAATAAACCATTAAAACTCCCTAAAAATTAATGAATCAAAAATTCACCTAATTTGGCCTTTAATTGAATTAATTAATTTAATTAATTAACTTGAACTTAAGAAAATCATAGTAAAATAACCAAAACTCTAAAATTATGAATGAACCCTCTATGAATGTATTTTCCAAAGAGAATTCAAACAAAAATAAAAACCCCAAAATATTCTCATTAAATTAGGTTTAATATAGGTTTTAATGAAATAATTAAAATCTTAATTACACCCTAATCATACATCTGATTAAAATGAAACTTTTGAAATATGAAATTGAGAAAGAATCACTTTCCATAAAAATTTCAAACCCAATTGATATTTGGATTGGAAATTATTGAATTTCCAAATCTCTAGGTCAATAAAAAAAGAAAAATAAAATAACAAAATCTCAAAATTCATAAAGTTGGTTTGAATAATTTTCTTCAACACCAAAACACTCATGGATAATTATCCAACATTCCAAATCAAAGAATTTGATCACTTACATATTTAAGGTTTAATGAAAATAATAATGAATATTAAGTTTAATTAAACCTTAAGGCTATTAAATTCATAAGCAAACAAATCAATAAAATCTTAATCCATAATCAATGTAACTTAAGAATGGATTAAAATACTAACCTAAGTGTCTTAGGTTAACATAATTCATCCAAATGAATTCAATAAACATAAACATAATTCATACTAAACCAAGAAGGTTAAATGTTAAACCAATTCAATCTAAATAAAATAAATCAAATTGAAAATCAATTAAATCAAGAACATTTAATCAAATCAAATGAATGAAATAAAGTGTTAAATTCTAAAGACAACATTGAAACATTAATCCAAATTGAGCTCAAACTTAAATCATTTTAATGAATCTAAAAAGATTAATTAAGATACTTAAGGATCTTAATTAGATCTTTAGGATGAGTCCTCATCTTAGGATGAAAGTTTCATTCTATTAAGGTTTAGGATGTAGAATAAAATAGGGTCCACCCAAAAGTGGAATCTATTTTATTCTCCATTCTTGAAAATTTAAACTTCAATTTAACATACAAGTGAACTTTAAAATGAAAACAAAATCCCAATCATTAAATCATTTGATTTGAAACCATCTAAAAGTAAAATTCAAACAAACTTCAGAACTTCAAATTGAAACTTGAACTAAAAAAGCTTAGCAAAGTCTTACCACACAAGTCAATTTCCTTCACACACTAGATCATTAGGTCACGGACCTAGACTTAGGTTAGGTCAAATTGTCATACTCTATGATACTTTGTGTTGTGATGTGATGTATTTTTCATGTCTTTGTAGTGTATTATTTAGACTACATGTCAAGGATTGTTTGCCCATTAGACTGGATGATAGAACATTCCTTTTAGAACTAAGGCTGTCTTCTGTAGGGGGCTATGCTAAAAAGGACTGCCATCATAAGCAAATAAATGCTATTTTTGGCACGTATGCTTAAGTCCTTAAGCATAGCCCAATAGGATAGGTGGGCTTGACAAACAACTAATGTTAAGCCCGTATGTTTATAAAATATAATTACTGCATGTTGTTTGTATTTTCCTGACATCTATTTTGCAGGGCTTAAGATTTATTTTTGAATTTGAGATATAAATTTAAGCTTAGAATTAGGTTATGATCTATGGGGGTAAGAGCTAACCCTACTAGTAGATGGGTGTAGAGGTGCCTGAAAATGAGATGATCTTGGAAAGAAGATCAATAGATCTAAATTGTAGTTCTAGGTCAGGTTGTATATGGGCAGAATTCAACTGCCCATTTTCTCTTTCTTTCAGGGTGTATAGCGGTACCTGGACAAATTGGCCTTTTTTTAATTAAAATTGGCTTGATTTATTTTGGGTGCGCAATAAAATCAACCTACTTTTCTAAGTTTCTTTCAGTGCTATGTGTTCCTTGTGATGAATGCCTAGATGATGAGGCTCTTAGAAAAACTAAATTTTCTACACAATTTAAATCTAATCAACTCAAACACAAAATCTCACATTAATTAAAACCCTAGGGATAACCTAAAATCAACTAGAAATAATTTGCTCTTGAGAATCATGTAATCATATTGCTCTAAATTCTTAAATTAGACACTTCACTCATTGCACATAAGGGACATCTAACCTGTGAGATAACCACCTTCTTGGGAAGTCTACCTTCTCTTATTGATTTGGTCATAACCAATTCTAATTGCATGATATTTAAGTATAAAAATGCATACCCAAGACCCTAAATGAATCATGAGTCAAAACATATAAAATCTAAGAAATGTGTAGTAGTTACATTTCATACCCTATATAATCCTTGGGAATAGGGAGTGAGTTTATGTTCTTAGATTCCTTTCCTAAAAATACAACTGCCTAGCCATCTTGTATACATGAGACTTGGCGTATGAATTTAAAATGCACTTAGGTGGTGTTAGCTAGTAGCTCTTCTAGCAGGTTGTAAGTCCAGAAGAGTTAGGGATATGTTTGTTCCCTCAAGTGAGTGGAATGGTCGATAATTCCCAAAATGAAATTAGATCAAATATCTGACTTGTGTCAGAAGAAATTGTAGACTTAGGTTTTGAAGAATCCTCCTTAGAGTAAGTCTCCAAGCATTTCTATAGTCTTGTGCTATTAGAATCTAAGCCTTAGATTTCTAAGAAAAATATTAACTCAAAATCTAAATTAAATTCCAAAATTTAAAGTCCAATGATAGGATAGTTGAAATGCATACTAGACATCCTAGTGTCAATAGGCATGTTATACTTCATCCCATTAGCTTCCAAAAATAAGTCTTTCCACTTTGCATCAATCCCAATTGAAATTCCAAATATCATTCCTTTGAAAACCAACTTAGAAATCCTTAAAAATAATAACTAATTTTTTTAATCGAAAGTATTCCTAGGAAGAGGTCCTCCATTCCTAAGATATAATTAACTATAAGGGCTTGCCCTTATAGGGAACCATGAACCTAGTTTAAAATAAACTCTGCTATACGTTTCATGTAATTCATGAGAAAACTCTCTGGTATATAAAAGGCCCATTAGCCTTATGAGTCTTTTATTAAATGATTGAATTCATTATAGGATAATATATTTATCTTTCAAATTAATATGTTTATTCCTTAATGACGCATTTGATCATCCAAATAAGAAATTTCTAAATGTGATGTGGTGTCAAAATTTTTTCTCATAATTGTACCCAACAATAATACTCCCCTTCGATATATTACAAATATAATTATAAATAATTTTCTCAATATCGATCATAAATCCACATTGAATAGCAAAATTCAAAGTAGCCCTATCTTTGGTAACCTCACTAATGTTATTAGTGGGCATATGCTTGGCAAAAATAAAATAATGCCAAGCTTTATATTTAGTAGTGAGACCAGCTGCAGGAAAGTTAATAGTTCTTTCCCCTATCGTTTCCACTACACATTTGCATTTCTATCAGAAAAAAGGGAGGATTTCATCAAAATCGAGATGGCATTATAATAAGCAAGATATTGATCATAATTAATATCTTAAAGATTGTAATATGTGTTAGTAGCACTATTGTCAAAACTTACAATTTTTCCTTGTACATACGCTTTGTTGTCCTAGCTTTCACATTCATTGTTGACGAATTTGCACACCATCCGGACAACACATGAGTTATTGTCATAGACAAGTTTGGCCTAGCCTCATCTCACGATCACCCCTTCGACACTGTCACGGGATCGTGGAAGCTCCTCTCTAGGATTAGGTGTTTATGGATGAGAGCGTGTTGATACTGCTCCTTGGCATAGGCACTAATGAATCTGTCGGCATCGTTGGATGCTCTCTTCTTGTTCACCACCCTTCTAAGAGGCATGATGAATATGTTAACTGGAGGGAAGAATATAGCAAAGAGAGGGAGAAAAAAAACTGTATGGAGAGAGACCGCTGAATGAAATCCTTAACAATTGCTCAGCCCATCTATCAAATTATGGTACAATGCTACAATGCTATAATCTTGGCGTTGAGGCATTGCACCAGCTATTAAGAGGTAATAGCTATCAGTCCATTACTATAAATAGGAGTGAGCAGTTCACTCTAAGGACCTTTTTCCCACTTGACTCCACTCTCTCACTGAACTGGTGATAGCTCTTCACTCCAAGATCTCTTACTTCAAGTAAAGAATTTATGTTCTTTTACTTTTAAAAACATGTTTAATAAAAATCTCATCATTGATATTTGATCTGGTGTGAAAAATATGGAGATTTGAAGACCTCCGCCATTGAATTTCATTCCGGCGTGAGATGAAAACCCCTCCATTGATCTTAGAACCATAATAAAGGAGAACAGTGCTCCGCACTATACAATTTGAAAATTTAGCACTGCTAAGGCAAAATGTTGATGAAATTTCTAAACAAATTTGAAAAATTCACACTTTAAATTCAAAATTTGGCCTATAGTGCTACAGTGCCACAACGCTGAATGTTAGCTCTATTGCATTGTGCTCTCGGGTATTCATATTACAAGAGTAGCCTCAACACTCAAGAATTAATGCGATAGCACTTAACAAAATCTCATAGGCAATGGCACCAAAGCACCCGTGCCGCAGCGCCATATCACCCTAATGCAAGTAGAATGACATCATAGCGCCACGATGCCATGGCATCAATGCCTCATTGCCATACTTACGTGTCAATTGGAATATAACTTAGAACAATTTTTGATAAAAAAGAAATAAATTCCATAGTGCCACAATGCTATGTCACCTTTGTGTATGTTAATAATGACTTATAAAATTTTTTTCTTGGGAGGAAATAATATCTCACAACACCGTGGAGCTGCAGGACAGTGTCGTGGCTCTGTAAGATAGTTCCGTGGCACAAGCCTCTTGGGTTTTTCATTCTATCTCCAGTGATATACCCTAATATGACTTTTTATAAGTGTTATAATTTTTATTTTTTATCCTTTCATCCTAGAGCATCAATAATGATAATAATACACAAGCACAACATATATTTATAAAAAAAGGATAAAATTTTATTGCTAAACTTGAAAATTATAACAAAAAGAAGAAGAAGAAGAAAAAAGGGAAAAATACAAATGGGAGCGGAGAGGGTGTGATGGAGGTGGGCGTTCTTTCTTTTGATGAGATTGAGAGAACGTGGGTATTGGAGGTGAAGGAAGAAGATATGTTGGATAACTAGCTCTCCCACCAAGGATTGCCAAGGTTTGGCCACCAAGCTCTCAAACCACAAGAATAACTCAAAATTTGTAATTGCCAAAAGATCTCCTTCATTCTAATAAGAGGGGCTATTTATAGCCATTACAAGCATCTTTCAAAAGAAAATAATTCAAAACATGGAGGGAAAGGTGGGTGGCCACATTAATGTGAAGCATTAAATTGCCTCATTATTTTATGCCATCCACCCATTTCACATGCTATTATTTTATGTGGATTCAACCACCTCACATGTCATGCTTTGAATTTTTAAATGCAAAATTTCAAACATGGAGTTTCCAGAAGAAAATTAAAAATTACATAAATAAAAAGATGAAATCATAAAATGGGCCTTAGGAGGCTAATAGGCTAAGCCTTCTTCTTTCTTGAATTTTCTTGGGCTTTAGCTTGAGATCTTGTAAATGGGCCTTGAGCTCTAATTTGTTGATCCTCATGATGTTCTACATCAACTCCCCTGGGCTCAATTGAACTCTGCTTCGTAGAGTTGAAATCTAAGAAGTCTTCTACTAATTGTGGGGCTAAAGTCTCCAAATCACTACGGGTCAACCATGTGTCTTCAGCTGGTGGCTTATTCTTCCAACGAACTAGAAAATGATATTCAGAAGCTGGATTAATGGGTGCTTCCTCGGTGATAATATAGTCAACTTCAAAGGAAGAGGGATTCTACAAGTACGATGCTATATCTCCTGCTAAAGAGTTAGACTGAACAAGTGGAGGTTTTCTAATTCCTTCATATGATAAAATATCTTCAATATTAATAAGCTGGATGAATGAACATATCGAGAAAATCAAGGTGATAAGCATTAGTTCCAATTTTCTTGAGAATTTTAAATGGACCCTGCTTGTGCATGTAATTTCTTATATTTAGTAGTTTGATAATGAGGCCTAATGAATCAATACATAATCACCTTCTTTATATTCTTTGGTTGAGCGATTATGATTTGCCTTAGAAGCATAATTATCATTACTTATAGTAATTTGCTTTTATATCTTCATGGTGGCTTTGAAAATCTTTAGCAATGAGAATGTTGCATCAGAAAATACATGAGATGGTAGGTTTCTTTCATCTATTGGTCTCGTGGGTTTTGACCATAGACTATCTCAAATGGTGATTTTTTGTAGTTCTAGATATAGTACTATTATAGGCAAATTGAGGTTGTAAATGTAAATCAATTTCTAAACTTTTACCTACCAAACATCTAAGCAAATTTCTAAGATACGATTAACTACTTGTTTGTCCATCAATTTGTGGGTGGAAAGGCGGAAGAGAATTTTAATTTGGTACCTAATAATTTCCATAATATTTTCAAAATATGAGACAAACTTAACATCTCTATCGAAAACAATGGTTAAAGGGAGACCATGGAGTCACTATTTCCTTAAAAAACAATTTGGCTATATAATAAGCATCATTTATTTTTGAACAAGGTAAGAAATGAGTCATTTTTAGAACCTATCCACTACAACAAAAAATACTGTCATATCCTCGAGCTGTCCTAGGTAATCCTAGAATAAAATCCATTGATAGGTCTTCCCAAGGCCTATAAGGAACAGGTAAGACAGTGTATTGTCCAGACCTTTGTTTGATAGTTTTAGCTTGTTTACAAATTAAACATTGAGCCACTAATTTTTGAACATCTCATTTTAATGAAGGCCAATAAAATCTATTTTCTAATAAACATATGGTCTTATCCTTTCCAAAATCCAAAATGACCTACACCCTGACATGTAGCTTCGTGATAAGGAATTCTCTAAGAGAAGATCGAATGCATAATTGTTTTCCTTTATATAAATATCCATTTGTTATCAAGAATGTCCCTTGTAAAGTTATTGGTTTATCTAGGTGTTCAAGATAAATTAGGTGAAAGTCGGGCACAATATAATCATCTTTAATTCTATCAAATCAGGATTCTCAATTCTAAAGAGGAAATCATTAGGTTTACCCGGATAAAAGCATCAACGTTTATTCTCAATTCAGGGCTTATGCTTTAGAACAAAAGAGTAGTCTTGTAAAATTCAACCCATTTTGCATGTCATGACTTAATTTTCATTGAGTATTAATGAATTTTAAGGCATGGTGATCAATTAAGTATAAATTCTCTATGTAAGAGATAGTGTCAGCCAATGCCTTAAGGGATTGAATTACATAAAACTCTCTATCATAAGTGGAATATCATTGTTTAGCTTCATTTAACTTTTCACTAAAGAATGCTATAGGATGATTCTCTTGACTTAAAATTTCCACCTATCCCAATTCACGAAGCATCACATGTCACTTCAAAGGCTTTAGAAAAATCATGAAGCCTAAGGTTGGTGTAAGTGATAAGAACTTTAATTTGCTCTAAGGCCTTTTGTGCATTAGAATTCAACAAAATTTATCTAATTTTAGTATATATCGGTTATTGGAACAACAATGGTACTAAAATTCTTAATAAATCTTATAAAAGTGGCTAAACCATGAAAGCTTCTAACTTGATTAAAACTTTTAGGTGATGGCCAATCTAAGATTACTTTCACTTTAGAAGGATCAGTTTAAGCCAGTGGATATAATAAAACTAAAAGATTACCTCAGCTTGCAAAAGAAACACTTTTTTAAATTAATGTATAATTTCTCTTGTCTAAGTAGTTCAAAGACTCTTTTTAGGTGTTGTAGATGTTCATTTTCACTTGGACTAAAAATCAGAATATCATCAAAATACACCACAAAAAATTTACCTATATATGGTTTAGAAGTATTCATTAATCTCATAAATGTGCTAGGCATTTGAAAGTCCAAAGGGCATGATAAGTCATTCATAAAGTCCATCAGGGGTCTTAAAATCCGTCTTCCACTCATCTCGTGAACTAATCCGAATTTGATGATATCCACTTTTTAGATCAATCTTTGAAAAAAATTTTGCTCTTGAGATTAAATCTAACATATCATCTAATGGAATAGAAACCTATATTTGATAGTAATTTTATTTGCTCACTATCAACACACATTCGCCATGTTCCATCTTTCTTTTTTGGGTTAATAATAGCATGGGGCTAAGACTCTCTTGAATAAAACCCATTTTTAATGATTCCTCAACTTGTCTTTTAATCTCAACATGCTCGGTAGGGTTCATCATATAATGTGGAAGATTAGGAAGTTGAGAACCAGGTAAGAACTCAATAGCATGTTGAATGTCTCTTAGAGGAGGTAGCTCATCGTGTGCAATATCATTAAAATCAGAAAGAAGAGAAGAGATCACAACAGGTATGTAAGTCTCATTAGAGTATGGTATGACTTCTTTTACATGTAATATGTGAAGAAGAAATGGATCGAAAATTCTTTTCAGAAGAAAAACATATTATTTCTATCTTGTCAAAGGAAAGAGAGGTGTTTTAAAGTAAGGATCAGAAGTGATAGTGTTAGGCCTAATAGTAGGATTTTCTATGATAATTAATTGAAGTTTGGCATTTTTCTTCAATAGAGGCTTAGGTTGCAAGTCAGAAGTTATTTTGTGTGGTGTTATGGATGGTGTTTTTTCTACTGGCTTTATTGGTAGGAGTTTAATAGTCTTATTATTATGTTTAAAACATAAGTATTTTCCCTACCATAGTGAATAACATTCATATCATATAGCCAAGAGAATATGAGCAATATCCATAGGGAGAACATCACACCAAATTTGATCCTCATAGCTTCCTATTTTAATAGGAACTAAACACGATTGGTGATGGGAAGAGATGTATGATTTACCCAACTAACATGAAATGGTTCAGGGTGAGGTTCAGATTTTAGGTTGGCTCGAGTTAAGGTATGTGTTGAAATGACATTCATAGCACTCCCTCAATCTATAACTAACCTACATGTCTTTTCATTACACAAAATATACATGCTAAAAATGTTCTTTCTTCTCCAATCTTCTACCTCACATTACAGAAGACATCTCATCACATTAACATGAGGGTCATCTTAATTCCCTTCATCGATAATGGGGTGTCATCATAAACTTCTTCTAGATTATCATCTATTGGATTTTCAACTTCTTCTAAAAATAAGATTTGAGCTTTACATTGATTTTGCCTTTTTTATGACATTTAAAACATATTACTTCTAATGTTCTAGAGTCCTTCAATTGAAGTTTTAGGCAAGGGGATGGGCCATTTGGATGTGGTCTAACAATAGATCTATGGGATGAAATGGAAGGTACTTGACTTTTAAGAGAGGGGTGGATTTCTTTTGTTGTTCAACCAATAATGCATAATGAAATGCTTCCTCTAAAGATTGTGGGTCAAATAATTCAACTTCATTTCTAATGTCTAAGTCCAATAAACAAATTTATTGGCTAATTGCCAATCATCATTATCAGCTTCTAGAAACTAGATCTTCAAAAGTATTCAAGTATTCGATACAAGATAATTACCTTGTCTCAAAGTTAATAATTGATTCTTATCATGATGCCTATTACTTTGCTCTTAACATTTCTTTCATTTCTATCCAAGTGAGGTTTGTCCTTCCTAATCTTTGTTCTTTAGCTAAAGTATTTGTCCAATTTTAGCATGCCCTATCAATTTCATTTTAGCAAAAGTAACCTTTTGGTAATCATCCATTTTATACCAATCAAAGAAGTCATCCATTTGAACTAACCAATCAAGAAATTTATTTGGATCATGGATCCATTATAAGTTGGGGCTTCTACTTTAACTCTTCGAGATGGATCATTAGAGTCTTCTATAGTCTTAAAATAATTTTCTCCCCTTCCACCACTCAATTAATGGTTGATTTAGGAGGATGAATCTAATTATTTTGTATGCACTAAAAGAGTTTGCATTTGTTGTTTAAGTTCTTGCATTTGATTCTTACTTTCTTCTAATATTTGTTGAGTTTTTAATTCATTGTCTTGGATCCTAAGATCTAAGGCATCAACTAATCTAGTCAAATTTTCAACTTGATCTTGAGAGATAGACTTTGGTGCCATGAGATTTTTTTTTTTGAAAGAAGAAAAAAAAGATATATGAAAAGGGACCAATGAAAAAAATGGAAAAAATAATAAATAAGTATAATATAATTGTGCAATCAAAGCGAAATTTTAAGCTAAGAGAACTTCCAGGTGAGGAGGGGTACAAGACCACTTAAATCCCAAGCTCTCCAGATGATTAGGTCTTTTGACAAAGTTCTATTTAGCTTCCAAAATCACTAAGTTTAACAATTTATATTATATATATATATATATATATATATATATATATATATATATATATATATATATATATATATATATATATATATATATATATATATATATATATATATATTTAATGCAATGAAATAAAAAATGCTCAAATTTATCAGCCTCTTTTCTTTTTAAGAAAGCAAGTTATCATAAGTTAATCAAAGAAACTTTAAAATTAACCATAAACAACAAAGATAATAAAGCAAGTAATTAGATTTTGATTTGCACTAATGGCTAGGTTGCTTTGGTGATGAACTACCTCACCAAGGTACTCTTAATTTTTTTTTCTCTTTGAGGGAGGGGAGGGTGCAGCCTGCATACAATTGGAAAATGGCTAAAATATATATAATGGAGCTTACTAATTGAAATTTTATGCTATCACCATAAACTTGCAAGCAATATATATCTTTCCAAGCTGCTAATATGCTTTTAAACTTCACATAAAAGAAAATTAATTAACCTCACAAGTCTAAGAAAAACTCACAAGTTTGAAGACAAGTCCAACACTTGAGTTGCTCCCTTTGTTGAAGCAAACTTTTGACCAAATTTGCTTCCTTCAGATACCAAAATTTGATGGCGTTCTTTCTTTTGATGAGGTTGAGAGAACGGTGATTGGAGGTGAAGGAAGAAGATATGTTGGATAACTAGCTCTCCCACAAGGATTGCCAAGGTTTGGCCACCAAGCTCTCAAACCACAAGAATAACTCAAAAATTTGTAATTGTCAAAAGATCTCCTTCATTCTAATAAGAGGGACTATTTATAGCTATTACAAGCATCTTTCAAAAGAAAATAATTCAAAATATGGAGGGAAAGGTGGGTGGCCACATTAATGTGAAGCATTAAATTGCCTCATTATTTTATGCCATCCACCCATTTCACATGCTATTATTTTATGTGGATTCAACCACCTCATGTCATGCTTTGAATTTTAAATGCAAAATTTCAAACATGGAGTTTCTAGAAGAAAATTACATAAATAAAAAAGATGAAATCATAAAATGGGCCTTAGCAGACTAATGGGCTAAGTCTTCTTCTTTCTTGAATTTTCTTGGGCTTTAGCTTGAGATCTTGTAAATGGGCCTTGAGCTCTAATTTGTTGATCCTCATGATGTTCTATATCAGGGTGGGGTGGGGGGAACTAGTAGTCATATTAGTCGCCACCCTCCTCCTCCCTGCCTGATACCAGCGAGATAATCACATAGGGCTGATACTAAGGCGTTGTAGGGAAGGAGACTTGGCTAAGATTTGCAAGATTGTAATTATGAAACATGTTGACTAGTGCAGTTGAACTAGGCCATGTAAGAGAACTGCTTATGTTGTTAACCCATATGATGGTCAAAGTTGTGTTCCAGTATCTCTTGCCTACGACTACTCTAGTCCACCCTCTTTGCAAGTCCGTGACCTGACTGCTAATCTCTTAAACTTGCTTGATAAAGGACTTGGGAGTTCTGGGCCTAGATCATGGAGGACGTAATCTCTCTCCTTCAAATCTATATTTGAATCTTCCATTCACCTTCTTCGTTAGAGGGGCCATTTAAAGGAGTACCTCTTCATCAGGCCCCTCTACTGCACCCACAACGACACACAAACCATAAATAAGAGAATGATCAATATATTACAAATATAATTAAAAGTGACCTTCCCAATGTTGATCGAGAACCCCTTATGAATAGAAAATTTTAAAATAACTCTATCCTTGGTAACCTCACTGATGTTACTAGAGGGCATAAGCTTGGTAGAAATGAAATAATGCCAAACCTTAGAAGCATCTGTCATATTGGAGACAAAAAATGTGATAATCCTTTCCTCCTGTTGTATCCATTACATGCTTTCATTTCCACTAGAAAGAAACTGAATGATCTCATCAAAATCAGGAAGGTCATTATAGTAGGAGAGATATTGATAATATTCGATATTAGGAAGATCATTATATATATTTATGACACTACTGCCATAAGTTATTAGCTTCCCCTGGATGTATGTTTTATTGTCATGGTCGTCCCATGCATTTACAAAGAATTCATGCACCACCTGGATGATGCATGAGCTATTATCCTAAGCTAGCTTGAGCCACCTTCACTCCATAATTATCTCCTCCACATTTCCTCCTGATTTTGGGAACCCCTTCCTAATCACGCTAGGAAGGAGAGTGTGTTGATGCCTCTAAGATCAACACTAACAAAGCGGTTGGCATTGTTGGATGCCCTCTTCTTGCCCATCTAAGAGGCATGATTAAAAATTTAAACTTAGGAGGCAAAGAGAGCTGGGAGAGAAAGAGTTCTTAAAGAGAAAGGATTGTTGAATGAAAATTCCTTACAACCCAGGTCTATTTATAAATTAGACACAATGCTGCAGCACCCAAACCTAACATCGAGGCACTGGCCTCTCGGGTTGTAGAATACGGTCTCAACACCACGACACCCACATGCAATATTGAAGCGTTAGTCAGCTCGTCCTGTCGGTTATTGTATGGTCAATAGTATATATTTAATTATAATAAATTTTTTAATTGATGCACATGAAAAGAGTGTAGTGTTGCAGTGCTCTGACTCAGTGTCATGGCACTCATTAAAATGAGGTTGTCATTCCCCCTTAAAACTCGCTACATGCCTGTCAAGAATCTTGACTAGCGTCATGGCGCTACGAGGTGACGTCGCATTATTGTTCAAATGGTCAAAGAACTAATAATGTTGGAGCCACAAACCTACATACACATCGCCGAGGCACTGGGCCTCTAGCTCATCTATCCCCTTGTCATGCCACATAAGCAATGGGCTCCACTATAATAGCATCATGGTGCTGAAGCATAGTGCTGAGGCATTGGGTCCTAATATGAGAATTTTATGTACTTTTAATAAAATTCAATTTTTTATTTATTTTCCATGCAAACACCACTATATCGCCCAATATGTGGATAACTCATTTATATGACAATTCAAAGGGATGAAAGTTTTCCTATCCATTTGCCATGCAAACACCCATATAATTCTATCAGCCAAAGGGATGTAAGCCCAACCTTCTATTCATTCACCATGTGATAATCTATTCATTCTCCATGCAAACACCCTATAGTTTATTCACCATGCAAACAAATTCACATCTATCCACCATGTGGACAATTATAATTTTAGCATTCTAAAGTGTTGTAAGCCTAGTCTCCTATTCATTCACCTTGTGAACATCTACCCGTTCTCCATGCGAACACCTTATAATTTGTTCACCACGTGAACACTCTTATACTACTTGCACTAAAATTCTAAGTCTACTCGGGATACTTGAAATGAGGCAAGCCATGGCTACTAATTAGATTCTCTGGACATTATGGCTATGTCCCTCTGATGTTGGTAGGATAGAATAATGTAATCCCACGATGAAGGAAACCATGGGATCTTGATTAGGATTACACTCTTATTTCTTTTTAGATGGTCATCTGAACCATACTATACCTCTAAGACATCAATGCATATCAGATAGATATGTCTATTTCCATTAAGAGTACTCTCTTGAGGTAAAAGGGTAGTTAACTATGGAGGCTTGTGCCAATAGAAAGTAGAACCCATATCTAAATAAACCCTAACATAAATGTTAGGGAAAATCTATTTGAATATATATGAATTTGCCTCATGAAGAAACATACTCTTACCTATCTTATCCAAAGATGGCGGAGCGCATCCTCAAAGGTATTTTTTTTCTAAGCGATCACTTTTGTCCACCATGTGGACAACCCTAATTTTGGCATTCCAAAGAGATATAAGCCTAGCTTTATTCATTCACCATGTAAATATTTTTCCATTTTCATGTGAAAACCTTATAATCTATTCACCATGTGAACACTCTTACACCACTTACACTAAAATTTTAAGTCTACTCGAGATACTTGAAATGAGGGAACCCATTGGCGGCCAATCAGATTATGTAGACCTTACGGCTATGTCCCTCTATGTTGGTAAGCTAGAATAACATAGTCCTGGGATGATAGATCATGGGATCTTGATTGGAATTACACTCCTATTTTTTTTAGATAGTCATTTGAACCACACTGTACCTCTGAGACACCAAATGCATATTTGATAAATATATTTGTTTCCAACCTTAATTGAGAGTGCTCTCTTACTTTAGTAAGAGAAGTAATTAACTATGGAGACTTGCATCCATATGAAGCAAAACCTAGATCTAAATAAATCTTAATGTGATGTTAGGGGAAATTTGGTTGAATATATGTCAATCTACCTCATGAAAAAATATACTCCCGCCTATCTCATCCAAAGATGGTGGAGCACATACTCAAAGGTATTTTTTTAAGCGATCATCACCTAAAGTGGAATTTATTTTATTCTTCATTCTTGAAACTTTTAATTACACTTTAATATAAAAGGAAATTAAAAATGGAAATGAATTATGAATTAATTAAATAACTAGAATCAAAACCTTTAAGGGTAAATTAAATCAATTTTAAGAAAAAAATTAAAAGAATGAAAATAAAATTTTTCATAATTACAAAACATATGGTATATAGTTTGGACACCTGAAGTCACATGACTACTAGTTCGAAGGAGGTCTTGATACCTCAAATCTCTAATTTAACAATTACAGGTACCTATGAGGAGAAATTATGAAAAGTGAAAAATCTCAAAATCAAATTAAACCAAACTTCGGAAACTTAAATTGAAACTTGAACTTAAATGTCTAGCAAAGTCTTACCACACAAACTCCTCTTTCACATACTAAATTATTAGGTCACTAATCCTAAACTTTGGTTAGATCGATATGTGATGTTCTGTAATATGATGTGAAATATTTTTATTATTTTGTGGTGTATTATATTAGATCAGATGGCTAGGATTATTTGCTCACTAGTCTAGATGCTAGGATGTTTTTTTTAAGCTAACATTATTTTCTGTACAGGGCTGTGCAAAATAAGAATAATTTAATAATAAATAAATAAATTCCATTTTCTTACAGGTATGCTTAAGTCTTTAAATATAGCCCAAAAGGATATGTGGGCTTGACAAACAACTAATTCTAAGCCCATATGTTTACAAATATAACTGTTGTAATACTATTTGTATTTCTAACATCTATTTTGCATGGTTTGGGAATTTTATTTTTGAAATTTTAAATGTAATTTGAGCTTAGAATTAGGTTAGATCTATGGGTAGCAGGAGCTGACCCTGTGAAGCTCGTGGAGGTCCCTAGAGAAGGAGACGAACTTGGAGAAAATCCATAGATATAGACTTTTAGTTATAGGTCGAGATGTATAAAGGTAGAGCTTGGCTGCCTATTTTTCTCTTTCTTTAGGGGTGTACAGTGATACCCGACTGCACTAGTTTGTTCTTTTAAATTAAATTTAGTGTAATTTATTTTGGGTGCGCAACAAAATCAACCTATTTTTTTGTAGGTTTCTTTCTATGCTGTGTTCCTGTGATGAAATGCTTGGACGTTAGGCTCCTAGGAAAAATTAAATTTTCTACCCAACTTAAATTTAAATAGCTTAAATAAAAATAAAGAAATTCATAACTTCATACAAAAATTAAAGCCTTAGAATAACTTAAAAGCAGCTAAAAATAACTAGCTTTTGCGAACCATGCTAGTATATTATTCTAACTTCTTGAATTAGGCGCTTCACCAATTGCATATAAGGGGCATCTAACCTTTGAGGATGACCACCTTTTTGAGGAAGTGTGCCTTCTTGTTTTGATTTGGCCCATGATAATTTTTAATCGCATCTCATTGTAGGCATAAATTGCATACCCCAAAGGCCTTAAATGAATTATGAGTCAAAACTTTTAAAATCTAAAAAATATTGCATTAGTTTGGTGCATATCACACCTAACATGATCTTAGATATTGGGGAGTGAGTTTAGATTCCTAGATTATTTCTTAAAATGTAATAGCCTAGCTATCTTGCATAACATAAAAGTCAACATCATGATTTAAAAATTTGCTTAAGTGGTGTTAGCTGGCAACCCACCCATGTGGGTTATAAGTCCAGAAGAGTTCGATATAGGTTCCTTTTCTCAAGTGAGAGAAAGAACCAATAATTCTCAAAATTCAAATTAGGTTGAGCCTCTTACTTATGTCAAAATTATAAACTTAGGTTCTGAAGCATCCTTCTAGGAATAAATTTTCAACCCTAGGCATTTCTACAGTCTTGTGCTGCTAGAATATAGGTCTTAGATTTTTAATAAAATTTTAATTCAAATCTTAACAAAGTTTATCTTAAAAATATAAAGCCTAATGATATGTTAGTTGAAATGCCTATTGAATATCCCATTATCTATAGGCATTTCTTACTTTATCCTAATTGGCCTAGAAATAACTCTTCCTCATTAAAGTGTTCCCTTTTGAAATTCCAAATTAACCATCCTTTAGAACCAACTTTGAAATGCATAAATAAGAGCCTTTCTTTAATCGAGAGTATTCTTAGGAAGGGATACTTATGCCTAAGATGTAATTAACTATAAGGGTTTGCTCTTATAGGGAACTACGATGCTAGTATAAAATAAATCTTGTCATACTTTTCAATGTAGTTCAAGGGAAGAATCTCTAAAATATTAGAAAGACCCATTAGCCCTAGGAGTCCTTATTTAAGTAATATAATCCATTATAAGAAAACATATTTATCTTTCAAGGTCATATGTTTATTCCTTAATGATGAATTTGATTACTTAAATAATAAATTTCTAAAATTTATATGGTGTCACAAATTTTTTTCCCCACAAAGAATTTTTCTGGTGACTTCGCCGGAGAATAGTTTCTTTCTTCATCTTTAGAAATAAACTTTTATTTCTATATATCAACAATAACTTGTACTTTCACAGGTTAAGATTTCCTTTCTTTTCATTGTGTATCTCTTCATTTCATCCTTGATTAAGCATACTCAACATCTATTATGTAGGTTATAAAACTTTATTATTTGTTAAAACCAAATGAGATGGTTCTATAATTCTACATTTTTAAAGAAAAAATCTTTTAAAAATTCTAGCCATAATGAAATGGCTAAGTTTTCCTAATAGGTCAAAAAATTTTCTTTTGACTATATTACTTTAATTAAATGCCAGTTATAATTTATTTAATTCTCTTGTTTATAGAAAATGGTTGAGCAACTTATTTTTGTTCCACATCTCGGATCAGTTTCTTTATTGATAGCAACAGATTAGTTGATGACTCCACATTAAGTTGGAGTTGGATTTGAAATTTTGAACATAACTAATGGAGTAATGCTTGCTCTTGTCAGCAAAGCGGCTGTTGAGGATAAACAATCTATTTTGGAGTTCTCTACTGTACCCTCTAATACTCTTACCATTGGTAAGAAAGTCACTACTGAGGTTGCTAAGATGGTCTAGGTGGGTCATATCCTAAAGAAGATTAAATTGCCAACTATAGAGACATTACCTACTTCTTTCTTTCACAGTACCTTTGAAGTAGGGTCCACTTCTCAGGCTCCATAAATGACCAAAAGTCAAAAAAAGAATAAAAGAAGGAGACTTAGGAGGAAAGCCCTAAAGGAAAGAAAGAAAAGAGATGGTAGAAATAGAGTTGGCTAGGATAAGGGATGTATATACCATTCATAATACTTCCCCTTTCTTGGGAGGTAGCAGATTCCACCCTTTTTCTATAGCCTACGGAGAGGAGGATGTGTCCCAGATTATGAATTCTCCACCTAGCCCTTTTCCTTATGAAAGTAAAAAAAAAACTTTAGAATGGTGAATAGGGATACACATGGTAGGTTTCACCAGATTCTTCATAGGACTCTTGGGTCCTCCTCTTACACTAAAAAGGAACAACTTAGAGTCATGAAGGATTAAGTGTTTAGAAGTATTGAGAGAGAGATTCTAGGGATACTTGTCACTTCCTAGAATAAAGGGAAGGGAAAGGTGGTCTTGCCTATAAGAAAATCCAATCAACCCATGTTAGACTGACATCACTACTTGGGAAGGTCACTGACTTGGCATAGGGAGTAACCTGTTAGCTTAGAGAGAGAGAGATTTTTCCCTAGAAAATAAAATAAAAAGTTTAAGTCAAAAAAGTTCCATTGGTCGCTAAGCCAAACATTCCTTCTACAACAACACCTGAGAGAGTACTTCATACTAGGCCTATTGAGGAAAAGCCATCATCATCTGTGTTTAGGCCTGAAATTGAATGGCAATCCTCATCTCATGTTGCTAGTAGAAAGATAGAACCACTTCATCTATCTTCTTACAACAGATGTTATCAAAGAGAGATACCTTTGTTTGGCTACCACTCTTACTTTAGAGGAAATTCTCACCATCTATGGGACTCATGAAAAAGAAATATCTAAAAGGAAATCCATGGATGTAGAAGAAGAATCAAAAGCTATCCTTGATAGCAATGATGTCCGACTTCATCTTACAAAAGAAGAAGTAGTGACTATTATTTAAGAGGATGAATAAAAAGAAAACATAAGTAGGGTCCAAGATCACTTTCACTTAGATTAGGATGATTTGCTAGATGATGACCTAAGGCTACCCGTAGCACACATCTTCATGGTTGATACGAGGTCATCAAAAAAGAGCAGGAGGAAACACATGAGAACCCTGTATTTAATCCTACACAACACTTGATCCTTTAATTACAAAAGAAGGATGACTAGATTATAAGGATAGAGAGGAAGATGGAGAAAATGATTGCTACCATGCAATCACTCTAAAGTATGATTCCTAGTCCTTCCCAGTGTTCTTCAAGACATCTAGAAGAATCCCATCCCACGAATGAGAAGAGGTCCAATTTAGAAGAACATCATCAAGAATAGCATAAAACAACATATGACGTAACTCCTAAAATTGACTTAAAGTCTCTTGTGGAGCAGCAAGTAAAGGAAGCATTAGCATAATCCTATGATATTAGTTCCAAAGGGTGGACCTAACTTGGAGGAATATGATTTTGTACCCTATCCTAAAGGATTTGTATCTCCATTCTTTAAGGTTTTTGATGGGACTAGTAACCCCAAACAACATTTGGCATATTTTTGGCTGAGTTGTTGTAATGCTAGAGGAAGTGGTGCCTTGTTGTTTAAGAAATTCATCAATAGTTTAACTAGTGTTTCCTTCGATTGATATGCTGAAATACGAAATGGTTTAGTGTGTACTTTTATTAAACTGGAAGATATATTTGTAAAGAATGTTCACTCACACTCAGCACCACATTAATGTAAGTGATCTAGTTGTTGAAAAATAAAAGCTAGGTTACATCTTGAGATGGAGGATTCTCAATTTAAAGTGATAGTTGTAATTATAAAAGCAACACACTATAGAAATACTTCTAAGAAATATTCATGGTGTAGTATCCTTTCTATTAAAGGGCTTTACTATTAAAACTTTTGAAAAATTATTAAATAAAGCCTCTAGCACAAGAAGAAGCCCCTAGGATGTCATTCTTAAATAAGCACTCTTCTATTGAACCATCAAAGCCTAAGAAGGTATTAGAAAAGAAGGCATGCAATGTCTCTATAGTAGACAAGAGAAAGGCCTCCATCCAGGTGCAGGTAGAACGGCCTTCATCTTTTAGGCCATCACAACTAGCAGTTATCACCCCCCACCCAAGAAGGCTCCCACTAGCCCTTTCAGTAAAAGAATGAACCAGACTTATTCTTTCAAGAGAGAGGTAGTGAGAAAATTTTCAAAAACTTAAAAAAGAAGCCATTTTAAACTACCTAATTCAAAGACTAGATGAAGTTCAAAATGAATGACCTAAACTACTATTCATATCATTAGATGATGGGTCACACTATTGAAGACTGCTTCACTTTCAAGAACTGGCTTGAAAGAAACATTAAGAGAGGGATGGTGATAAGCCCTAAGGAGTACCTTATGGACCTTGGACAAGTGTCCATTAAAGTAATTATAGGTGATTCTTCTACTTCCTCTAAAAAATATTTGATGAAAAAATTTAAATGGCTAGGCTTTACATTCCTTTATCTTTATGTAAAGACTTTAAAGATATCAATAAAACGTCTACCTCTAAAGGCATTTCTTATATTCTTGCCATTTCTGATGAATGTGTTGAAAATATAGAAAAACAAAAGATGAAAATGAAAATTCTCATGTTGATGTGTTTTGTGAATTAGGATCAACACTAATAGTCTATGGATGATTTGCAAGGTAACCCTATTAGTATAGAGATATAGCTGTTAGATTCTGACCAATCTTTCAAAAATGATATTGTTGATGAGAGATAGATTGATACCAACCCTGAAGATATCATCAAGATCCAGTAGTTGGGCCGGCTGTTCCCAAGGTCGACTACAACATTTTAGTCCATCTTAGGAAACTCCCTACTAAGCTAAGTATATATGATGTCCTAATAAGGGAATCATTAGTACATGCATTACTCGATCCAGATATGTCTAATGCAACTAGCAGCAACTTTCTTATATAAGGCTTGCTCCTTCAAGGAGATCCTTAGAGTCACCTTTATTAATGAAGATCTACTTTTGGGGACTATAAATCACAATTAGCCCCTTTATATTTTCGTTAAAATGGAAAACATCAAGTTATCAAGAGCTCTAGATAATCCTGGCACTTCAATCAACAATTTGAACTCCAAAACACTATCTTTCCTAAAGATTGACACTGAAATATTATTAAGGGGTTTAATAAAATTAGGGAGAAAGCTTTAAGTTCAATCACTCTATTGTTATAAATATAAGGATAAAAAATTGAAGAAAAATTTTACATTATTGACTCAGAAACATCCTTTAATGCCCTTTTAGGCAGACCTTTGATACATGAATATAGAATGGTTCCCTCATCACTCCACTAGTGTATTAAGTACAGTAGGGATAAATAAGACATACAACCATTTTTTATCCATGAGATTGAATTTTATAAAGATGTCGCCTATTATATGCTTAAAAAGCAAGCTTCTAATCTTATGAAATTTAGTATTTTTGAGGCATCAAAGGAAAAAAAGAAAAAAATGTCATATCAAATGAAAAAAAGAAAGAAAAGAAAGGAGGAAAAAAGGGACCCCAATAATACAAATTGATTTGGAATCCAATTCTAATGAAGATTCCAGTCAAAAGGATGCCTTAATAAAATTTGAAATTTTATTAGAATCAATTAGAGATGAAGAACAAATCTAGGTATTAAAGGATGAGTCTGAGCTATCTACTCATGAAAGATTAAGAAAATATGTGGACACTATGACTCTAACTATTTTTTTCAAAATAAAATTTTACAGTTAGAAATCAAAGTGGCTCCTGACCTTTCAGGAGAAATGGGAAGATTATCTAAGTTTTATTTTGTACTCGAACCTTCAAGCTCAGAAGTAGATGTAAAGCTTGAAGATTTATCATTAGATGAAATAACAGAGCTTCCATTTGATTGGTATCCATATTGTGTTAGAAATTCTATAAGATGTGGTATGATTTTAAATACTTAGCCCAAAGATAGAGCTTAATGCATGTAAAGCTTATGGAGTACTAAAAATAAAAATTTAAAATTTAAAGCTAGTATTGGGTTTGATACCATTGGACCTTTAGATAATGTAGAATATTGTTTAATGATAAGCAATCATATGGAATCTGATCAATCTTTTGGGATTCCTTCTAATTTTTTAGAGGAATTCTATTTTGAAATATTAAATTATAGTGATTTAAAGGATTTCTTAATTCAGAATGTGCCCCTTAAATTTTAAGAAGAAATAAAATTCATTGTTGACGAATTAAAGGAGATCAACTTTGGGACTATTGAAGACCCAAAACCAACTTTTATAAGTTCATTATTGGGTTTAAAAGATTCTGAAGAATATATTAGGTTACTTTGTGAATATAAAGACTGCTTTACATGGAATTATGATGAGATGCCAGGTTATCTCTAGATGTCACAGTTCACAAACTAGAGATTGAACTTGATGCTATCCCAATCAAGCAAGCTTCTAGGCCCATGCGCCTAGAAATTGAACAACAAATTATTATCGAAGTCAAAAAATTAATTGAAGATGGGTTTATATAAGAAGAGAAATACCCTGCTTGGGTAGCAAGTATTGTCTTGATAAAGAAAAAGGATGGTCAAATATGCATCTACGTTGATTTTAGAGACTTGAATAAGGCTTGTCCTAAAGATTAGTTCCCATTGCCGATACCAAAACTCATGGTGGACATAGCCTCTTCGCATGAAATCTTTTCATTTATGGAAGGATCATCTGTATAACCAAATAAAGATGTCTCCATTGGATGAAAAATATACGACATTTAGAACCCCTATTGGGATATTCTGTTACATGGTCATGCCATTCGGTCTCAAAAATGTCAGGGCTACCTACCAAAGGGTGATGACTAGAATCTTTGATGACTTAATTCGTAATCAAGTTGAATGTTATATCGATGATTTAGTTATCAAAAGTAAAGTAAAAGAAAATTATTTATATGATTATAGGATCATTTTCGAATGGTTGTGCTATTATAACCTAAAATGAACCCTTTAAAGTGTGCCTTTAGGGTAACTTCAGGAAAGTTTTTAGGATTTGTATTGAGGCACCATGGGATTGAAATTGATCCTAAAAAGATTAAGTAGAAATACCACAATCTAGAAGTCTTACATAGTTAAGATCATTCCAAAGGCTAGCATATTTAAGAAGATTCATATCAAACTTATTTGGAAGATGCCAGCCATTTATGGCAATAACTAAAAAATTCTAAATTTATTTTGGATGAGAAATGTAAAACACAATTGAAAGTCTAATGTAATACTTGATGAACCCTCCTATTTTAGTTGCTCAAATTCTAGGAAAGCCATTAACCTTATATACTACAGCCTTTGAGGAGTCACTTAGAGCTTTATTGGCTCAAGTTAACGAAGAAGGGAAAGAAAATACTCTTTATTGTCGAAGCCACAGACTCATCCCACCATAAATGAATTATCTGCCTATTGAAAAGCATTATTTAGCTTTAGTTTTCACTACTAAAAAAAAACTAAGGCATTGCATGATTTCACATAAAGTAAATCTAATTTCAAAAGTAAATTCATTGCAATATTTTATGACTTGCCCGACACTATCTAAATGTTTAGCACATTGGTATATGATCTTATTGTAATTTGAGATCATGTTTATTCCCCTCCATGCTGTAAAGGGTCAAGTTGTAGCTAACTTCTTAGTAGCACATCCTCTAATTGAGGGTTCTCCTTTAAATGATGATCTTCTAGATGAATAGATCATGGCTTTAGGGGAAGATCCTAATGCCACATGAGAATTATATTTTGATGACACAACATCATTGTTGACCTCATTTTTGGATGAGGTTAATTTAAACTCTGAAATTAGTAATTAAGATGCCCTAATCTCAAATAGGAATCTCCTAATTCAGTACTTAGGACACTATACCTAGTGACCTAAGACACCTTCCTTAGGTTTGATCTAAACTAATTGGCTTAAGTGGAATCAACCCAAATTTCAAATTTGGATTAACAAGCCAAAATATAAATAAACTAAATTGAAATGAAATTAAAATAAATTAAAGAATCCAAAACCAAATCAAAGCCAAATCTAGTCAACCCATTTGACATAGGTTTGACTTAGGTGAGTCCCACCTAGTCAAAGGTCAACCCACCAGAGAATTTGACCAAATTAAATCATTAAAAATATTCCAAATGATCAAATAAACATGATTAATCATAAATCAAAACAAATTCAAATTTATTTATGTCTTAATTAGGTTAATTAGACTACTTAGTCTAAAATAAACCCAAATGGGTCCTATTGGGTTTAAACCCAAATCAAATTGAAATAAACTCAATTTGATTATTCAAAATCTTTTGGAAATGATACTTAAACATAATCCAACCCACCGTTGGGTCTAATTTGGTCAAATGGGTCATTTGACCTAAATGAAACCCAAGCTTAACCTATTAATCCCACTTTGGTCAAATGGGTTCAAATTAAAGTTTAATGAAATTAAATAAAATCAATCACTCGAAATCATCTCACACATGTGATCAAGCATGATTGGAGTCCAAATCCAATCCAATTCAGTCAAATTGGTCATTTGAACCCAATTGGAATCAAACTTAACCCATTTAAGCTACATGGGTTAAAATGAAATGAAATTCAAAATCAATTTAAAATTAAATGAACTAATCAAATTAAAACTCAATCAATCATCAATCAAAGATGATTAAACTTAAAATTACAAGAATTAAATTAAAACCAAACACTTTAAATTCAAATACTTAGTTTGGATTCAATTTTCCAATCCAACTCAAATGGGTTCGAACTTGACCTCAAATCCACATTGAGTTTGAGGTGGGAAGCCATACATTAGTCTAGGGATGGTGATGATGCCATAAATCACAAAATATAAAAAAGAAGAAGAATGGATTTCAAAATTCATACAAAATAAAATAAGAAAACAAGTCTCACTTCCCCTCTAAAACAAGCTTCATCCCACCTCTTTCCATGAGAGATTAGATGGTTTCCATCAATTAAAGGCCACCAAGCCAAAGCAAAAGGAGACTTTGCTTTCTCCAAGGGAAGAAGCCAAGGAGAAGAAGAAAACCAAGGAAGAAGAAATAAGAAAGACAAGTAAAGTCATCCTCTTATTGGATGTGAATCTAATTCAATCCTTAAATCCCCTTCAATTCACATCCATCTTGCTCATAAGGCTTGATTGAATCCAATGCTTGATGTACCAAGAAACCAATAAAAGAGGCTCTTGTCCATCCATGGAAAGAGGGAGGGAGCATTCATGTCCACCAAGGCAAGAGATGAAGGAGGGGACCCTTCCTGGCCTCTCGCCACTGTCATGCTGGAGAATGGATGAAAACTGAGCCTCTCTAATTGTAAAATCCATAGGGGGACTCTTTCATTAAATTGAAGGTTCCAATACCCAAAGGTTGAGCCAAAAAAAACTGACTGTCAAAAATGAAGTTGACGTTGGTTTACGGATCAATCCATGGGGAGGAAAGCCGTCAAAATTCACCCACACCTTCGTCGAGTTGAAACGAAGCTAATGGAGTCAATCCCATCACTGGGGATCGCCGGAATCAATGTATGCTCCCTCACCAATCCTCTAAGCCATCGATTTTGGTCCTTTTGAAAGGAATTTGATCCCCAAGTGGATCAAACCATATTGATGAGTCCTAAATTGATCATTGATCGATTTGAAATCAAAATCAAGATGCAAATTACCGGCGATCGTTGGAGATTAGGCAAAAAAGATGGATGACATCCGTCTCTTGCCGGTGAAATGCAGGATTGAATCGACCGTCCGATCCTTCTATTAAGAATGCACGACCTTGACTTAGGGACAAATCAATTTTAGCACTTAAGGATGTCATGGATCGATCGGGACCATCTGATCTTTGATCGAACATTTGAGGATCATCCCACATGGCACCGCATTTGATGTGGATGCCACGGGGGATCCACATGGCTCACTTGTGCCATGCCACATGGCAGAGCTGCCACGGGGGCTGCTACATCAGCCCGTCATTAGAAAATGGTTAATCCCTTTAAAAATTGATTAAAAATTAATTAAAAATTACAATAATTTCAAAAATTCATATAAAAATAAATATAAATCCAAAAAATGCAAACTTGGGCTCTATGAATTTATCTTGATGAGAAGAATCCATTAAAATTAAAATCCCTAATTAATTTAGGGTATTTGAGCATTAATTTGGGTGTCATTAAAATCAATTACACCTTAATGAATATCAAACTATTAATCCAATTGAAATGGAACTTTAGGGAACTAAAATTAATGTTAAAAAAACCTTAAGAAAAAGTTTCATGAATTATTGCATTGTATTTCATGAGAAATGAAATTTCAAATCCTAAACCTCCATTTTAATTAAATAAATTAATATAAAATAAATTAATTAATGAAATTGAATCAAACAACCTTAAATCAACTTAATGAACCTTAATGAACATTAAAACACTAATGAAACTCATCCAAACTTAATAAATTAGAAATTGGCTTAATTAAGCAATTAATTGAATTAAATAATTCAAATAATTAACTAGAAATTAATTAAATCATAATAAATCAACCAAATGTCCAAAAATTCTGAATGAACCTCATTGAAAACATCTTTCATAGAGAATCAATGAAAAATGAAATCCCTAAATGATCTTCATCAAATTAGTCTTAATTTAGGTTTTAATGAAATAATTAAAACCTTAATTACACCATAATTATGAATCTAATCAAGATGGAACTTTGGAAACATGAAATTGGCATGTAACCCCACGTGCCATGAAAATTTCAAACACAATTGATCTTTGGATTAGGAATTGTTGAATTTCCAAATTCGTAGATCAATATTAATCACATAATGATTAAAGAAAAATCATTAATCTATTAAATTATGAAATAACTTGAACTAATTTCAATCAACATTAGAAACTTTGGATGGTTTTCCAACATCCTAAGTCAAAGAACTTAATCAATTACATACTTAAAGATTGATGAAATTAATAAATCATATTAAGAGAAATTAAACCTCAAGTTAATAAATTCATAATTAAACAATGTGAATCAAATCAAATGAAATCAAACCTTAACCTAAATATTCTAAGTTAACATGAATAAAATAAAATGAAACTGACATAACTTAATCCAATGCATTAATACAAATAAAATAAACCAAACTCAAAACACCAAACCAAACTAAATCAAATAAAACAAATGAAATAATTTAAATAAAATGAATCAATTCAAATAAAATCAAATGAAATAATTCAAACCAAACTAAATTGAAAACTAAACAAAGAATGAAAATCAAATTAAATTTTTAAAGAAAAGAAATGAAACATCAATCCAAATTCAAACAACATAAAGAAAATCAAAAGGATTAATTAAGGTACTTAAGGATCTTAGTTAGACCTTTGGGATGGATCTTCATCTTAGGTTGAAGAATTCATTACATTAGGAGTTAGATGTATAATAGGATGAGTTCCATCCAAAAATTGAATCCATTATACTCTTCATTCTTGAAAACCTAAACTTCACTTTCACCAAATAAAAGTGAAATAAATATGGAAACTAAATCACTAAAGTATTGAATTGAAACCACCAAAGGTAAAATTCAAACAAACTCAAACTCCAACTTAAAACTTAAACTAAAGTAGCAAAGTCTTGCTACACAAGCCTATTCTCTTGACACACTAGATCATTAGGTCATGGACCCTAGACTTAGGTTTGGCTATTCTGTGATTCTTTATGATTCCTTGTGATGTGTTTTGATATGATGTAATTTACATGTCTTTATGGTGTACTATTTTAAATTGCATGTCTAAGATTATTTTCCTATTAGACTGGATGGTAGACATTCTTTCTAGATATAATATTATCTTTTACAGATGGCTATGCCAAAAAGGATTTCTATTAAAAATAAAATTAAAAATGTTGTTTCTTGTAGGTATGCTTAAATCCTTAAACATAGGCCATAGGATAGGTGGGCTTGGAAAAAAAAACTAATGCAAAGGCCATATGTTTGTAAAATATAACTATTGTGTGATGTTTGTATTTTGTTAACATTTATTTTGCAGGCCTTAGGAATTAATTTTAAATTCAAAATATAAATTTGATCTTAGAATTAGATTATGATCTATGGGGTCTAGGATTAGCAAGAGCTGACCCTACCAGAAGATATGTGTAGTGGTCTCCTATGAAGCCCAATGGATGCCCTGAGAAAGGAGACTATCCTGAAAAGAAGACTCATAGATCTAGGCTTGTAGTTCTAGGGTCATAAGGGTAGAGCTCACCGCTTGTCTTTTTTTTCGGGTGTACAGACCCATTGAATTCTTTTTTCTTAAATTAAATTAGCTTGATTTACTTTAGGTGTGCAATAGAATCAAATTGCTTTTCTAGGTTTCTTTCTATGTTGTGCTTTCTTGTGATTGAATGCCTAGATGACTAGGCTCATTGAAAAAATTAAATTTTACACCCAACTTAAATCTAAAGAACTGAAACAAAATGAAAGAAAACTTGAAACCTCATAAACTAAAGCCTTAGGAAAACATAAAATTAAATAGAAATAATTTGGTTTTGAAACCATAAAATCTTATTGCTCTAATCCTTGAATTGGACAACTTCTCCCATTGCACATAAAGGGCATCTGACCTGTGAGGATGGCCACCTTCTTGGGAAATCCTGCCTTTTATATTGATTTGGCCCATAACCATTTCTAATTGCATGACATTAGACATAAAAATGCATACCTAAGACCTTAAATAAATCTTGAATCAAAATATTTAAAATTTGAAAATGTGCATTAGTTAGATGCATTTCATAACCTACATGATTCTAGGGATTAAGGAGTGAGTATAGGTTCATAGATTTCTTTCTTAAAAATATAACAACCCATCCATCTTGCATTCATAAAACTTGACATCATGAATTTAAAATGCACTTAGGTGGTATTAGCTGACAACCTTCTCTAGGCGAGTTGTAAGTTTAGAAAAGTCAGGGATAGTTAGTTCCCTCAAGTGAGAGGAATGACTGATAATTCCTAAAAATAGAACTAGGTCGAGCATCTACATGTGTCAGAAGTACCTGTAGATTAGGTTATGAAGCATCCTTTTCAGGAATAAGTCTTCAATTCTAGGCATTTTTGTAGTTTTATGTTGCTAGAATCTACATCTTGGACTTGTAAGAAAATATCAACTTAAAATCTAAATTAAATCCAAATTTTAAAGCCTAATTATAGGATAGTTGAAATGTCTGCTGGGCATCTCAGTATCAATAGGTATTTCCTACTTCATCCAATTTGACCTCTAAAGAACTATTCCACTTTGAACCAATCCTAATTAAAATTCTAAAAATCAATCCTTTGAAAACCAACTTTGAAATTCTTAGAAATAACAACTCATTTCCTTAATCGAGTATTCTTAAGAAGAGATCCTTTTTAAGATGTAATTAACAATAGAAGCTTACCTTTATAGAGAACCATGAATTCAATTTAAATTAAACCTTGTTCTACCTTCCATGTAGTTCGGGGAAAAATCTCTGGTATATGAAAGACCCATCAGCCTTAGGGGTCTTTTATTAAATGATCAAATCCATTATAGGAAGGCATGTTTATCTTTTGATATAATATGCTTATTCATTAATGACACATTTGATCGTCCAAATAAGAAATTTCTAAAACTCTTGTGGTGTCACAAATTTTCCCCACAATCATCAAAGAAAAATAAGAAATTAAATTCTTCTATTCTAGTGAAAGGCAGAGATTGGATTAATTTTTATAACTCTAAATAAAGGAATGATATGATATTCTTATAATTTGTCTGAGCCTTGTCCAAATAATGAAGCTGAATATGAGGCTCTTATAATTGGGCTAGAGTTAGCAATCCTTATGGATATTAAAAATATTAAGATTTTTGGGGACTCCCAATTGGTTATTCACCAAGTGAGCCATATTTATAAGATTTTGTACCCTAAGCTTTTCAATTATTATTAGTTCATGATGAAATTGCTTGAAAATATTCCTTTCATAACTTTATAAAGAATCTCTCATAGAGATAATTCTATAGTAGATGCTTTGGCTAAACTTGCTAAAGAAATTGCATGTCTTGAAAAAGAATCTATATTTATAAAAGTTTAGAGTCAACAAGTTTTATCCCTTAGAGATTTAGATTACATGAATAGAAAAATAGAAATGCAAAGGGTAGCCACCCTTGTTGAAGGTTAAGAAGAAAGTGACTAGAGGGAACCATTTATTGACTATTTAAATGAGGGGAGGCTCCTTGAAGATAAATCATTAGCAAATCAAATTAAGAAACGTGCCTTGTCTTATGCATTGATCAATAATATATTATATCGCAGCTCATTTGATCAAATATGGCTACATTATTTAGACAAAAAGAAGCCCATAAGATCATAACTGAGGTACATTCTAGATTGTGTGGCACTCACCAATGCCAACCCAAAAGTGAAATTGAAAATAAAAAGACTTGGCTATTATTGACTTTTAATGTTAAATGACTACATGGAAACTACACATCAATGTCATCAATGCCAAATACATGGTATAGTTTTACATCAGCCTCCTAATGTACTACACCCAACTATTGCTTTTTGCCCATTGAGAGTTGGGGTACTAACATCATAGGACCTATTGATCATCCTTCATCAAAGGGGCATCATTTTATATTAGCTGCAACTAATTATTTTTCTAAGTGGGCTGAAGCGGTTCCACTAAAAGAAGTGAAGGCATATTATGTGCTTAAATTCTTTCAAGAAAATATCATATATCAATTTGATTTACTAGCCAAATTATATTCAATAATGGTCGTTTAAATCCACTAAATTGAGTGATTTTATGGCTAGGCATAAAATTGATTGGAGATATTCGACCATTTATTATCCTAAGGAAAATGGATTGGTCAAAGCATTTAATAAAACACTTATGAGAATTTTGAAAAAGATACTTGATGAAAATAAGTGTCAATGGCATGAAAAGTTGGTTGAAGCCTTATGGGCCTATCAGACCATATATAGGACACCACCTCAATCAACACCATATGATTTGGTTTATGGAATAAGCTATTCTTCCCTTGGAAGCATAACTACCTTCTCCAAGGATAGCAGTTAAGAACAAAATTACAATAGATTAGAATCACAAACTATGATTAGAAGAACTTGGAAGCCTTGAAGGAAAGCATCTGAAAGCTCAAGAAGATCTTGAACTATACCAATCATGTATGGTTCAAGCACATATAAGTTGGTCCATCCTAGAAACTTTACAAGAAGGAGAGTTGGTTTTGTTCTTAAATGACCAATTTTAACTCATCACAGGATAAGAAACAAATTTGAGCCAACCTGGGAAGGATTGTTCATTGGAGAAAATGTTTATAAAGGAGGCTCTTGTCAATTGATTACTTGTAATGGCGAACGTCAAATGCCACATATAAATGGATTTTACCTAAGGAAATATTATGTATTAATTTTACTTCAGTTTTAGAACTTATCATCAATAAAATATTTATATATTTTTGTAAATTATCTAGATACAAACACAGTTCTATTTTAAATTATGTATAATGACTTTTAAATTTATGCAATTTTTCTTGAATTCTTTGATGCATAACTTATATATTTCTATAAGTTGAGAGTAAGCCCATCCATGGCACCCTTCTTATAAAACATCATTGGTTTGAAATAAGCCTTTAATGTCACCATTCTTATTATTCATAGGATATGATTAAGTCATTATGATCTCTTTCTTGTGAGTTAGACTATTTAGGCTAGGATCAAGTCATAAAGACCCCTTCCTATTAGTCCAAATTTGAGGTTTAGGATCAAATCATTAACACCCATTTTTTAGCAGAAGTTATCTAGGTTGGAATAAGCCATTAAAGGCCCTTTCCTAATAGCTAATTGGAGAGAAGTAAGTCCCTCAATAGGCATTATTTATGAAAGACAAGGATATGATTAAGTTACTAAGAAATTAAGGTTAAAATGAAGTCATCAAAACCCCTTTCCTCTCTTTCAACTATTTAAGTTGGATTAAGTCATCAAAGGCCCCATCTTAATAGTTAACCAAAGAGGAGTAAGTCCCTTAGCAGACTTTTTTCAAAAGATAAGGATAAAATTAAGTCACTACGACCCCTTGTCAAACAAGCTATCTTGGTTAGGATCAAGTCATCAATGACCCCTTTCCTATTAGTCAAACATTTGTGGTTTAGGAATAAGTTATTAAGATCCCTCTTCCTCATTATAACTACTCAAGAAAGAATTAAGCCATTGAAGACCCATTTTTTATTTCTAATTAGATAGGAGTAAGTCCTTTAGTAGGCATCCTAGTAAGAAAATTTGGGATTGGATTAAGTTATTACGATCCATTTCCTTTTCAAGCTTGGAATTAAGCCATTAAAGGCCCTTCCTGTTAGCTGAACTTCACTAGATTAGGATTTAAGTCCTTGTGACTCTTTTATAGCTCAAAATAAAAGAAATTAAGGAGTGAAAAATAAGTCATTGAAGATCCCATTCTTAGAATTAAGCCCATGTGACCTCTACCTATTAGTCAAAATCTTAAGGATTAGAAATTAAGCTGTTGAAAGCCTCTCTTCCTTAGCTCAGCTATTTAGATTGGAATTAAGTCCTTCCTAATAACTAACCATATAAGAATAAATCCCTTAGTAGTATATTTTTCTTGTTAAAATTTACATAATTGGGGTAGGAGTACATATCTATAGTGGCATCATTTTTAGGAAAATCTCTCTATTGAGTTAGTGTTAGGAATAAATTTCTCATTGAGTTTGATCCTAATAACATCCCAACCATTTTTGAAACTTAATGGATTTGAGTTTTTAAGAATAAATCATTTCAAAACCAAAACAAATTTAGGTATATTTTTTTCTTATCTTCACAAACAAACTCAAAATAAAATCTAAATCAAAACCAAATCTAAATTCCAAAAGCAAACTCAAGCTCTTCCAAGCTTATGCTTGAGATTTTTGTTGACTAGTTTGATCATCACCAATATGTGTAGTGTACTCTGGTTAGTCCACTACACATATTGAGGGTCATTTTGTTGACCTCATGTTTGAATGAGGTTAACATTATTTCTAAAATTAGGAATTAGGATACCTAATCTTAGATTAGGAGCCTCCTAATTAGGTACTTAGGACACTACATCTCGGTGACCTTCTTCTAAGATTTGACCTAACCCAATGAGATTAGGTGGATCCAAACCCATCCCAAACTTAAACAAACAATTGACTTAAACACATTCAAATTGAAAACCTAAATCCAATTAAGCTTAAGCTAGGGAAATTTGGATGGCTAGCCCAACTACCTCAGCTTAAAACCACTGAAATCCAAAGAAATTTAAATGAAATCAAAATAAAGTCAAACAAAATCAAATTAAAAGTATAAAATGAATGACTAGAATATGAATGGAATCAAATGAAATTAAAAGTCAAAGCTAATCATCCATTGAACATAGGGTTGACACATGTGAGTCCCATAAAGTCAAAAGTCAAAGCTAATCAAATTAAATTATTCTACAGACTCAAAATCATCAAATAAACATGTTTAAATATGAATTAAGGAAAGTTGAAACCAATCATAACTTGATTAAGCTAATTAGACCATTTGACTTGAATGTGCCAAATGGACCTTATTGAATTCAAATCGAAAGTAAATTGAAATCAACCCAAATTAATTATATAAAATCATCAAAAAAACATTATTAAATATAAATTAACCAATTAAATTGTGATTAATTTTACTAATATGGTCATTTGACCTAATTAGACCAACCTTAACCCATTAAGCCCAAATTAGGTCAAAGTCAATTTTAAACCCAAAACAAATGAAATTCAATTAAAGTAAATCATTCCAAATACTTGGATTAGCACAATTGAAAGCTAAATACAATACAATTGAGTCAAGAAGATCATTTGACTCAATTGGAATCAACCAAATCCATTTGATCCATAATGAGTTAAGTATTGAAGCAAGTAATAATTTCAAATTCCATAAAGCCCATTTATTGGGGACATCATAAATGACTAAATGAACATAATTGAAGCTTAAATCTAGCATCAATCCATCAAATGGAAGAAGTTATTCTAAGTGAAGAAAGAAAATGCATAAAGTGGGATAAGTCAAAATGTTTGAACATGAACCTAAGCTAATCACTTTGAAACACATTTAAACTCATCCTAAGATGTTTTTTTTGTGAATGTTAGCCAAGATTAAGCAAAATAAATGAGCCCAAGTCAACCTAAGAGGATGGAATATGCCATCGATGGCTAATGCCCCCATCAAGACCCAAGATCCCTTCCATGTGTCCAGTTCTAGTTGCCCCAAAGAATTTATAAGGAATGTTTGACCTACTCATAGCCTTTAACGCCATCATTTGGAGTACAATTTCCCATGGCCAATGACCTACATTGAAATCCAATAAGGAAGCTCTCAACAAAGTTTAAAAAGGAAGAGGGAGATTGAATTGGGACTTTTTCTCAACTCCATCACCTTTTCAAACCAAAACTTAGTCTAAGCAAACCTTCCCCCTCCTCTCAAACTTACTTAATCTCTCTTGATACAAACTCTAGTATGTGTTGCGATAGACATTCATCTCCACGATGATCTAGAGGGAGGCAAAGCTGATTTCTTCATTCAAATGCTTCATATTACTTCCTAGAGTGTTTTTGAAATGCAAATCACCACCGAGAAATGATGCTAGTGAGGTACACCCAAAATTGACCTCCTTTGCATTTGATGTTGGCCATATTTAATGAAGTAGGTCCTAGGAGTGATAAATCCATATAGATTCATTTTAAATCACTCCCTGATCATTTTGCAATCAAATCTTGAGATTTCATTGTGTAGATCACCGATGATTAGCTATGAAAAGTGTACAGTGCTCAATTTTCACCATCGTTGAGAGAGATGAAATCTCTGTCATCCATTCCTTATATTAGAAATGGATGACCATGATTTAGTTGGGTCATTTGTTTGAATTTCCTATAGGAAATCCTAGATGATACAAGCCATTCGATCCTCGATCAGATGACCTGAATAAAACCACATACTTCGCCAAAATAATGTGGGATCCATATAGATCCCATGTGACCGAATCAGACACTGCCATATGTAAAGCTCACCACATCAACATCATCTGGCTCTGATCATTTAAAATTGGAAATTTCCAATTTTCTAGCTTAAATAAATGTTAAAAAATTCTAGAAAATCCAAAAAATTATAAAAAAAATAAAATACTCAACTAAAAGAAATGCAAATAATGGCTCTATAGATTCATCCCACTAAGAGGAATCTACTAAACCCAAAATCACTAATTAATTTTAGAAAATTTTTGGTTAATTAAGTTTAAATAAAAATAAACATACTTAATTAGGGTTAAAACACACCTAAGGAAAAGTTCTTATGATTTATTGTAAAGTGAATCTAAAGATATGGAATTTCTACTTTAAATCCTAATTATGACAAAATAAATTAATATTAAATTATAGAAATCATGAAAAATTATGAAAATAACTTAAATAATCATAATATATCATAATTAATCTACACACCTCATTAAAACTCTCTGAAAACCAATAAACCATAAAATGATCTAATTTGATAATTTATTAAATTAATTAATCCAATTAAATAATTTGAACTTAGAAAATCATAATAAATCAACTAAAACTCCAAAATTCTAAATAAACCCTCTATAGATGCATCTTCTTGAGAGAATTTAAAGAAAATAAAACTCCTAATTATTTTTAATTTAGTCTTAATTTAAATTTAATTCAAATAATTAAAACCTTAATTAATAGATAAGAGACTTGGCTTACAAACCTTTGGAACACCAAGGTATATGGAGTTCACATGATGAACTAGTTATAGGTTTAGTTTAAAAGTATAAAGGATCAGTGCCTCGACATAAAGGGGGTAAGACCTCGTCACTATCATAATGGTGTCTTGGCGCTGCTAAGATGGAATTTTGATAGGATGTGCACATATAGCACTATAGAGTATTGCGCCTTGGTGCCACATGTATAGCACTTCAACTCTTTAATTATTGGTTAGTTTGTTGAATGGTGCCTAAGCATTGGAGGTATAATGCTGAAGCATTATGTTAAGAGAATAAAAGAGCTTGGCTCCTCGGTGCTTCAGCTCTAGACCCTGACACCTCAGCGCTATGGGGTAGATCCCTAAAGATTTCATTTCCAAGAGCATGACACCTCGGTGCTATAGAACATATCCCCACATATTTCATTTCAGAGAGCATGGTACCTCAACACTATTCCACCAATGCCGTGGGAAGATCCTCAAGATTTCATTTTGAGAGCATGGCCCGTGCACTACCTGGTGCTCAAAGATTGTGGGGTAGATCCCCAAAGATTTCATTTCTGAGAATATGGCACCTCGATGTTTTACCCTAGCGCCTCGACGCTATGGGGTAGATCCCTGAAGATTTTAATTTTGAGAGCATGGCACCTTAGTGCTATGCCTTGTCACCTCGACACTGTGGGGAAAGATCTCCATAGATTTCATTTTCGAGTGCATGGTGCCTCAATGCTATGCCTTGGCACCTCAGTGCTATGAGGTGGCACCTATGTTGTACCTTAGCACCGTGGGCACTGGGGGTAGATCCCTAAAGATTTCATTTTGAGAACATGGAGCCTCGACCCTATACCCTAGTGCTGGCCCTGTTAGGCAGATCCCCACAGATTTTATTTCTAAGAGCATGGCACCTCGATGCTATTCCTTAGAGCTATAAGGTAGCACCCTGACACTGTACCCTGGCACCATGGAGCTACGGGATGGAAATGCACATATTGAATTGAATAATTGAATATTTTAGTGATTTTTTTAAAAATTTGGCAGAGTATCACTTTAGCAATGCTAGATTTTCATATTTTTAGTATAATCATCCCATGTTTCAAATCTATGATCAACAGAGTGGGATTTCTTTTCTTCTCACATTAGAACTAAGTTCAAGAATGGAGGTCTTCAAGCTTCAAAATTCTAGAATTTTTCTTTTCTGAGCGGGCAAAGAGGAGTAAGGGAAAAGAAAACTAGGTGCCTTCCATCCTAGAAGAAGACTCTTAGAAGGCAACTCGCTTTTATATGAGTTTTCTTATGCCCTGTAATCGTTCCTCCCACTCCCATGGGCGGTTGTAACCATTGAAGCTGAAACAACAATAATTTTCTTACTTTTTTAAACTATAGATCATCATTATAGCACCTCGATGCTGTGTTGTAGTTTAATTTAGATCTAACCCTTTTGGGTATGATGAAATCTAAATTTTATGTTTGGATCAGGCCCCTTTGGGCATGGTGGATCTGATCCGACTCCTTTGAGCATGATGGATCTTAGTTTAATTTATATCTGACCCCTTTGGGTATGATAGATGTTGACCTTATTTTTGGATGAGGTTAAGATAATTTCTGAAGCTAGTAATTAAGACACATATTCCTAGATTAGGAGCCTCCTAATTAAGCACTTAGAATACTACACCTAGTGACTAATGCATCCTCCTTGGGTTTGATCTAACCTAATGAGTTTAAGTAAACTCAACCCAAATCATAAACATAAATTAAGTTAAACATATTTCACTTGAAACTTGAATTCATTTGAGTTTAAAGCAAGGTGGTTAAGGTGATTAATCTAATTATCCTATCTAAGCTCAAAATTGATTAAATCTAAATAAATTCAAATAAAATCAAAATAAATCCAAATAAATCAAAACAAATTCAAGTCAAATAAAATGAATGAAATCAAATCCAAATCAAGTTCAAATAATAGTCAACCCTTTTTCCATGGGTTTGACTTATGTGGGTCCCACCAAGTCAAAGGTCAACCCACCAAAATTTGACCAATAAAATCATTCCAAATGATTTAAATGATAGAATAAACATGAATCTAAAGAAATTTAAATTTATTTAGGCATTATTTAGGCTAATTAGATCATATGACCTAAATAGACCTAAATAATCCTATTGGGTTCAAACCCAAATCAAACCAAAATAAACTCAATTTGATTGCCCAAAATCACTTGGAAATGGTAATCAAACATAATTCAATCCATCATTAAGTCCAATTTGATCAATTTGGTCATTTGACCTAAATTAACCCAAACCTAACCCATTAAGCCTAATTTGGGTCAAATGGGTCAAAATTGAAATGAGCTTGAAATTAAATGAATTTAATCACTCCAAATCATCTCACATATGTGATTAAAATTGGTTGGAGTCCAAATAGAATTTAATTAAGCCAAAATTGATCATTTGACTCAATCAAATTCAATTTAACCCATTTAAGTTAAAATGGGTCAAGTTGACTCAAAATCCAACTAAACTCCTAGGTCACATTTGCTAATTAAATTTTCAATCATTCAATGAATAATCAATGATGATCTAAACATAAACCTTAAATTAATCAATTAAGAGAAACATAATCAAACTTGAATCAAATTCAAATGGCATAATCAAGCAGCCCAAGAACCCAAGCTTGAGCTAAACCCATTCAAACCCATCTAAACTCATTGAAACCCATCCTAAGATGGGTTAAGGGTAGTTGACAACAAGTTTAAGCAATTAAAATCAATCCCAACTAAATTCCAAACAATGGAATATGCCATGGCAAGCTAATGGTGCATGAAGCAGAATTCAACTTTCCCCAATCCCTTTCTTTATCTGTCCACCTTAGCACCTCTAGACAGGTGTGAAATAACTGATCATCCTTGGAGATAGCCTCCAAGGATAGCAATGAACCTTGATGACTAAGAGGACAAAGAAATACCATAAGTGGCTCTCAACCTCTAATGCCAAACCAGAGAGAGTCCATTTCATGCCAATCAAGCATTCCATCACCTTCCACGAGTGAAACAAAGATGAGCACCTATACCCCTGATCCCCTCACTGTTTGGATGCTGGAGAATGACCAAGTTTGCTAGAATCCATCTTTGCCATGGTCTATAGGCCAATCCACAATGAGAGAACCCAATTCCTTTTTCCCACACCATTGCCACATCGTTTCAAAGATATCCAAATCAATCACCGCCAAAGATCATCGTCAATGAGGTACACCTTTAGCTGACCTCTTTAAGCTATCGATTTTGGTTCTTTATGATGGAAACTTGATCTCAAGTGAGATTAAGGCATATAGATGTCATCCTCATGATATCTTGATGGTTTTGGAAGTAAAATCAAGTGATTTAAATTATTAGATCATCAAAAATTCTCTAGAATTGAAGGATGGCTCTCGACTTCACCATCATCGAAGGAGCTGAAATATACACCGTCAGCTCCTTCTACTAGGAACAGATGATCGAGATCTAGCCAAATGAATGGATTAAAACCTCTATAAGAAACTCATGGATGCATCAACCCATCCGATCTTTGATCGGACGACCCAAAATGAAACTGCGTGCATTTCCTTTTTAACGCGAATCCATGTGGATTCTGCATGGACGAATGGCATGACACCATGTGTAAAATGGTGCCATGTCGGCGCCATGTGGCGCTAATGTGTATAAAGAGAAAATTTTGGTTTTTCAATTTTTAACATTACAAAAAAATAGAAAATTTTCAAAAAAATCATAATTAATCAAATATTAAGCTTAAAAATCTAAATAAAGCTCTATGGATTCATCTCAATGAGAGGAATTCATTAAAATTAAAATCTTCAAATTTTGTGGAATAATTTTTAATTTATTTGGGTTTAAATGAAAATTTTCAAACTTAAATTAATCCTAATCCCTAATCCTAATGATTTGAAACTTTGGGGAACTAAAATTGATGTTTAAAATATACCTTAGACAAAATTTTCATGATTTATTTCAACATAAATGAGTAGATAATGAATTTTCAATCACAAAATATAATTTTAATGAAATAAATAAATATTAATTAAAAATAATTATAGAAAATCATCGAAATAGCTTAAATCATTATAACACACCCTAATAAATTTAAATATATCATTGAAACTCCTTGAAATGTAATGAAGCACAAAATGACCTACTTTAATGATTATATGAATTAATTAATTCAAATAATCAACTTGAACTTAGAAAAATCATAGTAAATAAAAAAATTCTAAAATTTATGAATAAACCCTCTAAGGAAAAATCTACGGGAGAGGAATCTATGAAAAAACCCTTAAGTAATTTTCTTTAAATTAGGCTTAATTTTGGTTTTAATAAAATAATTAAAATTTTAATTAAACCCAAATTACACTTCTGATCAAGGTGAAATTTTAGGAGATCAAAATGGCAAGGAACCCCCCACTTGCCATAAAAATTTCATACTTAATTGACATCTAGATTGAGAGTTATTGAATTTCTAAGTCTCTAGGTCAATATAAGTGAAATAATAAATCAAAAAAGTACAAAATTTTATAAAATTTATAAGTATGTTTGAAACACTATAAAATATATTAGAACACTTGAAGAAAACTTCCAAATAATATGAAAGCAAAGGGACTTAATTAAACATAAACTTAGGTCTAAATTAAGGACAAAATAAAAAAAAATATGAAATCCAATTAAGCTTCAAAATTAATAATTCAATAATTAATCATAAACCCACTAATAAACTAAAATGTAAAACTTTATGAATCTTTGAACTTATAAACCTATGATGGTCATTCAATATGGATGAATTGAATTAATAAAACTTATGAACCTATCAAAAGAACAAAGTGAATATGAATATAAATTAACTTAATAAAGATGAATTTATTAAACCCAAATGACACAAACATTAAAATGACTTAGGATAGGCTAATATATAAGAATATCACTTCTAAGACTTCTTAGATCAAAAATAGTAAGCACACTAAATCAAATGATAAGAAGAACCTTTCTAAATAATGTAGATAATACTTCCCTAAAGATAATTAGAGATAAAAACACAAATGTAAATAAAATCATAACTTCAAATGAACCATTTTAATTTGAACTCATTAACAAATATAAGAATATTAATGAAACAAAGAAATAAAAATAAAAGAAATCAAGATAAAACTTAAGCATACCAATTGAAACATAAACTTAAAAGAAACATTAATAAAAAAAATCAAGTTAATCTAAAACCAAAATTAAATGGATAAGGAGATAAAAATGAAAGCTAAATTAAAGTAAATTACAATAAACTCAAATAAATAAAATAAACATTAATATAATAAATAATTCTAATTAAGTTAAATGAATAATACATATCAAATAAATAGGATGAATCTAATCAAATGAATTAATAAAATAAAATTATAAAACTTAAATTATAATAACAAATGAATTGAATTTAAAGTGAAAATCAATTAAAATTAAATTATAACAACACAAATAAACTTTAATTGAACTTAATAAAGAGAAACAAAACCAAATTTAAATATGATCAATCAAATAAAAGAAAGAACAAATGGATGAAGAGAAGAATTCAAAACAAAAATTAAGACATTGATTGAATTAAACTTAAATTAAATCAAATTATCTAAATAAATTCAAAAAGGAATAATTAAGATACTTAGGATCTTAATTAGATCTTTAGAATGAATCCTCACTTTAGGCGGACGATTTTATGCTATTAGAATTTAGGATGTTGAATAGAATGGGTTCCACCCAAAATGGAACTTATTGTATTCTTCATTCTTGAAAGTTAATTTCACCTTAACATAAAATGCACCAAAAATAAAAATAAAATTGGAAATCATTAAATCACTTAAATTGAAACCATCCGTGGTAAATTAAACTAATTTTAAAACTAAAAGAAGTTAATAGAATAAAAATCATAATTTTCATAATTAGCAACATATGGTAATTACACGTACCTATGAAGCAAAGTGTGGTGTTTTAAATTAGAGTCATGTGGACACCATGCAGATCTTAGGGGGTACTTATTAAAGTGATCAGGTATGATATTAAGGTATGATACACCATCTCATATGATAGAAGCATCACCCTATAATAGACCTAATCACCTAATAAAAACTCCTAAGACAGACAGGTCTTCATATATTCCAGAGATCTTTCCCATACTTTACATGGAGATGTAAAGCAGGATTTATTTTATGATGGGTTCTATAGTTCCCTATGGCTTCCATAGTTAATTACAACCCTATAAATATAAATTTCTTAAGAAAACTCTCGATTAAAGTAGTTAATAATATCTCCAAAGATTTCAAGGTTAAACTATCAAAGGATTTGATATTTTTAGAAATCAAGTGGGATAGTTCAAATGGAAAGACTTATTTACGGATTCTAAAGGAAGATAAGTAGGAAGCACTCATAATACTAGGAAGCCTAGTGAGCACTCTAGTCTACCCTATAGTGAGGCTTTATATGTTTGAAAGAGAATGTTTATTTATATTTGAGTTGAAATTTTATTAGAATGCTAAGGCTTATAATCCATCAACACAAGATTGTGGAAATACCTAAGAGGTGAGGACTTATACTCATAGCCAGAAGAAAATGAATAGCCTCGGATCCTAAATGGGATGCTTTAGCACAAACTAAAAAGGCATGACTTAAGTCTAATCAGAAAATGGGATATAGTGGTTTATCTTTATAAGAGAGGATAAACCTATCCCGACTCTTCTGGACTTAAAACCACCTAGAGTGGCTGCCAGCTAACACCTCCTACATTTCAAAATCATGCAGGCTGGCTTTATGTAAATGCAAGATAACTAAGTTGTTATTTAATTAGGAAGGAAACTAGAGTCCTAAATGAAATAAGATGTTATGCATGATGTTATAAAATTCAACATTCAGTTAAGGGGTTGTTAAATCTTTTAATTATCTTGATTATAAACTTAGGCTTTAAAGTGAGGTTATGAGTTATTTTAGAATTTAGTTATGAGTTATTAGTAGGGATAGAAAAAAATAATTTTATGCTAAAGAGCCTACTGCATCCAAGCCACATATTCAATCATCAAACTTTAAGAAACCTATGAAAAAATATACCATTTCTGTTAAAAGATAAACATGATAATCAAATATTCATAAATTTCATGAAAGAATAAAAGGTTGGTGAGGCCGGGTATAGCCATACACCCAGAAAAAGAATGAAATTAGGTAGCCGAGTTCTACCCTTACACAAACCAAATTACAAAAGAATATTTCACAATTAAATAGATGCTATTGGGGTCTTTGTTCTTTGCTTTTCCTTCTTTCTTCTTCTTTTGGTTTGATTTACTCAAGGCTTCACATGGCCTCTTAAGTCTTTGCCTTCTAGCCACTGCTCATCCTAAACCCCATAGAAGTAATCCTATGTCCTATTATAAAATTAAATGATTATAAAAAATAAAATTTAACTACACTTGTAAAATAGATGTTAGCTAAACAAACATACCAACCAAGCAAATATATTCCATGAATTTGGACTTAGCACCTCCACATGAGTAACTAAGCCCACATGTCCTAATTGATTATGCATATGGGCATAAGCAACCTACAAGCAAGAGCATTTATATTTATTATTCATTATTTCAGCAACCCCTTTAGCATAATCTCTTGCATAAAATATCATTAGGCTAATAAAGGCCTAACATCCAATCTACGCATAAATAATCCTCACATTCAATCTAAAATATTACATCACAAATAAAAAAATAACATAACATCACAATATACACCATCCTAACTTAGAGCTAGAAGTTGTGACTTAGTATTCTAATGTGTATGCTAAGGTTTGGTGTCTTATGCCTTAGTTAAGCTTTAGATATATGATTGTCTAAAGGTTTTGGAATGTTCAAGTTACACATGAGGGGAGGTTACACTTCATGTTATTAAAAAGATTAATAAATTTTAATTTATATTTTCTTTTCTTTCAATTAATATTTAATTAACATCTAGTTGTTATAAAGAGAGGAAAGAGGTTTAACTCTCTTCATCCCTACCCTAAGTTATTTTCTAAATGCATGTTGTTGTGATTTCTTGGTTTCTTTTAGTGAATAATTTATTAAACATTTTATTAATTCTAGATTTGGGTTAATCTTAAAGAATCCTATTCAAACATGAAAGGCATTTTAAGATTGATGAGATTGAATCACTATCACATGGGTAACATTACATCATTCCTTTTCATCATCAATAACATGCATATGCTTTTCATTCTTATTATTTATGATATTTAATTTAGGATATCTATACATGCAATGTATATGTGTATATTTTGGGCAAATTTGAATGATTTTTAATGCATGTATTTTTGATTGAAAAGAGAGATTTCAATCCTTAGTTAAGCATATATATGTATGTATCAAAGATTAAGAAAATACGTGCCATTATTAAACCAGGAAAGTGAGGTAATCTAAGACCTCCTTGGGGCTACTTAAAGCTCCGCGTTCCTGAGATGTGTAGACTATATACTTACTAACTTCAATATACACAAATATATACATAAACATAGGAATGAAAATCATGCAAAAGGTTGTATATTAGTAAATTATTTACTCATGAAAAGTAAAGCTCTATCCAAATTCTAGCGCATGTACACATATGAAAAAAGTCAAGTTAGTACGTGCCATTGTTAAACCAGTGAAGTGAGGTAATCTAAGACCTCCTTGGGGCTACTTTCCCAGGATGTCCTGACTATATACTTACTAACATTCAAACACATGTAAACACATACACAAACCATGGAAATAGAGCAACACTTTAAAATGCTTAAGCTATAAGTGAATGTAAACTTCATTGAATATTCATAGCCAACATCAATTTAAATTTTTATCATTAGTTTATAATTTTGAAATTAATTTGAGATTTATTACATATAATAGCCACACCAAATAATAAGATCAATTCAACACATGCAACTTATACATATATAACCATATTCACTTGATTCTTTTATTTGAAAACATGAATACATGATACACATGGCATATAAATTTATAATGATTGAAAAGGAATGACTAAATATTGCCACAAAATACATTCAATCACAATACTTCCTAAGGACAATCAAATCAAATAAATAATCTTTAAAATAATCAAAGCTTTTATGAAGTTTGATTTTGGTGTTTTAATTATTAAAACTTAAAGAGGAGAAAGATATTTGATGTTTTGACCCATCTCATGTTGGTGAATTAATGTGTTTAAGGGAAGGTGATTAAATGAATTTTATGTATTGGTTAGGTTCAATCATTAAGTAATGAGTTTAATTACCCTTTCCTAAGCCTCTTTAACTTAATTAACCATCTAATCATGAGCCCTAATGATATGCCAATGAGGAATTAAAATTTACAATGCACTTAGCAAGACCAATGCAATGAAGCTCATACTTAAAGGTTAATTACATTGAAGAAAGAACTAAGTTAAGTACTTATATGGTTTTCCCACATACATCGACCATAAGTTACTTAAAGATCTTTATGCTATCAAACACATAAAGAGAAACCCATGAATTGAATTTGAATTATCTGAACCAATCCATCATTTTTATTTGATTTGATTTTACCATTAATTTATTTAATTAACCTTTAATTCATATATGCATTAATTAACCCTCCTTTGGAAATATATTTAGGAAAATAATTAGGAAAGATGTTCTAAATATTTCCTCTCACCATTTCCACTATTAATAGTGATTAATCATCATTAACCATTTAATATTTATTGTTTAGCATTTTTAATAATTATTAAGTTGATTATGGAGGGTAATTAGAATTTCAAATTCTTTGAATTACATGGCCAATAAATTCTAAGAAAATTATGGGAGGCTGAGGACATCTTATGGAATTAACCCGCCAAATTTGGGATCAATTGGCCAAGTAATTAAACTTTAATTAGGCTAATTTACCTAAACTTTAAACCATACTTAAGCATTATTCATTAACCAAACATTAGGGATTTTATTTTTATTAAATTTTTCTCTATTTACCTTTTCAAAATTGGTTTACTCATTTTTTTTAGATTTTTCTACAATTAGGTATGAATTTCCAAAGTTTTGACTATTTAATTGCATTTTTAACACCTAATTACTCTATAAACCATCAACGCCATGGCACCATAGGATAGGTTATTTAAAATTTTTGACACAGCAGCTAACTCAGCAGTAGTGGACGCGATTTTGTCCCCACCATCCAATCTAAGATAGGATGGTGAGATTAATCCTGTGGTTTCTTAAGGATTAAATTAAAATATCAAATGGCTTAAGTCAAGGCCATTCGTCCCAATCATGCAGAACAGACGGTCGATGATCTGTCGTCCCCCGAACATCAAAAGACTGACACCTTTCACTTTTGCTGCTTGATTTGAGCTCGTAGGATGACGGAATCGACTCCAAAATGTGCAAGGAGGAGATCTAAGATCGTAGTTAAAAAATTGTGTAAAATCATGATTCACTTCACAAAAGATCAACAACTAGGTGAAAATCTATGATTTGCCAAATTTTTACCTCACTGGAGCTAAAGACCGGCCATCCGTCAATTGAGGTAGCTTCATCTTGAAGAGACAAAGCCTTGTTGTGAAGATCTTGAGCTGCCTCCCCACCGATTCCTCTATTGACTGAGCATTATCGCAAAGCTTGCTGGAGTTGTTCTTGGAGTGCCTTCTAGTGATTAAATCAATCGGGGATCAATTCATTTTGACTCGCCAGAGTGAGGGGAAGGTGTGGGAAGAGTTAATTTAAGTTTGGTAGAGTTTTGGTGAGGTTGTATGGATAAGCCTCTCAGTTTTGATCAGTGGTTGGTCTTACCAGCGATGGAGCGCACTAGGGGTTTGGGGAAGGGTCTAGGACTATTTGAAATACTCTAAGGAAGCTCTGTGTGAAGTTTGAATGGATGGGGAGGAGTACACTCTCCTCCCCAAGTGAACCAAAGGCTAAGATTGGCTCAGCCTTTGGCAGTCGTCCAACAGGGGTTGGTGGCTAGAGGTGGCAGTGGATTGCTGAGGTGACAGTGCTTGAGAGGCTGAGGCAATGGCATGGGTTGGCATGGGGTGTACCTCCTCCTCTAAGTTAACCAATGGTGAGCCAAGGGTGAGTTCACCCTCTCATGGACAAAGGCTGAACCCAACAATCTTGGGTTAGGTTGGGTCAGTGGTCCACATGTCCAAGAATAGGCAAAGGTGTCTGCCAATGCTTGGGGAGTGGGAGAACCCTCCAAATGGGGATTTTGTCCCATTTGGGTGGCTTGGTTTAGGGATTTTGACCCAAATTGGGTTTACCATGGGTTGGGTCCACTTGGGCTGACCCATGGTGACCCAAGGATGAGTCATGCCAAGTTTGGTTGGGTTTGGACTTAGTTTGATATGGTTTGGCTCAATTTGACCCATATGGTTCAAATGGGATTTAATTGGGCTAGATTGACCAATTGGTTAAATTGGGTCAAACCAAGGGTTTGGATATGTTCAAATGATCATTTGGAATGATTGGTTCAATTGATTTGGTTTAATTTGAAGTGGATTTGATTTTGGCTCATATGAGTTTATTTAGAAAAATGGCTAAGTTGACCAATTTGATCAAATTGGCCAAATTAGTTTGGGTAGAGGGTTGGTTTAGGTTAAATTAATCATTTGAGAATAATTATAGGTGTTATTTTGAATTAATTTGGATCTAGGAAGGATTTAGTTCAATTAGACCCTTCAGATAAATTTGAGCTAAAGTGGTCAATTGGTTAGGTTGACCCAATTGGGTTTAATTGAAGGTTGGATCATGTTCAATAATCAATTTATGATTGATTAGAGACTTTGGTTTCAATCAATTTTTTTTAGGATTTGATTTGACTCAATTTGGCTCTTTAGGTCAAATTGGGTTAACTTGGGTCAAGAGATCAAATTGGCTTGATTTGGTTTAATTGGTGGTTGAGTCATGTTCAGTACTCAATTTATGATTGATGAGAGTCATTGATTGCAATTGATTGGAGTTGGGATGAGATTATAGTTCATTTTGGTCCATATGGGTTAATTGGGTTAACTTGGATCAAGTGATCAAATTAGTTTGGTTTGAACCAATTGATTGTAATTGGGCAATAAAGGATGATCAATAATCATTATAGAGGAGATTGGATAGGTTGATTCAATCCAATTTGGGTTGGATTGAAGTTTGAGTCAATTTAGTCATTTAGGTCACTTTGGGTCAAGTGGTCCCATTGGGTCGATTGTGTTGAATTGGATTGAATTGGGTGTTGGGAAGAGTTCAATGATGGATATAGAGTTGATTGGTGGCCTTGATTGCAATTGATTTAGGTTTGATTAGATTTTGGCTCATTTGGACCTTTTGGGTCAAATGGGCTAACTTGGGTTAATTGGACTCATTTGATTTGATTGGTTTGATTGTAAATATTGGAGGAGTTTGAAATGATCTATTGAATGGTTGGAGTGCTTTTGTGACAATCAAATTGGATTTGATTTGCTTCACTGTGTTATGAGTTGGATCCATGGGATCATGGTGGAATTAACTTAGGTTAGGGCTTAAACCAATTTGGCTTGGAGCTTAGATAGAAGATAAAATCTAATTGAGGTTGGTTGTGTTGGCTTGAAGTTGGTTTTGGATGAGTGGATAAGCATGAGTTTTGGTTTAGGCCATAGGATAGGTAAGACCTATTTGTCCTAAGGTATCACTTAAGCTAAGTTATACCTTCTTAAATCTCTAGGTTTGGATTTAGTGTTCCCTTAGTACTAAAAGTGTCATATGACTAGGAAAATCCAAGTGTCTAGAATGTTCCTAAGTCTAAGATGAGGAAGGTGAATCCTTACTCCAAAAGTGAGGTTAACACAAAGTTATGAAAATTTTAAAAAAAGTCTAAAAATCAAATAAAATTAAAAATTGGAAACTTAAATTGAAACTTGAATCTAAAAAACCCTAGCAAAGTCTTGTCACACAAATCCATTTCCTTCACACACTAGATTATTAGAAAACACTAGACTTAGGTTAGGTCAACTTGTGGTATTTTGTGATATTATGTGATGTATTTTTCTTATTTTGTGGTGTACTATTTTAGACTGTATGTCTAGGATTAGTTGCTTGTTATATTGGATGGTAGAATGTTCTTTTTAGAACTAATGTGATCTTCTGTAGGGGGCTGTGCTAAAAGAGATTTCCATCATAAATAAATGTATATTTGTTTGCTTGTAGGTCCTGAATAAGTCCTTTAGCATAGCCCAATAGGACAAGTGGGCTTGACAAACAACTAATACTAAGCTTATATATTTGCAAACATAACTGCTAGTGTGCTGTTTACATTTTCCTGATGTTTATTTTGTAGGGCTTATGATTTATTTTTAAATTGAAAAGTAATTTTAGCTTAAAATTATGTTAGAATCAATGGGGTCTAGGAATAGTTGGACTTACTAGCAAATAGGTGCAGAGGTCCCCTATGAAGCCCAATGGAGGTCCCTAAAGAAGAGATGATCCTGGAAAGAAGATCTTCCATAGATCTAAACTTGTAGTTCTAGGTCGAGCTATATAAGGGCTGAACTCATCTATCCATTTTCTTTTTATTTTGGGGTGTACAACAGTACTCGACTGCATTGACCTGTTCTTTAATTTAAATTATCTTGATTTATTTTGGGTGCTCAATATAATCAACTTGCTTTTCTAGGTTTCTTTCTATGTTATATTTTCTGTGATGGATGTCTGGATGAGTAGGCTCTTAGAAAAACTAAATTTTCTTTCCAATTTAAACTTAAGCAACAAAAAATAAAAATAAAAAACTTAAAACTTTATATTAATGAAAGCCCTAGGAATAACTTGTAATTAACTAAAAATAACTAGCTTTTGCAAACCATGCTAAATATTGTTCTAATTCTGTGAATTAGGCACTTTACCCATTGCACATAAGAGGCATCTGACCTTTGAAGATGACCACCTTCTTGGGAAAGTCTACCATCTCTTCTTGATTTGGCCTATGACTATTTCTAATTACATGGCATTTATGCATAAAATGCATACCTTAATACCTTAAATGAATCATGAGTCAAAAAATCTAAAAAAGGCTGAAATATGTTGCATTAGTTAAGATCATTTTATACCCTACATGATCTTAAAAATTAGGAGTGAGTCTAGATTCTTAAATTTTTTCCTAAAATGTAACAGCCCAACCATCTTTCATACATGAGACTGGACATCATTGACTTAAAATTCACTTAGGTGGTGTTAGTTGGCAGCCCTTTGAGGCAGGTAATATGTCAAGAAGAGTCAAGGATACATACATTTTCTCAAATGAAAGGAATGATTGATAATTCTCAAAAGTGGAACTAGGTTGAGCCTCTAACTTGTGTTAGAAGCAATTATAGACTTAGGATCTGAAACATTCTACTGGAGAAAGTCTTTAACCCTAGGCATTTATATAGTCTTGTGCTGCCAGAACATAAGTCCTAGATTTCTAATAAAATGTTAACTTAAATTCTATTTAAATTTTAAAATTTAAAGCCCAACAATAGGATAGTTAAAATGACTACTTGGCATTAGTATCAATAAGGATTTCTTATAGTTTCCCAATTGGGTTCCAAAAATAAGTCTTTACACTTTGCAACAATCCCAATTGAAATTCTAAATTATCATTTCTTTTGGAAACTAGCTTAGAAATCTATAGAAATAATAGCTTATTTTTTTAATTGAGAGTATTCTTAGAAAGAGATCCTTTGTTCCTAAGATTTAATTAACTATAAGGGCTTGCTCTTATAGCTAGTGAACCATGAACCTAGTTTAAAATAAATCCTGTTCAACTTCCCATGTAATTTAGGAGAAAACTCTTTGGTACATTAAAGATCTATAAGCCTTAGGAGTCTTTTATTAAATGATAAAATCCATTATAGAATAACATGATTATCTATGAGATAATATTTTACTCCTTAATGATGCATTTGATCATCAAAATAAGAAATTCCTAAATTCTATGTGGTGTCACAAAATTTTCTCTCAAAGATATTTTCCGGCGACTCCGGGAATGGTTCCTTTCTCCATCTTTAGAAATATGGTATTATTTTTATATATTGGCAATGTACTTGTGTTTTCAAGGGTCAAGATTTCCTTTCTTTCCATTGAATATCTCTCCATTTCAACTTTGGTAGAGTATATTCAACATCCACTAAAAGATAGAGTATAGAATTATCCCAATTGTTGAAATCAGGTGAGATAGTTTTGTGACTCTTGTATTTTTGGAAAAATATCTTTTGAAATAAAAAAATCCTAGCCATAATGAAATTCGTTAAAATTTCCTAGTGGGTCAAAAGCTTTTCTTTTGACTACATTTTGGTTATTATTAATTATGATTTAGCTAAAATTTTTATATCTACAAATAAAAAATGGTCAAACAACTCATATTCACTACTACGTTCAGGATTAGCTTTTCTGTGGATAGTAGTACGTTAGTTGATGGCTTCATTATCAAGTTTGGAGCCAGATTTGAGAACTTAAACATTACAATTAATGGAGTGGCATTAGCTTCTATTAGTGAGGCAGTTGTTAAAAATAAACAACCCATTTTAGAATTCTTCAGTGCAGTTCAATCTGCCCCTATTGAAGGTAGAAAAGTTACTACTCGGTTACTGAGAGGGTCCGGATGGGTCATGCTTATAAAAAGACAAAGTTGCCCACTCTAGAGAAATTTGCCTACTTCTTTTCTTTCTAGTACCTTTGAAATAGGGTCCACTTCTAAGCCCCCTGAAATGACTAAAGCCAAAAGAAGAATAGGGGAAGAAGCCTTAAGAGGATAGCCCTTAAGGAAAGAAAATAAAAAGAAATACTAGGAATAGATCTGGCAAAGGCGAGGAATGGATATACCCTCCTTGATACGTCCCCTCTTTCAGAAGGAAGCATATATCACCAACTTTCTATAGCCTAGGGAGAGGATGATGTATCTAGGATATCTAGTTCTCCACCTCGCCCCTTTATTCATGAAAGTAAGAAAAGTTTTAGAGTGCTGAACAAAGAAACACATGGTAGGCTATGTCAGATCCTTAATAGATCCTTGGACCCTCCTCTTACACTAAGAAGGAGTTACTTAGAGCTATGAAAGATCAAGCATCAAAAAGCTTGGTAAAAAAAATTCTAGGAAGACCTGCTACTTCATAATGCAAAGGGAAGGGGAAGGTGGCCATTCCTATTAGAAGAAAACCTTCATACCCTGTGCTTGTTGTACTTGAGCAATATCATCGCTTGAGAAAATCATTGAATTGGCATAAATATCAATCAGTTTGTTTAGGGAAAGATAGAATTCTCACTATGAAAGTAAACAAGAAATTTTATGTTAGGAAAGATCCATAAGCCCCCGAGCTAAGAGTTCCTTCTCCACCTTCATTATTAGAGAGAGAGAGAGAGCACATCACTAGGCTTATTTCAAGTAGGCTTTCATCATCTTCACCTAGGCCTCGAGTTGAAGGGTCGTCATCATCTCATGTTTCTGGTAGGAGAACATAGTCTCTTCATCTATCTCTTTATGATAGAGAGATCATGGATGAGCGACACCTTGGCTTAGGAGCCACTCTTGATATAGAGGAACTCCTTGCTATCTAAGAGGTTCCAAAGGGTAAAGCATCTAAAGTAAAACCCACGAGTTTGGTAGATGAGTCCGATGCCATCCTTGATAGCAGTGGTGCTCCATTTCATCTGATAGAGAGGAAATGGAGAACATTATGAATGAGGATGTTGAAAATAAAAAAATAACAATACTAAAAAAGATTTTGATTTAGAATAGGATGATTTACTTGAGGATGACTCAAGGTTGCCTCTAGCACATATCTACATGGTAGATACAAGAGCATCAAAGAGAGTAGGAAGATACACTAGAAAATCCTACAACCGATCCTACTCAACAACTAATCCTTCAACTACAAAAGAAGGATGATCAGGTTTTATGATGGAAAAGATGATGGAAGAGATGATTTCTACCATGCAATCACTCCAAAGTATGATCCCTTCCTTTCACACCTCATCTTATAGAACAACCTGAAGCAACCCCTCCCATTGAGATGATAAGGCTCAATTTAGAAGACCATCATTAAGAGTGCAAGCTTGCAGATGATATACATACAACTGACTTGAAGTTTTTGGTGGAACAACAAGTCAAAGAAGCTTTAGCACAGTCATAAGGTACAAACCTTAGTTTGAAAGAGTATATCATACCCTGAGGGATATGATTCTATTCCATATTCTAAAGGATTTGTACCTCCTTCTTTTAAAGTATTTGATGGGACTGGAAATCCCAAACAACATCTATCTCACTTTTGTGTAAGTTGCTTCAATGTTGATGGGAATGATGCTCTGTTATTTAGATAGTTTGTTAGCAGCTTGATTAGAGTTACTTTCGATTGGTATGTAGAAATATTGAATTGTTCAGTGTGGTTTGTGAAAAGATTCATGGTAACCCAACACCATATCACTTTTGGAGACTTAGTGGTAGAAAAGCAAAAGCTCGATGAGTCTCTAGTGGATTATATTTTGAGATGGAGAATCCTCAGTCTTAAGTGCAAGCCCTAGTTATAGGAGTAGCACACTGTTGAGATCCTCTATCAAAAAATTCATGGTCCCATGGATTTCTTGCTAAAGGGCTTTATAATCAAAACCTTTGAAAAACTCTTAAATAAAGCCTCCATCCTGCAAGAAGAGGCTCCTAGGATGACCTTTTTAAAAGAACACTCTTGCACGGAGCGGCCAAAACTTAGGAAGTTATTAGAAAAGAAAGAAGGCAATGTCTTTACAGTGGATAAAGGAAAGACCCCAATTTAGATACAGGCAAAGTGGCCTTTATCTTTTAGGCCACCCCTAAGAAGATTCCAACCAGATATTTTAGTGAAAGAATAAACCATGCTTATTCTTTCAAAAGAGAGGTGGTAAGAATTTGAAAAAAAAGCTAGATTTTAAATTACCCAACCCAATGAGGCCAGAGTAAAGTTAGCAGGGTGAATGACCCTAACTACTATCCATACCACCAAATATTATGACACACTATTGAAGATTATTTCATCTTCAAAGACTGGCTCAAGAGAAACTATAAAAAGGGGCTGGTGATAATTCGAAAAGAATACCTATGGACTTTGGACAAAGGTTCATTAAAGTAATTACATGTGATTTCACTTATTCTCTTTCTTCTTCAAATGAATGGGATATAGTCTTTTCTCATTCTTTTAAATAATATTTAATGAAAAGTTTTAAAAATATAATGCAGGATTTAATGAAGACTCAGAGAAGATCATCTAAATTGATGCACTAGAGTCTGGAGAGTCAGCTCCACCTCAACCCCATTCAGCATCTTCAATTACCCAAATGACTAGAGAGCGTGGTGAGGGAGGGATATCTTCTACACGTAATAGAGTTTTGTATAATAAGGATAGAAATGATAGGCCTTACACTCATTTTGTCATTATGTACTCATTTTGAAGAAGTAAATAAAAAGTCTGCCTCCAAAGGCATTTTTTACATTTATGCTATATCTGATGAATGTGTTATTAAGAATGTATAAAAAGAAAAATATCAAAAAGAAAATTCTCTTGATGATGTGTTTTATAAACTAGGGTCAGATGCTGATAGTTCCATGGGAAATTTATAATGCAATCACATTAGCATAGAGATAGAATTATCGACTCTAATCTCTAGAAAAGGACATGATGGATGAGGGCCAAGTTGATACAATCTCTGGAGATGTCATTGAAATAAATCTTCATAGTGGAAAGATTTTGCTTGAAATAAATCTTCATAGTGGAAAGATTTTGCTTGAAATAAACCTCATCCTCCTAAAGTTAAAGAGAAGCAAATTGTTTATCAATGTCAAGATCCTTTACAACAAGAGCCAGTAGTCAAGCCAATTACTCACAAGGTCGACTACAATATCTTAGCCCATTTAGAAAACTTCCTGCTAGGCTAAGTTTATATGATGCCCTTATTCTATCAGGGAATCATTAGTACAGGCATTACTCGATCTGGAGATATGCCTGACTCAGCTAGTAGCAACATCCTCAGATGAGGCTTGCTATTTTAAGAAGATCCTTGGATTTATTTTCTTTGATGAAGATCTAGTTTTGAGGACCACTAATCAGAACTAGCCCCTCTATATTTTTCATTAAAGTGGAAAATATTAGGTTGTCAAGAGTTCCCTAGCACTTATGCCAATATTATGAACTCCAGAACATTATCATTTTTGAAAATTGATACTAAAAGACTTAGTTTAGATAAGATGTTATTGAGAGGTTTTAATGAAACTAGGGAGAAATCTTTAGCTCAATCACTTTATTATTAGAAATAGAAGGATTGAAGATTGAAGCTAAATTCCACATTATTAACTCAGAGGCATCCTTCAATGCTCTCTTAGGCAAACCTTGGATTCATGAGTATAGAATGGTTCCTTCTTCACTCCACTAGTGTATTAAGTACATATTGGACAAAGTGGAATACACTATAAAAGGGGACATACAACCATTCTCTGTTCATGAAATTGAATTATATGAAGATGCAACTTACTATATACTTAATAAACAAATGCATGTTTCTGTGAAATTTAGCATTATTGAGGAATCAAATAAAACAAAAAATAAAAAAGAAGAAAAGAAAGAAAAAGTGGAAGAAAAAGAAAAGAACCTCTAATGATACAAATTGATTTGGAATCTAGTTCTGATGAAGATTCCAATCAAGAGATGCCTCATTAAAGTTTGAGATTACACTAGAATCAGATAGTGATAAGGAGCAAATCCAAGCATTAAAGGATGAACTTGAGCTCTCTACATATGAAAAATTAAAGAAATATGTAAACACTTTGACTTTAACTCCTCTTATTCAAAATAAAGTATCACAATTAAAAGTCAAAGTGGCCCTAACTTAACCTGAGAAGTGGAGAAGTTGTCTAAGTTCTACTATGTACCTAGACCATCAAGCTTAGAAGCAAATGTAAAGCTTGAAGATCCATTATCAAATGAAATAATAGAACTTCCTATTGATTATTATTCTAATTGTGTTAGAAATTTTGTGAAGTGTGGTCTGATTGCAAATAGTTAGCCCAAAGATACAGCTCAATGCATAAAGAGCTTGCAAAATACTAAAAAAAAAAAAAAAAAATCCAAAGTTAGCATTGGGTTAGGTATCATTGGACCTTTAGATGATGTGGAACATTGTTTGATGATAAGAAATCATCTAGAATCTGATCAATAATTTGAAATTCCTTATAACTCTTTAGAGGAATTATTCCTTGAAACAACAAATGAATTTGATGATTGCTTACTTTAAAATACTCCCCTTGAGTTTGAAGAAGAAATAAAGTCCACTATCGATGAGTTAAGGGAGATCAACCTAAGAACTGATGAGGACCCGAAACCAACTTTATTAGTTCATTGTTGGGTCCAAAGGATTTCAAAGAGTTGATTACTTTACTCTTTGAATATAAAGATAATTTTACATGGAGCTATGATGAAATGCTAGGTTTATCTCTAGATGTTGTTGTGCATAAACTAGAGATTAAACTTGATATAATCCTAGTAAAATAAACTCCTAGGTGTATGCTAGAAATTAAACAACAAGTGATTACTAAAGTTAAAAAATTTAATTGAAGCTGGCTTTATACAAGAAGAACAATACCCTCATTGGTTAGACAATATAGTCCCCATAAAGAAAAAGAATGGTCAAATACACATTTGCATTGACTTCAAAGACTTGAATAAGGCTTGTCCAAAAGATGAGTTCTCATCTCCAATACGAAAGTTAAGGTGGACATAGCCTCTTCCCATGAGATCTTCTTATTCATGGATGGATCATCTTGATACAACCAAATAAAGATGGCTTTATAGAATGAAAAGCAAATGATGTTCAGCTTATGGAGATATTATATTATACGATCATGCCATTTGCTCTCAAAATATCGGGCAACTTATCAAAGATCCATGATTAGAATCTTTGATGAGACAAGTCAAATGTTATATCGATGTTCTAGTTATAAAAAGTAGAAAAAAAAGAAAAAAAGAAAAGAAAATCATCTATATGATTTATAGATTATTTTTGAAATGGTTGCACTACTATAACTTACAAATGAACCCATTAGAGTGTGCTTTCAGAGTGACTTTGAGAAATTTTTAAGGATTTGTAGTGAGGCACTGTGGGATAGAGATTGATCCAAAAAAGATAAAAGCTATTATAGAAATGCTGCCACCTAGGAGTCTTACACAAATAAGGCCATTCCAAGGAAGGCTTGCATATTTAAGGAGGTTCATATCAAACTTATCAAGAAGATGTCAACCATTTGGGCATTAATAAAGAAGGATTCCAAATTTATTTGGGATGAAAAATTCAAAAATGCTTTTGAAATATTAAAACAATACTTGATGAACGCTCATATTTTGGCTACACTAATTCTAGGAAAGCCATTGATTTTATCTAAGCTAAGGAATTATTCTAGAAATAAATTATCTGCCTATTGAAAAGAATTGTTTGGCCTTAGTTTTCATCGCTCAAAAACTAAGACACTACATGCTTTCACATAAAGTAAATCTAATTTTAAGAGTAAATCAATTGCAATATCTTATGACCTACCTAACATTATCTGGATGTCTAGCACGTTGGTTGATGATTTTATTGCAATTTGAGATTACCTTTATTCCCCTTCATGCTGTAGAAGGGCAAGTCATAGCTAACTTCTTAGCAACACATCTGTTACCCAAAGTTTCACCATTTAAATGATGATCTTCCAAATGAGCAAATCATGACATTAGAAGGTGAAGGTAATGCCACCTAGGAATTATATTTTGATGGTGTAGCATCATTGAAGAAAAATAAATTAAATTTGTTTATCCCAAGGAAGGTAGGGATTGGATTAGTTTTAATAACTCCAAAAGAAGGAATGATGCAATAGTCCTATTATCTAGTTGAGCCTTGCACAAATAATGAAGTTGAATATGAGGCTTTCATAATTGGGTTAGAGCTAACAATCCTTATGAATATTAAGAATACAAAGATCTTTGAGGATTCTCAATTTGTTATAAACTAAGTGAGTAGTGTTTATAAGGTTTTGTACTCTAAGCTCTTTAGTTATTATCAATACATAATGAAACTACTTGAAAAAATTCCATATGTAACTCTGTATAAGATATCTCATAAAGATAACTCTATAGTATATGCTTGGGTTAAACTTTCCAAATAAGGTTTATGTCCAAAAAAAGAGTCCATTTTATAGAAGTCTAGAATCAACAAATTCTATCTTTTATAGATTTAGACTACATGAACAGAAAAGTAGAAATGCAAAGGATAGCCACACTTGCAAAAAGTCAAGAAGAGTGTGACTAGAGGAAACCATTCATTGACTACCTGAGTAAGGGGAGGCTTCCTAAAGACAAGTAACTAGCAAATCAATTAAAAAATGTGCTTTGTCTTATGCATTAATTAATAACAATAAATGAATTAAATTTAAAGTGAAAAACCAATTCAAAATAAATTATAACAACATAAATAAAGTTTAATTGAACTTAATTAGAAGGAAAAAAATTAAAATGTGATCAATCAAACAAAAGAAAGAACAAATGGATGAATAGAAGAATTCAAAACAAAAATTAAGACATTCATTGAGTTAAACTTAAATTAAACCAAATCATCTAAATGAATTTGAAAAAAATTAATTAAGATAGTTAGGATCTTAGTTAGACCTTTATAATGAATCCTCCCTTTAGGGTGAAGATTTTATTCTATTAGGATTTAGGATGTTGAATAGAATGGGCTCCACCCAAAATGAAACTTATTATTTTCTTCATTCTTGGAAACTTAATTTCACCTTAACATAAAATGCATATAAATTGAAAAAAAAATCATTAAATCACTTAAATTAAAACCACCCATGGAAAATTAAACTAATTTTAAAACTAAAAGAAGTTCAAATAATAAAAAAATAATTTTTATAATTAGCAAAATATGGTATATAGTTTGAATACTTGAGGTCCGGCTACAGAATGAGTCTTGATATCTTGAATCTCTAGTATAATAATAACACGTACTTATAAAGAAAAGTTATGAAAATTTAAAAAAAAGTCTAAAAATCAAAATAAATTTAAAATTGGAAACTTAAATTGAAACTTGAATCGAAAATGGCCTAGTAAAGTTTTACCACACAAACCCAATTCCTTCACACACTAGATTATTAGGTCAGGGACGTTAGACTTAGGTTAGGTTGACCTGTGATATTTTGTGATGTGATGTAATGTATTTTCTTATTTTTGGTTTCTATTTTAGATGTATGTCTAGGATTATTTTCCCATTAGACTGGATAGGACATTCTTTTTTAGAACTAATGTTATCTTAACTATGCATATAAATTGAAAAAAAATCATTAAATCACTTAAATTAAAACCACCCATGGAAAATTAAACTAATTTTAAAACTAAAAGAAGTTCAAATAATAAAAAAATAATTTTTATAATTAGCAAAATATGGTATATAGTTTGAATACTTGAGGTCGCAGGGCTACTAGCCCGAATGAGGTCTTGATATCTTGAATCTCTAGTATAATAATAACATGTACTTATAAAGCAAAGTTATGAAAATTAAAAAAAAGTCTAAAAATCAAAATAAATTTAAAATTGGAAACTTAAATTGAAACTTGAATTGAAAATGGCCTAGTAAAGTTTTACCACACAAACCCAATTCCTTCACACACTAGATTATTAGGTCAGGGACGTTAGACTTAGGTTAGGTTGACCTGTGATATTTTGTGATGTGATGTAATGTATTTTCTTATTTTTTGGTTTACTATTTTAGACTGTATGTCTAGGATTATTTTCCCATTAGACTGGATAGCAGGACATTCTTTTAGAACTAATGTTATCTTCTGCATGGGGCTATGCTAAAAGAGATTGTTGTTATAAATAAATATATAAATATTGTTTACTTGAAAGTATTGAATAAGTCTCTTAGCATAGCCCAATAGGACAAGTGGGCTTGCTAAGCAACTAATGATAAGCTTGTATGTTTGTAAATATAACTATTGGTGTGTTGTTTGCATTTTCCTGATGTTTGTTTTGCAGGGCTTATGATTTTTTTGTTTGAGTTTAGAATGTAATTTGAACTTAGAATTAAGTTAGGATCTATGGAGTTTAGGAATAGCAAGAACTGACCCTACTAACAAATAGGTGTAGAGGCCCCTATGAAGCCCAATGGAGGTCCTTGAAGAAGGAGATGATCTTAAGAAAGAAGACCCTCATAGATCTAAACTCGTAGTTCTAGGTCGATGTATAAGGGTAGAGCTCAACTGCCCATTTTCTCTTTCTTTTGGGATATACATCGATACTCGTCCACATTAGCTGGTTCTTTAATTTTAATTGGCTTGATTTATTTTGCATACATAATAGAATCAACCTACTTATTTAGGTTTCTTTCTTTGCTATGTTTTCTATGATGGATGCCTAGATGATTAGGCTCTTAGGAAAACTAAATTTTCTACCCAATTTAAACTTAAACAACTTAAACAAAATAAAGAAACTCAAAACTTTACATTAATGAAAGCCTTAAGAATAACTTAAAATTAACTAGCTTTTGCAAACCATGCTAACATATTGTTCTGACTCTGTGAGTTGGACACTGCACGATTGCATATAAGTAGCATCTGACCTTTGAGGATGATCAGCTTCATGGAATTTAGGCATAAAATTCATACCCCAATACCTTAAATGAATAATGAGTCAAAATATCTAAAAAGGTTGAAATATATTGCATTATTTGAGATAATTTCATATCTTACATGATCTTAGGGATTATGCAGTGAGTCTAGGTTCTTAGATTTATTTCTAAAATATAATAGCTCAATCATCTTGCATACATGAGACTTAACATCATGGATTTAAAATTCACTTAGAGGGTGTTAGCTGGTAGCCCTTCCAGGTGGGTTATAAGTCCAGAAGAGTGAGGGATAAGTTTATTCTCTCAACCGGAGGAATGATCGATAATTCCTAAAAGTGAAACTAGGTTGAGTCTTTGACTTGTGTTAGAAGCAATTATAGACTTGGGATCTAAAGCATCCTACTAGAGTAAGTCTTCAACTCTAGGCATTTCTATATTCTTGTGCTGCTAGAATACATGTCCTAGATTTCTAATTAAATGTTAACTTGAAATTCTATTTAATTCCAAAATTTAAAGCCCATCGATAAAATAGTTGAAATACTTACTAGGCATCCTAGTATCCACATGCATTTCCTACTTAATCCCGATTGGCTTCCAAAAAAAAGTTTTTCCACTTTGTAGTGTTTCTAATTGAAATTCCAAATTATCATTTCTTTGGAAACTAGCTTAGAAACCCATAGATTAATTAAGAGTATTCTTAGAAAGAGATCTTTTGTTCTTATAATGTAATTAACTATAAGGGCATGCCCTTAAGGAACCATGAACCCAATTTAAAATAAATACTGTTATACTTTTCATGTAGTTCATGGGAAAACTCTCTGGTACATTAAAGACTTATTAGCCTTAGAGCCTTTTATTAAATGATCAAATCCATTATAGAATAACATGTTTATCTTTTAAGATGATATATTTACTCCTTAATGACATATTTGATCATCCAAATAAGAAATTTCTAAGTTCTATATAGTGTCACAAATTTTCCCCATAATGGAATCTAAATTTAGGGTTTAGATCTAACTCTTTAGGAATAGTGGATGTTATTCGACCCCTTTGGGCATGATGGATCTTAATTTAATTTATATCTGACATTTTTAGTATGATGGAATCTAAATTTAGGTTTTGAATTTGGCCCCTTTGGACATGGTGGATCTAACCCAACCCCTTTGGACAAGATGGATCTTGATTTGAATTTAGCTCCGGTCCCTTTGGACATGATGGATTTGATTTGGCCCCTTTGGGCATGATGGATCTAATTTAAATTTACTTGATCAGACATCATTTTCTTTTGATAGGGGATCTTGCTTTGGAAGATATATAACGTTGCCCCTATTAAAAGGGGAATTTTTTTATTGAAACGAGAAGGAGTCACTAGACTTTAGTTATTTCCCTTTTCCAAAGGGGTTATTATTATTATAAATGTTATTAAGCCCTTTTTGTTTGGGAAACCCTTCAGAACTTGGATTCACGATATAATAATTCTTGGAATGTGTTAATAGTAGCCATAACTAGATGTAGGACCATTTGACCATCGATATTCCCCATGAGGAGTTCTATTGCATGCTTCTTTGTGAGCTGCTGGTCACATTTCATAATGTATTCTATTACATTCTCATCTCTCCTTCTCTTTTCTAAGGAAAGATCTACTATTGTTACCTTTTTGGTCACTCCAGCAAATCTCTTGATAAAGAGTATTTCCAATTCGACGAAGGTCTTTATTGAGTCATTGGGTAACTCAATGCACCATTTGAAAGTTGTATTAGTGAAACTACTAACAAATTATCATATCAGTAGGGTATCATTTCTCTAATATTTTCTCATGTGGTTTTAAACTGGGCTAAATGTTATAGCAAGTTTTATGTGCCTGAAAATATGTTAAATTATGGCTCAACATAACCTTTAGGGTACTATATTTGATTGTGTTTGGCCAGAAATGATTAGCCTTTTCCAACTAGCAATTCAACAACTTTTGAGGTGATAACTGCTTTGACCTTTTGGCTTATAAGGCCTTCCACCTAGGACTTGGTAAAAATATCTGCTTCTTGATGTGTATTTATTATAGCCTCTCATGGGGTTTCTTGCCTTTGTGTTAGAATTAATAGATGTGGTATTTTGTATACCATAGTTTCAATTGTTGGGTTACTCATTTCTAGAGGATCCCTTAGAGGTATTTATAGTGCTGCAATCGTAATCAGATTAAGCTAACCAAATAACTTTTTTATTAGCTCATTCATTTTGTTAAGGTGGGCATTAAACTAACTGATCTCTTGGTCTCTTTGCTAGAGTTGAGAACCCATATGTCATTGTAACCTTATTGCAATGTCAGCTAGCTCTTCTATTACCTTTACCTTTGCTTGGGCTTTGACTTAAGATTGTTAATGATTTGGGTTCTCTTAGTGTCCCCCTTAATTCTATTGTTTAGATGCCATATTTTTATTCTGCAAATGTGTGTCAACCATACAAATCATTTTGACCTCAATGTGATCAATATTGTTGTTACTATGGAGGTGTAAGATCAACTGCTCTATATTAGTTAGAAAATCTTCATCTTCCTAGAAGAGTTGATTGCCCTCCTCATCATCTGCTGGTTGACTTTTGTTGGATCAACGCTTCCAGTTGATGATAGGAGATTCAATTCCTTCATCATCTAATAGGGTGAGTTTACGATCAATGATTCAGGATTCTTTTGGTACCCAATTTGATCAGGACCTTCCAGTGGTGGATCTTTAGGAACATATCCCAGATGTCACACCCTGGTGTTCACCGGATGTATGTTGTGGTTGCCGGGACCTTATGATAACTGACCACTTAGTGTATTTATGTCTAAGGGCTCATTATCGGTGTTCACTGACTATGGTGCTCACAGACTTTGAGTTTTATTTTAAATGGTAATGATACATTGGAATATTCCTTCCTCTTTTGGGGTAAGAGTTTGTTGGGTTGGCGACCTGGTTCACCAACTTCTTTATTCTTCTTTAAAATGTCTATTTCTAACCGCCTTTGAACCTTGTAAATTTTAAAGGAAACATATTCCTCTTTTTGAGGTTGATTTTGTGGACTGAGACCTATAATGATTTCTTTATAGCTCCTCCTAAGCTATTTCTTTTGACCCAAAGTGGATCAAAGTTGTTGCTGGTGGGTATATTTGCCTCCAATAGTGTGTCAAATTATTACGGCATGCATGGGTAATCCATCAACTATGGATTACATCATATTTTTTATGAGCCCTCCTGGACATTTTAAAGCTCGAGGAAGATGCTTCATAGTCATTCGTGCTTGGAGCAAATATAGCATCATGCGGGATAGTATGTTCCCCTGATGCATTGTTAAGTGGGTTGACTATGATGAACTTCAACTCAGGCCTAACAACCATCTTATCTTTAGCAGGGATGGTTAGCATTACTTTTGATAGTCTATCAAAGACAGAAACCTAACAACAACCATTTATGTTGCACATACCTCTAAGATAAGAGATTATGCTTACATCCCTTTGGAATGCCATTAGGATAGAATTATCATTTTGTTTTAACTTCAAGCATATATTAGGGGGAATGATGATGTGCCTGATCAAGATCTTATAGGTCCATCATCTCGGCAATCGTGGTCCTTTTTCTACATAGAGGAGGTAGTCGATCCAACCTAACAAAAGGATCCCTGTCAACATCCATGGGTTGCATCATCTAAAGAAATCTTTATAGACCTAGGGTGGTGTTTGTCTTATAGGACAAATTTAAGTCAACCTTAGCTAATAGAAGGTTTTTTTGCCTATTAAATATATTCAATGATTCATAGCTCAAGGAGAAAAGCCATTAGGGAACATACGGCTATTATTGTGATTGAAATATAGTGGAGTTGTGTAGATGCCAAGCCACCTGGTCATATTCACATTTTTTATGTGGTATCATTTAATGATAAAATTCATGCAGATAGAGGACATAGGCCATGTCCTTACTGGCATGATATTATTTATGTTTGAATATAGATGTATATTTAATTAACATCAGCTCTTTTGTGAGCAAAAGTTTTCTTAGCTTATCCTCCTTGACAAATTATGATGGAGGGGTGGATGATTATTTTCTTTATGCTATATTGAATGATGATCTTCATTCAATTTTCATGTATCTACTCTGAATGAATTTTACAATCAACATGACCATCATCGAGAAATACTAGGTTTTTGTAACCTGGTCCCAGTCATAAGACCCAATCGTGGTTGCAAGAGCATCCACGTGGTGAACATATTATAAGAGTTTGCATGCTTAATAGATAGATATTCACATGGTGAATGAATATGATTCAACAACTTATAATTCTTTGAAATGCCAAATTTATATGGTTTGTTCATATGGTGAATGAATGGGAAGCTAGGCTTACATCCCTTTAGAATGCTAGGATATAAGGTGTTCACATGATGAACTAGTTAAGGTGTTGTATGATGAACGAATTATAAGATGTTCGCATGATGAACATATAGGAGACTCGGCTTACATATCTTTGGAATGCTAGGGTATGTGGTGTTCACATGATGAACTAGTTATAACTTTAGTTTTTTTTCTACATGGAAGATAGAAATTTTATTGATCACCTACAAGTACAAGAAATCCAAAAGTAACAAAAGAGCAACTAATGTTTACATGTTGATAGTTCTAATGTCTGGTAATTTAATATTGTCACTATCTATAAGAAATTTTAGATGTGTGCCCCAAGAGTGAGAAATACAAAAGTTATGTGTGGAAGATCCCCTCTTGGCTAGTAAATCTACTAGATGGTTTCCCTCTCAAAATATGTGAGATATATTTTGAGCTTCCCTCCTTTAGCCTTCTAACTTTATTAATTAAAAACCAAGGTATGTTGCTTTCATTGCCATCTTTGATAATATGGATGAGATGTTTAGAATCAGTTTCTAACCAGTATTCAACTCTGGGATAAACATAAACAATATTGATAGCATATATGTAAGTAGCAACTTCATCTTGAAGTGGAGAGTGTTCTTCCATTGGTATTGAGAAGTGGAGGATGTGCTTCCTCTTGTGGTCCTTGGAAATTCCACAAATTCTAGAAAAACCCATTTTGCTATCAAAACTCCCATCTATGTTAAATTTTGGTAATCCCCTTCTCCAGTTGTTGTCATTGTACTTGTAGTTCCCACTTCATTCTAGTGCATTGATCATTCCCATCAAGAGTGATAAGTTCAATCTGCATCTAATTGATTGAGAGATTTTAATAGACCCATTAATAATGGCCTCTTGCAGATAAGATTTTGCATTCTTGATAATTGATTTTGCTAAAATTTTGTTGTCTTCATTCTTCACCTCATTCCTTGCCATCCATGTAAACCATATTATAGTCAATGAAGCCAAAGAGATGTTAATTTACCATGGATCTGAAACCTAGAAAATATGAAGCAGTTATAGAATATTTCTTGGATTGTAAGTGTTATCCCAATTAAGAATTGCAGCAAATGCATCCTACATTCCTTAGCTAAATCTATAATAGATGAAATAATGTGCTACACTCTCTTCATCATTTCTATAGAGTAAGAAAATTGAAGGTAACTTTAAACCTTTGAGTTTAAAATATCATCTATTGGGATGAGGTTGTGCATTAGTCTCCAACATATAAAAAAAGATATGGAAGGTTTAATAGCATCATTCTAGATCACATCACCCCATGGAAAGGTTCTTGCATTCAACCACCATTTACTATATATCACTTTGGAAGTTGATGTCAATTGGGTTTTACCTTTGATAACCAGTTTATCTTTTTCAAAAGCAATAAATAAAGGATCAACACCTCATAATGGTGCCTTGGCGCTACTAAGGTGGCATTTTGATAGGATATGTACATATAGTACCATAGAGTACTACACCTCGGTGCCACATGTATAGTGATTTAGTGCTTTAATTATTAGTAAATTTATTGAATCACACTTAGGTGCTCAAGATATAGCGCCTAGGTGCTATGTTAAGAGAATGAAACCTAAGAGCTTGGCACCTCGATGCTGGATTTTGGCACCTCGGTGCTGTACCTTGGTGCTTCAACTCTATACTCAAGCACCATAGTGATGTGGGGTAGATCCCTAAAGATTTCATTTCTAAGAGCATGGTTCCTCGATGCTATGGGGCAGATCCCTGAAGATTTCATTTTTGAGAGCATGACACCTTAGTGTTGTACCTTGGCACCTCGATGCTGTTGGGCAGATCCATAAAGATTTCATTTTCGAGAGCATGGCATATTGGCGACATACCCTAGTGCCTCGATTCTATGGGAAAGTTCCCCAAAGATTTCATTTATGAGAATATGATGCCTCAATTCTATAACTTGGCCCCTCGGCACTATGGGGTAGATCCCCAAAGATTTCATTTTTGAGAGCATGGTGCCTCAACGCTATGACTTGCCACCTCAGCGTTGTGGGATAGATCCCCGTACATTTTCATTTTTGAGAGCTTGGCACCTCGGTGCTATGGGGTGGTGCCTATGTTGTACCCTAGTGCCACGCTGTGGGGCATAATCTCCGAAGATTTCATTTCTGAGAACATGGTGCTTCAACACTGTACCCTGGCACCTCGGTGCTATGGTACAAAACCCTGCAAATTACATTTCCAATAGCATGGCAACTCGGCGCTGTGCCTTGGCTCCTTAGCACTGTGGGGTGGCACCTCGGCGCGATACCCTAGTACCATGGCACTGCAAGATGAAAATGCACATATTGAACAAATTTTTTGAATATTTTAGTGAATTTTATTAAAATTTTTGTAGAGTGTCACTTTAAGAATGCTAGATTTTCATTCTTTTAGTGTAATCTTCCATGTTCTGAATCTAAGATCAATGGAAGGGAATTTTCTTTATTCTCATGCTGAAACTAAGTTCAATGGTATAGGTCTTTGGGCTTCAGAATTCTAGAATTTTTTTTTTGAGTGAGCCAAGGTAAGAGAGGATAAAGGGGAAAGAAAAATAGGTTCCCTCTATCCTAGAAGAAGACTCTTAGAGGGCAACTCTTCTTTTTATAAGAGTTTTTTTTCCTATATCCGTTTCCCCCACTCCCATGGGTGGTTGTAACCATTGGGGCTGGAAAAATAGTTTTCTTGCTACTTTAAACTACATGTCATCATTATAGTGCCTCAACACTAGGATTATAGCACCTTGGAGATGTAATATAGTTTTCATAGTTGAAATAACAGTTACTTATTTAGAAGGTTGTGGTAGTGTCTCGATGCAAAGATTATAGCATCATGACACTATGACATAGATTTTTTTTGATGTTTTATTTTTGATGTGAACAGACACCCATATAGCAAAAATAAAAATAGAGAAGCCGATGCCTTGCGCCATGAGATGATAGATTCCAAATTTATGTTAATTTTCCAGTAGTTATCTTGAAGGGACAAACTTTGGAGTCTTGTAACCTATTTAAATGTTTCTTTTAGTATAATGAAGCACTTTAGGACTATTCTGTAAAGGATTGATTGAAATTTTAGGCTTGGATCTTGGTATTTGACCTACCAAAGGATTTGGTGATCTCTCAGCACTATTCTACTTTGATGAGTAGAATTTTTCGTATCCTTTCTACTATGGTGAGTGGAAGATCTTGAGCACTCCTTTATCCTCCTTCCATTGTTATTCACCCTAATCATACTAAGAGGAAATAAACAAGTTGCTTGAAGTTGACTTTGTTAGGGAGGTCTAGTACCCAAACTGGATCTCAAAAATTGTTATGGTGTAAATGGTAAATGAAAAGTGGAAGATGTGCATGGATTTCACCAATCTAAGCTCGACATGCTTAAGGGATAACATCCATTATTGTGCATCAACACACCATCATTTGGTGGTAGGATATCTAATGATGAACTTCTTGGTGACTTTCTCAAGCAATCAGTAGATGATGATGCATCTTGTCAACTTAGAGAATATTATTTTTCATCACATGAGAATGACTTTACCGTTATAAGGTAATGTCATTTAACCTGAAGAATACTGGTGTAATGTATTAGAGAATAATGGATAAAATCATCAAAGAACAAAATGGAAGAAATTTATAAGTATTTTTTGATGACCAATAGTAAAAAGCAAGTCAATTGAGTAATACATTCAAGGGTTATATGAGACCTTCACTAGTTTGAAAAAAATACAACATACACCTTAATCCTTTAAAATGCATATTCAGGGATCTCACAAATTTTTTGGGCTCCTTGTCACCCCTAAAGGTATAAAGATGAGCCCAGATAATGTCATGGCCATCTCAAACATGCCTTCACCTAAAACAATTTAGGAGGTGCAATGACTCATTGAGTAAGTTGTTGGTTTAAACCATTTCATTTCTAAGATAGGTGAGCATTGTTCACCCTTTTTTAAAGTCATTAAGAGTGACATGATATTTGAATGCACAAAATAATGAGAATTTAATTTTCTAGATTTAAAGGCATTATAACTACCCTTATTACGAAGCCTAAGGCCTAGAAAGACATTACTTCTATACCTCAGAGTAAGAGAAGAGGTTGTAAGCTCAATGCTGATCAAAGAAGAAGGTACCTTAGAAATTCACTAAGGGGCATATAGTTACAATACCCTATCATAGAGAAACTCACCCTCACCCTCACCATTTTAGAACTGTGGCTCCAACCCTGCTTCTAAACCCACTCTATAAAGCTCATCATTGACCTCCTATTCAAATCTATACTAGCTAAACCCATCCGATTTAAAGGGTTGGTTAAGTGGTTAGTTTAGTTGAGATAATTTGATTTCTTATACTTGCCTCATACATTCATCAAAGTGGAAGTTCTTACTAACTTCTTAGTGGACTTTAGTGATTTGTAGCATGATAAACTCACTAGTTTTAAACAATCATGGTAACTATACATGGATGGAGCTTCTGGGAGATAGAATGGGAGTTAGAATAGTCTTAAATAGTCTAATAAGAATCACAATAATGTAGTAAGTGGTATTTAAATTTAAATTCATAACAACTAGGTTGAATATGAGGCAATGCTTGTTGGATTGATATTTACATAAAGAATCACTACAAATACTTAACTATGTATTGAGACTCATAACTGATGGTGAACCAAGTCAATGACTTTGAGGTTCAAGGTGAGGTGCTTTAGAGATACATATCTAAGATTAAGGTGGAGATAGGAAAGCTTGAATATTTCAAAGTTATGCAAATACCTAGGGAATAAAATCAACTCATTGATCTACATTCAAAGATAAGTAATCTAAGAGATAGGACTTATCTTGAAGTCACCATTCCTAGCATTAAAGAAGGTGAGTCATTCTAGGTTAAGGAAACTACTTGTTGAGCTAGGTATTCCCATTTCTTCCATATTAGAAAACCAAGAATATTGAGATGAGCATTAATGAATCAAGGTGTTGCAAGATCAAGGTAGTAGAGTAGGCCTTATTTGGGAGAAAAGATATTTAAAGATTGGTCACTTCGCTTAATCTCATGTGTGTTAGAGAGCAAGTAGGGGAAGGTGTTGAAGGAGGTGTATTTAAGAGAGTGCATGAGTCAATCTAAAGGCAAAATATTGACTTATAAATAAGGATATTTTTGGCTGACTCTAAAGAAGGTTACATGATAGTTCTCAAGGTGATTCAAGAAAAGGCAAAGTTTGCAGTAATGTAGCTGCAACCATCACACTAGTTGAGGTTGATCAGAAGCTTATGGTCATTTCTTTGTGAGGAATAAGCCTCATCTTTCCTTTACCACACCTCAATAGTAATAATAAATTCATTCATGTGATAGTCAATTATTTCTACAAGTGGATCAAAACTAAGGCACCTAATAAGGTTACCATACATGTAGAAATTTTTTTTTAATGATATGAGGTCATTACAAGTATAACATGTTGATGGTCATTATATTGATGATGAACCACAATTCATTGACTAGAGTTTGAAGCAGTTTTGTAAATCATAATAAATTCACCTCAAATTCACCTTTATGTGTCCTCAGTAATCCAACGGTCATGTTGAAGTTACCAACAAACAAATTATCAATCTACTAAAAAAAAGATTGAAGGCACTGAGATTAAGTTACTAGAAGTGCTACCATCAATACTCTGGGATCTTATGATAACACATTCATCGATGACTAGTCATATGCCATACATATTGTTACACTAAGCTAAATCCTTATTTTTTATTGAGTATAAGTTACAAAGCTAATGAATCATCATGGCTACAAGTATGTGTTGAAAAATGTTATTTGGAACACCACATAGAGCTTGGGGTTCTTATGTAGGTAATTAAATATCATTAAGAAATAAATATTATCTTGAAAGATAAATATATAGCCTTATAATGGATTTAATTACTTAATAATTACTTTAAGGCTAATGAGTCTTTAATGTACAAGAGATTTTTCCCCTAAACTATATGAAGAAGTATAATAGAGTTTATTTTTGTGCAGGGTTCACAATTCTCTATAAGGGCAAGTACCTATTAATTACATCTTAAAAATGAAGGATCTCTTCCTAATAAAACCCTTGATTAAAGAAATAGACTTTTATTTCTATGGATTTCAAAGCTTGTCTTAAAAGGATGGTTAATTTGGAAATTCAACAAGGAATGCTTCAAAAGAGAGAAGAATTCTTTTTAGAGGCCAATTGGGAATAAGTAATAAATGCTTTTAGATACTAGAAATCCCAATAAGCATTTCAACTATCTTATTATCAGTCTTTGCAAATTTAGGATTGAATTTATTATGATTTAAATTGATATTTTATTAGAAATTTAAGACTTAGATTCTTGTAGCACAAGACTATATAAATGCCTAGTGATTGAAGACTTATTCTAGTAAGATACTTTAGACCCTAAGTCTATAAATATTTCTAACATAAGTCAGAGGCTTGACCTATCTAAAATTTATGGGAATTATTAGTTCTTTTCCTAATACAAAAAAATGAACCTATCCTTAACTCTTCTGGACTTATAGCCTACCTGGAAGGGTTGCCATCTAACACAACATAAGTGATTTTGAGAACCATAAGTGTGGTCTTATATATGCAAGATGACTAGGCCATTGCATTTAAGAAAGAAGCTAAGAGCCTAACTTACTTCTTAAGCCTAAGATAATGTTTGTCATGTTATGCACTTAACTAATACAACAAATTTTTTCTTATATGTATTTTGACTCATGATTCATTTTAAGGTTTGAGATATGCAGTTCATTCCTACAATGATATGCAGTTAGAAGTGGTCATGGGCTAAATCAAAAAGAGAAGGCACACTTCTCCCAAGAAGAGTGGTCATCCCCACAGGTTAGATGTCTCCTTATGTGCAATGGGTGAAGTGCCCAATTCAAGAGGAATGAATAATATGTTATGATGTTCCACAAAAGTTAATTATCTCTAGTTACATTTAAGTTGTACCTAGGGCTTTTATTAAAGTGTGGTTATGAATTGTATTATTTTATGTTTGAGTTGTTTAAGTTTACTGGGGTAGAAATTTTAATTTTTTTGAAGCCTAATGTTCCAGGCATTTCATCATAGAAACACACCATAGAAAGAAACCTAGAAAAAGTAGACACTTTCTTTTATACACCCAAAATAAATCAAGTCAAATTAATTAATATAACAAGCTAATGCAATTGGGTACCACTGTTTCTTTAAGAAGAAAGAGAAAATGGGTAGTCGAGCTCTGTCCTTATATAGTCGGGCCTAGAACTAAAAGTTTGATCTATGAGGGTTTTCTTCAAAGATCATGAACTTCTTTAGAGACCCATGGCTTCATAAGGGACCACCAATTGGTAATGTCAGCTCATGCTATTCCTAGACCTATAGATCCCAATCTAATTCTAGGGATAAATTACATTTTAAAACTTTAAAATAAATTTCTAATCCCTGCAAAACAAAATGCCATGAAATAAACACAACATATTATTAGTTTATATTTCAAACAAACAAGCTTATCATTAGTTGCTTTCTAAGCCTACTTGTCTTATTAGCTATGCTTAGGGACTTAAGCAACGCCTACTAGCAAACAATATTTATTATATATACTTTTTTATTACAGCGGTCCTATTAGGCATAACCCCTACATAAAATAATGTTAGCCTAAAAATAATGCCTCATCATCAGACTAATAAGCAAACAATCCTAGCCATCTAGTCTAACAAATCATTAGCCTAACCTAAGTCTAAGGTCGATCACCTAACAATCTAGTTTGTGACAAAGGGTTTGTGTGGTATGGCTTTACCAAGCCTTTTAAGTTCAAGTTTTGGTTTAATTTAAAATTTAATCTTTTACATTTCATAATTTTTCTTCATAGGTACATGCCATTATTAAACCATAATTTTGAGGTATCAAGATCTCCTTCGGACCAATAGCCTTGTAACCCCAGGTGTCCAGACTATATACCATATGATAGCTAGTTATAAAAAAAAATTTGTTTTGATTGTATTATTGGAATTTGTTCAATTTGTCATTGGGTGGTTCCAATTTAAGTGATTTAATTAACTTATGAGTTTTTTTTTCCATTTTTAGGTTTACTTTTGTGTTAAGCTTAAAATTTAGGTTTAAAGAATGAAGAATAACATAAGTTCCACTTTGGGCAGAACCCATTCTATTCAATCATCCTAAATCCTAATAGAATAAAATTTTCATCCATTCTAAGGGTCAAATTAAGATCTTAAATATCTTAATTAATCTCTTTTGAATTCATTTGAATAATTTATTTTAAGTTGGGTTTATTTGAATCTAGATTGATGTTAATATGATTTGATTAGGATTTAAATTATTGATTAGCTTTTAGTTTTCATCTTATGACTTAGGTTTATAATTAATCTTTTATATTATAATCATTTCATCTATTTGATTTGAATTGACCTTATTCATTTGATTCATCGATGTTCATGTTAATTAATATTTATGTTCATTACCTTGAATGAATTAACTTAATTCATTTAAGTGGATTTTTTATTTTAAACTTAATTTATAGCTTTTGATTTTATCATTTGAATGGTTCATCATATTTAGAGTCTCATAAATTAAGATGATTCATTAATTTATACATTTCTAATTCATCATTTAGGTTAATTAAAATGAAATTTTATATGCTAAAGTATAATTATTTAATTAAATCTATTAAAATAAAGTTTTATTTAATCAACTTTAACTTAATAAACTTAGGAAATGAACTACTTTAGGCACTAAACCTAGCCTAGGCCATTCCAAACTTTTAGGTTATCTAGGTTTAATTGATTTGATTAATCATTTCTTTGCCTTTTTTATTATTTAGAATTATGTTATTCATTAACTTAAATTGGTTTAAGAAATTTTCATATTAATGAATTCCATATTTAAGTATAAAATTAAGAGGTTGATTAGTTTTGAGTTTCAATTGATTAATTCATTTGTTATGAATTTATCAAATTGATAACTTAGGATTTGATTAAATTTAATATTTTTAATCATTTCATTAAACCTTAAGTGCATAATTAATTAAATTCTTTAGCTTCAAAGGGTTAGGAAATTTTTCATGTTATGATGTTAATGAAAATAATTTAGATTGATTTAATAAATTTTTATAAATTTTATAACTTTTTTATTTATAATTTTCATTTAAATTGACCTACCGATTAGAAATTCAACAACTTTTAATCCAAAGATTATTTTGTCTTGAAATTTTTGTATGACAAGTGGGGTTCCTTGTCAATTTCAGTTACTAAAATTTTTATTCTAATCAAATATATAATTTAGGACTAACTAAGGTTTTAATTATTTTAATAAAACTTAAATTAAACTTAACCTAGATAGAATTAATTAGGGGTTTTAATTTTCTTAAATTCACATTTGAAAGATGAATCTATAAAGGGTTTATTTAGATTTTTTAGAGTTTTGGTTAATTATTGATCTTTTAAAGTCCAAAATAATTAATTAAATTAAACTAATTCAATTAATTACTAAATTAAGGTCATTTTTGGGATTATGAAGTTTGAGTGAGTTTTAATGATATTTTAAGATTTATTAGTGTTCATTATGATGAATTAGGCTAATCCCATAATTTTTTATATTTTTCTTGATTTAATATTAATTTATTTCATTAATTAAGGTTTTTGGTTGAAAATTTCATATCTTTGAATTTATCTTCTAATAAATCTTGAAAATTTAATCTTTGGTGTGTTTTAACTTTAATTTCAGTTTTCTTAAGTTTTAAATTGATTGGATTAATGGTTTGAGTTTAATTTGGGTTACATTAATTTAAATTAAACCTAAATCAATCTAAAATTACCTAATAAAATTTGAGATATTTTGGATTTAATGGATTCTTCTCACTAAGATGAATCCATAGGGCCCTTATTTTCATTTTTTGGTTGAATATTTTATTTTTTACAAATTTTGGAATTTTTGAATATTTTTCTACATTTTTTAAGTTATGAAAAATTGATTTATTCTAGTCAGTGCCTACATGACGACTTGGTAGCCTTTTACAAGTGGCGTAGCGCCATTGGACAATGCAAGATCTACACGGATCCCATGTTAAAAGGAGGCGAAGACATGGGATTGCCTACGATTGGATGGTTAGGATTTAACCCTCAATTCCTATAGGATTCAAATCAAATGGTCTAGTTAAATCATAGCCATCAATTCCAAATAAAAAGAATGGGCACCAAAAGCTGAGATCTGTCTGCCCTTAAGTTGCAATTTTTGGTGATATGGGCTATAGTTTCTCATGATTTTGGTTGTGAAATGATCAAGGGTTGATTTCTTATCAATCTATAAAGCTTGGTATTGATAGAAGTCAAATTTTCTTCATAAAAGACCAAATTGTAGATAGGAAGTGGTGGAGTTGAGTCCATACCTCACCGGCATCGATCCTCGATGGCAGGGATAGTTCATAGACCTTCACCTCGACACGATGAAGCTTTGGTGAAGAAATCACAGCTTGCCTCCCCGCTAATGATTGTGGAACCAATGCTCACCACCTGCCATCTGGTTTGATCGAAATCCAATTTACTAGCTGGGGAACTTTGATCAATGTTCATTTGAGTTTTCCTCCATCCAAGGAATGTGTAGGTAGCTTCAATTGGGCTTGAGGAGCTCGTTTGCAAACTTTCCATATTTGGTTGAGAGCTTTAATCCTACTTATTGTAGACCATGGATAATTTGTGGCTTGTTGCCGATGATAGGCTCAAGCAATAGCTCTAATTACCTTCTCCTTCCCTCCTGAATGTGTTTGTATGTTTGGAATGCATAGAGGAAGCCTCTTTCCTCTCTTTCCATGTATAGATGAGAGCCATACATAGGAGATATGGGATGACCAAAATTTGGTCACCAATGATGAAAGCTCCAGGTAAGGGGTTGGTTTGGTCTCTCTTCTCCTTGTGAATGTATTGGAATACCTATAATCATGAGAGGAATTCTCCTCTTCTCCCTTGGTGCTTGGCCAAGAGCCATATTCCATAGAAGAGAGCAAGTTGAATTTTTTCATGGTGATTTCCATCCTTGGAGGCTAGCTCCAAGGGGTGGTTGATAGATTGGAAACACTCCAAATCAGTTTAGAATGAGTAGTGGATGAGGCATGGAGAAGAAAAATGGATTTCACTTTTTTGGATGGATTTCCCACCTTTTTTCCATGACTACACCTCATTTCTTATGATTTCACTTCACATGGCATCTTTTGACTTTTTGCCACCCCAAAATACCCCTTTGGATTGGTGGTTTATTGGCCAAGTCAAACCGAGGATTATGGGTCACACTCAAGTCTATTTTGAGTTGGATTTGATGATTGAGACTAATTTAATGCCATTGGGATTTAAATTAATTAAAGTGATTTGATTACACTTCTTTTAATTAATTGACTATGGATTTGAGTTTCAATCATTATTGATTGTCCAATAGAAAATTTGTAAGCCAAGTCATGGCTTTAGGCTATGTTTGGCTATTTTGACTTAAATGGGTCAACTTGAGTTTAACTAGATCAAAAGGCTAATTTGGCTTCATTAAAATTTATTTTGATTTTAATTGTGTTTAATCAAATGTTTGAGATGATTTAGTTCAATTAATTTCATTTCATTTAAGGCTAATTTTGTATTTGAATCCACTTTGACTCAAATTGGGTTTAATTTGTTAATAGGGGTTCAATTGAGTCAAATAATCAAATTGATCAAATTAAACCTAATAATTGGTTGAATTATGTTTAATGATGATTTTCAAATAATTTGGGCATTTAATTTGAATTAATTTTGGTTTAATTTTAGTTTAAATTTTATAAGGTCCATTTGGGTTTATTTAGACCAAGTGATATACTAATTAACCCAATTAAGGTCTTATTAAATTTATATTTCCTTAGATTTATATTTAAGAAAGTTCATTTGATGATTTTAAGTCTTTGAAATAATCTAATTTTTCAAGTTTTGGTAGGTTGACCTTCAACCTAATGGGACCAACATAAGTCAACTCTATATCCAATGTTTGACCACCTTTGACCCTCATTTAAAATTAATTTTAAATTCATTTATGTTTATATAATGAGTTTATGCTTTTCGTTATATTTAGGTTCATTTTATTTTAATTTTATTTAGATTTTCTTGGGTTTAGGTGATTTTGAGCTTAATTAAGATAGTTAGGTTAACCATCCTAATTACCTTAATCTAAGCTCAATTAGATTTTAGATTTTAATTAGAATGTATTTGATTGAATCATTTGTAGATTTTATTTTGGTTTGGGTCCACCTAATCTTATTAGGTTAGGCTAAACCCCAGAAGGATTTACTAGGTCACCAAGTATAGTATCATAATTGCTTAATAAGGAGGCTCCTAATCTAGGATTAGGTATCCTAATTACTAGTTTATAGATGATGTTAATCTTATCCAAAAATAAGGTTAATAATATGATCAATAGTCCATGAGTGGGAGAAGTAACATGAGAAAGTGAGGAATGGCACTCAACCTATTAGAGGATCTCATGGTTGAACCATCCCTAAGATAAATGGTGATGAATAAAATAATGGCAAAATATTATAATAATAGTGTCAATGAGAAGCTTTTTCAATCCAATAATTTAATTCTGAAGCAAGTGGACGTTGTTGCTTGCTAGAACACAATTGATAAACGTAGTTCAATTTAGGATGACCCCTACATCATCAAGAATTAAATTGTCACTAATGCTTATAAACCATAGCCTCACTCAAAAAAGGATATGCTAAGCTCTTGGAACACTTTCATCTTAAAACATATATATCGATGAGGGATGTGTAGTCTTTATATTTTTATTTCTTTTCCATATTATAAGGTTCTTTTTCCATTTAAAAAACTATATAAGAATCTTTAACAAGTTAATGCAAAATAACTCAATGATTACTTTGGAAACTAGTGGAATGGACTGGGTGAGAATCATCATACTCACCTTATTTAATAATCAACTTTCCCATGCTCTATTACACTTAGATAATCACACACCAAATGCTAGCTTGCAATGATTAACCATCTATATCTTTAATCCACTCAACTAATTCAAACCTAGCCAACTTTTGAGGTAGAATAACTTGGGCCAAGATGGGTAAGAACTAATTAACTTAATTAGAGCCTCTAACTATAAGTGCAAGATAATTAACTTTATGCCCCTCACTCTAGACTCAAAGTGCTTAGGGTGATAAGACTACTCATTACTAGTGAGTAAAAGTCCCTAGGAAAAAGACCTATAGTTGATCCAAAACCCTCAAAAGAACAAAAAGCCTGAGCATAGTGTGATTATCCCCACTTAAAGGAGAATTCATTCTAATCTATTGAGTATAACATCCTTGTAATTAAAAAAAATCAAAGTGCAAGTCCTAATCTAAAATAATCAAGAGTGCATATTATCAAAAAAATGGGTACCTTTATGAATGACCATTAGTATTTAGAAGGGAAAAATAGCAAAGTTTTATTGAACCAACTCTACTTATTTTCGACAAGATCTGCATTGAGTATTATGTAAGTCCCTTATAGTAGGTGAGTCTTAGTGTGCACCTCTATGAAAAGCCACACGTCTAATAAAAGTGTATCCAATGAGACAATTATAGCAATAGTGAGCTGACTGTCCCCACTTAATGAGCTTCATATCATATGATTAGTTCAAAAGTTGGAATTAATTGGCTTAATCATGATGGTTATTTAATTAACATAAATCACTATAATGTCTTCAAGCAATTTTATTTTTTCAATGATCTAAAAATGAACTTAAACTAATTTTAAAAGTAAATTTTATTATTCACGTACTCTCTTAGGTGTGTAAGTGCTTGATTATTTTTTTTAACATTCACATGACTAGTACATAAAGACAAATAAAAAAAATACAAACATTAAAATGATACAACTTGAGCTTGACTTGAGTCCTCTTAAATCAAAACTCTTTATTGTAGTATTTTTAAACTCAAGCTAAATCCAACTCTTTATTAAACTGCCATTGATTGTGCTTCCTAGGAAACATCCATTGGATTGCTTAATTGGTATGCATACATGGATTAGTAACTTACCACAATAGCTACACACACAACTAAACTAAATTGTCAAGCAAGAATGTTTGTGTTTATCATACTTAAGCATGAAGGCTCATAGGGTTAATACTTTCTCCCTTTTGATGATGAAAAATATGTTTGGTTGTGTTTGGGAGTTCTATAAATAAATTTAAGTGATATAACTCCCCTTCAATTTATACCCCATATGAAGATATGAAAAATGATAATTCTTTTTGATTTCAATTTTACAAAATTAAATATAGACAAAAATGCAAAACAAGATAAAAAATGCAAAATATGCATGCCAAATAAGTCCAAACAAACCACTACTCCCCCTTTTGACATATGGAAAAGGGTTTTAGTAAGAAATATACAAGAAAATGCATACATGAACAAAAATATGCAGAGACAAAACATGTAGTGACATGCAAATACTAGACTAGCTATAAGATATATAATGCATATTTTGAGAATTTAAAGTTAAGAAACTTTTTCTTAAAATCATCTTTAACATACAGACTTAGTGAATCAACATATTTTAAATGTGTAATAAGTGGTTGTATTTTACCTTTCACCAACTTTATCCTACTAACCTTGTCATTATCTACTTCTATACAACAAGATATTTTTATACTACATGACTTATGTAATTGGCATATAATAAATCACTAAAATTGTTCAAATGAGTTTGTAATAATTAAAATTTTGCTAAAATTTTATTTGGATATTTAGAGATGCTATTGCAATGTTCAAGCAAATGGTCAATTGTTATGTTAAGGATAGTTAATTGATAAATTGGGGAGACATGATTTTATATTTTTATTATTTTATTGGAGTTATTATTCACCCTTTTTCTAATTCTACTTTGGCTTTTATCCTAGTCTATGCATCTTGATTCAACTATTACCATGAAAAGTTCCATTTGTAATTGGCAAATTTGCATAAATATTTATGCTAAATTTATCTTGTTACAAATGTAAAATAATAAAGCAAAATAGATGGATGTGTTTTACATAAGAGATTTCACACGAGATTGTTCTTTACATCATCAAAGATTATTTTAGAGTGTTTGGTTAGATTAGTGATCTATGTATAACTACACATATTTTGTAATCTAAACTACACCTATTCATAAGTATGTATTGAAATCAAGATTTGAGAAATCATAGAATATGACACATGTGTATTAACAATAATAACTAGATGCATCATGTAAAATAGAGTAAATATAGAAACTAATACAAATATCAATATAAATACAATATCAGATCATATGCAAAAATGTTTTAGTACACAATAAGTGAATAGTCACAAGTGAAAAATACAATAGTATCCTAATGAAAATAATGTAACTCCACTAATATAACAATAAGTATATAAACAAAGTAAACAAACTACAATGATAATAAAAATAAATAGACTACATCATATGTTAAGATAATTAATTAAAATGTAGAAGGTCCCCATTCTGGTGGTGATCAAAAGAGGCTAAGAATCTAATGAAATTGAGCTTAGAACTAAGCTTGATCATTAACATGTTGTCATTGCAACTCCTCCCACTGGCTCCTTACTTTTGTATGTGTTTGTCAATATTTAGCTCAAGTCATGCAAAGTGCTCAATCCAAGTGTCCTATGAGTAATTATAATTAGGTGGATGTAATGAAGGCTCCCCCTCTCTAGTTTGTTCATCTTCTTCTTTAGCTTTTGTTGTGGCTTGAGCTAGCTGCCACTTCTCACTATAAATGAGATGGATTAAAGGATATGTGAAGTGAGATGGTGTGTGGTATGGAGGCTAGAGATAGGTAATATTGTATTTGAATTCTACAAGATATGCAATCATATGACCTAGGGCTGATTACATTTGCATTAGAATTTTTTATTTCTAATGATGGTAATATTTTTAATATAGTTGATTAGTATATCAACTACATTGAATTTAGATTGGGTCATGCAAAGGTAGGTTAAAATGGAAAGATGGGGTGTAATGTTCATTTGATCACCAACTTTAGGGATGACATTGTACTTAAGCATGTATTAAATATACAAACATTCATTACAAGTCCCTAAGTAAGGGTTGATGTTAGTGTAGTGAATTCCAAATAATCATGCTTACTAAAGACAAATTATACATGGGATCACTAGCAATCCTATAGAAAAGTGCCCAGTGTTTGAGTTATGCAAATATTCATTGAGTTCTAGATTAAAAAATGAGACTTTCCTACCACAAACTCAAGATTGTAATAGTGTGTGATCTAAGTTTATAACTAGATTTGCAAATAATTAGACTAGAAGCTCAAAATTGTAGAAAAAATCTAGTGACATGAAGAAGTCAACTATTATGCGGGTCAAAAGACCAAGGTTCTAATAAGATAACTTTTCTTGTGAGACAAGTCATGAGTTGGTGATGGCACACTCCTTGTATTTTATATATTCCACATCCTCCTCTTCAAATAAGAAGAAATGATTACACCAGCTTCAAATTCATTTACTAGCCATGGTAAGAAACTCAAAGCTCAAGATTATGAGAAACTCAAAGCTCAAGATTATGTAAGATGAGAGGATGATAGTTTATGTGAGGGAAGAGGAAATGAGGTGATATTTATAGAGTTTAGGACTCTATGAGATCATATAGTATGAATAAGGATCATATAATATAATTTAGATCATCCCAATAGTACCTCAAATAGTTAGTTAACTAAGTCAATCATATTCAACCCAATGGTTGATTCAAACGGCTAACTAGTCAATCATACAATATGATGTAAATCATATAGTATGATTTACATGTTCATTTTGTATAACCATTCATCCTAATTCCTTTTGGTGATCTAAATAATGATTGTGAATTATATAACCCGATAATAATAAATTTTATTTGGAAATAAAATGACTAATGAACCATTCTAGACAAATAAAACAAAATAAAAACACACTCATACAACATGCACAAATTAATGTAGAATAGAAAGATCAAATATTTAACAACATATATGTTACTTAATAACTCATGAATAGTGATTCTATAGGCTAAGCACTAAGATCTATTACTCCTAGGCTTGATCTAAGTGTGCTAAACCTTTATAAGTGGCTATCTAATTCTCTATATCAATAAATTGAATATCTACATCTCCTTTTAAATCATGATCTTAAATAAAAGCTGATGGGTATTTATGTGTTTTATATGAGTGTTGAATTGGATTTTTAGTTATGTAAATACACTAGTGTTGTCAAACATTATTGAAATTGAACCTACATGTAGATTAAGATCAAGAATTTGTTTCTTTAACCATAAGACTTGTGTTTTACAACTTACAACAATATGCTCAAATTCTACAATAGATAAGGGTAGCAAATTTTATTTTCTACTAGACCCAGAGGCTAATAAATGCAACACAAATTGACATGTAATAGAAATGCTTTTTTTATTAACCTTGCATCCAGTAAAATCAACATTCTAATGTCCTATACGATCAAACAATGTTCTTTATTGAGGATACTAAATTCCTAAATTATGTATTCCTATCAAATATAAAAAAATAATAATAAAAAAATCTTTTGCAGTTATCAAATGTTACTTTTTTTATGAACTTGAAAATTTATAGAAAGGTAAACACAAAATAATATTAGTTCTACTTGCTATCAAGCAAAGTAGTCAACCTATCATGCCACAATATTTCTTAGAATCTATGAGCATACCTATAAGGACTTTATCTAATTGTGTACTAAGGCTTATAGAGGTATTGAAACTTTTACATCCTTCCATTTCAAACCAATTAATGAATTATTTGATGTACTTAGTCTGACTTAAGAATTCTCTATTTTTCCATTGTTTGACATTAAATCCCATAATGTAAGTAAGCTCACCAATCATACTTATCACAAATTCTTTTCTCATTAGTTTTAAAATTCTTCACATTATAATGAATTAGTAGTTTTACATAAATTATTCAAGAATAATATCAAAATTTGTTTTTTTAATAAATAATATAGAATAATAGTTTCTTTAATAAATAATTCTTTTAATAAGAAATTGAAATTTCAAAATTCTCATTTTCAAAATTTTCACCATGATCATTATGGATGGCATGCTACATCTTGTTCTTCTATAAACCCAAAAGATTTACTTTAATCCCCAAAAACTTTACCCATAGAAAACTAGTATAATCATCAACTATAATAAAACATATGACTTTCACTAAAGCTAATGGTGCTAACCAATCAAATTAATTAATGTGATGAACTTCTAAAGTTCATGTGGTAACTATGTCCTTCGATAGCTCTAAATATAGACTTAGTTTGTTTTCTAAGCTAACATGCATCACACAAATGATCATTAATGAAATCTACTTTTGGTATCCTTATAACCATGTAATGTTCTTAAGTGTGGGCATGCTAGTGTGATATAGTCTCCTCCTACGCCATGACCAAGACTTAGAAAGTATAGATTTAAAACACAGAAACTTAGAATAATCTAAATTATTAAGATTGATCATGTAAATGTTGTAATTGAAGCACCTTTTAAAATAATTTTCTCTTTAAATCTAGTAGACATTTATGATTAAAAATCTTACATTAAAAACTTTATTACATAATAGATTAATGCTAAGTTAATTATTCTTTAAAACATCTATGAAGTTTTCATATGGTCACCACATAGATCTTAGGGTTTCTTATTTTGGTGATCAAATGCATCATTGAGGAATAATATACCATCTCAAGAGATGAAAAAAAAATCACCCTATAGTGAATTTATCACTTAATAAGGACTCTAATGGATGATGGGTCTGCATATACTATAAATTCTTCTCATAAACTACATGGATGAAGTCTAGGTTTATTTTATATTAGGTTTTTTGTTCCATATAAAAGCAATCCCTTATAGTTAGTTATATTATACGAGATGAAAATTCTCATAAGAAAGCTCTCGATTAAAAAAATTAGCTCATTTTACTATAGATTTCAAAGCTAATTTTTAAGATTTCTAAATATAAAATATCAACTGAGATAGATAAAAATAATAATTAATTTGAATTCTAAAAGAGAAGAAGTAGAAAGTGCTTTTATATTAAGAAGCTTAATAAGCACTTCAACCTATTATATGGTTGGTTTTAAAACTTTGATAGAGAAATTTAATTTGTTTCAAGTTAATATTTTTTTAGAATACTAAGACATAGATTCTAATGGCATAGGACTATATAAAAGGCTAAGAGGTCAAGACTTATTTCTATAGTAAAAGAGAAAGAAGATGCTTCAAACCATATATCCAAAAGTGCTTCTAACATAAGTTAGAAGCTCAACCTAGACTAATTAAGGAAATTTGAGATGTATTAGTTCTTTCTCATAAGATAATATAAACTTATCCTAATCTTTTGGACTTATATCTTGCATGATAGGGTTGACAACTAACACTTATGCTTTAAATTTATGAATTCAGTTTTATGAAAATGCAAGAGTTGTTATTTATTAGAAAAGAGATTGAGAACTTAGACTCACTTCTTGAATATAAGATTATGAGTGGTATGATATGCCTCTAGCTAATTCAATAATGTTTAATTTTTAATAATTTTTAAACACTTGATTTTATTTTAAGGCTTGGGGCATGTAAACATGCCTACATGCATGGTGAAATAAAGTGATGGGCCAAATTAGTATAAGTGGTGTTCTTCAGTCAATGGTGGTTATCCATAATGGTTAGACTCTCCCCCTTTTTATTTGATAAGTGAAGACCTTTAATTCAAAATATAAAGAAGAAATATGCAATCATGATTTCAATTCTAAGGTTTTCTAATCATTTTTATTGTTTAGCCCTAAGGCTTTAATGTAGGAAGTTACAATTTGTATCATTTTTCTTAATTTGAGTTAATTAATATTAATTAGGTAGAAAAATTAATTTTATCGTGAGAGCCTATCACATAAATCAGGCTTCCATACAAGCACATGAAATAATAGAAAGAAGTCTATGAAAAGCATGTTATTTTAGTGCACACCACACCTAAAATAAACACCAAGCAAAAATAAATTAATAAAAAAGTCCCGTGTGGTCGGGTTTCCCTATACACCATAGAAGTAAGAAAGATGAGTAGTCAAGCTCTACCTTTATATAATTTAACATAAAACTATAAGTCTTGATATAAGGGTCATTTTACTTTCTTATTTTAGATCTTCTCCTTATTTAGGGACCTCCTTAGGCATCACTAGGGACTATCAGCTTTTGCATTCTACACTTGTTAATCTTGAACCCCATTGATCCAAACTTAATTCTAATGTCAAATTACTTTTAAAATTCTAAAAGCAAAATCTTAACTAAACCTATTAAATAAATATTAGTAGAATAAACATACACATAAGAAATTTATATTCCATATAATGGGGCTTAGTACCAATGGGTACAAAGCCCTCCTATTAATGGGATATGCTCATGGACTTAAGTAAATAACAACTGCAAGAAAATATTGTTAATTTTAATTTTATTATAAGGATCCCCATATTGAGCACAACTTCTTGTAGAAAGTAATGTTAGTCTAGTGAATAACGCCTTAAAATCTAGTTTACAAACAAATAATTTTAACATATAGTTTAAAATGGTACACCAAAAAAATTGAAAACAAAACATCACAAATAGAACACTGACCTAACCTAAATTTAAGGTTGGTGGCTTAGTTTAGTGTGTGAAAGGGGCTAGTTTAGTAAGGTTTGTACTAGGCTTTTAGGGTTTAAGTTTGATTTGAATTTAGGATTTATTTTGGTTTACCATTGGGGAATTTTAATTTGATTGTTTAAGTGATTTTGAAATGTGTTTTTTGAGTTTTATTTGGTTGATTTTAAGATGATTTTATTTCTATAAAGTGTAAAGATGAAAATGGGATCTATTTGAGGCAAGAACCAAATCAATCAACACCCTATTCCTAATATGATGAACTATTCACCAAATGATGAAAATCCACCTTAAGGGTCTAAACTAAATTATTCCTTTATTTTTTAAATTAATCACAATCTAAATTATAATTTCTTTGAATTTAATTCATTCTAGAAAAGGTTAATTAATAATGATGTTTATTTAATTTCTTTTTCTTTAAACATAATTTATTTTGAATTTTATGTTGTTTTGTAATTTAAAATGTTTTGTTTAAGTTTGTATAATTTTTTTATTACCTAAAAAATATTCATCTCTTTAATTTTGCATCTTTAGGTACGCATTATTGTTATACAAGAGATATGAGGTAGAAACTTCTTTTGGACCAATAACCTTGCAATCTCTTATTTCCAAACTATATATTTGATAATTGGGTATTATAAAAAAATTAATTTTAAGATTTAATGATAATTTGAAATTAGATACATTGTATGCATTGATGTGATTTAATTATGATTTAATTAAGTTCAAATGTGTTTAAAAATTTAATTAATTTTTAATTCAAATTAAGTAGGACATCTAATCTATTCAAAGTTTAATTATGTTTATTTTAATTTTGGTATGGTTAACTCAATTAATTACTCAAGTTTGTTAAAAAATATTATTTTGATTGGTTTATGTTTAAATTAATTTCAAATGACTTTCCCTCCTATTTTTCCTTCCCTTGGTCGACCCTCATGACTCCTTATCTTATTAATCATGTTCCTTATACTAGGTTAATTTTTCTTAAAAAAATCTCTCTTAGAAAAACCCTCTCTTGGCCGAATTCTTGCAAAAACTCTTGGGGATCTTTTCTTGGTGAATCAAGTGATAATTTCTTTATCCTTCTTCCATCTTTCAACCTACAAATGACTGCCTTGAAGATTGCATAAAAGAAGTTGGTGGATTGGTGGAAATTCCTCTTGGTTGAAAGCTATTAAGGTTCTTTTTAATTTATTCCATTTCTCCTCTTATGTGAGACTTTGAATTCTTTCTTTGGCTAAGACTCTTTGGTATTTGGCAAATTGATTTGTGCTTTACACATCTATTCATACACTTTCTCAAGTAGGTCAAAATCTTTGTTTGGTTTTGATTAAAGTTGTGTTTGCAAACTCTTCTCTTCTCTTTATTTTTACATATGCTAAAGTAAAACTTATGTTATGAAAATTAGTTCATAAAGAACACTTGTATGTTGCAAGTTTTCTTTTCTATTAAATAGTTTCATACTTTGCACAAGTGATATTCCTTTTTCAAAAGATTTTCCAAATTGATTTTATGTGATTTAAGGTTTCATTTAACATTTGTTTGTTTCAAAACTCAAAGTCTCTTCTGTAAAAGTAATTGATCTAGTTTTCAAATCTTTATTGTGCTACAATTCAAATCATGAAAATTAAACCAATTTGATTTTAGGGTATTACATTCACATCAAATAGTTTAAAGTTTCATTTGCATCATTTACATATCTCAAGTTTAATCAATGCTTACATATTTAAATATCAATTAAAGTGTGTTATCTTTCTTTCATTTAATTTCAATTGCCTTAATATTGTTGTAGTTAGGTTATGAGAGAAAAATTGTTTTAAAATTGAGAGTTAGATACTTTCATTTTACTCTTTCTTAATTTCTTGTTTGGTTGTACTTGCTCGTTAAGGAAAGTATGTGGTTGGGTTGTACTTTCCCGTTAAAGAAAGTATGGTGTTGGGTTACACTTGCCCATTAAGAAAAGTACGGTGTTGGGTTGTACTTTCCCATGAAGGAGAGTATGGGAGATTTGTGGTAATCTCAATTTTGATTTAGTAAATTCCTATCCTGGGTGGATAGGTGTGGATGTAGGCCGATTTTGGGATTTGGCCGATCCACATAAAAATCTTATGTTTTCTTTCTTTATTTTTTGCACTTTACTTTTCTATAAGGTTGTTGATTATTGTTTTATTAATCTAAAGATTTATTATTAAAGATTTAAGTTTTATTTAAAAGTTTAAAATTATGTTTTCTAATCCCCCCTCTTGGGTGCCATAACCTCTTAACACAAACCTATTCCTAACTCTTCTAGACTTATAATCCACTTGGAGGGGCTGCCAGCACCACCAAAACATTTTAAATTCATGATGCCAAGTATACAAGATGGCTAAGCTGTTTTCTTTTAGGAAAGAAATCTAAGAATCCTAGACTCACTCTCTAATTCTTAAGATCATGTAGGGTATGAAATGCACTGACTAATGCACATTTTTCAGATTTTCTTTATTTTGACTTGATGATCATTTGAGGCAATGAGTATACAATTTATGCCTACATCATATGTAATTAGAATTGGTTATGGGCCAAAGAAATAAAAGATAGGTAGACTTCCAAAAAGGTGGTCATCCTCACAGGTCAAATGCCCCTTATGTGCAATGGGTGAAGTTCCCAATTCAAGAATTAAAGCAATATTATTGTATAATTTTTGAGAGGTATTTTATTTCTAATTGATTTTAAGTTATTCCTACATCTTTAGTTTATATGATATTTTGAATTTCATTATTTTGTTGTTTGAGTTGATTAAATTTAATTGGGTAGAAAATTTAATTTTTTTTCTATGAGCCTACATCTAGGCATTCACCACATAGAGCACAACACAAAAATAAATCTAGAAAAGTAGGTCAATTTTATTGCACACTCAAAATAAATTAAGCCAATTTAATTAAAGAAAGGCCAATGCGGCTGGGTACCACTGTACACCCCGGAAGAAAGAAAAATGGACTGAGCTCTACCCTTATACTGTCCAGCCTAGAACTACATGTTTAGATCTATGGGTCTTCTTTTCAAGATTATCTCATTTACTTTCCAACTTCCTCTAGCCTTTTTGGGTTGGGTATTTTGAAATCTAGCTTCTTTCTTAAATTTTGAAAATATTCCATACCACCTCTCTTTTGAAAGAATATGTTTGGTTCATTCTTTCAAAAGGGCTGGTTGGAACCTTCTTAGGAAGATGATATTAGCAGCTGTGGTGGCCTAAAGGATAAAGGCCGCTCCACCTATATCTACATGGGAGCCTTTCCCCTATCGATTACAGAGACATTGCTTGCTTTCTTTTTTAGAAGTTTCCTAGGTTTTGACTATTTTACAAAAGAGTGCTCTTTTAGAAAAATCATCCTACGGGCTTCTTCCTGCAGGTTGGAGGCTTTATTTGAGAATTTTTTATAATTTTTAATTATAAAGCCTTTCAAAAAAAGGCAACATGATGGATGTTTCTGAGGAAAATCTCAATAGTGTGTGGCTCTTATAGTTGGGGCTCACACTTGAAATTGAGGATTCTCCATCTCAAGATATAGTCCATGAAAGACTCACCAGGCTTTTATTTTTCCACCACTAGATCAGCTGCAGTGATGTGGTGTTGAGTTCTAGTGAATCTTTTTACAAGCATGACTTCTAGTTTAGTGAAAGTACACACTAAACCATTAGAAGATCTACATACCAGTCGAAAGAAATTGGTCAAGCTGCTAACAAATTATCTGAATAATAAAGCATCGCTCACTCAAGCATTGCATCAACTTGCATGAAAGTGAGCTAAATGTTGTCTGGGATTTCTAATCCCTTCGAATACTTTAAAGGATGGATGCATGAATCCTTTAGGATAAGAAACAAAATCATATTCCCTAGGGTAGGGTCTACACTTTGGAACTAAGGTTGTGGCTCATGATTATGTCAAGGATTCTTTTTAACCTGTTGTTCCACCAATTACTTTAGTTCAGTTGTAGAGGGTATATTGTCAATGAGCTTTGGTTCTTGATGATAATCCTTTAAACCAAACCTCAAATCATCAGTGGGATGTGCTAATTCAAGTTGTTCAATATGATTAGGATGTGAAGAGGAGAAGATCATGCTCTGAAGTGATTGCATAGTAGCAATTATTTTCTCCATCCTCTTTTCCATTGAAGTAATTTGATCATCCTTCTTTTGTTTTTGAAAGATCAATTGCTGAATGAAATATAGTATAGGGTTTTCTTGTGATTCATCTTATTCTTAATTTAATGGTCTAGTGTCCACCATATAGATATAAGCTATAGACTGTCTTGAATCATCATCTAATAGATCATCCTATTATAGATCAAAATGTCCTTGCATTCTTTTTCATTTTTTATTTTCTTCATCCTCTTTTATAATGGTTTCCATTTCTTCTTTTGATAGATGAAATGGCATGCCATTGCTATCAAGAATGATATCAGACTCATCACTCATATCCATGTGTCTTATTTTATATTCTTCACCTTTTGTGACCACTTGGGTAGTAGGGACTTCCTCAAGGGTGGCTCCCAAGCCAAGGTGACACTCATCAGTAGTCTCTCTAGCATAAGGAGATAGATGAAGAGACTCTATTTCTTACTAAAAATATAAAATGATGAGGGCCCTTCAGCTCGAGGCCCAAGTGAAGATGATAGAGGCCTATCTAAAATAAGCCTAGTGAAAGGTACTCTCTCTAGAGATGAAGATGGCAAATGTGGTGAAGGTTCCTTGGGCTCAGGGGCTTCTAGAACCTTCCTGACATAAACTTTCTTATTTTTTTTTAGGAAGGATTATATCTCTTCCTAAAATATTAGATTGATCTCTATGTCACATCAATGATTGTTCAAGGTAATGATATCACTCTAGTGCTACATGCACATGATATGAAGATTTCCTTCTAACAAGAATGACGGCCTTCCCCTTCCCCTTGTAATGGGAAGTGGTAGGTCTTCCTAATATTTCTATTTTTAGGATTTTGATGCATGATCCTTCATAGCCCTAAATAACTATTCCTTAGTGTACAAATAGGGTCTAAGGATCTTGTGAAGGATCTGACACAACTTACCATGTATCTCTTTATTTAACATTTTAAAACTTTTCTTTTCTTCATGAACAAAGGTACGAGGTGGAGAACTCACAATCCTAGACATATCCTCCTCTCCCTGTAGACAGAGAGTGATATCTACTTACACCTAAGAGATGGGAAGTATTAGGGAGGATATAACCATCTGTCACCCTAGCTAGTTCTATATCCAATATTTATTTATTTATTTATTTCTTTGAAGGATATCCTCCTAAGCTTTCTTCCCCTATTTTTCTTTTGACTCTTAGTCATCTCGAAACTCAAGGAAACTACCTCAAAGTGCTAAATAAAAAGGGTAAAGTGTTTCTTTGGTCAACAACAAGTGGTTCTTTAAATTTTCAAAGCCAACTGTTAAACCATGTAATCTACTACAATCCATGGAGAAGCTTATTCTGGACATAATAGCAAAGATTAACTATCCAACCATTTTTGTTTTAAAAAATAACTAATTTTAAATGAGAATTAATGAACAATAATTGAAATGTAGTCAAAATAAAGGCTTTTGACCCATTAATAAATTTTAGCCAATTTTGTGGCTAGGAGTATTTCTTTATTTTATTTTAAAAGATATTTTTTTTAAAAATAGAGAGTTATAAGATTGTCCCACTTATTTTCCACAAGTGGGATAGTTCTATACTATCTCTTTTATTTAGCAGATGTTGAATATACTCTACTAAGGATGAGATGGAGTGATATTCAATGAGAAGAAAGACAATCTTGACCCATGAAGACACAAGAACATTACGATTATAGAAATAATAAATTATTTCTAAAGATAGAGAGAGAAACCATTCCCTAATAGAGTCACCAAAAAATATACTCTGTGAAAAAAATTTATGACATTGTGTAGAGTTTAGGAATTTCTTATTTGGATAATCAAATGAGTCATTAAGGAATAAATATATTATCTTGGAAGATAAACATATTATCCTATAATGAATTCGATCATTTTATAAGAGACTCCTAAGGCTAATGGGTCTTTTATATACCAAAGAGTTTTCCCCTAAACTACATGGAAAGTAGAACAAGGTTTTTTCTAAACTAGGTTCATGGTTCCCTATAAGGGCAAGACCCTATAGTTAATTACATCTTAGGAAGGGTCTTTTCTTAAGAATATTCTCGATTAAAGAAATATGGTATTATTTTTATAGATTTCTAAGTTGGTTTTTAAAGGAATGATGTTTGGAATTTTTAAATGGGAATGATCCAAAGTGGAGACAGTTCTTTTAAGAAGCCAAATAGGATGAAATAGGAAATGACTGTTGATACCATGATTCGTAGTAGGCACTTCAACTATCCTATCATTGGGCTTTAAATTTTGGAATTAAATTTAAAGTTTGAATTGATATTTTCTTAGAAGTCTAGAGCTTAGATTCTAGCACAAGACTACAGAAATGCCTAGGGTTAAAGGCTTACTAAGAGGAGGATGCTTCATACCTAAGTCTTCATGTTCTTGACAAGTCAGATGCTCGACCTAATTTTACTTTAGGAATTATCGGCCATTCCTCTCACTTGAGGGAAGAATCCTATTTGTGACCCTTCTAGACTTATAACCCACCTAGAGGGGCTGCCAACTAACACCATTAAATATATTTTAAATTCATGATGCCAAGTCTTATGTATGTAAGATGGCTATGTTGTTGTCTTTTAGGAAAGAAATCTAAGAATCTTATACTAACTTTTTAATTCCTAAGATCATGTAGGGTATGAAATGCACTAACTAATGCACATTTTTTAGATTTTATATGTTCTGACTCGATAATCATTTAAGGCCATGGGTATGCAATTTATGCCTATATGGTATGTAATTAGAATTGGTATGAGCCAAATCAATAAAAGATAGACAGACTTTTTCAAGAAGGCAGTCATCCTCATAGGTTAAATGTCCCTTATGTGCAATAGGTGAAGTGCCCATTTCAAGAGTTAGAGCAATATGATTGTATGATTTTTGAGAGCTAATTTATTTCTAATTGATTTTAAGTTATTCCTAGGGCTTCAGTTTTTATGATGTCTTGAATTTCATTATTTTTGTGTTTGAGTTGATTAGATTTAATTAGGTAGAAAATTTAATTTTTCTCATGAGCCTACATCCAGGCATTCATCATAGAAAGCACAAGATGAAAAAACCTAGAAAAGCAGATTGATTCTATTGCACACCTAAAATAAATCAAGTCAATTTAATTAAAGAAAGGACAATGTGGCTGGGTACTATTGTACACCCTAAAAGAAAGGAATATAGGCATCCATGCTCTGCCCTTATACAGCCTAGCCTAGAACTACAAGCTTAGATCTATGGGTCTTCTTTTTAGGATCATCTCCTTTTTCAGGGAACTCCATTGGGCTTCACAAGGGACCTCTGCATCATCTCCTGGTAGGTAACCTCTTGTTAATCTTAGACCTCATAGTTCCTAACCTAATTCTAAGCTCAAATTTACATTTTGAGTTCCAAAGTAAATCTCAAGCCTTGTAAAATAGATGTTAGGAAAATACAAATAGCACACAAAAGCTATATTTCACAAATTTATGGGCTTAGCATTAGTTGCTTGCCAAGCCAACCTGTCTTATGGGCTATGCCAAGGGACTATTCAGCATCTACAAGCAAACACCAGTTTTATAGATTTATATGATGACAATCCCTTTTAGACAACCCCCTACAGAAAATAAGGTTAGTTCTAAAAATAACGTCATACTATCTAGACTAACGATAATCAATCCTAGTTATCCAGTCTAAAATAGTACAGCACAAAATAATAAAAATAATTCACATCATAGCATCATAGAATATTACAAAAAATTACATAATGACCTATCCTAAGTCTAGGGTCCATGACCTATTATTCTAGTGTGTGAAAAAAAGGGGTTTGTGTGGTAAGACATGATTAGGCTTTTGGGTTTCAATTTCAATTTTGGATCTGAATATTTGTTTATTTACCTTTGGATGATTTCAATTCAAATAATTTAATGATTTATTGATTCTTTTTTCGTTTTAGATTCATATTATTATGTTAAAATGAATTTTAAATTTTTAAGAATGCAGATAAAATAAGTTCTACTTTTGGGTGAAACCCATTCTATTCAATATCCTTAATCCTAATAGGATGATATCTTTATTCTAAGGTAAATATTCATCCTACAAATCAAACTAAAATCTTAAGTATTTTAATTGATCCTTTCTTTAAATTTAGATGATTTCAATTGGTTTAGTTTATTTCATTTTATTTTAAATTTATGTATTCTTTCACTTTTGTGTTTTGTGTTTAGATTTCTTTAAGGTATGTTTCTTTTTTAATAATACTATTATTGTGATTCAATTTGAATTAATTTTTATTTGAAGTTTAATTCATTTATTATTATGATTTAGTTTGGTTTTTTCTTTAAGTTTAATTTATTCATTATTATGATTTTAATTTCAATTAATTTCTTTGGCTTAATATTGTGTTATTGACATTTTATACTTTATCATTTATTTTATATTCTATCTTTTCTTAATTTGATTCATTATTCTTTTAATTTATATGTTTTCTTTATTGATTTTGATGATTTATATCTTTCCCATTTTAAATTATTTTAATTAGATTTAATTTATTTGTTCATTAAATTTATCTTACTTTTATAATTTAGATTGATTAGGTTTTGATGTTTATGTTGTTTGAATTCAGTTTTAGTTTAATATTCATTTTCGTTAAACTCATTTCATTTAAGTTGATTTCATTTATTCATTTTCATTTATTAACTTAAGTAAATTTACATTTTAATCTTAAGTTTAGTATTACTTAATTTATTATGTTTTAATTTTATAACCCATATGCATTAATGATATCTTCTTATTTCAATTTATTCATTTCATTAAATTTTCTAGTGTTTATTAATAAATTTAGATTAAGTTGAACATTTCCAAATTATGATTTTATGCATTATGGAAAAGTTCCATTCATTTTTAATTAATTTGAAGAGAGTGATGATTATGATATTTGAAAAAGACTTAGCATAATGTAATTTCTCTTATTGATCATGACTTATGGAGTTTAAAGAAAGGTTATTTTCATGTGCATTAAACTTTCCCTATGTTACTTTAGACTTTTATGCCATTTCAAGTTCAATTCAACCTACCCTAAGGTTCAATTACACTTAATTTTCCATATTTGCATTTATGCTAATTCATTTCTTAATCTAAATAGCTTTAATGTATTTATATGTTGATAGCTTATAAATTTTAGAGATTAATGAACTTTATATGTTAGTTTATTAATGGATTTATTATGGTTTAAGGGGTTATTATTCTTGGAATATGATTAAATGTTATATTCTCATTTATTTATAACCCTTAACTTAGGATTAGTTAGGTTATTACTTTCAATTTTCTTGGGTATTTTTATTTAAGTGTTCTTGTGTCAATAATGATGTTTTAAGTTTGTATTATGGGTTTTGTAATTTTTGTGATTTTTCTAATTTATTATTTTCTTTAAATTGACCTAGAACTTGGAAATTCAAATATTCCCAACCATAGGTAAATTGGGTTTGAAATTTTTATGGTAAGTGGACCTCCTTGTCAATTTAACTTTCCTAAAATTTTACCTCAATCTGATGTGTAACTAAGGCGTAACTAAGATTTTAAATATTTTATTAAAACTTAAATTAGGCTTAATTTAGTGAGAATCATTTAAGGAATTTATTTTTCAATTGACTCCCCTCTAGAATATGCATCCAAAGAGTTTTTATTCATAATTTTGGGGTCTTGGTTGATTTATTATGATTTATTTTGGTTCAAGTTGATTAGTTAAATTAATTAATTCAATTAATGGTCAAATTAAATCATTTTGTGATTTATTAAGTTCCAATGGGTTTCAATGATTTATTCATGTTCATTAGGATGTCTTATGATGCTTTAACTTGATTTGATCATTTTCCATAATTTATTTCATTTCTTATTAATTTATTTTATGAAAATTAGGGTTTAGGGTTTGAAATTTCAAATATTAAGATTTATTACTCAATAAATTATGAAAAGTTTACCTAATATGTATCTTAACATTAATTTCAAGTCCCTAAAGTTTTATTTCATTTTGATCAACAGTTTGGGATTAATTAAGGTTTGAAAATTTTCATTCAAACTCAAATTAAGGCCACAATAACCCCACATAATTTGGCAATTTTAATTTTAATGGATTCCTCTCATCAAGAGGAATCCATGGAGTCCAAGTTTGTAATTTTTAGATTTATATTTAATTTTCTATGATTTTTTGAATTTTCAGTCATTTTCTTTAATTTTTTAATTTGAAAAACCTAAATTTTTTTACTTAAGCATGTCAGATCCATGTGAATCCAACATGGCCCCACTTTCCATGTGGCACTACATCATTGGGCCATGTCGCACGTGGATCCTGCATCAAAATGGCAGCACACGTGGGTTAATTCTAGACCATCCGATCAAGATCGAATGGCTTTGATTCAACCAACGTTCTCCTTAATGGTTTTAATCAAATGTATGATAAGATCTCTATTCTCCATTCCTTATAAAAAATGGATGTCAGAGATTTTGTCTCCTATGGCGATGGTAGAAGCTGAGAGCTGTCTGTCATTTTACATGATTTTTGACCATTTGACTGTCTAAATCGAAGAATTTTGATGCAAAATCCATCAGTGGATGATACCATGAATATTTAAATGGTTTTATCTCACTTAAGGTCAAACTTCCTTCAAAAAGTACCAAAATCAAAATTTTGGAGAAGTCATCAATGGTATACTTTGATCTCGATGATCTTCGACGGTGTAATCGACTCCAATAGCTTTAGAATGATGTGGGGAGCTTGTGTGCAAAAGGAACTGAGTTTCCTCCTTATGGATTACCTCCTAGACCAAGCTCGACTTGAGTTTTGTCAGCCTTGGTCATTCTCTGGCATCTCGGTGGTGAGGGGATCAGGGAAGATCAGATTCTTCTTCGTGTAAGGTGGGGAAGGTGATGGGATGGTCAATTTAACTTGAGAATGGCTCTCTTGGGTTTTACCATTGAAGTTGAGAGCTTTAAACTCAATTTTCCCTTCTCTTGGTCATATGTGGGTGATTAAAGCTTTGGAAGCTTGCTCCATGGCTCACTACCTCTAACATCTGTCTTAAGCTAAAAAGGTGGAGTAAAAAAATGATAAAATATGGTTATGCAAATTGGATTAGGCTTCATATTCCTTTGACTTGCCATAACATAATCCTTGGCTTTGTCACTATTTGGATTTAATTAAATGGCTTAATGTTGGCTGAAAATCAACACTAATTCAATTTGAGAAGGATTTGATTACATCCCAAGGAGATTAGTTGGAGATTAAGTTCAAAATCTCCTTAGGATTATGCAATCCAATTGGCTTCACTTTGAATTGCTTTGTTTGATAAATTAGCCTTAATTCAATGCTTGGGTTATGTTCATTCAATCATTAATGAACTCTCTAACAAAGGTTTTAAGGATTTTAAAGTTCATGGATTGCTTACTTTGTGTCTTAACCTATTTTGATTCATATGGATTTAGGTTAAACTTAATTTGGTCAAATGATTTATTTAACTCAATTAGATTAAATTTTATTTTTATTTGGGTTAATCCAAGTAATTTGAAATGATTAGATTAAACAATTTCATTTATTTAAAGTTTGAAATTCAATTTGGCCCATTTTGGTTTCATGGGTTAAATTTGGGTTAAGTGTGAATCCATTTGGGTCAAGTGGCCATTTTTAACTCAATTAAGTTATGTTCACACTCCATTTATGTTAAATCACATATGTGAGATGATTTTGAGTGATTAATTTTATTTAATTTCAATTTTATTTTAATTTGAACCCATTTGACCCAAATTGGGCTTAATGGATTAAGTTTGGTTCATTTGGGCCAAATGACCAAATTAGCCAAATTGGACCTAATTATGGGTTGTTTTTTATTCAATAATCATTTTTCAAATTATTTTGAGCAATTTGATTTGGGTTGATTTGAATTTGATTTAGGTTTCCATTTTTGCCCATTTAGTTCAAATGACCTAATTAGCCTAATTAAGGCCACATTGGACTTATATTCTTTTAAATTAATATTTAAATATGTTCATATCATCATCCATGTCATTTGGACTAATTTTATTTGGCCAAATTTTGGTGGGTTGACCTCTGACTTGGTGGGACTCACATAAGTCAAACTTATGTCAAAAGGGTTGACAAATTTTTGACCTTTCATTTGGATTTGGAATTTATTTGATTTCATTTCATGGTTTCATGCTTTTAATTTCATTCACTTTGTTCTTAGCTTAATTAAGGTAATTAGGTTTAACTTTTTAATTAAACTTTATTCCAAGCTTAATTAATTTAAAATTTGGAGTTGCATGTTTAGGTTGGAGATTTGGGTTGAATCTAACTAAACCCATTAAGTTAGATCAATTCAAGAAGAATGCATTAGGTCACTAAGTGTGGTGTCCTAAGTGCTTAACTAGGAGATTCCTAATCTAAGATTTGGTATCCTAATTAATAAGTTTGGAAGAAAAGTTAACCTCATCCAAAATGAGGTCAACAACTCTCATTTTCTACTGCTGGATTATTTATCTCAGGTAGATTCCTTGGAGTTATCCACTATGTTGTCATTGCTATGAGGTTAAGCTGACCAAATAATTTCTTTATTAGCTTGTTCATTTCATTAAGGAAATTGTTGAGCTGACTGATTTCTTGGTCCCTCCTTTGGAGTTAAGAACCCATCTATTGTTGTAGCCTTGCCACAATATCCGTGAGTTCTTCAATCCCTTTCACTTCTACTTGAGCCTCACTTTTAGGCTCTCGGTGACTTGGGTTTCCCTATTGATCTTCCTTGCTTTATTGTTCAGATGTCACACCTTTTGTTTCATAGGCAATTATCAACTATACGAATGATCTCGACTTCTATGTGATCAGCATCTTCATTATTTCGGAGGTCTAAACTTTGCAGTTCTTCATTAGTTAGGAGATCTTCATCTTCCTAGAAAAGTTGATCATTCATGCCATCATCCATTGGCTAGTTCTTTTTTGAAAGATGCTTACAGCTGATGATATGAGAGTCGACTTCTTCATTATCTAAGGGAGCTGATTCATACTAGGCTCTCATCTTTGACTTTTTTTGATTCTTTGGCCCTCCATATCATTCAGGACCTCCCAGTGATGGATCTCTGAGAATGAGTCCTAGGTGTCACACCAGTGCTCATTGACTAGGTTGGAATGGCATGGGTGATATAGCTTTCTTTAATATTGTAGTCAGGACCTTCTGATAATTGGCCATTTGTTTGTTTTGATTGGATGTCTTATTGTTGGTGCTCATCGATCATCAAAATTTTTGGTCTTGATTTATACTCAAGATAGGCAAGATGACACTTCATGATATTCCTACTTCTCTTAAAGTAAGAATTTTTTTGTTCGGTGACATGGCTCACCAATTTCCTAATCCTTCTTTGAAGACCTCTATTCTTAATAGTCTTCAAGACCTTATAAATTCAGGAAAAAATAGTGTCTCTTAGTCATGATTAATTAGGTGACATGGGACTTGCAGGTTTGTCACAAAACATTTCTTTCTATCTCCTTGAGTTGTTTCTTTTGACCTATCTCAGTAAGTTAAAGTTGTTATCGATAGGTATATTGGCCTCTACCTGTGGGTCAGATTGCTGCTTGGTATGAATAGGTAGTCTGACAACTCTATGAGAGGTATTGTATTTCCTATGAGCTCTTCTGGACATCTTAGTGGTTGAAGAAGATACTTCATGTTTGTTTTTTTCCACATGGAACTAAGATCGTATTTTGTGCTAGGCTTTGTTCTTCAGACACAGTGCTAACGGTTGATGATGATTGATTTCAATTTAAGCTTAGTAGTCATTTTATTCTTAGCATACATTGTTTAGGCTATCTTTTATAATCTATCGAAAAATATTCTCTTCAAGGTTGAGTCAAGCCTGGGCTCATTCGGGCTAATTAAGTTTGACCTTTTTCCTTCGTCGGTTACCTTAGGTATGAATTCATTTATGGGTCCAGCTAATAGAAATTATACAACCTTGGAGATTTCTCTGAATTGTATAGTGGCACTAATGGAACTAGTATTAATTATAGCTTAGGGGAATTTGATAGTGGATCCCTCCCCCAATCTGACAGTCATCATGTTAGTTGAGCTCACCATGGATGATTTCGAGCTTGAGCATAAATTTAAAGTTAAGTTCTACTAAAATCAAGGAATCTAGAAATGCAACTTGAGATATTCCTATGGTTGCATTTATCTTTTAATTTTCTAATTGGAGATAGAGAGAGAAGCAATCCCTAGAGGAGTCATCAGAAATCTAATCACTCAAAAAAAACACCTTTGAGGATGTGCTCCTCCATCTTTGGTGAGATGAGTAGGAGTGTCTTTTTCAAGAGGCGATTGGTGTATATTCAACCATATTTCTCCTAACATCATGTTAGGATTTATTTAGATTTGGGTTTTACTTCTTATGGATGCAAGCCTCCATAGTGAATTACCCCTCTTACCGTAGTAAGAGAGCAGCCTTGATTAAGGTTGGAAATAAATATATCTATATAATATGCATTTGATGTCTTAGAGGCATGCATGGCAAAGTATTGTTCAGATGACCATCTAAAATGAAATAAGAGTGTACTCCTGATCAAGATCCCATGGTTTTGTCATCTCGAGATTATGTTATTCCAGCCTACCAATATTAGGGGGACATAGCCGTAATGTCCACATAATCTAATTAGTATATAGGTTGCCTTATTTTAAGTATCTTAAGTAGAATTAGAATTTTTAGTGTAAGTGGTGTAAGAGTATTCACATAGTCAATAGATTATAAGGTGTTCACATGGAGAATGGGCAGATGTTCACATGGTGAACGAATAGGAGGCTGAGCTTACATCCCTTTGGAATATCAAAATTAGGGTTGTCAACATGGTGGATAGATATGAATTTGTTCATGTGGTGAACAAATTATGGTGTTAGCATGACAAACATATAGATGACTATGCTTACATACCTTTTGGAATGCTAGAATTAGGATTGTCCACATGGTGGACAAATATGAATTTGTTTGCATGGAGAAAGAATTATGGGGTGTTCACATGGTGAACATATAGAAGATTGAACTTACATACCATGTTGGAATGCCAAAATTAGGATTGTCCACATGGCAGACATATATGAATTTATTTACATGGAGAATGAATTATGGGGTGTTCACATGGTGAACATATAGACCAGTCTTTTGTACTTTTTTGGAATGTTATAATTAGGATTGTCCACATGGTGGAGATATTTTGAATTTGTTCACGTGGTGAATGAATTATGGGGTTTTTTTCATGATGAACATATAGAAGATTGGTTGTAGTTTTTTTTATAATTATATTTAATTTAAGGGGCAACACCTATGCATTGGAATATGGAACCTAGGTGCCACTAGTTAGATGGCAATCTATATGACAGGTGTACATGTCAGCTATGAGGCCCAGTGCCTTAGTGCTGGCATTATTAGTCTTATTGACCATTTGAACAACATCATGATGCCAATCAATATTTTTGACAATTAGTGCACTGATTAAAGGAAAAATAACAACCTCATTTTGGATCCGCAATGTTGGCATGGATAGCACTACAATACATGGGTAGTACCACAGCACTGACTAGAGCCTCAGTACATGGGTTGCAACGCATCATTGAAATTATTGGTCTTATTAACCATTTGAATAGCATTACAACATCGCATTGTAGCACTGTGGTGCCAATCAAGATTCTTGACAGTTGGTGCAACGATTAAAGGGGAAATAACAATCTCATTTTAATTGGCATCGAGGCCAATTCTTTTCATATGCATTAATTATGAGATTTATTATAATTAAATTTATATTTTTTACTGCATAGTAATCGATGTGAAGGGCTAACTAGCACCTCAATGCTGCAAGTGAGTGTTGCAGCATTGGTGTCCTGTTCTGCAACCCGAGAGGCCAGCGCCTCGGTGCCATGTTTAGGCACCATAGTGCTGGGTCTGATTTATAAATAGGACTTAGGGCTATTAAGAATTTTCATTCAACTATCTCTCTCCATAAAGATTTTCTTTCTAACTCTTAGCTCTATTCTTCTCTCAAGTATATTTTCAATATGCCTCTTAGAAGGGTAGTAAACGAGGGCATCCATACATGACATTAATCAGAGTGGTATCAACATGCCCTCATCCACATACACTTAATCTGGGAGATAAGCTTCTAGGTTCCCGACAGTTGTGTTAAAAGGGTGTTTATAGATGAAGTTGAGCCAAGTTGGCCTACGATAACATCTTGTGCATTGTCCCAGTGGTGCATGAATTCTTCGCAAATACATGGCAGAGTCAGGACCATAAAGCATTCATTTGGAGGAAACTAGTAAGTTACTATAGTAGTGATATAAATGCATATTACAATATCAAAGATATTTATTATGATTAATATCTTACTTAATATAACAATCATCCTAATTTTAACAAAATCCTCTATTTTCAATTTAACAAAAATGACAATGTGTAATGGAAATGGTGAGAGAAAAGGATTATCAACTTCTTACAATCGGTCTCACTGCTGAGTCTAAGGCTTGACACTATTTTATTTCCGCCAAGCTTATGCCCAATAGTAACTTTAGCAAGGTAACCAAATATAGGGCTATTTTAAATTGTTCTATCCAAATGAGATTTATGATTGATACTAGGAAGATTATTTATAATTCTATTTGTAATATGCTGAATGAGAGTACTACTATTCGGTATAGTCACCCTTTTCTTATTTATAGTTTATGCATCATGGTGGGAGCGGTAGAGGGGACTAATGAAGAAATACTCATTTAGAAGACTACTTTAACAAAATAAGATAATTGGGGGATTTGGGTCAAGGTTTAAAGTGCAGGAGGGTTCATGTGCCCCACGGCCTCGACCCAACTCTTCTAAGTCATTGACTAAGCAAGTCCAAGAAATTGGCGGTCAGGTCACAAACCTAAGAAAAAGGGTGAATAGTAGTAGTCGTAAGAAGTAGATTCTGGAGCATAAATTTGATCATTATATGGATCAATAGTAGATGCAATTCTTTACATGGCCCAATTCAATAGTGCACTGGTCAACATGGTCTAGAGTTGCAATCTTGTAGATCCAAGTCAACTCTCCTACCCTACTCGACGCCTGTGTAATTACCCCACCGGTGCAGAGGAGGAAGAAGAGGAGGAATAGGGAGATGAATATGATTATTAATCCCCATTTTGTACTTTTTCCCTCTTTATAATTTAGAATTTTCTTTAAATTTAGAAATAAAATTTCTCCTTTTTATTATATTTGTATTATATGCTTGTTGTGATTAGTATTATTGATTTATCACTCCAAGGTTTAAATAAAAAATATTCGAACATATTTATGAAAAATGAGATCTAAGTGACAATATCTCAGCACTATAAACCAGGGCCTTGACGCATTGAACTAGCACCTCGGCACTATGTCAAGAGCTTGGTGCTACGATGCTAAACCCATGGGCCACAGTGCTAGGGTGATATTGTGCCCCTTAGCAGAAAATTTTTTCTAAGTCCTTTTTACTTATGTTAAAGAGATAGAGCACCAAGGCACTAGTCTTATGGCACTCTAGTGCTAGGGGATATTATGTATTTTTATGGAAAATATTCTAAGTCACATTTCCCTCACTAAGCATGGAAATGCAGTGTAGATGCCATGAACTATGGTATGGAGGCCAAGGTACTGTAGCACAAGGGTGATTTCAGTAAAGCATCGAAGCACTAGTTCTTGGGCACTATGGATCTGCCCTTTATAATAAGAATACCAAGAGGAAAGGGTTGTGGCACTATGAGTCAGAAAGTGAGTTACTTGTTAGATTTTAAAAATTTATTTTAGATTTGGCAACATTTCACCTTAGCAGTGTTAGATTTCAAAATCATAAAGCAAAGCACTCTTCTCCCATATTCCTTATCTAAGATCGATGGAGGGGAGGGGTTTTCATCTCACAGGGGAACAAAGTTGAATTGCGAAGGTCTTCAAATCTCCAATCTTTTTTTCTCACCCAATCCAAGATCATCAATGGGATTATAATTTAAACATACTTTTTTAAATATAAAATTGTATAACACTTTTTACCTGAAGCTAACAGAGGATCTAAGAACAAAAAAGATTGCTAAGAGCACAAGTGTAATCTGTGCGTGCAGTGAAAGTCGGAGTGGTTAGAGAGAAAGAAGAAGAATAAGTCAAGGTGGATAGGACACTCCTATTTATAGCATTTTTTGTAACTATTCTTTCTAAATAGTAGGTACAGTACCTTGGCACCAAGATCACAACACCGCGGCTGGCTTAGAGCAGTTATCCATCTAGAAGGCTAAGGTAGTGCCATGAACAGTCGCAACATTGTAGTAGAACCATATATATATATATATATATATATATATATATATATATATATATATATATATATATATATATATATATATATATATATATATATATATATATATATATATATATATATATATATATTAGATGAACATTACCAATGATAGAATTTAAAAGGTCCAACTAAGTTGACAATATTTTCTTCATTAAAGATAATAACAAGCTTACTAAACTTCCTTGCTTACTATTTAATAAATGGTAAATTGCTTACCTCAGACTAGTTCTACAAAGCATCGAAGAATCGAAGAAGGAAAGAAAATATGGTGGCAATGACATTGTAAAAACCTTTGAGGAGCTATCAACTCCATTAAGAACAACATTATATGAGTTCTTATCCATGGCAAAGCTAAACCAGATTACCCAAGAAGGAAAGAGGAATCCAATGGAGCAATAACTCTAGGTTCTTCAGCACAGTCATGCACCACCTTCCTTTGTCATTGCCTTCCTTCAGGTTTTTATTATTAGATGACCACACATAAATCTATAATTGTTGAATTATCTTTTGCAGTTGCAAACATGTTTCATGCACATTTTCTATGGTAAATATACTAGATTTTATTCTTGCATATAATATTTTATTATTAAAATAAAGTTAGTCATATTGATTATAATACTAATGCTAATGCATATTTGTATTATGCATAATGTTTGGGTATAATATATATAATATCATTAATCACTTCTAATAATGGCTAGTCTAGTAGAGGGTTCTTAGAGAAATCACTAGATTTCTATAAGATCAATGTCTTTTTCTTAATAGATATTTTAGTGGTATGATTAACTCTGGTATTTTTAAGTTAATGTAATACTTTCATGTATAATTTTTTATTGGGTTTGAGTATATTTGCTTTTGAAGTTGTTTCTTTTTTATAAAGTTTTTTGTTATTTTATTTTCTTTGGTGAATTAGTGTTCTATGTTATATTTATAAATGAAATGAGATAAGTTTTTTCTTTGTTTACTTTAATTATTCATATTATGTTTATGTATTTTTTTTTTGGTGAGTATTAAATAGATTTTTTATACCTCTTCATCACATCTCAAGTTGTCAAAGCTTACCACCTTCCAGATCTTAGGTGTGAAGAAAGGAATATTAAGTACAACTTGCTTACTAAGAGAAAAGAAGATCTATAATGGAAAAGAAGCAGATCTTGGATTATCTTAAATAGTCTTTTATAATACTTCAGAATTTTATGATAATTTTATTTTATTTCTTCATTTTATTTTTATGTTCTTTTTTTAAAAATACTTTTTAATGTATTTTTAAGTGTTTATTTTTCAAATAAATTACATTATTTCTAAAGATACTTAAAATAACTTTTAAATATTTTGGGGATTTTTAAAAATAACTATTATCCCTAGACATGCTTTTATTTCAAATCAAAACATATAAAAAAAAAATAAAAAAATAAAAATAATCCCAAATTGTGGAATTTAAATTTACCCATGGAGTGATGTAGAATCTTATTAAGGTGCATGAGATGGGACTAGATAGTTAGAATGTAAACATATAACAAATTCCATTATCTCAAAATATGAGTACAAGCAGAACATCATAATACAAAAATCAACTCTCTCCTCTTAAGAATAGTAAAATGCCAAAAAAAAGGTTTCAAATACATTGAGATTCACCCCTTTTTATAAGATTTGAGAGTTTATTACAAAAGTAAGCTACATGTTAGTTTCTTGAAGCTCCATGTCAATTACAATATAATATGATAGTTGTCCACATGTAATTGCTATTGTATTCTGAGTGGTGAGTTCCTTGATGTGGCTAGTGTAAGTCAAGAAGTCTAGTATCGGCCACCAGGTGAAGGTGAATTCATTCATACACTGCCTGTGTGAGGGCAGGTCCTCTTGGATGGTTGAATGAGTTAGTTTTCACATAGGTTTTGCTACTCAATGCTAAGTGTTCTTCGTATCAATCCTTTTGCTAGGTCTTTGTGTGCTTATTAGAGAAACATTTAGCTCCCAAATTCTTTTACTGCTTATAGAGAAAACTCACAAAAAAGGACTAGAGAATGAATGCAATAATCAAACATTAATGTCATTTTTAGGAAGTTTGACAAAAAATTTAAATATTTTATGTTAAATCACCTTTGATTTGACCCCATATGGTATTTCTTGCACTTTGTTGCTATATAGAGGGGTTGTTGAGCTCTACAGTTGGTTATTTCTTCATTGTGTTTTATCGAGTACTTAATTAATTTTTAGTCAACTCATCTATTTGATCAATTGAGTACTCATTATGGCATCAAAATGCCATGAGATGACATCAATGCTATTGAGATCTAGTTAGGCATCTAGAAAGGAAGAAGAAGACTAATAAGAAGCTTGAAGGTGAGGGCACCAAAGTACCTCATGTTGAGGTGAACACTTTGATACATGTAGTGTTGATTATGCTTGGTGAAGCCACACTTGACATGGAAAGTGGTACAAACATGCAAATTGAGGTGAGTGCTTCTAATGTGTCTAAGGTGAGTACAATATGGGAGAAAGCTAAGCTTACTATTATGCCTTTATTTCTATTAAGAAAGTGATTATAGAAGCATTGAGTGTTCCTCAGGTGGATGAGTGGAAGGATGAGTTTACTCATCATATTCAACTATGGAATGTTTTGGTGAGTAGGATAGTGAGGACTCCATCACATTAGAAGTTAGTAAATGATTACCTTATCATGGTATTTGACTTCATACTTGATATACAATTTTACTAGTATAAATAAAAAGTTTAACTGATTTTATTATTCTTATAGCTTAGCATAATGAGTGTTCATGAGTCTACTGAGAGAGGTAATGGGCAGCCACCAGCTCATGCAGGTGGATCTCTTGAGCTAATAAGTAAAATAATGGTGAGTCCTCCCTTTAGACTTATCCTTCATTTTATTATAAGTAAGTTATTGGGGTGTCCTCCAAGTGAAGAGGAAGTACATTTTCTCTACTAGTGGTTTTCTTTCTCAAGGATGACTCTTCTAAGTACCCAACTAAAAAATTTCCCTTACTTGTATTCATGAATTTTTTTTCTCACCATGAAAGGGTGATTTAGTGGAATCAATTTTTTATTTTTTATTTTTTTTTTGCTATAGATTCTAGGATGGTTGTGGGAAAAATTTATGACACCAAATAGATTTTAATAATTTTTATTTAGGTAATCAAATACATTATTATAGAATTAACACATCATCTCAGAAGATAAACATGTTATACTATAATAGATTCAATTACTTAATAAGGACTCCTAAAGCTAATGGGTCTTCAATATTCCAGAGACTTTCCCTTGAACTATATATAGAAGTAGAACAGGTTTATTTTATATTGGGTTCATAGTTCCCTATAAGCACAAGCCCATATATTTAATTACATCCTAGAACAAGGGGATTCCTCCTAAGATCACTCTCAATTAAACAAATAGACTTTTATTTCTATGGATTTCAAAGCATTGTTTCAAAGGATCACTAATTTAAAATTTTAATATGCAATGCTTCAAAAGAGAAGAGTTTTTTTTTTAAGCCAATAGAAATTAAATATGAAATGATTATAAATATTAGGAAGCCCAATAGGTATTGCAACTATCCTATCATTTTGCTTTACATTTTTGAAATTGAATTTATTGAAGTTTTGAGTTGATATTTTATTAAAAATCTTATACTTAGATTATAGTAGCACAAGACCACAAAAATGCCAAGTGGTTGAAGACTTACTCTAATAGTTTCTTTAGAACTACATTTCTTTTGACATAAGTCAAAAGTTCAACCTAAAATAATTTTTTTGGGAATTATCTATTCTTTTCCTACTAGAGAAAAATGAACTTAACTTTGACTCTTCCGGACTTATAACCCACTGTAAGGGTTGTCAGGTAAAACCACCTAAGCAATTTTTGAAAACCATAAGTCCAATCTTATGTATGCAAGATGGATGGGCTGTTACATTTATAAAGGAAGCTAAGAACCTAACTCACTCCTTAAGCCTAAGATAAATTTTTTCATGTTATGCACCTAACTAATACAAAAAATTTCATCTTTTTAATATTTTGACTCACAATTCATTTTATAGGAATTGGGTATGCAATTCATGCCTACAATGAGATGCAGTTAGAAAATGGTCATTGGCAAATTAAAATAAGGCACTCTTTCCCCAAGAAGGGTGGTCATCCTCAAAGGTCAGATGTCATATTATATACAATGGGTGAAGTGCCCAATTCAAGAGGAACAAATATTATGCCCTCATGATTTGCAATAGCTAATTATTTCTAGTTTCTTTAAGTTATGTCTAGGGCTTTCATTTAAGTCAAGTTATGAGTTTTTATTTATTTTTTGTTTAAGTTATTTAAATTTAATGAGGTAGAAAATTTTAGTTTTCCTAAGAGTCTAGCATTTCTATGTTTTTCATCACAGAGCACATCACAAAAAGAAACCTAGATAAAGCATGTATTTCTATTGTGCACCCCAAAATAAATTAAGCCAAATTAAATTAATAAAATAGGCTAGTGTGGTCGGGTACCATTGTACACCATGGAAGAGAAAGGAAAATGGGTAGCCAAGCTCTACCCTTATATAGCTGGACCTAGAACTAAAAGTTTTGACTATGGGGATCTTCATCGAGGAGTGTCACCTTCTTTAAGGACCTTCACGAGCTTCATAGAGGACCACCATCTAGTAAAGTTAGCTCCTGCTATTCTTAGAACCCATAAATCTTAACCTAATTTTAGGCTCAAATTATATTTCAAAATTCTAAATAATATCCTAAGCTCTATAAGACGGACATCAAGAAAAGCATATAATACACCAATAGTTTATATTTCAAATATACAGGATTAGCATTAGTTTCTTGCCAAGCCTACCTGTCCTATAGGTCTATGCTTAGAGACTTAAGTAGCACCTACAAGCAAATAATATTTATTTTACTTTATTATAGTGGTCCCTTTAAGCACTGTCTCCTGTAGAAAATAGCGTTAGCCTAAAGGAATGCCCTAACATCTAAACTAAGATACAAATAATCTTTGCCATCTAGTCTAAAATATTACAACTTAAAATAAGAAAAAGCCACCACATCATTTCACATCACAAAACATCAGCCTTACCAAATTCTACGATCAATGACAAAAAAACTAGTGTTTGAAAGAAGAGCTTGTATGGTATGGTTGCACTAGGCTTTATTTTAATTTGCATTGCTTATTATTTAATTGATTTAGGATTTTATTTCATTTTTAAGTTTATTTTTATGTTAAGGTATAATTTAATTTTAACGAATGAAGAATAAATTAAATTCCAATTTGTCTAGAACCCATTCTATTTAACATCTTAATCCTAGTAGAATAAGATTTCCATCTAAGGATAAAAATCCATTCTAAGGGTCACACTAAGATTCTAAGTATCTTAATTAACCTCTTTTGAACTTATTTGAAAGATTTATTTGAATCTAGATTTATTGATGTTTATATGATTTGATGATGATTTAAATTCTTAGTTAGTATTTAGTTCTTACGTTTCAACTTTTGTTTATGAAAAGTTGTTTAAAGATTCTTTATTCTTATCTTTGAGTTTTATTTAAATTGATTAATGCATCTTGACTTATTTAATTAAGAGTTTATTTGGGTTTTATTGAATTTTATACTTTTTTATTCTTTTGAATTAATTAAGATTTTCAAAAGTTAAATTTATTGAATTAAATTCATTTTATTTATATTGATTGTTTGTTTTAAGTTCATTAGGTTTCAATTTAATTTACCTTAATTTAGTGTTTACTTTCTTCCTTTAGGTTTTCATTAAATTTTATATTATTTATGTTGTTTAATTGGTTAGGGCGAACATAATTTAATAAATTGTGGTTTTGTTTGACCTTATGTTCCTTTGATTTGATTAAGGAATAATTATCTTATTTTGTATGTTTTAATTCAATCCATTTGGTATAATTGAATTAATTTAATTCACTTGCTTTGTTAATGATAATATTTATAAGTTTTAATAATTTAATTTAATTATTTTGAGTTGACTTAAGTTAATTAAATTTAAACTTACTTTAAATGATTTGGTTTCATCATTCAATTATTTCATTACATTTAAATTTCATGACTTAGGATATTCATTAATTTATGCATTTAACTTTATTACTTAAGCTAGTTTTAATTGAACATCCTAAGTTAAAAATTTATAATTTCATTAAACCTCTTAAGATAAGATTTTTCCTAAGAATCATAACCTATAATCTCCAATGAATGAACTATTTTAGGTTCCAAACCTAATCAAGGCCACCTTTAGTTTTTTAAATTATTTAAATTAATTGATTTGGACTTTAATTATTTTACCCATCATTAATGTCTTCCTTTTAATGTTCAATAAACTAATATAATTCTAATTTTGATGAATTCTTTAAATTCAGAGATTGATAAGTTTCAATCTTCAAGCAAAATGTTGATTTTATTTTGAATTCATAATATTAGTATTTTAGGATTTAATTAGCTTATTTTATTCTTAATTAATCCTTTAACCCCTAAGTGAAAAATTAATTAGGTTTTCCAATTTCATAAAATTAATAATGTTTTTAAAGGTCCTCTAAAGTAATTTAAAGTGTTTCAAATTGGTCCCATTAATTTTAAAATTTATATGATGTTTTTTATTTATTATTCAATTAAATTAACTTTGAACTTGAAAATTCTCTAAATTATAATCCAAAAGTCACTTGGTTTTGAAATTTTTATGGCAAGTAGGGTTCCTTACCAATTTTATTTCTATAAAGTTTCATTTTAATTAGGTATGTGTTTTATGACTAATTAAGGTTTTAATATTTTTAATAAAACCTAAATTAAGCCTTAATCTTTAGGAATTAATTAAAGGTTTAATTTTTTTTGGTTCCCCTCTAAATTATGAAACCATAAAGAGTTCATTTCAAATGTTTAGAGTTTTATTTGATTTAGTATGAATTTTCAAAGTTTAGGTTATTTAATTCATTTATTTAATTCAATTAATCCCTAATTGAGATCATTTTAAGGATTATGAGATTTTCATGAGGTTTTATAGTTTACTAAAGTCTACTAATGTGAGTTATGATGTTTTAAACTAATTTTTTAATTTTTCCAATTTTCTTAATCTATTTCTATTTTTCTTCAATAAATTAAGTGTTTAGGGTTGTAAATTTTATATCTTTAGATATAATTGTCAATAGATCCCCAAATATTTCATCCAAGGTGCATTTCAACCTCAATTTCAATCCTTTAATGTTTCAAAATGATTGGATTAGTGGTTTTGGTTTAATCTATGTTTCATTATTTTTAATTAAATTGAAATTAACACAAAGATACGTAATAAAATTTAGAGATTGGGGTTAATAGATTTCTCTCATTGAGATTAATCCATAGAGACCTTATTTGTATTTTTGGTTGAGCATTTTATTTTTAATAAATTTTTGAAGTTCTATGCATTATTTTGTATTTTTTAAATCAGAAAAACCCTAATTTCTTACTTATTCTAGTCATTGTATACACGACACTAATTGGGCTCCATTTAATACATGGCACATGCCATTTGGTCAGTTAGATCCACATGAATCCAGCTCAAAAGCGGAGAGGACTGCAGAATCAGCTATGACCATCTGATAATAGATCGATCAAAATTTAAGTCACCTTTTCTTAAGGGATTTAAATCAAGTAGTGTAGCTAGATCACAACCATCCATTTCACATAGAAGAAATAGATTAGTCAGATTTCATACATATTCTCGCCGATGAGAACCATGGGTCATTGGCCTTTAAGAAGCAAAATCTAGTTATCTAGATGGAATTTTCATATAATTTCTATTGCAAAATGATGAAGTCTTTGATTAAAACACATCTATATAGTTTGATCTCACTTGAGATCAAATTCTCTTCATAAATGACCAAATTGAGCCTAAGGGGTGGTCAATTTTGATGCATTCCTTGTCGACATCGATCCTCAACTGTGAAAAATTCTTTGAGCACCTTCATTTAGTTGTGATGAACCTCTGGTAAAGAGAAATTGAGTTGCCTCCTCACCAATAACTATAGATGCTAAGCATCTCCTCTTTTCCATTAGGTCTAGTCAAATTCTAGCTTGCTGGCCAAATTCTGGCTGGCTGGCCACAAGAGATCTAGAGAAGGGATCAGTTCTCCTTCTAATTCTCCTTGGAACGTTTGGGTGATGTTAGAATGTTGAGAAGAAGACACATTTCTCTCTTTTATTCTTACTTATGAGCTATCCATGAGGAGGGGCTAAGTTTAAATTAAGCATGGTGATTTCCATCCTTGAGGCTAGCTCCAAGGGGTTAACTGATTGGGAAGAGCCTAATTTTATTTAGAGTGAAGAGGTGGGTGAGGTATAGAGGGAAGTGGTAATTGAATTCTTTTTATGGGTTTAGGCTTCTTTCTTCCTATGGCTATAACTCATCCTCCATGTCATCTCTTAGCTTTTTGCACCACCTGAATGCCTCTTTAATTCATGGTTGACTGCCCAAATTAGAGCTAAGGAAAACCATGAGTTAAACTCAAGTTCATTTAAGTTAAACTTGGGCTTAAGTGCTTAGGTTTGATCCATTTGATTATCATTTGCTTTTGGATTAATTTTGGTTAATTCATTTGATAATTGGATTTATATTTAAGTTATAATTATGCTTAATTATCAATTGGAAAGCTTAGAGACCAATTGATCTATGGGATTTTAACTTAAGCTACGTTGACCCATTTGATCTAAGATGAGTCAAATTGGATCTCTTAGCTCAATTGATTACTTTGGGATTTAAATTAAGTTCCAATTGTGGTTGTTTGATGATTTAGGATGTTTTAAATTGATTGATTTTATTAGATTTGGAATTGATTATGATTTTGTTTTAACTTGACCCATTTGACTTAAATGGGCTAAGTTGAGTTTAATTAAGTCAAACAACCAATTTGACATAACTAAAATGTATTTAGCTTTCAATTTTATTTAATCAATGTTTTAGATGATTTAGATCAATTAATGTTTTTTGATTTAAGGTTGATATTGAATCTAAACCTACTTTGATCCAAATTGAGTTTGATGGGTGCATTTAATTGAGTTTAAATGGCCAAATTGGTCAAATTAGTCCTAATAATTTGTTGAATCATGTTTAATTATGATTTTATAATAATTTTAGATAATTTATTTGATTTAATTTATTTTTCATTTGATTTAGATTTCAATAAGGCTCATTTGGGTTCATTTGGATCAAATAATCTAATTAGCCCATTTGAGACCTTATTGGATTTAGATTCTTTAAGATTTATGTTTACACAAGTTCATTTGATAATTCTAAGTCCTTAGAATGATTTGATTTGGTCAAATTTTAGTGTGACCCATAGTTCAATTCTATGTCAAATGGTTGACCATCTTTGACCTTCATTTGAACTTAGTTTTAAATCTATTTATAATCATGCATTAACTTAATGCTTTTTATTTGATTTGATTTAAATTTATTTAAATTTTATTTGAATTTTTTTAAATTTGGGCTTGGATAGGTTAATTGGGTTGACCATCCCAACTACCTTGATTCAAAGTCAATTGAATATAGATTTTAATTAAAATGTGTTTGATTGAATTTGAACTTGGTTTTGAGTTTGATTTCGGCTCACATAATCCTATTAGTTAGGATAAATCCTAGATGGGTTCACTAGGATAGCCAAGTATAGTGTCTTAAGTTGCATAATCAGAAAGTTCCTCATCTAAGATTAGGTGTCCTAATTATAATGATTAGAGATCATGTTAATCTCATTCAAAAATGAGGTCAACAAATGGACCCTCAATATGTGTAGTGATCAAATAAGAGTGCACTGCATATATTGGCATTGACTGAATTTATCAATAGGACTAAAGCAATACTGCTTGCAGGAATTTGAATTTTGTTTTGAACTTTTAAATTTAGATTTAGTTCTAATTTTATTTTTAAATTTTATTTTGAACTTCATTATGAAAGATAGACATAAATATTCATTATGCTCTTTTGATTTAGAATGATTCATTCATAGGAAACTTAGGATCACTAGTCTCTAAGAAGAATAGAAATGTTATTAGGAAAAGACTCAATAAAATTAAATCCTAACATAGTCATGATAGCCAAAAAAGATGCCTTCAAGTGACTTATTCTTATGTTGACTACAATAGGTTTTCAATATATAACCTAGAAAGAAAGCCCTAGAGCTAACATCTTTCTAAGTGGGATTAGTTCAAAGGTAGTCTAAATGACTAGCCAATTCTGAAGAAAGGATTTATAAGTATACTCTAAGGTTTTCTTTTTCTATAAAGGATGCCACAATGTATACTCACTCCTATGTAAAGATGGTAGTTAGAGAGGATGCCAATATAGATACTCACTCTTCTCTAGACTACATATCACTGAGGGACTTACTCTTATATGGTTATTTATATATTTTTGGGTCTTTAATGATTTAATTGAAACCTAAATAGCTAGGTTGAGGAAAGGGGCCTTCAATGGCTTAATTCCTAATCCTATAAATAATGATTAATAGGTAGGGGCTCACATAGATGTAGTTCCTAACCTAAATAGTTTATAAGAATGGAGCTTAAGAGTGACTTATTTCCATCCCAAAATTTTGTTTGTTTTGTATTAAAAAGGGGACATAAGGACTTAAATTCAAGTCTAGTAAGATTCAGCTAATAGGAAGGGGTCTTCAATGGCTTAATTCCATCTTTAATAGCTTGAAAAGGAAAGGGGTCATAATGACATAATCCTATTATTATCTTTTAAAAAGGATGCCTACTAATAGACTTACTCCTTTTTTGGTTAGCTATTAAGAAGGGCTTTCATTGGTTTAAATCCAACTTAAATAGCTAGGTGAGAAAAGGTATTTTGATAACTTAATCTAAATACTCAAAATTTGACTATTATGAAAGAGATCTTTGTGACTTTATCCTAACTTAGATAGCTTATTTGATAGGAAAGGGGTCTTAGTGACTTAATCCTATCCTTGTCTTTTAGAAAGGATCCCTACTAAGAGACTTATTCCTATTTGGTTAGCTATTAAGATGGGGCCTTTAGTGGCTTAATTCCATCTTGAATAGCTAAAATGAGGAAAGGGGTCTTGATGACTTAATCCTAATCCTCAAATTTTAACTATTAAGAAAGGGGTATTAGTGACTTAATCCTAACCTAGATAGTCCATTTGACATAGAAAGCAGGAATGGTGGCATGAAGGACTTACTCCAAACTTGTCGGACTGGTGCACAAAGGCTTACTCCAAACCTGTAAGAATGGAGCATAAAGGCTTACTCCAAACCCAAGATATTTATAGGAAGGGTGCCAAATGGGCTTGTTCCTAACCTATGGAAGGTAGAAATCATGCCCGAAAGGGCTTGAGGAAATTCACAAAGGTTTAAGGGCCAATACACAAAATTTATAGATAAAATCTAAATTTAAAAGAGATAATGTTTGGACCTAAATAAATTGCAAAAATAGAGATAAACACAATTTTTTATCAACATTTTTTAAATTAAAGTACAATTCATACATAATATTTCTTTAAGTAACATCCATTAATAAGTGGTATTGGACGTTCACCATTACAAGTTATTAATTGATAAACACCTCCTTCATAGACTTTTTCCACAACGAATGGTCCTTCCCATATTGGCCCAAATTTGGAAAGCTCTAGGATGGACCAATTTATCTTGAGCTTGAACCATAGGTAAAGTTCAAGGTCTTGTTGAGCTCTTAGATGTTTTCCTTCAAGATGTTCAAGTTCTTTCAGTTGAAGTTCATGATTTTGATATGCTATAATGTCATTACTACTATCCTCAAAGAAGGTTGTTGTACTTCCAATGAAAGAATAGCTTTAGTTTCATAAACAAAAGCATGTGGTATAAATTGAGTTGGTGTCTTATATGTGGTCCATAGGCCCATAAGGCTTTAACCAACTTTTCATGCCCTTGACATTTATTTTCATCAAGTAATTTTTTTAGAATTTGTACAAGAGTTTAATTCAATACTTTAGCCAATCCATTTGATCTAGGGTAATAGATGGTCGAATATCTCTAGTCAATGTTATGTCTAGCCATAAAGTGATTTATTTTAGTGGATTTAACAAACAAACCATTATCAAATATGATTCAACGAGGAACATATAAATAATATATGATATTTTCCTAAAATAACTTAATTATATGGTATGCTTTAACTTCTTTTAGTGGAATTTCCTCAGCTCACTTAGAAGAATAATCAATTGCAATTAATATAAAATGATGCCCTTTTTATGAAGGAGGTTCAATAGGCCTATGACCTCAGTACCCTAACTCTAAAAAGACCAAAGGCAATCGTTGGATGAAATACACTAGGTTGTTAATGTAATACTACACAATTACTTGGCATTTATGGCAATGACGTGAAATTTTTATGTAGTCATTTAACATCAAAGGACAATAATATTTGAATCTTTTATTTTTTCAATTTCATTTTGGGTCGAGATTGGTGAGCACCACACAATACAAAATGTACCTCAATCACAATCTTATGGGCTTCTTGTTTATCCAAATAGTGTAGCTACATTTGATCAAATGACCTATGATACAACATTTTTTATTAATGCATAAGATAATGCACATTTCTTATTTTGGTTTACTAATAACTTATCTTTAGGGAACCTCCCATCACTTAAATAGTCAATCAATGGTTATCTCCAATCATGTTCTTCTTAACTTTTAGTAAGGGTGGTTCTATTATAGTTTTTTTTTTTTTTTTTTTTCATGTAATCTATATCCATAAGGGACAAAATTTCCTAATTTTTTTATCTCTATAGATATAGACTCCTTTTCTAAACATATATATATATTTTTAGCGAGCTTAGCTAAAGCATCTGCTAAGGAATTATCTTTGTGTGATATTTTTTATAGAGTGACAAACATAATCTTTTCAAGCAACTTCATTGTATATTGATAATAATTAAAAAGTTTTGGATGCTGAACCTTATAGATACCACTCACTTGATTAATAACTTGTTGGGAAACCCCAAAGATTTTAATTTTTTTAATGTCCATAAAGATTGTTAACTCTAACCTAGTTATAAGAGTGTCATATTCGACATCATTATTTGTACAGGGTTCAGACAAATGATAAGAATATCATATTATTCTTTTGCATGGAGTAATAAAATAAATCTTGTGCTTGTCTTCCTTGAGATAAGAAAATTTAACTTTATTTTCTTTTATGATATTGCACCATCAAAGTATAACTCCCAAGTGGCATTTGTTTCATCTTCTAAATCCATGATATGTTCATGTGGAAGATCATTATTCAAAGGGGAACCTTCTGGTAGAGGATGGGTTGTTAAGTTATCTTTAACTTAACTCTTTATAGCACGAAAGGAATACTTGTAATTTCAAATTGCAATAAAATCATTCACCAATGTGCTAGATGTCCAGACAACATCGAGCGACTCACAAGATATTACAAAATATTTACTCTTGAAATCAAATTTACTTTATGTGAAAGAATGTAATACCTTAATTTCTGAGAGGTGAAAACCAAGGCCAAATAATGCTTTTCAATAAGTGGATAATTCATCTCTATCAAGATGAGTCTACAGCTTAGGTAATAAAGGATATTTTCCTTGCCTTCGTCATTAACTTAAGCTAATAAAGCTCCAAGGGTTTCATCTAAAGCTATAGTATACAAAATTATTGGCCTCCTAGTGATTTGGGCTACCAAAATAAGAGGATTCATCAAATATTATTTTATACTTTCAAATGCATTCTAGCATTTCTCATCCCAAAAAATTTAGAATCCTTCTTTGTCAATGCCGCAAATGGTTGGCATATACCAGATAGGTTTGATATAAGTCTTTGTAAATATACTAGCCTTCCTTAGAATGATCTTAACTATGTAAGGCTTGTAAGTGATGGCATTTCCATGATTGCTTTGATCATTTTAGGATCAATTTTGATCCGACAATGCCTCACAACAAATCTTTAAAACTTTTTTGAAGTTACTCCAAAAGCATACTTCAATGAGTTCCTTTTTAGGTCATAACAGTGCAACTGTTCAAAAAAAATCCATAAAATCATATAAATGGTTTTCTCTTTCTTTACTTTTAATGATTAGTTTATCAATGCAACATTCAACTTGATCATAAATCAAATGGTTAAATATTCTAGTCATTGCTCTTTGATAGGTAGCCCTAACATTTTTGAGACCAAATGACATGACTATGTAATAGAATATCCCAATAGGGGTTTAGAATGCTATATGCTTTCATCCTTAGGGGCCATCTTTATCTGGTTATACCTAGATGACCCATCCATGAATGAAAAAATATCATGTGAGGAGGCTATATCCACCATAAGTTCTAGTATCGGTAGTGAGAACTAATCTTGGGGACAAGCTTTAGTTAAATCTCTAAAATCTATGCAAATGCATTTTTGGTCATTCTATTTCTTCATCAGGACAATGCTTGCTAACCAAGAATGATATTGCTCTTCTTGTATAAAATCAACATCAAATAATTTTTTAACTTTAGTAATCACTTGTTGCTTAATTTCTAAATGCATGAATCTAGGAGCTTGCTTTACTAGAAATGCATCAAGTTTAATCTCTAGTTTGTGAACTACAACATTTGAAGATAAACCTGACATTTCATCATAATTCAACAAAAAGTAACCTTTCTATTCAAAATGTAAATTAATCAATTCTTCAAAATCTTTTGGACCCAATATCGAACAAATAAATGCTGATCATGGGTCTTCTTTAGTTCTTAGGTTAATCTCCTTTAATTCATCAACAGTGAAATTTATTTCTTCTTCAAATTTTTGGGATATGTTTTGAATTATGCAATCATCTGGATCATCTGATATTTTAAGATAGAATTCTTCTAAATGATTATATAGAATTCCAAAGAGTTAATTAAAGTCCATATGATTGTTTATCATTAGACAATGTTCATCATTACTAAACGGTCCAATGGTACTATACCCAAAGCTAGCTTTGGATTTCAAGTATTTGTTTTAGTATTTCATAAGCCCTCCATGCATTGAGATGTATCTTTAGGCGTAAGGAATCAAACCATGTTATATAGCATTTTCACACAAACAAGATACCAGTCAAACAAGAGTTCTATTATTTTATTGAAAGATAGATCTTCACTTTACATCTATTTCTGAGCTTGAAAGTTTAAGTATAGAATTAAATTTTGACAACTCCCAAACCTCTCATAAAAGGTTAGGGGATACTTTGACTTCTAACTGTGACATTTTATTATGAGATAAAGGAGTCAAAGTCAAAGTATCCACATACATTTTTAATTTTTTATAAGTGGATAATTTAGGACCATTCTTTCATGCTCAAATTTATTCTTCATCTTTGTGGGAAAATTTATGACACCATATAGATATTAGGAATTTATTATTTAGGTAATCAAATACATCATCAAGGAATATACATATTAGCTCAAAAGGTAAACATGCTATATTATAATAAATTTGATTACTTAATAAGGACTCCTAAGGCTAATGGGTCTTTTAATATTTCAAAGATTTTTCCTTTGAACTAGATGGAAAAGTAGGATAAGGTTTATTTTATATTGAGTTTGTAATTCTTTATAAGGGCAAGCCCTTATAGTTAATTACATCCTAGAAATGAGATCTCTTCCTAAGAATACTCTCGATTAAATAAATACACTTTTATTCTATATATTTCAAAGCTTGTTTCAAAGGATTGTTAATTTGGAAATTCAATGAGAATGCTTCAAAGGGGATGAGTTTTTTTTATGAGGCTAATAAGGATTAAGTAAAAAATGTTTATAGATACTAGGATGCCTAGTAGGCATTTCAACTATCCTATCATTGGGCTTTACATTTTGAGATTTAATTTGATAAATTTTTGAATTGGCATTTTATGAGAAATCTAAGATTTAGATTCTCACAATACAATACTGCAAAAAAATACTTGTGGTTGAAGACTTACTCTAGTAGGATGCTTCTAACAAAATTCAAAAGTTTGACTTAATGTAAATTTTCTGGGAATTATCAATTCTTTTTCTACCAAAGAAAAATAAACATAATCCTAATTCTTCTAGACTTATAACCAGTTTGGAAGGGTTGTTAGCTAACACCACCTAAGCAACTTTGAAAACTATGAGTTCGATCTATGTATGCAAGATGCATGGGCTGTTGCATTTATAAAGAAAGCTAAGATCCTAACTCACTCTTATCCATAAGATAATGTTTTGCCTACTATGCATCTGACTAATACAACAAATTTCAACTTTTATGTATTTTGACTCATAATTCATTTAAAGGTCTTGGGTATGCATTTCATGCCTACAATGAGATGCAGTTAGAAAATGGTAATGGATCAAATCAAAATAAGAAGGCATGGTTCCCCAAGGAAGGGTGGTCATCCTCAAAGGTCATATGCCCCTTATATGCAATGGGAAAAGTATTGAATTCAAGAGGAATAGATAAAATGTTTTCATGGTTTACAATAGCTAATTAGTTTCTTTTAAAGTTACTCTTAGGGGTTTTAATTTAAGTGAAGTTATAAATTTTTTTTATTTTATGTTTAAGTTGTTTAAATTTAGTGGGGTAAAAATTTTTTTTTTTATGAGCCTAAAGTTTCCAGGCAATTCATTAGAGAGCACATCATAGAAAGTAACTTAGAAAACACATACATTTATATTATGCATCCCTAAATAAATCAAGAAAAATTAAATTAAAACTAACCAATGTTGTTGGGTACCACTATACACCCTGTAAGAAAGAGAAAATGAACTGCTGAGCTCTGCCCTTATACAACTCAAAATAGAACTAAAAGTTCTGATTTATGGAGATCTTCTTCTAAGATCATTACCTTCTTCAAGGACCTCCATAGGCTTCACAAGAGACCACCAGCTGGTAAAGTTAGCTCTTACTATTTTTAGACCCCATAGATCCTAACCTAATTCTAGATTGAAATTATATTTTAAAATTCCAAATTAAGTTCCTAATCCCAAAAAAATAAATGTGAATAAATACATACATCACGCCAACAATTTATATTTCAAACATACGAGCTTAGCATTAATTTCTTGCAAGCCCACCTATCCTATTGGGCTATGCTTAAGGACTTGAACAACACCTATAAGCAAATAATATTTATTTTATTTTTATTATAGCATTCATTTTAAGCACAATCCCCTGAAAAAAAATTAGCCTAACAAAATGCCCTAACATCCAAACAAGCAGACATATAATTCTAGCCATCTAGTCTAAAATATTACACCACAAAATAAGAAAAATACCAAATCATTCCACATCATAGAATATCACAAATCATTAGCTTAACCTAAGTCTAAGGTCACTGACCTAATAATTTAGTGTATGAGAAAAGGCCTTATGTGGTATGATTGCACTAGGTCTTTTATGTTAACATTTGATTTAGGTTTCAAGGTTTATTTATTTTACCAATGGGTAATTTCACTTTAAGTTTAAATGAAAATTTGACATATAATAAGACACAATGGAGGCGAAGGATTCATGTAGCCAACCCCACTTAGTGGGATAAAGGCTTGTTGTTGTTATTATTGTTGTTGGTGATTTCAATTTAAGTGATTAAATTGATTTAAGATTTTATTTCATTTTAAGGTACATTCATGTGTTAAAGTTGAATTTAGGTTTTAATAAATGGAGAATAAAGTAAATTCCATTTTGGGCAAAAATCTATTCTATTCAATATCCAAAATCTTAGTAAAATGAGATTTTCTTAGAAAAAAAAATCCATTCTATCGGTCACACTAAGATTCCAAGTATCTTAATTAACCACTTTTGAATTTATTTGAAGCATTTGTTTGAATTTAGATTTAAATTATGTTTATGTGATTTTATTAGGATTTAAATTCTTAAGTAGTGTTTAGTTCTTAAATTTCATCTTATGTTTATGAAAAGGTGTTTAAAGATTATTTATTCTTCCCATTTGAGTTTTATTCAAATTGATTAATGCATCTTAACTTAATTAATTAAGAATTTAAATTTTATTGAATTTAAATTATTTGATTGGTTGTCTATTGATTTGATTTAAGATTTTCAAAAAATAAATTTTTTTAAATTTAATTTATTTTATTCATTTTAAATGATTTGTTTCAATTTGTTTTATGTTTATTTGTTTTTTAAATTTTATATGATTCATGTTATTTAATTAGTTAAGGTGAACATAATTTCAAAAATTGGGATTATATTTGACCTTATGCTCCTTTGCTTTGGTTAAGGAATAATTGTCTCATTTTGTATGTTTTAATTCAACCCATTTGGTATGATTGAATTGACTTAATTCATTTGTTTAGTTAATGATAATGTCATTAGCTTGAATGATCTAATTTAATTATTTTAAATTAACTTAAGTTTTCAATTATTTCATTACATTTAAATTTCATAACTTAGGATATTCATTAATTTATGCATATAACTTTAGTGTTTAATTTGGTTTTAAGTGAATATCCTAGGTTAAGGATTCATTATTTCATTAAACCTTTTAAGAGAAGGTTTTGGCTAATAATCATAACCTAAGAACCTTAAAGAATAAACTATTTTAGGTTCCAAACCTAATCTAGGCCACTTTTAGTTTCTAGATTATTTATGTTAATTGATTTTTGGCTTTAATCATTTATACTCATCATTAATGTCTTCCTTTTAATGTTGAGTAAACTTAATTTAATTCTAATTTTGGTGAATTCCTTAAAATTCAGATATTGATAAGTTTTAATTTTCAAATAAATGTTCATTTATTCTGAATTCATAATTTTAGTATATTAGGATTTAATTAGCATATTTTATTCTTAATTAATCTAATAACCCCTAAGTGAAGCATTAATTAGGGATTCCAACTTCAGAAGATTAAGAAAGTTTTCTAAGGTCTTATGTAGTTATTTAAAGTGTTCCAAAATGGTTCCATTAATTTTTTATAGTTTCTATGATTTTATAATTTATTATTTCATTTAAATTGACTTAGGGATTGGAAATTCTACAACTTATGATCGAGAGGTCAATTAGCTTTGCATTTTTTATTTTTTTGGTAAGTGGGGTGGTTCTTTGCCAATTTCATTTCCCTAAAGTTTCATCTTAATCACATGTGTATTTTAGGACTAATTAAGGTTTTAATTAATTAAATAAAACATACATTATGCTTAATTTAGAAGGAACTAATTAGGAGTTCTAATTTTCTTAAATTCCCCTCTAAATAATGAATCCATGGAGGTTCATTTAGAATTTTTGAAGTTTAGGTTGATTTATTATGAATTTTCAAAATTCATGTTAAATAATTAATTTATTTAATTCAATTAATTCTTAATTATGGTCATTTTGAGGGTTTGGAGGTTTCAATGAAGACTAATGTGAATTATGATGTTTTAAATTAATTTTATAATTGTTCCCAATTTTCTTAATTTATTATTAATCTATTTCATTAAATTAAGGGGTTAGTGTTGAAAATTTCATATCTTTGATTTTACTTACCAATAAATCCTAAGAAATTTATTTACAATGTGTTTTAACATTAACTTGAATTACCCAAAGTTTTAAAATTATTTAATTAATGATTTATGTTTTATTTGAGTTTGATTATTTTCAATTAAACTAAAATATCAAATAAAATTTGAGGATTTTAGGTTTAATAGATTCCTCTCACTAAGATGACTCCATAAAGCCATTATTTATGTTTTTATTGGGTATTTTATCTTTAATGATTTTTTGAAGTTCTATACTTTTTTTTTAATTTAATAAATTTAAAAAATCTAAATTTTCTCTTTTAACGAGTTAGTGCCTATGTGACATTGACTAGGCATCATTTGACACATTGCACAACGCCACTAGATGAGTTGGATCAATGTAGATCCACCTTAAAAAGCGGTGGTGGATGCAAATTCATTACAACTATCCAATCATAGATTGGACGATCATGATTTCACATGATTCCATAAAAGAATTAAATTAAATGGTGTGGCTAGATCAAAATTATTCATTCTAAATAGAAGGAATAGATGGCTTAGATTTTGTCCCTGTTCTCGCTAGTGAGAATTATGGGTCATCCTATTTTGAGGGGAAAACGCCAACATTCAAGGGAAATTTTTATGTGTTTTTGATTGCAAAATGATCAAGAATAAATCTATACAATTTGATCTCACTTGAGATCAAATTCACTCACAAAGGTTGAAACCAAAATCAAAGGGTGGTTAGTTTTGATGCATATCTCATTAGCATCAATCCTCGGTGGTGAAAATGCCAAGAATACCTTTGTTGGGATGTGGTGAACCTATAAGAAAGAAGAAATGAGTTTTCTCTTCACCAATCACTATGGAGGCCAAGCTCCACCTCTTTGCCAAAGGGTTTGGTCAAAATTTGGCTTGTCGGTGGTAGGAGATCCAGGGAAGGGTCACTATTTTTCTCTTCACCTCAATAACATGCGTGGATGATAGAATTACTTAGAATAATTCAAATAGAAATTGGCCATGGTGATTAGCACCCTTGGACTCTTGTTGGAGGGGGTGGATAGTTTATTGGAGTAAATTCAATCCAATTAATTGAAGAGATAAGAGAATATGGAGGACTGAAGGATGGGTTTGAATTCATTGCTTAAACTTGCATTTCTTTCTTCCATTACTCCACATCATCTCTAGTTCTATGGTTTTGGGCTATTTTCACCTCATTTGGACTAAATTATGATCAGTCATAATCAAGTTGAATGTAATCTTTGAGTTAGACCAACTCAATGTTGGTTTGGGTTTGGTGATTGCACTTGGTTTGATGCCAAATTAATTTGAGAGGCATTCACTATATTTTATTTGATTAATTGATCTTTGATTTGAATTTCAATCAATTTTAATTTGCTCGATAGATAATTTGAAAGCCAATTGATCCATATTAGGTTAAGGTTTGATATGGTTTGAGCTAGGTTTGGCTTTTTTGACTTAAATGGGTCAAGTAAAGTTTTATAGTTTAAATTAGTATTTTAGTATTTAGATTTAGGTTTAGTTATGTTTAGTTGACTATTTTCAATGATTATGATTAATCAATTTTATTTGATTTTGATTTTGATTTCGACCCAATTTGCCCAAATTGGGCTTAATAGTTCAAAATGGGTTCACTTGGCTCAATTATCTATATTGATCAAGTTAAACCCAATGATTAGTTAGATTACATTTAATTATGATTTACAATACATTTGGACATTCAATCTGAATTGATTTTAGTTTAATTTGGGTTTAGGTTCAACAAGATCCATTTAGACCAATTTAAATCAAGTGATCAAATCAACCAAATTAAGACATTACTGAATTTAGATTAATTTAGATTCATATTTAAACATGTTCATTTTATGATTTGATACTTTAAAATGATTTAATTCAATCAAATTTTAGTGAGTTGGCCTTTGACTTGGTGGGGCCCACATAAATTCAATCATAAGTCAAATGGCATGATTAACCATCTTGAGCCTCATTTGTATTTATTTTTAAGTCCATTTATGTTCATGCATTAATTTTATGTTTTTTGTTTGATTTCAATTTATTTTGATTTTATTTGAATTTCTTTGTGTTTAGGTAATTTTGAGCTTAACTAGGTTAATTGGGTTGATGATCTGAATTGCCTTAGTTTAAGCTCAATTGGATTTCAAATTTCAATTAAAATATGTTTGATTCAATTTGAATTTGTTTTGAACTTTATTTAAGTTCACCTAAACTTATTAGGTTAGGTAAAACTAGAGTGGTTCATTAGGATAGCTTAGTATAGTGTCTTAAGTGTCTAGTCATGAAGATCCTAATCTATGATTAGGTGTCCTAATTATTAGGGTTATGGTTGATGCTAACCTCATCCAAAAAGGAGGTCAATAATCACTATTTGATTCTAATGAAATCTCAAATTTTATTAAGGTGTCCTTTTGATTAGAATCTTCATCTGAGCTAGATTCCAAATCAATTTGAATTATTAGAGTTTCTTTTTTTCTTCTTCTTTTTCTCTTTGTTCCTTTCTTTTCTTCTATTTTATTTTTTGAATGTCTTCTTTTATTTTCTTTGATGTCTTAATAATGTTGGATTTCATAGAATCGGGAAATTTCTTTTTAGGCATATAATAGGTAGCATCTTCAAAAAGTTCAATTTTATGAATAGAGATTGGTTGTATAGCACCATTTATAGTGTATTCTACTCCATCTCTTGTGTACTTGATATAGTGGTGGACTAATAAAGTAACCATTCTATACTCATGTGTCCATTTAATACCTAAATGAGCGTTAAAGGATGTCTCTGAATTAATAATGTGGAATTTTGCTTTAGTTTTTAGCCCATCTATTTCCAATAATAGGATGATTGAACCCATAGCATTTTCTCCCATTTCATTAAACCTCCTCAATAACATTTTATTAGCATAAAGCATTCTTGTATCAATCCTCAAAATTGATGATTTTTTGGAATTCATGATATTGATCGAAGGACCAAGATCAGTAAGAACTCTTGATAATCTAATGTTCCATACTTTAATTAAAATGTAAAGGGACCGATTATGATCTGTGATTCCTAAAAGTAACTCTTCTAAGGAGAAGGTTACTGTAGGAACCTCTTTGAAATAGTAAGCCTTATCTGAGGAAGTTGCTGCTAGTTCTGTCAAACATATTTCTGAGTCAAGTAATGTCTGAACTAAAGATTCCCTCATTTTTTTAAACAGAACAAGGGCACCATAAATTCTTAGTTAAGAAAAAAGTTTCAAAGATGGATAAAATATTATGGTTGACCTTAGAATAGCTAGTTCAACTACTAGATCTTTTTGTAATGGTTCAAGATAGTGATCAACAAATTGTTTACCTTTACCTTTTAGATGAGGTGGTTGGACCTTCCTACTTGAGATTAACTTTAGTGATATTTATTATATTAGAAGCAGGGGTGGTCATGCCAACCTATCCCTCATCACTGATGTCTTTTTCTAAAGAGTGGTCATAATCGAAAAGTTATACTTTTATATTAATATGATTGCTTTGCAAATCAGCAATAGAACTATCACTCTTTAACCTTGATTCAAAAAATATATTACAATAAGTATGAGAAGTTTATTTTTTATCTTCACATTTTTCTTCATTTACAACATCATCACCAGAAGTAGTAAGAACGTAAGAAATGTCTTTAGCGGTGGGTTTTTTATTCATATTTTCAAGAAGTCCTTAAAGATAAAGGATGTAAGACCTAGCCTTTCCATCCTTATCATATAAAATCTCTCTGATACAATAGATATTCCTCTCTCACCACTCTCTCTAGACATATGAACATCTGATGGTGCTAAATGGGGTTGAGGAGGAGCTAAGTATTTTGATGTGATGGATCAATCTAGATGATCTTCTTCCAGATATTTGTTTGATCCTACATGGAATTTTATATTTTTTTTATCCAATATTTTTTAAAAGAGTTGGATAAAACTCTATCTGAATCATTTGAAAGAGATGGACTAGAAGAGGTGGAAGATTCAAATATGGTCACTTTAATGGACCCTTGTTTAGAGTCCATAAGATATTCCTTAGGAATTATCACGAGCCCTTTCTTATAATTTCTTTCAAGCCAATCCTTGAAAGTGAAGTAGTCTTTAATGGTATGACCTAGCATCTGATGATATGGGCAAAAAATTTGAGTCATTAACCTCGCTGACCTCTCTAACCTTTTTAGATCAAGAAGCTTGAAATTTGGCTTTTTCTTTAAATTTTCAAAGATCTTCATCACTACCTCTCTCTTGAAAGAATAAGTCTGATTCATTCTTTCACTGATGTGATGGCCTATGAGGTGAAGGACACTCTACCTGGACTTGAATTTGAGCTTTTCCTTTGTCCATTGTAGAGACATTGGTTGCCTTCTTTTACAACACTTTTGGGTTTTGATGGTTTGTAGTGGACTAATCTCTTAGGAATGACATCCTAGGGACTTCTTCTTGTATACTATAGACTTTACTTAATAATTTTCTAATAGTTTTATTAATAAAGCCTTTTAATAGAAAGCCATAGGACCATGGATATTTCATAAGAGTATTTCTATAGCAAGATGCACTTGTATTGAGGCTCGTACTTAAGGTTGAGAATCCTCCATCTTAAAATATAATCTACAAGGAATTCACCTGGCTTTTTCTTTTCAATGATTAAGTCACCCATAATAATATGGAGTGTGCTAGTAAACCATTTTACAAACATATTTTCTAGTTTAGTGAAAGTGAGCACTGAACCATTTGGTATCTCTACATACCAATCAAAGGCAACACCAGTCAAACTACAAATAAATTGCCTAAACAACAAGGCATCACTCCCTCTAGCATTGTGGCAACTTATATGCCAAATGTTGTTTGGGATAGCTTGTCCCATTTAAAACTCTGAAGGAAGGGGGTACAAATTCCTTTGGATAGAGTATAAATTCATATTCCTCATGTTAGGGTCAACCCTTTTGAATTAGAGTCGTACCACACAATTGTTTCAATGCTTCTTTCACCTACTATTTCACTAGAGACTTTAAGTCAATTTTGGGAGATGCATCATCCATTGTTTTATGTTCTTAGTGATACTTTCCTAAACCAAGCTTTGTCTCATCTATGGAATAGGACTCTTCTGTCTGTTCTAAAGAATGTGGCTGAGAAGAGGTAGGAATTAGACTTTGAAGTTATTTCATAGTGGCAATCATCTCCTCCATCATCTTCTCCATCCTCAAAATATATTCATCCTTCTTTTGCAATTAAAGGATCAATTGCTGAGTGGGATTATGTACAAGACTCCCTTAGAATCTTGTGTTTCTTTCTGCTCTTTTTTGGATGCCTTCATGTCTACCATGAAGACATGTGCTCTGGGTAGCTTAAGGTCATCATCTAACAAGTCATCTTGATCTAAGTTGAAATGTTCTTGAATCCTACTCACTTTTCTTTTCTTTATCTTCTCATTTAATGATTTCAATTTCTTCATCGATTAAGTGAAGTGGAATACCACTATTATTAAAGATGACTTCAAACTCTTCTTCTATATCAATGGGTGTTATTTCAGATGTCTCACCTTAACAACCTCTTGAATGATAGGTAGTTCCTCTATAACATAAGTGGCTCCCAAATTGAGGAGTCACTCATCTAAAATCTCTCTATTATAAAATGATAGATGAAAAGGCTCTATCCTCTTACTAGAGGCATTAGATGAGGATGACCCTTTAGTTTGAGGCCTAGATGAAGGTGATGAGAGCCTCTCTTTTGTAGGCTGAATAACATTTGATATCACTATCTATGATGGTGAATGAATTTTTGGCTTAGTGGCCAATGAGACTTTCCTAACATAAACCTTTATGGTTTTCTTCCTAGGATAAATTCTATATCCCCCTCAACTAGCTATTTGATTCCATATGCCAGGTTAGTGACCTCCCCGGGCAATGATATCAATCTAGTATAATAAGCTTAGGGCGATAAGCCCTTTATCTATCAAGAAGACTTCCTTTCCCTTTCCTTTATTTTGGGTAGTTATGGGTCTCCCAAGATTCTCTCTCAAGATCTCTAAAGACATATCCCTTCATGACCCTAAGTAACTCTTCCTTAATGTAGAAAGAGGACCAAGGTATTCTTTGAAGGATCTCTTGCAATCTACCATGAGTTTCCCTATTCACCAATATAAAGTTCTTCTTGCTTTTATAAATGAAAGGGATAGGTGAGAACTTGAAATTCTAGATATATCTTCCTCTCCTTGGGCTACAAAAAGAGGATAAAATTTGCTATCTCCTAAAAGAGGAGAAGTATCTAGAAGGGTATACCCTTAGCTGACCTTAGCTTGCTCAATTTCTAGCATCTTTTTTTTTGTTTTCTCTTTTTAAGGACCTACCTTCTAAGCCTTCTACCTCTATTTTTTTTGACTCTTAGTTATTATTGAAGGATCAAAGGTGGAACCTATCTCAAAAGTGTTGGAAAATAAGAGAGTAGGTGTCTTTTTAGTAGGCAGTTTTGCTTTCTTTGACATAGGGCCTGCTTGAACTTTCTCAGTGGCCTCCATAATCACTCCCTTATTAATGGCAGGAGTACTACGGGGTACTCTAGGAAACTTTAGAATAGAGTTTTTATCTTTAATATCCATATCATTAACATGATCACGAGTTATATCATTGACAGTGATGTTCAAATCTTCAAAGTCGACTCAAATTTGATTACAGAGCCATCAAGTAATCTGCTACTATCAACAAAAAAGCCAATCTCAGATGCAACAACAATGAAAATAAGTTGTTCGACCATTTTCTAATTTTCAAACAAGAAAATTGTATAAATTATAATATGCTTTAATTAACATAGTATAGCCATCAAGAAAGACTTTACCTTATTAGGAAAAATGTAGCCATCTTTATTATAGCTGGAGTGTTTTTAAAAGAAGTATATTTACTTTTATTATCTAGTATTATTATTCTTATTATTTTATTTCATTTTAATTTTTTTTAAATATAAGAGTTATAAAACCCTCTTATTTAATTTTAATAAATAGGGAAGTTTTATATTCCATTTAATGGATGTTGAGTATACTCTACCAAGAATGAAATGGAGAGGTACTAAATAGAACAAAAGACAATCATCACCCATAAGAACATAAGTACATTGTTGATATATAGAAATAAAAGTCTATTTCTAAAGATGGAGAGAGAAATTAACCAGGGGAGTTGCCAAAAAAATCTCTAGGAAAAATTTATGACACCATATAGATTTTAGGAATTTCTTATTTAGGTAATCAAATATGTCATTACGAGATTAGCATATCATCTTGAAAGATAAATATGTTATCCCATAACAGATTCAATTATTTAATAAGGACTCTTAAAACTAATATGTCTTCGATATTCTAGAGATTTTTCACTTAAACTACATGTAGATGTAGAACATGCTTTATTTTATACTAGGTCCATAGTTTCCTATATGAACAAGCACTATAGTTAATTACATCCTAGGAAGAAAGGAGATTCCTTAAGAACACTCGATTAAACAAATAGACCTTTATTTTTATGGATTTTAAATCTTATTTTAAAGGATTGCTAATCTAGAAATTCATCAGGGAATGATTCAAAGGGGAAAAGTTCTTTTTTTAGGCTAATAGATTAAATAAGAAATGCCTATAAATACTGGGATGACCAATGGGCATTTCAATTATCTTATCATTAGGCTTTAAATTTTTGAAATTTAATTTATTGAAGTTTTGAGTTGATATTTTATCAAACATCTAAGACTTAGATTTTCGCAGCACATGACTATAAAATAACCTAGTGGTTGAAGACTTACTCCAATAGGATGCTTTAGAACCTAAGTCTATAATACTTTTAACATAAGTCAAAAGTTCAACCTAAAGTAAATTTTTTAAGAATTATTCATTATTTTTCTACCAGAGAAAAATGAACCTAACACTGACTCTCCGGACTTATAATCCACCTTGAAGAATTTCTAGCTAACACCATCAAAGTAATTTTTGAAAACCATAAGTTCGGACTTCTGTATGGAAGATGGATATCTTATTGCATTTAGAAAGGAAGATAAGAACTTGTTGACCTCACTTTTGGAGTGAGCTTTCAACTTCTCCTTCTTAGACATAGGACTCCTCTAAACACTAAGAGTTCCTTAGTCTTAAGACACTTCTAGTGATTAGGTGAACACTTGACCTAACCCTAGAGACTTAGAAGAGTTAGCCATAGGAATCGATTATGCCTTATAGGTGTTAGGAAAACTTGCCTATCCTATAGCTTAAACACAATCCTTACTTCATTCTTTCAAGTCAAACTTCAAATCCAAACCAACTTCAAATTCAAACCAACTTCAAGTTCAAATCAACTTCAAATCCAAACCAACTTCAAATCCAAACCACCTTCAAATTCAAACCAACTTCAAATTCAAAGTAACTTCAAATTAAAATCAACTTCAAATTCAAATCAACTTCAAATTCAAATCAACTTCAAACTCAAATTAATTCCAAATCAAATCTTAAATCAATTCCAAGTCAATTGATTTTCTCAAATTTTCAAATCAATCCAAAATCCAAATCATGAATCAATTCCAAAAACAAATGATTGAAATCCATGATTGAATTCAAATCTCAAAATCTTTAAACCCTACACAAACCAAGACTCACATATAGCCCTTTTGATTCTATCTTATGGACTTAGCTCAAATGAAATCCAAATCACTCCAAATTCAAAAGATTTTCTCACAACCCATTTATATTCATAAATATAAATGAAATATAAATTCAAATAACCAAAACCAAATACAAAACCCAAATCCAAATCTAGCCAAAATCCAACCTAAACTCTATCAAGTCAAATTTTGAACTTAGTCAAAACAAACTCAAATCAATCCAAACCTTTGGATTTTTTCTTCAAACAATCAATCCTACAATCACAAACCAAATATAAACACAAACTTCAATCATCAAACCAAAATCAAACAAACCCAAATCAAACCCATGTTCATCCTTTGAACTTGAAATTATCAAATGAACCAAAACCCATTTAACTCCAAATCACTTGTAGTTGGATTTATATTTCAATCATAAGTCCATATGTGAGTTCAACCAAACTTGAATCAAGCCTTGATCAAGCCAATTGACTCACTTAGGCTCACTTAACCCAAAGTGACCTAAAGCACCTTTTTGTACCAAATTCTAATCCAACCTAAATTGGATTGAACTAAGCCCACCTAAGTCTCACATTATGAGCAACAATCATCCTAGGATGATCAATCACTCAAGTTTGGTCAAACCAAGTTAAATCTAGCATTTGACCAAGTAAACACTTAGCCCAAATGAAACCCAAACTAACCAAAATCCATACCATAGGCCAAATTGATTGATACCATTGATCTAAATCGATCCATCATCAATGATTGAACATGATCAAGCCATCAATTGAGCCAAACCTAGCCAGATTGGCCACTTGACCCAAGTTGACCTAAAATGTCAAAATTGATCAAATCTTGATCTAAGCAAATTGATTGCAACCAATGGGTCAAATTCATTCTAAATCACTTGTTGAACTTGACTAAAGCATCAATTGACCAACTAGACCCAACTTAGCCCAATTGATCATGAACCTAACTTGACCTAAAAAGGTCAAATCAACTTGAAACCAAACCAAACTAAAATTAATTGAAACCAAAGCTTGCAATACATTTCAAATGATCAACCAAGCCTAAACCAACCCATGACCTAACCCAATTGGGTCAAATGGGTCAAATGGGTCAAATTGGTCAACTTGACCCATTTGACCTAAGTGAACTCAAATGAACCAAAACCAAATATAAACCAAATTGAACCAAACCAATGATACCCATATGCTCCAAATGATCATTTGTACTTGACTTAACCCATGGTTTGACCCAATTTGACCAATTGGTCAACTTGAGCCAAATCATATCAAATCAACTCCAAATTCCTTAAAATTTGGCCCAACCTATTTTGAAATATCTTAAATCTGCCTAAATCAAAATCAAGGCTAAATGATCATTTTACCCTTGGGTCGGTAACCAAATTCACTTGGAATTTAGTCAATTCCTTTTCATGGCCAGTTGACATCCTCCTAGTGGACCACATGGACACCAAGGGAGGTGGTGTACATGACCCAATGGGTTTGGGTCAGCCATGACCCAACCCAAGGCCAAATCGACCCCTCCAATAGAATTTCTTCACTTGGATCACCTCCTACACTCACCTAGCACATGTGCACTTCCTCCCTTCCACTCCTCTGCCAAAATTAAACCATATGGACTCCCTAATAGCATAAATAACCCAATCAATCTGCTCAATTTGATCAAAATGGCAAGGCAAGCCTCAGCCTTATGATACAAAGAGGGGGAGATATACTCCCCCTCATTCCAACTCAATGCACACACACTAAATTTGATTGAGCCCTAGGAAGTAAGAGCAAGCTTCTCCAAGCATTCCAAGCTCCATTAGATTTCCCTCTCTCGATTTTCTTCATAGCCGAAATAGAGGAGGTGGGAGGATTTTCCAACATATTCAATTCTCCACCAAACCTCAATTCACTTAGCAAGCACCATCAAGGAGGCAAGTTGAGCTCACTCAAAGCTTTTCCCAAGCATCCAAGCAATGAGAAGGGTGACCTAGACCAAAGGCGCAAGCCATTAGAAGGAGCCTTGATCAATTGAGAGATCTATTTCAAATTGAAGCTTGAAACCTTCAACAGAGTTTCATCTCCACTAGACAAAGCCACCTCCTCTGTTGGAAGTGCTAGTGATAGCCTTTGGCGAGGTATGACTCAAAACTGACCTTAAGTTGAAAAAATGCTTGGTCTTTTGTGAAGGAAATTGTCATCCCATCAAAATTCAATCGTTGGATGTTCTTCCCTATGCCTCTTGATGGTGTAAGATGAATCTCAGCCTAATCCAAGCTCAAGTGAGCTCGGATCAAGCCATGGAAGATGGACGGTCTCCATCTCTCGCAACTTAGGCAGGGATGAATCATGGGTTGTCCATTCCGCATATTTTGGATGGACGACCCTGATTAAAATGAGTAGATTCGCTGATTTAATTCCTTTATAACCACAAGTTTGACCCTGACCGTTCGATCCTTGATCAAATGGCCTAGGGGAAAGCGCGTTGCACTGCCAGCTGACACGGTGCATTATGTGATAACTTAAATAATCAATCCCATTACACCACATAGAAAGCACACGCTACGTCAGCAGCCTACATGGCACCGATGAGATTAGTTAATTAATTAGGTCATTTAATTACCCTATAATCACAGAAACTTCATAAATTCATAACTAACTATAAAAATTGAAAAAATGCAAACACAAGTTCATTTTAAAGATAATTCAGAGGAGAATCCAATAAAATTATTTTTAATTGATTTTGAATAGTAAATTTCCTTAATTAGGGTTTAATTAAAATTGAATTACCTTAATTACACTAATTACTTCATTAATCAATTCCAAATTTCTCTGACATGTTTAGTGGGTTGACTTCTACCTCCATTAATTTTTTTGGGATTTATTAATGAGTTAATTAGGAGAATTAATTAATGAACCCCTAATCATCCCCTTTATATAATTAAGAGTAATTAAGCATATGAACGGTGGTTTAATCCCTTAATTGAGATAATTAAACTTTTTTAAGTAAGGAGGAGGCTTATGGAATGGGTTTGGGATATTTTACCTAAGTTATTCCCTAAACCCCTTTCTTCCTTAATCTAAACATAATTAAGGATTAATTCACTAATGTTCTCCTTAATTAGTCTAATCAAACTTTTAAAACCAATCTGGAACTTAATCAATCTTCTTGGGTAGATCCTTAGGTGTTCAACAACCTAAGAAGCATCATAGGAAATCATATTCAACTCACATGTGTGGGAAGGTTATGAAAGTACTTAATTAAACCCTTTAGCTTAATTAATCAATAATCATGAGACAATTGCATTAGGCCCCTTTCTTTCTTAGGTGCATTTCTGATTTAAATTCTATGTGGTTGCATATCATATATTGGCTCATAATTACTTGAATAGTTATGTTAAAGTGGTGTAGGTAAGGGGTAATTAATGAATTTAATCTACACATTAACCTAAACAAAACATCAAATCAATCTAATTATTCTAAAATTAAACTAAGCTAATTCACACATGGGGGAAATGGGTTAGGACCAGCGAACCCTTTTCATATTTCCTAAGTCAAATCAAATTTCAAACTAAAGCAAAAATCTCTTTAAGAAATTTTGATTCACTTTGAATAATCTTATCTTATAGGATTGTCCTTAGAAATTAATTAGGGTGAATGAAGTCATATGCTTACATTACTTTATTTCTTTCTAAGCATGCTAAATGTTGTTTGCCATATGAAATCATGCATTCATATCTTTTGAAAAATCAAATTAAATAAAATTTTTCCTTTATGTCAAATTGCATGTTTTTGGTAAAGTTAAGAATATGAGTGGCTATTATCACTATTAAATCAAAAAAAATTTTAAAACCTATAAATCAAAAATTACAAATGAAGGTATGCTACTTATAAATACTTATAAGCTTGCATGTGATTATAACATAAGATGTGTATTTTGTGTGACTTTCTTCTCCTCTCTTAACATGGACTTGTATAGGATTTGCAAAGTGTATAGTTCATTTGAAAAGAACACAACACTTGCTTAAATCTATTCCTATGCATTTCCATGTTATGACTTAAGAAGGATTTTTACATTTACACATATAATTGCATAACCAAATCAAATAAAAATCTTTTGCATGACTCTTCTTCCATTTGTTTCTTTTTGTACATGCACATGTATTTAAGAAAAGTGGTAGTCTGGACATCCTGGGGTTGTGAGGCTTTAAGTAGCCCCAAGTAAGTCTTGTACCTTACACCCCTGGTGTAGAAAATAATGGTGTCGTACTCACTTATCTTTTAAAAATGTAAATGTGCATTTGAATAATGGATAAATGAGTCCCTCCTTTCTACTTAATAAAAACATGCATTCATGGAATATCCAAATTTTTCTAAACAACATCTCTTAGCATTCATCATCAAGGTGTGTTAAAATTTATATTGCATGTATAACTATGTTTAGGATCATTCATATGCATGGTATACATGTTGGAAAGAAATAAATGGTTGTGTGTTATGTGATAGTAATTCACCTTAATTAATCCAAAGATGCCTTTCTTATTGAATAGGTTTATTTAGAGCAAATCTAAACTTAGAATTAATTAAAACACATAATAAAATATTCACTAAAGAAAAATCACTAATGAATCTACCTTAGAAATTACTTAAGGTAGGGATGAAAGAGAAGTTTTCTTCTCTTTTCTTCTATTTACAACATTTAGCAACTAAGTGTAGGTTCATTCAAACCAAACCAAATCATCAAATAAAAATTGACAAATCAACTTAAATCACTTAAAATGAAACCACCCTTCTAAATTGAACCTCTCACACTTAGAAAATTCCAACCTTAAAGCCTAGCTAAGACATGCCACACAAGCCTTAAATGGCACACACACATTAGGCTAAGTCATTTCTAGCTCTATGTTAGGGCGATGCATGGTTTGATGCCTGATTTTATTTTGTGATGTAATATTTTAGACTGGATGTTAGGGTGTATGTGCATAGACTAGATGGTAGAGTGATCATAGCCTAATCATGTCTCTTGTAGAAGATTGTGTTTAAAGGGTGCTATAATAAATAAATAAATGCTTTTACTATGCAGGTTGCTTATACCCCTAAGCATAATCCAAACTAGGATAGGTGGACTTGGTTACCCATGTGTGGGGTGCTAAGTCCAAATAACTCATATACATGCTTGGGTTGTGTGGTTTTAGCTAATCTCTATTTTACATGTTTAGTTAGATTTACTTTACCCATTTTCATGTAATTTTACAATTAAGATTTGGAATGAATGTTATGGGGGATTAAGATGAACATTGGTCATAAGACTAAGTCTTATGTACCATGTGAAGCCTTGGAGCAAACCACATCCCAACCAACCGAAAGAAAGAAAGAAGTGAAGAAATGAAGAAATGAAGAAAGAAGAATGAAGACCCCCATAACACGAATTTTTTCTAAATTATAATTATTCATTTGTAATCTAGATTGTATAAGGGTAGAGCTCAGCTACCCATTTCTTTTCGAGTTTGTGAGGTGGAGCTCAACCACATCGACTCTTATTCTTTTGTGCTAGCTTTATAAAATTATTTGATGTTTATTTAACTTGTGCATTAAGATGGCATGACTTTTCTAGTTTCTTCATTGTTTGATGAATGGCCTATGTGATTAGGCTCTTAGGAAAAATAAATTTTCTATTCAATTAATCAACTCAAAATTAAAATTAAACAACTCATAACATCACCTAAAACCTAGGACATAAATCAAGATAATAAAAGATTTAGCAACTCCTTAGTTGGATGTTGTATGTCTCACATCATGCATAAAATCATCTTGCTTCACTCTTGCTTATGGAGGGCTTCCACCTTTGCTAGAGAAAATTTCTTGACCTTTGAGAGCCATGGTGGAAACACACCTCTTTCTTATTGATTTTTGTCCATAAGCAATTTCTCATGCATTAGGCATATGAAATCCCATCACCTGTGTCAAATAAATTATCCAAAAATCAAAATAAAACTTAACAAAAATTTGCATTATATTAAGTCATTATTCATGCCCTACATGATCTAGTCTCTTAGGGAGTGTGTTTAAGGACTTAGTCTCCTTTCTAAATAAATAATAGTCTAGCTATCTTGCAAAGCATAAAGACTTTCCTACATGTATTTAAAATCGTAGGAGGCGTTAGTTGGCGGCCACCCCCAGGCAGTTGTAAGTCTAACAGTTGGATGGTTTATTCTCTCTAATGGAGGTAAACCATATACCCATTTTTTCCTTAAATTTAGGTCGTGCTTTGGCCCTCACCAAAGCTCCCTAGATTTAGGATCTGAGGTTATTGTTTCCCTTTGCAAGTTACAAGAATAAATCCTCACCTCTTAAACATTTCCATAATCTTGTGTTGTGGAATTATAAGCCCTAGATTTCTAATAAAAATTTAACTCAAACAAATAATATCTCTCAATTTCAAGAATGTAAAGCCCAACCATAGGATAGTTTGGGATGCTCACTAGGTTTCCTAGTATCATGAGCATCCCCTACTTATTCCCCTTGGTTTCGATAATAACTCTTTCCTCTTGGTCAATCCCACTTAAATTTCTAAAAAATAACCAATTGATTGATAGTCCTATCTTTGAAATCTTTGGAGACAATGATCATTTATCTTAATCGAGAGTATTCCTAAGGAATCTCATTCCTTAGGATGTAATTAACTATGCCTCCATAGGGAACTTAATGAACCCAATTTAAAATAAACCCTACTTTACTTTTCCATGTAAAGTAGGGGAAGAATCTCTAGTACATTTGAAGATCCATCATCCTTAGGAGTCCTTATTAGGTGATTAGGTCCATTGTAGGATGGTGACTTCTATCTTTTGAGATAGTACATCATTCCTGAATGTCATACCTGATCACCCTAATAAAAACATCTACGGATCTACGTGGTGTCCCAACACAAAAATGTTTTATTTTTTAGATCTCTCCCCCAGAAAAGGGAGAGGTTTGAGAAATAAAAATCACCAAAGAACCTAACTCATTTCCTAACCTTAAGATAATGTTCGGAATGTAATGCACTTAACCAATGCAAAATATTTCATATTTTGTATATTTTGACTCTCAATTTATTTTAAAGGCCTTGGGTATGCAATTCATGGCTACAATGAGAATTATTTAGAAAATGATCGTGGACCAAATCAAAATAAGAAGGCACACTTCTCCCAAGAATGGTTGTCATCCTCAAAAGTTAGATGCCTTTATGTGTAATGGTAAAGCACCCAAATTGAGAGAAATGAATAATATTCTCTCATAGGTCACAATAGCTAATTATATGTAGTTGCTTTTAAGTTATGCATAGGGATTAATTTAAGTGAAGTTATGAGTTTTCTTATATTCTGTTAATTGTGTAAATTTTATAGGGTAAAAATTTCTACTTGTTCTAAGAGTCTAACATTTTCAGGCATTTCATCATAGAGCACATCTCAAAAAGAAATCTAAAAAATGCATGCATTTCTAATGTGCACCCTAAAATATATTAAGTCAAATTAAATTAATAAAGTAGGTCTAACTACCAAGTACCATTGCACACCTCAAAAGAAAAAAGAAAATGGGCAATCGTGATACAGTTTGGCCTAGAACTAAATGTTTTGATCTATGGGGGTCATCATCTTGGATTGTCACCTTCTTCAGGGACCTCCATAGGCTTCATAGAGGACCACCAGTTGATAAAATTTGCTCCTGTTATTTCTAGATCTCATAAATTCTAACCTAATTTTAAGCTCAAATTATAGTTTAACATTCAAAAATAAAATCCTATGCTCTTTAAAATAGACATCAGGAAATACGTACAGCATATCAGTAGTTTGTATTTCAAAATTATGGGCTTAAAATTAATTACTTACCAAGCCCAACTATTATATTAGGCTATGCTTAGGGACTTAAGCAACACCCATAAGCAAACAATATTTATTGTTATTTTGATATAGCAGTTCCTTTAAGCACAGTCCCATACAAAAAATAGAGTTAGCCTAAAAAGAACATCCAGACTAGTGTACAAACAATCCTAGTTATCCAGTCTATAATATTACACCATAAAATAAGAAAAATCACCATATCATTTCACATCACAGAATATCAATCAACCTAATTTTAGGGTCGATGACTTGACAATCTAGTGGGTGAAAGAATGGCTTACGTAGTATGGTTGCACTAGGCTTTGTTTCAATTTGGATTTAGTTTAAGTTCAAAGTTTATTCAATTTACCATTAGTTGTTCCAATTTAAATGATTTAATTGATTTGAGATTTTATTTCATTTTTAAGTTTATTTTTATGTTAAGGTATAATTTAAGTTTTAAGGAATGAAGAATAATTGGAACACATTCTATTTAACATCCTAATCCTAGTAGAATGAGATTTTCATCTTAAGAATAAAATCCATTCTAAGGGTCACACTAAGATTTTAAGTATCTTAATTAAACTCTTTTGAATTTATTTGAAGGATTTATTTGAATTTAGATTTAATTGATATTTATATGATTCGATTAGGATTTAAATTCTTAATTAGTATTTAATTCTTGAGTTTCATCTTGTGTTCATGAAAAGTTGTTTAAAGATTTTTTATTCTTTGCATTTGAGTTTTATTCAAATTGATTGATGCATCTTGACTTAACTAATTAAGAATTTATTTGAGCTTTATTGAATTTTAATTATTTGATTGATTGTCTTTTGATTTAATTAAGATTTTCTAAAGTTAAATTTATTGAATTTAATTCATTTTATTTATCTTGATTGTTTATTTTAAGTTTACTAGGTTTTAATTTAACTTACCTTAATTTAGTGTTTACTTTCTTTCTTTAGGCTTTCATTAAATTTTATATGATTTATGTTGTTTAATTGGTTAGGGTGAACATAATTTCATAAATTGGGATTATGCTTGACCTTATCTTTCTTTGATTTGATTATAGAATAAGTGTCTTCTTTTATATGTTTTAATTCAATCCATTTAGTATGATTGAATTGATTTAATTTACTTGTTTAGTTAATGGTAATATTCATTAGTGTAAATGATCTAATTTAACTATTTCGAATAGACTTAAGATAATTTAATTTTAAGCTTACTTTAATGCTTCAGTTTCATTATTCAACTATTTCATTACATTTAAATTTTATGACTTAGGCTAATCATTAATTTATGCATTTAACTTTTTTGCTTAAGTTAATTTTAAGTGAACATCTTAAGTTAAGGATTCATTATTTCATTAAACTTCTCAAGATAACATTTTTCCAAACAATCATAACTTAAGAACCCTAAAGAATGACCTATTTTAGGTTTCAAACCTAACCTAGGCCACCTTTAGTTTTCTATATTATTTAAATTAATTGATTTTGACTTTAATCATTTATACCCATCATTAATGTCTTCCTTTTAAAGTTCAACAAACTTGATCTATTTCCAATTGTGATGAATTCATTAAAATTTAGAGATTGGTAAGTTTCAATCTTCAAGCAAATGTTCATTTTATTTTGAATTCATAATTTCAGTAACTTAAATTTAATTACCTTATTTTATTCTTAATTAATCTTATAAACCTTGAGTGAATAATTAATTAGTTTTTTCCAACTTTAGAAAATTAAGAAAGTTTTTCTTTGAAGTTATTTTAAATGTTTCAAATTGGTCTCATTAATTTTATAATTTCTATGATTGTTTGATTTATTATTTCATTTAAATTGACCTAGAACTTGAAAATTTTATAACTACTAAGTTGAAGGTCATTTGACTTTGAAAGTTTTATGGCAAGTGGGGTTCCTTGCCAGTTTCATTTTCCTAAAGTTTCATTTTAATCAGATATATTTTTATGTCTAATTAAAGTTTTAATGTTTTAAATACAACTTAAATTAAGCCTTTATAATTAGTAATTAATTATGGGTTTCAATTTTCCTAGATTTTGCTCAAAATGATGAATCTAGAGATGGTTTATTTCAAATTTTTAGAGTTTTATTTAATTTATTATAAATTTTTAATAGTTTATCAAAGTGTGATGTGAATTATCATGTTTTAAAATGACTTTATGAATTATCTAATTTTCTTAATTAATTATTAATTTATTTTAGTATATTAAGGGTTTAGAGATGAAATTTTCAAATATTTGTATTTAATTGCCAATAAATTCTCAAATATTCATCTAAAGTGCATTTCAACCTCAATGTCAATCCTTTAAAGTTTCAAAAATGATCTAATTAGTGTTTTGGGTTTAATTTAGGTTTGATTATTTTTAATTAAACTCAAATTAACTCAAAGACACCTAATAAAATTTGAGGATTTTGGTTTAATAGATTCCTCTCACTGAGATGAATCCAAATAGAGGCCTTATTTGTATTTTTTTTTTGGATGAGTATTTTATTATTTTATAAATTTTGAAGTTCTATACATTTTTTTTCATTTTTAAATTAGAAAACACTAATTTCCTACTTAATCCAGTCAGTGCATATGTGCTACTGATTGAATTCTATTTGACATATAGCATAGTGCCACTAGGCTAGCTGGATCCACATGGATCAAGCTCAAAAGTAGCAAGGATCAACTATAACTATCCGATCAAAGCTAAGAAGGTTAGAATTTAACCCACCATTTCTTAAGGGATTTAAATCAAGTGGTTCAGCTAGATCACAGTCATTCGATCCAAATAGAAGGAACAAATGGCTAAAATTTAGTACTTGTTCTTGTCGATGAGAACCGTGTGTTTTCCACCTTTAGGAAGCAAAATATGGCAATCTAGATGAAATTTTTATGCAATTTTGATTGCATCAAGACTTTGATTAGAACATATATATTGTTTGATCTCACTTGAGATAAAATTATTTTCATAAAGGACCAAATCAAGGCTAAGGGGTGGTCAATTTTGATGCATACCTCACTAACGTCAATCCTCGGTGGTGGAAATGCATTGAGCACCTTCGTTGGGCTATGGAAAACCTCTAGTAAAGAGGAACTGGGTTGCCTCCTCACCAATCAGAGTGGAGGTTGAGTTTCACCTCTTTGCTAGCGGGTCTGACCGAATTCCAGCTTGTCGATGGTGAGAGATCCGGGAATGGGTTGATTCTCCTTCTTTTTCTTCATGGAACATTTGGGTGATGTTAGAATGTTGAGAGGGAGCCTTCTTTCTCTCTTTTCTTCTTACCCATGAGCTATCCATGGAGGAGAGGCCAAGTTTAAATTGTCCATGGTGATTGCCATCATTGGAGGCTATTGCAAGAGGTGGTTAACTGATTGAGATGAGCCCAAATCTATTTAGAGTAAAGAGGTAGGTGAGATATGGAGGAGGGGAAGTGGAAATTTAATTCTCTGCATGGGTTTTAGTCTTCTTTCTTCTCATTCCTCTTAGATTGATAGTTAATCACCCAAGTTAGATCTTGGTGAACCTTGAGTCAAACTCAAGTTCGTTTGAGTTAAACTTGGGTTTAAGTACATAAGTTTGATCCATTTGATTATCATTTTCTTTTGGATTAATTTTGGTTAATTCATTTGATAATTATATTTAAATTTAAGTTATAATTATTCATAATTGTTCATTGGAAGCTTGGAGATTAATTGATCTATAGGATTTTCACTTAAGCTTTTTTGACCCATTTGATCAAAGATAAGTCAAATTGGATCTCCTAGCTCAATTGGTAACTTTGGAATTTAAATTATGTTCTAATTGTGCTTGTTTGATGATTTATGATGTTTTAAATTGATTGATTTTATTAGATTTGGAATTAATTTTGATTTTGTTTCAAAGTGGCCCATTTTGATTTAAATGACTAAGTTGAGTTTAATCGAGTAAAATGACCAATTTAATAGAATTAAATTATATTTAGCTTTCAATTGTATTTAATCAAGTATTTTAGATGATATATTTCAATAAATTTCATTTCATTTAAGGTTGATTTTGAATCTAAACCTAGTTTGACCCAAATTTGGCTTAATGGGTCAACATGGATTTAATATTATTAAATGACCACATTGGTCAAATTAAACCAAATAATTGATTGAATCATGCTTATTATGATTTTTATAATGATTTTAGATATTTGATTTGAATTAATTTTTTTAGTTTGATTTACATTTCAATAAGACTCATTTGGGTTCATTTGGATCAAATGATCTAATTAGCCCATTTGAGACCTTATTAAATTTAGATTCATTTAAATTTATGTTTATGCAAGTTAATTTGGTAATTTTAAGTCCTTAGAATGATTTAATTTGATCAAATTTTAAAGGGACCCATATAGAATTCTATGTCAAATGGTTGACCATCTTGACCTTCATTTGAAGTTAGTTTTAAATCCATTTATTTTCATGCATTGACTTAATATTTTATATTTGATTTTATTTTCATTTATTTAATTTTATTTAATTTTCTTTAAATTAGGGCTTCAATAGGTTAATTGGGTTGATCATCCTAACTACCTTGGTTCATGCTCAATTGAATATTTCAATTAAAATGTGTTTGATTGAATTTGAATTTAGCTTAGAGCTTGATTTAGGTTCACCTAATCCTATTGGGTTAGGACAAATCCAAGAGAGGTTCACTAGGATAGCTTAGTATAGTGTCCTAAGTGCATAATCAAAAAGCTCTAATATAAGATTAGGTGTCCTAATTACTAGGATTAGAGATCATGTTAACCTTATTCATAAATGAGGTCAACAATGGTCCCTCCAGTGGTTACTCGATAGTTCCAAGTTTTCTTATAAGAATAGACCTTCTTTCTTGGGTAAGTACTCAATAGTTCTAGCTCTTTCTAATGCTAAAGAGACTAGTTTTACTTTAGTGGATTTAAATGAGTTGTTAATGAGTTTTCCTTCTTGACTCATCATGAGAGCTACGAGTCAAAGAAGAGCAAGGGCTTCCCCTAGTTGATGTAGGTATCATAAAAAATAATTTGCAATATAGTCCTTCAACCAAGTTTATTTATTTATTGAGGAGAATGATTCTCTTAAAGAAGGTCCAAGCTCTAAATGAATGTGGTTGTCAACTACAAAAGAATTTGGCAACCATGGAAGCTGAGTTGGTCTTCCTTCACTATCATGATGAGTTTGGGAGATCCTCTCATCTCATTGCAAGTCTTGCACGGGAGCACTTGATATGCCAAAGTGCTTATGGATCCAATAGTTAGGAAATTTAAGATATAATATAATGAGTAAGGTTGAGTGTGTTTTGGCCCTTTTAATGTAATATAAACTTTATTGAATAAAAAATAATTGATTTATTTTACTCATCTATTATTTTTATACTACAATTCAAAAAGGTACTGATGGTGGTCATATGATGTTAGTGGGTAGCATTTTGGTGATAATGAAGGGTAGAGAATGCTATAGATCATTAGAGAAATGTTTAAATATGTGTTTTAGAGTTTTTGGTGAAATATTGAGGGGTTTAGTATGATCTATTAGTGGAACTTCCATGACTAGCTTGAATTAAACAAGGTTATGTTGATTTGGAATATCTCCTTAGAAAATAGGTTTTAGGAAAGAAATGGCTAAAAATAATTTTAAATGGTTAGATTAACATGTGAACTAATGATCTAGTAGATGACTAGATTTGGTGGAGTTTTTATGGGTGTTAATGAGTAGGGAATGAGACTATGTCTTAGTCTTGCCGAGTTTAGCCAAGAGCTTTAGGTGGGGCATTGAAGTGAATATGTGATTTAGGATAGATAATGGCTGATCTTAAAGAAAGATAAAAATGTGGAATAAGACTTAAGTAAGTTAAAGCAAAAGATTGGTACAATAAAAATAAATATAAAATAGAACAAAGGATAACTACCTAATCTCATTAAAGAGAAGCAAACTTCAGCCACTAAGCATGAAATTAAAGAAAAGAGCAATACATCACTCAATATAATTCATTCAATATCTTAGAAATTTCATTACATACCAACCCTATCTATATCAATTACAATTACCATCATTCAAAAAAGAGAAATTTTATGGGGGAAAAGGTGGGTTGTCATTAATGGAGGAAGGTGCTAATCTCATTCTTCAATTCAAATTATTATCTACTATTTTTGTAATGGTCACACCATTAATACTCCAAAGCCAAATATTTCAAGTTCTATAATATAAATCTAAAATTTAAATAATAAAGTTCAAAATATAATTAAAGGTTTGATATGATAAGCTCACATATCTAAAAATTTACTCTGTCTTATAATGCTTTTCCCATGATTTTGGTGAGTTTTTATTGCAATGATTCTCTAATTTGCACTTGTAGTTGCTCTCTTTTGCAAGTTCCCTGTTTTTCTTATTTGTGAATTCTATTGCAAATTATTTTCTTTAAGTTCTAAAGATTATCCTTACAACTTCAAAGAAAAGTTTTGCTAATTTCTTAGTGAGTGAGATGATGAAATCACCCATCTTTGACCTAAAGATTGAGAATATCATCTTTAATGGGTATTTCCATGGCCACATCAACTACTCAATATGAGTCGCTAGTGAGAACAAGCAGATTAACATAATAAAGGATGTGTATCTCATTTGATCTATTACAATGCAACCTTCATTTCCTCTTTGTGCTAAATTGGTGGAAATATTGAACATAGCAATACGTAACTGAAACGAAGTACATCAGCTTGTTAGTGAGTATCATCACCTTTATTCTATCCTAAGGTGAGAGTGGTTGTCATGAAGCTTAACTTTTTTTCATCAAATTTTTATTGTAAAGGGCAGAAGGATGAAACTATTCAATTCTTGGCAATGCACCTAAGAATAACAAGATGGGTGAACAAATTTTAGAAATGATGTTTTAAGCTTTGCTACATCAAGTACTCTATCTATTGATTAGTGACAACTAAGCCCATCCCTTTTACTACCAACAAAATTATAGTCTCCCGTGCGAGTCCTGCTAAAGAGTAGATTTTTAGCAATTTGGATATAAAATCCTTAGCACAAATGACATCTAGTAAATAGCATTGGAGAGCTACAACTTTACGTATCTCTTAGGCATGGAGGATAACAAAGCGCAGATCTAGTTGAAGAAATCAGCTACAATGGAAGGTCTTACATTCTATTTAGGATTTGGCTTTTGGATTTTGCTTTAAGGAAATAGTTGATTATAGAGTTTGGGCACACATGAAACATGTGAAGATAGTTTAAATAGTTCTAAGTGTTATTAAGAATGGAAAGGAAAAACATGTTTTTGTATTTTTTTTTTATTTTGAAAAATCCAAGCAATTTTAATTGCAAATCATATATATAATGCATGAGCAATAATTTGAACCTAAAAATTTTTGGTTGAAAATCTAAATTCTCAACCACTACATTAAGTTTCTTTGTATTTCAGATTTTTAATTTGAAATCATTAATATAAATTTTAAGTTATTGTATAAGTGATGGAACATGTTGAGATAAAAAATGTAAAGTTCAATAATATTGAATGAGTCGTTTAGCCTTTTGAATAGTGATACTTTGATGGTTGAGTCCTTTTCCTGGTTTGAGTCCAAAAAAATGAACTTATTGGGCCAAGATTATATAAAGGGTTAACTGGTGTAGTGCTTTCCCACGAATTTAGGGTAGCCTGAGCAAGCTAGAAGAACCCAAAATTCTCAAGGAGTAAGGTAGCAATTTTGCAAAGAAGCAAAGAAGTTGTTCCTCACTTTTAACTAAATCAAAGCAAAGAAAAAAAATCCTTACAAGAAAATGTGAAAAAAACACGAAATCATTTTCACTTATAATTAAGATTTTTTGGATGGGACATTGAATAAAAAAAATAAGTTTAAGATTCAATGGTTGAATAGATAAAAATATTTAATATAAATTAAATGAAATAATAATAATATTTTTTATCAATTTAATATATACTATCATAATTTAGGACTTTTCATTTTTAAATATTTTGAATATATTTTTAGAATAAAATTCTACAGCATGATATTTTAATTATTTTATATATTTTTATTTAAATATTTTATTTTTGATCATCCAATTAATTATAAAAAATTAAATTTTGATTAAACTCTAGTTAATTCTTTGAAAATTGAGTTCACTAATTCAACTCCAGTTCAAATAATAATAATGAATATTAACAAAATATGCAACTAAAATAAGCAAATAAACAAGTAGAATAGGTGAGATAATTAACACTATATTTTTATCTAATTTGTTCATCAACCTAAACTACGTTAATGATGAAATTTAGGATACTTGCCAATAGAAAAAGATGGAATTGGGAAGAAAAAGACTATTGCAAAAACCCAAATTGATTTTTAGAATATTTAGAACTTCAACATATAGCATTTGAGAGAAGAAATAATTTTCAAACCACTATACCAATAAAATTGCATTATGCATTCAAAGGAATTATTTGAATTTTTCTTGTAATTTGAGAGCTTGGTGGCCAAACCTTAGCAATCCTTGGTGGATGTGTTAGTTATCCAGCATTTCTTTCATTTCTTGCCTCAAATACTGAAGGCAACTTATTTTAACTTTGTATATATTTTTGACATTACTTTCATCCATCGACTAAGACTTCTACTCTTCTCTATAAGCCTACACCTTCCTTCTATTTAATAATGCTTATATTTTGCGATGACAACCTAGTCTGAGTATGTACACCTAAAACAACCTCTTAATCCTTGTCATTCCAAACCAACTACTCTATATCATAAATACTTATCCTAACCTAAATATACACATGTATTTCTAGCCATCTATCTCACTTAATGCCCAGTTCATAAAGTGATATTTCAAATCAGCCCTAACTTGTCCAATATAGACTAATTTAGGTATTCTCACTAACATACTATATTACACCCTTCATTATATCACAAAAAACTCCAAAATTTGTTTCTTGAATCTAAAGATTCATAGCCTTTTTGTTCTCTTAATCTTATAAAAAATACATCATCTTCATCATATTTGGTATTAGAGCAAAGGCCTAGAAAGAGCAAATTAGATCATAACTTTCTTTTACAAAATGGAGCATTTCATGTGATGGACTTGCCTTCAAACTTATGAGTTGATCTTGAACTTGTGAGTTTAATTAATTTTCTTTTTTATAATAGTTTAAATTCATATTAGTAGCTTAGAAAGATGTATATTACTTGCAAGTTTATAATGATATCATAAAACTTTAATTAGTAAGTTTCACCACCTAACCTAGTCATTTCTCTATTGTGTGAACTTACCCATGAATATTTTTAAGAGAATAACTTAGAGAAGTAGTACTCAACTCTAAAAATAATATTACCCTTAGTGCAAATCAAAATATAACTTCTTGCTTTATTTTCTTTACTAATGGTTATGGATAATTTTAAAATTTTATTTTGAATGATTTATGATAATTTGCTTTAATAAGCAAAAGAGCCTAGATAATTTTAAGCATTTTTCTCATTACATTAAAAAATATAAAACTACATGCATATGAATATAAGTGTGTTAAACTTTGTGATTTTTGAAGCTAAATAAAACTTTGTTGGAAAGACTTAAAATGTTTAAGGAGAGCTTGGGATGTAAGTGGTCTTATACTCACCTCATCACTTGGAAGTTCTCTTAATCTAAAATTTCACTTTGATTACACATTTATAATAATTTTCTTTTCATTTATTTTATTTTATTTATTTATCATGTATTACTTTAAAAAAAAATCTTTTTTCATTTATGGCACTTAAATCAGTCTTTCAAGACCAAGTTAAAAACTTGACTAGATTAGTTGATGCCTTAAATCTTAAGATCCATAGAAATTAATTACAAACTCAACAAATCTTGAAAGCAAGGATTAAATGTAAGAACTTAAAAGAATAAATACAAGCTCTTATAATACATATTCAAAATAATAGAATATAAACTCCACCTCCAATACCTGCTCTAAGGTTAGACAAAAAAGATTCATACCCACACCATAGAGAAAACCAACCACTTAGAAGGCCACCATTTTCTAGAAATGGGAGAACAAGGAAAAATTATTCTAAGACTATAGAAGACTCCAATGATCCATTTCAAAGAATTGAAGTTGAAGACCTAACATACGATGGTGTAAGCCCCAAATAAATATTTTGATTGATTAGTTTAAATGGATGAATTCTTTGATTGGAATAAAATGGATGATTACCAAAGGGTTACTTTTGTAAAATAAAATTAATAGGACATGCTAAAATTTATTGGACAAACACATTAGCTAAACAAAAGGTATTATGAGGGATAAATATCACTTGGATAGAAATGAAAGAAATGTTAAAAGCAAAGCATTATTTTAGGCATCATGATAAGAAACTATATCTTAGGCACCATGATAATAAACTATGTAGTTAACCATGAACTTTGAGATAAGATAACATTCTTGTAATTAAATACTTTTGAAGGTCAAATTTCTAGAACTGATTGTACTGATAATGATTGGAAACTATTAAATAATTTTTTATTGGACATTGGATTAACATAAGAATGAGGCTGAATTATTTAACCCACAATCTTAGAGAAAGCTATGCACTTTGCCTTATTGGTTGAACAACAAAGAAAATATACTTCCATCTCTAAAATGAGAAGTCAAGTATCTTCCACTTCATTCCATAAGTTTATTATTACCAACCCATCCAATTAGCCTGACCCACATGACCAAAATTCCTGCTAAGAGGAGCTCTAAGAACATTAGGGAAGTAAACTAATTTAAACGTCATATAATAGGTCATATGCAAAATTAATGTAAGGCATAAATTTTAGTTTCAAAAGAAGTTGAAGACCCATGAATGAAAATCTAGAAGAATTTTATGATGACACTTGATTATCTGATGAATAATTGGAATTCACTATGACCCTCAAGTAAAATTAATAATGTGCCATATTGTAATTAAAAATGAGGTAGATGATTGAAGATGAATAAAAAATTTTAGCATATATATTTTGTGTAATGAAAAGGGATATATGCTATTTATAAATAGTGGAAGTACTATGAATGTTATTCAATAGACACCTTTATTCAAGCCAACCAAAAATATGAACCTCACCTTGAGCCATTTCATGTTAGTTGGGAAAATCATACCACTTCTCATCACTAATTGATGCTTAGCTCAAATTAAAATAAGAAGTTATAAGAATCATATTTTTGTGATGTCTCCTCCCCATGGACATTGTCTATATTTTCTTAAGACAACTTAGACTATATGATATGAATGTTATTCACTATTGTGCAAAAAATACTTATGTTTTAAATATAATAATAATATCATTAAACTACTACCAATAAAACATGTAGAAAAGACACCTTTTATATCACTCTATAAGACAACCTCTAATCTATAACCTAAGCTCATTCCAAAGAATGGTGGTAATCTTTAATTGATTGTTATAGGAAACCATCCTAGTGCCACCATTACTAATTTTAATTCTATCTATTTAATCTTTTTTATTCTACTAAAAAATACTATAAGATTTAGGATGTTAAGAAGTGAGTTTTTTGATCCAACCAACCTTATATATGTATGTAAAAGAAAGACTAAAGATATTGCACCTTAAAGATATTGCTTTTGGATGAATTACATCCACTTTGAGATATTCAACATGTCCTCATTATAAGATGAACCCCACTAAGCATGATGATAGTAAAGGGAAAGTTGATGATGTACTTAAAATGTTTAGACCATGGGCTATTCTAGATGAAAGATGGCATATTACGAATGTGTGTTGATAATCATGCAATAATTTTACAAGAATGAGAAGTTTAATTAATTAATTTTAGAGATAGATTGATCTAAAAAGTAGATATCATGAAAATCAAATTAGATTAGTAGATGAGTAAAAGACTACTTTTAAAACTCTTGATGGACTTTATAAATTGCCTATCATGTCATTTAGACTTTCAAATGCTCCCAGCACATTTCCATGGTTTAGCCAACTTCTATATGAGATTCATCAAGAATTTTAGTATCATTGTTTCTCTGATAACTAATATATTAAAATTGAATAAATTTTGTTAAACTCTCAATGGACAAAAGCCTCTTAAAGAAATTAAAATTCTTAACACTTCTACACCAATTCTTAGGCTTTAGATTTCCTTAAACCCTTTGAAGTAACATGCGATATTTCAGTAATTGTGATAGGTGAAATTTTAAGTCAAGAGAATCATCTTATAGTGTTATTTAGTGAAAATCTTAAATGAAGCCCAATAATAATATTTTACTTTATGATAAAAAGTTTTATGTTGTAAGTCAGTCCTCAAGATATTAGCAAAACTATCTCTTCCATAGAAAATTATTAATTTATTATTAACAACATGCCTTAAAATTCATCAATACTAAAAAAAAGTCATATGCATGCAAAATGGGTTGAATCTTTATAAGACTACTCTTTTTCTCTAAGTCATTAATTAAGAATTAAGAATAAATTTGCTAATGCTTTATTTATGGTAAGCCTAATGATTTCATCTTTAGAACTAAAGAATTTAGGATTTTATCAAACTAAAGATAATTACATAATGTGCCCTATATTTCATCTAATTTATCTTGAAAACTTAGACAAACCAATAACTTTACAATTAACATTCTTCATAATAAATGAATATTTTTATAAGTGAAAACAACTATGTATTCTTTGACCTTCTTTTAGAATTTCTTATTATAGAGCCATAATCTACAAGAATACATGGCTTTTTTTGGAAAGATAAAGTCATATGTAAATTAAAAAATATGTTTTGTTGGCCCTAAAGAGAATGGATGTTCAAGAATTAGTGACTCAATGCTTAATTTCTAAGCAAGCTAAAACTATAAAACAATGGTCTAGACAATACACTTCCTTACTCACTTTTTATAAGCCGTAGGAAGACTTATCAATAGATTTTATTTAGGATTACAAGGATGGTTTAAGGACATGATAGTATTTTTTATTATAGTTTATAAGTTCTTAAAAATGTCTCTTTTTTCCTTGGTCTAAAATAAATGAAGCTTCTCACATAGCTAAATTAATTCTTTAAAGAAATAATACAACTCCATAGTCTCATCTTAACCATTATTTGTGATAGAGATGTTACTTTCATCTTATATTTTTGATAAATATTATGAAAACTATTAGGCATCAAATTAAAATTTTAATCTACCTTTCACCCACAAACTGAAGGATAAACTGATGTGGTCAACCATACTTTAGGAAACTTTCTTAGGTGTTTGGAAAGTAAAAGTTTGGGAAATTAATATTTATATTTTCTAACCTCAAAATTTCTTTATGATATTATTGTATCTAGAATTAGTAATAAAACATCTTTTGAGATAGTTTATTATTGAAACCTAAGATGGCCAATTAATGTAGCAAACTTACCATATCATTCATTTTCTAATACAACATTCTCATTTACTAATAACTTTCAAAACCTCCATGAAGATATAAGTAAACAAATTACTATAAATAAGAAAAATTATGCTTTTAAGGCAAATCATAATCAATTCAATAAGAGAATATAAACTAGGTGATTATATTTTGATTTGCATCACCTATGAGCTTTATCAAACCACTAAGTGTAAGAAATTACATGCATAGTCTTATGATCCTTCTAAATTCTTAAGAGAGATTGAACTGATGCTTATCATCTTGATCTGCTTACCAATATGCTTAATCATTTAGTTATTTACATTAAAGATACTCTCACATAAAGGGTCTAACTCTTTTATAAGATATATAGCTCCATATTTGTAGAAGCCCTCTTTATTTGAAGTTGGCTATATCATCATCAATGAAGCACCTACTAATCCAATTGTAGAGCATCATTTTCTACTCCTTCAAAAGAATAAGCCACCAGTTAAAGACATGTGATTGACCCATACTAATTTGGAGATTTGGAGACTCTATCCCCACAATTAGTAGAAGACTTCTTTGACATCAGCTCTATGGAATAGAGTTCAATTGTGCCTAGGGGAGATGATATAGAACATCATGTTGATCAACAAATTAGAACTTAAGTATTTTTTATTATATCTAATGCTAAAGCCCAAGATAATTTAAGAATGAAGAATGCTTAGCTCATTAGCCCTAAGGATCATTTTATGGTTTGAATTTTTTTCATGTAATTTTTAATTTCTTTCACTGAAACTTCAAATTTTAAATTTTAAATTTTAAATTCAAAGCATAACATGTGAGGTAGTTGAAATCATATAAACTAATAACATATGAAATGCTTGGATGACATAAAATAAAAAAGTAACTTAATACCTCTTATTAATATTGTCACCCATCTTTTCCTCCATGTTTTGAATTTTCTTTCTTTGAAAGTTGTTTATAATAGATATACATAACAACCATATCTTTTCCTCCATGTTTTGCTTTCTTTTGAAAGATGATTATAATGGATATGTTAATCATAATAAATATATTTTATAAGGATAAATATTAGACCTTCTTAAATAAAAATGGGATGCCTTTTGGAAAATAAAATCAATGTTATGTGTTACTCAATAAAATGGGAAGTTCAAGAATTAGTGACTCAATGCTTAATTTGTAAGCAAGCTAAAACTACCAATAATGATGTGGACAATACACTCCCTTACTCACTTTTTATAAGCCTCAGGTAGACTTATCAATAGATTTTATTTAGGATGGTTTAAGGACATGATTGTTTTTTTATTATAGTTTATAAGTTCTTAAAAATGTCACTTTTTTCCTTGTTCTAAAATAAATGATGCTTCTCACATAGCTAAATTAATTCTTTAAGAAAATAATGCAACTCCATAGTCTCATCTAAACCATTTATTGTGATAGAGATGTTAGTTTTGTCTTATATTTTTGCAAAATATTATGAAAACTATTAGGCATCAAATTAAAAATTTTATCTACCTTTCACCCACAAATTGAAGGATAAACTGATGTGGTCAACCACACTTTAGGAAACTTTCTTTAGTGTTTATAAAGTAAAAGTTTGGGAAATTAAGATTTATATTTACTAACCTCAAAATTTCTTTATAATATTATTATATCTAGAATTATTAATAAAAACATCTTTTGAGATAGTCTATGATTGAAACCTCAGATGGCCAATTGATGTAGCAAACTTACCAAATCATTCATTTTCTAATAGAAGATTCTCATTTGCTAATAACTTTCAAAGCCTCCATGAAGATATAAGTAAACAAATTGCTATAAATAAGGAAAATTGTGCTTTTAAGGAAAATCATAATCATTCAATAAGAGAATATAAAGTAGGTGATTATATTTTTATTTGCATCACCTATGAGCATTATCAAACTACTAAGTGTAAGAAATTACATGCATGGTCTTATGATCCTTCTAAATTCTTAAGAGAAATTGAACTAATGCTTATCAACTTGGTCTGCCTACCAATATGCTTAATCATTTAGTTATTTACATTGAAGATACTCTATCAGATAAAGGAGTCTAACTCTTTTATAAGAGATATAGCTCCATATTTATAGAAGCTCTCTTTATTTGAAGTTGATTATATCATCACCGATGAAGAACCCACTAATCCAATTATAGAGCATCATTTTCTACTCCTTCAAAAGAATAAGCCACCAGTTAAAGACATTTGACCCATACTACTTTGGAGACTCTAGCCCCATAATTAGTAGAAGACTTCTTAGACTTCAACTTTATGGAATAGATTTTAATAATGCCCAGGGGAGTTGATATAGAACATCATGTTGATCAACAAATTAGAACTTAAGTATTTTTTTATTACATCTAATGTTGAAGCCCAAGATAATTTAAGAATGAAGAATGCTTAATTCATTAGCCCTAAATATCATTTTATGGTTTGAATTTTTTTATCATGTAATTTTTAATTTCTTTACTAAAACTTTCGATTTAAAATTTAAAATTTTAATATCAAAGCATAACATGTGAGGTAGTTGAAATCATATAAACTAATAGCATATGAAATGGATGGATGATATAAAATAATAAAGTAACTTAATACCTCAAATTAATATTACCACCCATCTTTTCCTCCATGTTTTGAATTTTCTTTCTTTTGAAAGATGATTATAATGGATATAAATAACCCCTACTAAAATGAAAGGAGACCTTTCACTAATTTATAAACTAAATATCTTGCAATGTTTAAACTTATGACAGAAGGATACCACACAAATCTATGGGGTACTTATTGAAATGATTGAGCATGACATCAACGAATCAAGAAACATTTTTCACAAATTTGATGAATAGAAGCCCTTGTTTTCATATTTCTCATAGAATGATATACTACCTCAAAAGATTGAAACATCACCATACTATGGATTTAGATATCTAATAAAGACTCTTAAGGCTAATGGTTCTGTATGAACCAGATATTTCTCCCCTACTTTTACATGGATGAATTAAAACAAAGTTTATCGGGTTATTAATTTTCATATAGGGATAGACCCCTTAGTTAATTACATCTTAAGGGACGTGAATCCCTTAAGAAACCTCTTTAATAAAGTGATTCACTAACATCTCTATAAATTTTGAAGCTTGATATCAAAGTTTTGGTAATTTTGGAAATCAAATAGGAGGACTTAATTAAGAAGAGTTCTTAACATAATTCTAAGGGAGATAAGTAGATTGTTCTCATTATACTAAGAAGCCTAGTAAGCACTTCAACCTATCTTATCTTGAGGCTTTATAGTTTTGAAGTAGAAAATGATGATTGTTTAAGTTGATATTTTATTAGAAAGTTGAGATGTATATTCCAACAATGTAAGATTATTAAAATGTTTGAGAGGTGAGGATTTATACCCGTATTAAAAGAGAAACGGGCTACCTCTAAACCTATGTCTAAAGTGCTTTAACACAAGCTAAGAGCTTGACTTAATTTTACTTTCACTAAAGAGAATTAGGATGTGTTGATTCACTTCCACTAGAGGGTGAATTATCTAACTCTTTTAAAATAATTAGGTGGCTCTTGAATGACACTTCCTATAAGTTAAATCATGTGACCAAGTCTCATGAATGCAAGATAGTTAGGTTATTATTTATTAGGAAAGAGTATAAGATTTTAAACTCACTCCTTAAAATCCTAAATCATGATTGGTGTGAAAATATGTCCTAGACTAATGTAGAACATCAAGAGAAAAAGGACTCATTATAAAGTCCTAATCCAAAAACTAAAGCTAGTGAGACTTATATCATTTTTTATGTGTCGTGATATTTTATATTAGCTTAATGATCATGACTAAAAATTAGCCAATAAGTTTGTCATTAGCTCTGAACTAGATAATTTTTCTTATATAAGATATCAAATTAGTTATTTGTCTCTCCTTAAAACTTAAGCTGTTTCCGCCCCTGTGCTCCGAGTAAACAAGAAATTTCCTTGTTCGCAATTTTGGCATCTTCTGAAGTAAGCAGACAATGTTGAAGGAAAAGCACAACTCGTACTACTAAATCTTATATAAATGATAAATTTTATACCGCCAAATCTTCATTCAAGCTGCAGCGCGCCTTAGATTTCAGACGTACTTCCAAATAAAAATTTGTGGATCTAAATAGACTGACATCCAGTCAGCAATCAAAGCTGGAAAAATAAAAATAAAAATAAACTAGCAACTTGGATCAAATTCAACTAAATCTTCTCATCATGCGTTTAGGATCATGTTGGTGGTACTTCAAAAATTCAAAATTATGAAAATCAACGCTTGCTTGATATAATGCAACCATAGCAAAATAATTGATTGCACGAGTTCTGTGGAATAAGGATTTTTAAAAGTAACAAAGAAATCAAATGTTACACATGTCGATTAACAAATTTTATCTGCATAATACAATAAGACATAATGGCATCATAGTAATCATACTAAATCAACGCATGAATAAGCCAAAAGAACTATTAATTATCCATCGCAGATATCAATGAAACATATAGGTTACAAGAAGAGCAGCAAGCATTAGCACGTATGCTATCCCAAGATCAACGGTCTTGCCATCCACCAAACGAGAAGTCCTTCTCGTGGCTTCCGCACAGGAAATTCGCACTGGCCCGGACAAGAAGAAAACAGCTAAGAGGGAAGCGCAGACTCTAATGACAGCCATTAATGATGTATTGTTGTGATGATTTGAATCCCAAAGATGCCTTATTATGAGAGTAAAGATCGCTAATACTCAGTAGCAGAAGAGTGCAGTGGCTTTTATAGCGGAGGATTTTGATAGATTTGTTTTTATTATGGCCGCCAAATTTGAAGCCGTTTGAGGCTTGAACTGGTCAAAAGTGAAAGAAAATAAGTTTTATTTTCATATTGTTGGTTGTAATTGAACGACGAAGTCTCCATCTCAAACTGCCCATTATTAGTTGGTCAAGCAGGACGAATTGTATTTAATTTGAACCAAATTTGAATCATATATTTAGAATGATGTCAACCTGTGTTTGAACATTTAGTTATTAGAATCAATAACTTTTTATGTGGTGGACAAAAAGAAAACTTATTTGTGCGCATCGTACTTATCAACTAGTTTAGACCTCTTCCTAAACAAATAAATTGATAAATAAATAAAACTCACATGCATCTGCTATTTCTATAGAAATTTGTAACTATTGCACACACAAATATTGCTTAGGCCTACTTCGAACCATTTTGTTTAACAATATCATCCGGATTTAAGGTTAGTTGACTAGAAAAGAAGATTTAATACATGAAACATCAATAAAGTACAACTAACTCGATATCAAATTCAAGTCATCTAATATCTCTAAAGAGGGTTGATACTAATGTCTGAATCCCATCAAAGAATTACATTTACCCTAATGGTCATAATCATAGTATAGAGGGCTACAAAGAACTTTATAATTTGCAAAATAAAAAATCAAGCCTGGTCAGCTCAAAATATTCATCTTGCTTGAGAAAAGGAGAAGGGAAGATAAGGAGTTCATAGAAAAAACTATAAAATCAAAAAATTTAATTAAGAGCTTCCTATAACAAGTAGTTTTAATAATGTTGTAAAAAGTAAAAACATATAGGTGAGCTCTCTTACTTCATCAGGTCTCTTGTCGCTAAAGTAGCCCTTATTACTTTTATTGAAGTTAATTGACCAAGGAATGATAACCCCTATAATGATATCATTGTTGCCACTTTGTTAATCACCAATTTTACTAACATAAGGTGGAGTTATATGAATATAAATTTAAAATAATTTTGAAAAAAAATGTACCCTAATTTTTCTCAATTAATTCTAATTACTAAGCCCTTTTTTATTTGTTTGGTGAACAAATGAAAAAAAGATATATTTGTACTTCTAATTATATGTGGAATAGGTGAGCATAAATACATAATAATAGCTGACTTCATCATATTCGATGACATTAACATCTTCATAGATGTAACTCAATGTGCCATATTTGTATGCAATTTTTGGCATAAGGACAAGTCCTCATTTAAAAAAATTACCATAATCAAGTGCATGTGATTTAAAGGTTGTTGGATAAATTTCAGAAGAAGTTTCGTAACTAATGCCTTATATGGGAGCTTGACTCAAAACTTTAAAAGTAATTTATAAAACCTCCCTTTTTAAAAAAGAAAAAAAGTTGAACTTTTAAATTAACACTTCATTTAATAAAGAAATGAAGAGATGTTCTTATTAATACCCACTAATCAAATGCCTAAGTGTTTTCTAGATTAAACACTAAAATTTTAGAACTTAATATAAATATTACATACCACATATTTTCAATATTGAAAAATTGCTAAATCATTTAAATAGATGACTTAAGAATTAATTGAATTTTTGGGTAAGCCTATCCTCTATGGAGTGCAAAATTTAGGTTAGATTAATCATAAATGGATAATATCTAAGATTAGATTTTTAATGTTATTATGGTACAAAATTTAATAAAAGATATAGTAGATATGGATACATTTTATAAATATGAATTAGACACCCCAATGATAGTTAATCATATTCAAAATTGATTCATTATTTGACTTTATAATTTGTTTTCTAGTTGCATGCCTAATTCTTGACATCTTTAAAATGATATCTACTTTCTTAAATGAATCATTGCTTAACTTTACAATTTGGTTTTTATTTATTTAGCTTCTTAACACCTTTACATGCTATCATTGAATTGAAATTTATCTAGGTGATTAGAAGAAAATAGTTTTTATCATCATTTACTCTTTATATTTTTACACTGTTAATATACCTAGCTTAAAAAGTAAGAGAGAAACTTAATAAAGAATGATGGACATGCCCTTATTTGAAAAAAACATCTGAATTACTTTCTAAATCAGAAAAAATTAAAATAAGTCTAGATAAGCTAAACTTATTAGGTATACCTCCTCCAAAATGTATGAAAAAGCTTTACTTATTTAATATCGAAGAAGTAGGTTTAAGACATTTATAATCTTTGGAAAAATACTGACAAGTCTTCAAGAATCAAATAAGTATTCAATATTTATTATTTAATGATAAGAGAGATAAAATCTTAAATAAGTTTGAGAAAGCATCTCTTACCCACCAATATTATAAATTATGCAACTTTGTGACAACTTGCTTATGCATTACATAGTAGGGCAGGAATGTGAAAGTTCAATTTTAATAAAAGAAAATAATAGAAAATTGTGTCCAATTTATTAGAAAAGTAAGATTATTTACACTATAGAATTGAGATTTCTTATCATGAAAAAATTAGCTTTACTCGTACTGACGACTACATAATGACTTAAGCCATATTGTTTAAGGTCATTCCATTAAAGACATGACAAAATCCTTATTCAAAAAGAGATTTTAAAAAACTTAATCATTCTTGATTATTTCAAAAGTAGTAAATTTGATTGAGTGAATTTCAAATCTCTTACAAACTAACAACCATTTTGTACATGGCTATGCTTTGGGGGTGAAGCATCTCTTCTTGAGAAGCTAGACTAAAAATTTCTTTCTCAACCCATGAACATGCACATCTCTTAGGGAGCTCTCCAACTCTCTAGCCCTTTTTTAGGGACTCGACTACCAGTCGCCAAGCTTAGTGGATGGTAATAGCTTGATCACAAGGAACTCACTACTCACTTTCATGATTGTTCCCCTCACTACCTTAACTCATCTAAAAAAAGAATATGAATGACCTCTATACGACAACTCACCAAGAACCTCTAACTTAGTATAAACTCATGATATAATACTGACCTCACCTACTGAGCATGGACAAGTACCCCAAAATAGATAATCTTGACATTCAGCATTCAGTAGCCATGCATCAACTACATGATGTACATGTGCCCATATAAGGTTTGTTATCAAAGTTCTTATGTATTTTTGAGCATTTTATAGTCATTTATGTATCCCTCTAACCCTATAAATATGAGATCTAAGTCTTCTTCATGATCCATTATCTTCTTGAGAGCATAAAATTTATTATATTTGGCTCAAATTTTTAATCTTGAACATAATGACCCTTATAGTTCTCTCATTAAAATTAATTCTAAGCTCACCAATCATTATACTTTAATCATATTTTATTTTGCATAATATCCATCTCAGCAGTTCTCCTACTTTCAATAAGACATGCCAATAAGGTTTGGTGTCATTCCACATATAAATTTGAATCCAACATATTAAGAATTAATTTATTTATTTACAAACATTACAATTCTTAATTTTTAAAATGAAGCTTCTATAGAAAATAAATTGTTGCAAACTCTTTATTTTAATTAGGGCTCTAAAACCATGTGGAGATATTTATTGAATGAACTCTATAAAAGGAAAGCTCATGCGTCCTACCTTACATGGTAGAAAATACTTGAATTGAAGCCACAAAAATTGGAACATAAGTTTTGATTTTAAAAGTATTTTTATTATTATTAAGTATTTCATAGGGAATAATATGCTTTCTCAATGATAACAGAATATTGTATTATTGATTCATAGATAAAAACAATTTTATTTTAAACATATTTTTTTAACATTCAATCTATGACATAAGAGAATTTTCTATTTCTAAAGGGTTGAGCCACATATGTTAATTGTATTCCAAACGGATTTAACTCTTACAAAAACTTTCATTTAATATAGTAAAAGTATTCTTATAATTTAAAGTTTTATTATATGGATTTGATCTTCGAATTTTAAGAGATATGTGTACCCCCAATATACACATAAAGACCTAGAAACCAGATCAATAAGAAGAATATGTAGTGTCGAAGTACAAAAGCTTAAGTAAAGGTTCAGTCACTAGCACTATAAAAAAATTCATATAAAATAGATGATAAGATTATTCACTTACACTTAGGAGGGTTTTCCTTCACTCAGGCAAATACATGAAAGAGCTCACCTCAACCAAGCCACTTATAGCAAACTTTTCTACTAGTACAGGTGACCACACTAGGGAACTTGTAACTCAACATACAACACTCACCTAATCACCAAAAATGCAAGTGAGTCTCTCCATATTGTAACTCACATATAGATTCTAGAAACTATCTTGTAGTTTTCTTTTGTAACCTTGAATTATATAATAAGTGAGATTCGATGAGTGAAAGATCTTTTTTTTAAGATTTTTTAGTGTTCCTAAGAGGGAGAGAACTGGCTTTTGTATTGTGACCCCTCACTAGTACTCAATCTAAAATATTAAATTTCTTTTATTTTTATATTCTTTTTGTCTCTCTAATCTTGTCTTCTTCAACCTTACTTCTCACGTGCTTAAGTAAGGTCCTGCATCACTCTACGAATAAATTTATATTCGACATTATTTAAGTTCAAGTCTAGTTATTTTGTGTTCATTTACATACAATTGTGTATGCATTTAGTGAATGCTCTAACATCACTTTAGTTTTGACATTTACATTAATTTAATTAAAAAAAATCAATAAGTGTCTCATTGCATATATTAAAATTAAAATTAAAAACAAATCTCACATTTCATTTTTTATTTAACATCATGCCTCAAAATTGTGCTAGCCAATATCAAATTGGTAATTTGAATGGAAGAGTAGAAGATTGGCCTTAAAATTGAGAAAAAATATAATAGCATTCACTACAAAATCATGAACCTAACTACGTAAGTCAATAAGTTAAACATTATAGCCGATAATCTAAAATTTTTTTAGGCTAACATATTAGTAAAAAAGCTCAAAGAAAATGATGGGAACACTTACAAGCTAACAAAAATCCTTTAAAATTTCCACTTAAGAATACCAACATAAGTAGCCTAAGGTTTTGAATAAGCTTATTATAAAGGTTATGGTTGATGCCTCAACCTATTATGGAGTCCATTATCCAAATAAATTTTTAGACTAACTTATGCTAAATGGTAAGTCCATTAATTGATACTAGATGGATGACTATTAAAGGACCCCATTTATTAAATAAAACTTGCAGGCCATGCTAAAATCTACCTAAATAATATTTTACTTAAGGAATAGAGGCTAGGTAAAAATATCCTCACTTGGATAAAGATGAAGAGATGTTTAGAGCCAAAAACTATCCTAAAAATTATGAGAAGAAATTGCATGAATAGTTGAAGACCTTAAGGCAAGATAATATGTAGTGGTAAAATACATGAATTTTTTTAAGTATTTCCTAACTAGATAAATTGCATTAATCAAGAGTGTTAGTTAGCCAACAAATTTGTTATTGTCCTTAATAGTGACTTTACAAATAAGGTGGTGTTACAGGACACTAAAACTCTTCACAGCAAGCCATTATTGAAACATAACTGAATCTATCGAAGAGAGCTAAGACATTTTTCATATTTCTTTTATTTCCTAGTGCTCTATTTTTTTAACCCTATCTCCTTGGTGTCTTAGAAGGTTCTAATTTTAATTTAACATCTCCTTAAGGTGTGGTAAGTATGGATGAGTATGAGATCTAGAAGTCATATACAAAGCGAATTAGGACACTTCACACAAAATTATTTAGAGGGCAAGGAGCATAATACCCAACATTCGCCATGCAATAGGATTTGAGATATATGAAAGATAGAATCACTCACCCTACACATAAGTTCAAAATCTTGCACTTTGAATCATACAAAGTTTGAACAAACCTGATAGATCATATAGCATACTTTGAATCAACAACATCGTTGTTGGATTTGGATGATGTAATAAAGTGTCACATTTTCTTTGCCACTTTCAAATAATTTGCCCTCATGTGGTTCTCACATCTTTTAGTAGGGGTCATAACCTTATTTACTGATTTTAAGAGAATTTTCATCACATAATTTGCAAGTGCTCAGAAATAGCGAGAGGGTTTCAAGATCTTCTACAAATCAGATAAAATCATAGTGAGTCATCTAGGAATTTCATCACTTGCTTCCAATGGAAAATGCTAGAAGTTAAAGACTTGGAACCTATGGTGGCTCAGTCTTGCTTAAGGTTTGAGAGAGAGAGACTCTTCACATACGCCCTTGAACACTAACAGGCCAAAACACTCACATAACTACTTAAGTTAGTGAATAACCACATGAATATTGAAAAATATAACAAAGTCATTTAGCCAGTGCCACTGACACACACAAAGAATTCGACAAATATGTCATCCTCAGAGTGATCGCTCAAAGATAGGTTTTGAGTGCAAAGATTCAATAAAAGAAGGCAACTAGATGCACTTGGACTTAATTGGGATTTTAAAAGCCACATGACATGTTATCAAGGAGCAAAATACTCACAATCCACTCTCAAGACTACACTAATAGTGTTGATGGGAAAATTAATAAAAGCCATCCAGAATAAAGAACACTTTAAATGACCACCGCCTAAGAAGGCCAACGATGTCTGTGATCACCTTAGGTATTGCACCTATCACTTAGACCATGAGCAGGACACTGAAGAATGTCTTCACATGAGGAGCTTTGTTGATGAGTTAATAAAAGTGAGAAAGCTTAAGAAATTCACATGGAAAAATATAAATAAGTTCCTAAAATGGATAATGAACCCACCTAGGTGTCCACAATCTATATCACAAGAGTCTACACACTATTTTTGGAGGTAATAGAGAGCCCTCAAGAAAAGCAATCCTTAAGAGATTATGATTTGAAAGATGTTAACCCAACCACCATGGTGTGTACTCTACATATCTTTATAGTTTTTGTAAGTTTCTCAGAGAATAACAAACCTATTGATATATAAAAAATATGTTAGTAAAATTATAAAAAGTAAAATATGATTTTTGTGTTAAATTTAGTGAATTACATTATTTCTTAATAGTTTTTATTATTTTTCATTATTTTTATTAGGAAAATCCTAAAGGATAAAAAAATGCAAAGACTATATGAAACACCTAGGCACTATAAGTGTAACATCAATGTCTAAGCGCTACATCTTAAAGAAAATGATAGAGAGGTCAGTGCCTATGCACTTAACTGGTAGTGCCATGGCATTAGTGTAGGATCAATTTTTGGATCGAAAGATAAAACCTTGGCTCCTAAGGTATTAGAATAAATCCTACTGTTGTAACATTGAAGACTCGGATGTTTTCCTTAGATAAAGCATTACATAGCATACAGAGCATCTAGGTGCCATAATGCAAGTACCATAGCACCAAGGAACCCCAGAATCAAGCAAAATGATAAAAGGGTTAATGGTACAACACCATTTTTCCAGCGTGATGGCTTGATGAAACAATTTTGAGCAATTCTATCATTCAGTTTGGGTAGTTTTAGAGGTAGTTTCAAGGGGAGCAGGAAAATAATTGAGAGGAAGAACCAAAGGCTATAAATAGGTGGTGTTTTACCATTGGAAAAAAGTTTTAGCAAGTGGTGGGGGGGGGGGGGGGGTGTAGTCATAGTTTAATTATGAGTGTGAATGTAAGAGGCACTTCGAGAGTGGCACTCCAAGAGTTGTATGTGTGTGTGTGATTATCTTGTTCCTGATGAGGGCTGTTGGTTGGTGTGCTAATCTTGTTGGAAGCTTGCAAAAGAAGATCCAAACCAAGGATTTGCTACAAAAGTTGTTATGCATTTACATGAAGAAGTAGTAGGAAGACATAAAGAGACTTAGAATTAATTGGTTTATGTTGACATCACTTTTGGAGTGAGGACTCATTCTCCCATTCTTAAACTTAGGAGTCTTCTAAGCACTAAGCTCTCCCTAGTCATAGGACACTTCTAGTGATTAAGGGAAGACTAAACCCAAGCCTAGGGAATTAGGAAGGCATACACTAAGCTTAGGATATGCCTTAGGATAAATAGGTTCTACCTATCCTATGGCCTAAACCAAAACCCATGCTTGTCCACTCATCCAAAACTAACCTCATCCATAACCAATCTTAATTGAATTGTGTTTTATATCCAAGCTCCAAGATAAATTAACTTAATCCTTAACCTAAATCAATTCCTTCAACATTAGGAAGGCATACACTAAGCTTAGGATATGCCTTAGGATAAATAGGTTCTACCTATCCTATGGCCTAAACCAAAACCCATGCTTGTCCACTCATCCAAAACTAACCTCATCCATAACCAATCTTAATTGAATTGTGTTTTATATCCAAGCTCCAAGATAAATTAACTTAACCCTTAACCTAAATCAATTCCTTCAGCATTCTATGGATCTAACCCAAGCCTATTCAATTGAAGCCAATCCAATTGATTTTTACAAAAGCACTACAACCATTCAATACTCTATTCAAAACTGTTCCAAGACTTATAGTCAAACCAATTCAATCAAATGAATTCAATTAACCCAAGTTGGCCCATTTGCCCTTAAAGGTCCAAATGAGCCAAAATCCAATCAAACCCAAATCAATTACAATCAAGGCCACCAATCAACCTTAAATCTATCATTAAACTCTTCGCAACACTCAATTCAATTCAATACAACCTAAATAACCCATCTGGTCCACTTAACCCAAAGTGGCCTAAAAGAACAAATCAACTCAAACTTCAATCAATCCTAAATTAGATTGAATCAACCCATTCAATCTCTTCTATTATGATTGTTGATCATCCTTGATTGTCCAATTATAATCAATTGGGTTAAACCAAACTAATTTGATCACTTAACCCACTTGGCCTAATTAACCCATATGAACCAAAATGAACAAAAACACATTCTGACCTAAATCAATTGAAACCAATGATTCCTATAAACCATAAATTGATCATTGAACTTGACTCAACCATCAATTGAACCAAACAAAGCCCACTTGGGCTCTTAACCAAAGTTGACCCAATTTGACCTAACGAGCCAAATTGGGCCAAATCTCATTTCAAACCAAAGTTATTGAAACCAATGCCTCTAGTCAATCACCAATTGATTATTGAATATGATCCAACATCCAATTGCACAGTTTTGTCAAACCAAACCAATTAACCCATTTAGCCCAAACTAACCTAAAGGCCTCAATTGAACCAAATCATTTTCAAATCCAAATTAACTCAAACCAACACTTAAAATCATTCTCAAATGATCAATTGAACCTAAACCAGCTCTCCACCCAAGCCAATTTGGTCAATTTGACCAAATTGGTCAATTTAACCCATTTGACCCACATGAACCCATATGAGCCAAATTCAAATCCACTTCAAATTAAACAAAACTAATTGAACCAAAACATCCCAAATGATCATTTGAACTTAACCTAACCCTTAGTTTGACCCAATTTGACCCATATGGGTCAAATTGAGCCAAACATATCTAAACCCAATAAAACATAGCATGACCTATCCTTGGGTCACCATGGCTCAGTCCAAATGAATCCAACCCATGATGGACCTAGTTTAGGTCAAAACCTAATAGATCAACCCATCCAAATGAGAAAAAAATTCTCATTTAGATGGTCTCACCTACTCACCAACCCATGGTAGCCCCTCTTAGCTCAGTTTGGACACTTGAACCATTGACCCACTTAAACCAAGGCTATTGGGTTCAACCATGGGTCAAGAGAGGGTGAGTTCACCCATGGCTCCCCATTGGAACACTTGGGGAGGAGGTACACACCTTGCTAACCATTCTAGCTACCTCAGTCCCTCAGGAGCCTCCACCTCAGCTTCTAACTAACATCTCTATCTAGACGACTGCCAAAAGCTAAAATAATCCTAGCCATTGAATCACTTGGAAAGGAGGGTGTCCTCCTCACCATCCAATTTAAACCACACAGAGAGCTTCCTTGAGTGATTACGAGCATCCCTAGAGTTTTCCCCAATCCCCTCATGCTCCCCATCATCGGTGAGACCTAGGTCAAACAAAATCAAGCTCTCTATCCATCCAACCTCACTCAAACACTACCAAACTCAAATTAGCTCTTCTCACACCTTCCCCAAGCTCTGGTGAGTCAAAATGAATCAATTCCCAATCAATTCGATCATTGGAAGGCACTCCTGGACCAGCTCCAGTGAGCTTCATGGTGGTGTTTAATCCATAGAGTTATTGGTGGGGAGGCAACTCAAGAGCTTCTCAACAGGGCTTCGTCTCTTCAAAACGAAGCTATCTTAGTCATTGGACAACTAGTTTTGAGCTCTGTCAAGGTAAATTCTAGCAAACCATAGAAAATCCCTTAGGCGTTAGTCCTTTATAAAAGATTTTGTGATTTAATGTGATTTCCACTATAGAATCATCTTTGATCTCATCCCCACATGTTTTGGAGTCAATCTCAATATGCTACAGGCTTCAATGAGCCCAACTCGAGCGATGGAAGGTGAACGGAGTCCATCTTCTGGCGCTTTGGGGATGACGGATCATCCCCCATCTGTTCCACGTGATTAGAATAGACGGCCGTGATTTAATCTATTAGATTTTTTTGATTTAATCCAATAGGAACCACAAGATTAATCTCCATCATTCGATCTGAGATCGGACGGCAAGGATGAAATCGCGTCCGCCGTTGTTGATTCAACCACCACGAGAGACATTTTAAATAGCCTATCCCATGGTGCCACGTGGAAAACGTTGCCATGTCAGCTCCTGTATGGCGCTGATGGGTTAAGAGATTAGTTAGGTGTTTAAAATATGATTAATTAGCCTGAACATCAAAAATTCATAGTTAATGGTAGAAAACTCTTAAAAATATGAGTAAACATATTTTAGAAAGGGTAAATAAAGAAGAATTTAATAAAAAAAATCAATAAGGTTTGATTAATGAATAGTGCTTAATTAAGGTTTGAAGTTTTTTCTGATTACCTTAATTAATCCTTAATTACTTGGCCAATTGATCTCAAATTGGATATGTTGATTCCTTGGGATGTCCTCTACCTCTCATAAGTTTCTTGGGATTTATTGGAAGGTAATTAGGAAAATTTAGAATATTAATCCTAATTACCCTCCTTAATTAGTTTAATAATTATTAAAATTTCTAAATAGTAAAAATTAAATTATTAATGATGGTTAATCACTGCTAACAGTGAAAATGATGAGGAAAAATGATTAAAGCCTCTTCCTTAGTCTTTTGCATAAGTATATTTCCATTGGAGGGTAAACTAATATATCAATTAATTAAAGATTAATTAAGTAAATTAATGATGAAATCAAATCAAATTGAAATGATAACTATTCTAGATAATTTAAATTGAATTCATGGGTTCCTTTTTTTTATGTGTTTAATAACATAATGACCCTTAAAGAACATGTGGTTAACCCATGGGTGAAGAAAACCCATATAAGTACTTAATTAGTCTTCTCCTTAATATAATTAACACTTAAGCATGAGCCTAATTGCATTAAGCCCTTTAGAAGCATTGCAAATTTCAATTTCTCATTGACATATCATTGAAGGCTCATGGTTAAGTGGCAAATTAAATTAAGAAGCATAGGAAAGGGAAAATTAAATTGATTACTTAATGACTTGAACTTAATTAATCCATAAAATAAACTTAATTACTTTTCCTTAAATACATTAAGTCACTAACATGGGATGAGGGCAAAACAACAAATATTATTTCTCTTTTTTAAGTTCAATAATTCAAAATTAAAATAAAACTCCATAACAACTTTGGTTAGTCTTAAATGATTTTATTTAACTTGATTTTCCTTAGGAAGTAATGTGGTTGAATGTATTATGTGGCCATGTTTAATTATTTCTTTTCAATTATTGTAATTTTGTATGTCATTTGATATCATGCATTCATGTTTTTCAAGTAAAAGAATCAATTGAGTTTAATAAAGTGTAAGTTGCATGTGTTGGATTAATCCTATTATATGTGTGACTACTACCACTAATAAATTTTAAAATTATTTTCAAAGTTATAAATTAATATTGATGATTTAAATTGATGTTTTCTATGAATATACTATATGATTTACATTTTCTTATAACTTAAATATGTTAAAGTATTGCTTCATTTCCATGATTCATGTGTATGTTTACATGTATTTGAATGTTAGTAAGTATATAGTCTGGACATCCTAAGAATATGAGGCTTTAAGTAGCCCTAAGGAGGTATTTACTTACCTCACATCCCTAGTTTAAATAATGACGTGTACTTACTTAATTTTATTCACATGTTTACATTAGAATTTGGACAAAGCTTTACTTTGCATGAATAAATAAATTTGTTAACATACAACCTTTTGCATGGTTTTCATTCTCATGGTTGTGTATACATTCACATGTATTTAAGATAGCAAGTAAATAATCTAGACATCCTAGGAATACGAGGCTTTAAGTAGCCCCAAGGACATCTTAGATTACCTCACTTTCGTGATTTAAATAATGGAACATACTTGCTTAAATCTATAATACATGTGTATGTGTATTTAGCTAAAGAATGGACTCCCTCTCTTCTACCAAAACTATATGCATTCACATTCATTTAAGTGTGCCAAAACATATTGCATGTATATGTATGATAAATTCAAAATCATATGCATGCTATTCATGATGAAAAGAAATGACATAACATTATCCATGTGATAGTAATTCAATTTCGTTAGTCTTAAGATGCCTTTGTTGTTAGAATAGGATTCTTTAATATTAACCCAAACTTAAAATTAATAAAATATTTAATAAATTATTCACTAAGAGAATCCAAGTTATAACAACATGCTTTAGAGGATAACATAGGGTTGGAATGAATGGGGTTAGACCCCCTTTCCTCTCTTTACAATAATTTGATGTTGAAGTAAGTACTGAATGAAATAAAAGATAATTAAAATTAAAATTCACTAATCCTCTTAATAACTTTAAAGGAAACCACCTCCCATGCTTAACTTAAATAAATTCCAAACTTATAAGGTCATAATCTTAAAGCCAAATAAGACATACCACACTACACTTAAGCACACACACTAAAATACTAAGTTAGCACTTCTAACTCTAAGTTAGGATGGTGCATGTTATGATGTTGTATTTTATTTTGTGATGTAATATTTTATACTAGATGTTAGGATTATTTATGCATAGACTGAATGTTAGGTCGTTATTAGCCTAATGATGTTTTATGCAAGGGATTATGCTAAAGGGGTCACTGAAATAAAAATAAATATAAATGCTGAATGCGGTAGGCCCTTTAGGATAAAATTAATTTTTCTACCCCAATTTTAAAATAACTCATAACCTCACTTTAAAGCTTAGGTTATATTCAAGATAATTATAATATTTAGTAACCCCTTAGCTAAATGATGTAAATTATAATATTATGCATTTTATCTTATTTCATTCTTGAATAGGGAGGGTCTCCACTCTTTCACGATAGGGGAATGCTTGACCTATGAGGGAATCCCTTGTAGTGGAGAACACCTCCTCCCGCTGATCTATCCAATAACTATATTTTATCATGCATTTAGGCATAATTGTCCTAAGCTTTTGTCCAAATGAATTTATCAAAAATGACAAAGATTTGTAAAATTCTGCATTTATTCTAAGTCATTCCCTCATGTCAATCATGGTCTAGTCTCTTAGGGAGTGAGTTTAAAACTTTAGTTTCCCTTCCTAACTAAATAACAACTTTGCTATCTTGCACTTACATAAGATCGACCTACATGGTTTTGAATCGTAAGAGGTGTTAGCTAGTAGCCACTTAAGGAGATTGTAAGTCCATAAGAGTTGGGATGGGTTTACCCTCTCTTATAGAGGTAAACCATATATCCCTTTTTTTTTTTTTAGACTTAGGTTTTACTTTTAGCTTGTGCTAAAGCATCCTAGATTTAGGATCTAAAGTTGCTTATTTTCTTTAGGCTATGAGTATAAATCCTTATCCCTTATGCATTTCCATAATCTTGTGTTGATGGATTATAAGCCCTAGTATTCTAATAAAATTTCAACTCAAATAAAAATAAACTCTCTCTTTCAAACACATAAAGCCTCATCATAGGGTAGACTAGAGTAGTTACTAGACCTCCTAGTGTCATGAGTGCTCTTTATTTATCTTCACTTAGAATCCAAAATAAGTCTTTCCAAATTGATCCATCCCACTTGATTTCCAAAAATACCCAATCCTTTGATAGTCTAACCTTGAAGTCTTTGGAGATGATTGATTGACTACTTTAATCTAGAGTATTCTTAGAAAATTCTGACTTTCTAGGATGTAATTAACTATGAAAGCTTGCTTCTATAAGGAACTAAAGAACCCGACATAAAATAAACCCTGCTTTACTTTTCCATGTAAAATAGGGGAAATATCTCTGGTATATGTGATGACCCATCTGTCTTAGGAATCCTTATTAAGTGATTAGGTCCATTGTAGGGTGATGTTTCCATCTTTTGAGATTGTACATCATACCTTAATATCATACTCGATCACTTCAATAAGCATCCTTTGAGATCTACATGGTGTCCACAATGACTCCAAATTAAAGCACCAGTTTACTCTTCCTTTTTTCTCTAGTTATCCTAACATCTTGTTTTATAATTTTAAATTTGTTCTTCTTCTCCTCTAATATGAAGCACTAAACTCATCAAATGTTATGAATTTATTTTATTCTACATTGATGTTCTTGTATCAAGTTTTACTTTTGGGATTTTTATAGAAAAATTATTCATGATTTTCAAGAAATGTTGCTTTATTTTTTCCTTACATTTAACTTACTGGCAATCTGGCCAATTGTGATGTTAAAATGGGTTGTGCTCGAGATATAATGTAAAATTTTAGCAATTTTGCTAACCATTAAGATAAACTCAGCCATCTAGTATTAACCATGGTTCATACTATACAATTATCTAGAGACTCTCTCTCTCTCTCTCTCTCTCTATGTGTGTGTGTGTGTGTGTATGTGCATGTATGTATGTATGTATATATATATATGCCACATCTCTCATTCTCTTCTCACCAAGCCATGTTTCCACTTCACTCTAACCCTCTTTCTTGAGTTTGTGTGTGTGTAAAGCTAGTCCATATGGCAATGAAGAGAGCTTGCAACAAAAGAAGAGAAAATTACTTCCAAACCAAAGAAGAGAAAGTTGTGTATACGAAATACAAGGAATGTAAGATTACAAATTCAAAGCCACTTGCATAAGATAAGTTATCCTTCCTTATTTATGATTTTTATGTAAACACTTCCCTCTTATTTCTCGTCTCCTTAACCTATCCATTCCATTCTGAACTCTTTTTTTTTTGAATTTTTTTCCAACCTTGCAATAAACTCTAAACAAATTATCCTTCAATATCTAGTTTATGGTAGGTAAATTTCTATCACAGATATTGACTTTCACAACTACCTTCATGTTCAAACATCAGTCCATGCATCCACAATATATCAAATGACCAAACTTGTAACTGGACCACTATCAATTAGGTCATTAGAAACTCACCCCTCACTAATATCAACTTTAGTTAGTGCCCTTATGCTTAACGCTTATGTTATCCAACACGTACTAAGGCATAATATTATTTTCAAAGCTAGTGATCGCATCAACATCTCAGCTCTTTTCTCTATTTTCATCTACTTTTACATGACACACACACAGTTCAATGTTGCAAAACTTTTAATTTGTTACATTAAAAACATCACCATCATTAGTAATCCAAAATCCAAATAAAATATGTTTTTTTTTAGAATACATAATTTCCTATCTACTTGAAGTCAAATATAATAATCTTGAAGAGCTAGACATATTACTTCTCACTTCATAGATCATTCATTTCACACTTTCTATAGTAAAAAAGCAGTGGCCAACTCTGGCCATAGTAGAGGTTGAGGAGGATGAAGCACTTGGATAGGGGTAGTCTTCAGCTCATTACTGCTACCCCACTATGCATGGACTGAGCACTTTATGTGGTTGGAGCTAAAAATTGACAAGCACATTGAGGAGCAGGGAGCTCATTGGATGGAGTACCATTAGCAGCATGCAAAGGATCGAGCTTGGTTTCAAGCTCAATTTGTTGCTTTATATGTCATTTTACATCAACCACCACTTGATGAGGACCTTCTAGTTTATAGGTTTTCTTCTACTTTTCTTATGTACTACAATATGTGTTTGCTTTTTTCCTTTCCTTTGTAATGTGATATGTACCTTACATTAGTTGCATTTGATTCATTGTACTTTTTATTAGAATAATTATTGGCTTGGGTAAGTCACATCTTCTTCTTAACTTTATTATCTTTACATTTTGTAATAGAATATATTGTGTATAAATATTAGTATGGATGTATGTGACATTCCCAATCATAAAATGAATCAAGCAACAACAGTCATAATGATGGGATGTTCAAATTAGGATAAAAGTCAAATAAAAAAATCCTAAAGTTGGGAAATTGCAATAAAAAAAATCTCCAATATGGGGAGGCATAGAAAAAATCTTCAAAGTGGGGAAGTATAAAAATAATTCACACTACCCTAATTTGACATTAAGTGACCCATCATAATATTTGTTTATCTAAATGAATCATGCGATAGCATCTCTATTCATCCAAATGACATTTAAGCAAAAATTTTGTTTCTTTTACCAATGTGTCTACAAAATTTAGTAAATTAACTGATATTATTTACATAAGTTATGGCATATCAATAAATGAAAATGTCACATATAAATAAAAAATTTAAAGGATAGTTAAGGAAATAGTTAATGATGCATATCATTCCATCATTAAGCATTATAAATTTACTTATTTTATAAGGAAATATGTTAAGAATATTTCAACAAAATTTACTTGACTTCAAATTCACTAATACCCACTAGTATTTGACTTGCTAAACTTTTTCAACCCCTTTTGATGTGTCAAAATGAAGAGAAAAGTTTAGTGTTCCATTCATGTTTTCATTTTTACATCTCCTACACCTTTGCATTTTGCATCTATTTTTCTAATCTTTTGCATAGTCTACATCATTGTATTTTTTAAGGCATAAATTGAGGGGAAGTTAAGTCATTTTTTGTTATTATTTTAACTCCCAAAACTCAATCATAAATATTTTCCATCATCAAAAAGGGGGATATTATTATCCCCATGAGCCTTCACTTATTATTCTAAGTTTTAATTATCATAAATATTTTTAGTTGAATAAATTACTTTTTCGCTGATTAGTTGTGTGTACATGTTGTGTTAAATCTGTAATGTAGAAACCAAACTCAAGTTGTAAAATTAAGATTCACTATAAGAGCATGAACAATAGCTTATTTTTAAAATGCTTGATCAAGGATTCATGAAGATCATAAATAATGAACGATTGTTGCCAAAAGATCTGAGCCAAGTTCAAAATTTATATTATCTTATTTTGTACTTGTATTTTATTTTTTTCTAGAATGTAAATGATGAATGACAACCAAGCATACATATGCTTAAGAAAACATAAAAAAAGTTCAAAAATTTAAAATTTTTAAGCAAACCATACTATACAATCTATATCATACTACATGATGATCCTATTATACTAAGTTCAGCTAAATCAAAAATTTGCCAAAATTGTATAGATCATACAAGATGATTTGAATCATACTGTATCATTATTTATTTTTGTTAAATTTCAAGCCAACTTAATCAAGTTGATTATGATTAAAATTTGCTAAACTAAGCTGATCATATAAGATGATTATGTTTGTATTGTACAATTCATTTATGTTAATCACATTAGCCACCAAAATTAATTTGGGTAATTACAAATCATGCATAAATTGGCTAATAGTGTAGTTTGATCTGCATTTACTAATTACCTAATTATAATATTGAATTTTAGGGACACAATTTTTGAGTAATTTTCTCAAATTTGTTCGCACTGTACGATTATATCATATAGGATAAACAAATAAGGAGCAATTTTTTTCAATTTATATTTTTCATATAGTACGGTCAAATATCATATGGTACAAATAGTTATGGTTGTTTAGGATGACCTGATTGTCCAAGGATCTAACCCTAGATAATTGAACTGATCATACCATATGATTGTAAATCATACATTACGATTGGACCAACTTCTTCAAAATAAATTTAGTAAAATTTTATTCAACTTCCTTCCTATAAATATCTCTTATGGGGGGACTGAACTCAATAATTCTAAACATGAAAATATTCTAAGAGGCTTAAGAAAGAGTGCTCAGGAGAAGGTTGAGGAGAACTATCTCCTCTTTTCTTATAAGGAATCGCTATCAGTAACATTGTACTTGGTTTTTTTTATTTATCTCGCCTTGAGTCTTGCACTTTTTTAACTCCAGATTGTGTTTTTTAGTGAGAGAACTTGTTTAAGCTTTTCTTTCTTAAAGAAATTTATCTTTGTACCTATTGTGAGGGAGTGGCATCCTTCTTGTGTTGAAAGACAAGGGGGAGTAGGATTTTTCCATTACCTGTGAGGGAGAGAGGCTTCTCTTTTTTGGCATGGTGTGCCAGAGTAGAGATAGTGGATTTTGGAGGAAGGTCTGATGAGTGGACGTAGGTTAGTTGACTGAATCACTGTAAATCTTGTGTCCCACTTTTCTTTTCTTTTCTTTTCTTTTTTATACCGCTCTTTCATTTATATTGGATTGATGTGTTTTTATTTTATGGTAAAGTTTTAGTTTTCCTTTATTTGAAGAATTTTAAAAGCATGCTAAGTCAGTTAAATCAAAAATTTGCCAAAATTGTATAGATCATACAAGATGATTTGAATCATACTGTATCGTTATTTATTTTGTTAAATTTCAAGCCAACTTAATCAAGTTGATTATGATTAAAATTTTCTAAACTAAGCTAATCATATAAGATGATTATGTTTGTATTGTAAATTCAATTATGTTAATCACATTAGCCACCAATATTAATTTGGGTAATTACAAATCATGCATAAATTGGATAATAGTGTAGTTTGATCTACATTTATTAATTACCTAATTATAATCTTGAATTTGAGGGACACAATTTTTGAGTATTTTTTTAAATTTATTTGCATTGTACAATTATATCATATAGGATAAACAAATAGAGAGCTATTTTTTTTCCATATATATTGTTCATATAGTACGGTCAAATATCATATGGTACAAATAGTTATGGTTGTTTAGGATGACCTGATTGTCCAAGGATCTATCCTTGTATAATTGAACTGATCATACCATATGTTTGTAAATCATGCATTACGATTGGACCAACTTCTTCAAAAATAAATTTAATAAATTTTATACAACTTCCTTCCTATAAATATCTCTTGTGGGGGGACTTAACTCAATCATTCTAAACATGAAAATTTTCTAAGAGGCTTAAGAAAGAGTGTCTAGGAGAAGGTTGGGGAGAACTATCTCCTCTTTTCTTAAAAGAAATCATTGTCTGTAACATTGTACTTGTTTTTTTATTTATCTCACCTTGAGTCTTGTACTTTTTAACTCTATATTTTGTTCTTTAGTGAGAGAACTTGTGTAAGGTTTGCTTTCTTGAAGAAATGTATCTTTTTAACTATTGTGAGGGAGTGGCATCCTTCTTGTATTGAAAGAGAAGGGAGAGTAGGTGTAGGATTTTGGAGGAAGGTCTGATGAGTGGACATAGGTTTGTTGACTGAAACACTATAAATCTTGTGTCCCACTTTTCTTTTCTTTTTCTTTTTTATGCTGCTCTTTCACTTATATTGGATTGATGTTCCCCCAATACCCCCCCCCCCCTTCTTAGGTGTGCCAATACTTACAAGTGGTATCAGAGCGAGTTGCTTATTTCACAGTCTAACAATCACAACTAGATCCATCAATGGAACATCTAGAAAATAAAAAACAACATGGAAAAATACTCTATTACCTAACAATCTCTTTTAATGATATTTCTTTTGATTTATAAAATATTTGTATGTTTACTTTTATTCAATCAGTTTATTTTCATATGAGGAATCTGATTGAAGTGGGATATTCACCTCCTTATTAGATTGTCAGTGGAAAATGAATTGAAACTTCTTTGAACTCATGGTCATATGAATAGAGGGAATTAACATTTTAAATTATGTTTTCTATGCTTTAAAATCTGAATACTATGTGTGTTTCTACTTACAAAATGGATAAAGAAATTTGTGAAAAGCTATGTGTTAATTATGAAAGAACAAATGAGGTTAAATAATCCCATATCAATATGCTTTTACATGATATGAGTTATTTTGTTTATTACCTCATGATTTGATGTCTGATATGTATACACACTTTACCAAAATAAATACTTCATTACATGCTTTGGGTAGAGAATTTACTAATCCTTAAAAAGTTAATAATATCTAGCATTGCTTTCCTGAGTCTTGTGATGACAAGGTTACTACTATCTTTGAATACAAAGATTTAACTATTCACTTGATTGATCTCTTGCTTGGCTTACTTATTTTTTAAGAACAAAAGATCCTACAAAGAAACACTAAAGCAAGTGATATGAAAAAGGAGAAAATCATTGCACTTAAAGCTAATACTTTTGATTATAGCAAAGAAGATAGTAGTACTAAGGAGGAGGACATTGCACTTCTAACTAAGAAGTTCAAAAAGGATAAGAATAAGAGATTTGATCAAAAGAGAGGCAAAGGTAAATTGAATAACTCCTCTAAAGTAACTGACCATCCCTTTTTGTTATAAATGTAAAAAACAAATCACATCAAGTAAGAGTGTCCTTTACTCAAGAATAATAATTAGGTGGATAAATAGAGAAAAAAATAAAATGAAGAAAGAACAAAGAAGAACACAATGAGCTTCTAGATCAACTTTGATTCAGACTTTTCTAAAGAAGCTATCGAAGAAGCCACAAACCTCTATTTAATGGCTAAGGATGACTCCTGCAATATAGATGATGATCAAGTAAGTCATAATACTTATGATGATGTTTTAAATTTTTGTGATGAATTGCATGTAACTTTCAAATCATTCAAAAGAAAATAATTGTCTTTAAAGAACATTTTCATCTTTTTGGAAAAAACTCATTGCACATTTTTGGAGGAACATGAAGAGTTGAATAAACTACAAAGAATTGGAAATTTAAAACAAGAAAATGAAAATTAACTTATCTAAAAAAGTAGACCTTCTTACATGTGCTAATGAAACTTTAAAAAGGAACTTGAGGTCAGTAAAAAGAACACATCCAACTAATAAGTTCATGCATTTTTTTCCCTAACATTCATTGTTTCCCTTGTGATTATTTTGGACATGTTGCTTATCCATGCATGCATCATTTACATTTAAATTTAGTATATGAATGGATTCCAAACAATCCCTCTAAATCTATGGGACCCAAGCAAGTTTATGTTCCCAAAATTTTAACAAAAATTGATTTTATAAACATCCCTTCACTCAGGCACCGATGGAGCTTATGGCACATTGACTATGGGTGCTTAAACATATTCATTGAAGCTCAACATTAAGGAAAAGGTCAATTTACAAAAAAATTCCTAACTCATAAAGCACTTTGATTAGGTACAAATAATATAAAATTTCATTTTGAAAGGTTCTTCAAATACTTTTGGGAAGTTTGAATTATAAAGAATCTAGAAAAATAAATTTGCATTCAATATTTTCTTATGATGGTTTCTAGATTTAGAAAAATATAAGTATATCACTGAAAAACTACATAGGGGTTCTGTGCGTAATATGTTTCGAAATTATTTTAGAAATAACATTGTTGCTCATATCTAATGAATTTGAAAATTAAATCAATGATTTGTAGCTAATCTCAAGGTGATTGGAAATTTTAGAAATTAAATTTGATAATTCAAAAGCTATATTGATTATGACTATAAACTAAATAAAAAATTTTGATTTTGTATTTGTTGTTTGAAAATTAGTACTTATAATTTCTTATTGGATGTTATAAAACCAAAACAATCACCAAGGTTTAAAAGATCATTATAATTTAATTTTTTTTCTAAATTTATATTAATCTAAAAATTTGATAGTTGTATGAAGAATCTCTTGACTAATAAGCAATAAATTGGAAGATAAGAATCAAGGGTGTGCTCTTAAAAGGGGTTATTCTTCATGACGATTGGACATATAATCATTATCATCCCCATGAGCCTTTGTTCTTGGTTGAGTAAGAATTCTACTAGTTAAGTTGGATTTAGCCTTAGAGCTTAGGACCTTCTCATTCTTTAGTATATCTATTTTTCTTCTCCTTCTTGCATTCCTATTTTCCACTCTATTTTATTATTTTTTTAATCCATGCATGAATCCTTTTATTTTATTTCTTTCTCTTTTTTTAAACATTTTTGTGTTGTAAGGTTCTTTAACTTTTACATATTTTTTATTTTATCTATTTAATCCAAACAAAAAATGGTGGAAGGGAAATTGTTTAAACCATACTATATAATATTAATCATACTATACGATTGACATGATTTGATCAGCAAAATAGGCTGGATGATTAACAAGATGATCCATTATTAAATAGATCATACTGGATGATTTACTATCATAGTGTATGATATGTGTGGAATCAGACAATTAACCTAGTCAAACTGGTCATTGATTTGAATGTTGGGATGATTAAAGTTGCTTGATTGCATTGTACAATTTTCTAATCATATAAGATGATTGAATCAATAAACATAACTATTCAGATGGCCATTGGGATGATCCAAATCATAATAGATAATTTTGTAATCATATTGCATGATTGACTCGATGAAATCTAAATTTTTAGCTAACCATTATGATGAACTCAATCATCCTGTACAAACCATGGTTCGTATTGTATGATCATCTAGAGATTCCATATATATGCCTCATCTATCATTCTCTCTAACCCTCTTTCTTGAGTTTGTGTGTGTGAAAAGCTAGTCCAAATGTAATAACGAGAGCTCACAATAATACTCGAGAAAATCGCTTCCAAAAGAAGGAAGTGGAAGTTACATATAAAAAATGCAAAGAATGATGGATCACAAATTCAAAGCCACTTGAACAACATAAGTTATACTTCCCCAATTTCTTATCTTTTTAAACTCCTCCCACCTAGTTTTCATCTCCCTAGCCTATCCTTTTTATTTTGAGCTTTTTTTTGAATTCTTTGCCAACCTAGCCATAAACTTCTGATGAACTATCCTTCAATCATAAGTTTGTCATAGTGAAATTTCTATCACGGATATTGAGTTTCATGTCTTCCTCTACAATAGCAGAGAAAAGGTCAAATTACAAAAAACCTCATAACTCATAAAGCACTTAGATTAGGAATCAATAATATAAAATTTTATTTTGAAGGTTCTTCAACTAAACCTCGTGTTGCTTGCTTTTCAAATTCATATTCTTGAAAAAAAATATGTTTGGGAAGTTTGAATTATAAAGAATCTAGAAAGAAGAATTTGCACTCAATATTATTTGATGATGACATCAATATTTGGAAGAATATGAGAATATCATAGAAACTTATCTAGGAGTTTTGCGAGTAATATGTTTCAAAATTGCTTTATAAATAACATTGATATCCATATAGTATGAATTTGAAAATTAAATCAATGATTGGTAGCTAATCTTAGGGTGATTGGAAATTTTAGAAATTAAATTTGATAATTTAAAAGTTATATGGATTGTAACAATACACCAAATATAAACTTTTTATTTTGTATATGTTGTTTGGAAATCAGTATTTGTAATTGCTTATTTTAACTATTATTATTTGGATGTTATAAAAGCACAACTGCAACCTGAATTTGAAAGATCAATATATTTTCATTATTTTCTAAATCTATATTGATCTAAATTTTTTTTATTGTTGTAAGAATCTCTTAACTAATAAGCAAGAAATTGGAAGATAAGAATTAAGGGTGCGCTCTTAAAAGGGGTTATTGTTCATGATGACTAGACGTATAATCATTGTCACCCCCATATTTAAAGCTCATGTTATTCAACACGTGCTAAGACAAAATGTCATTTTTAAAGCCAGTGACTGCATCAACATCACACTTCTCATCTCTATTGACATCTACCTTTGCATGATCCACACTCAGTTCAATGTGGCAAATCTTTTGATTTGTTATATTGAAAACCTCACCATCATTAGGAATCATAAATCCAAATGAAAATATAATTTGGCCTTATGACACATGATTGCCTATCTATTAGACGTCAAATACAACATTTCCTAACCTGAAGAGCCAAACCATATTCCTTCTAACATCACAGATCACTCATTTTACACTTTCTATATGAGAAGCAGTGACCAGCTCATGCTAAAGTAGAGGCTAAGGAGCAGAAAGCTCCTGGATAGGGGGAGTCTTTAGCTCATTATCACTACACCCAAGATGCATGGACTAATCATTTTGCATGGCTATAGTTGAAGATTGACAAGCATATTGAGAAGCAGGGAGCTCACTAGATGGAGTACCATCGATAACGTGCAAAGGATCAAGCTTAGTTTCAAGCTCAATTTGATGTTGTACAAGCCATTTTTTGTCCACCACCATCTGATGAGGGCCCTTCTAATTTTTAGGTTTTCTTTTTTTTCTTATGTATTATAGTATGTGTTAGTTTTTTTTAAAATCTTTTTCTTGATGATTTATGTACCTCATATTAGTTGCATTTGATCCATTGTACTTTTTATTAGCATGTAATTAAATCCTATTTATTACTTAAATAGCATATTAAATAATCATCTTGGATTCAAATTAATTCATTGGATTAAATTCAAATCATTCTAATCATGGAAACTAGCTATGACCAAAATTCCAATGGATTTTCTAAAAATTTTTTATTCAGATTAATTCATATTTTGTTTCTTATTCATGATTGATCCTTTTAAGCTATTATCATAACCATATCATATTATATTAATCCCTACTTAAAATTTCTCCTTGACAGACCATCATATCAAAAATTTCAAATTCTTATGAAGATTGCCATGTTAAGGTAAATGCTTGTTATTAATTCTCATCTTAATTTTATTCTCTTGAGGAAAATAATCTAAACTCAAACTCTCATTTAAATATAATTTTATTTATGTTTCAATTTCATTTTAAATTAAAAATTTTTTCTAATATATTTTCCCCCAAATAGGTTGATCACCTTAATATGTATTTTATTTTTAACTTCATTTATGCCATTTTATCTCTCTTTATCTCTCTCCTTCTCTTTATATCCTCCTTGGTCGAAACCTTCTTGGATATATTCCTCAAGAATTGTTTGAAATCTTCATTTAATTTTTGAATACTTTCTTTAAAAGATAATTCCCTCTCATGCCTTGGTCAACCCTTGCTTTATTTCATTGGATTTCAAAATTCAAATCATTGTCAAATCTATTTCCCTCTCATTTCTCTCATGGATGAAAATCTTAGGTATGTATTTTATTTAATTACATGATATAAATCAAATCCTTTCCTAAATAATTTTTCCTCCAACCATCTCATACTTGGCCAACCCTTGTAGCCTCACCCTTTCTACAAAAGTGACTTTAATTCTAATAAAAAGTTTTCTTAGCTCTCTCTCCACTCTTAGCCGACTTCTTGCAACAATATTCCCTTGTAGACCTTTGTGATTCAAGTTCTACAACTCCTCATCATCCTTCTCTTTCCCTTGAAAAAAAATATTGGCTTGAAGATTGCATTGGAAACTTGAAGGATTGGTGAAACTCAACCTTGGTTGAAAGCATAAAGAGGTTTCTTCTAAATTCTTTTGTGCTTATGTTTTTCATCCCACCTTGATAATCTTCTTGGTTAATGCAAATAATCATGGTTTTCATGAAATAAGAAAGTTGTGATTGAAAGTTTTCTTGGGCCGAAACATTTGATTTAAGTTGAATAAGAATTTGTGTTCAAAGCTTTAGTTTTTCAGTGATGGTCATCTTATATTTCATTTCAAATAGTATACAAGCAATTTGGAAGCTAATATTTACAAATCATTTTATCATCTGCATATAATAAAGTAGTTGTAAAAAAGATTTTAATTGAACTTGTTTGAATTGGTCTTTCATATTGATTTGATTATTATATAATACAAGTTCCTATACATCATTTATTGTGATTTATTATTCATATCTTAATTTTGTGATGTTTTAAGTTCCCAATTCAAATATTTTTGTTTTCAAGCTTTCATATCTTTAAAGTAAATCAAACTTCTTTAAAGACTTACTTCATTAAGTATTCCATTAAAGTTCTTACATTAACTTTAATCTTAAGTTAATTAACAAGTGAGCTCTCTCTTTCTTTAATCAATTAACTTAATATTGGTATAGTTGGGTTGTGAGTGCAAAATTAATTTTGGAAAATCAAAAGGTAAAGTTCAAATGGTGAGAGTTATTAGCAATTCCAAAGAAGGATAAGTAGGAAGCGCTTATGAGCACTTCAATCTATCTTATAGTGAAGATTTCCATTTTTAAAGGAGCAAAATTATATTTGTTTGAGTTGATACTTTATTAAAAAGCTAGAACTTAGATCCCAATAACACAAGATTATGAAAATGTCTAAGGAGTAAATATTTACACTCATAGTAAAGGATAAATAGGCTACCTTTGAACCAACATCTAAAGTTCTCTTACACAAGCTAAGATCTCGACCTAAGTCTACTGAGGGAAATGGGATATGTTGGTTCACTCCCTAACTCTTCTGGACTTACAACTGCCTGAACTGGCTACTAGCTAACATCTCATACGATTCAAAATTATGTGGGTTGATTATATGTAAATGCAAGATAGCTAGGTTGTTATTATTTAAGAAATAATCTAGATTTATAAATTGGTATAAAAAATAATGATTTAAACTATTGCAACTAAATTTATAAATTTTACTAAATTTTTACTCATTATTTTGGACTTATACTTGGGAAGTCTTATGCCAACATGCATGATGAATTTAAATTATGGGCTAAATCAGAGACAAGAGGTGTTCTCCACTACAAGGAATTGCCCTCATAAGTCAAATCATATCTTTTATCATGCAAGAGTGGGGATCCCTTATTTGCCAAAAAGAAGTAATATGCATGCATGATGTTATAGCATATAACCATACAACTAAATGGTTACTAAATATTATATTTATTTTGTGAAAATTGTTGGCTTTAAGGTGAAATTAGGAGTTGATTAAAATTTAGTTGATGTTGTTTAGTTGGAGCAAAAAAATATATTTTTTCTAAAGAGCCTATCATATCCAGATCATACAATAAGCAATCAAACTTTATGAAATTGATGGAAAGCATGCTATTTTTATTACACAATCAATGTAAGAAAATCAATCAAACATCATCAATTAAAAGAATAAGATACTTGTGTAGTCGGGCACCATTGTACACCCTGCAAAAGAAAAAAATATTGGGTAGCCAAGCTCTACCCTTATACAGCCCAGATTACAATTAATTTACAAATGAAAATAAAGTTATGGGGATCTTAAGTTTTTCATCTTCACTTCATGGATTTGTACTCCAGGAATCACAAGGTCTTCTAGGTCTATGCCTTCTAGCCACTTCTCATCCTAAGCCATATAGCTCTAATCTTAATCCTAATATAAAAATTATATTTTATGAAAAATTAAATCTAACTACACCTACAAAATAGAAGTTATCTTAACATGCATTCAAGATACTAAGACATTTAGACTTAGCACCCTACCTTAGGTCACCAAGCTTACCTATCCTAATGGATTATGCTTAGAGACTTAAGTGGCACCAACAAGCAAGAGGGTTTTCTAATTTTTATTTCAACAATCCTTTAGACACAATCCCTTATAGAAAACATCATTAATCTAATATTGCCCTAACATTTAAACTGTGAATAATCATCCAGTATAAAATATTGCATCACAAAATAGAACATCAATCCATCATAATGAAGCACTGCCCTAACTTAAGACTAGGATTGGTGACTTAAAATTCTAAATAGTTTATGGCTTAGTGAAGTATGTTATAATTGGGCTTTAATATTTGGAATTATCTAATGATGAATGTTCAAGTTTCTTATTAAAGATGATTTCAACTTTACTTGATTAATGGTTTGAACTGGATTTTAACTTTAGACTTCTAATCTCATTTGAACTGGATATTATTCCCTTACTTTAGGTTAAGTCTAAAGATAAATCTAATGATTTTTAATTACCTTAATTAAGTGTTGTATATTTTTCCATTGCACTATATGTTTGGATTTGACTTAAGTGATTTTATCTAAACATTCAAAGGTATCTTAAGATTAATAGATCCAAGCCATGATTAATTTAATGACATTTTCTTAGCACTACTTCATCATGCCTTAATATTCATTTAATTAAATAATATATTTAATTAAATAATTAGATTTATATATATATATATATATATATATATATATATATATATATATATATATATATATATATATATATCATTTGAGTATTTCACATTTTAATGCATGAATAAGTTAATGTATTTTTATTAAAATTTGGTATGTAAGAAATGATTGTATGATGTATGAATTTTAAAAAAAGGAAAAATATTCAATTATTCCTTATACAAATATATACATATTAATATACTAAATTTATACAAGTATGTGCCATTATTGAACCAAGAAAGTGAGGTAATTAAAGACCCCTTAGGACTACTTCAAGTCTCGCACTCCTGAGATGTCCAAACTAAACCCTAAATTTATACAAGTTTGTGTCATTATTGAACCAAGGAAGTGTGGTAATCAAAGACTCATTGGGACTACTTAAAGTCTCTCCTAAGATGTTTGGACTATATACTTATTAATTCATATACATATTCATACATATATAGATATAAGGATAAAATTATGAATATTTTAAGATGCTTACATATATAGGTGAAAGTAATTTAACCTTAATATGTAAATCACTACAAACCATAATATATGTGTCATTGTTATACTAGAGGTATGAGGTTTCAAGGCCTCATTTGGACCAGTACCCCTACGACCTTGGGTTTTCAAACTATATAACTTTCAAAATTATAGTTCATACATATAAATATTAAATTTGAAGTTTAATTACTCATACAAATTTCTATTTAGATTAATAAATATTTTTTATTTTATAAAAAGAATAATTTGTGATTTACTAGTGATAATAGCCAAGATATCAATTCAAGACATGTAATTAATAGAAATATTTTATTTATTTTTGAAATATGAATGCATGAAACATATGGAATATAGATTTATGAATGATTGAAGAAAAATAATTAAATATCACCGAACAACCCATTTGGAATTTTTAATTCTTAAGATCATTCACATAAAGATAAGCACACTTAAGCCTAATCAAATTCATTAAGGATTAATATTTTTGAAATTTAAATTATTCAATCCTAATGAGGAAAGAAAATCATTAAGGATAACCTTTGACCCATTTCTATTTATTAAGTGATTTAAAAGTGATTTAGATGAATTTTATGATTTAATTAAGATTTATTAACTATTAATCAATTAAGTCCAAAAGAGCCTATAAATTTAATTAAGCCTTAAGTATAAGTACAAGAATTATAAGAAAATTACTAGAAATATATAAACATTAAATAACCATGTCCAAAAATTCTAATACAATTGGGTTTATAATTACAGGTTAATTAAAGAAATGGGAAAATTTTAAAATCACTAATTGCATTTAAAATACCTCGAACAAATTGGGGATTTTTATTTCATTGAAAACCACTTTGTTAGCTAAGCACAAAGTGAACTTGGTCAAACTTTTTAGAAATCTACACTAATTAGTATAAATTTTCTAGGATATAGGGTAATTAATGATTTAATTAATTAAATAAAAACACTTTGAGATGATTTTGACAAATAATTAAGACCAAGGGTCCCAATTAATTTCTTTGATCACCCTTACTATTTTAATACATAATTAATTTCATAATTTTTTTAGATTTTAATTATTTAGTAAATACATAAAATGGCTAATTTAGGTTCAAAAATTTATATTTTTCCAAATTACTTAGCAAATTAATTTAAGTTAATTATGGGACATAAAGATCATCCAATGGAACAATCACACCAATTTTCAAGTTAATAAGCCAAGTAATTAAAGCTTAATTACACTAATTAAGTGAAACTTCAAATTCTAATTAATCACTGTGCACTTAATAAAATTTGAGGCTTTTAATTTTCTAAAATTCTCCTCTATCTAAGCTTTCCAAAATGGGTTATTTTTATTTTTTATACTTAGATGCAATTAGTTATAGTTTTTAAATTTTTAGTAATTAAAAAAAATATTTAGATCTAATTAAAAGATTTACTGAGTCGACACCGCGTCGACACTAATGCAGCTGTGCTTTTCATGTGGTGTTGCACGGTTGGTTATTTAAAACGTTCCACATGGCTGCTAACTCAGTGGTGGCAGATACACTTTCTCTTAAGCTATTCGATCATAGATCAAATAATGAAGATTAATCCCATTTATTAAATCAAAAATTCTAATGTGTTTAATCATGCATGTCCATTATAATCAAGCTGAATGGATAGTAAGTGATCTATCAACCTTCGACAAGAAATGAACACCATTTCTCTTTCACTACTCGATTCAAGCTCACTAGAGCTCAGTTGATGACAATCAAATCCAAAATGATCATGGGACCAATTTAAAGGGATTCCTATAGTTGGATTAATGTCAAATGCACATTTACTTCAAAAAGGATAAAAGATCCTATAGTTTTCTAAAGCTCACCAAAATTTACCTCACTAGAGCTAAAAGTTACAGATCAATGATTGAGGTAACTTCACCTTAAAGAGTCGAAGCCCTACTGAGAATATCACAAGCTGCCTCCCTATCAATCATCCTCTAGACCAAGCGTCACCATGAAGCTTTTTAGAGTTGGTTTATGAGTGCCTTTCGGTGCTCGAATCAAGTGGTTCTTAATTTTTTTTGGTTTTCTAGAGTGAGGGGAAGATGTAGGAAAAGTTATTTTGGATTCTAGAGTTTGAGTGAAGTTACACGAGGAGGGTGCTCGGGCTGAGGGAGGAGTTGGTCTCACTAGTAGTTAGGTGCACCAAGAGCTCAGGGAACTTGAGGGAGTAAGGTTCTCTCTATAATTCTTTTATATTATGAGTTTAGATGAGGAAGGAGGTGTATACCCTTCTCCTCATGTGAACTAATCAAAGAAGGTGGTTCAGGTCATTAGAGTAGTCCGGCAAGAGTGTGTGTGTGTGTGTGTGTGTGGTGGGGGGGACCAAAATGGCATGGGACTAGTGAGGTGGAGGTCCCCGAGTAGCTGGAGAGAGTTGGAGGCTTTCCATGAAAAGTTAGCCATGGTAAGAAGGACCTCACCTTGGTCAACGGTTGAGCCCATAAGCTTTAGGTCAGGTTGGGTCAATGGGTCTATGCTCAAGAAGTGTTAAGGGAGGTAGTTAAAGGGGGTTGGTAGACCTTCCAAATATAAATTTTATCTTATTTTTGAACCCTTAGTTCACTTGGTTTGGGCTGAAGCAGGTTCATCTTGGGTTATGCCAAGTTTGGTTGGGTGTGGACTTGGTTTAGTTGGGTTTGGCTCAATTTGACCCATATAGGTTTTGGTTCAAATGGGTTAGATTGGTCAATTAACTAATTTAAGTTAATAGGGATATTTGGTTAAGTTCAAATGATGATTTGAAACTCATTGGTACAATCAATTTGATTTAATTTTGATTAGATTTAGATTTAACTCATATGGGTCATATGGGTCAACTGGGTTAAGTTGACCAATTTGGTTAAATTGGCCAAATTGGGTTCAATGAGAGGTTGGGTTCTATTTTATTAATCATTTGTGGGTAATTAGAGGCTTTGATTTGAATTGAATTTAGAATAGGTTTTGGTTCAATTGAACAATTTAGGCCAAATTGCACTAAATATGCCTATTATGTTGGGTTAGCCAAATTGGCTTCACTTGGTGGTTGGGGAGTGTTCAATAATCAATTTGTGATTGATTGAAGGCATTGGTTCAATCCAATTTTATATAGAATGAGTTTTGGCCCAATTTGGCTCTTTAGGTGAAATTGGGTCAACTTAGGTCCAATGGCCAAATTAGCTCAATTGGGTTCAAATGATTGCAATTGAGTGATTGGTCATGGTCAACTATCATTGGATCATTTGATTTGGTTCAATTTGGATTGAATTAAGATTTGACTTAATCTAGTCTTTTATGCTGAATTGGATCAAGTGGGTCGATTGGCTTAACTAGGTTCAATTGAGTGTTGAAACAAGTTCAATGATAGATTTGGAGTTGATTGGTAGCTTTGATTGAATTCAAATTGGATTGGGTTAAAATTTGACTCATTTGGGTGTTTTAGGCCAAATGGGTCAAGTTGGATTAATTAAACCATTTGGTGAAATTAGATTGATTTAAGATGTTCGATTAAGTGTTGGAAATGATCATGAGGCTTGGATTGATTCGATTTGGCTTAAATCAAGTTGAACTGGATTTTAGCCCTATAAGGTTCAAATAGATCAACTTGGGTTAAGGGCTAATTTGGTTCAGTTTGACTCAATTAGGTTACAATCAAGGTTCAATCAAATTTAATTAAGGTTCAAATAAGTTTAGGTGAGGTCAATTTCTATTAAATTAGATTAATTTTAGATTTAGCCTTATTAAGCATAAATATGTTAAATAGGGTCAACTTAACCACTTGGCCAAATTGAACCCCAATGGGTTGGATTAAATTTAAAATCATTTATACTTGGTCAAGTTTTAATTTATAATCAATTAGGGTTGGGTTTAAAGAATTGATTTTGTTTAAGGGTTGATTGGGTTTAGGGTAGGTGGGCCCTACCTATCCTAGGCTAGGATCAAACCTCAAGGTTGAACCCTATGAGTCTTCTAAGCTTAGGGTTATTATTCACCTAACTTCTAGAAGTGTCTTAATTCTATGATGATCTTAGTGTGTAGATCAATCCTAAATCAAAGGAGATGATTGTCACCCTCACTCCAAAAGTGAGGTCAATAGAGTCATTATTAGTGATGATTTCCATTCGTCTCTCATATCTATAAATAATATTATTGACTTGGAGTGAGGACTAAATCTTTCCATCTTAGATTTAGGAGTCTTCTAGACACTAAGACTTCCATAATCATAAGATACTTCTAGCAATTAGGTGAACACTTAACCTAAACCTAGAGACTTAGAAGGGTTAACCATAGGATTAGGTTATGCTTTAGGGATTAGGATGATCTACCTACCGTATAGCCTAACCTAACCTATGTTAAGTCATAACCAAACACCAAATTCAATTGATATCAAACCTAAACCCAAATCCAAATCTAAATCAAATGATTGAAACCCATGATAAAATTTTAAAACCCAAATTCTGATCAACATAGCTTATGTCCTATGATTCTTGTCCAATGGAATTAGCCTTAACCAAATAAAAATCAATTGATTTTCTCATAAATCAATCATATCTTCAATCATCTCCACAAATATAATTCAAATATGTATTTAAAGGACTAAAACTAAATCAAACTCTTCTCTAATCCCTATGACCTACCTTCATGAGCTTAGCTAAATTTGCCTTCAAATTACTTCAAACTCAATTGATTTTCTCAAATCAATCATATCTTTAATCATTTTCATAAATATAAGCCAAATCTACATTCAAATGACCAAAACCAAATACAAAATCTTACTCAAACTCTTCCTAAGCCACAAGATCCAACTCCATGGACTTAGCCAAATTCCTTCACTCCAAACCCCAAATTCAATTAATTTTCTCATGAATCAATCATACCTTCAATCATGTTCACAAATATAAGTGAAACCTATAATCACCCCAATCAAACCAAATTAATTCAATCAAGCCTAACTTAGCCCATTTAACTTGAAATTCTCAAATGAACCATAACTCATTCAAACCAAAATCAATTATAATTGAATTTATATATCAATCCCAAATCCATATATAAACTCAACTACATCCAAATCAAACTAAAACCAAGCCAACTAAACCCATTTAGGCTCACTTGACCCAAAGTGACCTAAAGGACCCATTTGAGCCAAACATCAATCCAATCCAAATTGGATTGAACCAAGCAAACCTAAACCTCATACCATGATTCTTAATCACCGTAGGTTGATCAATTATCACAAATGGGGTCAAACCAAGTCAATCTGGCCATTTGACCAAGTCAACCCCTTAGCCCATATGAACCTAAACTAGCCAAAATTCAGCCTACACCAAATCAATTGAAACAATTGATTCACACCAACCTATGATCAAAAATTGAACATGACTTGACCATCAATTGAGCCAAACCCAACCCAATTGGCCTTTTGACCCAAGTTGACCTAATTTGACCTAAAAGATCAAATTGGGTCAAATCATGATCTAACCCAAACTGATTGCAACTAATGGCTCAAGTTCATTCCAAATTGATCATTGAACTTGACCAAATCCCTAATTGAACCCAATTTAACCAATTGGACCCAATTGACCCATTTAGCCCAAATTGACCTAAAGAATCAATTGGGCCTAAATCAAAACTAAATCCAAATTGATAAGAACCAAAGCTTGCAATCATCTTTAATTGATCAATCAAACCCAATCCAACACATAACTCAATCCAATTTGGCCAATTTGGTCAAATTGGTCAACTTGACCCATTTGACCTATATGAATCCAAATGAGCTAAAATCAAACCTAAGCTAAATTGATTCAAACCAATGGAACCAAAACACTTCAAATCATAATTTGAACTTGACCCAAGCCTTGGTTTGACCTAATTTGACCAACTGGTCAACCTAGCCCAATTTGACCTCTAAGGGTCAAATTGAGCAAAACCCCTTTGAACCAAGCCATGGCCCATTGAAACCTGACCCAACCCATCTCAAACCCATCTTGGTTCAGTTTCAAACCATCCCAACTAGAATTGGGCTCAACCCAAAGTAATTCTCCCATGGATTCTTCTCCCCACATGGGTTTTAGCCAAAATTGATAAAGTCCACTCCCACTTTTCCATGTGGCAGCCCTCAAATACCCCAAATGGTGTCTGACCAATTCATGTAGCCCAACCCATGTGGGCTAGGTCAGCCTTGGACCAAAGGGAGGTGAGTTTAACTCACCTCCCCACCATGGCTAAAACTAATGGATCATAACTTAAAGGTTACTACCTTGAGCCACACACCAGAGCTTCCACCAACTTAATTGAGCCACGTGGAGGTGACACCAACCATTCCGGCACCTTGACGGCTGCTCATCGACAAAAAGTTGGGAGCTCAATCCGTCTGTCTGATCTAAGGTAGGGGGATATACCCCCTTCATTTTGATCTAAAATCAATAATCACTCCCTTGAAAACCCCCTAGAGCCCATTTCAAAACTCCTATAGTTCCCCAGAGCATTCCAAGCCATCCCATGCTTGGATTCCACTATTTCAAAATAAGGGCATCCATCTTTCAAACCCAACTCCTTAATTTCTCAACCAAATCCAAATTCCATTTATCCACTTGCTCTCCATACCTCATCGAGTAGGAATGAATCATTTCCAAAGCTTTCTGACCACTAGAGGTAAGAGTTCGATCAACATCAAGCTTCTAATTGACAAATCTTGGCCCACCAAGCAAACGAGGGGAAATGGGCTTATGTGCTACTCAACAAGACTTCATCTCCATTAGGTGAAGCTTCCTCAATTGAATTCTCCATTGATCTTGAGCTCTGATGAGGTAATTTAATTAAAATAGAGCTTTCAATGATTTTAGTTGGAGCTTTGTAAAGGAAACTTGCATGCCGTGTGATCTTGATCGTTGGATCCCTTCGGATCCTTCATGTGAAGGTGTGGACTTGTTCTTGAGGACATTCAAGCTCTAGTGAGCTCAAATTGAGCGATGAATGGTGAAAGGATTTCATCTTTCATTGGTCATGAGATAAGGAATCACGCACCATCCATTCTGTATGATCAGAATGGACGGCCGTGATTATTCGCTAGTTAAATGTCAATTTAATTCTTTAAGGAACTGCGGGTTTGATCTATGCAGACCTATCTGAGATCGGACGGCAGAGTTGAAAGTGCATCTAATGCCATCCATGTCAATGCAGAGTTAGACATGTTTAAGTAGCCAATCACATGGTTCCATGTAGAAAGAGGTCCACGTCAGCAGTCCACATGGCGCCAACAGGATTAGGAATAATTAGGGCTAATTAGTTATTTTTTGATGGGTGAAAATTCCATAATTCATAATAAAATATAGAAAATCCAAAAATGCAAATAAATACTCATTTTAAAGGCTTTTCAGAGGAGAATCATTTAAAATAAATTCTATTTGACATTTAACAATAATTAAGGCATAATTTGGGTTTAATTACAAACTTAATTAACTTAATTACTCCTTAATTACTCAATTAATTAGTCTCAAACTTTGTGGGTTAGTTTAAGGGGATGACCTCTGCCTCCCATAATTTTCTTGGGATTTATTTTTTTAGTAAATTAAGGTAATTAACAATTTAAGCCATAATCACTCCCTTAATTAGTTCAATTAATTAATTAACTTCTCAAGCAATAAAGAAATAATTAATTAAGCTTGCTAATCACTATTGAATAGTGAATGGGCAAGGGAAATAAGATGGGGACCTCTTTCCCAATCTTTTTCCTAAGTTCATTTTACTTTAAGGGAAATTGATTAATTTGGAATTAATTAAAGGTTTAATTATTTAATTAAATGGCTTAATTAACCAAATTAAAATCATAATCACAATAGAACTTAATTGATTAATTTATGGGTAGATATTTAGGTATTTAATAACCTAAAGTCATTTAGGGAAATTATGGTTAATCCATAAGTGTGGGGAAATCATAAGAGTACTTAATTGGGTTCCTTAATTTAATTAACCATAGATTGTGAGCCAATTGCATTAGGCCTCTTTTACTTCTTAGAATCATTACTAATTTAATCTTTAATTCATATGCATATCATGTTGGCTCATAATTATTTGGATAATTATATTAAGGTAACATAAGAAAGGCTAATTAATGTATTTAATGCATGCTATAACCTAATTAACTCACAAAATTAACTTAATTATATTTCATTAAACCAAAATAATTAACAAACATGGGAATGGGTTAGGATCAACAAACCCATTTTCACATCTTTAAATCAAATCAAGACAAAAAGTTAAAAATGGCTTAAAAAGCTCTGGTTTACTTTAAATGGCTTTATTTAATATGATTATCCTTAGAAATTAATTTAATTGAATGAAATCATGTGTTTTTGTTTATTTATTCTTTTCCAATCATGTTAGATATTGTATTTCATTTGAAATCATGCATTCATCTTCTCAAAACTAATTAAATAAAATTATTTTTCTTTATGTAAGCTTGCATGTGTTAGATTAATTTATAATATATGTGGCTATTATCACTAATAAATTCAAATTACATTCCAAACTTTATAAGTCAATTACATTGATTATAGTAATGGTAGTTATGAACACATATAGGCTTTCCATGTGCTTATAGCTTAGTTATGTGAGGTAAAGCTTTCTTTTCCTTAATTCATATGTAGTTTTTTCATGTATTTGAATGTTAATAAGTATATAGTCTGGACATCCTGGGAATATGTGGCTATAGCTAGCCCCAAGGAGATAATTTGATTACCTCACTTCCCAGGTTAACAATGGCATTTACTTGTTTATGTCTTTATGCATGTGTATGTATATGTGATTATTGAATGAAAATCCCTCTTTCTATTAAAATACATGTATTCATGATTGACTACGTGATTGAATTGATTAATCATATGACTTAGAGTTTTCTTTCTTATGTTCATATATACAATCTTACATATATTTGAATACAAACTGGTATATAGTATGGACATCCAGGGAATTCGAGGATTTATCTAGCCCCAAGGAGGTCATTTGATTATCTCACTTTCCTGGTTTAATAATGACACGTACCCATTCAATTTCATCCCTATGATTTTTGTATAACAATTTAGATAGAGTTTTAATTAGCATGTATTGAATAATTCAATGAAATGAAAATTTAATTAAATCTTAAGAAGCCTTTCTTATTGAATAAGATCATTTAAAATGAACCTAAACTTAGGATTAATTAAAATGTGCAATAACCCATTCATTAAAGAAAACTAAGTCATAAAAATATACTTCAGAAAGTGGATTAAGATAGTGATGAAAGAGGAAAATACTCTTTCCTCTCTTTATAACAGTTAGATGCTAAGTGTAAATCATATGAAATAAAATAAAATAAAATTCCCAAATAAATTAAATAACTTCAAGTGAAATCAACCTTTATATTGAATTGAATCTTTCTAAACTTTGAAAATCATAACTCTAATGCTTAGTAATATACACCACACAAGCTTTTACACACACATTAAAATTAGGTCACCACTTCTAGCTTTATGTTAGGGTGGTGTATGATGTGATGTATGTTTTTTTTTATGATGTATGTTTTTTTTGTGATGTATTATTTTAGACTAGGTGTTAGGGTGTATGCCTCATAGACTAGATGTTAGGCTACTCTTAGCTTATTCATGTTATCAGTAGAGGAATGTGCTTAAGGGGATGCATAAAAAATATGAATGATTTCTTTGCAAGTTGCTTAAACTCTTAAGTATAATCCAAGTTAGGATATGAGGGCTTGGTTACCCATGCGCAATGTGCTAAGTCCAAATTATACATATAATTACTTAGGATTGTATGTGTACTTAGCTAACCACTATTTTGTAGGTGTAGTTAGATTTACTTTTCCTATTTTCAATGTAATTTATTAATAGTAATTATGATTAGTGCTATGGGGGATTAGGATGAGAAGTGACCAAAGGGCTTTGTCCTGGAGTGCCCTGTGATGCCTTTGAAGCAAGCACCATCCAAATCAGAAATGGAGATATGAAGAATAAAGACCCCCATAACATTTATTCATTCTTAATTATAATTATTCTTTCATATACCAGGTTGTATAAGGGTAGAGCTTGGCTACCCATCTTTTTCTTTCAAGTTATACGGCGGAGCTCAACCACACTGGCTTGTTATTCTCTTACGATAGTTTATAAATTTGATTGATGTTTTGTTTAAACTATGTATTAGGCTTCATGTTTGATGCTTTAATCTGTGTCCTAGATACGGTAGGCTTATAAGATAAAAATAAATTTTCTACCCAATTAACAACTCATAACTAAACTTTAAATAAGTCATAACCCCATCATAAATCCTAGGCTATAATTAAGGTAATTAAAATATTTAGCAACCCCTTAGTTGTATGGTTGTATGTCTCACATCATACTCTCTTGAACATGAAGGATCTCCATCCTTACATGATTGGGCAATGCTCGACCTGTGAGGGAATCCCTTATGGTAGAGAACACCTTCTTCTAGCTGATTTGTCCCATAACCTATTTTCATCATACATTTAGGCATAAGAAATCCAAAAGCCTTTATCAAAATGATGAGTCAAAAATAAAATAAAATTTAAAAATATTATACATTTGATAGATTAAGTCAGTGCTCATATGACTCATGCTCTAGTCTCTTAGGGAGTGGGTTTAGGACTTTAGTCTCTTTCCAATTAAATAACTACCCTAACTATCTTGCAATTCATATGACCAGACTACACAATTTTAAAATCATAGGAGTAGTTAGATGGCGACCACTCCAGGTGGTTACAAGTCCATAAGTTGGATAGTTTATTCTCTCTTATGGAGGTAAACTCTTATGTCCACCTGTCGCTTAAATTTAAGTCATGTTTTAACTCTTACTAAAGCTCCCTAGATTTAGGATCTGAGGTAGTTATTTTATTTAGGCTACAAGCATAAATTCTCACTCTTAGGCATTTCCACAACCTTGTGTTGTTGGATTATAAGGCCTAACAATCTAATAAAAATTCAACTCAAACAAATAAATCTCTTCATTTTAAAATATATGAAGCCCGATCATTGGATAGATTGAAATGCTCACTAGGTTTTCTTAGTTTCATGAGCATTTCCTACTTTCTCTCTTTGAATTCCAAAAATAAGTCTTCTACTTTATCTCTCCATTTGATTTTCAAAAAAAAAAAACCAATCCCTTGATAGTCTAACCTTGAAATATTTGGAGATGATAATTGTCAACTTTAATTAAGGGTATTCTTAGGGAATTTCATTCCCTAAGATGTAATTGACTATGGAGGCTTACCTCCATAGGGAACTTTAGAACTCATTTTAACATAAACCCTACTTTATTCATCCATGTAAAGTAGAGGAAAAATCTTTGGTATATTCAAAGACCCATCATGCCTTAGGAGTCCTTATTAGGTGATTAGGTCCATTGAAGGGTGATGCCTCTATCTTTTGAGATAGTACATAACTCTTCAATGTCATACCCGATCATTTCAATAAGTACCCCCCACAATCTTCGTGGTGTGCCCTCCCCCACCCCTCTTACATCAAAAAATAAACACCGGGTGACTCCTGGGATGGTTCCTCTCTCCATCTTTAGTAAAAAATTATCATCTCCAAGCATCGATAGTGGACTTATATTTTATATAAGCTCAAGACTGTCTTTCTTCTTGTTGTCCCTTTACTCATTTCATTCTTAAGCATAGGTAGTCAGCATCCCTTAGATTTTAGGGCCTCACTCCGTGTTGGTCCTAAGACTCCTAGTGGGTCCCCCAATAGGTAAAAATAAGTTAACTAAATAAAGGATATGACCAAATATAATTGAAATAAGATTTGGAACCTCTTATCACTAGCTTGGTAAAGCAAGGATTCGCTTCATATTTGACAAAATCTTAAAAGAATCTAAAGCAAAATAAATAAATTCTTTTGCAAAAATTTTCAAAATCTTTTTCATATAATGAAATTGTCTAAAGAAAGATCTTTTAAAATCAAAATCAAACAAATCAAAACCAAAATCTTTCAAAATTAATTAAATTTCACTTAGCCTGCATAAAAATTGCTAAGTGAGTGTTCCCCTTTTCAAATTCAAATCAAGTCATAAACCTCTTTTTCATAAATATATTCAAACACCATTTTTCAAAAAGTAAACTAATCCCATTTAACATACATTAATTTGTTAAATGAGGGTCCTATTTTCAAAATTAAAACCAAACATACCCAAAATATTTTAAACAAAAGCAACCCCAATTAACATACCCTCATTTGTTAAATGAGAGTTTCACTTTCAAAACTAAACAAAATCAAAACAATCAAACATATGAATTGGACTTCACTAAACATACCCAAATTTGTTAAGTGAAGGTTTCCCTTTTCTAAATCAAATCAAAAGTAAATTAAACAAAAAACAATTGAGCTCCATTTAACATATCCATATTTGTTAAATGAGAGTTTCATTTTTCAAAATCAAAATATCCAACACATATTTTTGAATTCCATTTAACATACCCACATTTGTTAAATGAGAATTCAAACCCCAAAATCAAAACAAACCCGTATATCAAGAAATAAATATCAAAGTATCCATCAACATATTTGAACTCTATTTGACATACCTAAAATTGTCAAAGAAGAGTTATCCATTTTTCAAAAAATTTAATCAAACAAATATCAAACATATTTTAAACTATATTTAACATACTTAAATTTTTTAAATGAGAGTTCTCCAAATCATATCAAATCAACATTTACCAATAAATAACAAATCACAAATCATTAAGATAGAAAGCTTTCAAACATATGGTTCAGCCCAACTTAGCTAGCCTAAATTTGCTAAGTAGGGATTTCAAAATCAACTTTCAAACAAGAATATATGATACATCTCCAAAGGTCTCTTCAAAACATTTGAACCCCACTCAACATACATAAATTTGTTGAATGAGGGTTCCAAATACAAATCAAAATCTTATGGCAAAGTCTCTCCTCAAATTCCTAAATCTATCCAAAATAATGAACCTCACTTAGCATGCCTAAATTTGTTAAGTATGGGTTCAAATTCCAAAGAAATTAAATCAAGATCAATGATTCAAATCAATGATTCAAGGCAAGGGTTTAATTCAGTTCTATTTCAACAAATGTAGAGATAACAGCCCAGTCTCCTTATCCCTTCAATGATTAGTCTTCAGCCATGTCTATTGGAAAGATGATCTTCACATTTCCATCTGGTATGGATATGGCCTTGGATCAAACATACTCACCACTACCACCATGCATGTGATGCAGTTTGTGCATGACTTTGATATTATTAGAGTCACTTGCGAGGGATCAGCCCTCACGACCTTTATCAGGGGGGAGGTGGCAAGATAGAAGCCACTTCTACGCTTTGATATCCAGCCAGATTCCAAGTATCCCTCACTAAAGAGGAAAGATTTTGTGGTTCCCACACTGGTGTTAGTGTCGCAGATTAGTGGTATATGTCCCCTACTGAGTTCCCCTACTCTAAAGGGGAAGGCTATCTTAGAATCTGATATAGTCCCTTCCACCTTTGAAGTTAATGCTAAGTCCTGCTCTACCCACTCACCAAGATGCAACACCACAAGAACCAAAAGGTTAAGCAACACTATGAGCACGAGGTGAGGCAGGTTGATGATGCCCTTCATATGGCTAAGGAGGGATTCCCTCATGAGACCTCTCCACTTTTGAGTGGTAGTAGGTTCCACCCCCTCTTGGCTTTAGAAGGAGAGGAGGATTACAGCATCACTGCCACCACCTGCAGAGATTGAGATACTAACTAGGGATAGGAGGAATCCCTATGCCAGTCTATGGTCCATTCTACGCAGAGCCGGCAAAGCCCACTGACGCTCAGAGTCTGGCTTCCTGCATGATTTGAGGAGTTTGATCCCTAGGACCGTTATGGGTTAAATTCACAAGGAGAGAGCCATGGAGGTTAGGGTCGCTGCCCAAGCGGGCAAGCGAGAGAGGAAGAGGTATGCAAATAGTCGGTGACCTCCACTTTGATAGATTTTCTTGATCGGTGCCCTATCAGGGCCAATCATTTGGACAGCATTATTCTCACTGGCACCGCCCGATGCAGGAGAAGGTTTCCAACCAAGAGGTAGTTGGTGTCCTTACCATCACTCCGCACCACTCGCCGACCACCATCACCAATTCAGCTCGTAGCATCTACCATTCTCACCAAACTTCAGAAATCATTATCTAGGAAAAGACCATCCCCACTAGTGATCTGGCTACGGCCTAAGGATCACGCTCCATCTATTCCACTTTTTCAGGTGAGGTCGAGATCTCCCATTTTACCTTCCACTTCATCTGCAAATAAAGAAGGAGTGCGACCCAAAAGTATTGTGGTTGCACCATCTCTACAGTAGTCAAAGGAAGAGAGGGGAGGGGACACTGACATAATCTCCATGGTAGTTGAGTTAGCTAGGGAGTGCACCCCGCCAGCACAGAGCATTTAATATTTATAATTTGTAGATGATAGTATAGTGGTCAGTCGACAGCCAGTCTATGTGCCAATAGAGCTAGGCGGGGTAGATGATCATTCACTAGATGACCTCATAGAGGACTACCGCATTGTAGTCAAGCGAATTGTTGGTATTGAGCACTCAGATCAGAAGGAGGGTGTAGTCAGCTTTGATCCTAATGAAGATGACATGTTGGATGACACTACCTAAGTCCACATAATCGACACTCGAGAATCCTTGTAGTGGGATCAGCATAGTCAAGAAGGTGCTCTGGTCAAAGAAGGTGATACTTCTCACTCGACTCAACAAATCCTCCACCAACTCAAGTAGAAGGATGATCATATATAGGATGGAGAAGAGGGTAGAGGAGTTGATGACAGTGATCTTAGCATTGCAGAACCCACCCTCATTCTCATAGCCTTCTCTTATGGTAGCCAATCGGCCAGAGTTGGTACATATATTAGATCGTCTTAAGTGCACTCCCATAGATGAGGATGCTAATAGTTTGCATAGGAAGGTAATGGGCATCACTTCCATGCTTGAGAAGGATATCAAGCATATGGTGGAACAGCAAGTGAGGAAGGCATTGGCGCAATCCAAGGGAGCTCATCCATTCCAAAAGGTAGAGCATACCTGGAGAGATTTGATGTAGTTCAATACCCCAAGGGTTTTGTACCACCTTCCATCAAGATATTTGATGGTAGTGGGAACCTGTGGTAGCATATTACACATTTTAGAGTTGACTGCTGCAACACTGAATGCACTCCTCTTTAGACTTTTCATCAGCATCTTGGCAGGGGTTGCATTTGATTGGTACCGAACTGCCCAATGGTTCGGTGAAGACTGTTGTTGAGCTGGAGCACCTCTTCATCAAAAAGTTTTCATGGAGCTCATTAGAGGGTGATTGTAGGCAACCTCGTTGTAGAAAAATAGAAACCGAATGAGTCCATTATTTATTACATTCTCAGGTGGTGCAACTTAAGCATGAAATGCAAACCATAGCTGTCTGAACAGCTTGCCATTGAAATTCTTCTTAAGAAAATATATGGCCTAGTCACTTTCATGCTTAACAGCTTTATCATCAAAACATTCGAGAAGCTAATCAACAAGGTGGCTAGCCTACAAAAGGAAGCCAAACAGTTACCCTTTCTTTACCAATCATCTAGGCCCAAGCCGTAAAAGGTGTTTGAGAAGAAGTTAGAGACAATTGTGTCAGTGGACAGAGGGAAGCAACCAGCCAGAGTTTAGTATGAGAAATTACAAGCTCAGTAGCCTTCTTTGTCATCTCCTCTGCCACCACCCCAGCCATCATAGCCACACCATAGTCATAACAACAGCCACTGCCACCACCATAGTAGCCTACCCAGTTGTGGTATACATATCCACTGCCAAGTAATTACTTTCCACCTATGCTTGCTAATAGATTGAACAAGTCATACTCATTAAAGAGGGAGGTAGTTAGAAAAATCTTCAAGAATCTCTTGAAGAAACCTGACTTTCAGTTACTAGAGCCTAAGAGGCCGGAGGAAGTGGGCAAGAGCAATGATCTTAGTTATTGCCCCTACCACCGCATGTTAGGCCATGTCTTATAGGATTGTATCACTTTTAAGGTCTGGCTTGAGTGTAGGTACAAGTCGAGAGAAATAGTTATCCCTAAGGAATACTTATTAGAACAACCATCCAATTTTGTTAAAGTAATCCTTAGGGATACTTGTCATCCTCTTAAGATAAAAGAAGGTTGGATATCTCCTTATCACGTACCTCTAAAAAGATCATTTCTAAGATCAAGAACTTTTCTCACAGGTGCATAAAGCAACTCAAATCTCTAATACCAAGGAAGGTTTGCTAGTTATAAAGGATAACTTGAGGAGGGTGATAGCCCATTAGTAGCAGTAGCTTGGCACACTTGCAGATAGTTTAGTAGTGCAACCACCATACAAGACCAACATTCCCTCCACCATTGCAGCTGCCACTTCTTCTATTTGCTCCTCTTCTACCAGCAGAAGTGTTGTATCTATGGATAAGGGCATTAAATCCCTTACTCCACTTACTTTAATTGATCTATAATGTACCTCAACCTAAAAAGAAATCAATGAAGAAAATTGATTCTAATTATATCTTGTCTACTTCTGATACTCTTGATTTTATTCCTATAGGAAGCTCTCTGAGTCTAAATAATAATAGCTCTAGTAGTTTCAATCCTTTCCTTTATGATTCAGAGTCAAACTTTCCTTCTCTGAATCAATCAGGTTCACCTCTTGAGATTAACTTGAAGTCAACTGACTCTAAGGATCCCATAGGAGAAGTTGTAGGTATACTCAATGAGAAGGTAGAACTTCTCACAAGTTCATTATTCCAAGAAGTCACTAAAGTCAACCTATGTAGTGACAAAGTTCTACCTCCTAGGATAGCACCTCAGGATAATGATAAGTATTTCATTGGTTCTAGTGAGCAGATAGCCCCTCCACCGGATGTTCCACATATGGATATGCTTGTGGAGGACCAAGCCAAGGTTGATTATAATGTCCTAGCTCATCTTAAAAAGTTCTAGCTAAGTTAAGCATATATGACTCCCTTATCTTGTCCAAAGAGATTAGGGAATCCCTAATCAAGGCCTTACTTGATCTGGAGATATGCTTAGCTCAGCTAACCACTATTAAAGAGGAGGCACACCACTCAAGGAAATTTTAGTAGTTACATTCAGTGATGAAGACTTACTTCTAGGGATAAACGAGCACAACCGTCTTCTTTACATTATAGTGGATGTTGGCAGATACAAGCTATATAGAGTTTTGGTTGACCTGGGTGCATCAGTCAATATTATGAGTCTAAGAACTTTTTCCTACTTGAAGATCAACATCTCTTAACTCCAAAAGTAGAGGATGGCATTGAGAAGATTCAATGAATAAGTTGAGAGGGCCTTAGGCTCCATAGTGTTCCCACTAGAAATAGATGATTGGAAAACTGAAATCAAGTTTCACATCATAGACTCAGATATATCTTTCAATGCTTTGCTTGGGAGACCATGGATACATGAGAACAACATGGTTCCATCCTCTCTACATCAGTGCATGAAGTTCATGAGAGGTGGGATTTCTTACTTTGTCAAAGGAGATCTCAAACCATTCACAATTCATAAGGTAAGAAAATATAAGGATGCAGCCTACTACCTCCCCCAAAATCAAAAAGTCTATTCTCATGAACTTAGTAAAATCCCCATGTGGGGCAAAAAAAGAAAAGTAAAAGAAAACGAAAAAGAAATGGAAAAAGAAAAGAAAAAGGAGAACAAAAAGAAAATAAAAAGGAGCAAGAAATAGACTTAGGGGATGATGTAGAGCCTGAGATTATATTCTACCCATAGTTCATTACTCCATTCAAACATATGGCTAGAATGACTCAACCTCCACCAGGACGTGGAAGAGGCTAGTCTAGAGTCAAGGGTGGAAGACCTCCCTATTGGCCACCCAATAAGAGATATGTCCCAGCTACCAGAAGTACACCTGCTATTTATATAGACTTAAAATCTAGTTCAGAGGATGAGTTTTATATGGTTAGCACACCCTTGCTCTTCTCAATAGCAGGTCCCCTTAGAAGTGACACTTGAACCAGACAGCGATGAAGACCAGGCACCAAAGCAAAGCATGAGTGTATCTAAGTCTTTGTGTGAAATAATCAGGCATCAGTTGGGAACCTTAGCTCTAACCCCACTTTCCTCTCAAAAAGTTGATGATTTGATAGTTAAGGAAGCCCTTAGGTTATCCATAAATGTGAAGGCTCAGAGGTTCTTTTTGGGAGCATCATCCTCAAGTCAAGAAGTTGATGTAGAACTTGAGGATGATTCATATAAAAATTTAATAAGACTACCTTTTGATTGGTACTCGCATTGTGTTCTAAATTTAGCAAAGAAATGGTTAATCCCACATACTTGGTCCAAATAAGACTACTTTGAAAGAATATGAAACAACAAATGCAAGAAATCTTAATCAAGACTAGGACTAGGATTCAGTATAGTGGGTCTAGTCGATGATGATAATTACTACTTAGTTATCACCAATCATTTAGAATCTGATAGATCCTTTTTAAATTATATTAACTCATATGAGGAGATGTGCTTAGAAACTTTAAATGATCTAGATGATTTTGAAGTCAAAGATGCACCACTAGAGTTTGAAGCCAAAATCATGTCAACCATCGAAGCTTAAAGAAATCAACTTAGGGACTATAAACAATCCACGTCTGACATACATCAGTTTCTTGTTGAATGAAACTGAAACTAATGACTTACTTAGGCTACTCATTGAGTTTAAGGGCTGCTTTGCATGGAGTTATGAAGAGATGCCTGGATTGGCTCCTAACGTAGTGGTCCATAAACTTGCAATAAAGCCTAGTGCTAACTCTATCAAGTAAGCTCCTAGATGCATGTGATTAGACATCAAATAATAGGTCATTTCTGAAGTCAAGAAATTGATCGATGTTGGTTTCATCTAGGAAAAAATACCCCACATGGTTGGCCAGTGTCATCCAAGTTAAAAAGAAGAATGGCCAAATTCACATATGCATTGATTTTATGGGTCTAAATAAGGCATGTCCAAAAGATGAATTTTCACTACCGATATCAGAGCTGATGGTGGACATTGCCTCATCTCATGTAGTATTCTCTTTCATGGATGGATCATCTAGATATAATAAAATAAAGATAGCCCTCGAAGATGAAAGAAACACTACTTTTAGAACCCCCGATCAAAATCTTTTCCTATAAGGTCATGCCTTTTTGCTTTAAAAATGTCGATGCTACATACTAGTGGGCCATGACTCAAATCTTTGATGAACTCATTCATCATCAAGTCAAGTGCTATGTAAATGATCTCGTAGTCAAATGTAAAGAAAAGGAAGACCATCTCTTTGACTTGAGAGTAGTTTTCAAACAATTAAGATGATTTAACTTCAAAATGAACCCCCTAAAGTGTGCATTCAGAGTAACTTCAAGGAAATTCCTTAGGTTTATTGTCCGAAATTGGGGAATCAAAATCAATCTAGAGAAGATCAAAGTGATATTAGAAATGCCACCCCATAAGAGTTTAACTCAGATCAGATCATTCTAAAGGTGGTTGGTGTATCTAAGATGCTTTATATCCAACTTATCGAGATTCTAACCATTCTCAGTACTTATAAAAAAAGGATGCCAAGTTTAAGTGGGATGATAAGTGTCAATATGCCTTTGAAGATATCAAGCATTACCTGATGATGCCACCAGTTCTAGCAGCCCCTATCTTGGGCAAGCCTTTGATATTATACACTGTTGTATTAGACGACTCCCTTTATGCTTTGTTGGCCCAAGCCAATGAAGAAAGAAAAGATAATGTACTATACTATCTCAACTATCATCTAATCCCTGTTGAGGCAAATTATCCACCCATTGAGAAGCATTGCCTAGCTTTAATCTTTGCATCCTAAAATCTATGACATTACATACTTTCTCATAAGGTGAACTTGAACTCTAGGATTGATCTACTATAATACCCCATAACTCAGCCGACGCTATCTGGATAGTTGGCATGATGGTCCATGATTCTATCACAGTTTAATATCACTTTCAAACACCTTCATGCGATGAAAGGATAAGCACTTGCAGATTTCTTAGCAACACACCCACTTCCAACTGATTCTCTGCTTAGACCTCCTCAATGAATAAATCATGAACTTAGGGGGCACTACAATTCACAGCTAGGAGATGTACTTTGATGGTGTGGCTTCTTTTTAAAGGGTAGAAGAACCACAGTCTACTCTTCCAGGAAAGGCAAGGGTAGAGATAGTTCTCCTAACTTTGGACCACAATGTGATGAGATTCTCATGCCATCTATTCAATCTTTGCACCAACAATGAAGCTGAATATGAGGCTCTGATTGCTGGTGTGGAGTTAGTTGTTAGTCTAAGCATCCAGAGCATCAACATCTTTAGGGATTCTCAGCTAGTCATCAACCAAATTGCTAGGTCCTACAAGGTTCTAAAGCTCAAGTTCCATCACTACCATAAGTACACCTTGGAGTTATTAGACTAAATCCTAGAGGTAACCATTTTCAAGATTTTTTTATCAGAAAACATCATAAGGAATGCATTAGCCAAGCTTGCCAAGGATTTGGCATGTGAGTCCACATCAACAAAATTCCAAAATAGATAGGTCTTATCCCTTATTGATATTGAACTCATTAAAAAGTATTCTCTTGAAGGGGAGCTTAACGTTACCAAGAAGGGTGAGGAGTTGGATTGGAGGCAACCATTCACTGATTACCTAAGTAAAGGAAAACTACCTCAAGAGAAGTCACAAGCTCATCAAATGAAGCAAAGTGCATTTTCTATGCCCTTGTGGATGATGTCTTATATCGGTGGTCCTCGATCATATGTGGTTACATTTTTTAGATAAACATGAAGCCCTTAAAATCATGATCGAGGTTCACTCAAGATTATGTGGAGCTCATCAAACTGGTCCAAAGATGAAACCCAAGATAAAAAGACTAGATACTATGTGTCATCGATGATCATAGATTGCATGGATACGACTAGGTGATGCCATCAATATCAAGTATATGGTATGGTCCTACATTAACCACCCAACATCATACACCTGATATTGGCCTCGTGGCCATTCGAGTGTTGGTGTACTAACATAGTGGGTTCGATCGATCCTCCTTCTTCCAAAGGTCATCAGTTCATTCTAGCTGCCACCAACTACTTTTCTAAATGGGCGGAGGCTATTCCATTAAGAGAAGTCACAACTCAGCATGTGCTCTAGTTCTTCAGGAACCATATCATTTATAGGTTTGGGGTGCCTCTCCAAATTATATCTGATAATGGTACTGGGTTCAAGAGCACCAATATCAATAACTTTTCTCGGAGACACAACATAGATTGGAGATATTCTACCATCTACTACCCAAGGTCCAATGGCTTAGTAGAAGCATTCAACAAAACTCTCATCCAAATACTAAAGAAGATGCTCAACGATAACAAATGATTGTGGCATAAGCAGTTAGTTGAAGCTTTATGGGCCTACCACACTACCTACAAAACTCTGACTCAGTCTACCCCATTCTTCTTAGTGTATGGGTTCGAAGCCATTTTACCATTAAAATTCCAACTCTGATCACTAAGGATAGCTGTAGGTAGCAAGATCACGATAGAGTGGAATGCCAAGTTGTGTTTAGAAGAGCTCAAAGATTTGGAGGCGAGACACCTACGGGCATGAAAAAATCTTGAGTTTTACAAAGCCAAAATGATTCAAGCTCACATCAAGTTGGACCGTCCTAGAGCTTTTCAAGTAGTAAAGATTATTTTAGTTCTAAAGATTATTTTAGTTCTAAAGAGACTGATTATTGCCCATCGTAAGATGGCAGGCAAGTTTGAACCTACTTGGGAAAGCCCTTTTGCCATAGAGAAAGCCTAGGAAGATCATATCAACTTATCAATCATAAGGGAGAGAGTCTGATGCTTCCAATCAATGGGCTCTACCTAAAGAAATACTATCCATAAATTTAAGTTTTAAAATAATCATCAATGAAAATTTTATTTCAAATTCAATCTCTTCATGTTGAAAGCATTTCTATCTACAAATCTGCCATGATGTGTTTACAGTGGGTATAAAGAACCCAAGTGGCATTCTATCCTTTGACAACACATCACAAATACAAACTAAACACAAAAACATAAAACAAACACATATCCTTTGTCTCAAACTACTTTGAGTTGAGATATCGCCCTCAATGACCCTCACTCAATAGCTACTCTAGGTCGAGTCAATTCACTACTGGGCTTGTGTGTCACCTAGTGGTCTTTCTAGTTTGGAGGATGTAAGTCTGCTGTGTTTTCTTCTCGACTTGATCATTGCACACTGATGAGCACTTTGTTGGTATGGTAGGCCTTACCATGCAACCGGGAAGCTACCTCATGTTGGCTTTGTTTAAGAGGATGTAAGTCTACTATGCCTTCTTCTTGAACTAGCCATCGTGCACTAACTGGGTCGAGTATATTTGAGGTCTAAGATAAGTCCCTAGCCCCTTTCCTTCTGACTACATTGAGTCTAGGTCCAACCCTCACCCGAGACTCCATGCTCAGTAGTCTCCCTAGGTCAGAAAGCATCTATTCTTCTAACAACAGACTATCTTGATGATCATTTACATCTATGAAGATGTAAGTATGCTACGGCTTCTTCTTAGATTGATCGTCACACACAGATAGGCAGCTTAGGTTAGTTAGTGTTTGTTATGCTGACAGCAACCCACCTGGTGGACCACTCATGGCAGATGTAAGTCTGCTACGCTTTCTCCTTGAGTTGTCCACTGTACACCTATAGGATTTCTTTTCAAAGATTAGGATAACACCCCTAGTGGCACCTCCCTTATGGGCACTCTATTTGGATCATGTCCTTGCGACCCCATTTAGACACTACCTAGGAATTACTACTGGATTGGATAGTTCTCCTTTTCTAGTAACCACTCCTGTGGTTGGAAAATTCATACTACGAATGTGTAGATTCTCCCTTAATCAAATAAATATGAGATAGGACAAGATCGATATAGCCCCTTCTCAATGTGGTCCCTCGCACACCATCAGGGTCCACGCAAACATATAAATAAAATATATATATATTCTTGTGGATTATCAGGACACCCCTAGTGGTACCTTTTCCCAAGCAAGCTTCCTATCTTTTGGGCAGCATCAGCAAGACTCCTTATAAGAATTGCATGACTACTTTTGAGTAGACATAAGTACCCAGTGATACTCACTCAGTAGTCTCCCTAGGTCAGGTTTAATTTGTCATGCATCCAATAGATCACCCTAGTGATTGTTCCCCACTTTGGGAGATGTAAGTTTGTTACGCTTTATTCCTAGCATAGTCGTTGCATACCAAATGGCAACCCTTAGGTTGGTTAGCTCTACCCTATGGTTGGTAGACTATCCCTTTAGATTTATAAATCTAAGATAGGCTAAGGCTGATATAGCTCCTTCTCAGTGGTTCCATTACACACCGATAGGGTCCATAAATTAAATAAAACTAAACCTAATTCATACAATCCATACAAAATCAAATGAAATTAAGATAAAAATTAACTCTAACTACTTTTGAGTTGACATAAGTCCCCAACAGCATTCACTCAGTAGAAGCCCTAGGTCGAGTTTAATTTATTGTGCATCCAACAGATCACCCTAGTGGTTGTTCCCTGCTTTGGAAGATATATGTCTGGTACACTTTCTTCCTAGCACAACTGTTGCACACTGAAAGGCAACCTTTAGGTTAGATAGCTCTACCTTACAGCCGATAGACTACCCTTTTGGATTTGTGAATCTGGGATAGGCTAAGGCCGATATAGCCCCTTTTTAGTGGATCCATCGCACACTGACAGAGTCCAAGAACTAAATCAATCAAGTTAAATCTAACCTGATTCTCCCCAGTGGAGTTAAATCACAACCTTCTCCCCAGTGGATCCTAAATCATATATACAAACCAAACAAATAAATCAAATTCAAAACCAATCTCCCTAATGGAGCCACAATAAATCAAGCCCGATCTTGACCCCACCTAGTGGATTCAAACCCATATTGCCCAAAAAATATGCACCATATTTGCATAAATCACATTCATCAAATCCAGTCTTGATCCCCAATGGATTCAAGCTCATATCCCTAGTGGATATGCCCCCAAATTAAATATAATCCAAATCAAATTCTAACTTGTATCCCCAGTGGATCTCCCCTTCATAAATCAAATCCATATCCCCAGCGGATAGCTCAAACTTGCTTCCCTAGTGGAAGGTTCATATAAGCAATCCAGGTGGATTTTCTTCTTCTTCTAGGCCCTTGGCATAAACCCCTCACATGTTATATTAAATACATGTGTGATCTAGCAGACCTCTCTTTATGTCCTTGACATAAAGTTACCATCAGATACTCCTGACTCTCTTATGTCCTTGGCATAAGTAAAGTTGCATTGCACCAAGATCGTGATTTTATCTACCTCCTAGGCTTAGGTTTAGATAGTTTCCATTAGTGCTTGTAACCTTTTGGACGTGGTTGATCGTCTCAGTCAATGCCAATATGTGTGGTGTGCCTTGTTAGTTACAACACACCTATTGGGGGTCCTTTTCTTGACCTCACTTTTGGAGTGAGGACTCAATCTTCCCATCTTAGATTTAGGAGACTTTCTTAGTCATAAGACACTTCTAGCAATTAGGTGAATACTTAACCAAAGCCTAGAGACTTATAAGGGTTAATCATAGGATTAAGTTATGCCTTAGGGATTAAGATGATCTACCTACCCTATAACCTAAACCCAACCTATGTTAAGCCATAACCAAACACCAAATTCAATTCATATCAAACTGAAACCCAAATCAAAATCCAAATTAAATGATTGAAACCCATGATAAAAATTCAAAACCTAAATTTTGATCAACATAGCTTAAGTCATAAGTCCTATGATTCTTGTCCTATGGACTTAGCCTTTATCAAATTCAAACCAAATAAAACTCAATTGATTTTCTCATAAATCAATCATATCTTCAGTCATCTCCATAAATATAAATCAAATATACATTTAAAGGACCAAAACTAAATCAAACTAAATCAAACCCTTCTCTAAGCCCCATGGCTTACTTTCATGAGCTTCACCATCAAACTCAATTGATTTTCTCATAAATCAATAATATCTTTAATCATTTCCAAAATATAAACAAAATATATATTCAATTGACCAAAACCATAATCCAAAATCTCACTAAAACCCTTCCTAAGCCATATGATTCAATTCCATAGACTTAGCTAAATTCCTTCACTCCAAATCCCAAATTTAATTAATTTTCTCATGAATCAATCATACCTTCAATCATGTTCACAAATATAAATGAAACTTACAATCACCCCAACCAAATCAAATCAATTCAATCAAGCCTAACTTATCCCATTTGACTTGAAATTCTAAAATGAACCAAAACTCATTCAAACCCAAATCAATTGCAATTGAATTATTATATCAATCCCAAATCTATATAAAAACTAAACTAAATCCAAACCAAACCAAAACTAAGCCAACTAAACCCATTTAGGCTCACTTGACCCAAAGTGACCTAAAGGACCCATTTGAGCCAAAACATCAATCCAACCCAAATTGGATTGAACCAAGCCAACCTAAATCTCATACCTTGATTATTGATCACCTTAGGTTGATCAATTGTCACAAATGGGGTCAAACCAAGTCAACCTGGTCATTTGACCAAGTCAACCCCTTAACCCATATGAACCCAAACTAGCTAAAATTCATCCTACACCAAATCAAATAAAACCATTGATTCACACCAACCTATGATCAATAATTGAATATGACTTGACCATCAATTGAGCCAAACACAACCCAATTGGCCCTTTGACCCAAGTTGACTCAATTTAACCTAGAAGACCAAACCCAAATTGATTGCAACAAATGGCCCAAGTTCATTCCAAATTGATCATTGAACTTGACTAAAGCCTCAATTGAACCAAATTTGTCCAATTTGACCCATATTGACCCATTTAGCCCAAATTGACCTAAAGGATCAATTTGGACTAAATCAAAACCAAATCCAAATTGATTGAAACCAAAGCTGGCAATCATCTCCGATTGATCAATCAAACCAAAACCAACACATAACCCAAGCCAAGTTGGCCAATTTGTTCAAATTGGTTAACTTTACCCATTTAACCTACATGAATCCAAATGAGCCAAAATCAAACCTAAGCCAAATTGATTTAAACTAATTAAACCAAAATACTTCAAATCATCATTTGAACTTGACCCAAGCCTTGGTTTGACTTAATTTGACCAATTGGTCAACCTAACCCAACCTAGCCCAATTTGACTTATAAGGGTCAAATTGAGCCAAACCCCTTTAACCAAGCCATGATCCATTGAAACCTAACCCAACCCATCTCAAACCCACCTTGGGTCAGCCCCAAACCAACCCAACCCAAATTGGGCTCAACCCAAACTAGTTCTCCCATGGATTCTCCTGCCCACATAGATTTTAGCCAAAATTGACAAAGTCCACTCCCACCTTTCCATGTGGTAGCCCTCAAACACCACATTTAGGGTGTGTCCTACTCACTTAGCCCAACCCATGTGACTAGGTTGACCTTGGACTAAAGGGAGGTGAGTTAACTCACCTCCCCACCATGGCCGAAACCAATGGATCCCAACTTAAGGGCTATTGCCTTGAGTCACCCACCAGAGTTTCCACCAACATAATCGAGCCACGTGGAGGTGACACTGACCACTCTGGTACCCTGACGGTGGCTCACCATCCAAAAATTGGGAGCTCAATCTGTCCGTCTGATCCAAAGGTGGGTGGAATATACCCTCTCATTTCAATCCAAAATCAACACTCACACCTTTAGAACCCCCCTAGAGCCCATTTCAAAACTCCTAGAGTTTCCCCAAAGCATTGCAATCCATCCCAAGTTCAAATTCCACTGTTCTGAAATAAGGCATCCATCTTTCGATCCCAACTTCACGAATTCTCAACCAAATCCAAATTTCTTTTACCCACATGCTCCCCATACCTTATCATGCAAAAACAAATTATTTCCCTAGCTTCCTGACCATCGGAGGTAGGAGTTCGATCAACACTGAGCTCCAAATTAATAAATCTTGGCCCACTAAGTGAATGAGGGAAAATTGTTTTACGTGCTACTTAGTAGAGCTTCATCTCCACTAAGCAAAGTTTCCATAATCAAATTTGTTGCTAGTCTTGAGATGTAGCAAGATAATTGCATTAAACCGAGCTTTGGATAATTTTGGTTGTAGCTTTGTGAAGGAAACTTGCATTCCATGTGATATTGACCCTTGAATCCCTATGGATCCTTCGTGTGAAGGTGGGCTTATTTTTGAGGCCATTCGAGCTTAGGTGAGCTCGGATCGAGCGAGGAATGGTGGACGGCCTCCGTCTTTCATCGCTCATAAGATGAGGGATCATGCACCATCTATTCCTCATGATCATAATGGACGGTCGTGATTACTCGCTAGTTAAATCTCTATTTAATTCTTTAAGGAACTATGGGTTTGATCTATGTCGTCCAATCCGAGATCGAAAGGTAGAGATGAAAGTGCATCCACCGCTAGCCACATCAGCATTGAGTGAGACATATTTAAGTAGCCAATCCCATGGTGCCACCTCATTGGTCCGTGTGATGTGATGAGATTAGGCTTAATTAGGGCTAACTAATTATTTTTATGGCTAAAATTTTCGTAATTCATAATAAATCATAAAAAATTCCAAAATAAATAAATAAATACTCATTTTAAAGGTGTTTTAAGGAGAATCATTTAAAATTAATTATAATTGATTTTAAATAATAATTAAGGGTTAGTTAATTGGGGTAATTAATTTAATTATAAACTTAATTAACTTAATTAATCTTTTATTACTCAAGTAATTAGTCCCAAACTTTGTGGGTTAGCTTAATGGGATGACCTCTACCTCCCATAATTTTCTTGGGATTTATTGCTTAGTTAATTGAGATAATTGACTATTTAAGCCCTAATCACTCCCTTAATTAGTCTAATTAATTAATTAACTTCTCAAATAGTAAAGAAATAATTAATAAAGCTTGTTAATCATTGTTGAATAGTGAATGAATAAGGGAAATAAGATGGCGACCTCTTCCCAATCTTTTTATTAAGTCCATTTCACTTTAAGGGAAATTAATTAATTTAGAATTAATTAAAGGTTTAATTGTTTAATTAAATGACATAATTAACAAAATTAAAATCATGATCACATCAAAACTTCATTGATTAATTTATGGGTAGATCTTTAGGTGTTTAATATCCTAAAGCTATTTAGGGAAATTATGGTTAATCCACATGTGTGGGGAAACCATAAGAGTACTTAATTAAGTTCCTTAATTTAATTAACCATTCATTATGAGCCAATTGCATTAGGCCCTTTTTACTTCTTTGGATCATTGCTAATTTAATCTTCAATTTATATGCATATCATGTTGGCTCATAATTATTTGGATAATTATATTAAGGTAATATAGAAAAGGCTAATTAATGTATTTCATGCATACTATAACCTAATTAATTCATAAAATCAACTTAATTATATTTCATTAAACCAAATTAATTAAAAACATGGGAATGTGTTAGGATCAGCAAACCTTTTTCTTGCATATTTAAATCAAATCAAAACATAAAGTTAAAATGGCATAAAGAAGCTTTGATTTACTTTAAATGGCTTTATTTAATATGATTGTCCTTAGGAATTAATTTAATTGAATGAAATCATGTGTTTATGTTTATCTATTCCTTTCCAATCATGTTTGATATTGTATGTCATTTGAAATCATGCATTCATCTTTTCAAAACTAATTAAATCAAATGATTTTCCTTTATGTAATCTTGCATGTGTTGGATTAATTTATAATATTTGTGGCTATTATCACTAATAAATTCAAATTACTTTCCAAAGTTTATAAATCAATTATATTGATTAGATTAATTGTAATTATGAATACATATAGGCTTTGCATGTGCTTATAGCTTAGTTATGTGAGGTAAAGCTTTCTTTTCCTTAATTCATATGTAGTTTTTTTCATGTATTTGAATGTTAATAAGTATATAGTCTAGACATCCCGAGAATACGAGGCTTTAGCTAGCCCCAAGGAGGTCATTTGATTACCTCACTTCACTGGTTAACAATTACATGGACTTATTTGATTTTATTTACATGTATTTCTACATTAGAATTTGGATAGAACTTGAATTCACATGCATAAATGATTCAATCAAATAAAAATACAATCTTTGCATGGTTTTCTTTCCTTTATTTATGTATACATTAATGTACATTTAAGAAAAGCAAGTATAAGGTTTGGACATCCCTAAAATACGAGGCTTTAGCTAGGCCTAAGGAGGTCATTTGATTACCTCACTTCCCTGGTTAACAATGGCATGTGCTTGTTTATGTCTTTATGCATGTGTATGTATATGTGATTAGTTAATAAAAATCCCTCTTTTTATTAAAATACATGCATTCATGATTGACTAAGTGATTGAATTGATTAATCATATGACATAGAGTTTTCTTTCTTATGTTCATGTGCACAAGCTTACATATGTTTGAATGCAAATGGGTATATAGTCTAGACATCCCGAGAATATGAGACTTTAGCTAGCCCCAAGGAGGTCATTTGATTACCTTACTTTCCTGGTTTAATAATGATACGTTCCCATTCAATTTCATCCTTATGTATTTTTGTATAAGAATTTAGATAGAGCTTTAATTAGCATGTATTAAATAATTCAATCAAATGAAACATAAATCCTAAAGATATACATTCATCATTTGTCTTACAATACATTGCAGGTATAGGTACACTTAGGATCAAATCAAATGCATATTACATGTCATCAAAAGGAATGATTTGATATATGTCATGTGGTAGTAATTCAATTAGATTAATCTTAAGAAGCCTTTCACATTGAATAGAATCATTTAAAATGAACCTAACTTAGGATTAATTAAAATGTCTAATAAGCCATTCATTAAAGGAAACTAAGTCATAAAAATATACTTTAGAAAGTGTCTTAAGGTAGGGATGAAGAGGGAAATCCTCTTTCCTCTCTTTATAACACTTAGATGCTAAGTGTAAATCATATGAAACAAAATAAAATAAAATTCTAAAACCAAATAAATAACTTCAAGTGAAATCAACCCTTTATGTAGAATTGAATATTTTTAAACTAGAAAATCATAACTCTAATGCTTATTAAGATACACCACACAAGCTTTAACACACACATTCGAATTAGGTCACCACTTCTAGATCTATGTTAGGTATGTGTATGATGTCATGTATGTTTTATTTTGTGATATATTATTTTAGACTGGATGTTAGGGTGTATGCCTCGTAGACCGAATGTTAGGATGCTCTTAGCCTAATCATGTTTTTGTAGAGGATTGTGCTTAAGGGGATGCTTAAAAATAAATATGAATGCTCACTTTCTAAATTTCTTAAAACCTTAAGCATAATCCAAGTTAGGACAGGTGAGCTTGGTTACTTATGTGCGGCGTGCTAAGTCCAAATTATACATATGATAGCTTGGGATTGTTTGTGTATCTAGCTAACCTCTATTTTGCCATCTAATTAGATTCACTTTTCTTATTTCAATGTAATTTTATAATAGAAATTAGGATTAGTGCTATGGGGGATTAGGATGAGCAATGGTTAGAGGGCTTTGCCCTGGAGTGCCCTATGATACCTTTGAAGCAAGCACCATAAAAATCAGAAATGGAGATATAAAGAATGAAGACCCTCATAGCATTTATTCATTTTAATTATAATTATTCTTTAATATATCAGGTTATATAAGGGTAGATCTCAGCTACCCATCTTTTTCTTTTGGGTTGTATAGCGGAGCCCAACCACACCGGCCCATTATTTTTTTATGATAATTTATAAAATTGATTGATGTTGTGTTTAAACTGCACATTAGGATGGCATGCACTTTATAGTTTCTTCATGTTTGATTCTTTAATGTGTGGCCTAGATACAGTAGGCTCATAGGATAAAAATAAATTTTTTATCCAATTAACAACTCATAACAAAACTTTAAATAACTCATAACCCCATCATAAAGCCTAGGCTATCATTAAGGTAATTAAAATATTTAGCAACCCCTTAGATGTATGGTTGTATGTCGCACATCATACATGCATATTCTTTCTCTCTTGAACATGAAGGATCTTCATCCTTGCACGATAGGGGAATCTTTGACCTATGAGGGCATCCCTTATGGTGGAGAACCTAAATCCCAAAGCCTTTGTCAAAATGATATATAAAAAATAAAATAAAATTTGAAAATATTTTGCATTTATAGATTAAGTCATTGCTCATACACTCATGCTCTAGTCTCTTAAGGAGTGGGTTTAGGATTTTAGTCTCTTTCCAATTAAATAATTACCCTAGCTATCTTACAATTCATAAGACCGAACTACATGATTTTAAAATTATAGGAGGAGTTAACTAGCGGCAACTCTAGGAGGTTATAAGTCCAAAAGTCTGACAGTTTATTCTCTCTTGTGGAGGCGAACCCTTATGTCCACCTGTTACTTAGATTTAGGTCATGCTTTATCTCTTACTAAAGCTCACTAGATTTAGGATCTGATGTAGCTATTTCTTTCAGGCTATTCACCTATTAGGCATTTTCACAACCTTATTTTTGTGAATTATAAGCCCTAGCAATCTAATAAAAATTCAACTCAAATAAATAAATCTATTCACTTTCAAATATATGAAGCCCGATCATAGGATAGATTGGAATGCTCACTAGGTTCTCCTAGTATCATGAACATTTCTTACTTTCTCTCTTTGGATTCCAAAAATAAGTCTTCTACTTGGTCTCTCTCATTGATTTTCAAACATAACCAATCCTTTGATAGTTTAACCTTGAAATCTTTGGAGATGATAATTGTCTAGTTTAATTAAGAGTATTCTTAGAAAATTTTATTCTCTAAGACATAATTAACTATGGATGCTTGTCTCCATAAGAAACTTTAGAACCTAGTTTAATATAAACTCTACTTTATTCATCAATGCAAAGAAGGGGAAAAATCTCTAGTATATTTGAAGACCCATCATGCCTTAAGAGTCCTTATTAGGTGATTGGGTGCATTGAAGGGTAATGCTTCTATCTTTTGAGATAGTACATCATACATCAATGTCCTGCCCGATCACTTCAATAAGTACCCCATACGATCTGCGTGGTGTCCCCCCTCCCCCCTTACATTAAAAAATAAACACCATAAATATCAATCCAAATAAGGCATTTATCTTGATGAGTAGCTTGGACTCGATCCATTAGCTAAAGTAGTCAATCATGTTGAGTATGAATTTTTTTTTGTCCACTATTGATTGGCAAAGGACTTATTAGTTCCATTCCTCAAATGGAAAAAGGCCATAGACTTGTGATAGACTATAGAGGTTATGTCGGTTGCTACTATAAAAGACCAACTTTTTACCATTCTCACACTTCTTGATGAATTTTTCATGTCTTTCCTTAATGTGGTCCAAAACTACCTTTATCATAGAATTTAATGAGCGAGTATTTTTCCTCTTAAGTGACTTCTACAGTCATTAAAGTGGACCTTGTTAAGACCTTTTCCTTTTTCACTTTCCTTAACATAGCACATATTTAGTGAGGTTATTGATCATTGAAATAACACACAACCAAGTATGAGATATTAGGTGAACTTGATCTTAAATCTTCTTAAATTCTTAATTCCTTTATTCTACTTCCTAATCTACAAGTATTTCTTTAAGAGGTCAATTAAGCTGGGTGAATCTTCATAGGCTATTTTCATAGAATCGTCTTCTTTTATGCTTACCTGGGTGAGTTATGGAGTAGGCTATTTCCATAGTCCACTTGCTATTGATAGTAGATCGATGACTGATTTTGGTCTCTTACAGCTTGTTCAGTATTGACGTATTCCAACCTCTCTATATCTACCTTTACTTTAAGAAAATATCTTTGCAACAACACATCTCAAACTTTATAACTCCCACTAATTTTATTGACTATGTGTTGTGAGTCTAAATGAGTGATGATGTGCAACCCCAAAATAAATTAATCCTTAGCTACTCTTATCACAAATTGGTTTAAAGGGTTGCATGTCACCTAAGCTAGGTTTCTAATGTTGGTAGCAAGCTCTTCCAATGATAATAATTCTTAGAACCACTTAAGCCTATCCTTATCCACTACGTATAACTTCCCCCACCTCGCTTAATCTTAATTATTTGTAACTAGTCATTCATTAATAATAAATTGAGCTCAAATGATTGAGCTCATGTTTAGTAAGGCCTATAAATAAGTTCTCAATTTAGTCAATCAAAATGTTGGCTATGCTCCTCTAAGCACCCTAAGTTAAACTGAAACTTTCTCTCATCTTCATAACCACCATGAGCCACTTAAGGACCAAGTCATAAGCAAGCTTTATCAAAGTATTAGAGTTTGTTCAATCTGAGCATACAAAGGGATACAATCTAATTAAAACTTGAAGCAGGCTTGCCCCACCTCCATGAAACTTCCTAATCATTTCTCAAGTAAATGACCCACCCCCCAACACATACACACACACACACACACACAAGGTTAGAATTTGAGTCTTCATGTTGACCTGTATACGGGTGATGGTCAACCAAGCTCTCTAAGCCATGAGTTTGCTTCCTCTTCTCCCACACTTGCTTCATATTGCATTGATTAACTTGAGAAACCTTGGATAAATGAAGGAATTTTGCTCAGGTTAAGCTCAAGCCATACTAACCTGAACCTTGCCCATGACCCTAGAATCAAGACTAGTTCTAATGGGCTAGATAATCCACGGGCCATTGGATTTTATGATTTAAATCCAATAAGTATAATTTTTTAGATTGTTACTTTAGACTTTTCCTCTAGATTATACACTATGCAACATAGTTTGAATTTTTTTTGGGGACAAGCCCAATTGAACACAATACATAGAAAAAAAAATAGCAAACCTTCAATAATTATATTAATTATAATTTTAAAAATTAATTTATCTGTTATTTTAAATGATTGAAAAATCTAGACATCTCAAAAAATTGTAAAACTTGGACATAAGGTGTAAAATGACAACATAAACAATCTACATAAATTAAATTCAATTAATTAAAATTAAAATGCTATGAATTTTCAAAACTACTTTATTACTAATTAAAAATTATATAAATTATTATATTTAATTGAAAATTATGAAAATAAACAAGAACGTATAAAACAATATTAGAAGTTGTTACAAAAAATTTTATTGTTTTTTGTGCAAAAATAAATAAGTTATGTGATTCTAATTGTCTCAAAACACTATTCAAAATTATGAAAATAATAAATAAATTTTTTAAAAAAATATGATATTTCTATGACATGTTTAGTATGACTATTTAAACATTCTTAAAACTTTTTATAATTTAATAACTTAAATTAAATTATTTATAAATTTTAAAGTAAAATAATTGTCTCTCAAAAATAAAAAAATTAAGGAAAATAAAAAATACACTAAAGAAAAATATGAAAACTTTATAAAATGCTTAGGTCTCAATCTAATATTTGTGGTGAATTTTAATATTTCAATTAATTAAAATAAAAAATTTCATAAATTGTTTGAGGCAGTTAAGTGACATTAAAAATTATAAAAAAATAAAAATAAATTAATAATTAATTCACTAAATGCTTAAGTTCATAATACGAACATCTTACAAAAATTTTACAAATTTTTATAATGATTTGATTAGTGCAACTAGTTTTAAACTGAAATTAATAATTTAGTAAATTAATAAATTATCAATAAATACCTAAAATTAAAAGAAATCTTAAATAATTGATAACATAATTTATAACCATTATAAATAAATAAATCATTTAAAATCAAAATAATCATTAGAAAGTTAATCTTAAATAATAATTTAAAATTAATCTAATAAATAATTAATAATTATTAAAAAAACATTAATATTTATAAATTGATTTAAATGATTTCAAAAATTAAAATAAATTTTTAAAAATTCTAATAAAGTTTAGAATGACTTTCTAAATAAATATGGTTAAGGACATTGAACATTCAACATCAATCAAGTAAAAATTAAATATAAAATAATCATAAAAATCAAGCAATCAAATAAAATCCAAAAACCTTATATAATCAAACACTAGGGAATAGGGAATCCACAATCCTCTTATCTCTATTTAACTTAGTGAAATAATTATAAATAGATATTTCAGAAGTTTAAATTTGAGATGGAATTGAGTTTAGATTTCTCTTTTATCACATTCTTGTGAAATATCTTATTTATAAATTATAGCACTTAGTTAATACATTTACACCAGCGATAATATTCATTTATGCATTTTATGGCAACTATGGAAGTGAAATAAAACATCATTCAAAACTAAAAGTCACATTTTAGTTACAAGATTGTTAGAATTATTACAAATAAACTAATCTATATTTATTGATATTTTAGTCAAGGAAGAATGAAATATGGGTATGTAATTAAATATGGCCTTATTTCTTATTAATAAGGGCGAGCACTATCAAAGTTTAGAAAAATTTTAAAATGGATTAAAGAATATAAAAAGATAATTAGTCACTTGTATTACAAGAGATAATGAAAGAGAATTCACAAACAATACATTTAAAACTTTTGTGATAAGTTAAGCATCCAACATTATTTTATAACCCTCTTGGCTAAAGCTATGTTAAATAAATTTTGACTAAAAAATCATTTAATATAGAAGTAATGAATGCATCTTATTATATAATTAATATGGTACATGTTAGATCACTCATTGAAAAAAAATTTATAAGATCTGAATAGTTATTATGCTAAAAGTATCTCATTTCCATGTGTTTGATTGGTGTTTTGTTCCTTATTTTAAAAGGTCGAAAAAATTTGATACTATTTCAAATTTGATATTCTAACTTTAATAGATTTTATAGAATATTTAATTAGAAAAAGTTAATAATCAAAAACTACCAAGAATAAATGAATTATATGATGTAAATCTCATGTAGATTTCAAATTTAAACATAAATGAGATTGGCATAAACTACAATAATGTGCACTTATATTTCATTTAGGAGAAGAGATATGCAACAAATCACTCTAAATATCTTATTGTAAAAAATCTATTATATTCTAAAGTATTTTCAACTTTATTATTTTTATTCAAAATCTATATATATATATGTATATATAAAGAAAGAAAAAAAAACTATTACTATTGAATATTTAATTCTAGCTAGTAAGAAAGTACCCTAGCACTATTTCAAAATTATTCAACCTCAAAATAAAATTTCTTTCCCACATTTGCATATTTGCTTTGATCTCTAGTTCAATGATCTCTTCTCTTCATGCGATAAGGTTCACATGTAAGATCATTGTATTTGTTTTATTTTGTTTTTTGTTGTTATATAATACCAAGCCATTTAAAAAAATTAATGGCAATTTCCTTATTCGAAGTTAATGGGAAGGGAATGATTCCCTACGAGAAAATGATCATGTAGGCTTCTTCCACTCCATGGAGTAAAAGAAAACAATAGAGATAACAGGAATTCTATATGACTTATTACACCTAAGTGTAAACATAGGCTTGTCATGTTCAACGACGTAAATATCATTTTGGCTTCATATTTTTTTCTACATATTTATTACTGTCGAATGCTTTATTAAATAATTAGCTTAAAATTTTAAATTACTACAATAAAATTACTACGTCACATTTGTATGTATTTAGATTAAATTTGTTTAAAATGTCTAATTCACTTTCTCTTTGCTCACAAGTAAAACCACAATATAAGAAGTTTATATGAATCAACTTTACAATGTGTGTCTATGAAGCAAAGAGAGAGAAGTTTCCATTAGGAAAAAAAGTAAGAAATACATGGTGTGAGGTAGTCCACCCCATAGTAACCGGAACCAATAAATGAGAGTATAAAAGGTAGAGAACAAAAAATGCATCCTTTTCATTTGTTTAGTTTGGTGGAGAAAATTTATCAAATCACATAGATTTTAGGGTACTTATTTAGGTAATCAAATATATAATTAAAGGATAAATATATTATTCAAAAGTTAAATAGATCACTTTATATTGGATTTGATAACTTAATAAGAACTCCTAAAGTTAATGTGTCTTCGATATTCTAGAGATTTTTCTCCTAAACTATATGAAAAAGTTGAACGAGGTTTATTTATTGTAGTTTTAAGGGCAAGCTCGTATGGTTACTTACATATTAGAAGGAAGGGAATTCCTCCTAACAATACTTTCAATTAAAGAAACTAACCTTAATTCAAAAATTCAAAGGGAAATGCTCCAAAGAGGAAGAGTTCTTTTTAGAAGCCAATCAAGAATAAGTAGAAAATGCTTATAAATACTAGCATGCCTAATAAACATTTCAATTATCTAATCATTGGGCTTTACTTTTTTTAAAACTAATTTTAATAAACATTTGAATTGATAATTTATTAGAAATCTAGGACTTATATTTTGACAACAAAAGACTATAAAAATACCTAGTGGGTGAAGACTTACTCCAATAAGATGCTTCAAAACCTAAGTCTACAAACACTTTTAACATAAGTCAAATGCTTGACCTTATGTATTTTCTATGAATTATTTGTTCTTTTTCTCGAGAAAATGAACCTATCTCTGACTCATCTAGACTTACTACCTATCTCGAAGGGTTTCCAATTAACTCCACCTAAGTGATTTTAAATCCATGATTTTGGTCTTTTGTATGCAAGATGGTTGGGCTATTATATTTAGAACAAGAGCTACTAACCTAAACTCACTCTCTATCCCTAAGATAATGATTAACATGTTATGAAACTAACTAATGCAACAATTTTTGTGTTATGTATTTTGACTTACCATTTTATTTTAAGGCATGTTTTATGCCTACAATGAGATATTGTTAGAAAATGGTTTGAGCCAAATTTGTACAAGAAGGCACACTTCCCTAAGAAGAGTGGTCATCCTCACAGGTCAAATACCCCTAATGTGTAATAGGTGAAGCGCCTAATTCAAAAATAATGAACAATATGCCATCATGGTTCATAGAGTCTAATTATTTATAAATACTTTTAAGTTAAGACTACAGCTTTATTTATAGAGAGAGGTTATGAGTATTCATTTTTTTGTTCATGTTATTTTTTTTAATAAGATAAAAAATTTATTTTGTTTAAGAGCTTAATGCTTCTAGGCTTCATCACAGAGCACATCACAGAAAGAAACCTCAAAATATCAAGTTGTTCTATTGTACGCCCCAAAATTAAATTAATAAAATAGACCAATACGGCCATGTATTGTTACACCCCAGAAGAAAAGAGAACCAGGCAGCCATGCTTTTCCCTTATACAAACCAACCCAGAACTAAAAGTCTTGATCTATGGGGGTCTTCATCTAGGATCAACATCTTCTTCAGGGACCTCCATGGGCTTCACAAGAGAACCACCAACCGGTAAAGTCATCTCTATTCCTACATCCCATAGATCATAACCTAATTCTAAGCTCAAATTACATTTTAAAATTACAAAATAAATTCCTAGTTCCCTATATAATAAATGCCAAAAAATATGTGCAGCACACCAGTAGTTTATATTCCAAATATACAGACTTAGCACTAGTGGTTGCCAAGCCCATCTATTCTATTGAGCTATGCTATGTTGATTTTGTCTTAACATGACCTTTTTTTTTACTTAAATGATTCAAGCTGAAGTTAATATAGAAATTGACCAATTTTACTCAACTAAGGTATGTTTAGACTTCAATCATGTTTAATAACATGTGTGGGATGATTTGGAGCAATAAATTTCATTTAGTTTGAAGTTGATTTTGATTTTGACCCAAATTTGGCTTAATGAGTCAAAATGGGTTCACTTAGGTCAAATTAAACTCAATGATTAATTAAATTATGTTAAATTATGATTTTTAAATGACTTTGGATAATCAATTTGAATTAATTTTAGTTTAATTAGAATTTAGGTTCAATAAGGTCCATGTGGGTTTATTTGGATCAAGTGATGTAACTAACCCATTTGAGACCTTATTAGATTCACATTTATTTTTTACTTATGTTTAAGCATGTTCATTTTATGATTATAAGTCTTTGGAATAACTTAATTTGGCCAAATTTTGGTGAATTGGTCTTTGACTTGGTGGGGCCCACATATTGTCAACTCTAAGTTAAATGACATAATTAATAACCTTGAACATCATCTAGATTTATTGTTGAGTTAATTTATATTTATGAATTGATTCTACATTTTAGCTTGCTTAATTTGATTTAGTTTTGATTTTGTTTGAGTTTTCTTGGACATAGGTGATTTTGTGTCTAAATGAGTTAATTAAACTCAATTATCTCAATCTGGGCTCAATTAAATTTTGATTTCAATTTAATATATTTGATTTAGATTTTTATTGAATTCTATTATATTTAGGTTTGATTTATGATCACTTAATCCAATTGGGTCAGGTCAAATTCTAGAAGAGTTCACTAGGATGGCCTAACCCTTCACCTTAGGGTGTTTAACTTTGAGTTTTGGTTTCAATTTTAGATTTATGATTGATTTAATTTATTATTTAATTTTAATTTGTTTATACACTAAGTCACTAAGTGTAGTGCCTTTAGTGCCAAATTAAAAAACTCCAAATCTAAAATTAGGTGTCATAATTACTATGATTAGAGATGATGTTACCCTCATCAAAACATGAGGTCAATAAATAGACCCCCAATATGTGTGTTGGACAAAGTAGAGTACATTGCACATATTGTCATTGATCAAAATAATCAATAGATTCTATAAAACTACAAGCATAAGCTTATAAGAGTTTGAATTTGGTTTGAATTTGAGATTTGGATTTAGTTTTGGTTTTTTATTTGAAAATTTTTTTATTTGATTATAAAAGTTAGGAATAAGCATGTCTTAGATTATTTTTGATTAAATGAATTCCTTCTTATTTGTATCTTGAATAGAGATGTTATTAGGATAAGACTCACCAAGAAATCTAACCACGACACAGTCATGATAGCCAAAAAAGATGCCCATAAGGGACTTATTTGTATCTTGACTACAATAAAGTTTAATTTGTTTTGGTTTCCAATGGCTAACCTAGAAAGAAGGCATGGGGACTCATATATTTCTAGGTGAGATAAGTGAAGTCGTAATCTAAATGACTAAACAACCTAAAGAAAAGATCTATAAGTGAACCCTAAAGTTTTTCTTTCCTAGAAAGGATACCACTATAGATAGGAGAGGATGTCAATATGGATATTCGCGCATATCCATATTACATGAATTTTAACTAGAATAAGATGCCACTAGGGGGACTTACTCCTATCTAGGTAGATATTATGAAAGGGCCTTCAATGTCTTAATTTCAACTTGAAGCTAGACTAAAGAAAGGGCCTTCAATGTCTTAATTTCAACTTGAAGCTAGACTAAAGAAAGGGCCTTCAATGGCTTAGTTCCTAATCCTCAAGATTTTGACTAATAGGCAGGGATCACATGGACTTAGTTTCTAACCTAAATAGTCTATAAGAATGGGTCCTTGGAGTGGTTTATTTCCATCTCTAAAATTCTTTAGCTTTGAACTAATGGGTATGGGTCACAAAGACTTAAATTCTAATCTAGTAAGATTCAACTAATAGGAAGGATCTTTTAATGACTTAATTCCAACCTAAATAGCTAGAAAAGAAAAGGGGATGACTTAATATTATCCTTATTTTCTAGAAAGGATGCCTACTTAGAGACTTATTCCTATATTATTAGCTGTTAAGATGGGACTTCAATGGCTTAATTCCAACTTAACTAGCTAATATGAGGAAAGGTGTCTTGATGACCTAATCATAATCCTTAAATTTTGACTAGTAGAAAAGGGATCTTGGTGACTTAATCCTATCCTAGGTAGTTTATTCGACAAGAAGGGGTCTTAATAATTGAATCCTATCCATTTCTTTTATAAAGGATGCCTACTAAGGGAATCACTCCTATTTGGTTAGTTATTAAGAAGGGGCCATTGAAGGCTAAATTCTAACTTAAGTAGTTATAATGAGGAAAGGGGTCTTATGACTTAATCTTAATCCTTAAATTTTGACTAGAGGAGAAGGGGTCTTAGTGACTTAATCCTAACATAGATAGCTTATTAAAATGGGGCTTTAACAACTTGAATCCATTTCCAAAAGATTTAAAAATATATTATTGAAGGAATCAATTCTAATTTAATTATTACACAAAATAGCATTGTAGATAAAATTTAACTTTTAACAAATTTATTTATTTTAGAAGAAGTATAATATTTGGACCCAAACAACTTACAAAAACAAAAATTTAATAAACATAGCTATATTGATCATTTTTTAGAGTTGAAGTACAATTCATACATAACACTTCTTTGTGTAACATCCATTAATAGGTGTCATTGGATGTTCACCATTACAAGTTATCAACTAGTAAGAACCTCCTTCGTAGGCTTTCTCCACAATGAATGATCCTTCTCATGTTGGCTCAAACTTATTGTCTATCCTATGATGAGCTAAAATTAGCATTCTAAGAACCAATGCCAAGTTTTGTACTTGGAAATTTTAAAGAAGGACTAATTTATCATGAGCCTAAACCAAACATAATTGGTAAAGTTCAATGCCTTATTAAGTTCTTAGATGATTCCTTCAAGACTTTCATGTTCTTCTTATCAAAGTTTATGATTTAGATTTGTTGTAATTTTATTATTGATTGCTACCCTCAAAAAGGATAGTTATACTTCTAATGAAATAGTATCTTTAGTTCCATAAACAAAAGAATGTAGTGTAGATTGAGTTGGTGTCATATATGTAGTCTAATAGGCTTATAAGGATTCAACCAACTTTTTATGCCATTGATGTATATTTTCATCAATAATTTTCTTTAAAAAATGATCAAGTGTTTTATTAAAATCTTGGCCAATCCTTTTACCCTAGGGTAATAGATGGCCGAATACCTCCAATCAATGTTATGTTTAACAACAAAGTGATTTATTTTGGTGGATTTAAATGATGGGCCATTATCAGATATGATTTTGTGAGGGATGCCAAATCAATATATGATATTTTCCTAAAAAAACCTGAAGTACATGATATGCTTTAACTTCCTTTAATGGGACTTCCTCAACTTATTTAGGTTGTAGCTAGTATAAAATGATGCCCCTTTGATGAAGGTGAATCCCTAAGCTCTATGATGTCAATACCTCAAGTCTCAATATGCCAAGAAGCAATCATTGGATGCAATATATTAGGTGGCTTATGTAAGACCACACCATGTACTTTGCATTAATGTCAACAACATGCAATTTCCATGTAGTCATCTAACATTGAAGGCCAATTGTGCCCAAGTCTCTTAATCTTTAATTTCATTTTGGACCTAGATTGGTGAGCACTACACAATTTAGGATATACTTCAATCATAATCTTATCAACTTCTTATTTATCTAAATAAGGCAGCCACATTTTATTAAATGATCGATGGTATAATATATTATTAATTAATGAATATGACAAAGCCTGCTTCTTAATTTAATTGGCTAATGACTTGTCTTCTGAGAGCCTCCCCTCACTTAAATAGTCAATGAATGGTTTTCTCCAGTCATATTCTTCTTGACCTTCAATAAGAGTGGCTATCTTTTACATTTCTAATTTTTTGTTCATATAATCTAAATCTATATAGAAGATAAGATTTATTGGTTTTAAATGCAAGTTTAGCCAAAGCATTAGCTATACAATTATCCTTACAAGATATTCTATATAGAGTCATAAAAGAAATATGTTCAAGTAATTTCATTGCATATTGATAATAATTGAAAATTTTGGGTTTTAAACTATATAGATTTTGCTTACTTAACTAATAACTAGTTAGAAATATTCAAAAATTTAATCTTTTTATATACATAAGGATTGCTAACTCTAGCTCAATTATAAGAGACTCATATTCAACTTCATTATTTGTATAGGACTCAGATAAATGGTTAGAACATTACATCATCCCTTTTTCTAGAGTTATAAGGATTAATACAATCTCTACCTTCTTTGGGATAGATGAATTCAACCTTTTATCTTTCATTAAAGATGTTACACCATCAAAATACAGCTCCCAGGTGGGATTATTTTCTTCCTCTAAATTCATGATCTACTCATCTGGGAGATCATTATTTAAAGGAAACCCTTGAGAAGAGAGTATGTGCTACTAAGAAGTCAGCTACAACTTGACCTTTTATAGCACGAAGATGGATATATGTGATTTCAAATTGTAACAAAATCATAGACTAATATGCCAAAAGATTTATTCTTAAAATCAAATTCACTTTATATGAAAGCAGATAATTCCTTAGTTTTTTAGCGATAAAAACTAAAGATAAATAGTGCTCTTCAATAGGCTAATAATTCATTTTCACTTGAATCAATCTATATCTTAGATAATAAATGGCATTTTCTTTTACTTCTTCAATAACTTGAGCTAATAAAGCTCCAAGGAATTCATCTGAGATATAGTATATAGAATTAATGGCTTCCCTAAGGTTGGCGCAACAAAAATAGGACAATTCATTAAATATTATTTTAAACTTTTAAATGCACTTTGACATATTTTTGTCCAAAATAAATTTAGAATCCTTCTTTGTTAATGTCATAAATGGTTGGAATCTTTTAGATAGATTTGATATAAATCTTCATAAGTATGCAAGCCTACCCTTGAATAATCTTAATTACGTAAGACTTCTAGACAGTGACATTTCTATGATAGCTTTAATTTTTTTCAAGATCAACTTCTATCCTACAATGCCTCACTATAAACCCTAAAATATTTTTTGAAGTTACTTTGAAATATTCTTTTTTAGGTTATAATGGTGCAACAATTCGAAAATATTCCACAAATTATATAAATGATTTTCTTTTTTTTTCTTTTTTTAATTTTAATAACTAGATCATCGATGTAACATTTATCTAGGTTATGAATTAATCATTGAATATTTTAGTCATTGTCCTTTGATAAGTAGCCCCGGCATCTTTTAGACCAAATGGCATGACCTTGTGATAGAATATCCTAATTGGAGTTTTAAATGACATATGTTTCTCTTCCTTGGGTGCCATTTTTACTTGGTTATACTCTGATAGCCCATCCATAAATAAGAAAATTTTATGCAATGAGGATATATTCACCATAAGTTTTGGTATTAGCAATGAGAACTCATCTTTGGGGCAAGCTTTATCTAAGTTTCTAAAATCTATACATATGTGTATCTAACCATTCTTTTTCTTTATTGAGACAATACTTGCTAACCAAAAAAGAAATATTCTTCTCGCATGAAATTGACTTCAATTTGTTTCTTTATTTAGCCAATTACTTGTTTTCAATCTCTAGATGCATGCATCTACAAGTTTATTTTACTAGAATTATATTGGGTGTAATCTCTAATTTATGAACTTCAACATCTGAAGATAAACCTGATATTTCATCATAATGCCCATAAAATAATCTTTATATTCATAAAGTATAGTAATCAACTCATCAAAATCTTTTAGACCCAATAGTGAACTAATAAAAGTCGGTCATGGGTCTTCCTCAGTTCCTAAGTCGATTTCCTTTAGTTCATCAATGGTAGATTTTATTTTTTCTTCAAATTCATTATAAATTTTTATTTTTAGTATTCCATGAGTTCTCCATGCGTTGGATAGTAACTTTGAGTTATGCATAAGAAACTAAACCATGTTTACAACATTCTTATCACGATCAGGATACTACTCAAAAGGAAGTTTTATTATTTAATTAGACAATGAATCTTCAAGCTTTGCATCTACTTCTGAGCATAAAGATATAGGTACAAAATAAAGCTTTAATGACTTCCCAACCTCTCCTAAAAGGTTAGGAGTTGCTTTGGCTTCTAACTATGCAATTTTATTTTGAGACAAAGGAGTCAAAACCAAAGTGTCTACATACCTTTTCAATTTCTCATAAGTAGATAATTCATGTTCATATTTTGATGCTCAAATCTACTCTTTGTCGCTATCTGATTCTAATGAGTTCGCAAACTTTATCAAAGCATCCTTTTTATTAGAATCTACATTGGAGTTAGATTCCAAATCAATCTAAATTATAGGAGGTTCTATTTATTTTTCCTCTTTTTCTCTCTTTTATTTTATTTTATTTTTTTTTATATCTTCTTTTATTTTCTTGGATGCATGAATAATGCTAGATTTCATAAAACCAGGCATTTGCCTTATTAGCATGTAATAAGAAATATATTATGGTGAAATATTTTGCCTTCATCTATCCTTTTGAAGAGGATAAATGAAAATAGAAATTTACTCCTTTAGTTGAGACACCACATAGATCCGCAGATGCTCTTATTAGGGTGATCAGGTATAATATTGAGAAGAGTTGTACTATCTTGAAAGGTAGAAGTCACCACCCTATAATGGACCTAATCATCTAAAAAGGACTCCTAAGGACTATGGGTCTTTGTATATACCAGAGATTCTTCTCCTACTTTACATGGAAAAGTAAAGTAGAGTTTATTTTAAATTGAGTTCATTAAGTTCCCTATGGAGGAAAGCCTCCATAGTTAATTATATCTTAAGGAATGAGATTCCTTAAGAATACTCTCGATTTTGAAGGTCAGACTATCAATAAATTGGTTTATTTTGGAAGATCAAATGGGATTGATCAAAGGGAGAGAGTTATTATCGAAGCCAAAGGAAGATAAATAGGAGATGCTCACGATGCTAGGAAACCTATCGAGCATCTCAAACTATCCTATGGTTCGGCTTTACATTTTTAAAATCAAAAAAAGGATTTATTTATTTGAGTTGGATTTTTATTAGAAATTTAGGGCTTATAATTCCATGATGCAAGATCATAGAAATTCCTAAGAGGTGAGGATTTATGCTCACAACCCCGAAGAGAAATAGCAACCTCAGAACCAAAATTTAAGAACTTTGGTGAGAGCCAAAGCACAACCTAAATCTAAGATGAAAATAGGCATATGGTTTACCTCCACAAGAGAGAATAAACCACCTGACTATTGGACTTACAATCGCATAGGGGTGGCCACCAACTAACTTCTTCTATAGTTTTAAATACATGTAGGCAGGTATTATGCTTTATGCAAGATAGCTAGGTTGTTGTCTATTTAGAAAATACTAAGTCCTTAAACACACTCCCTAAGAGACTAGATCATGTAGGGCATGATTAATGACTTAAATCTAATGAAAATTTTTCATATATTTTATTTTCATTTTTTGGACAATTCATTTGACACAGGCTTTAGGAGTTTTTTATGCCAAATGCATAAGAAATTAGATTATGGGCCAAAATCAGCAAGATGGGAGGTGAGTTTCCACCATGGCTCTCAAAAGTCAAGCCAAGTTCTCTAGCATGGGTGGAAGCCCTCCAAATCAAGACTGAATCAATATATTTTTATGCATGATGTTAGGAAAGAAAAGACAACATCCAGCTAAGAGGTTGCTAATTCTTTTATATTGATTTATAGCCTAAGCTTTAGGTAAGATTATAAGTTATTTATTTTAGATTTTGAGTTATTTAATTTGGTAGAAGATTTATTTTTCCCTAAGAGCTTAATCGTCATCCAGGCCATACATTAAAGCAAGGAAGAAACTAGGAAAACATGTCACTTCTAATGCACAAGCTAAAAAAAATATCAAATATTTTATAAAGCTAACACAAAAGAATAAATGGCCAAGTCTGGTCAAGTATCCATCGCACAAACCCAAAAACAAATTTGGTAGCCGAGCTCTACCATTTTACAATCCGGATTACAAATGAATTAATTACAATAAGGCAAGGAAGTCTTATTATAGGGGTCTGCATTTCTTCATTTTTTTTTCTTTCTTATTTCTTCTTTTTTCTTCCTTCTTTTGGTTCTTTCTTTTGGATGGTTGGAATGTGGATACTCCAAAGGCTTCACATGGTACATAATATGTGATCTGATAACCAATGCTCATCCTAATCCCCCATAGCAATCATTCCAAAATCCTAATTATAAAATTACATGAAAATGGAAAAGTAAATCTAACTAAAATCTATAAAATAGAGATTAGCTAAACAAGCCACACATTTCCAAGCATGAATATAAATAAATTGGACTTAGCACCCCACACATGGGTAACCAAGTCCACCTAACTATATTGGATAATGCTTAAGAGTATAAGCAACATACACAGCAAAAGCAGTTACATTTTTATTAAAGAGCCCCTTAAGCACAATCCACTACAGAAGATAATGATTAGAATAAATCATCCTACCATTCATTCTATACACATACACCATAATATCCAGACTAAAATATCATATCATAAAATAAAAGAAAATATCAAACCATGCACTGCCCTAACATAGGACTAGAAGTGGTGACTTATCCTAATGTGTGTGCTATGTAAGGTTTGTGTGGTATGCTTAGCTAGGCTTTAAGGTTAGGATTTTCTAAGTATGAAAAGATTCAACTTAGAAGGATGGTCTCATTTAAGTTGTTTAGTTGATATGGGTTAAATTTATTTGATGATTTGATTTAGTTTGAATGAACCTACTTAATTACTAAAGGTTATAAAATGAGGAAAAGAGAAGAGAACTTCTCTTTCCTCCCTACCTTAAGTGATTTCTAAGATAGATTCATTAATAATTTTTATTTAGAATAATTTATTATGTATTTTAATTAATCCTTAAGTTTAGACTTTCTCTAAACAAACCCACTCAAAAAGAAAGATATTTTAAGATTAAGTAAAGTGAATTACTATCACAGAACACACAACATTTTATTTCTTTCCCACATGTGTATCATGCACATGAATGAATCCTAAGCATATCTAGATATGTGATGCAAGTATTTAGCACAGCTTAATAATGAATGCTAAGAGAGGTTGCTTAAATAAATTTGGAATGTTTCATGTATGCATGATTTTGTTAAGTAGAAGAGGGTGATTCTTTTATCCATTTTCATATACATATTTATAAGTATATAAGACATAAGTGAGTACGACACCATTGTTAGCACTAGGGATGTAAGGTACAAGACCAACTTAGGGCTACTTAAAGCCTCGCAACCCCGGGATTGTCCAGACTAATATACCACTTTTCTTAAATACATGTGCATGTACAAAAAGAAATGCATGGAAAGAGAATGCTAAGAGAGGTTTCTTAAGAAAATTTAGAATCTTTCATGTATGCATGATTTTGTTAAGTAGAAAAGAGGTTTTCTTATTCATTTTCCACATGCAAACATGTATGTATGAAAGGCATAAGTGAGTATGGCGTCATTGTTAACCAGGGGTGTAAGGTATAAGACCTACTTAGGGCTACTTAAAGCCTCGTAACCACGGGGTTTTCCAGACCAATATACCACTTTTCTTGAATACAAGCATATGTACAAAAGAAATGAATGAAAAATAAAGATACAAAAGTTTGCATTTGTTTGTTTGATTTGTTTATGCAATTTATATGTGTAAGTGTGGATGTCCTTCTTTAAGTAATAGCATAGGAATGAATAGGAATGGAGTTAGGCAAGTGTTATGTTTTTTTCAAATGAACTATACTTTGCCAAATCCTATTCAAAACTATGCTAAAAGAAAAGACATGGAAAAGTACACTATGCACATCTTCATATTTATATCCACATGAAAGTTTATAAATAATTATAAGTAGTACACTTCCAATTTTAGGTATTTTATTTATAGATTTTGAAAATAATTTTGAATTTATTAGTGATAATAGCCACTCATATTTTTACTTTAGCCAGAATATGCAATTTGACATAAAGAAAATATTTCATTTTGAATTTGATTTTGGAAAAGCATGAATGTATGAAACTTATATGACATACACATTTAGCATGCTAAAAAGAAATAAAGTGATGTAAGAATGTAATTTCATTCACTCTAATTAATTCTTAAAGATAATCTTATGAAGTAAGATCATTTAAATAGAATCAAAAGTTGTTTAAAGAGACTTTCATTTTGTTTTTATTTTGATTTGAATTAGGAAAGTGTGAGAAAGATTGTTGGTCCTTACATATTCCCACATGTGTGTATTATTTTAGTTTAATTTTAAGGTGATTAGATTAATTTTATGCTTTGGTTAGATTAAGGTGTAGATTAAGTTCATTAATTACCCCTTATCTATACCACTTTAACATATTTAATCAAATAATTATGAGCCGATGTATGACATAAAATCACATGGAATTTAAATCAGTAGTGCATCCTAAGAAAGAAAAGTACCTAATGTAATTGGCTCATAATTAATGATTAATTAAGCTAAAGGGTTTACTTTAAGTACATTCATAACCCTTTCCACACATATGGGTTAGGTATGATTTCCTTAAGTTTCTTAGGTTATTAAACACCTAAGCATCTACCTAAGAAAGATTGATTAAGTTTCTGGATTAAATTTGGTTTTGAGAATTTGATTTGATTAATTAAGTAGATCATTAGTGGATTAACCCTTAATTAGATTTGATTTAAGGAAAAATCTAAGGAAGAAAGGGGGTTTAGGGAATAGCTTAAGGAAAATATCTCAAAATCATTCTATAAACCTCCTAATCACTTGAACAATGTTTAATTATCTTAATCAAGGAATAAATAATTATTCACATGCTTAATTAACCTTAATTAAATTAAGAGAATGATTAGAGGTTCATTAATTAATTTCTCTAATTAACTCATTAATAAATTCCAAGAAAATTAAGGGAGACAGAAGTCATCCCACTAAACATGCTTAAGAAGTTTGAAATTAATTAATTAAGTCATTAGCGAGTAATTAGGGTTATTAAATTTTCAAATAAATCCTAATTAAAGAAAATCTTCTATTCAAATTCAATTAGAAATAATTTTATTGGATTCTCCTCAAAATTATCTTTAAAATGAACTTCAATTTGTATTTTTTTTTTTTTTTTGGATTTTTCTATAATTAGTTATGAATTTAGGAAGTTTCAATTGATTTAAGTGATTTTTATGAATTCTATTAATTTATTTTATTAAAATAAATTATTTAACACTCAAAATTCAATATCTTTTAATCCAATGGTCATTTTGGCTTAAAATTTCTATTATAGGTTTATTTTAACAACAATTTTAATCTATGAAAATTTTAACTTAATCTAACAAGTATTTTTTATTTAATTAATAAATTTTGATTTTTTACTAAAACTCAAATTAAATTCAAAATATTTAGTGAAATTTGGGGATTTTAAGTTTGTTGGATCCCTCTTGGAGAGACAAATCCAACAAGCCTTTGTTTGGAATTTTTGATTAAGTATTTTAATTTCTACAAATTCTTGAAGTTTCATGTGATTTAAAGAATTTTTTAAATGAGAAAATTGGATTTTTCCTACTTAACACATTCATCATACCGCGTAGCACTGACATGGCAATGCGGCGCCACATAGCATCGCGTGATGTGCGCGCCGATGAGCATAAGCCGCAGTCGCACGACATGGCGGTGCCACGCCGCCTATTGGCGGAAAACCACAGCGATCATGACCCATGGTTCGCTTCGACGATCGCGATCGACGGTCCCGATCAGATCACGCGATCCAGATGCCAGAATCATATGATTGGCACACGATCTGAGCCGCTCGATTGCACGATCCATGCGTGAGATGTGCCGTCTGATCCCGCGAACCACGGGATCGGATGGAGGCTGCTACTCGCCAACCATGAACAGTAAAAATAGGGGCTAATTTTGAAAAAAAAGAGAAATTCTAAGTGAAAACTTGACCAAATGGACTTGTTTTTGTGTTGATTAACACCGTAAAAATTATATTTTTAATTATGATGATTCAAAGTAAAATTGCAAGATTATCTAGAGTAAATTCCTAAAAATTGCACGAAAAAAAATGTCACAAATGAAGGATCCTAAGGCAGGTTACGGTTTTTGAAAGTTACCTCACTGGGGATGATTTTCGGTGGTGGTGATGCTCGAGCACGCTGTTGAGTGAGGGAAGAGGCCTTGGAATGATCTTGCGTCTTCATCTTTACATCAAAACAAAGTTTCCTCCGATGATCTTCATCTCCTCACCGAAATTCACTTAGTTTTGAAGTATTTCTCTCCAAAAATCAAAATAAAGATGGAGAGAGGAACTATTCCTTAATGGAGTTTCCAAAAAAATTGTGAAAACATTTATGAAACCACATATATTTTTAGGGAACTTATTTAGGTTATCAAATATATCATTAAAGAATAAATATATTATCTCAAAAGATAAATATATCACCCTATAATGGATTTGAAAACTTAAAAAAGACTCTTAAAGCTAATGAGTCTTCAATATTCTAGAGATTTTTTTCTTGAACTACTGGAAAAGTAGAATGAGATTTATTTATTATAGGGTTCATAGTTCCCCATAAAGACAAACCCCTATAGTTAATTACATTTAGAAGGAAGGGCATTCCTCTTAAGAATACTTTTAATTAAAGAAACTAATATTTATCTCTATGGATTTCAAAGCTTATCAAAAGGATTGCTAATTCAAAAATTCTATAGGAAACTCTCTAAAGTGGAAAGTTCTTTTTAGAAGTAAATCAAGAATAAGTTGAAAATTCCTGTAGATACTGGCATAGCTAGTAAGAATTTAAACTATCCTATCATTTGACATTACTTTTTTTAAATTAAATTTAATAAAATTTTGAGTTGGCATTTTAAAAGAAAACTAGGGCTTAGATTCTAATGGCACAAGACTGTAAAAATGTTATGAGGTTGATAACTTATTCCATAGGATGCTTTAGACCCTAACTCTATAAATACTTTTGACATAAGTCAAAGGCTCGACCTAATGTGATTTTTAGAAATTATTGGTTCTCTCCTTATTAACATATCCCTAACTCTTCTAGACCTACTACCCGCCTAGAAAGGTTGCCAGCAAACACCACTTAAGCAATTTTAAATTCATCATTTTGGTCTTTGATATGCAATATAATTAGACTATTTTATTTAGAAAAGAAGTTAAAAACCTAAACTCACTCCCTAACCCAATGATAATGACTGCCATGTTATGATCCTAACTAATGCAATATTTTTTTGTGTTTATGTATTTTGACTCATAATTTTATTTTAAGGCTTTTGTATGCAATTTCATGCCTACAATGAGATGTAGTTAAAAAATGGTCATGGGCCAAATTTATATGACAAGGCACACATCCCTAGGAAGGGTGGTCATCCCGATAGGTTAGATGCCCCCTTATGTGTAATTGGTGAAGTTTTCAATTCAAGAATGATGAATAATGTACTCTTATGGTTCACAAAGTTTAATTATTTCTAGTTGCTTTTAAGTTATGTCCAGGGCTTCATTTATGGTGAGGTTATGAGTTTTCATTTTATGTTTGAGCTGTTTAATTTTAATATGATAAAAAATTTATTTTTCCTAAGAGTCTAATGCTTCCAAGCTTCATCACAGATCACATCACAAAAAGAAATCTAGAAAAAGCATGTAGTTCTATTATGTACCTCAAAATAAATCAAGCAAAAATTAAATTAATAAAATAGGCCAATGTAGCCATGTACCGCTGTACACCCTAGAAGAAAAGAAAAGTGGGTAGCCGAGCTCTACCCTTATACAGTCTAGCCTAAAGCTAAAAGTCTTGATCTATGGGCGTCTTTATTCAGGATCATCACCTTCCTTAGGGACCTCCATGATCTTGATAGAGGTACACTAACTGGTGAAGTCTGCTCCTATTATTTCTAGACCCCATAGATTCTAACCTAATTTTAGGTTCAAATTAAATTTAAAATTCCAAAATAAATTTGTAGTCCCTATAAAATAAATATCAAGAAATACATACATCTCAACAATAGTTTATATTCCAAACATATTGGCATAACACTAGTGGTTGCCAAGCCCATCTATCCTATTGGGCTTTGCTTATCGATTTAAGCAGCACTAGCTAGCAATTAGTGTTTATTTTATGTTTCTTATGACAATCCCTTTCACCACAGCCTTCTGCAGAAAATAGTTTTAGCCTAGAAAGAATGCCCTAACATGCATACTAAGTAGCAAATAATTCCTAATCATCCAATCTAAAATATTACACTATAAAATAAGTAAGTCTCATTTTACAATAGAATAGCATCACAAATCAGCATCCTAACTTAAATTTAGAGTCAATGACCAAACAATCTAGTGTGTGAAAGGAAGAGCTTGTGTGGTATGACATGCATTAGCCCTTTTTAAGTTCAATTTTTTATTTAAGTTTAAAGTTTATTTAATTTTATCCTTGGATGGTTTCAGTTTAAATGATTTAATTGATTTGTGGTTTTATTCCAATTTTACGTTAATTTTTATGTTAAAGTTGGATTTAGGTGTTATAGAATAAATAATAAACTAAGTTCTCCTTTAGACTAAACTCATTCTATTCAACATCCTAAACCTAATAGAATGAGATATTCATCCTAAGATAAAGATCTATTCTAACAGCCAAACTAAGAACCTAAGTATCGTAATTAATCTTTTTAAGTTTATTTAAATGATTTAATGGAATTAAGTTTGATTTAATTAAGATTTAAGTTTATTGATTTTATTTTATTTCATTATTTAATTCATTTTGTTTTAATTAATATTTTCCTTTAAGTTTTATCATATTAATTGTAATTAAATATGATGTGTTTTAAATGTTGCTTGGATTAAAGATTTTATTTTTTTTTCATTTACATTTCATTTGGATTGATTAATGTATTTTGAAGTAATAACTTTGTAAAAAAAATTATTAGAATCTAAAATTACTTCTTATTTAAATTTTAATTAAAACTTTGATCATTTGGTTTTTTGAATTTTAGTTATTTGATTATTCATTTTACTTTGATCTTTTAATTTGGATTCAATTAATTTAATTTATTTAGGTTTATATTAGTTATTTAAGATTAACATTATTGGATATAATTTCATAACTTAAGTTTATATTCAATTTTATATTTCATTGATTTGATTAAATTTTAATATAAAATTGATTATTTAATTTCACATGTTTTAATTTAGTTCCTTTAGTTTTTGGTTTGATCAATCTTTTTCATTTATTTTATTTAATTAATGTTAATGTTTATTAAGCATAAATGATTTAACTTAGTTGATTTAAATAAATTTTTAATTTAAGCTTGCTTTAAATGTGTTGAATTCATTATTCAAATAGTTTGCTTCATTTAGGTTTCATGACTTGGGATCTTTATTGATTTAGTTATTTAATTTATTATTAAATTGATTTAAGGGATATCTTACATTAAGTTTTTATTATTTAATTATATTTTCTTATGATGAAGTTTTACTTATTAATAGTTAATTATAAATTGTAACTTAAGAAACCTAAAGGAATGAACTACTTATGCCCAAACCTAGTCTAGGTCATCTTAATTTTTAGGTTATTTTATTCATGTTTATTTATAATTAATATCTTTCATTTAATATTAAATGAATTTAAGATGACTACAATGTTAATGAATTTTTATCTAAATATTTAATTCACAGGTTGACCAATTTTATTTTCACTAACTATTTATTTTATTACAAATTTATTAATTTAATAATCTAGGGTTTAATTAAATTTTTTCTTAATTATTTTGTAAACCTTAAATGTAGGATTGATTAGATTCTTTAACATCAGAGGGTTAGAAAATTTTCCCAAGGTCCTTTGACATGGTTAAAATTTCTCTTGTTTTAATTCTATTAATTTTTGAAATTTTTATGGCAAGCGGGGTTCCATGCCAATTTCATTTTTTTTTCAAATTTCATCTTAATCAGATATATATTTTAGAACTAATTAAGATTTTAATGAATTTAATAAAAAATTAGATTAAGCCTACAATATTGAGAATTATTTACAAGTTTTAATTTTCCTCAATTTCTCTCTACATGATGAATCCATAGAGGGTTCATTTGGAATTTTTGAATATTTGGTTAATTTATTATGATTTTTTAAAGATCAGATCAATTAATTGAATTAATTTATTTATTTAATTACATAATTAAGTCATTTTGAGGATGACTAGGCTTAAGTGAGTTCTAATCATTTTTTAGGTTTACTTATGTGTATTATGATATTTTTTTTAATTTTATTTTTGATTTTCTTTAATTTTTTTAATTAATTATTGATTTATTTTATTAAATTAACTTTAAAACTTAAAAATTGTATATATTTTAATTTAATAACCAATAAATCCTAGAAATTTTATTTGAGGTGTATTTTGACTTCAAATTCACTTCCCAAAGGCCTTAGGTTAATTAGATTGATAATTTGTACTTAATTAAAGTTTAATTGATTTTAATTAAACATAAATTAATCTAAAATTACTCAATGAAAATTAGAGATTTTAGATTTAATGGATTCCTCTCACTAAGATGAATCCATAGAGCCCTTAATTATATTTTTTTTTTGGTTGGATATTTTAATTTCTATGAATTTTAGAAGTTTTTTAATTTTTTTTATATTTTTTATATCCAAAAAAATCAGATTTTCCCACTTAGACCATTCAACACCATATGGCACTAATGCAACGCTGCTTTACGCATGGCACTACATGGTTGGGCCATGCATGATCCACATGGATCTCACATTAAAATGGCAGCAGTGATGCTATTATATTGAGACAAACTGATCATAGATTGGACAGCCCAAAATTAACCCAACGCTTTTTTAAGGGATTCAATCAAATAGTTCAGCTAATTCATAACCATTTGTTCCAAATAGAAGGAATGGATGGTTAGGGTTCTATCTCCTTCATCTGTGGTGGTGACTGTGAGTTATCAAATTTTTGAGCTAATCGTCAGTGATCTACATGGAAAAATCACTAGATTTCTACTGCAAAATGATCAATATGTGATTTTAAAGGGATATATATGGCTTGATTGCTCCTAAGGCTAAGTTCATTTCACAAATGACCAACGTGAATTTAAAGGAGACTTAGTTTTGGACATACCTCACTAGAATTAGGTCTTGGTAGTGTTTTGGGTTTCAAATACACTCATGGAGGTTGGGCAACGTTATTGGAGAAGAATGTGTGTCTTTCCTCCCTCTAAATTGGTGTGGAGGTGAATATCCATCATCGCTAACCTAAATTTGGTGTGGGGAATGATCAAAGAAGCTTGGGGAAGGGGGAAGGTCTCATGCTTGATTTCACTCAAGGAAGGTGATGGGATGAGTGAAAGTTCATAATTTGGCATCTCTATGGGTTTTTATAATTGGTCGAGGGCTACTCCATTAGTTTGGAAGGGAAGTCGCCAGACATGGGAATTTGTAATCCAATGATGATGCTAAAGGCAGTGAGAAGGTCAAAATTAGAGTCTTTCAAAATTAGAGTCTTAGTCTTTTAAAAGATTAGGCAACAAGTATGGGTGGAGTTTTGGAAGGATTAAGAGGAAAGGGTTCAGTTTGGGTTTCTTTACCTCCATGGCATCTTCATCTCCCTCCTTGGATTGATTGGTAGCTCCTTAAACTCCTAGCCTTGGTTATTAGTTGCTTAGGATCATAAAGATGGGTCTAAATGAATCAAAGTGTAATGGGTTTGGGTTTATGCTTAAATGTTTAGGCTTAATCTAATTCACCATCCTTTAGTTTTGGGTTGACTTTGATTAACTCATTTGATCAATGGAATTATATTTAATTTATGGTTGTGCCTAATTCCTATTAGGAGATTTAGAAGCCAATTGATTCATGTTATATGGGAATCTAATTTGGCCTATGCTAATTTGCCCCCATAAGATGAATCAAATTGGGTTCCCTAGCTTAGTTAGTAACTTTATGATTGAGGTTGAGTTTCAATAGCATTTTTTTAAACATTCATAATGTTTATACTAAATTGGTTTCATTAGATTTGGGATTGATGTTAATTTTGTGTTAACATGAACCATTTTGACTTAAATGGGTCAATTGAATTTAATAGAGTCAATTGACCAATTTGACTAGATTAAGGTATGTTTAGACTTCAATCATATTTAGTCACATGTGTGGGATGATTTGGAGCAATAAATTTCATTTAGTTTGAAGTTGATTTTGATTTTGACCCAAATTGGGCTTAATGGATCAAAATGGGTTCACTTGGGTCAAATGATCAAATTGGTCAAATTAAACAAAATGATTAATTGAATTATGTTTAATTATAATTTTCAAATGACCTTGGATATTCAATTTGAATTAATTTTAATTTAATTTTAATCTAGGTTCAATAAGATTCATTTGGGTTTATTTGGATCAAGTGATCTAGTTAACCCATTTGAGACCTTATTAGAATTAGATTTATTTCTATTTATGTTTATCATTTAATGTTTTTAAGTTCTTGGATGACTTAATTTGGTCAATTTCTGATGAATTGACCTTTGATTTGGTGAGGCCCACATAGGTCAACTCTAGGTAAAATGACATAATTAACCACCTTGAACCTCATCAAGATTTATTTTTGGGTTCATTTATGTTAATGCATTGATTCTATGCTTTTGGTTTAGTTTAATTTGCTTTGGTTTTAATTTTATTTTATTTTTCTTTGACTTAAGTGATTTTGAGCTTAAATGGGTTAATTGGATTAATTAAACCCAACTAACTTAATTTAGGTTTAATTGAACTTATATTTCTATTCAAATATGTTTGATTAATATTTATGTTGAGTAATGTTAGATTTGGTTTTGATTTAGGTTCACCATATCCAATTGGGTTAAGTCAAATCATAGAAGGGTTCAATAGGATGGTCTAAGTCTTTACCTTAGGGTGTTTGGCTTTAAGTTACGATTTGGATTTTAGATTTATGATTGATTTAATTTGTTATTTAATTTTAATTTATTAAACACTATGCCACTAAGCGTAGTGTCCTAAGTGCCTAATTAGGAACCTCCTAATCTAAAATTAGGTGTCATAATTACTAGGATTGGAGATGATGTTAACCTCATCAAAAAAATGAGGTCAACAAGTCTCAAAAGATAAATGATCCATTAAAAAATTGTTAGACTATACATATTTATAAACAAATATATGACTTCTCTTGGGTCCAAAATAAATTATTTCAATCACATAAAGTGTTGTTAGAGCTCTTTCATATATTTGTAGTAAACGATTATCTTTGTAAGCCACATTGTCTTATTATTAGTGATAGACATATATATACACTTTAACATGATCAAAAGATGGTGGCAATGTTCCAAGGCCTTAAGTTCACAGTTTGGTCAACAAATTAGAAATATGGAATGCTAATAAGAGAAGTCATTTACCTTCAGCAAACATGTGGTGGTGTTGAGCCAATGGAAACCAAGCATTGGTCTCTACAAATTAAAGAATCAAGAATATTTGTTGCCAAAAAGAATTATTGACTTGATCCATTAACTAGAGAGTTGACAAATTCTAAGTTACTGATTAAGGAGAGGAAGAACGAGAAACTATTAAAAAATAATGCTTGTAGGTTAGAGTTAAATATATCAATCATGAAATTAATCTGGGAGGCATCATAGAGGGAACCATTTTCTTGGAAGTTGATGACTTGGAATCGATGAGTGCTAAGATGTGATGAATATTATGATAAGTAGAAGTTGGAGTTATTGGTCAATGAAATAAAGTAAGAGGATGCCATTAGCATAAGAGCAATAGACATTGATCAAATGATGAGGTATGATAGTTTGATGCTCATTTCTAAATTATACTAGAGTATTTTACTAATAGTCCAAATTTTGTATAGTAGAAGAATACTTTAGAATATTTGTATTAAGAAGACTCTTTACTATGGTGGATTATTAGTATAAAGTAGAAATTTCTAGGCTATGTAATAAATAGAAAGACTCTAGAGTATACTTTTATCGAAAGAATTGTAATGTTGTAGGAATCTGTAGATTTGGCTCTCATGCATATAAATAGGCAAGGACATTACATTGTAAATCAAGCTGAAAACTATTCAACAAATACTTGTAGTGAAATTCCCCATTCTCTCCTACTCTCCCATCCAATCCTTTATCATTGCTCCCTCAACAATCCTTTTTCTTCTCCTAAAAATTTTCCAACATTGAATATCAGATCATCGTTTGATCAATCATCAAGTGTTGTAAAAATCATCCAACCTTTTTGCATAACAGACTCCAACCACTCTTCCATCTAGATTCCATTTTTTAATGGAGAAATTTTGATTTTTAGTTTATCAAATCATGACCTTTTTTTGCTCCCAAAATTTATGGAAGATCATTGAAGAGAGATTCAATATTTTGGAAGATACATTGGTGCTTTCAGCAAATCAAAAGAAGGTGTTTGAAGATAATCAACAAAAAGATTCTCAAGCATTATTTGCATTTCAGCAAGCAATGGTAAATGATATCTTGCCATGAATCATGGGTGCAATAATAGCTAAATAAGCATGGGACATATTGTAGGAGAAGTTTCAAAGAACTAGAAAGGTATGCACAATCAAGCTACAAAATCTCAAATTTGATTTTGAGAATATTAAAATATAGGATGATGAGACTGCAAAAGATTATTATTTTATAATCAAATAAATAGTTAACTAAATATGAGCCTATGGAACAACAATTTTTGACAAGGAAATAGATGAAAATATACAAATTTCTTGTATAGAGAAATATGTTACAATAATTTATTCCATCAAAGAATCAAAAGATAAAAAAAATTATCACCAATAGAGATAATGGGCTCTCTTGAAACTCATGAAAAAAGATTAAATAGGTAAAGTGAAAACCCTACATAAATTTGTAGTCTCATAATTTAAAATTAGGTGATAGAAATTCATAAAGAAATTAAAAATAAAAATAATCAAAGAAAACATGACAAGTATTCTCCATGCAGTATTTGTATAAGAAAAAGCCATTTAGAGAAATATAGTTGGCTTAAAGGAAAAAATCATATGCCAAGATTGTATGAAATTTGGGCACACATAAAATACTTGTTACTTAAAGAAATATCATCAACCTAATTTCTTAGAAGAGAAAAAAGATGATAAAAATAGGTATTTCATTCTTTCATTGATTATTATTCAAAATAGATATGGGTCAACTTGATGGGTAAAAGATCAAAAGTATTTAAATTTTTTAAGAAATTTAAGACTTATGTTGAAAAAAAGTGCCTACTACTTGAAAATACTACAAAGTGATAGAGGCTGAGAATACAACTCTAATGAGTTCAACAAGTATTGTAAAGAAGAAAGCCTTAAGCGACAAGTCATAATCAGATATTCACTAGAACAAAATGGCGTGCCTGAAAGAAAGAATCGAATTGTGATGAAAATAGCAATAGCTATGCTAATGAATAAAGGACTCCCAAAAAGCATTTCAGTAGAGGCACTAAACATTTTTGTCTACTTACTAAATAGATGTCCAACCAAATCAGTGAAAGACAAGACAACAGTTAAAGCTTGAAGTGAAAGAAAGCCATCCACATACCATAAGGAAAAGAAGTAAGATAAAAAGGCTGAAAAAAGAATTTTCTTAAGCTATAATACTCAATCTACAGAATGTTAAGTTTATAGCTTAATATGAAAGAAGCTCGTCATTAGTCAACATGTAAAATTTGATGAAGATGCAACATACAATTGGAAGATAGAGAAAGTTAAAAAAAAGCTAATATGTTGCCATTATCAACCAACAAGTTGAAGAGATTAATGATCAACCTAGATCACCAACTTAAGCAATTAAACAAAAGCCAATTCAAGCTATAGATTCATCCCCATAATAATCACATAAAAAATAGAATCTCATGTGGAGATTTATGAGCACTATAATTTGACAATTAGAAAGCTTTGAAGAAGCCTCAAAACAAAAAGCATGGATAAAATTTATGGAACAACAACAACAAGCATTTATCCCACTAAGTGGGTCGACTACAAGAATCCTTCGTCTCCATTATGTCCTATTATGTGTCAAATTCTCATTTAATTCAAGTATACTTAAGACATTTTTTAAACATCTTAACCAAGTATTTTTAGGTCTACTTCTACCTTTCTTAACATTAGGCAAATCTAATGCATCTACTCTACTAACCGGTCATCGAACGGCCGACGCTTCATGTGGCGAAACCATCTAAGGTGACTCTCTCTGATCTTATCTACCACTAGAGCTACTCCTACTTTTTCCCAAACAAACTCATTTCGCATTTTATCTCTAAGAGTAAAGCCACTCATCCACCTGAGAATCCTCATCTCTGTAACACTTAACTTAGTCTTATGCTTCTTTTTTATTGGCCAACATTCTGCACCATAAGTCATTGCAGGACTTACCACCATCTTATAAAATTTTCCCTTAAGTTTAAGTGGAACTTTTCTATCAACAAAGGATGCATTCCTCCACTTCAACCATCCAACTTGAATTCTACTAATAACATCTCCATCTATTTCACCATCATTTTAAAAAATAGAACCTAAATATCTGAATTGCTCAATCTTATTAATGACTTGTTCACCTAATGTCACAACATTACCACTAGAACTTCTACAACTAAAATTACACTCAATATATTCAGTTTTAGATCTACTTACACAAAAACCTTTAGACTCTAATGTTGACCTCCATAATTCAAGTTTCTCTTGGACTCCCTCTCTAGTCTTATCAATCAGAAGAATGTCATCAGCAAAATGCATACACCAAGGTACATCTTCCTGTAAATGTCTAGTAAGAACATCCATAACTAAAGCAAAAAAGAAAAGGTCTTAAAGCTAATCCTTGATGTAATCCAACTGAAATAGGAAAATATTTTATCAATCCTCCTTGTGTTTGGACACAAGTGACAGCTCTAGTATATATATCTTTAATTACTTGAATTTAACCAATATTAACTCCTTTCTGTTCTAGAACTCTTCAAAGAAGATCTCTTGAAACTTTATCAAGCTTTTTCTAAATTAATAAATATCATATGTAGAGCCTCCTTACTTTCTCTATACTTCTCCATAAAACCTCTTAACAATTGCATAGCATACATAGTAAATCTACCTAGCATGAAACCAAACTGATTGTAGAAACTTTAGTATCACATTGTAACCTATGCTCAATTACTCTCTCCCATAATTTTAATGTATGACACATTAACTTAATTCCTCTATAATTTGCACACTCTTGTGCATCACCTTTATTCTTAAATATAGGAACCAACAAACTCTTTCTCCACTCATCTGGCATCTTTTTAGTCCTTAAAATAATATTAAAAGGTTTGTAAGCCAAGAAATTCCTTGATCTCCTAAACATTTCCACACTTCTATTGGAATATTATCAAGTCCCACTATTTTATCATATTTCATTATCTTTAAAGCTTCTCTAACTTCAGACTTACTAATACAACGATAAAAATAAAATTTTATTTTTGTTTAGGGTATTAAAGTTGCTAAAATCAATTGTACTTTCAGATCCTTCATTGAAAAGTTTATCAAAATACCTCATCCACCTATTTTCAATATCCTTTTCTAAGAAAAGTACTTTATTATTTTGATCCTTAATACACCTCACTTGAACTAGGTCTTTACTTCTCCTATCTCTTTGGTTGGCTAACTTATACATATTTTTCACCTTCTTTGGTATCTAATTTATTGTATAAATCAATAAAAGTTAAATTTTTTGCATCATATATTGCTTTCTTAGAATCTCTACAGGCCACTTTATATCTTTCTCAATTCTCTAAGTTTTTACATCTAAACCACATTTTATAACAATGCTTCTTATTTCTTATCTTTTCTTACACATTCTGACTCTACCACCAACTATTTTTATTAAAATAATCTTTTTTTTATTCTCCAAGCATATTTTTAGCAACTTGCTTAATTTCGCTTGCTACATTTTCCCACATAACATTAGCTTCCTTATGAACATCCTAAATATTAAGCTCTTGTAGCTTGCTCTTAAAAATATTTTTATTTGTGCTCTTTAAGTGTACCCATCAAATCCTAGGATAATAGTTTTATTTATTTTTCCTCTTACAATCTTTCATCTTAAAATCTAAAACTAACGATCGATGTTGGGTACTTAAACTTTCACTTGGAATGACCTTACAATCTTTACAATCTAAACGATTTATTTTTCTTATCAAAAAATAATCAATCTGTATTTTACTAGATTCATTTTTATAAGTAATAATATGTTCATCTCTTTTCTTAAATAAAGTATTAGCAACTACAAAATCATAAGCTAAGGCAAAATCTAATATAGTCCTACCTTCTTCATTAGTCACTCCAAATCCATAACCACCATGAATACTTTGAAAATCTTCTACCACTCTACCAACATGTCCATTTAAATCTCCTCCAATAAATACTTTTTATTAAAGAGGTATATTTTGTATTAATCCCTCTAATTCATTCCAAAAAAATTCTTTTGAGCTTACATCCAAACCTACTTGAGGAACATAAACACTTATAACATTGATAATCTTAGTATCAACAATAATCTTTAAAGCTATAATTCTATCTCCACATCTATTAATATTTATAATATTATCTTTCAAACTTTTATCTATAATCACACCTACACCATTTCTAGTTCGACTCTACGAATATCAAAGTTTAAAACCTAAACTATCAATCTCCTTAGCCTTCTCCCCAACCCATTTAGTTTCTTGAACACATAAAATATTTATCTTTCTATGAACCATAATATCTACTTAATTAATCAGTATGAGTACCTATATTCTAAGATCCTAACCTAATTTTAGTTTCATGGACTAACTTCTTTGCGCATTCATCCATAATGTGGGAACCCTTGTTTATTTAACACCGCACTGTGCACCGATGCAAAGGGTTCTTGCACATTTTTCATCAGATTCGGTCATACAAGCGCCGCCTGGGACTCTATCATTAACACAAAGATTTAAAGGATTCATGTCATGATTATTTCGACAAGTTTTACACTAAATGTCGACTACCTATCGCAACCCTCCACTTTTCACATCCAGACTTGGGACTAGCAAAGGTATTGTTAAAGAATAAAGAAGAAATGAATATTATCCAGAAGAATAAAACATGGGAGCTAGTGGACTCTCCACATGAAAAAGAGGTTATCAAAGTTAAATGGGTCTACAAGACAAAGCTTAACTCAAATGTATCAATACAAAAACACAAAGTAATGCTAGTTGCTATTGGATATTCATAACCATTTGGAGTTGACTATAATGAGACATTTTCTATAATTGCTCAACTTGATACAATAATAGTGTTGATAGCACTTTCAACACAAAAGAAGTGTAAGATTTATCAACTAGATGTGAAGTTAACATTCTTGAATGGTTACCTAGAAGAAGAGATCTATATGGAGCAACCCTGAAGGTTGTAAAAAAGGGCAAGAAAGCAAAGCTCCCAAGCTAAATAAGGCTTAGTATCAAGCTAAAAAAGGATTTATATGGGTTAAAGCAAGCTCCAAGAGCCTGTACAGTCAAATCAAAAACTACTTCAAAAAGCAAGGCTTTAGGAGGAGCAAACGAAAGCCAACGTTATACATTAAGACTCAAGGTATGAGCAATACTCCCATTGTCTTTCTATATATAGATGATCTTATTTATATAAAAATAATTAGAAATTGATTAAAGATTTTAAGAAAGACATGATAAAATATTTTAGATGACCGAATAGATCTAATGCATTACTTTCATCATCTCACAAAAGAAGTGTATAGAAAATCTTCTAAAGAAATTTAAGATGAATGATTGTAAGATAGTAGCTATACAACTAGATAACAAGGAACTTATGATGAAAGACAGCACACTAGATGTTGATGGCACTGCTTGTTGAAGCCTCATTGAATGTTTACTTTTTCTAACAACTATAAGAATAGATATCATGTATATAACAAGTCTACTCTCAAGATTCATGCTAAGGTGAAGCCATGTTCACCAAGGTGAAACTAAGAGAGTTCACAAATATCTACACAAGACAAAGAACTATGGCATCTGATATGAGTCCGCTACTAACTCAAGACTCGCTAGATATACTAGTAGTGATTGGGTAAGATCAGTGGATGACATGAAGAGCACCTAATCATATGCTTTCCCATTAGGCTCTGGAATATTTTCTTGGGCATCAAAGAAGCAAGCAACAATTGCACAATCATCAACTAAAGCAGAATTTATTGCAACATCCATGACGTGCCAAGCTATATGGCTAAAATGCATACTTGAATACATGGGTGTGCCACAAGAAAGAGCTATAGAATTCTCATAGCAAATTTGTTATAGCTATGGACAAAAACCCAGTGTTTCATGGCAAGATAAAATATATTGGCATCAAGTATCATTTCATCAAAGAAGCTGAGAGCAACCAGGAGATTAACCTAGAGCATTACAAGACTAAAGAACAAATAGCATACATACTCACAAAAACACTTCCAAGAGAAAAGTTTAAGCTATTACGTGACATGATTAGAGTTATTGAAATTTGCATCATGGAGGAGTGATAGTTTGATGCTCATTTCTAAATTATTCTAAAGTATTTTATTAATAGTCCAAATTTTGTATAGGAGAAGAATACTCTATAACATTTGTAACAAATAAAAAGACTCTAGACTATGGTGAATTTTTAGTATACAGTGGAAGGTTTTATCCTATAATAAAAAAGAAGACTCTAAAGTATATGATATGGAGATCATAGACCTAATGCCATGCAGATGGAGAAGGAGTACTCTAAGATCTTTCACTCACTAAAGTGGAAGAGATATGAGAAGTTATACTCACTCAAGTAGAACGATAGCAAGGGATCATCAAATCCCTTAACGGTCAACCTCCAAGCTCCAACTTAAAGAGTCTGTACTTATGATTTCACACAAAAACTAGTCTAAAAGTCTTATTAAGTTAGAATAATCATTTATACAATAATAATACTCTAAGGGACATTTTCCTTGGAAAACCCCCATTGAAAAACTATCAAAACTCAGAACCCATCATATCATAGTGTTGTAGTGCCATAGGACCAACGTCTAGGTACTATGTTGTTGATGCACTTCTAACACTTAAATGCTTAATGGTCTCAATCATAGCTCTCATACAACACTTAAGCATGACTAAATAAGTCATATCACATGATACAATACCTGGGACACAAATATAAAATGTTATAATAGATAAAACATGACATAAGTCGCATTAACTTTGTTTTTTTGGATTTGGACATTGTAATAGGTCTTTTTTTCTCCCTTGATGTGCTACATCACTTCTCTCAGACTCCAAAGAACTCTTTTTTGAAGAGTCATAATTTTGGAGATCATATAAAAGCTATAGGGCAAGTCTTCATAGCTCATTTAAAGTCACCTAAGTATCCTCACTTGAGGGGTTTATTTATCTTTTCACTTGAAAAGGAACCTCTAAATAGTGTTGTCATCTGATGATGCTTCAACTATGATGAAATCCTCCACCTCAAAAAATATTGGTTGGATAGGTACCTATAAAATATTTTTATCTCATCCTATAAATTTGGAGGTTGGATAACTCCTTTAAAAGATATTAGATCTTTCACATTAAAAACAGGACTGAAAAACATGTGAGAGGGTAATTTAAAAATTAAGTATTAGTGCTAAGTTTCCAAATAATTTGAAATGTCCCACAAGCTCTCAGTTATAATTTTTTAAATTTTATGGAAGGGAATCTCTCTGGATAGATTTGTACCAATACATAATCATCTATCATATATTCCTTCAAAAAAAATCTCTTTTGTTCAACATACTTAGAATTTTGTATTTCCAATAATATTTGTATATCTTCATGAAGGATATCATAATCACATACACATGTATATGCTAAATTGAAAAATGCATTAGTAGGTATGCTGGTTAGGTCAATATGCATCTTAAGATTATATACATAAACTATTCAAAAGGTGTTTTGTGGGTTGACCATAAAATGGTACTATTGTAGGCAAATTCATATGTAGGTAGAGTTAAATCCTATTTTCCTATGTTCTTCTTAAATAAAATCTCAATAAATATCTTAAGGTTATATTGTCAAGTTTTATTTGTTCATTTGTTTGTGGATGAAATACATAAGAGAACTTCAATCTTGTTACCATCAATTTTCAGAGTTTTTCAAAAAAAAAAATTAACATCTCTATCAAAAAAATATAGTAAATGAATCTTCATGTAGTCTTACAATTTCTTTAAAGAATAACCTTGCTATATAAGAAGCATTGTTTGATTTTGAACAAGATAAGAAATAAGCCATTTAAAAAAATCAATCCATAACTATTAAAATATTATCATGTCCACGAGGTGTTCTTAGTAAACCTAACTGAAGTCCATTGATAAGTCATCCCATGGTTTAGAAAGAATAGGTAACGATGTGTAACGACTTGCCTTTTACTTAGTTGTTTTAGCTTGACGATATGTGTAACACTAGGCTATAAAATGTTCGGCATCCCTTCATAGAGATGGCTAGTAAAATCTGTGTTTAATGAGTTCTTGCATTTTTAATTTATCAAAATGTCCCACTATACAGCCTAATTAAATCTTAGAGATAAGGAAGTCTCTCATGGATATTTTAAGGATACATAATCTATTTCCCTTGTAAAGATATTCATCAATGATAGCAAAAGGACTATGAAAAGCCAAGCAATTGGAATCATATTCTAGATAAATTAAAAAAAAAATTAAGGCAAGTTTTATAATCTTTTCTTACAGTATTAAATATAGGGATTTGAAATTCTAAAGATGAAATGACTAGATATGCCCTACATAAAGCATCTACTAGCTTATTTTCTACCTAGGCTTATGTTTAAGTATGATGAAAATTTTCTACAAATATTCAATCCACTTAGCATGTTTATGATTCAGTTTTTTTTAGAGTTGATGAATTTTAGGGCATGAATATCTATATTTAGAATAAAATGTTTGTGTAATAGATAATGTCCCCAGTGTTTAAGATTTTGATCGATCACATAAAATTCTTGATTGTAAATGGAGTATTATTTCTTAGCATCATTCAACTGCTCACTAAAGAAAGCAATTGATCACTCAGAGAAAATATCTTTTCAGAAACTCTCTGTCAACTTTATTGGTATGGGTAAGAGTATGTTCTTCATGAGGCAGGTTGATATATACTCAAATAGATTTCTCCTAATATTATTTCATGGTTTATTTAGATCTAGGATCTACTTCTTATAAATGAAAGCATTCATAGTTAACTACACTTCTTACTGCAGTAAGAGAGAACTCTCGATTAAGGTTGAAAATAGACATATCTCTCTAATATTAATCAGAGTCTAGAGGTGTGATGTGAATGACTATCTAAGAAAAATAGGAGGGTAGTCCTAATCTAAATCCAATAGTTTCTTCATCCTGAGACTACGTTATTCCAGTCTACCAAACTCAGAGGGCTATCAGTTGTAATGTCTAACGAGTCTGGTTAGCAGCCATGGGTTGCCTCAGTTCAGATATCTCGAGTAAACTAGAGTTTTAGTGTAGGGGTTGTTCACATGTTGAATATGTAAATAAACTAGGCTTACATTTATAAGAAAGCTAGAATGTGTTCGCATGACAAACAAGTAGATTGGGCTTACATTCCTTGGGAAATGTCAAGTAGGAATGTTCGCATAGCTAACGGACAGAATTGGCTTACATTCCTTTGGAATGCCATATGGATATAGATTGTTCACGTAGCGAATGAGTAGATTGGACTTACATTTCGTTGGAATGCTAGTAGGGTGTTCTCATGGCGATCAAGTAGATTGGACTTACATCCTTTAGAAGTCCAGTAGATTTTATAGGGGTGTTCGCATGGAAAATGTAAAGGTGCTTGGTTTAATTTTTTATTATATGTATATTTCTAGAGTATATTGCCTCAGTATTATAGAAGAAGCATCATAGCTCTTAAGGTAGAACACCATGGCATCACAAAATTGACGCCTCAGTGTAAGTAAGATAGCACCTCAATGCCATCAAATAGAAACATGAGTCTCACAACCAGACAGGGCCAAACTTTGACGTTGTAAACCCAATGTCGTAGCACTTAGGCGCCATAAGATTAATATAAATGGATTGACCAGTGTTTATGCATTGTAAAAGTCATGCCACGGTGACAATCAAAGAGTCATCCAAAATTCGACAAGCTGACAAGCACATTTAACATAAAAGGACATAATTTTTGACTAGCATTGTAATGTTGGGTCAGAGCATTATGGTGCTCTATCAATATCTGACATGCTTTGAGGAGAAAATTTATGACACCGCATAGAGTTTAAGAATTTCTTGTTTAGATGATCAAAAGCATCATTAAAAAATAAACATATTATCTTGAAAGATAAACATGTAATCTTATAATAGCTTTAATCATTTGATAAAATACTCCTACAGCTAATGTGTCTTTCATGTACGCGAGAGTTTTCCCATGAACTACATTAGAAATAGAGCATGATTTATTTTAAACTGGGTTCATGGTTTCTTATAAGGGCAAGCCCCTATAGTTAATTACATCTTAGGAATGAAGAGTCTCTTCCTAAGAATACTCTTGATTAAAGAAATAAGCTATTATTTCTATAGATGTCTAGGTTGGTTTTCAAAGGAATGATATTTGGAATTTCAATTAGAATAATTCAAAGTGGAAAGTCTTCTTTTAGGAGGCCAAATAGGATTAAGTAGGAAATTTCTATTGATATTGGGATGCCCAGTAGGCATTTCAACTATCCTATCATTGGGCTTTAATTTTTATAATTTAATTTAGATTTTGAGTTGATATTTTTTTTAAATCTAAAGCTTATATTCTAGCAACACAAGACTGGAGAAATGCTTAGGGTTGAAGAATTATTATAAGAAGGATGCTTCATAACCTAAGTCTACAAATATTTTTAACACAACTCAAATGGTTGACCTAACTTCATTTCGAGATTTATCAAACATTCCTCTCACTTGAGGGAATGAACCTATCCCTAACTCTCTTAGACTTACAACCCACCAGAGAGGGCTGCTAACTAACACCGCCGAAGCACATTTTAAATTCATGATGTCAAGTATTATTTATACAAGATGGTTAGGTTGTTGCATGTTTAAGAAAGGAATCAAAGAATTGTATACTCACTCTGTAATCCTTAATATTATATCGAGTCTTAAATGCACTTACTGATGCATACTTTTAAGATTTTTAAATATTTTGACTCAAGATTCTTTTAAGGTCTTGGGTATGCCTTTTTATTTATAAATGCCATGAAGTTAAAATTGGTTATGTGCCAAATCAAAAAAAAAAAGGCAAACTTTTCCAAGAAGGTGGTCATCCTCATAGGTTAGATGTCTTTTATGTGCAATGTGTGAAGTGCCCAATTCAAGAATTGAAAGTAATATGATTACATAATTTTGAGAGCTAAATATTTCTAATTGATTTTAAGTTATTAATAAGTCTTTATTTTATGTGATATTTTGAATTTTATAATTTTTTGTGTTTGAGTTGATTAGAATTAAGTTGGGTAAAAATTTTAATTTTTCTTATGAGCCTACATCTAGGCATTCAGCATAAAAAGTAAAAGATAGAAAGAAACCTGGAAAAGAATGTTGATTCATTTACTAACATAAAATAAATCAAGCCAATTTTAATTAAAGAAACGCTAATGCGGCCGAGTACTATTATACGCCCCGAAGAAAGAACAAATGGGCAGCTGAGCTCTGCCCTTATATAGCCCAGCCTAGAATTATAGTTTAGATCTATGGGTCTTCTTTTAGGATCATCTTCTTCTTTAAGTACCTCCACTAGGCTTCACAGGGGAGCATTAAAACCATCTATTGGTAAGATTAGCTCCTGCTTATCCTATCCCCCGTAGATCTTAACCTGATTCTAAGTTCAAATTTACATTTCATATTCAAAAATAAATGCTAAGCCCTACAAAATAAATGTCAAGAAAATATAAACAGCACACAATAGTTATACTTTATAAACATATGGGCTTAGAATTAGTTGCTTGCCAAGCCCACCTATTCTATTGGGTTATGCTTAAGGACTTAAGCACACCTGCAAGAAAATAACATTTTAAATTTATTTATGAGAACAGTCCTTTCTAGCATAGTCCCCTGCAAAAGATAATATTAGTTTTAAAAAGAACGTCCTAGCATCCAATCTAACAGGTAAATATTCCTAGACATGTAGTTTAAAATAGTACACCATAAAGACATGAAAAGCACATCACATAATAGCATAGAATACCATAAAAAATCTCAGAATGACCTAACCTAAGTCTAGGGTTCATGACCTAATGATCTAGTTTATGAAGAAAATAAACTTGTATGATAAGACTTTGTTAGGCCTTTTTTATTTTAATTTTAATTTGAGTTGTTGAAATTTTATTGATTTACCTTTAGATGGTTTCAATTCAAGCGATTTAAAGATTTGGGATTTTTATTTTCATTTTTTAGGTTCACTTTTTCTTTTAAGTTAAAGTGAAGTTAAGGTTTTCAAGAATGAAGATTATAATAGATTCCACTTTTGGGTGAAACCTATTCTACCCAACATCCTAAACCCTAATAGAATGAAACTTTCATCCTAAGATGAAGATTCATCTCAAAGGCCTATCTAAGTTCCTTAAGTATCTTAATTAACTTTTCTAGATTCATTTAGATGATTTAGGCTTGAGTTCAATTTGGATTAAATTTTTGTAATTTTAATTCTTTAGAATTTGATTCTTCATTTCATTTCTTTGATTTGATTATGTATTTCTTGTTGGTTTGAATTTTTTTTTCATTTGATTTGAATTGTTTCATTTTATTTGAATTATTTTATTTATTTCATTTTATTTGAATTGGTTTAACATTTAGTTTGAATTATGTTTATGTTTATTGAATTCATATTCATTTGTTTTGATTTATGTTAACTTAAGACACTTTGGGTAGTGTTTTAATCCATTCTTAAGTTACATTGATTGTAGATTAAGATTTTATTAACAATTTGATTATGAGTTCATTAGCCTTAAACTTTGATTAAATTTAATGTTAATTATCAATTTCACTAACCTTTTAGTGTATAAGTGATCAAAATCTTTTGATTTAGAATGTTGAAGAATTAGGCTTAAGTGTTTTAATATTAAGGAAGATTTTGTTAAGTTAATTTTAAAATTTTATGATTTATAAATTTTCTTTTATTTATTATTTGATTTATATTAATTTAGAGATTTGAAAATTCAAAAACTCCCAATCCAAAGGTCAATTGGATTTGAAATTTTTATGACAAGTGGGGTTTCTTGCTAGTTTCATTTCAATCCGATACATAATTAGGGTGTAAGTAAGGTTTTAATTATTTCATTAGAACTTAAATTAAGCCTAAGTTAATAAGGATTATTTAAGGATTTTATTTTAATTTGATTCCTCTTTGAAAGATTAGTCCATAGAGGATTCATTCATAATTTTTGAAAACTTAGTTGATTTATTGTGATTTTCCTAAGTTATGGTTAATTATTTGATTTAATTAATTCAATTGATTACCAAATTAAGTCATTTTGTAATTTATTAAGTTTTAGTGGGTTTCGTTGATGTTTTTAAGTTCATTAGGGTTTTGTTATGTTGATTTATAAAGTGATTTGAACAATTTTGATGATTTATTTCATTTAATATTAATTTATTTCATTAATACTGAATTTTAGAGTTTGAAATTTGATATCGTTTGAATTACATTACAATAATTCATGAAAACTTTTCCAAAGGTGCATTTTAACCTTAATTGTAGTTCCTCAAAGTTTGATAATTTATTTCATTTAAAATTAATTTATTTTATTAAAACTGAAGTTTAGAGTTTGAAATTTGATATCTTTTGAATTACATTACAATAACTCATGAAAACTTTTCTTGAGGTGCATTGCAACCGTAATTGCAGTTCCTCAAAGTTTCATTCCAATTGGACTGATAATTTGGGATTAATTTAGGTTTAAAATATTTCATTTAAACCCAAATTAACTTGAAATTATCCCCATGAAATTTGGGGCCTTTGGGTTTAATGGATTCCTCTTATCAAGAGAAATTCATAGAGCCCTTATTTGTAATTTTTAGAGTTAAATCATATTTCCTATACTTTTTTGAATTTTTAAGCATTTTTTCATAATTTTTTTAATTAAGAAAAATCTAGGATTTACATTTCAACTGCTCCAATCCATGTGGATTAAATGTGGCACCCATAGTATTGGTCCATGTGGGATTCACGTGGATCCCGTGTTAAATTGGTGGCGCATGCAGGTTTAATTATGATCATCCGATCTTCGATCAGATAGTTGATATTCGACCTGCATTTTTCCTTACTAGATTCATTCTGTGGATGCAGATAGACAGAGCCTTCCATGATTATTTACCATCCAATGATTTTGATGTTAAATCTATCATTGAATGAAATCATAATGATCTCAATGGTTTGATCTCACTTGAGTGCAGATTAAATGGCATACACGCTTGATCCTGGCGGTCTCCGATGTTGCAATCAACTTCACTAGCTTCAGAATGATGTGGGAAACTCATGTACGAAAGGAATTGGACTATCTCCTTGTAGATTAACTTCTAGACCAACCTTGATTAGGATTTCATCGGCCTCAGATGTTATCTGGCTTCTCGATAATGAGAGGATCGGGGGAAGTTCAGGTTTGGCTTTGTTTTAAGTGGGAAAGGTGATAGCAAAGTCAATTTTGCTTGGAAATGGGTATGGGTTATTTTTTTTCCATTGGAGCCGAGCATTATATGCTATGTTTCTTCTTCTCTTATGCAGTTTTGGGTGATCAAGACTTTTGGAAGCTAGCTCCATGACTCACTACCTCTCTAAGATTTGTCTTAAGCTAGAGAGGTGGAGTAAGGAATGAAGATAGAATTGAGCATGGTTGGTTTTGTCTCCATGTACCTCCGATTTTCCATGGCATATTCCTTGGTTTTAGGACCACTTAGGTCTAATTTCATGTCTTAATTTTAGCTGAGAATCAATCATCAATCTATTTGGAAGAGATTTAAGTGTCTCCCAAGTGGATTAGTTGGAGATTGAGTTCAAATCCCTTTAGGATTATGACATTTAAGATCTATTCAATATGCTTGATTTAAATTTCTTTTTTTAATAGATTAGCCTTAATTCAATGCTTAGGTTATGTTTATTCAATCATTAATGAACTCTTTAACCAAGGTTTTAAGGATTTTAAAGTTCATGGATTGCTTACTTTGTATCTTAACCCATTTTGATTCATATAGATTTGGGTTGATCCTAATTGAGTCAAATTATTTAATTGACTCAATTAGAGTGTATTTAGCTTTTAATTAAGGTAATCCAAGCACTTTGTAATGCATTGGATAAAATTAGTTCATTTATTTAAGGCCTGAAATTCAATTTGACCCATGTTGGTCTTATGGGTTAAATTTGGGTTAAGTTTGAATCCATTTAAGTCAAGTGGCCATTTTAGGTAAATTGGACCTAATGATTAATTTTGTATATGTTTATTAATCATCCTTAAGTGATTTTTGCAATTAATTTGAATTAATTTTGGTTTAATCTAATTTTAACCCAATATAGTTCACTTAGGCTTATTTAGGTCAAGTGACCTATTTAGCCTAATTAAGGTATTATTGGGTTTATTTTTTTTAGATTCATGTTTAAACATGAGTAAATTATCATTTGGACCGTTTAGGATAATTTTATTGGTCAAATTATGGTGGGTTGACCTTTGACTTGGTGGATCCTACATAAGTCAACCCCATGTCAAAAGAGTTGACCAATTTTTTACCTTTATTTTGGATTTGGATTTATTTGGTTTCATGCTTTTAATTTTATTTGATTTTAGTTTGTTTGGATTTAACTTGAATTTCCTTTGGTTTATATGACTCTTAGCTTAATTAAGGTAATTAAGTTTAGTTCCCTAATTAAACCTTAATCTAGTCTAATTAATTTCACATTTGGAGTGGTGTGTGTTTAGGTTTGAGATTTGGGTTGAATTTAACTAAACCCATTAAGTTAGATCAATCCAAGGAGGATGCACTAAGTCACTAAGTATAGTGTCCTAGGTGCTTAATTAGATGACTTCTAATTTAGGATTAGGAGTCCAAATTATTGTCTTTGGGAGTGTTATCAACCTCATCCAAAAATGAGATCAATGCACTTTTTAAATTTTGATCAATTACTAAATTAATGTTAATAAATAATAATAAGTGCCCTTTTTTACCAGCATAGTAACCATTTTGACTGGGTGATCAGTGCCTAAAGCTCGCATGCAGAGCGTAGTGGACCATAGCATACCACAATGGTGATGGTCCAAAATCTCAAAAACTGAGAGGTCAATGCCTTAGTGCTATCAAATAAGCACTACAATGTTGGGTCTAGTCCATAAATAGGACCCCTAAGATGAAAATTTTTCATTTTAAAGTCTTAATTCCTTTCTAGAGTTCTCTTACTTTTTTTCCTTTCTTAGCTTACATTCTGCTTTAGCAAAACCAACATGCTCGTGAAATACATCAATAAGGGAAAGAAGAGGGCAACTGTCAATGACACTAACAAGTTCGTTAGTGTAGAGGCAGAGGAACAATACCACCTCACTCTCCAACATAAGTATCTCATCCTAGAGAGGAGATTCTACATTCTGTGTGGGAGCATAGAGAAGATTATCAATAAATGAGACTAGGGGAAGCTGGCCTATGACCACAACTCCTGCATCATTCTCGTGGTGCTTGAATTCTTCACCAACATGAAGGAGCACTAGAATAATAGAATTTTTGTGTAGAAAATACTAGTAAGTTTTGATAGCAGTACTATTAACACATATTATAATTTACAAGATGTAGTGTACAATTAGTATCTCTTCTATTATAATGATCATCTCGATTTTGATGAAATCCTTAATTTTCTCACTGTTAGAAATTCTAATATTTAGTGGAAAATGTGAGAAGATAATATTGTCAATTATCTTGCCACCACCTCACTATTAAGTACAAAACTTGGCATTATTTTATTTCTACCAAGTTAATGCCCAATAATAATATCAGTAAGGTGACTAAGGATAGAGTTGAATTTTGCAATTCAAAAGGGCTTTACTATGGATGTAGGGAGGATCATTTATAATTTTATTTGTAATATGCTTAGAGGTAGTACTAGTGGAGGGTATGGTCATTCTTCTTTAATTTATTCTTTGTGTGTTGCGACAGGTGCACAGGGAGAGTCTGACGAAGAAGTCTAAATTAAGAAGGCTCTCCTGACTAAAAGAACAATTGAAGGATTTGGCTTGAGGACTGAGGTGGGAGAAAGCTCATGCACTCTTCAATCCAAACCAAATCCTCCAAGATCTTAAATAATCAACTCTAAGAAATTGGAGGGCTAATTTAAGGAAAAGGGCTGCGAACTCAATTGATAGTAGCAGAAATTGGAGAAAATTTGACCACTATATGGGTCAGCAGCAATAGTAGTTTTCATACATGGCTGAGTTTAACTCAGCACTTGTTCATTTGTTTGAAAACTGTGATTTTCATGTCATCCCTGGTCAGACTTCTTTTCTTATGGTGTCTCAATATCAACCTTATGTGAGCACCCCACCGGAGCCGGAAGAAGAAGAAGAAGAAGAAGAGGAGGAAGATGACTATGATTATTAGTTTTTCCTCTTTTCTCTCTTTTTTTTTTTAAATTTTCCTCTTTCTTCTTTTTATTTATTTATTATAAAATTCTTTGTAATAAATTTTGGTGTTAATAAAAATGTCTTAATCTTTATGATTCGGGTTTGTCTCAATTATGTGGAATGCTCTAAAAGCTTGATATTTAGATTTTTTGTACAAAATAAATAATATTGAGGGCTTAGGCTTTGAAAAATACCGCCTTGGCACGTTAGCTGAAATACATAAGTTCAATAACTTAGAACTCAATACCTCAATGCTATATGGATAACGTTGCGGTGCTATAGATATGGCTTAGGTTTAATATTAGAGATAGCAGTGCCTCAATGCTATAATATCGCCTTGGCTCTATCAGTTAGGTGCCTAAGATTTTAATTTTATGAGAGCACAACATCTCGGTTCAAGAACATCAGTGCCCTCACACTATCAAATGAGTGAATAAAGTTTAATTTTCTCAAGAGCACATTGCCTCAACACTAATATATCAATGCCATGGTGCTATCAGATGAGTGTCTTTATTAATTTTCCTGAGAGCGCAGTTCCATGGTGATGGAACATCATTGCCATAGTGTTGTTAGATGTGTGCCAAAGGTTTAAGATTCTTGAGGACTCAGCACATCCACATTGGTAGCTCAATTCCTTGTCGTTGTTTCGTCAATGTCTAAGATTCAATACTTTTAGTGAAATTTAAAATTTTGGTAACATATTGCCATAGCAACGCTATTTTTCATATTTTTTAGTGTAAAGCACCCTTCTCCCTTGTCTTAGATCCAAGATCAAGAGGGAGGATTTTGTTTCACACCAGACCAAAGTTCAACTGTTGAATGAATTTTAAGATGTAGTGCCTTGGCGTTGGAAAGATAACACCTAGGAACTACTCTAAATAGGCTTCTTGATTTTGTAACCCAAGAGGGTAATGATGTGGCGCTGAAATATCAGTGTTGTGATGCTACAAGTAAGACACTAACCTGAGAGCTTAGCACCACAACACCAAATTTTTGGTTCCTTAGCATTACGAGGCAATGCATCAAAAACATCTTTCCCGAATTGTTAGCACCTTAGCGCTGCAGATCGGGAACCCCATTTTTAACTAGTTTTTTTTTTTAAAGAATTCAATAATTTGTATAAAAGAATTGGTGGCATAACACTTTAGCAACATTAGATTTTATGTTGTTTTAATGCAAGAATCACTTTTCTTTCTTTTTCCAGATCCAAGATCGACAAAAGAAGGATTTTCATCTCACGTCGGAACTAAGTTCAACGGTGTAACTCTTCAAACTTAAATTCTTGAGATTCTTGTGCCTAAATTTTGTTAACAAAATTGAAATTTTCTCCCTTACTCCGAATCCATGAGGGTGAAAAACTTCAGAAATTTCTTTGAATTTTTTTTAAGAGGAAATTACATAAAAATATTTTTCAAGAACTTATACCTAGAATTAGTGATAGTCGGCTTCAATTTTGTCTCATGCAAGAAGAAGACACTCTCATATCGTGGTATGAAACACATTGTGGATAGGAGAGAGTGTTGTAGAATTCTTAAAATTGAGACCGAGAGCTTGAGATGGATCAGTAGAAGAGTGAAAAAAGAAGAGGGGGGAGTGGGAAGTTCCTTCTCTTTTCATAGAGGTTTTGGATAACCATTCACGGATTTTCTGACTTCTAAATGTCCCCCCCCCCCCTGCCAGGCAATTATAGCGACAACATTTAGGCATTGTGTTACTTAAGTAAACAACTATCGTGGGTGGTTTGCATTTCTAGATTCTATAAGACAGCAACAACACCTAGGCGCTATGATTTTAGCATCATGGCCCACCAAGTCGGGATGTTCCATTTATTTCATTTATTTTTTTATATGCAAATAGTAACAATGTGGTTTTATAGACATAATATTACACTAATTCTAACACCCAAAGTGTCACAAATAACTTAAAATATTTTACTACAGTCAAGGAGTTTTAATATGGGTGAAGAGGTCATAATGATTTTGATTTACCTCATGGCTCTCTCAGGATCTATAGCCCAAGCAAATTTATCATTCTTTAGGATGTCAATGATAGAAGATACAATAGTGTTGAAGTCCCTAATAAACTTTCTATAAAAAGTAGCTAAATCATGAAAGCTTTTAACATCTATAAAAGATTTTATAGTAGGCCAGTCTAATAGCTCTAATTTTTGTAGGGTCTGCTTCTAGTCCATCAACTAATATGATGAATCCTTAGAAGATAACTTATAGTTGATAGAAGAAATACTTCTTAAGATTGACATATAGTTTCACTTCTCTTAATTTTCCAAAATCATCTATAAATGACATAAATGTTACTCCTCATTATGACTATAGATAAGGATATCATCGAAATAGATCAATATTTTCCCCTAAGGATCATCCTCATGTTTGGTCGTCTCTCATGATAGTTATCTCTAGGACGTTGAATAATTTCCCCTCCTGTTGGTTCTAAGTCATCCGAACATGGGATAGTCGATGGAGTTTGAAGCTTAATACTCAAGGTTTGAACTTGTGTTGCTAGATTCATGGAAGGTCTTCTATCCTAGTAGGCTTCTTTTCACTTTGCATAGTGATCTCATCTACCCTCCTAATTAGGTCTTCTAATTGATCCGAGATAATGAATTTGGGTGGCATGACAAGCAAAAGGATGCAAATATGTCACTTCAAATGAAATCTTAAATATGCATTAAGTAAACTAAATTTAACACAATAAGATGCACTACTTTAAAACAATTATCCTTCAATAAACACAAATTAACTTTTGGACACTACAAAATATTAAGTAACTAAACAAAAGAAATAATTACAAAGTTTTTATGGATATGAGTTTGATTCTTATGCAAGGTTCAAATTTTAAGTTTGCCTATCTTTAGTGAACTCTCCCTTACTCAAGTGGTCACTCTAGTATCATGGTTTGTAGATAAGATTTAAGTATGGAAATGCTAAGCTTTTTAGATGGATGCAACTAATTGGTAGAAAGATAAATGCTCATAGAATTGCCTAGCACATGAGTCTAGCATGCATTTATCAATTGAAATCACTAAAATCTATAAAGGAAATTATACAAAATCAAAAAAAAAATTGAATAAACTTTGCTTAAATTAAATATAGAACACTTACAAGTACTCTCTATGCCTCCAAACCATGGGCTCTGATATCAAAATGATGAGGCGATCACGGAGTGAATGTCATAGTGGATGGAGAAAAAATTAGTACTTTAGGATCTTCCACTCAAGAAAGTGGACGAGATGTGAGAATTCCTAGTCACCCAAATAAAACGATAGCAAAGGATCACTGAATCGCTTAATAGTCAGCCACCAAGCTCAAACCTAAAGAGTCTACACTATAGTTTTCACATAAAAATAGTCTAAAAATCTCCATCAAGTCAGAATAATCATTTATATAATAATAATACTCCAAGGGATGTATCCCTTGAAAAAAGTCCACTGAAATATATCAAAACTCGAAACCCATTGTATTGCGGCTAAGGTAGCATAGTGTAGGCACCGGCTTCTCTCACACACACCACTTAAATCGGTTGTAGCCAGACTGCTAGGCGCTATACTGCTGATGCACTTCAAACACTTAATGATCTCAATCACAAGTCCTATACAACATTTAAATATGATTAATTAAACCATATGCCACATAATACAACACATGTCTCATAAATATAAAATATCACAATACATAAAACACAACATAAGTCTCATTGGCTTTAGTGTTTGGATTGAGACCTTGTAATGGGTCATTTTTCTCCCTTGATGTACTACATCAGTATAAGTTTATGGAAAGAAATGTAATAATGTAGAAGTCTCTAGATTTGGATCTCATGCGTATAAATAGACAAGGTCATTATGTTGTAAGTCAAGTTGAAAACTATTCAACAAATACTTGTAATAAAATTCCTCATTCTCTTCTCTTATTCTCTCATCCAAAATCCTTTGCCATTGCTCACAACAATCCTTCTTCTCCCAAAAATTTTCAACAAGGTACAATGATGGTGTTGGCAAGGGAGATAAAAGTTAAACAGCCAATGCATTCAGGGAGGTTCTGATCTTGGACACACTTTCATAGGAGAATCCCTGTGATGAAAGGTGAAGCGACCAAAGTTATGATCTTCATTCCTATGATCTTATTCATCACTGACATCATTACATTCGCCTATAATGTCATAGTTAAAAGTCATTAATGAAGCACCCATCATCAAGTAAATTAAGCAGCTAAGTTAATACTAATTAGTAATCTTAATTTAGGACGATAATGATTATTTAATAGTTTTCATGACATACTTTCAATAGAGGTGCCTTTGATAATTCATTTTATTAGTTGTTTAACTCTGAGTTTGAAATTAAAAAAAAAAAGTAAGCTTTAAAATCAATTAGTTTTTATTTAATTAATTTTTAAATGAATTATTAAACAAAGTTTAATAAATCATTAAAATCAAATGATTTATTTACACCAAAACTCTACGCTACGATGACCAAAAATGTGCTAGCCATGGATTTATTTACACATCTTTACGGCTAATAGATCTCAAAATAAATTTTGATTTAAATTGTAATTTGAATATAATCTTTAAGAAAACTATATTTTAATTACTAATGTGTTTCATTGAAGAAGATAATTCAGTTATACTCAATCAAAAAAATTATTTGTTTCGAATCTGTGCTTATCTTATTAAGTAGAACCTGTATATATATTAAAGTGATCCTTATATATTTACAATAATAAGAAATATTAAAGAATAAAGATAATAATTATATTATTATATATATCTGTAATTATTAAAATGACATAAGAAGATGATCAAAACAATCTTCTATGGAAAATTCTAAACATTTAAGCTTATTATAAATAAAATAATCATTTAAAAAATTAAAAAAAATTTATATATATATATCCATTGAAATTAAATTTATCCAAAAGAATGCAAAAACGTAAGCCATGAACATGAATAAAATACATTATTTTATGTTAAAATTAACATGAATTTATTAATTTTAAAAGAGTCAAAATTTAATTACATCTTAACAAGATGAAATAAAAATAGATGAAATTACTTGTTTTAAATTTCGCTTTCTAGGGAAATAGAAAAATAATTAAAGTTTTACAAGATTTAAAAGCAGTAAATGATCACAATTTTTTGAACGTGAAATTACCATTTTTTCATAAAAAAAATAGCTGCATCAAATCTCTGCTCTCCTTGCTCTTATATAGGCCTGCAGTGGATAACGCTTGTGCGTTGTAAGCTGCACAGTATCGATGTTCTCTTCTTCTCCCTCCTTCAACTTCCAATGGAACACTTGTATTAATCTAGCAATAGCTGTGCAGGAAATTAGCATTGCCTGAAGAGAGCCTGCGCACACCCTCTTACCCCCTCCGAAAGCCATTGTCTTGTGCATATCCATTTGGTCATATTTGTCTGATAGGAATCTCTCAGGCTTAAACGCATCTGGTTCCTCCCAATCCTTCTTGCCCATGTTGCATGCATACAGGTTGATGATGATCTGTGAAAACATTCATCTAATATAATCATTATATCTACAAGCATTTAAATGGACCAACCATGCAAAAATAAAAAAGACATTAGCATATAAGTCTTACATCAGTCCCAGCTGGAATGTTATAGCCACCAAGCTGGGTATCTTCATGGACATGTCTAGGAGGCATGATGGGCACAGGAGAATGAAATCTGAGTGTCTCATGGAAAACAGCACTTAGATAAGGCAGTTGTTGAATATGCTCCTCAGTGATTTTCTTTGATCCACAAACTCTCTGTATTTCCTGGTATAGGTGATCCTGCGAATAGAGAACAAAAATATGAAATCTCAAGCTAACTTTTATCGAGCAAATAATTTTTACACTTATATTCAATACCTGGCATGTCTGATTCTTCGAGAGTTCATACATAGCCCACTCTGTTGTGACCAATGTAGTATCAGATGTCTCGATGATCGATTCCCAAACCAATGCGATGAGCTGCTCCTCAGTTAGTGTGGCCTCTTTTGGCAGCAAGTAATCCACATAACAATTAATTTTCTGTTTGGTAATCAAATATGTGATCAAGTCAAAAAAAAAAAAAAAGTGGGTAAAAAATGGAGTTCATTTGAAGGAAGGGAACCTCTCCATGAGTAGTAATACGCTGCCTTTGTTGCTCAATCAAGGCCTTTGTTACAGCCCTTGTGCGTCTCGCCATTCGCTGAATTTTCATTTCTAAGCTCTTATTGGGAACCCATCTCAAGTATGGGAAGAAATCCCTCCAATCAACCTCGATAGCTCCCATCATTGGATCAATAACTAAGGTCTGAAATATCTCTTTTTTTGTCATTGTCGCATGAAGTTCTTCCACATAAATAGATTCCACGTCTTCGCCCAAACTCTGAAGATAATTTGTTTTTAGCATAATTACGTGAACTATAATCGAACAAAACTGGCAATTCATTTGAGCCTAAAGGATGTTTATGAATAAGCACTCATTTGGTTGAATTTCTCTTTTTTTTTGTAAAGGAGGTGTTCTCAAATAGTTATTTTATAAAGCACTTTAAAAATTCTGTTCTAAAAGCAGCTTTTATAAAGAGAAGTTCACCAATGAAGCTCAGCCTTCTAAATACAAACTCGGAAACCTTTCGCTAGTAAACGAACTCTTTCTTATGTTTGATAGAAAATCAAGGAGTAGATTCTACAAAAAATGAGGCATGATTTATTAGATTGGTAGGGGGTGAGATGTACCTGTTTTAAGGCCAGTCGGAAGAGCTCAGATTGGAATGGCTCTCTAAGCTCCACCAAACAGAAATCTTCATCTTTGATCTTAGAAGTCAAATTACTCACAAAATTCTCTATCATAGCATCCCTGAGATGATGGTTCGCTTCTGACACAACAAATGAAAAGAGCGACACCAGTAAGATTTAATCATGCACCATCTAACAGTAAAAAATGAGAATCATAAGATACAAATATTTTGTTACAACCTGGGCATTTGCTCCCAAAAGACTAGAAATAATATATCGTTTGACCGTTTTGTGGTATTCACCATAGTCACTCATGGCTACAAGTGCCTTATTGTAAGTGAGAACTGTCAAAGCATTAGAAAGCTTCCTCGTTGATATGGATGAGAACTTGGTGACTAGAGCCTGCTAAACAAAAATTTTCTGTGATGCTGGATAAAAAATTGTCGCATTTCTATAAAAAAAAAGGTTTAAAAACTTCTATCAAATAAATTTGATGATGCAGCAGATAATAAGTTTAATGATCAGCAATTGGAAGCAGACAAATTGCATGGTAATTGAGAATGCCGTGCAGTGCGTTACTTTTTGATGAGATTTAGCTTATAGCTATGTTGACAAGGCAGCAAGTATATTACACTTTCACAGTGTCACTAGGAAAATACTCCCTTAAACAAAGCATTGATTCCTTACATGGACTCTTAAAACCATGAAGGCAACAATTCGAATACATGTCATTGATGCAGGACAAGTATGATACCAGGGATTCTTTTAATATTAGTTATTAAGTACAAATCCATTTAATTTCAACATATTTTAAATATATCATGATATTTAATAACCACACATTAATTTGTTCTGTATTAGTCTGTCTTAATTTAGCAAATATTATGAGCCATGAGCATACATAAGGTTATACTGTTTGTCATAATGGTGGCAGCTCTACAAATATGATGAATCGAATATTATCTTCCTATCTTTATTCCTTTCACTATTGCCTAGCCCTCTTCTTATCTTCTTCATTTTCTCGCCCTCAAATCCCGCTATTAGTACCCGTTTCACCCTTCCCTATTGTTCATGTTGCATCAGTCATATAACTTTCCAAGAAATAGAAATTAATGTTGCATGCAATCAGAACATATAAAGTTTTCAAAAAAATTATTAGCTCTTAATAATTACAGAAGATTGATGCAGTTGGCAAACTAATCAGCATCGCACATACCCTTTTGTAAGGTAGGAAGAACTTAAAAGTTGACTCCATTAATGCAATACAATGACAAAATCTCTCTCTCTCTCTCTCTCTTCTCTTTTGCAAATTTATTAACTCCATAAAACAGTTAGTCCATGAAACTAGAATTAAGTTAGAATCTTGGAATATAGGTACTCTTACAAGAAATTAATAATTAATAGATATTATGGTTCATGAAAAGATAAATATTTTATGTGTTCAAGAAACTAAATGGTTGGGGAGAAGGCCAAGGAGATTGATAGTTTAGGTTTTAAACTTTGGTATTCGTAGTAGAAATACAGTAGAAATGGACATAGATAAAAGTTTGAAAGATAATATTATATAAACGCGAGATAATTAAAGATTAAAGATTATTGTTGATACTAAGATTATCAATGTTATAAGTGTTTACGCTCTTCAAGTATTTTGGATGTAGTTTTAAAGAAAAAATTTTGGAATGAATTAGATTAATACAAAAAGATTCCTCTAAAAAAGTATTTATTTGAGGAGATTTAAATACATACGTATAACGATAAGATTTTAAAGTACGCATGGATTTGGAGTAACCAATGAAGGTAAAGACTATATTAGATTTTGTCTTTTATGATTTTTAGAATAATACTTTATTTAAGAAAAAAGAAACATATTATTACTTATAAAAAATGGATCTAAGAAAACACTGATTGATTATTTTCCGATAAGAAAAATAGATCGTTAGATTATAGATCAGGCCATTCTAAGTGAAAGTTTAAGACCAACATCAATTGTTAATTTTAAATTTTAAGATGAATGATTGTAAGAAAAAAAATAAATCAAATTATTGTCAGAATAGGACACTTAAAGAACACAAATAAAAATATTTTTAAGAAAGCTACAAGAGCTTAATATTTGGGATGTTCATAAAAGTAACGTGTTATGAAAAGAAAATTAAGAAGATAAAAAATGTCTTGGAGAATCAAACCTTTTAATAAAAATAATTGGTGAGTGAGCAGAAAAGAAGATAAGAAATATAAAACATTGTTATAAAACTTAATTTAGATGTAAAATTTGGAGAATTGAGATATAAAGTAGCCTGTAGAATTAAGAAAGTAATATATGACGAAAAAATTTAACTTTTAGTGATTTATACAATGACACGAAGGTGAAAGATGTATGTATAAGTTAGCCAAAGAGATAGGAGAAGTAAAACCTGCCTAAATGAGATGATTAAAATAATAAAATTTTTTCTTAAAAAAGATATTGAAAATAGGTGTATGAGATATTTTGATAAACTTTTCAATAAAAGGATGAAAGACAATTGATTTTAACAACTTTAATACCATAAATAAAATTTTATTTTATCGTTATATTAATAAGTCCGAAGTTAGAAGCTTTAAAGAAAATGAAATATGAAAAAGAGACGATGATATTCCAATAGAAGTGTGGAAATGTTTAGAGATCAAAGAATTTCTTGGTTACAAATCTTTTTAATGTTATTTTAAAACTAAAAGATGTCATGAGTTAAAAAAAAGATATTTAAGAACAAAGTGATGCACAAGAGTGCAAATTATAGAATTAAGTTAATGTGTCATACATTAAAATTATGGGAGAGAGTAATTGAGCATAAGTTTGATACAAAAGTTTCACAATCGGTTTCATGGGATCTACTATGGATGCTATACATTTGTTAAGAGGTTTGATGGAGAAGTGTGGAGAAAGTAAGGAGGATCTACATATGATATTTATTGATTTAGAAGCTTATGATAAAGTTTCAAGAGATGTTCTTTGGAGAATTCTAACGAAAGGAGTTAATATTGGTTATATTCAAGTAATTAAGGATATGTATATTACTACTTGTGTCCAAACACAAGGAAGATTGACAAAATATTTTCCTATTTCGGTTGGATTACATCAAGGATCAACTTTAAGCCCTTATCTTTTGCTTTAGTTATGGATGTTCTACTAGGCATTTACAAGAAAATGTACCTTGGTGTATGCTTTTTGCTGATGACATTCTTCTTGTTGATAAGACGAGAGAGAGAGTCCAAAAGAAACTTGAATTATGGAGGTCAACATTAGAGTTTAAAGGTTTTCGTTTAAGTAGATCAAAAGCGAATATATGGAGTGTAATTTTATGGTAGAAGCTCTAGTAGTGACATTGTGAACAAAAAATAAGAAGAGTGAGTGATTGATATTTAGGTTCTATTATTCAAAATGATGGTGAAATAGATGGAGATGTTATTAGTAGAATTCAAGTTGGATGGTTGAAGTGGAGGAATGCATCCGGCAAAGTTGTCAATTTAAACTAAGGAAAATTTTATAAGATGGTGGTAAGACACAGAATGACGTGAGAATGTTAGCTAATAAAAGAGAAGAATAAGACAAAGTTAAGTGTTATGAGAAGGATTCTCGTGTAGATGAGTGGCTTTACTCTTAGAGATAAAATGCAAAATGAGTAGGAAAAGTTGGAGTAGTCCAGGGAAAATAAGGAGAGAGTCGACTTAAATGGTTTGGTCACATAAAGCGCCGTCAATCGATGACGAGGAGAGTAGATGCATTAGATTTTCCTTATGTTAAGAAAAGGTAACAAAAAGACTTGGTTAAGATGTATAAAAAATGAACTAAGTATACTTGAATTAAATGAGAATTTGACACATAATAGGACACAATGGAGACGAAGGATTCATGTAGCCGACCCCACTTAGTGGGATAAAGGCTTGTTGTTGTTGTTGTTGTTGTTGTATAAAACAGTTACATGCAAGCACAAAATTTACAATAATGCACATGCCATAAAAGAGAGAAATTGTTAGGCACGGATTTTCTTAGGTGGATGTTCCTCACTTAGTAAATCCAGCAAATGCTTTCGCCATAAAAACTCAAAAACTACTTAAAATTTTTTTGGAAAATTTGCATACCGACCGCCCAATTTTTATACTTTTATAATTTACACACGATATTTATTTTTTGAACTGTAGAATGTCCCATGATCAAATTATTAGGAATTTTACAAAAATGAAAAATATGGGTTGGGCATTTGTCATGAATTTCAATACCAGAGTGTTAATATGTAATTTTGAAGTAGAAGAGTGGTTGATTTGTAAATATATATAAGAATTGGGTGTGCATTATATGTAAAAGTCCCAAAAGTTTTATGAAGTTTTCATATTTATCTTTTGACATATAACTGTTAAAAACAACAAATTTAAGTAAACATAATTTTATCAAAAAAAAAAAAAGAATAATTTTATATTTATCCTAAAATCATCTATTTGAATTATGCTTATTATTTTCAAATTGTTGAGTCAAATTCTAACAAAAAATTACAAAATAATGAGATGTTGCGCTGATCATGGAATTTGGGGGAAAAGAAAAACAATGAAGGAGTCTGTTATTACCTCTTTGGCAAGTTCTGTCGAGTTGAGAACAACCACAGATGAAGCTCCAAGTCTAATCGAGTAGATGGAGCCATAATCTTCAGCCCATTTGGCAAATGTGAGGAAGGGTTTCTTCTCCTTCAACTGAAGCAGGTTTCCAATTAAAGGCCAGCCAGGTACAGCTAAAACAACACATGAAATCAAAAACCTGAAACAGAATCTACTCCCCCCATAAATCACCATAGAGCAAATACTAACAAAAACTTGTTTTGAATCATCAAAATGCCATTTTTAACGAATGCTTCAGTTCGATGGATAATACCCAAAAAGGAATAAAGGAAACCTCTTTCCAATGATAAATGCCGATAAGAAGCAGAGATCAGCGGCGGAGTGGAGTTAGGTAGGTCAAGGAGAAAAGCCATGATATGATGGAATTGGAAGGGGGGCGAACATTATTTACGCACAAAGTGACTTTTTTGAAGATCGGTGAATATGAAATATACCGTTCATTTATTGTCAGATACAATCAGATTCGTTGAGTAGCAAACTGAAAACACAAAACTCCAATTTCTTGCTAAAGAAATAAAGGGAAAATGGGGTTGAAGAACCTGGCGGAGAGTTGAGATGACTTTGCTGACGGAGGAGAAGCTTGCCGATGATAGCGAAGCCGACTATGACGACGGCGGCCGTCGCCAGAACCTTCGCTGGAATAATCTGCATTAATGCGTCCATCACTGCGCCAAAGTTGCAACCTTTTTGCTCACCTTTCGTATTGGTTCCCTTCATCGGGTTGCACCGTTTATATTTAGAATATGGAAACCGGGTTTCTCAAAGAATAAAAAAAAATTATATAAATACCACACAAGTCATCTCTATTTATATATTTCTATTTAAAAATTAATATTTATATTTTTAATATTTTATTTATATATAAAAATATATATTCATTTTTAAAATAATAATAATTTTTTTAATGTAATGCTAAAATTTTAAATTATAAATAAAAATATCAAAATTTAGATAATAAATATACAAATATTAATAAAATATAAACGCGACAACAAAGTGGACAAAAATTATGGGAGACAATGGCATAAAAGATGTTACTTTTATAAGCTAATCTTATAAAAGTATTCTGAAAGTATCGCCACTCTTATAAGAAAAAATACTTAATTAATTTTTATATTGAATTCAAAATATTTTAATCAAATTTTAATTAATTAACTCATTATAATTTTATTAAAGTATTTTAAATATAATATATATTTTAAAAATTAATTATCAATTTATATATTATATATTATTTAAATTTTATTTACTTTTTAAAACATTTTAATGATCAGAATTTTTTAAGAATATGATAATCTCATTTTCTCCCCTCTGAGGATCAATCTTAAAAAAATACACATCCAATTCTAATTTTTTCCATTTATCCTAGTTCATATTAGATATTTATCTTTATTATTTAACTTATTTAATTTGTATTTCAATTGACAAATTATAGAAATAGATCCTTATAAATTTTATTTTATTAAAAGAAGCTAGTCACCCAATGTATAGGTGATTAGGTCCTTTACAAGTTGTGTTTGGGGCACACCAATTTTTTTCTTTGATTTTATTTTTATATTAAAATTAAATTACTTATAATTTTTTAGTAATTATAGTTTAGAAAAGATTGTAAAGAAATTTTATATTAGAAAAACATCATTGGAATATACTCTTTTTTATATTTAAAAATATAGTTTACTTACATTTTTTAATTAGAAGAAGAGTTGTTTAAGAATGTAACTACTAGCTACCTCCTAGAGGACTTGCAACATATTCTATAAAATATTTTGCAATTACTTTTATTGTTAGTTTCTATTTAAAATTTTCTTAATATTTCTTGTAGTCAATTTATTAGAAAGTAGTCCAACAGACAGATAAGAGAAGTGAAGATTTGATCCAAATGAAATGTATTAAAGATGAAGATCATAAAATATTTTTCTTAAAAGAAAATATTATATATATATATATTTATATGAAAATTTTTGATTGACTTTTTAATATAAGTTATGAGAATATGATTGACTTTAGCAATCATAATATTATACATAGAAAAAAGTTATTTGTTCTTATTGTCGTATTAGTAAAACTAAGATTGGAGAGACCTTAATAAAAATGAAGTGTGGAAAGCTAGTAAAACATGATGATATTCTTATAGAAGTATGGAAATACTTAGGATCAAAGAATTTCTCAACTTATGAATATTTTTAATATTATTTCAAAAGCTAAAAAGATGTCAGATGAGTGGAGAAATAGTTTGTTGGCTCTATCTTTAAGAGAGGTTTGATAGAGAAGTATAAAGAGAGTAAGGAAGATCTATATAAGATATTTATTGATTTAAAGAAAGCATATGATAGTGTTTCATGAGAAGTACTCTAGAGAGTTCTAGAAAAGAAGGGAGTTAATATTGCTTATATTCAAGCCATTAAGTATATGTATGTTAGAGCTCTCACATGTATTCAAACACACGAAGAATTGACCGAATATTTTTCTATTTCAGTTAGATTACATCAAGAATAGGCTTTAAGACCATATCATTCTTGCTTTAATTATGGATGTTCTTACTAAACATTTATAAGAGGATGTACCTTGGTGTATATTTGTTGTTGATGATATTCTTCTTATTGATAAGACTAGATAGGGTTTAAAATATGGAGTTCAACCTTATAGTCTAAAGCCTTTCGTTTGAGTATATTTAAAATCACTTATATAAAGTGTAATTTTAGTTTTAGAAGATGTAGTGGCAGAGTGATGATAATGGGTGATTAAAGCATTTAAGATAGTGAACATTTTTGATATCTCAAGTCTATTGTTCAAAGTAATGGCGATATATATGGGGATGTTATTAGTAGAATTCAAGTTATATGGTTGAAGGGGAGGAATGCATCTAGGCTATTGTGTGATAGGAGAGTACTACTTAGACTCGAAGGAAAATTTTATGTGGTGGTGAAACCTACAATGCTTTATAGTGTAAAATATCTACCAATAAAAGAGAAACATAAAATTAAGCATTGCAGAGATGAAGATGCTCATGTGGATGACTAACTTTACACTTACAGACAAAATAAGAAATGGATATATACATGATAAGGTTAGAATAGCTTCAATGGTAGATAAAATTAGAGAGTTTTCTTAGATGTTTTGGTCAGATAAAACACAAGCTATCTGATAACCTAGTTAGTAGAGTTGAACTATTAGATATAAAAACTGATCGTAATTTATTAAGATTAAATAAAAATATGACAGTAGGATTCATGTAGCTAGCCACACATAATTGGATATAGGCTTGTTGTTGTTATTTATTAGAAAGTAGCATAGTCATTGCATGTAAGATAACTACATAATTGAAAGATAATTATAGGAAACTTCATAAATTATTATAACATCATTTCTTGCAAAATTTAAAAAAAAACACATATTAACTATTGTTGCATAAATTAAAATATACCCACTAACAATATCTTATTCAATATGGTATGCATTAGACCCAATGTATATTAATTTGATCCCCTCTTTGTCATCCATGTAGTCCATAAAGACCATGGTAACCCTAATGTTAGCTGTTCATTGACATATCAATTGTGGTGTAATTATAGAAAAGCAAAATACTTTATCATGCAGTAAATGTGTCCCTTTTATGTTTATCCCATTCCATATTAGAAGATGACAAATTATTGTGAGCTTGATGAGGACTAGTGTCAAGTGATGGAATTACATTTATCAGAGCTTGAGATGTGGTTTTGAGGTATTCCTCTAGTTCTTTTTAAGTATCCTTTAACTATTCAAAGTTCAAATTAGCTACTAATTTCCAGGCCTTTATGTTAAATGTATTGATGACAAGCATCATTCGCTTGCATCTCTTCTATGACTATTATATAATAATAGAAATCAGTTCTTTATCTATTAAGTACATTTTTTCTATAAATATAATCATCATAAAAATAAAATTGTTAAATATAATTTTAAATTAAATATACATACACAAAGTCTTTCAATTGATGTCATGTGATCATAAGTTGTAGGTAAATGTGATTGTACTATAATAAATAAAGTGAGGCCCATGATTTATACCACCTTAAATAACAAGAAATTTCATGCTTATCATCATAAGTGATATTTACAAATCTTCTACAAGAAAAGATATTATAAATGAATTTCATAGCAGAAGTCTCAGGCATTAGGAAGCAACTAATAATAAATAAAATATAAACATGAACAAGTATGGATGTCTTTTATATCAGTCATATGCATGTAAGAATTCCTCACAAATGTCCATTATAATCAACATAATGATATACTTGTCTATGCATGTGTTTGTCCCATATTAAATTTAATTATAGCATTAGGATTAAAAGGATAATGATATACAAATTATATAACTAGTGTGGTCATATCATAGCATTTTGACCATAGTGGCTATTATATATCTACATTAATAATGTTATGTCCAATAAGAGTATTTCTATCTACTTGTACTCAAATTAGAATGCCTACATTTTGAAGAGTCATTATTATTTCATCTACCACCAAGTGAAAGATATTTGTTTATGATTACCAACACTTCAACAAGGTGGTTTAAAGTTGTGACCTAAACAATGAATCAAAAATACCTCAAGTTTGTCACACCAACAATCTCAAGTGCTTCAATAAATCATGTGCATAAACAGGTCAGTATTTTGTCATTAGTAACTGGCTAGCAGACACTAAGTTTATCCCCTACTATTAGAATAATTGTAATCTTAAAGATATAAATAAAAAATAGAAAATTCCTACAACATCAAACTCTGCTCATTTATTGTAATTTGGAACTAAATCTCGCATGGAAATCACGAATATGAGGGCCTGTTATCATCTCAAGTTACCACTTATGTAGCATTACCCATTAAATTGGTGAAAAAAATCATAATGGGTTCACTTGCCCATAAAACCATGAGTCTTGAACACATCTAAAAAAAGATAGTGTTTAATCAGATCATTTTTTGGCTCAAGTACAAGGCAAAAGTAAGCACCTTCAATTATTAAGAATATATTAAGAATGTTTAGTTTAAAGCTCAGTTATTCAGTGCTTGTCATATTAATCACCACTTGATGTTTGTCATAATTGTGTGACCACATAACTAATCAGATAACTTGAAGAGTTATCGATCAAAATTCTTCTCTATGTATTGATAAAATTCAATATAACCAACTAAGTAACATTCAAGGATCGATCTGAACATATAAATTGAGGAAGAACCCCACAGGCTAAAGGACTTTTAGAAAATTATTCTTGATCTTTTAAAATTTTGATCCTGAATACAAAGGCTTACTCTCTCTCTCTCTCTCTCTCTCTCTCTCTTGTGTGTGTGTGTGCACTTTTTTTTGCTAATTACTCTCTACATGTCCATTTTGTTTACTCTTATAATTCTTTAATAGGTGGTGTGATATAAGGGACAATTCAGGATAAAACAAATAGAAAATGGTTCCTAGTAGAACTTTGATATTTGAGAAAGCTTCTTAGCTCCGAACAACGAATCAACTCTGGAAACTTATAAGCTGGCCCTCTATGTTTATAAAGAAAATGCAGGTGAGTTGTTTATAAATAAATGTAGATTCTCCAAGTTTTCTAACAAAAAAAAATTTGATGTTATATATGGTCCTGGTTGAATTAAAATCATATAATTGAGTTCAGGATAAGTCCGATAAGATATAGCTCAAGTTGTTCAGTGGCTGGTTCCTAGCTTTTGAATTTGAGACATCATTATCAAGCGGTCACCTGCATATATATATATATATATATATATATAATTTGGAACTGTTCTAGAACAAGGCACTGTTCTCGAAGAAGGCCTGATTTTATCCAAAGAGAGAAAACAATTTATTGTCTGCGTGCATGGAACCTTAGGTCTCAACAGGGAAAAAAAAAAAAGCTTAGTAGGAAGTATTTAAGTTTTATTTATATTAATTTGAACTTTTTGCTCTTTGATTTAAAGAAGAATTAAATATAAAATAAAATTTGAAGGTATTAAAAATACCTTAAATACCTAATTTTCTATGTATTTGAATATTAGTTGATATCTCGATATCCAAATATCATGCCTTCTCATCAGGCCTATGCATCTCTAGTTGTTGACTCTTGAAATGAGAAAAAATTTTAGAACTAAAAAAGATTAAGAAGAGAAGAAAAATATGATTATTATGGATAATCTAAATTAGGGTTTAGGCACTATAATATATATCATCATGATACTTTAAAAGCTAACAACAAAATTGACCCGTCATACATATGTTATCAAAGGCCCAATATCATACCACATCACCCAACAACATCTAGTCATGTCGTCAAAATAGGATGAATAATCAAGCATGGGCAATCAAAGCACCAAGAGAGAAATTAATTATTAATTATTAGAGATGAACAAAATTAACTTAAAATTTTATTACAATTACATCACTATAATTATGTATTAAGGGTCATTGTTATTAGTGAGTTGAAGAGTGTATTAATATAATGATACAATCTTCATCTAAATTATTTCACAAAAAAACATGAGAAGAAGATTAAAATATGGTCACCATCTCTTATCTGAACTCATGATAAATACTCATTTGTAAAAATATTATCATATTAATAAAAGTAATTAGGAGAATGTGGACTATGCTTTCTTTGATTAATAACACTTGAGAACATCTCCAAGAAAAACTCTCAATAAATCAAAGCATATGTTATTTTAACTTTAGTTTTTGAGTTAATGAAGGAGGGATAGTGATTTAGTGATTATTATTCCAATAAAACAATCAATATACTAAGTGCCTATTATTAGAAAATTTTGAGAAATTTTTTGAGAAATAATAACCTTTAAAAATTAAACTCTATTTTAGTAATCAAATATGAGATAAAGTATAGCATATTATCTTAAAAGATAAAAATACAATTGTACAATTGATTACAATGTAAAAATAAAGGGTTTACATACTATTATATATCTAAATATGACACATAAAATGATATATCATTCTGTCATAGATTCAAATATGATAATATAAATGATTTTCAAAGTTTATATGATTTACATTCTTAGAAATTGCTTTGGTTTAATTTTTTTTTCTTCAATTGAAGCTTAAATAGGCCCAAATCAACTAGACCACAATCCTGCATGGATAGGATACTAACTAACCAACCTAATCTCTTTAAACTAAATGCTTTAAATTTTATTTTTTTAGTTTGTTTTTCATACATAATTGTTATATGCAATGCAAATATCATGTCATACATAAGTTGGGCCTACTTAATTTACACATATCTCATCTAGATGGTTGTCACCTTTAAAGATTAGGTGGCCCTATTCATATCTTCCTTTTGTATACCTTTTGATTCTTCTAGCTCCAAAGGCTTCACCTTAAAATGGTTCATTTTTATTTTTTATTTTCCTTGAAATATCATAAGATTATATTGGACTTTGGGACTCTATGAATTACAATTCCAAATCAAGAAATTTTTAAACTTGACCATACAAAACAAAGATTAGTTTAGAAATTATATTTCAAAACATACTATTATTCAATCAACACATCAAAGAATGCTTATTAGAACCTGCATGGAAAGTTGTTAATTTTTACCATATCCAATCATAATAACATCATAGATTGCCCTCTATTAAGCATGAATGCCTACGAAAAAAGTGCATTATTCTAATCTTAGATAATGTTTTGCAAGCTTCACAGAATTACTTTAGGGCAAACATCACAAAGTGATATCATAAGGAAAGCATCACAGCTAAAATTTTAAAATAAGCTTAATTAAAACTTTAATCAGGTAATTAGGCATGAAAAACAAATTTAAAAATAGCCCGTTCAACGAATGACTAGGCTAGAGCAAATTTTTTTAAAAAAAGTTTGGCATAGGTGCAGTATTTTGCCCTTATCGGACTCATCCGATGTCGGAATCGAAGCTATCGTTAGAAACATAACAAAATTCCCCACGATTTTTATATTGACAAAAATCTGTGATTCCAACCCAATAAGCCGCAGTTTTTATAAACACTCGTAAATTATGGAGCGGAGTTGAAAATTTTGGCACAGCTGTATAATTTTACCCATATTGGAGTCTTCCGGTGTCGGAATTATGCGAGCTTAGTATCATTGGAAACATAACAAAATTCCTCACGATTATCATGTTGACAAAAATCTACGATTCTAGCCCAATACGTCATTTTTACAAACGCTCACAAAAATAGATTTTATCCGCAAAAAAAATAATTATTTATCTATTTTCAAAAAAAGTGGCCCAAAGCTGTTATTTTCGGTAAGAGAAGATCCAATAAATACTCTCTCCAAAATGATTATTTATCTAAGCAGTTTTACGAACATTTGTAATTGCATCTCTTAAAGCATAACTAGAGTTTATTTAAATTAAAATACATACGAAATGCAATGAGAAATGAGAAAAAATATAATAAAAGAAAAGAAAAGAGGCTTAATTCGACCAATTTGAGAAGAATCAGTGAAGAAAAATTAAAATAGGTTGTCATCAAAGTAAATTTAAATGAAGTAGAAAATGAACCATTCGTTTTTGATGCTAGCGGAATTTAAACTCCAATTTAATCAATGAAGAAAGAACCAAAACGTCAAAAATAGTGGTGAAAATGACATTTAATTAGCTAATGGCATATGAAATAATAACCCAGCGAGGACTTCACTAATTATCACATGCCTAATTAACATCTTCTCATTGTTCTAATATTATAATCAGGCCTGCACGACCTTGTCACCCATGTTGCTGTGCAAGTGTTGTTTATATATTATGATGCTGACATAATTGTATTTTTATGTAAACTATTACAAATTTTTTTAAAAAAAAAAAGAAAAAAAAACTAATAACTCCACAGCTCAGTAAATTTAATTAGAATTAGTACTCGGACTAAATGCCAAAAAAAAAAAAAAAAGAAGTCAGAATTGTGATAACATTGAAGAGTGGAAATATTTTATTAAATATGAAATGATTAAGCTTGACTAATAATCAACAAATTTTTTTTTAATGTAGATTTATTCAAAAGTAACTTGAAGTACAAAAGCTATAAAAGATCACCTATAATGTAAGGAATTCATATGCCATCACTATGCAAAAGTTTGTAGAGGTTGCTATTAGGCTTAAAAAAAAAAATATAACCTCTTTAGATTGTGCCTCTCATTTAGCTAAGAAATATGTAGGTTACTTTTCATCTCTGTGAATGTGGCTCCACATAAAAGTTCTGTTGTCCAACAAATTCTTAACCTATTTAAAAATATTGATAAAGTACCAAGGAATGTAAATTTCTTCATTCAATAGCTTAATGAGAGAAGTTGAATCTAATCTCAGCCATAAACTGTCATGTAAACATATATTAGGTATTCTTACAACAACAAGTAATGCTAAAGTTTCTGAGTGAAATGAAACTAACACGACATCAAAAGAAGGTTATAATGACCCTTTTCATTCCTAAAAACACCCCCAACACTCATATTGTTATTCTTAGTCATATAACTGCCATCAATATTAATCTTGATCCATGAGTTGTCAAGTTTGATCAATGAAATCATCTTTCGTGGTTTGATGATTGGGTGTGAAGATAGACCCAAAATATCTAATTCAGTTGAAAGGATTTAATTCATTAACGCTTTGATGCTTCAAGACCAATAAGCTTTTTGAAGAAATGATTTGATTTGGAGGATGGTCTTATTTGGTTAAGCGAGTACTCCTTGTTTAACATTATTCCTAACCATCCAAATAAACTAGCATGTGATAATTAGAGTATGTATTCTAATATGAATGGGCAAACATTGCATACTATGAGGTTTCCAGTTCATCAAGTAATCGCTAAGAATATTGAGAATATTGTTATATATCTCCAAATAGCCAGGTTGAAGCTGTATTTGAAGAACAAATAATGCACCCTTCCTCATCCTCTATACACAGTCAACATTTAGATGAGAGACACTAACCTTAAGCTTTAAGTGATTATCAGTTGACATCAGATTATGAAATATATCTTTATATGATAAAAGGATAAATGAGGTTTCAACATGTTGTTCCAAATCAATCTTTCCCATTCAGAATTTGACCCAAATCTTTAAACATTGTAAATGGACATAAAGATTAACTAGTTTGAACTACATTTTAGAATCATAATATCTTTCTTTGTTGGGATTAATAGACATCTTCACTGTATAATTAGTAATGGTAGTTGGGATAAACTATTGTAGCTTAATAAGGTTCCATTGATCATTGATCCAAAATTTTGTTACCAAGAAATTCAGGTCACACTAGCTTAACTCTAGCATAAAGCCCTCTTGAAACAAATTATCCATCTAGAGCTTAATATTCTCCTCCCCAAGATTCCAAAGAATTAAATCCTCAGTGTTTTCCTTTTGTCTAACATTGCTCTCCATCTAGCAGAATCTCCACTATGGGTATTTATTTGATTCATGTGAATTTTAGGATAGAATTTATTGTGCATGTATTTGGCCCATAGGGAGTTATTTTTTTAATTCTCATCCATAATTTAATATGATTAATTTATATAAAATATACAAGAGATTTAAAACCAAAACCTCTTTCCCTATTAAGCTTACAAATTTTCTTCCAACTAGACTAATGTATTGCTTTTTCATTTCTGATCAAAATAAATTTGTTAAACATTCTTTCTAGTTTATTCTGCACTTTCGGAGGCATGTTGAGTACATCTAATGAGTAAAGAGGAATGAAATATATCACACTTTGTACCAATGCAACTCTGCCACTGAATGCAAGGAAAGCATTCTCCCAAGAATTAATTTGTTGTTGGACTCTTGCTAAGACATCATCAAAGAGGTTGAATTTCATCTTTCCTTCTAAAAAAATGATACATAGATATTTTATAGGTAAATTTATTTTGTTAAATCAATTAAAGCCTTTGATCCACCTAATTCTATCCAAGTTACATCCCATCCGAATAATAAATTAGCATTTAAACCTATTTAACTTCATGCCTGAAATAATTCAAATTGTTGAATAGTATTCATGATCTTTCTAACAAAATTTTTGCTAGCATTATAGAATATCAACACAACATCTGCAAAAGCCAAATGAGAGGTAGGTACTCTCCCCAAAGTAACAAAATGAGTATGAATACTATGCTCCTGAAGGCTATTTATCATTCTTGATAGATAGCCCAATGCAATAATAAAAAGTGCATTAGAGAGAAGATCATCTTTGTTAATTCCCATTTATGATTTAAAAAATCATGTGGTTCCCCATTAATTATGATTAAATAGAAGTTGTTGCTAAGTAATCTTCTGATAATATGGAAAAACTTGAGTTAAAACCTTAGGCTTCTAGCACTACCAAGATAAACTTCCAATTTATAATATCATAGGTTTTTTTTGTCTATCTAATTTCATAAGTAGATTGTTGCCCCTACCCTTTCTATCAAGATCCAAAACTATTTTTGAACCAATAGGATGTTGTTTGTTATGTATCTCCCTTTAATAAAAACATATTAGTTTTCCAAAATGATTTTGGATAGATGTGTTTGCAATCTGTTAGCAATTACCTTATTGATAACTTATGATAATGGTGAGGCTTATTAGCCTAAAATTCTCCCAATGTTGTTTATCATTTGATTCCAGGATCAAGAAGATAGTAAAGGACTTAAAATATCTATGAACATCGTGTCCTTGAAAAAATAATCTTGAAAAACAACATTCACATCATCTTTTATAATTCTCTAAGCATTTTTATAAAATAAAGCTGAATACCCATCTCACCAATCTATTTTATTGCCATCAATGGAATCCAAGTCCTCTTTAATTTTTTATTCATCTAGAATAAAATTCAAATCAAGCATGTTGATAAAGTTCTATTATTCTCCAAAAGATATCTCCTGAACCTAGTCAAGGAGACACTATCTGATGCAAATAGCTATTGAAACTAGCTAAGGAAACTATAAACTATATTTTTTTGGTTGCTGATCCACCCCACCCTATCATCTTTTACTTTTAGAATAGCCTTACTTTGTCTTCTTCATTGATATATGCATGAAAGTAGCTAGAATTATTATCTCTCTCAATGAGGCTAGTAACTATAGCTTTTTATCTCAACAAACTTTTTCTATATTAATATACTTTTAAAATTTAGATTAAGCTTCATCATAAATCTCTTCTTCTAGCCTTCATACTTTAGCTACAAGCTTAATTATGTTGCCAAATGTATACTGATTCAAAATCTTAGTTTAGTAGTTAGATTCTTATGTAGTCTTCACAAATTATTTTAAAAGTCACTAATTCCTTCTACCTGCCGCACTTCCTTAACATAATCCATAACACTTTCATGTTGATTCCATATATTCAAGAATCTTAAAGTGGAATGAGTTAGCCTTGGTAAGATTTTAGTAGAATGTAAGGAAGGCATGATCTAAGTCTGTTCTACTCAGATCTTTGACAATGTGTGGTGGAATAAGATGTTCTAATCATCATTTATCAAGATCCTATTTAATCTCTCAAATGTTTTCCCTCTAGACCATGTAAAAAGAAAACTTGAGAAGTCCACAACTAAGAGACTTGCATCATGAATTGTATCAATAAATCCAATCATTACTAATTGGTTTGGCTTCCAATTTCCCTTTTTTCACTACACTTCTGATCATATTAAAGTCAGCTCCCACTAATCAACATGCTTAACAATTAAGACTAATAGAGTATATTTTGTTCCATAAATCATGCCTAGCATCAAGGGAGCCAACAACATACACCATAGTATCTTGGATAATAAATTTCCAATAGCTAATAGATAAATGAAAAAATGGCTCATCATTACTAAGAACGTTAACCTGAAAATTACCTTTCCAAAAAAAAAAAACATATTTTACCACTATTAGTCATCATCAAATTAAAATTTTCAAACCTTCTCAATATTCTTGAAGCTTTATTAACCTAAACCATAGGTTCTAAGACAATAAATATGTCCAATTTATGAATTCTTTTGAGATTTTTTTAGGTGGTTTGAGGAATTAGACTTAGCAATACCTCTGATGTTCTCAATCATAAATCTAGACTTGGATTTGAAGATGACTATCTTAGTGTTCCTAAAGGGAAGACTGTCACCATATTATGCAAGTATACCTACAAAAGAAGAGCTCTGAATGTTTGCTGTAGCTACTAGGTTCACATACTTGAGCTCATTAATAACTTTATATATATATATATATATATATATATATATATATATATATATATATATATATATATATATATATATATATATATATATATATATATATATATACACACACACACACAATAATTTAAACATTAGTGATGATATGATTATCATTATTGCTATCATTAGAGAGATTTTCCCTTATCTCTCAATTTCCACCTTCCTCTTCAAATGTAGTTAAATCAACATTACCACCCTGATTATAATGATGTCATGAAGTTTAAGCTCCTAAAATGGTATTTGAGCTTGATGATATGATAGGATATTTTCAACTCTTTGCTATTATTTTGAGCAGTATTAGCAAGATTCCTATTCTCCAACTCTTTTTCAGCTTGTTTAGGCTTTAACTCAAGATGGGAAATAAAATAATTGTCTAAACTATGCCAAATCAATCATTTTGCATTTACTACAATAAAGATGTTTCTACTCAACAATTGATTGCCAATAACCAATATAAAGTGAGATATTCTAGACCTCTTCAACATAATGGGTTTTAATTTCCACCTTAACTAACACCCAAGTTACTGAGGGTATAGAAAATTTGAAAGTAGGTAGGTCAAACTTCAATGGCTTTTTAAAAGATGGCTGCTAGAAAGTAAAGAATTTGTTTGTTAGATAAGTATAACTTCAGATTGGGAAATTTAATCTAAATTTTAACTATAGGTGGCTTAGCACTATAGTTAAAGGAAGGAGTCCATATGAGGGCCTTCATAAGAACATTATATATGTAATATAATTTCTTAGGAAAAAAACACTTGCATAGTGTTCTTCCTTACTCAATTTTATAGCTATATGCTTGCCATCAAGGAGGCTGACATTCCATTCTCCAATTAGCATTAAATCATCAAAGTGTTTATTTATCACATCCATCTTAAAATGTTTAAAAGTGAATTTACCAATGAGGGTAAACTAAAAAGGTTTAGAAAAATGGGTGATTTTAGCAATAGTTAGAAATAGTGTAGGTTTTCCATTCTTTATGTTAGCACATTAGATGAAACCATTCTCATCTCCTTCAAACTTATTATTATATGCTTGAGAAAACATTAACTTGTTAACAATATCCGATGTATTTCATTCACCAAGCTATTGTTAATAATAACCCACACATAAAGAAGGGTTATCAATAGTGAAGAATAAAAAAAACAAACTAATAGCTTTCCAAACCAATGAAACAATAAATGCGGTAATGGAACAGTAACCCTAGTTGGAAGGAGAAGGCATACCTCATGGATCATCTTTTTTTACCACCCAAATTACAGAAATATACAATAATTATATCTTCTATAGGGGTGGTTAAAGATGATCCATAAGCTATTGGATTGCTTAAATTATATTACAACCCATTTTAATTAATTAATGGGCTATTTAAATTCAATTCTAATTTTAAAATTTTTTGTATTTTAAATAAAAATATAATTTATTAATTTCTTTTAATTTTTCTTTTTTGTATGATGGTGGTGGGTGATGGTGGAGTTTGGCTATGCTTATCGTTGGTGATAGCCAGCAACTAATGATGGTAATGGTGGTTGATGATGACAGTAGCCAAAGCGTAGTCATCAATGGATAGTGGAAATAGGGTGGTGTCACTTGTAATGGTGGCTAGTGATGATTGAAAATAGTTAAAATACTTTAAATTTATTTTGGTGTAAAAATTGATTCATTTTAAAATAAAGAAAATTGCATAAAAATATATCAAGTACAATCATTTTTTAAAATAAGATAAAAACCAAAAATAAAAATACAAACTAAAAATAATCTCAGTTAAACCCTAAGTTATCTATTGATCATAAATTCGTGGTTCTACATTAATATCATATTGTTTGAAATTTAGTTAGATCATCTCTATTACACAACGTTCATAGAGGAAGAGTGGAGCCAAGAGTTTTTTTCCTTAGGAGGCAACATTTGGCAATTTAAAAGGCACCCTCTACCTTTTTTCAACCAAGTATGAGTCCGGCATTAGTGGGTTTAAAAATTTTCTTTGATAGAATATATTAATAAATAATAAAATATATATAAATAAAAAATCTTATAATTGATGATGTTTGGTCTTTCGTATTTTAAAGTGTTGAATAATTACATATTTGTCAAAATCAATCAACATATTTTTCAAAATAAATGAACAAAAGATCATTCATCTACTAATCTCTAATTCTAAATTACAATAATTTTTATAATATTCATAAATACTAGTTTTAATAAAAAATTAAATTTAAAATGAAGACATGTTAAACCAAAACTAAATTGAAATTGAAATCCAAAAATTCAAAAAATTTCTAGCAGAATATTAGATGAAATAAATAAAGTTTGAATCCCCAACACTTATATAGAACAACCTTTTAAAATTAAGGATATTAAAACTACACATGAACTTTGGAATAAAGGTGATCATGATTGAATGAATGAAAATAAAAGGATTTTCTCCTTTTTATTATAAAATTTCATGTATATATTTAGGTGTAAATATGGATTGAACTTATTATAGGCCTAATTGCAATAAAAAATTTCCAATTTAATATTGAGCTTGAGTCCTAAGTTGGCCAAAGTTGTAATCATGTCATTTAAATAATTAATGAGACTTTATATGAATTGATAATTTACATTTAAATGCATTAATTATTTTATATGTTCTTTCAAATTGTCATATATTACACTATTAGCTCTTTGAATACTAAATTTTACCCTAATTGATTACATAAATTAAAAATTAGCCAAAAAGATAAATATTTTCTAATGAATCCTACATGTCTTTATTGGCATAAAAAAATATCAATAGGACCAAATTTGATACCCTCCTTAGCCACTAAAGCTCTAACTTAATCTAATAATTAGTGAATTAGTGTGCCTTTAAAATTTTAAAAAGAAAATAATTATGTCAAAATATTTAACGTTTAATGAGAGATATACTTAAGAAACAAAAACCAAAGAGCAATAAAAAAATAAATGAAAGAAAAAATAAAGAGGAACAATGATATATAGTGGTTAGGCTCACAGACCTACATCCACTCTTCAGATCTCCTCTTAAAGTCCACTATCTCTCCTCAGCATAATAAGCCAACTTGGAGATGCATGTAATGGAGAAACCCTACACCACTCCCCTTCTCTTTTAAGGCAAAACAATATCATTCCTCTTATAAGGTACAATGAAACCTTTTTTCAACAAAAAATCCAACACAAGTTCTCAATTAAAATTGACTCTCAAGTTAAAGTACAAAAGCTCAAAAACAAGATGAATGATAAAGAATAACCAAATAAAAGTTCAAACTTACCAACAAAAGATCCTTAAGAGAAAAATAAGGAGAGAAATCTTCCCACTTTTCTCTTAAACTAAATACTCTTTCCTAAGTCTACCTTAAGTTTTCTCACATTCAAGTTGTTTGGTTAGGCTCCCTAAGGAGGGTATTTTTAGGGAGAAAATTGATTAAAAAATTTTAAAAGTTATTTTTTTAATAAATCAATCTAATCATACTATATGATACAATATCACACTATGTAATCAGTATATTTTTCTAGAGACACTAGATGTGATCAACCCAATAGTGATTATTATTTATATTATATGACTAAAGATCGTAATGTACGAACAATATAAACTAAAAATTTGGCTCTATGTTTGTTTGGCTTATATGATATCACTGTATAATATGAACATATTAAAAAAACTTTTCGGTGAATTCCATAAATTTTAGATTGAATTTGGATAATTACTAAATAAGTTTGTACTATATAATTTAATTTCATACTGTATGATATATCAAATTAGAAAAAAATAATTAACTGACTTAATCTTAGTGGATAAAAATAATCAACGAAAATGAATAATCATATATAGTGATCACATACCATACCATGTGATTAATTTAATTTTTATAAATTTAGTATTAATTGACTTAATTATGGCAAATGAAATTAAACAAATATGGATAATCATCAAGTAAGATAGAAATTGTATGGTGCCATTTCTATAAAATATGATTTAAAAAATTTATTTTATACTATATTATACATGTGTGTGCTTAATTTTTTCATCATACACAAGCCAAATACATGAAGACAAAACAAATACCATAAGTAATGACACTATTTTTTGCTTGACTCATATCTTCTAGCATAAATTGTTCATTTGTAGTCTTCATAAATTCTTCCTTGATCTATCTTTTGAAAAAAATCCATTGTTCCTACTCTATTAATCTATCTTCATTAAGCTACTTATTTGTAATACCTACATTGAAAGTATACCAAACCTCCACACACACACACACACACACACAACTAATCAATGAAAAATAATTATTCAACAAAAAATATATGTAATTATCAAAACTTAAAATTTTATGTAAAAGCTTATGGGGTAACAACCTCCCTCTTTTAATGGTATCAAATATTTTGGATTGATTTTAGATGTTTTAAAAATAGAAAAATGAGACAGTTCTCTGTCAATTTATGCCTTGCAAAAATATGGAATGAAAAAATTGAGAAAGATGCAAAATTATGTAAAAAGTGAAAAAAAGTACAAAAATATGTAAAACTTATGAACAAATATGCAATAAACCAAAACACAATATTCTTCTCCTTGTTTTGACATATCAAAAGGATTGAAGGAAAAGACAAATATGGATAAAATAAAATCATGCAAACACAAGTGGTGCAAAGGCATATCTTATAAATTAAATTAAGCTACTTTTTTTGAAATATTCTTAATATGCATAATTATAAAACAAGTATATTTAAAACACTTAATTACCAATCGTATGATATGTTTCACTAATTGTTTCCTACTAACCTACAATCGTGTAATTAAATGCAACATTTTTATAACCATACTTCATAAACTATGTAAATGATATCAATTAATTTACTAAAATTTTAAAATAAGTTCTTAACAAAAATAATATATGCATAGATTTCAGGGATAAGTACATATGCTATTGCATGATTCAAGCAAATCAACAAATATTATGAAGGGCCAATTAATGATAAACTAGGAAAGCATGACTTATTATTTTCATTTATTGGAGATTTTATTGATACTTCTCTACGTTGAGGATTTTTTATTTAGTTTTTATCATAGTATGTGCATCTCAATACATGATTCACTTTGTAATTAATAATATAATGTATATTTGCACTAATATTTATGCATAAATTAATTTGTCATAAAATATAAAAAATAAAGTAAAGAAAAAAGATATGATTTACATAAGAAAATTAATACTAAATAGTTATGCACATCATCATTAATAAATTTTAAAGTTTTTGGTTAGATTAGTGATTCATACTTTTACTTCAAAAATTTTGAATTCTAAATAATACTTAATTATCAACATGTAAAGTAAGAAGACTAATGAAATTTCACATTAACTTATAATTCATAGAATATGATAATAGAATAGAAACAACCATTTAAAAAAGTTATGAGCAAACAAACTTGTTGAATGTGACTAAAACAACCAGCATAGTGAAACATTGAGTGCATGACATAACATCTAAGAAAGTAAAGACATCATATAACACTAAAAATGCAAAGCAAAATAGGCTATAATAGCGATGAAAAGAAAAAGAGAAAAAACCTAAAATCCTGATGGTCCACATATGGTGATGGGGTTAGAAAATGATGTGGAGCGAGTTAAACTAAGATCTATCCTTTATGTATTGTTGTTGGTACTACTCCCAATAGATTTCTTGCTTCTTTATGTGCATGTTACTTTTTAGTTCAAGTTAACCAAAGTGATTAGTCCAAGCTTTTTGAGTGTAAGCTTAATGAGCTGATGACTCCCCCTCTCTTGTAGCCTCCTCTTCTTTTGCTCCTATTATGGCTGAGTTGGCTGGCTCTTCTAACTATAAAATATGTAGTGGAAGAAATTATATGTGAAGTGGGAAGGATTGTGATTTGGTGCCTTTGGATAAGTGATGTTATACTTAACATGAAGTAGATATGCAATCATATGTTCAAAGGCTAGATTATATTTTGTTTTGGATTTGGGGTTATTGATGATAGTGAGATTTTAATGTAGCAAATCAAAAGATTTGTAACATTGAACTATGTTTAAGTCATGCAAAAGTAAGTGACTATAGAAAGAAGAGGTGTGGTGTTAACTCAATCACTAGCTTTGGAGATGAAATTATGACAAAGGATTAGTGCTAATGGAGAGGTGATTCTCTAATGACTAGATTAATAAAGGGTGATTCTCTAATGACTAGATTAACAAAGGACCAAGTGGGATCACCTGAGATATTATGGGTAAACAAGCAAGCCTTTGAGATGTAGAGATATTCATGTAAATCAATATCAAAATATAAATTTTTCCTACCACAAACTCTAGATTGTAGAGGTACAATTAGAATTGATAACAAGTTTAACGAAAAATTAAAAATGCAACTTATAGTGAAAATAATAAGCAAAAGAGATAACAAAATGAAGAGTTGTGCTGCCAAAAAGATCTAGAATTAGATTGAATAACTTATCTTGGAGAAGATACTTTGAGTCCATTAATCGGCTTCTTCATCATTGGATCGAATGGGATTCTCACACATGTTATCACGTGACCTCTTGATTGCCATATAAAAGATCTTGCACACAAGAAAAGTCAAGAATACACAAGGAGTGAAGAAGGAAGAAGAACTTGTGAGAAGAAATAAAGAATGAAGACCAATTTATATAATTTTGTTTGATTGTATAGTATGATTTTATCATCCCAACGATCGTCTGAATGGCTATATTGAGTGAGCCAATTATACAATATAATTGGAGAATCATATAGTATTATTTAGATCATTCCAGTAATCATGTAAAAGGCCATGTTAAGTATAATTAGACAATCATATAGTATGATTAAGCAAAGTTAATCACCCTAACATTCAGATTAACAACTAGTTTGACTAGGTCAATTGTACCATTGTAAACATATCATACAATATAATCTATTTAACTTTAGATCACCTAGTCAATCATCCTATCTTATTCTGACAATCTCAACAAATCATTTGTACGATACGATAAGGATTATCCAACATAATCATATGCTTTTAGAAAAAAAAAAAAAATAAATGAGATTGGATAGATCCACTTGAGAAAAGAGAAAATATAAAATTAGAATAAAGTAAAGATATAATAAATAAAAAAAGTGTAAGAAAACAACTTGACAAGAAAATTGAAGATGCATGAAATATAAAACTAATACATAAAGTGAAAACATATTAAAGATGCATAAAATAATTTGAAAAGGAAAAAGATGCATGAAATAAAAATATAAAGAAAATGAACTAAAAGTGGAACAAAGATGCATTAAAAGATATTACAAAACAAAAATTGTCTTAAGCACTAAAATCTAATAAAAATCAAGTCTTTTATGAAAATATTTGTTAATTGAATCTTCATGTCAATCAACATAATATCAACAAACATACCTATAAGATCTTTGTCATCTAAAGCTCATGGTGTGATACTTTTATATCCTCTCAATCCAAACCAATTTGATAAATTTTTTAGGTGTACTTAGATTGACTTCATGATATGGCATAACATTCAATCCCAAGAAATATGCTCAACTTAAATTATTTACTCTTTAGTCTTAAAAAATATTCACAAAAAATAATTTATTAGATAAAAAATTCATCCACATAAATTTGTACAAGAAAAATATTAGAATTAGTTTTAATAGATCCAAATAGTATTTCCAATTATGTTATACTAAGACCTTTCACATAATCAGGGTTTAATGAGCTTTTAAATCTATGTAGCTATTGAACTAAAGACACTTTCTTATAATACACCATTCATTAAGCCATTTTTTATAATCTAATAAAAAATAATAATTTATTCAAATGCAAATAATCTTTCAAAAGAGTTTCTAAAATTAAAGTCTTCTATTTGATGAAAACCTCTTATCCACAATCTACTTTGTTCCTAACACCCCAATGTCTTTTAATTTATTAAACACACTTATATTCCAATCACACTTTTATATGAGGATTTAAGCACTAACCCATAAGCATCATTTTGTTAAATAGAATCAATTCTTCTTACATTGCTTTAACCCAAAATTTATTAGTATAATCATGGATGTAAAAGAATCAAGACATAACAATTTCCAAAATAGTATTAAGGAAATATCACCTAATTGACTAAAGTTCAACAATAAATATTTTAGACTAAATTTCTAGATAAAAAAGTATATAAATTTTTACACCAATGGTACTTGATTCGAATTCTTTCCAAGTTGTGTTGTCTCCAAGGGTGACTTTCCTCTTTTTTTGAGTTCCAATAGATTTTTTTTGTCTCTAGTCATGTGTCTTGAGCAACCTCTATCAAAGTACAATCCCCCACAGATCCATAAGTGGAGGCATTATTCTACAAAATAGATTTAGAATAGTTTTTTTGTTGGAAACACAGACTTTCTTGGGTTCAACACATTTAGAAAAGATTTAGGAATCCAAATATATGCTAAATGTGAATGATATATACATAAATTAGCTATATGCTCAAACATGCCACAAGAAAAGTAATGAATGTTAGGGAAAGAATGCATGAGATTTTTAGCTTTTAATTTCTTATGTTGAATGTGTGTGTGTGTGTGTGCGTGTTTACAATTTCAACTTTATTTATAAAAGTTTCATTAGTACATTCAAGGAAGCCAATTTTTTAGATAATTCATGTTCTTTTGACCTTTTGATTTTTAACTCATTGTACTTATTTTTCAACTTTTAATGTTTATCCAAAAACTGTGCTATGAATCTTTTTCAAATAGATTAATTTTTTTTTTTAGAGATGAATATTTTCTTTCAAAATAATTGAATGCATCATGTAATTCTTTACAAAAATTTAAGAGTTCATCCTAAGTTAGATTACTTACATATTCTTCATCAGAATCATATGAAACCTCTTTTGTCATAAAATAAAGGTTTGTGGCTTCTTTTTCAAAAAAAAAATATATATATATGAATATGAGGTCATCCAAAAAAGCATGCTGAGTTTTCAATTTTTCTTTCTTCACATCTGCTTATTCCTTATGTTTGTTCTTTTGTTTGGTGTTCTTTAGTGAAGGACATTCTTATTTGAAGTAATATGATTTCTTACATTCAAAGCAAATAGGAACAGTAACTTAGGAGGAATTTTTTATTTTACCTTTATCTTTCCTTTGGTCAAATCTCTTCTTATTATATTTTATAAAGTTTATGAACTTCATTATTATGAGTGTAACATCAACATCATTCTTTCTCGCTAGATATATTTGATTTAAGAGCAATCATCTTTTTTTTCTTATCACCTACATAATTATTTCCTCATAGAATTTTTTTGTTCGTGAGTAATAAGATAACCAATCAATTGATTATTTTAATAAATAGATAGATCTTTAGATTAAAAAATAACCATAATCTTGGCATTAGAAGATTCAGGTAAACAATGTAAAAAATTATAACTTTAAAGCATTTGTATATTCTCTTCCTAAAGAAAGCAATGAAGTAATGATTTTTATAAAATATGTTTGCATATTAGAAGTAGACTCATGAAGTAACAAATGAAATTTTTTTTGTAATCATGTAAAAGCATATTGATGTGAAATTATTTAACTTCATTAGTTCCTTATAAGTAACACACAACATTTTAAAAATTTTCTACCATTGTTGCAAATAGAAACACACATAATCCACTGATTTTAAGGTACATAAAAGCAATTTAAATGTTTAGAATTCAATTTTGTTTATTCCTTATCTTCTATTATCCATAAATTAAAAGACAATTCAATACATTTGCCATTTGAAACATTATGTGGAGGTGAGTATTCCACATCAATCTTATTCCACATTCAAAAAAATAATTGATTGAATAAAAGTAGACATGAAAATTTTCTTAAAGTTAAAAAGGATATAATCAAAAGAGGTTGGGTATTAGAGTACCCTTCCATGATGTTTTAGTTTTCTTGATTTGTCATTGATGGATATACTTGAAATTATTAAATCGTGAAACAAACAACACCTGGGGGGGATAATTGGTGTGCTTATAAAAATTTAAAGAGAAAATAATTCAATCAAAATCTTTAAAGTTTAATGAGAGAGATACTTAAAAGCCAAAATCAATAATCTAACACATAGATAAGAACAGTAGAAGGAAAAATAGAGAGGCATAATGATTTATAGTAGCTTAGCCCAATGGACTCATGTTCACTCTCCAAATATCCACCAAAAGTCCATTATCTTTCTTTTGACACAACAAACCAAGTCTAAAATCCCACTCTCTTTAGCGGTAAACACTGCACCCTTCTCTTTCAAGGTAAGAAAGATGCACTCCTCTTCCAAAATACAAAGAAGCCTTCTTTCAACAAAATCTAACACAAGTTCTCAACAAGATCAGACTCTCAAGTTAAAGCACAAAAAAGCTCATAGGCAAGGTAGGAACAATCAAATCAAAGTGCAAATATTCTTAAGGAGAAAAAGAAAAGAAGGAAATCTCCCACTTCTCCCTTAAGATAAACACTCTTCACTAAGACTCCCATAAGCTTTCTCAAGTTCAAGTTGTTAGGTTAGGCTCCACAAAGGGGGTATTTATAGGGAGATAGTTAAATAAAAATTTTAAAAAAAATTATTTTTTTAATAAATCAATCTAATCATATTATATGATATAATATCATACTCTATGATTATCACATTTTTCTAGAGTTAGAGACTCGGATGATATGATTGTCTCGATAATAGTCAATATTCATAATATATAACCAAGGATCATATTATATGAATAATATAAACAAAAAATTTGGTTTTATATTTGTTTAGCCTATATGATATCGTCGTACAATATGAAAATATTAAGAAAAACATCTTCTAGTTAAATCTTATAAATTTAGAATTAAATTTGATTAATTATTAAGTAAATTCATAATGTATGATTTAAAATCGTATTATACTACTTATCAAATTAGATAATATTATAATTAACAGACTTAATCCTAGAGATTGAAAATTATTAATGAAAAAGAATAATGTATAGTACAATCAAGTATTGTGTAATATGTTTAGTTAAATTTTAGTAATTTTCATGTTTAGTACAAATAGATTTTCTTTGCTCATTTACTCTATTACTTGGCTTTAGTACAACAATATTTTTAGAAGCTTTTAATATCATCAATGACATACAAATAAATTATTTCTACCCAAGAGCACATAAATTTATGCAAGTATAAATTATACTTCTAATATAATATTATAATACATTAAAACTGCCACAAAAAGCTAATTACACCTTACCTAAAGTAATAAAATGCACAAAAATGTTTATCTCATCAATTCTTATGTACATAGTGAATGTGGTCATGGAGTCATCTCATATGATTAAGACGAGATCACTAAGACATATCACCTTAACTTATTAGATTTGAATAACTATATTAATATAAAAATAAATTTTATATCATCAAAATAGGATTTAAAAGATATATATATATATATATATATATATATATATATATATATGATCTAGTTAATTTTAATTTTAAAATTAAAATAACGTCTTGTCCTAAGTTATTTATATCTCCATAATGATCTTATAAAGTTTTATTATGATTATTTAATTATCATCATATAATGAATAAATATTAATGAGGATAATTAGCCTAGAAACCACTAAATCCATAGAGTATATTCATTAGCTAATTAAAATGCTAAGTTAAACTATGGATGCAAATGTATATTAGTTAATATGAAAGTTGGTTGATTGAATAAATTTGAACTTATAAAACACTCAACTAGATCTCGATTGTGTAAAAGTGATTTAAATAATCAAAATTAAATTAAAAAAAATAAAAAAACACTTAAAAGTAAAATATTAATTACTTAAAAATAATTTAGATTTTAGAGTTGAAGGATACACAAGATTAGATATGTAGATTTTATTTGTTTAAGCAACTAATTTTTAATGATTTTATCCCATTTTGAGTAGATGTAATTTACTAAAGTGATTTTGGTTTTATTAATGGAGGGGGTTTAGTGATATATTTCATTAAAAGTACTTTTGTGAACATATCTAGCTCCTTTATAGTTTTATGTTTGAAGTTTAATGATTCCAATCATTTATGTACTAAGATGAATTATATTGGAGATTTGAGTTATTAATAAAGTCTATGATAAATTGGAGCAAATGAGCTTTAGCAATCTTATTTTAGCTACATAAATTAGAGGTTTATTAATTCCACCAAGTGCCTTTGGTTGCATATTAATAAGCATTAAAATTTGGAAGTGGAATTCATTATTTAGTAAATAAAGCCTAATTATACTGTTATTAAAGTTAATATTGATGGTGTGGTGGGCAATAATATGGTAGGAGGTGGTGGTATCTTTAAGTGCTATATTCACAATATTGTTTTTAATTTTGTAGCCCCTTTTTCAATATCTTTTGCTATAATTTTGCTATAATTTTGCTATAATAAACCTCTAATTTTACTCATTTTATATTACGTGATATGACACATACACTTTTATATATGGTAAGTTATCAATCTGTTATGAGTTTAGTCTACTAATTTAATTATTAATTTATTTGTGTTATAAGATGATCATTTACATTATTTGTAACATTATTAATATGAGTTGTAGTTCTGAAAAAAAAATAAGAATTTTAATTTATTTAGATTAAAACTATATATTTTTTTCTTTTTGTCATTCCAAGTCATTGACATGGTTGATTATACTAAATTGTAACTTAAAGTTGTACTCATGCAAGTATGTTATTATATATATTTAGAGTTGAATACTTTAAATTTAATTTCTTGATCATTTACTCTCATGATTACTTCCCCTTTTTGAACATCTATAATAGTTCTTCCAATAGCTAAGAAAGGTCTACCTAATATGAGAGATATTTTTTTTAATTCTTTTCTATACCTAATATTATAAAATCTGTAAGGAATATGAATTTATGTACCTTAACTATAACATCTTCAATTATATCTTTAGGATAAGTCAAAAATCTACCTACTAATTATAGAGTAACACTTGTAGGTTGTACTTCTCTTAGTCCTAATCTCTTAAAAATTATAAAGGCATTAAATTTATGCTAACTCCCAAGTCACATAATGCTTTTCTAAAAAAATTATCCTTTATAGTACAAGGAATAGTAAAACTCCCTAGATCTTTAGGTTTTTTATATAAGTTTCTTTGAATTATTGCACTATATTCTTCAATAATAGACATTGTTTCATTATCTCTTAAATTTTTTTCTTTTGTATAGAATGTTTTTCAAAAATATAGCAAATGAAGGCATTTGTTGTAAGGCTTCCGTAAATGGTATATTTATGAATAATTTCATAATTACTTCTAATAATTTTAAAAATTGATTATCCACATTTTATTTTTGAAATCTTTGAGGAAATGGAGGTGATGGTCTTTCTTTCATTTTTTTAAATGCTTCTCTTTCTACTTCTTTTCTCTTTAATTAATATTTCATTTTCATCATTTTTATTATCTAGGCCTATTTCTTTTAATTTCCTTCTATTTCTTAATTCAATTGGTTTACACTATTCTTTACTGTTAACTTTAGAAATTACTTCAGTGTTACTAGGTAAATTTCCTTGAGGTCTATTTGTAAGGTTATTAGCCAGCCCCAATTGGATTTCTAAATTTCTTATTGAAGCACTTTGGTTTTGTAAATGAGTTCTCATTTGTAACATTAATTCTTCTAAAGTTTCTTTTCCTTAGTTTGATTTTGTGGAGGATGTCCTGGTGGAATGATAGGTGTAAAGTTTGAGTTTTGAGAGTTATAATTCTTATTATTCCAACTTCCCATATTTTCATTTGATTAAAGTTTGCATTATTATTTTAGGAAAAGTTTGGGTGATTCCTCCAACCTTGATTGGATGTATTTGAATAAAGATCATTTACTTTATTTGAGATATTTTGTTTAATTACTAAATTATCTAATTTCATAGATAGAAAAGGAAAGCTACTTGTGAGATGAACATTGCATTCATATCATTATTATTAACATTGGCTGCTTTCTTAGGATTTAATCTATGAGAGGCCCATTGAAAATTATTAGTTATCATTTCCTTAAGCTTCCTAAAAAGTATTGATATGAGGCTACCTCCTACCATTATATTTAAATGTTTCATAAATTTCTAAGAAATTGATAATATGCAAATTAAGATCTTCAATAAGTTAATCCCCAAATTGAGAGTTTTGCACCATTTAAATTATAGATGGTTTTAATTCAAAATTATTAGCTTGAATAGTCGGTCTAGTAATACTTTGATGCATTTCATCTACTATTGGTATAGCATAATCCCTAAAAGTTCTAGATAGTTCTCCTACTAGTTGATTTTTATTGCTAGTGTTCTCACTTGATTTCTTTTTTTTTAAAGAAAAATTTTTCTTGAGAAGTCATTTGATTTCTAAGTTTAATGGCAATATTTCTATAGTTTTGTCTCTATGCATGCATAGTTAAGAAATCACAACTTTAGTTTAAAACTAAAATAGCGTACAATAAATATGTATAAGGATGTATATATGAAAGATATTTCACACTTAATACACAACACACATGCACATAATAGAAATGTTGAATTAAAAATAATTTAATGAGACTAATATTAACTTGATGATAATTATTATTTTACTTCTAATCCCTGACAATGACGCCAAAAACTTGATTGATAATTTACCTTATACAAAAGTGCACATGTCGTATCAAGTATAAAATAAGTAGACTATCATTCTCACGAGGATTAAAGAAAAATTCTACATTAATTTTCTATTAAGTTAAGTATTAATTTCTTAAAACGTGATTTTTATCCAACAAAATAAAAAGTTCTTTAGTTAAATACTATCGACTATTTTGCAAGTAAAATGTCTTTTATTAAAATACTAATTTTATATTTTTATAAAAATATAGGTGTTATTCTTAATTTTAAAAATTGTACTCTAAATTTATAGATTTTTTAGATTATGTATTATGTTAAACTAAGTAGTGAAATTTATTTTAAGCTCGTAGTGTCAATCATGAGCAAAATGTTATACCCTCAATGTCAAGACAAGTATAACCAAAGCAATCCCTTTATCCAATTTTCTCCTTAGTGCCAAGTAAATTTTGGTTAAGTGCATTATCCATATTTTTATTGAAATGATTGGATCCTAAAAATAGACATATGTTTAATGGCTATCTTGTACTTCAGGACTATTTAGCACTTTAATACCTATTTAGTATATCTAGTTAACTTTTCTTAGTTGTTCTTCTATGATATCTTTAGATCAAACTTGATTTTAACTTCATAATTGGCTAATTCACAAATAAATAAAGCATAGCTAAAAGCAAAACATTATTTTTAAGAGAAGGATGAATAATTTTCTTATATTTATCCACAAACATAGTTAAATACAATACAAACATCCAAAAACTCAAATGAATTTAAGAACTTTATAAGATTAGTGCTTCATAGTAAAGAAGAAGAAAATCTTATTAAAAATTATAAAATAAGATGTAGGATAATTAGAGAAGAAAGGAAAGTGCACATCAAGTAAGTCTTCTAAGTCAAGTCTTTGTGATCCTCTATTTCTTCTTTAGAGAAAAATTTAGCAATCTCGAGAAGAAAATCCTTAATTTTTGATCTCCTTTTAAGAAAAGTACACTTTCATACTGCCCACACAACATTATTATAGCACTTGGAGTGTTACTGTCTAAGTGCTTTTCAAAAACCCACACTTCACTCATTCACTTACCAAAAATTTTTTAAAAGGCCTCTAACACTAAGAAAATTCACCTTTTTATAGCCTTAAAGTAGCCTAAATTAGTTACTCTTACGCTCATGTCGAAACTGCCTCAAAAGCTGCTTGAAATCATTGTTGAACCATCACAAATCTATTATGTTGGGCAATAGCGTTGTTGCATTGTTGATGCAGTGTTATGGCATTGTTGATCTGGCACTGTAGCACTATGCTTGCTACCTCTACTTCATATTTTTTCCTCTGATATAGCAACACAGTGCCACTGATGCAATGCATATGCATTGGGCTTGCTATAAAGTTATCCCAAAATCAGCCTGATCGAACAACGCAGAGCTAGCCTTGTTGTCTACTTGCTCAATTTAGGCAATTTTCAACGTCATGACGTTGCTTTTGCAACACTTAGGCGATGTGCCTAAATATTTTTTTTCATATTTTTGAGAATTTTCTTGTTACAACACAAAATATATTAAAAATTAACACATTTTATCATATTAAAATATGGTAAAAGCATTTTAATTACATAAAATTTTCACAAATTTAACAATTATCAATAACATTATTGGTTAAAAATTAACTTTAATAAAATGTTACCTACAAAATAAGTTTTAACACATGAAATCATGCAAAATGAAGAATAATTACAAAATTGTTAAAATGATTATTGCAATATAAAGTTTTTAACTTGAACAACCTATAAAATTCAATTTACAGCTATAAATGTTTTCATGAAAACAATTTAATTTGCAGCTATAATTCAATACAGCAAATTAAGTCCATGACTTGGAAAAGAAAATTAAAAAATAATTCTAATCTAGAGGAATTAATGATTTTAAAGTTTCACACAACTATAACTCATATTGGTGATCTTATAAATGATTTAAATGATCACCATACAATATTAAAAAAAAGTGTAATAAAAAGAAAAGACTACACAAAAATTTTATTGGTTATATATTAATTTTTGTAAAAGGATACCTAAAAAATAAATTTTGAAACATGAAATTATGCAAGAAGAAGAAAATTTATGTAATTTTAAACTAGTTTTGGAATATATAATTTATTATTTCAGAAATTTATAAAATTTTATCAATATTTAATTTTAATTTCAGCAAATGAAGAAACTAATTTTAGCTAAAGTCAATTTAGATTTTGAAAAGTATAACCTAGATTTGCACAAAATTGAATTTAAGTTCACCAAAAAAAATACTTGATAGATTTAAAATCTAATTTTATAAAATGAGAATCTAAATTTCAATAAAGATAAAAAATATTAACAAAAATGGAACTTTATTTTCAGTCAAACAAAGCTTGCTTCATTAAAGATACTTTCTAGTTTGGATAAAATAAATTAAGAAAAAATATAATTTTAACTTTTACAAAAATGCAAATTTTAATTAGACAAATTTAAACAAAAACTTTTGCAAATATGTAGACTTAATTTCAAGAAAGAATATATATAAATTTTCCTCAAAACGAAATAATTTTAAAACATATAAATTGAATAAATGAAAGATATATATACCAACGAGATTTAAATAAATATTTTTTAAGCGAAGAAGAAATCAACCACATAAAATTTCATCGCTATTGACTTTATATCAAGACAAAATGTCCTACAATTAATGTAATTTTAGTAAGTTTAATTCTAAGATAGTTATTTCAATCAACGATATATCTAAATGAAACTTGAAAAATAGAATTGAAAATTTATTAATCATAAAAATGATTTTAACAAAAAAGGAAAAAAAACAAGATGCTATTTCCATAACTTTTGAAAGTATTTTCAACAAGATGAAAAATACTATTTAAATAAATTATATAATATGATTTTAAAATAATCAAAATGATGAAAATATTTTAATCAATGTGTAGGGTGAAAAAGAAAGAAAACATCACACAAAATGAAGATGAAATTTTAAAAAATGAAAAGCTTTACCAACTAGCTTCCTCCACTAAAAAATTTCGCTCCAAAAGAGAAAAAATGTTGAATTTTGTTTGAAAAAGTGAAAACCAAGAGATATTTTGCATGAGGAAGGCTTAGGGTTGGATTCCAATGCGTTTAATCTTTTTAAGATTTGTTTTAAAGTAGATGCCTCAGTTATTATTGAACTTAAGAAAGGAAAGTTGGTAACATATAGTCCTTTTATTAGCTTTTAAATATTAATTATTAGATCATTTGCAATTTTGTTTGAAGTAACAACACATCATATAGGTCAAGAAAATTAAGTTAGAAGCTCAAATACAATATCTAAGTTTAAAGTCCTAGAAAGAGACTAAGGAATAGGCACAATAATAACAACACAATTAAGAGCTCAATAAAAAGCCCATAATTTAGAATATTTTAATTTTAATTTTAATTTTATTATTTTTATTATTTTATATTTTTATTTCTCATGTAAGCACTTTATAGCCTACCATAATATGAAGGAATTGTTGAATCTAAATTTATCCATAGAGATGATGTCAGACCTTATTAGAGACTTATTGAAAGTATGACTAGGTGAGGCAGGGTGAGTAATACAATAAGTGTAAAATAAGCAACATGAATAAAATCCAAAGTAAAACACTAAGGGGGTAAATATCTTTAGTAACAATACTAATGTAAAGAGAAATACCCAAAAAGCTCAGAAAATACTCTTCTAGATACAACCACTTGAAAGAAAGGTCACCCTTTTTATAAGTCTTAAGGGATAGTTATAGAATGAAAACTATAGATTGGTTATAAATATGGCTTACATTAAATATGATAATTGTATAAACTATATTCAAATATTTTTGGCATAACCACTATGGGATATTCTAGTCACCCTATTTCTAGAGCTAGCTATATGTGATATTGAGTGGTAAGTCCTTAGAGAATGGTCACTTGTGTGAGAGTGATATTGTAGTAGCCAGCTATATGAGGAGTGTCATCTTTTCAAAGATTTCTTCTACCCCTGTAGGTGGACTTATGTGGTATAGAGAGATATCAAGTCCCTCTAAATAGCGATCAAGCATGAATAAGCCTTGGTCATTCATGTGAGCTCTATAGCTTGCTGCTATCAAATTATTTTTACTACCTTTTTCCCTACTATTGAGTACCTCAGAATCTTTGGGTATATGAATTGTTAAAAATGACTTGTTCAAACTTCTTTACAAATGACCACAAACACCTCTTTCTCTTTCTTTTTTCCTCTATTTTTTCATTAAAAAAATCTTAACCTTAAAGTCATATAATGCATATAAATATATCCTAAAAATTTTTATAAGTGTTGAATAAAGTATTTTATGTGAAGAATTTCTTTTCTGTTGTGTTCATGTATGGTAGCTTTAAGTGTGTGCCTTCCTTTGATAAAATAAATAATCATCTATATTTTCTTTAACTTATTCAATACCTCTAATACCTCCTCTAAAATCCATATACTACTTCCTCCACTTCATAAGAATCCACGAAGACCAACAAACTAGTAAACAAAGGCTCAGAGTTATTCTAAGTTATAACATATATCTCTTAGCCAAACTTGGTAAGACTAGGTTGCTATTTTTACAATTACTCAACTATCAACTTAAAATTATAAGTGCATATTCCTACGTAACCTTCTACAAGTATTTCCAAAACTTTACTTTAATTAAAACTTATTTGCTAAAGTTATATTTTAAAACAACATAAACTAGTTTAATTTGGAGTCTTGGTATACTTTCTATTATACCCCTCAAATTCGTCATTATTTCTCCATAAACTCCAAAAGTTTCATAAACATAAAATTATAGATTCATAGTTATATTTATCCATTCATCTTATTGCAAGGCCACTTACCACCACTATATTTCATGATTGAGGTGATTTTTATTCTTGAAAGCGCTAACTACTTTTAAGAGGCTAATGAACACTATTTTAAAACCTTTCATAAAAATATTTTTAATTATTTATTTTGATGATATCCTTACTTTAGCTTAGATGAGATAATTATCTAAACACCTTAAAGAAGTCTTTGAAACTCCTAAGAAAGAATAATTATAGATCAATTTAACATATTTCTTTTCACAAATTGAGGTGATTGTTTCATATTTATTACTTCCACTTCAAAAATAAAACATAATCCTTTTTAACTTCAAGAAATTATAGAATGGCCTTGCACAAGGGTTTCATTAAAGTATGAAATTCTCATAGTCTAATAACTTTTTATATGAGAATCATTCAAGACTTTACTATGATCCTTGCCATAATCCAAGATATTCTTAAATTGAAGAAATATTTTTGGATTCCTAAAGCATAAAAGATCTAGACAAAGTTAAGATTTAGATTATCTTTTCTTATATTTAAGCTACCAAATTTTTTTAAATCCTTTATAGTGAATTAAGATTCTCTTGGAATTGAAATTGGTGAGTTATGTCAAGATAGTCATCTAGTATCTTTATTTTAGTAAAAAAATTAATAAGACAAAATAATGATAATATTCATACAACAAAAAATTTTGTGTTATCATTTAATTTTTAAAAGGCTAAAAATTTTTTGTGCTATCATTTAATTTTTAAAGGACAAGCATCTTTATCTTCTGAATAAAAAGTTCATTCTTAAGTTAGATAAATTCATCAACACTTGATGAAATTTTATTATAGATGATTATTCTTTTATACTTAGCCATAAACCAAGAATTAAAAATAAATTAACTAGTTCCTTTTCCAAGGTAGCTTTAACCATTTCTTTCTTAAAACTAAAAATCCTTTGATTTGGATGACTTGAAGATGAGTACTTACTTTATTTTATTTTTTCAACTAATTTATATGTAACAGATCAACCGTTGAAACTACAAGAAAATTTATATGTAATCAATGGATATTATTTTAAGGGAAAATAATTATGTATCCTTAAAACCTCACTTAGAAATTTTAAGCTATTATATTTTGAAAAGGAGATGGCCATTTATTTAAGAAAAAGTTAATTTTTTTTATCTTTCATGTAAGTGATATATTCAAATTTTGGTTGCTTCTTATCTTACATATAAATATGCTAATGGCACCAATGAAAATTTAAACCAATATGTGACTCTATCTATCACTTATAAGCTTTGGGAAGATCTCTCAATATATTTTATTTTAGAATTGCCACACACAACTTGAGGATGAAGTAGTATTTTTGTAAAAATTAAATAATTTTCTAAGATAGCTTATTTCTTGCTTTGTTTAAATACTAAAGATGCTTCTTGCAGTGCTAGACTATTCTTTAAGAAAATTATAAATTTATATGACCTAGCTTCTACCATTGTCTTTGACAAGGATGGCTAATTTATTTCACAATTTTATAATACAATGCAGAAGTTATTAAGCACAAATTAAAGATTTTTTTTTCCTTTCATCCTCAAATTAATAGTTAAAATGAATCATTAATAGGATCTTAGGTTATGTAGAAAACGTTTAGAAAATTAAGACTTACATATACTTATTTATGGATTTGTTGATAAGTACAAAGCTTTAATGAATTATTTGTGTTTTATATGCATTTTTATGATTAATTAATGTTAAGATATGGATTTTTTAAAATTTTTGATATTTTTATAAGAACTTTTCAATTAAAATAATAAGAAAGTAAATCAGAAGTCTCAAGGGTAGTACATAAGTGTTGTGCAAAGCAACACTGTGGCACTAATGATGAAGAAATTTGATACAGAGAGAGATTCCAACATCATGGAGCTAGATGACTAGCGTCAAGGCACTATAATTGATAAAAATTAATAATTTAAGATAGTAAACCTAGTTCCATGGTGCTAATAGACAGGTGTTGTGGCACTCAAAGAAGGCAAATGAAGCAAAGAAATTGCATGAAGATAATAACTAAAGTGTCTTGGAATTGAAGGAATGGTGTTGTAGTGCTAGATTTCTTTCAACTTAAGCATTAAGACAGAAAGTAGAGTAGCTTGATGCTAAAAACTAGCACTATGGAACTGTCAATTCATATTTAAGCAAAAAGATTGAGAGTCTAGCACAACAATACAATTAGGCGTTGTAATGCTACACCCCGATAGATGCAATTTCAGCCATTAGTTTGGAGAGTTCCATCAGTTTGGAGAGTTTCTAAGGAAATTTCTAAAATTTCTTAAAGAGGACATGGGTACTAATTGAGAGAGGGGTATAGAAAGTATAAATATACCCTTAATTGTAATATAATTAAATTAATATTAATCATTAGCTTGTATTTAATTCAACTAATTAATTGTGTTAGTTTTATTTAAGTCAATAAGTTGTTTATATTATATATAGTGAATTGTGTAATTAATTGTGTTAGATTATTTATTATGCTTGATAATTAAAATTTTGTTTTATAAAACTTGTTGCTTGCATGTTATATTTTTATAATTATTATTTATTTGTTTGTCATATATGCATAGTGGTAATAGTGTGGAACTTATAAAATTTTATCTTTAGATAGAAAGAACTGGTAGAAAACTTAGAAAAGAAAGGGGAAAGTAAATTAAAAATCTTAAAATGGCTAAGCAACATAGAGAAAAAAAATACCCTAAACCACTTAGAGACTATGTTAAATTGTTAGTGGATGAACATCAAAGCATTAGTAGACCAGCAATCTAAGTTAATAGTTTTGAATTAAAGTTTTCAATGATTCAAATAATTCAAAATTCTTCATTTAAGGATTCATCAATAGAAGATCATAACATGCACATAGCTAATTTCTTGAAAATTTATGCAACTTGTATGTATAATGGTGTTAATTATGATGTCATTAGAATTAGGATATTTCCATTTTTCATAAAAGATAAAACTAATATGTGGTTAAATTCATTGCCCCAAGAATTTATCACTACTTGGAATGATTTAGCTCAAACATTTTAGTTGAGTATTTCCCACCTTCTAAGACAACTATACTTAGGAATAACATCACTTCATTCATTCAAATGGATAATGAATCAATTTATGAGGTTTAAGAAATATTTAAAGATTTATTAAAAAAATTATTACATCATTTCATGCTTGATTGATTAATTATTCAAGAATTATATAATGGTTTAGTAAGATCACATAGAACTATCATAGATGTAACAACGAGGGGCAGTCTTATGTGTAAGCCTTTTGAGGAGGCAAGAAATGACTACTAGTAATTTTAGTGACCATCTAATTAATTAAACCACAGAAAGAAGTCTGATAGCTTAGGGATTGGTCAAGATTTTATTCCTAGTAATATTATTGGTGTGTAATGAACCATTTAAGTTAAAAAAGTCTAAAAATCAAGGTATAGAAATGCTTAATTATGTAGCTAATAAACTGAGTGATCCCTTCTCAAACACTTATAACCTAGGTTGGAGGAATCATCTTATTTTTTTTATAGAATAATAATAATTTAAATCTAAGCCAAGAAAACATGGGAAATTGAAAAAAAAAAAAACCTTAATGATCAAAACTATAGACATATAGTTCCACCACAATATCCACTTCAAAACCAACCTAAGGATAAGAAGCCTTCACTTGAAGATTTAGTGTCACAAATGGGGACCCAACTATATAGTCAAGCTACTTTAATTAGAAATTTGGAAATTTAATTGGTGAGATGACTAGCAATTTAACTAGTAGACCCTAAGGTATTCTGTCTAACAATGCTAAAGTAAACCAAAAAATGGTAAAAATTAATGCAAAGCCATAAAATTGAGAAGTAAAAAATAGCTAGGAGAAGTAGAGAATAATAAGAAGAAACATGAGAACAAAATTGAAGATTTAAAAGATTTAAATGAGTACAAGAGGAGAGAAAAGAGAAATGATTAAAAAAGAAGAGAAAATAGAAATGAATGAAAAGAAGAAACTAAGAGAGAAGCCTTTGAGAAATTAAGATAGAGACCACCACCACCATTTTCTTAAAGACTTCAAAATCAAATTCTTGATACATAATTTTCAAAAAAAATTATGTATTTAAAAATTTATCAATAAACATTCCATTTGTTGAAGCATTGGAAGAGATGCCAACCTATGCAAAATTTAATAACAATATTTTATATAAGAGAAGAAATTTGAGAGAGAATTAGACCATGGCATTAATTGAATAAATTTAGAGCTATAATTCGAATAATTACCTCCTGATAGTTTTAAAATACCTTGCACTATAATAGATAATTTTTTTGTGGGAAAGCATTGTGTAATTTCAGAGCTATTTTTTCATGAAGATGTGTATTTCATTAAATAAGGAGGAATAACAAAAAGCTTCCTTTAAAGGAAACAAAATTATTCTTTCTGATTAAGAGATTGGCAAATTTACTTGCTTCAAAAGATATAGATGTTAATTTGTCCATTGCTCCCTTTTTAACAAGGTAATCTGCCACTACATTGCCCTCCCTATGGCTGTGTGTAAGGTATAGGTACATGGATGAGCTTTAACTCAATATTCTATTGAATGTGTATAGTATTTACTAAGGAGCTCTCTTAAGTATTCCATAGAAAATTCTAATTAGGTTAAGGGAATTTGATTCAATCCAAAATTTCTTCTCTCAAAAGGCTTGGGTTACTTATAATGCAAAATAGGGACCATCAACATCATCACGTAAGGAATTGGTTACCTTGTATGGCTTAATTAAAAAAAAAACAATATTATCGATCCAATCTCTAATGATGCCACCCAAGTGAGCTATGTTTTTCAAGCTAAAATAAGATCCATCAATATTGATTTTAAACCGAGGGTGACTTCACTTGATCCATTTGATAAGAATTCGATTATATTTGGGATTCTTGGTAGTAGTTCCTAGCCAAGCTAGATTTAAGTGTCTCTTTAGATCAAGACCCTTTAGCATACAAAAACATTTTGCTTTCTTGAGATAGGAGGAGTTGAATTGCACAATTTGATTTGGTGTTAGTTGATTATTCTTATGCTCAACAATGTTTGTCAAACTATATAAACTAGAATAATAAGGTGGGGATTAGAGTATGGATATGATATAAGGAAGTAGTTTTCTTGGACTCCTTCCATGCCAAAAATAATTGACAAGATTTAGTTAAGCTTTCTTTCATTATATTGATCCCAAATTGTTTTTTAACAATACTCCAAATGTTGATGCTTTTTTGGTAATGCAAAAATAGAAGATGGATAGTTTTAGAACTATTCTAATGATGACATTTTAATGCAATTGATATCCCTTTTTTGTAAATGTTTTCATCAGTTGGAATTATATTTCTAAACACCTTTAGTAGAAAAAGAAATTGATGGTTTAAAGCATTTGAGAGAAATATTTAACCCAAACACATTGAATAATAAATCATCTGAGATTATAAAAATGCTTTGGTAAGATTTTGGTTTTGTGGATGCATAGGAAGTACTTGCTTATCAAGTCGGCTTTGTTCGATATGCACATTAAATTGGTTAGCTGCTTTGGGAAAGAGTTTGCTAATTTTAAATTTGTTCTAGTCTATCATTCTCTGGTGGTCTAAGAAGAGATATTTAACCTTTAGTTGTTCTTGATCTTTATGCCCCTAATTATGTAATGAGAGTGGCTCATTATTTAGCCTAATTTCATGCTTGAAGCTTATGTTTTCTTGCCCCATTTTCCATCTTATGATACTTTAGCATCCTCACTAAACTTAAGGATTTATTTCTAGCAATCAAAATTTCTTTGTCCGACTAAGATAGCATGGGCTAAGAAAGTTTTTTGTTCAAACTTGGCACAAAGCTTCATAACATTGCTTTTAAGGTTATCTTAATAAAATTTAAAACACAAGCCCCCATGATAACCCCTCTTGTTACCACAACAAATACTTGTGTTGAATAAAGATTTAATCCTTCTTTGAGAATTAAATGGCATGTTGATCACCTTATGGAAGTGCATGGGTATAGAGTTAAGGATGCTTTTGATAATAGTGAGTCTACCACCATAGAATAAGAGTAGATTATCACATGTCATGATTTTATTTTGAATTTTAGTGATGATGTCTTCAAAGTAGGCTTTCTTAGTTCTACCTATGAAAAGCGTACTGTTAGGGTATTTTGTGGGGAGAGTTATAATTTCAAAACCATTGAATGTTGAACAATATTATGTAGATCATAAAATTAGAGCTCATGATCTATTTACAAGATCTCAAGTTAATGCGCAAGAAAATTTAAGAAAGAAGAATGCTTAGCCCATTAGCCTTGCCAAGGATCATTTTAAGATTTTATCTTTTTTTATAATTATGTAATTTTTAATTTCTTTATAGAAATTGTAGGTTTAAAATTTTGAATTTAAAATTTAAAGCATGACATATGAGGTGGTTGAATTCACATAAAATAATAGCATGTGAAATGGGTGGATACTATAGAATAATAAAGTAACTTAATGCTTCACATTAATGTGGCCACCCACCTTTCCCTCCATGTTTTGAATTTTTTTCTTTTAAAAGATTATTATAATAGCTATAAATAGCCCTTATTGCTAGAATTAATAGATATATTTTGAAAATTATAAATTATTTGAGTTATTTTCATGGTTTGAGAGCTTGGTGGATAAACCTTGGTAATCCTTAATGGGAGCACTAATTATCTAGCATCTTTTGATTTTCTCACCTCTAATACCCAAGGTAACTAATTTTAACTTTTTTTTTATGTTTCTTAACATCATATCCAACCATCCACTAAGCCTTTTATTCTCCTTCATAAGCCTACTCTTTTCTACCACTCAATAATACCTCTACTTCACTTATTATGACCTAGTCCTAGTCCTTACACCAAAATAATATCTTAAGCCATATAATTCCCAATCAACTACTCCACATCAAAAAGACATATCCTAACCTAAATCAACATAAGTATTTTTTTATCCATTTAACTTACCTAAAGCTCATTCCTTCAAGTTAAAATTTTAATCAGCCTACTTTAGTTCAAACTAGACTAATTTAGGTATTCCCACAATCATATTATCTTACACCCTTTATTATCCCATAAAACTCTAAAATATATCTATAGATATCAATATAAAGATCCATGGCTATTTAGTTATCTTAGATTCACTAAAAATAAGGACATGCACCTCCATCAAATTTGGTATCAAAGAATAGCCAGGAAGTAGCGAATTCAAAAAAAAAAAAACATTTCTTCAACAAAGGGAGCATCTCAATTGGTGTATTTATCTTCAAATTTGTGAGTTCTTCTTGAACTTTTGATTTTAATTATTTTCTTTTTTATGATAATTTAAATTCATATTAGTAGCTTGAAAGATGTATATGACTTACAAGGCTATGGTGATAGTATAAAATTTTAATTATTAGGCTCTACTATATAACTTAGCGATTTTTTGAATGTGTGAACTTGCCCCAAAAAAAATTAAGAGAACACTTTAGTGAGGTAGTACTCCACTCTAAAAATAACCTTTCCATTACTATAAGTCAAAATTTAATTACTTGTTTTATTATCATTATTTATATTTAAGGTGAGTTTTTGAAGTTTCTTTGATTAACTTATGATAACTTGGTTTCTTAAAAAAAAGGCTTAATAGTTTTGAGTATTTTTTTATTTCATTAAAAAATAATAAACATTGTATGCATAAGAATATAAGTGTGTTAAATTTGGTGATTTTGAAGGCTAAATAAAACTTTGTCAAAAAGATCTAAACTACTTTCTAAAGTGAGCATGGGATGTCAATGGTCTTGTACCACCCTCCTCACTTTGAAGTTCTCTTAGCATAAAATTTCACTTTGATTGCATATTTATATTATAATTATTTACTATTTAATTTTTTAATGTCTTTTTTATATATCTCTTATTTTAAAAAAGTTCTACATGGCACCAAATTCTATCTCTAAGGACCAAGTTGAAAGCATAATTGGATTAGTTCATACCTTAAATCTTGGGATCCATGAAAATGAATTAAAATATTAAAGAATATTAGAAGAAAGTAAAAAATCAAATGCAAAAACTTAAAAAATAAATGTAAACTATTATAGCTCATTTATAAAATAATAGAATACCAACTTCTCCTCTAATACTTACTTAAATTGCACTTATAGGAATACATGAAGAAGATTTATACTTAAATCATAGAGAAACAAACCACTTAGAAGAACCAAATACTACAAATGGAGGAAGGGGAGAAAAAATATTTTAAGACTATAGAAGACTCTAATGATCCATCTCTAAGAGTTGAAGTAGATGCCCCAACTTATGATGGTGTGCATAACCCAAATAAATTTATTGATTGGTTAATTCAAATGGATGACTTCTTTGATTGGTATAAAATGGATGATTATAAAAGGGTTACTTTTATTAAAATAATATTGATAGGACATGCTAAAATTTATTTGACAAATACTTTAGCTAAAGAATAAAGATTAGGGAGGATAAATCTTACTTGAATAGAAATAAAAGAAATGTTAAGAAGAAAGTATTGTTCAAGACATCATGATAAGAAGTTGCATAGTCAATTATTAACTTTGAAATAGGTAATCTTCTTATAACTAAATATTTGAATATATTTGAAAACCTAACTTCAAGAACTAATTATGTTGATAATGATTGGTAATTGGCTAATAAATTTTTATTAGACTTAGGACTAATATTAAAAATGATGTCAAGTTATTTGACCCTCAAAGCTTAGAGGAAGCCTTCCATTATGCTTTATTGGTTAAACAAAAGTAAATTCTACATCCATCCTAAAATTAAAGCTCAAGACCCTACCACTTCATCCTAAAGACCTAATACTAGGCCTACCCATCCAATTACCCAACCAACCTACCCAATGATCATATTGAGGGAACTCTAAAAATAATAGGGAAATAAATTTTTTAAATGTCATAGAAAGAGTCACATGCAAAATCAATGTAAATCCCAAATATATTTTTAGATAAAATCAAAGACATAATAGATGATAACTTAGAAGAAGTCAATGATGATACATCCTATTTAATGAAGAGTTATAAACCAATAGTGATCCTTATATTATTATGATGAGATGCCTTATCATGGTTAAAAATGAAGAAGAATATTAAAGAAGAAAGAACATTTTAGCATGTATGTTTGTGCACAATGAAAAAAGATATAGGTTAGTTATAGATGGTGGAAGTGCTATGAAAGTTATTTCAACTCACTAGCTAAAGCTAACTTGAAACCTAAACCTCACCTAGAACTATTTCATGTTAGTCTAGTAAATCATACATCCTTGTCTATCACTAATTGATGTCTAGCCCTAATAAAAATATGTAGCTATGATGATAAAATTTGGTGATGTTCTCTCAATGGATATTTCACATTTTCTTAAGAAGACCTTGGTTGTATGATATAAATGTTATTCATTATGGCAAAGAAAATACTTATATTTTCAAACATAATAATAAAACCATAAAACTCTTGCCAGGAAAGCTAATAAAAAAGACACTTTCTATAGCACCACATATGACAAGTTTTGACTTGCAACTTAAGCTTACTATGAAGAAAAATGGCAAAGTTCAATTAATTATCATCTGAAATCATAATGTTAGGGATAACATTGTCTTTTTTTATTCGCTTTAAAACACTTACTTTTTTTCTTTAACTCCAAAGATAGAATCTGTAGGTTTTGGAGCTTTACAAAAAGAATAATTTTGATCCATGTCTCCTTCACTTGTTACATGTAAAGAAAGTCACACCAGACTCTAATGAGACTTACATACCTACTATGGTCTCTTCATTTCTCTTTGATTTTAAGTATATTGCACCTGATTAGCTTCCTAATAAATTTCCTTCTTTAAGAGGCATTCAAAGAGCCATTGACTTCACTCATGATTCTCAACTTTTGAACTTTCCTCATTATATGATGAACCCTATTGAGCATGCTGAGATTAAAAGGAAAGTTGAAGAATCATTAAAAAAAGATTTTTTTTTCAAGAGATTCTTAGTCCATGTATAGTTCTAGCTTTATTAAGTGCTTAAGAAAGATGGGACATGATGAATGTGTATTGATAGTTATGTAATAAATAAAATTACTATTAAATATAGGTTTCCTATTCCACAATTAGATGACATATTAAATTTAATCTTAGGAGCAAGTTATTTTTTTGAAGGTTGATCTAAAAAGTGGATATCATCAAATTTAGATTAGATTAGAAGATGAGTGATAGAATACTTTTAAGACCCCTGATGGACTTTATGAATGACTTATCATGCCCTTTGGACTTTTAAATGCTCCTAGCACATTTATGAGATTAATGAATATTATTCTTAAACTATATATAGATAAAATTTTGGTAGTGTATTATGATTTATAGTCCAAGTGAGAATGTGCATCTACAACACCTACAAAAAGTCTTTAAAATTCTTAGATAAGAGAAATTATACATTAATTTAAAATTTTATTTCATTTTGCAAATTGAGGTAATCTTTTTAGGCTTTATTATATCCACTATTAGACTTAAACTAGATCCTTTCAAAGTAAAAGCAATCTTAGATTATCCATCACCTAAATATTTTGTTGAAGTTAGAAGCTTCCATGGTTTAGCCACATTTTATAAGAGATTCATCAAGAATTTTAGAACCATTGTTGCTCTGATAAATTTTATTGGACTCTTAATGCACTAAGTGCCTTAGAGGAAATTAAAGTTCTTATCACTTTTACGGCAATCCATAAGCTTCTTGATTTTTCTAAAGCCTTTGAAGTGGCATACAATTACTCTGGAATTACGATAGGTGAAATTTTGAGTTAAGAGAATCATCCAAAGTATTCTTTAGTGAAAAGTTAAATGAAGCCAAATAAAGATAATCCACTTTTAATAGGGAGTTTTATGCTATAATTCAATCCTTAAGGCATTGGAAACACTATCTCTTCATGGAAAATTTATTCTTAATTATGATCATCATGCATTTAAATTCATTAATTCTCAATATAAATTAAGTCATAGGCATACTAAATGGGTTAAATTTTTATAATACTACTATTTTATTCTAAAGCATAAGCCTCAAATTAAGAATAAATTTGTTGATATTTTATCTAGAGTAAACCTAATGAATTCTTCTTTAGAATTGAGAATCCTATGTTTAGATTGAATTAAATATGATTATATAGTGTGCCCTGACATTCATTTAATTTATCTTGAACATCTAAATAAACCAATAACTCTACAAGGAGCATTCTTCATAATAAATGTATATTTATATAAACAAAAATAATTGTGTATTCTTTGATCTTCCCTTAGAGAATTTCTTATCACCGAGCTATATGTTGGAGGTGTAGCTAGTCATTTTATGAAAGATAAGACCATATGTTTATTAGAAAATAGATTTTATTGGCCATCATTAAAATGAAATGTTCAAAAATTAATGACTTAACGCTTAATTTGTAAATAAGCTAAAAGTACTAAATAAAAACAATGTGACTCCATGGTCTTCTCTTAACCATTATTCCTTATAGAGATGTTAGTTTTGTCTCATATTTTAGAAAATATTATAAAATTATTAGGTACCAAATTAAAATTTTCTTCTGCCTTTCACCCATAAATTGATGGAAAAATAGAAATGGTCAACCTCACCTTGGGAAACTTGCTTAAGTGTTTGGTAGGTAAACATTTAAGAGATTGGAATTTATACTTACCAACCTTAAAAAACTATCTCTAGAACTACAAATAAATCATCTTTTGAGATATTCTATGTTCTAAACCTAAGATGATCGATAGATGCAGCAAACTTACCATCTCATGTATTATTCAAGTAGCATTTTCATTTACTAAAGGATTTCAAAGCCTCTATAAATATATAATAAAGCAAATTTCTTTAAGTAGTGATAACTATGCTTTTAAGGTAAATCATAATCATTCAACGAAGAACACAAACATGGTGATTATGTATTGATTTGCATTCAACATAAGTGTCATGAGCCTATGGTCCATTTAAAATCCTTAAGTGTTGATATTCTATTCATCCAATTATTAATATTGAAGATAATCTATCATATGAAGGAGTTATGAAACCTCCATTTGTTCAATCTAACTTTTTAGTAGAAGATAAAACATCACACTTACAAAAGCCCTCTTTCTTTGAAGTTGATTATATGATCACTAAGAAAGCACCCATTAATATAGCTTATAAACATAACTTTTTGAGTTTGTGGAATAATAAGCCACTAGCTAAAGACACTTGGTTGACCCACAATGGTTTGGAGACCTTAGCTCCAAATTAGTAAAAGACTTCTTATATTTTAACTCTACATAGGAGAGTTCAATTAAGCCTAAGGGAGTTGATGTAGAATATCATATGGATCAAGGAATCATAATTCAAGGTCCATTTTTAAGATCTCAAGCTAAAGCCTAAGAAAATTCAAGAATGAATAATGCTTAGCCCATTACCCAACCAAGGCCTACTTTATTATTTCATCTTTTTTTTTTTAATTATGTAATTTTTAATTTCTTTTTAGAAACTCTAGGTTTGAAATTTTAAATTTAAAAATTCAAAGAATGACATGTGAGGTGGTTGAATCCACATAAAATAATAGTATGTGAAATGGGTGGATGGCATAAAATAACAAGGTAACTTAATGCTTCACATTAATATGGCCACCCACCTTTCCTCCATGTTTTAAAATTTTTTTCTTATAAAAGATGTTCGCAATGGCTATAAGAAGTCTATCTTGCTATAATTGATGATGACGGCTTAAAAGATTACCGAAAATAACACTCTTTGATAAAATAATAGGTTATAATTGTAAGATCTAGAACATAAACCAAATGAATTCTAGGTTCAAGTCAAGGAGAAGGATTGGGAGTTGAAGTGCCTACTAAAAGTTCAATCAATGGAAATTATGAAGTCAATAGCATAAAAATTTATATATTATAGATAACATGTAGATTAACTTACTCTTTAATGATTAACCTATTATTTTGGAATGTAAAGGATAGTATTATGCCCCAATCTATGTATATAATCAAACACCTAATTGAGAAACACAACCTAGGTGTCTTTGGCATCCTAGAGCCTCTAGCCTATTATAATAAAAGTGATAGAACTCTGAAAATTTTCAATGTATAAAGTTTACATGAACTATGGTAACAAGATTTTGTCATTTTAAAGGATGTGTATAATGTTGATATAGTGATTGATCATCTACACTTTCTTTATGTCAAATTCTCTTTAAATGGTAAGATATCATTTACTATTGTGATGTATGCAAATTGCAATCATGAGAATAGAAATGAACTTTAGTCCAAACTTATTAACATTGGCAACAACCTTTGTGATGTTTGGCTGGTAGGAGGTGACTTTAATATGATAGCATGTAGCGATGAAAAGAAGGGAGAAGTCCAACCAAATCGAAAACCTCTTACAAAATTTGCTAAATCCATTTTGAAAGCTAGGCTATGTGATGTTATTTTCATTAACTACAAGTTTACCTAAAAATGAGTCAGGGTTCATGAAAGATTGGATAGAGTCTTGGTCAATCTAAATTGGAAGGTACATATGCATAACACATTGGTTCATTACTTAGATTTTCCTTTAATCATGCCCCTTTTCTCATCTCAATTGAAGTCATTCAAAAACTTGTCAATCTTCTTTCTAGGTTTTTGAACATATAGTCCTTGCACAAGAGCTATTTTCCTTTCATCAAAAGCATGTGGAAAGTGGAACACTTGGATAACAACTGGGTTAGACTATGGAAACTTCATAAAATTGATTCCAAGGTCTTAGAACTTGGAATGAGAAGGTGTTGGTAATGTTGCAAACTAAGGTGGTAGAGGTTAAAATTTGATTTTAGAACTTAGAGAATCAACTAACAAATCCTTACTCACTCACACAAGAATGAACTCAAAGAAGAACTAATAAATCTTGACACATAGCTAAAGATGGTGAAAGCATTTTAGATGTAAAAATTGGCTAAACTCAATTTTATAGATGATCATTGAAACACTAAATACTTCCATGGAGTTATAAAGAGGAGAGAACAACTTACCATTCTAATGATAAAAAACCAACAAGAGCATTCGATTCAAGATCAAAATCTCATCAAGTAAGATGTAATAAACTATTTTAGTGGTTTATTAACCCCTAGTGTAGTGGAAAATGCTCAAACTATCCCTTGTTTCCTAGCCCAAACCATTCAAACTATTAACCTCTGCTCTAACCAAATCTAAAAGAAATAAAAGAAGATATTTTCTCAAATGGAAAAGAATAAGATTGCTAGAGTTATTTTTCAGTTGAATTTAATAAGACACTTGGGAAGTTATTAAGCTTGACCTAGCAATAGCCATATAGGAATGTTCAAAGATCTGCAAATGCCAAATTATTTTAGCTCAATAATAATCATTTAAATTCTAAACTTGTTAAACCATATTATTGGAAGAATTTTATACCTAACAGTCTATCAGTTGTTAGTAAGATAGTGAGTAAATTTATCAAAATAAGGTTACACTATGAGAAAATTTATGACACCGCATAGAATTTTAGGAATTTCTTTTTTAGAAGATCAAATATGTCATTAAAAAATAAACATATTATCTTTGAAGATAAAATGTCATCCTATAATGATTCATCATTTAATAAAAGACTCATAAGGCTAATGGGTTATTCATGTACAAGAGATTTTTTCTCTGAACTACATAAAAAGTAGAACAAGATTTATTTTAAACTAGGTTCATGGTTCCCAATAGAGGCAACCCCCTATAATTAATTACATCTTAAGAAGGGTCACTTCTAAGAATACTCTTGATTAAAAAAATGAGTTGTTATTTCTAAGGATTTCAAATTTGGTTTTCAAAGGATTAATTTTTATAAATTATAATTAGGATTGATTCAAATTGGAGAGAGTTATTTTGGAGGCCAAAGGGAATGAAGTAGGAAATGTATATTGATACTAGGATGCCCAGTAGGAATTTTGACTATCCTGTAATTAGGTTTTAAACTTTGGAATTTAATTTAGATTTTGAGTTGACATTTTTTTTAGAAATCTAGGACTTAAATTCTAGTAGCACAAGGCTATAAATGCCTAGGGTTGAAGACTTACTAAGAAGGATGCTTTAGAATTTAGTCTACAAGTACTTTTGACATATGTCAGATGCTTGAAATAATTTTATTTTAGAAATTATTGGTCATCCTCTCACTTGAGGGAACTAACTTATCTTTGACTCTTCGACTTACAACCTATCTGGAGAGGGTTGTCAGCTAATTCCACCTAAGCACATTTTAAATTCATGATGTTAAGTCTCATAAATGCAAGATGGTTGAGTTGTTGCATTTTTAAGAAAGGAATCTATGAACTTAGACTCACTTCCTAATCCCTAAAATCATGTAGGGAATGAAATGCATCTAACTAATGCACATTTTTTTAAGTTTTAAATGTCTTATTTCAAGATTGATTTGAGGTCTTAGGTATGTATTTTTATGCTTAATTTCATTTAATTAGAAAAGGTTATGGGTCAAATCAATAATAGAAGGCAGACTTTCCAAGAAGGTGGTCATCCTCACAAGTCAGATGCCCTTTATGTGCAATGGGAAAAGTTGCCCAATTCCATGATTGGAACAATATGATTTCATGGTTTCAAAACCTAATTATTTCTAAATGATTTTAAGTTTTTTTCCTAAGGATTTTGTTTATGTGAGGTTTCAATTTTCTTTTATTTTTATTTTAGTTGTTCATATTTAGATTGGGTACAAAATTTAGTTTTTCTTATGAGCCTAATCGTTGAGGCATTTAATCACAGAAAGAACTACATAAAAGAAACCTAGAAAAGTAAGTTGATTCTATTGTGCACCAAAGATAAATCAAGCCAATTTAATTTAAGGAAAAGTCCAATATAGTCAAGTACTATTGTATACCCCAAAAGAAAAGGAAAATGGGCAGTCGAGTTCTACCTTTATATAGCCCAGTGTAGAACTACAAGTCTAGATCTATGGGTCTTCTTTTTAGGATCGTCTGCTTCTTTAAGGACATCTATTAGGCTTCATAGGGGACAACTACACCTATCTTCGGGTAGGGTCAACTCCTGCTAATCCTATACCTTATAGATCATAACCTAATTCTAAGCTAAAATTTATATTTTGATTTCAAAATTAATTTCTAATTCATGCAAAACAAATGTTAGGAAATAAAAACATCACATAATAATTATATTTACAAACATACGGGCTTAACATTAACTACTTGCCAAGCCCACCTATCATATGGGCTATGCTTAAGGAATTAAACATACCTGCAGAAAACATAATTTTTAATTTTATTTATGATAGCAATCCTTTCTAGCATAGCCCCCTACAAAAGACATTATTATTTAGAAAGAATGTCCTATCATCTAGTATAATAGGTAAACAATCTTAGACATGCATCTAAAATAGTACACCACAAAGACATGTGAAGCACATCATATCAAAATACATCACAAGGAATCATAAATGAATCACAGAATGACCAAATCTAAGTCTAGGGTCCATGACCTAATGATCTAGAATGTGAAGAGAATGGCTTGTGTAGAAGACTTTGCTAGGAATATTTAGTTTAAGTTTCAATTTGGAATTTGAGTTTGTTTGAATTTTACCTTTGAATGGTTTCAATTCAAATGATTTAGTTTCCTTTTTTATTTCCACTTTATTTGGTTAAAGTGATGTTTAGGTTTTCAAGAATGAAGTAATTATCCTATGATGAAGATTCATTCTATTGCTCTAAGTAAGATCCGTAAGTATCTTAATTAATCCTTTTAATTTCATTTAGTTTGTTTGAATTAGTTTATTTGAACCTATTAATTTAATTTGACTTTCATTATTGGTTTATTTATCAATTTAGTTTGGTTTGAATTATTTCATTTAATTTTATTTGAATTAGTTAATTTAATTTAATGTATTTAATTTATTTTATTTGATTTAGTTTAATTTGTTGTTTTGACTTTGGTTTATTTCATTTGATTTGTATTAATGTTTTGGATTAAGTTATTTTGATTTCAGTTGATTTAGTTTAGGTTAACCTAAGGTATTTAGGTTTTGGTTTGATTTCATTTGTTGATTCAAGTTGTTTAATTATGAATTTATACACTTAAGGTTTAATTACTCTTAATATGATTTATTAATTTCATTAACCCTTAAGTATGTAATTTGATTAAGTTTATTGACTTAGGATGTTTGGAAACCTTCCTAATAGTTTCTTATGTTTGATTGAAATTAATTCAAGTTGTTTCATGATTTAATGAATTAATGAATTTTCTTATTCATTATTTTATTCATATTAATCTCGGAATTTGAAAATTCAAAAATTCCAAATCCAAATATCAATTAGGTTTGAAATTTTTATGGCAAGTGGGGTTACATGCCAATTTCATGTTTCTAAAGTTTCATCTTGATTAGATTCATAATTAGATGTAATTAAGATTTTAATTATTTTATTAAAACCTAAATAAAGCCTAATTTAATGAAGGTAATTTTGGGATTTTATTTTTCACGATTCTCTCTAAAAGATGTTTCCAAAGTGGGTTCATTCATAAATTTTGGACAATTGGGTGATTTATTATGATTTAATTAAATTTTGGTTAAATTATTTGAATTATTAATGTCATTTAATTGTTTAATTAAGCCAACTTGTGATTTATTAAGTTTGGATGAGTTTCATTAGTGTTTTAATTTTCATTAAGGTTCATCAAGTTGACTTAAATTTGTTTGATTTGTTTTCATTAATTATTTATTTTATGATAATTTATTTAATTAAAATGGAGGTTTAGGGTTTGAAATTTCATTTCTCATGAATTACATTGCAATAATTAATGAAAATTTTCATAAAGTGTGTTTCAACATCAATTTTGGTTCCCCAAAAATTTCATTTCAATTAGATTAATGGCCTATTAATTAAGGTTTATATGATTTCAATTAAACCCAAATTAAGGCTTAATTACCCAAAATTAATATGTTTAAATTTTTTGGATTCCTCATCAAGATGAATCCATAAAGCCTAAGTTTGTATTTTTTTGGATTTCTATTTATTTTTGTATTAATTTTTGCATTTTCTATAAATTTTAATTAATTTTAATGAATTTTCAAAGGGATTCAACTCTTTTGTAATGGTGGGCTTCCATGCCAGACCCCGTGGCTTCATCGCCACATGCTACAGGTCGAGTGGGCCACACAGGTTTTGTATGGCATCCGCATCAAAAGCGGTGCCACGTGGGATGATCCTGGACCATCCAATCAAAGATCGGATGGTTCGGATCCATTCCGTGGTTCCTTAGGCATTAAATCAATTTGTCTGCCTAGATCAAGGCAGATGCCTAATAAATGGATCGGATGGTTTGGATTTAATCTAGCAGCTCGTTGGTGAGAGACGGATGTCGTTCATCTTTTTCTCCTAATCGTTGGAGATCGCCAGCAAATTGGACCCTAATTTTGATCCCAAATCATTCAATGATCACTTTAGGACCTATCCAGAAAACTAGATCCATTTGGAGATAAAATTTTCTTCAAAAAGCTCTAAAATCGATGGCCTAGAGGATTGGAAAGGGGAAATACCTGGATTTAGGTGATCACCGATGCTAAGAATGACTCCATTAGCTTTGCCTTAACCTAACAAACATGTGGACAAAGTTTGGTGGCTTGCCTCCCCATGGATTGCTCCCTAGACCAACATGGGCTCAATTTTCTGGCTTATCAACGATAAGGGGTCAGGGTGGGGATTTGTTTAAGTTCTCCCAGACCTCTAGAATGTCTTGGTAGCTTTAATTTGATGAGGAAAACTCTCCTTTGGAATTTTCCATTAAAGGTGGCTTAGCTCCGCCCATTTGTCGAAGTGCCGGTGGCGACATCAGGGGAAGGGTCCGGAACTTCATCTCCTACCTTAGTGGATATTTCAAAATGAAAAGGAGGAGGGAATAGGTTCCCCCACCCCACTTTCCATGCTTGGTCGAGAGCCTCTTTTAATGGCTTTTGGTCGGATTTGACCTGGTGAAGTCACCAGTGGTGGATTCAATCCCCCTTGGCCTTGTGAACATCCTTGGATGAACAGATGGGAAGAGGAACACCTTTTGTTTAGTTTTGTCCTTTGACCGTGTCCCTCTTCTTTTCATCTTCTTCTCCTTTTTTTCCTTCTTGGAAGAAGTTAATTCCACTTTGGCTTTGGCTTGGTGAGCTTCACTTGATGGCAGCCATCTTCCCTTTTTCTTGGACAAGAGGTGGGTTGAGGCATATGGAAGAGGGGAAGTGATACTTGCCTTCATCCTATGCATTTTCAAATTTTTGCTTTTTTTGAATTCCATTTTTTATCATTGATGGAATCACCATTAAAGTCTTTGGACTAATAGGTGGCTGCCCCTATCAAACTCAAATGAATTTGAGTTTAGTTTTAGACCTAATTTGACTTAAATTAGGAAGTTGAATCCAAACCAACTATTGGATTCAAGGTGTTTTCATTTTAATTTAATTCTCTTTTAATTTTGGATTTAATCATCTTTAATTGATGATTGATTGAGTTTTGATTTGATTAATTCATTTAATTTTTAATTGATTTTGAATTTCATTTTATTTTAACCCATTTAGCCTAAATGGGTTAAGTTTGGTTCCAATTGAGTTCAAATGACAATTTTACTCAATTAGATTGAGTTTGGACTCCAATCATGCTTGATCACATGTGTGAGATGATTTGGAGTAATTGATTTTATTTAATTTTAATTGGATTTTAATTTGAACCCATTTGACCCAAAGTGGGCTTAATGGGTCAAGCATGGGTTTCTTTTGGGTCAAATGACCAATTTGATCAAATTAGACCCAATTGTGGGTTGAATTGTGTTTGATTATCATTTCCAAATAAATTTGAATAATCAAATTAAATTAATTTCAATTTGATTTTAGTTTGAACCCAATAGAACCCATTAGGGTTATTTTAGACTAAGTGGACTAATTATTAACCCAATTAAGGCCTATCAAACATGTTTATTTGATTATTGGGAACATTTTGAATGATTTATTTTGTCAAATTCTTGGTGGGTTGACCTTAATGAGTTGATTAGATTTGACTTTGGATTTGGTTTTCTTATTTTAATTTGATTTTAGTTTAATTTATTTGAATTTGATTTGAGTTAATCCAAATTTAAAATTTGGGTTTATTCCACCTAAGCCAATTAGGTTGGATCAAACCCAAAGATGATTCCCTAGGTCACTAAGTATTGTGACCTAAGCACTGAATTAGGAGGTTCCTATTTGTGATTAGGATATCTTAATTAATGATTTCAGAGTTCAAATTAACCTCATCCAAAAAAGAGGCCAACAATAGCCACACTTTATAATAACATTTATCCAACACATGCAACTAAAATGCAATCATATTCTTTTAATTCTATTTTTTTTGAAACATAAACACATGGAACAAATGTCATGCACATTTATAATAATTTTAAAAGTACTTAAATGTTGCCACATAACATACTCATATACATTGAGTCCTAAGGACAACCAAGCCAAATAAACACTCCTTAACACTAACCAAAGTTCTAATAAGGTTTGATTTTGATGTTTATGTTATTAAAACCTAAAGAGGAGAAATGATACTTAAGATTTACCCCATCCCATGTTGGTGATTTGGCATATATTTAAAGAAAGAAATTAAATAGTTTTTATGAATTGATTAGGTTTAAACCATTAAGACATCAACTTAATTTACCCTTCCCTAAACTTCTTTAATTTAATTAACTACTTGATCATGAGCCTTCAATGATATGCTTTTAAAAAAATAACTTTAGCAATGCACCCAAATGAGCTTAATGCAATTAGGTTCATGCTTAAGAGCTAATTAAATTAAAGAAGAAGAATCTAAGTTAAATACTCTTATGATGTTCCCACACCAATGGGTTAATCATAATTTCTTTAATGAATTTATGTTATTAAACACATAAAGGGATTAATGAATTATGCTTGAATTATTTGAATCAATTTTTTTTTTTTTTTATATCATTAATTTTTCAATTCATAATTCCTCAATTATTAAGCATGTTAATTAACCCTCATAAGGAAGGATATTTGAAAAAATAATTAGGAAAGGGGTCCTAATTATTTCTTCATTATATTCACTATTTATATTGATTAATTAACATTAATTGTTTGAACTTTACTATTCACCAATTTTAATAATCATTAATTAATTAAAGAGGATAATTAAGATTGAAATTCTAAAACCTTTAAACCACATGGAAAATAATTCCAAGAAAATTATGGGAGGCAGAGGACATCCCATAGAATCATCCTACCAAATTTGAAATTATTTAGCCAAGTAATTTAGCCTTAATTAAGGTAATTAGTATGAGCTTCAAATTTTAATTAATCCCTATTCATTATGCATTAATTAGAATTATATAATTATTAAATTCTCTTCTATCTAACCTTTCCAAAATAGGTTTATTTGTATATTTAGAATTTTTCTACAAATTAGTTATGACTTTTTAAAGTTTTAGCTATTTAATTACATTTTAAACCTTAATTAACCCTTTAAACCATCAGTGCCACAGCGGATGTTGATGCGACAACTCTTTCCATGTGGCATTATAAAATTGGCCACTTAAATTATCTGACATGGCAGTTAACTCAGCAGTGCCAAAAGTGGTTTCATCTCGGCTGTCTAATCTTAGATCGAATGGTTGAGATTAATCTTGGGATTTCAAAGGAATTAAATCAAAATTTCTAACGGGATTAATCATGGCCTATCATTCTAATCACACAGAGCAGATGACTACTGATCTGTCATTCTGTGATCCCCAAAATATAAACATCATCCGCCTTCTGCCACTTAATTTGAGCTTATTGAAGCTTGTTTGATGATGAAATCAACTCCAAAATGATCAAGGAATAAATCTAGGAGATTCTATGGAGAATGCACGAAAATATGATTCACTTTAAAAAAAGGCCAACACCTAGCCAAGACTATAGTTTTCATATTTTTACCTCGTTGGAGCTATAGACCAGTGATTCACCAATAGAGGTATCTTTATCTTGAAGAGATGAAGCCCTATTGAGAAGATCTTGAGCTGTCTCTCCACCGATCGATCTCTGGACCAAACACCACTATAAAGCTCATTGGAGTTGGTCTATGGACATCTTCCGGTGGTCAAATTGCTCAAGAAATGATTCATTTTGGGTCGCCAAAGTAAGGTGAAGGTGTGGAAGAGTTAATTTGAATTTGGTGGAGATTTGGAAAGTTTGAACAAATGAAGCTCTCAGGTCCAATCGGGAGCCAATCTCGCCATGGTGGAGTGCATGAGAACCTAGAGAGAAAGTATGGGACTATGTGGAATGCTTTATGGAAACTCTCTATTGAGTTTGAATGGATGGGGAGGAGTATACTATTCTATCTAACTGAACTAAGGGTTGGATTGGTTTAACCTTTGGTAGCCATCTGGCCAGAGTAGGTGGTTGAAATGGTATGGGATTATTGAAGTGGTTGAGGAAGAGAGTCTGAGGGAGTGTAGTGAGCTACCATAAGGTGTACATTCTTCCTTAGGTGGACCAATGGTTTCCCATGGGTGAACTCATCCTCTCTTGGCCAAAGGCTGAGCCCATCAGCTTTGGGTTAGGTTGGGTTAGTGGTCCTTTGTCCAAGAAGAGCCAAAAGTGGTCACCATAGGTAAGGGGGTGGAGAATGGGATTTTGTCCCATTTGGATGGCTTGATTCAATGGGTTTGACCCAATTGGGTTCATAATAGATTGGGTCCACTTGGGTAGGCCCATGGTGACCCAAGATGAGTCATGCCATGTTTGATTTGGTTTGGGCTTGGTTTGGTTGGGTTTGGCTCAATTTGACCCATATGGGTCAAATGGGTCAAAAACTTTGAATATTTTGACCAAAATAGATCAAAGTGATGACTTGGGTGAGTTCAATTGGTCATTTGAAGTGAATGAGTGCAATTCATTTGATTCAATTTGGGTTAGATTTGGATTTGGCTCATATGGTTCAATTTGGGTAAAATGGACCATGTTGATCAATTTGACCAAATTTGGCCAAATTGGCTTGAGCATATGTTAGGTTTATCTTTAGTTAGTTATTTGTAAATGATTGGTGGAGTTGATTTGAATTTATTTGGTTTATGGAGTGATTTGGTTCAATTTGACTTTACGTCAAATTGGGCTAAATGGCCTAATTGGGTTGGGTTGACTAAATTGGGTTCAATTAAAGGTTGAATCACATTTAGTATTGAATTGGTGATTTGTTAGAAGTATTAGTTTCAACCAATTTGGTCTATGATTTGATTTGGTTCAATTTGACCCTAAGTTGTGTCAAATTGGGTCAAGGGGTCAAATTGACTTGATTAGGTTCAATTGATTGTAGTGGATTGTCTAATAATGTTCTACAATAATCAATGAAGAGATTGGATGGCTTGATTTGATCCAATAGGATTTTAATTCAAGTTTGGCTTTAATTACCTCTTTTAGTTCACTTTGGATTAAGTTACTTGGTCAAGCCAACTTGGACCAATTGGGGTTATGGATGGTTGGGATGTGTTCAATGATAAATTTAAAGTTGTTTGGTGGCTTTAATCATAATTTATTTGGGCTTAATTAAGTTTTGGCTCATTTTAATTATCTTTAGGTCAAATGGGCTAACTTGGGTTAATCAAATTTCTTTGGTTCAATTAGGTTAATTGCAAGTGTTAGAGGGGCTTATAATGATCTATTGAATAATCAATGTGCAGTTGAGAAAAATCAAATTGGATTTAATTTATTTGAATGGTTTAAATTAAGTTATAGGATTGTGGTAGGGTTAACTTAGGTTAAGTTCCAAGTTAATTTGACTTGGAGCTTGGATTAGAAAGCCCAATTTAATTAAGATTGACTAAATTGGTTAGGGTTGGTTTAGCTCCATCTACATGAGCTTGAGTTTGGATAAGTGAGTGGGTATGAGTCTTGGTTTAGACCTTAGGGTGAAACTTATTTATCCTAAGGTAAACTCTAGGCTTAGGGTTATCCCTATAAGTCCTTAAGCTGAAGTCTAGTCTTCCCTTAGTCACTAGAAGTGTCCTAGCACTAAGAAAGTCCAAGTGTTTAAAAAGCTCCTAGATCTAAAATAGGAAGGATTAATCCTCACTCCAAAAGTGAGGTCAACAGATATGTACCCATAAATAATTTCTATCTTCTCTTATAAAATATCATCTTATAAATTTGGAGATTGGGTAACTCTTTTAATAGATATTTGATCTTCCACTTTGAAAATAGGGCTAATAAGCATGTGAGTGGAAATTAAAGAGCATAAGCATTAGTACCATGTTTCCTAATAATTTTAAACGGCCCACATGCTCTCACTTAGAACTTTTTTACTTTGTGGAATGAAATCTCCCAGGACATATATGAACTAATATATAATCACATATCTCATATTCTTTAAAATTTTTATCTTTATTCTTTTGTTCAATGTACTTAGCATTTTGTATTTCTAATTATTTCTTTATATCTTCATGAAGGCTATGAAAATCACATGCAAATGTATATGCTAAATTAAAAAAATGCATGAGTAGATGTATTAGCTATGTTAACAGGTTATTTAAGGTTATATTCATAAACCATATGGAAAGATGATTTGTGAGTTATTCTAAAAATGGAACTATTATATGCAACTTTAGATGTAGGTTATATTAAATCCCAATTTTCTATTTTTTTCCATCTAAACTCCTTAGTAGATTTTATAATGTCCTATTGACTACTTTTGTCTGTCCATCTATTTATGGATGAAATATATAGAGAATTTTAGTTGTATTCTCATTAGTTTTCATAAGATTTTTTAAAAACAAAATATAAATTTAACATCTCTATCAAAAACTATAGTAGACAAAACTCCATATAACCTAAGAATTTCTTTAAAGAATAATCTTGCTATATGAGATGCATCATTTGATTTTGAATAGGGTAAATAATGTGCCATCTTAGAAAATTGATCTATTATGATGAAGATACTATTATTCCCATAAGGTGATTTAGGTAAATCTAATTGTAAAATATATGGATAAGACTTCCCATGGTCTAGAAGGAATAGGAAAGAAAGTGTAACAATCTGCCCTTTATTTAATAGTTTTAGCTTGATGGCAAGTGCCATTAGGATACAATTCATTTAACATTCTTTCATATGGATGGAAATAAACATTTGTTCAACTAATTTTATGTCTTTATTTTGCCAAAATATTCTTATATACCTCCTGAATGTAATTCAAAGATAAGAAATTCTTTCAGGGATATTTAAGAAATACATAATTATTTACATTTATAAAGATATCCATCTATAATGATAAATGATCTATCAAAAGCCAATGGCTTAGATTTGTGTTTTAAGTACATCATGAGAAAATCAAGATAAATCTTGTAACCTTCTTTTAAAGTTGTAAATTCAAGAATTTGAAATTCAAATGATGAAATCATTAAATAGACTATAGATAATGTGTATGCTGGTTTAATTTTCTATTAGATTTATGTTTAAGTACAAAGAAAAAGTCTTGAAGGTATTCTACCCACTTAGAATGTCTACGATTTAGTTATTATTTTGGGAGTTAATAAATTTTAAAGTTTAATAATTAGTATTTAGAAAAAACTCTTTATATAGCATATAATGACTTGAGTGCTTAAGAGTTTGAATAATTGCATAAAACTCTTAATCATAAGTAAAATATTTTTTTAACATCATTTAATGTTTCATCAAAGAAAGTAATTAGGTGATTTTTTTACTCAATATTCCACCAATTTTAATACCTAATGCATCATAAGTCACTTCAAATACTTCATTGAAATCATAATGTCTTAAAATAGGGAGGAAGTCTATGGTGAAAAATTTCTATAAGAGTCACCTTTCAAATCTGTGGGGGAGAAGAGAAAGAAAAGACTATAAAAATTTTTCTTTTTAGGATGCCACACAGATCCGCAGATGTACTTATTCAGGTGATCAAGTACGTCATCAAGGAATAGTATACTATCTTGAAAGATAGAAGACACTACCCTTTAATGGACCTAATCACCTCAATAAGGAATTCCTAAGGATGATGAGTCTGCATATGTACTAGAGATTCTTCCCCTACTTTACATAGAAAAGTAAGGATTTATTTTAAATCATTTCATGTTTCCTATAGGGCAAGGCTCATAGTTAATTACATCTTAAGGAATGGAGATCCCTTAGAAAAACTCTCGATTAAGATAAATGATTATTGTCTTCAAAGATTTTAATGGGAAAGGGCTATCAATCGATTGGTTCTTTTTTAAAGATCAAATGGGATTGATCAAAGAGGGGGGAGTTATTATCGAAGCCAAAATGATAGATAAGTAGGAGATGTCCATTATGTTAGGAAATCTAATGAGCATCTCAAATTATCCTATGGTTGGGCTTTTTATTTTTGAAATTGTTTTAGTTTGTTTGAGTTGAATTTTTCATTAGAAATTTAGGACTTATGATTACTTTACACAAGATTAAGGAAATGCCTAAGAGGTGAGAAATTATGCTTATGACCCACAAAGGGGGGAAGCAACCTCAGAATCTAAATCTAGGGAGCTTTGGCAAGGGTTCAAAGCACAACCTAAATCTAAGATGAAAAATGGGTATTTGGTTTGTTTCCACAAGAGAGAACAAACCTCCCGACAGCTTGGACTTACAAGCGCCTGGGGGTGGCCACCAACTAACTCCTCCTATGATTTTAAATACATGTAGGCAAGTCATTATGCTTATCCAAGATGGCTAGCCTTATTATTTATTTAGAAAGAGACTAAGTCCTTAAACTCACTCCCTAAAGAGACTAGATCATGTAAAGGGAATGCTTCAAATGACATAAATCTAATGCAATTCAAATTTTATTTTTATTTTCATTGTTTGACAATTATTTTGACTTAGGCTAATAGGATTCATATGCCTAATGCGTGAGAAATAAAGTTATTGGCCAAAATCAACGAGAAGGGAGGAGGTGTGTTTCCACCATAGCTTTCAAAGGTCAAACCAAGTTTTTCTAGCAAAGGTTGAAGCCCTCCAATCAAGAGTGAAATAAGATGTTGTTGTGCATGATACTACAAAAGAAATGCCCATCCAACTTAGGGGTTGCTAATTCTTTTATCTTGATTTTATACCTAAGATTTATGTGAGGTTATGAGTTCTTTATTTTTAATTTGAGTTATTAAGTTTGGTAAAAGATTTATTTTTCCTAAAGAGCCTAATCCACATCTAGCCATACATAAAGCAAGGAAGAAACTAGGAAAAGTATGCCACTTAATGCAAAAGCTGAACAAATCATCAATCAATTTATAAAGCTAATCACAAAAGAATGAAAGTTGGGGTTGCACCACCGACAAACCCAAAATATCAAATGTGGATAGAGCTCTATCCATATATCAGAACCTCATTTTTAGAATGAGCTCTCAACACCATCTTAGGCATAGGATTCTTCTTAAACTTTAAGAGCTACTTAGTCTTAAGACACATTCTACTTAGTGTATTAGATCTTACTTTTTAAAGATTTTATTTGATTCTCAAACTCAAATCAAAATCCCATCAAAAAATTCCTAAGTTCAAATTTCCTAAATCCCTAAGCCTCCCTTAAGGACTTAACCAAAATCATGATCTAAACCTTCTCAAATCTTTGAGATTTTCTCATGATCCATTTATATTCTCATTTATATTCCATATATAAATGAAATACAAACTCATCAAATCAAATTCAAAATTCTAAATCAATTCATGAAAATTTTCTTAAATCCCTTCAATTTTCATTAAAGGACTTAGCCAAAATCAATCCTAAACCTTGATCAAACCACTTCAAATCCTTGAAATTTTCTCATGATCAATTTATATTCTCATTTATATTCTCATATATAAATGAAATATAAATTCAAATAATCAAAACCAACTCCAAAAATCAAACTCAAATCCACTCAAAATTAAATCTAAGCCTTTCAAGTGAAAATCTTGAACTTAGCCAAATCAATTCCAACTCAAGCCAAACTCTTTATTTTCTCCAATGGTTCAATCAACCCTACAATCATGAGCTTATATATAAAATCAAACGTCAATCAAACAATCAAAACCTAAATAAAAAATCAAACCCAAAACCCCTTTATATTCTTCCTTTGAATATGAAATTTTTAATTGGATCAAAATCCATTTGACTTTAAACCTTTTGTAAATGGATTTATATTTCAATCATAAGTCCATATACTAGATCAATCAACTTCAAATCAAGTTTTCTTCCTTTGAATATGAAATTTTAAATGGATCAAAATCCATTTGACTTCAAACCTTTGTAAATGGATTTATATTTCAATAAGTCCATATACAATCAACTTCAAATCAAGCTTTGACCAAGCCATTTGACCCACTTAGGCTCACTTGACCAAAGTGACCTAAAGTACCTAATGAGCCAACTTTTGATCCTAACCAAATTGGATTGAACCAAACTCATATATCCCTCTCATCATGATCAACAATCATCATGGGATGATCAATCAATCAATCAAATTGGGTCAAACCAAGTCAAAACTAAGGGTTGACCAAGTTAACACTTAACCTAAAATGAAACCTAACATAGCCAAAATCCACCATAGGCCAAATTGATTGAAACCATTGATCTAAGTTCACTCATGACCTATGTTTGAACTTGGCCAAGCCAACATTTGAGCCTAACCTAGCCCAATTGGCCCACTTGACTCAAGTTGACCCATTTTGACCTAAAGGGCCAAAATGTGTCAAAACTTGATCTAAGCCAAATTGATTGAAACCAATGGGTCAAGTCCATCCCAAATCACTTGTGGAACTTGACCAAAGCCTCAATTATCCAATTATACCAACATATAATTGACCTTTAGACCCAACATGACCTAAAGGGGTCATGTTGAGCCAAAATTGAACCTAACCCAAATTGATTGGAAAAAGATACCAATCCACTCCATATTACTAACCTAACCTAAACCTACCCTTGACTAGGTCAAAATAGGTCAACTTGACCCATTTGACCTAAATGAAGTCATATGAGCCAAAACCAATTCTAATCCAAATTGAACCAAACCAAAAGCACCAAAACATTTCAAATGGTCATATGAACCTGAACCCACCCTTGGTTTGACCTAATTTGACCAATTGGTCAACTTGACCCAAGTTGACCCATTTTGGCCTAAATGGGTTAACATGAGCCAAACCCTATCAAATGGATTCCAAATCCAATGAAACTTGGCCAAACCTAGTTTCTCCACATACCAAACATGTCCAAAGTGTAAAAATAGCAAAATGACTATATTACCCCTAGGCCACATAGCCATGGGTATTTTGGTCATACCCTCTTCACAATCACTTGAGGCTTTCCTAAAAGCTCAAGAAGACTTAGTGATGAGTGGTGCACCCAACCCAATGGGTTTGGGTCAGCCCATTTGACCCATAGACCAAACCCGACCACTTAGCTTGAAATTGAATTTTCACTCTTCTAAGCTCAATTTCAGCACATGGGAAGTTGGCAATCCACTCAAGAGATCAAACAAACTATGTGCACACTCAAAATAATCAAAATAACCTCTCCAATCTCAGTAATTGGATCAAATGACAAGGAATGGTTTGGCCATCTGATTTCCATAAGGGGAGATATACTCCCTCTAATTCAATGAAATTTCACTTCATTCATTATCGATTGGAGCTTAGGAACCCAGAGCAACCATCTCAGAGCATTCCAAAGCTTCTTAAATAGGATTTGAATTCCTTATTTCTCGATTTTGCATAGTGCAAAATAGGGGAGCTCAATCCATTTGCTGACTTCCTCTTCACCTAATTTCTTCAAAATTCTTCTACATTCTTCATCTAAGGACCAATTTGAGCTCACTCAAGCTCACATTGAAGTTCCCATAGCAAGGAGAAGATCAATTCATTCAAAGTCAAAGCCCAAGTGAAGTGGTGTTGGTCCATCCATTGATCCACTCAATCTCAAGGCATAGGAATTTCAATAGGGCTTCGTCTCCACCAGACAAAGCTACCTCATCGATCATGAGCATCAGTGATCACCTTCGATGAGGTATGCAATTTTTTGACCACTTAGCTTGATAAGTGTTGGTCTTTGAAAGAAATGTTCATGGCATGAGAAATCAACCGTTGGATAGGTTGGTAATTATGCTTAGATGGTGTGGGTTGATTTTTGTATGATTCTATCCTAAATCAGGCTTAGATCTTACCTTAGATCATGGACGGTCTCCATTGATCCTCAAGGAAGAACTTAGCTCATCTCAGCCATCCATCCGCGCATTTTAGATGGACGACTAAGATTATTTAGCACGTTTAGTAAATCCATTATCTTTCTAAAATCACGGGTGAATCCTTAGCTATACGATCTTTGATCAGACGTCCGAGTATATTAGTACGTGTGCCACTACCACCATTTGGGATGTGACATTTAAGTCACACCCTCATGGTGTGATGCGCCAACCGCCGCTCCACGCATACCAATTGAGGATTAAGTAGATTAGTTAAATGCCTAATTAATTCCTAATTAATCTATAGAACTTCTAAAATTCATAACTCTTCATATAAAAATCAGAAAATAAAAGAAAAAATTCTATGGAAAGATAATTTCATCTAGAATATTTTAAAAATGATTTCAAAGTATTTTGAATTATACTCTTCTTTGAATTTAGGATTTTTTAGGAATCTTAATTAGCTATTTATTCTTTAATTAGTTCATCAATTAATCTCAAACTTCTAGGGTTCATTTTAGGGGATGACCTCTGCCTCTCCTAATTTCTTAAGATTTATTGAGGGCTCAATTGGGGAAATTGCTATTTCATTATGTAATTACCCCTTTCATGTAATTAATGGTAATTAAGGTGTGATTAGTGAATTTACTCTATGATTAAGTTTGATTAAGGTTAAATCCAATAAGTAGGAGGTTTATAGAATAATTTTGGGGCATTTCCCGTAAGCTATTCCCTAAAGCCCCTTTTATCTCCTTAATCTCCTTTTAATTAAGGGTTAATTCAATAATTATCCCATTAATCAATTTTCAAAAATTGTAAAAAATTACAGAACTTAATTAATCTACCTTGGGTAGATGCTTAGGTTTTTAATAGCCTAAGTTTAATTAAGGAAATTAAAACCCAATTCACATGTGTGAAAGGGTGTTTTAAAAGTACTTAAGCTAAACCCCTTAGCTTAATTTGCTTTTAATTATGAGCCAAATTGCATTAGGCCTTTTCATTCTTAGGTGCATTGCAAATTTAAATACCTTGTGGGTTTTATGTCATCTCATTGGCTCATAATTACTTAGTTAATTTTCTAAGGTGGTGTAGGTAAGGGTTAATTAAGCCACTTAATTTATACCTTAACCTAATTAATACATAAAATTGATCTAATTGCCTAAAAATTAAACAAAAATACAAAACACATGTGGAATGGGTTAGGAACAGCAAACTCATCTCACCTTTTCAAAATTAAATCAAACTTCAAACTAAACAAAAATCATTTTGAAATTCACTTTGATTTATTCTAAATTTTCTTATTCTATAAGAATGTCTTTAAGATTTAAGTAAAGTGAGTTTGTTTACATGATTTCATTGATCTTTCCCAACATGTTAAGTTGTGTCATGTGATTCATGCATTCATAATTTCATATTTTAAAAAAAATGAAATTATTTACTTTATGTCAAATGTACATGTGTTGGCTAAAGTAAAATATGAGTAGCTATTATCACTACTAAATCCAAATTATTTTCAAAACTTATAAATGAAACATCAAATCTAAAAGTATGCTACTTATATTATAGTTGTAAGTTTGCATGTGAAATATTATAAAGGTATGCTTAGTATGGGTTTCCTTTCTTTCCTATGTTGGTATAGTTTTGAATAGGAATTTTGGTGAGATATAAGGTTCATTTGAAAAGGACCTAATGCTCACCTAATTTCATATCCTATTCATCCCTATGATACCATCTAATAAGGCTTACTTACACTTACATACATACATTGCATAAACAAAACAAATCTATTAAACAACTTTTGCATATTCCTTTTCCATTTGATTATCTTTATATATACATGTTTGTACTAAAAGAATGTGGTATATTAGTATCGACAACCTCGAGGTTGTGAGGATTTAAGTAACCCTAAGTAGGTCTTGTACCTTACACCTCTGGTTAACAATGGCGCTGTACTCACTTATGCCTTTCTTACTTTCATGTATGTATGTGAAATTTTGGATAAGGAAAACTATTTCTACTTAAGAAAAAAATCATGAATATTCAACTTCTAAATTTCCTTAAATGGATTACTTAGCATGCATCATAAAGTGTGCTAACTACTCTAATTTGTATGTATAGATGTTTAGGGTCCATCCATATGCATGTTATATATGTTGAGAAAGAAATGAAGTAATGTGTGTTTTGTGAATTTTGATTCATTTTATTTAATCTTAAAATGACTTTTTTTAATAGAATTGTTTAGAGTTTATATAAACTTAGGATTTATTAAAAGATGTAATTAAAGCATTCACCTAAAGGAAACTAAAACATGAACCCACTTTAAAAAATTACTTAAGGTTAGGGAAGGAAAGAGAAGTTATCTTCTCTTTCCCTCTCTTCATAACTTAGTAATTAATTGCTGGTTTCACTTAAACCAAATTAAAACATGAAATAAAAATAACAAAAAATACTTAAGCAACTTAAATGAAACCCTCCTCTAAATTGAACATGTTCTTCACACATATTAAATTTAAACCTAAAGCCATAGCTAAGCATGCCACACAAGCCTTCAAAGCACACACATTAGCCTAAGTCACCACTTCTAGCTTTAGGTTAGGTTGGTGCATGGTTTGATGTTATATTTTGTTTTGTGATATATGTTTTAGACTAGATGTTAGGATATATGCTCGTAGAATGAATGGTAGGATATTCTTAGCCTAACTATTCTTTTTTATAGGGGATTGTGCTTAAGGGTGCTATCATAAATAAAAATATAAATGCTTCTTACTGTGTGCTTATACCCTTTGCATAATCCATAGTGGACTTAGTCACCCATGTGTTGGGTGACAAGTCAAATATAGATGCTAGGGATTTGTGTGGTGTGATTTAACTAACTTTTATTTTGTAGGTGTTAGATAGATTTCTACTTTTCTATTTCATATAAAAATTTGTATAATTAGGATTTTGGAATGATTTATTATGGGGATTAGGATGAGCATTAGCCATAAAATCTTATCTTATGCACCATGTGAAACCTTGGAGCATCTACCATCCAACCTTCCAAAGGAGGAACTAAAAGAAGAAGAAGAAAGAAGAATATAGCTTGAAGACCCTCCATAACAATGAATTCCTTTGCTTAAATTGTAATTTAATTCATTTGTAATTGGGGTTGTATAAGGGTAGAGCTCAGCTACCTACATTTGATATTATGGGATTTGTGCGTGGTGCTAGGAAAAATAAATCATTTATTCTTTTTGCGATTAGCTTTATAAATTGATTGATGGTTTATTTAGCTTTTGCATTAAGTGGCATGCTTTTCCTAGTTTCTTCCTTGCTTTATGTATGGTGTGGATGTGGATTAGGCTTTTTAGGGAAAATAAATCTTTTATCCAACTTAATAACTCAAACTAAAATTAAACAACTCATAACCAAACCTAAAGCTTAAGATTAAAATCAAGATAAAAGAATTAGCAACCCTTTAGCTGGATGAGCATTTATTTATAATATCATGCACAAATGCATCTTATTTCACTCTTGTGCTTCCACCTTTTGAGAACCCTGATTGACCTTTGATGGTGGAAAACTCACCTCCTACCTTCTCGCTTATTTTGGCCAATAATATGATTTCTCATGCATTAGTCATAAAAATCCTATTAGCCTGAGTCAAAATATTATCCAAAATAAATAATTTAAATTTAAATTGTATTAGATTTAGGTCAGTTGAAGCATGTCCCTTTACATGATCTAGTCTCTTTAGGGACTGAGTTAAGGACTTAAGTTCTTTCTAAATGATAACAGCTTAGCTATCTTGCATAAGCATAAACACTTGTGTACATGTATTTAAAATCATAGGAGGAGTTAGTTGGTAGCCAGCCCAGGCAGTTATAAGTCCAAGCTATCGGGTGGTTTGTCCTCTCTTATGGAGGTAAACCAATTACCCATTTTTAACTTAGATTTAGGTTGTGCTTCGAGCCCTCACTGAATTTCCCTAGGTTTAGGTTCTCAGGTTGCTTCTCCCCTTTGCGAGCCATAAGCATAATTCCCCACCTCTTAAGCGTTTCCTTAACTTTGTGTTAAGGAATTTTAAGTCCTAAATTTCTAATGAAAAATGCAACACAAATAAACTAAATCAACTTCCAAAATGTAAAGCCTAATTTTAGGATAGTTTGAGATGCTCGCTAGGTTTCCTAGCATCATGAGAATCTATTACTTATTTCTTATTTTGGATTCGATAATAACCCTCTCTTTTGATCAATCCCATTTGATCACTCAAAAATAAACCAATCGATTGATAGTCCTTCTTATTGAAATCATCAAAGATAACGATCGTTTACCTTAATCGAGAGTTTTCAAGGATCCCATCCCTTAGGATATTAACTATGGGGCTTGCCCTATAGAACTTAATGAACCCTATTTAAAATAAACCTTGCTTTACTTTTCCATGTAAAATAGGGGAAGAATCTTTGTTACATATGCAGACCCATCGTCCTTAGGAGTCCTTATTGAGGTGATTGGTTCCATTAAAGGGTATTGACTTCTGTATTTCGATATTATATACTATTTTTTTTATGACACATCTTATCACCTGAATAAGTACATCTATGGGTATGCGTGGCATCTTACTAAGATGAATTTCTATTTAGGTGTTGCCTCTTTCATTTCTCACCAATAGATTTGGAAGGCGACTCCCCCTTATAGAAAATTTTCACCACAGATTTTTCTAGCGACTCCTCTGGGGATGGTTCCTCTTTCCATCTTTCGTAAATGATTGTTGTCTTTGAGTATCAATAGTGGGTTTGTTCTTTGGTATGAATCCAAGACTATCCTTTTTTCCATTGACACTTAGCTCATTTCATTCTTGATTTAAGTTAGCCAACATGGACCGCATTCCTTATTGGTCTTAAAACCCTCGTTCATTTCTCTAATGGGTAAAGTGAAAAGTTCTAAAATAAAAGATAATTCCTCCTTATCATCTTCATGATAAGGAAAGGTTCATCCTAAAAATAAATAAATCTTTCATAAAAACTTTGCTTTTCAAAAGCATCTTTTTCAAAAATACACATAATAAAATATTTTCCACAAAATTGTGTTACCCTCATTTAACAATTCCCATAATTGTTACATTTAGGGATTTTCAAAAATAAAGCTAATGAAATTTTCCAAAAGCACAAATGAACATCTTCTTTCAATTCATTTTGATGAAGATTTCATTTTCAAAATAAAATGAACAATCATGTTTTCCAAAATCACAATCATAATCATAAAATTTTCAAAAGCACACATAAATTTTTCTATTCAATACACTCACACTTATTGAATGGAAAGTTCATTTGTAAATAAACTCAAAATTTTTAAAAAAAGCACATATGAATACCTTCATTTAATATACTTAAATTTATTAAATGAAGATTTAAACTAACTAAAATAAAATATCTTTAGAAATCCCACTTAAACATATCTCAAATATGTTTTAAGTTGGAATTCCTCTCTTTCAAAAAGCAATCACACACAAAAAATTTTACATTTCAAAAAATAAATTGATCTTCATTCTACATTCTTAAATTTGTTGAATGGAGGTCCTCTTTTCAAAACATTAAAATCAACAATTATATTTCAAAAATTTTAAAATACATTTGGAACCTCTCTCAACATACCCAAATTTGTTAAGTGAAGTCTCCAAATCCCAAAAAAAATTTAAAATTTTTTCAAAACACATTTGGAATTTCACTTAGCTAAGTGAAGTTTCCAAATTCAGAAATTCAAAATCAACAATCATATTTCAAAAAATTTTCTAAACACATTTGGAACCTCCCTTAACATACCTAAATTTGTTAGGTGAAGTATCCAAATCCCAAAAATTTCAAAAAATTTTCAAAACACATTTGGAATTTCATTTAACATAATCAAATTTGTTAAGTGAAGTTTCCAAATCTAAAATCATAATCAACAATCACTTTTCAAAATTTTCTAAACACATTTGTAACCTCACTTAACATACTCAAATTTGTTAAGTGAAGTCTCCAAATCCAAAAATCAAAATTTTCAAACACCTTTTGAAACTTCTTTCCTTAGCATACCAAATTTTCTCAAGAGAAGTTTCCATTTTTCGAAACCCAAAAAAAAAAATGAAATCAAAAATTTAAACACACCATTTGGAATTTCATTTAGCATACTCAAATTTGTGAAAGTAAAATTTACATTTCATAAAACTAAGAGGGAATTCATCTTTAGCATACCAAATTTTCTAAAGTTGAAACTCCACTTTCAATCATTTCAAGAACAAAAAAAAACACTTAGGATTTTTTTAGCATACTTAAATTTGCTAAGAATCCTATTTTCAAAAATTGAACAAAATACACTTGGATTCTTTACTTAGCATACCTAAATTTGTTAAGAATTCCAAAATTTTCCAAAAATCAAAACAAAAAAAATTCACAAAAAGAAATAATCACTTTTACTTCACTTAGCATACCTAAATTTTCTAACTAAGTAAAGTCCCAAAACACTCAAGCAAAACAAAATAATTTGACCCTTACTTTAACATACCCAAATTTGTTAAAGGTAAGGGTCCTCCAAAATCACAAACTTTAAGTCAAAAATGAACCTATGGAAGCATCCTATCAAAAAATTTTGAACCCATATCTCAACAAACCTAAATTTGTTGAAGTTTGGATTCATATTCAAATTCCTCTTTCAATCAAACTTTCCAAATTCATTTGAACCCACTTAACACTTCCAAGTTGTTGGATGTGGGTTCAAATTTTCAAAATTCAAAATTCAAAATCTACGGAGATATAAAACTGATGCAAGTTCATTTCTCATTGCAGATCCTTTTCTGTCAGTGCAAGTACAGTTTTAGTTTTAGTTTACTTAAGTCAGTGCGATGGCTAGTTCTCAAAATTTTGTCTTTACTTTCCCTCATGGCATGGATCTAGCCTTAAATCAGGCTGACTTCCCTCGCCTAGACCTACCCACTTGATCCACTTCAGCCATAGATTTAAGAGGGCCAGGATCACTTGTGAGGGCATTCTCACCATAGTCGCCAGAAGAAGGTGGCAAGCGTAAGCCATCATCGGGTAGATTTACCTTCTATTCGATGTATCCTCACGAAGAGGAAAGTAGTAGTAATGCACCAGGATTTCAAGATCAGTAGTACCGCGCCTAATTCTAGTTATACATCCTGCACATGTTGTATGTGCAAGACCCTACCATCTGCATCTCCAAGGGTAAGGCTCCCCTAGCTGTGGCTTGCCTCCCCACATTTCATTTGAGTATGGTCTAGCTCACACTCCTCTCATCCTACTGCACTCCAGCAGGAATAAGAACCGATGGTCAAATTTTTTCCATACTTGAGAGCTGAGAGCTTGAGGGCCATATCGCCATGGATGAGTCTCCCATGATCACTTCACCACTAGTTACAAAAAATTAGTTTCATCCTCTCTTAGGATTAGATAGAGAGGATGCCATGAGAATCTATTTGTCACCTCCTCCAGTGGTGCATCTATAGCCAATAGTTTCTTATAGTAGGAGGTCGTATGCTAGCCTCGCATCTTCTATGCCGTGTGGAGCATACATACGCCGAGTCGGTATCCGATCTTCAAGATCCCCGCGGCATGGGAGGTAGATCCATCAGGAGAGGGCCTGTGAGTCCCATACATCATACATTACTAATAGAGAGTGATGGAGGATTAACTATCACCGCTTCTTTTTTGATCGACGCTACCCGCATCACCATATATAATATTCTCTCACGGGACCAGCCACCATAGAGGCAGTTCCTGCACATAGAGAGTCGATAGTGTCTCCACCCCACCTTTACCCCACGCCCGCCATCGCAAGTGGGTTTCACATCTCCCGTTCCATCTAAGGCCATGAAGGCCGCATTCAAGGAAAAATGTACTCTGTTGGTGATCTAGCTATGGCCAAGGATCCTACTCCTCCTACACCACACATTATGGTAAGGTCAAGCTCTCCTGCTTGCCCTTCTGCCCTAGTGGTGGTGCGGAAGGAGTGGCGACCCCAGAGCATCGTGGTCATTCCTTCACCAACTCCACCCATACAACTGGATGCAAAGATGGTGACATTTATCATGGATATTCTAGATGACAATTCAATTGTAGCAGTAGAAGAGGATCATCCTATGATTGTTACCCCTATTACAATAAGTATCAGTCAGGAGTATCATTCTTCTAGTGAGTACAATCTACAATTGACTCTCAGTGAGGTCCGTGCCTCTCGCATGATAGCGATCACAATGCCCCAAGCTTTTGTACTTTGAGTTAGATTGATCCTTAGATGAGATAGTTGCACTATTTTATGGAGAAAAAAGGAGATCTTAGGGTACGCATGGTTGACAAAGAGAGTCACAATCCCAATGAAGATGACTTGATGGGGGATTCAGGTATGCATGGTCGATACAGAGGTTCTCTTCTGGGGAGCAAAAGGCCATGGAAGGTGATGAGGTTGATCAAGGAGACACCACAGAATCAGCCCATCACCTTCGATAGTAGTTAAGGCAGAAAGAAAAACATATTGATAGGATGGCACAACATTTACAAGACTTGTTAACAATAGTGTCAATGCTTCAGAAGCAAGCCCCTCCAGTTCATCCTAGTACAGTCGATGTCAGTTAGCCTGAACTAGTGCATGTCTTAGACCTAGTTAGGACTTTACCTTTCGTTGAGCAAGGTAGCACTAGTCTATATAGAAAGGTAGTGGATAGTACCTCCATACATGAAAAAGATCTAAAAATCCATGGTTGAGCAAGTGAAGGAAGCTTTGGCTCAAGCCAGGAGGATCATTCCAAAGGGTAGACCCTACCTAGAGGAATTCAATGTTATCCAAGATCCCAAGGGTTTCATGCTTGATGGAAGAGGCATATATAGCTCATTGTTGCAATGTAAGTGGTGATGCTTTACTTTTAGACTCTTAGCTAGCTTTTGAAGGCGCGAATTATCGAATGATTCTTTGTAAGATATTTCTGAGTTAGAGAAATCTCATCAAGAGTCACTTATTATATTCTCGATGGCATACCTAGTAGTAAAGTGTGAACTATATTCTCAACAATATTGAGATTCTCTATATCCATGGCACCTTCATGCTTAAGGGCTTCACCATAAAGACATTTTGAGAAGCTAATCAACAAGTGGCTAGTCTACAAGGAGAGGCCAAACAAGCTTTTTCTAGATCCTAAAGTAAAATCCCAAAAGGTGAGAAGAAACTGAGCAAGAGTGGTTGACAAGGGAAGTAGCCAGCTAGAGATCTCAAGAGACCATGACCAGTAGCCTCCACCTCCTTTTCCACCACCCGAGGTAGCCATACCGCCTCCATAGCCTCCATCCAGAAGACGCCCACCACCACCATACACCAAAGAAGCGCATGCATATCCATTAGGTATGGTCCACCTACTCTTTTAGATAAGTTAAACAAACCTTATTCTTTAAGAGGGAGGTAATCAAGATCTTTAAGAATCTCTTAAAGAAACTTGATTTTCAACTACCCGGGGAGACTGAGGAAGTAGGCAAAAGTCATGATCCAAACTTTTGCCCTACCACCGTATGCTAAGCCACATTCTGGAGGATTGCTTTACATTCAAGGACGGCTTGAACATAGTTTCAAGATATAGTTATCCCAAAGGAATACCTTGTGGAACAACCTTCCAGTTCCATTAGGGTAATCCTTGGGGATACAAGTGATCCTACCAAAACCAAAGAAGGTTGGGACATTTCTTTGTCTAAAACCTCTAAGAAAATAATTTAGAAGATCAAGAAGCTTTCCTTGCAGGTGCTTGAGTCAGCTCAAACCTCCAACACCAAGGAAGGTTTGAAGTTAGTGCCAACTCTAGGAAAGTGGGAGCTCAGAGAGTAGCAAGACATGTGTCACCGAGATAGCCCCTTTAGCACGCCCATCATCCGTGTCCAAACTCCATCCTTTAGTTGCATCTTCCACACTGACGACTTCTTCCATTTCAGCTAGCTTTTCTGTTTCTTCTACTAGTAGAACTCTTATATCATCGGATAAGGGCATCAAATCCTTTACTCTATACTTGACTTCTACTTTGTACCCCCAAATACTTCCAAGAAATTGAAGAATAAAGCTGATTTGAATTACATCTATGTCTCTTCTGATGAGTTATCTTCTTCTATTCCTAATGATAACTCTTCAAGTCTAATCAACTATAATAATTTTGATCTTTCTTTTCGATTCAGAGTTGGATTTTCTCAAATACTATGGGTTCACCTCTTGAGATAGACTTGGAATCATCTTTGAGAGTCCCATAGGAGAAGGTGTAGGTGAGCCTGAAGTGCAGGTAACTTGCCACCACCTTGCCTCAGAGATTACCGAAGTCAACCTCAGTGGCAAGGTTCTACCTCCTAGGGCACCTCTAGATAGAGGGAAATAAGTCATTGTAGAAGATCAAGAAGCCCTTCCACAGATGCTCCACCCTTGGATATGCTTGTGGAAGACTAGCCAAGGTGGACTACAATGTCCTTCTCATCTAAGAAAGTTCATCTAAGCTAAGCATATGATGCCCTTGTCTTATCCAAAGAGATGAGGAATCACTAATCAAGGCTCTCGATCTTGAAATATGCTTAGCTCAGTGACCGCTATAGGTGAGGAAGCACATTATGCAAAAGAAGCCCAAGGGATCACCTTCATGAAGACCACCGGGGACTTGGAGCACAACATCTATACATTACACGACATGGATAGTTTAGACTCACTAGGGTTCTCATGGATTCGTGTGCATCAAGAACATTATGAGTCTAAAGACCCTTGCCTATTTGAAGATCGACATCTCTCTAGAGATAAGATGATGTTGAGAGGATTCAATGATCAAGAGTGAGCTTTAGGTTCCATAGTGTTACCATTGGAGATCGGACTGAAGATGAAGCCAAGTTCTACATCATTGATTCAAATACTTCATTCACTACTTTGCTTGGTAGGCCTTGGATACATCGAATAAGATCATTCCATCCTCCTTCATCGTGCATCAAGTTTAAAAAGATGGAATTGAGTACCGTGTCAATGGGGGATGAAAAGCCATTTTAGTTAGAGAGGTTGAGATTTATGAGGATGACCTACTATCTTCCTCAAAACCCCTTTCATGAACTTGGACAAAATTCAAATGTAAAACAAAAGAAAAGAAAATGAAGCAAAAGAAAAGATAAAAGAAAATGAAAAGAAAAAGAAAGTCCAAGTGAGCAAGAAAGGTTGAAGAAGAAGTGGATCCACATATCACATTCCACCCACAGTTCATTCCATCATATGGACTTATGGGTAGGATGGCTCAACCTCCACCAGGTAGAGGCAGAGGTAGAAACCTTAGTTGGCCTTCAGCCAATAGAGGTCATGTTCCAATTCATAGGAGTACTCCTACTATTCACATAGACTTGGAATCAGCAGAGGATGAGTCTAATGTGATTAGTATACCCCAACCCCTCTCAGTGTTCCATTGGAGGTGACTTTTGATCATCCAGAGATGAAGACCTCCAAGCAAAGCAAAGTATTCAATCTGTTTATGTGAAACTATTGACAGAGTTGGGAACCTTAGCTCTTACCTCACTTACATCTCTAAAAGTTGAAGGTATAGTTAAGGAAGTCCCTAAGTCTTCTGACATGAAGTAGAAGAGGTTTTTTGGGTTCATCATCCTCAAGTCCAGAGCTTGATGTAGGACTTGAGGAAGATACTTCTAATGGATTAATGGAATTACCTTTTGACTTTACTCACCTTGTGTTCAAATTCTTATTGAGAAAGGTTTAGTTCCTCACACTTGGTCCAAGAATGTCATAAATATTTCAAAAAAGCTATGGAACAATATACAGGAAGCACAATCAAGAGCGGACTAGATTCACAAAGTGGGATGATGATGAAGATTTTTACCTAGTTATTACCAACCATTTGGAATCTGATAGGTTCTTTTCACACATCCCAACTCTTATGAGAATGTGTGTTTAGAAACTTCGATGATGATCTCAAGTCAAAGAGGCACTAATTTGAAGAGGAGATTCATTCAACAATCGACAAGCTTAAAGAAATCAACCTCGGGATAGAAGAAAATTCTCGCCCGACATACATCAGTTTGTTGCTGAATGAAGAAGAAACCAATGACTTAGTTTGGCTATTGACAGAGTTTAAAGACTGATTTTCATGGAGTTATGAAGAAATATCTGGATTATCTCCTAACATAGCAGTCCACAAGCTAGCAATAGATCCTAATGTTACCCCTATTAAGCAAGCTCCTAGACACATGATTAGAAATTGAACAACATGTCATTTCTGAAGTCAAGAAATTGATCGATGTTGGTTTCATTAGGGAAGAAAAATATCCTACCTGGTTAGCTAGTGTCATCCGTTAAGAAGAAGAATGGCCAAATTCACATTTGCATCAATTTGGGACTTAAACAAGGCATGTCCTAAGGATGAGTTTCTCTTCCTATACTAAAGTTAATGGTGGACATTGCCTCATCTCATGTAATCTTTCTTTCATGGATGGGTCATCGCTATAACCAAATCAAGATGTCTCTGAAGATGAAAGAAACAACTTTTCAAACCCCAATCGAATCTTCTATTATAGGGTCATGCCTTCCTTAAAATGTTGGTGCTACATACCAATAGGCCATGACTCAGATCTTCAATGAACTCATCCATCATCAGGTTGAGTGCTACGTTGATGATCTAGTAGTCAAGAGTAGAGAAAAGGAAGACCACCTCTTTGACTTGAGAGTAGTTTTTGAATGGTTAAGATAATATAACCTCAAGATGAATCCCCTAAAGTGTGCATTCAGAGTCGCTTCAGGGAAATTCCTTGGGTTTGTTGTTCACATGGGGAATAGAAATAGATCTTGAAAAGATTAAAGCTATCTTAGAAATGCCACCTCCTAAGAGTTTAACTCAACTCAGATCCTTTCAAGGATGGTTGGCGTATCTAAGGTGCTTTATCTCAAATTTATTAGAGAGATGCAAACCATTCTCAACACTTCTCAAAAAAGGATGCTAAGTTTAAGTGGGATGATAAGTACCAGCATGCATTCGAAGACATCAAAGAGTACTTGGTTCCAGCTTCTAGAACCTATCTGTGAGCCACTCATCCTTTACATCGCATTGGATGACTCTTCGCTCATTTGGCCTGCCAATAATGAGGGAAGGAAAGCACTCTACTACCTCCCGTCGATCATAAAGCAAACTATCCACCTATTGAGAAACATTGCCTAGCTTTGATCTTTATCTAAGCTATGACACTATATGCTTTCTCATAAGGTGAACTTGATCTCAACCAATCCAATTACCATCATGACATAACCAACACTTTCTATGTTTGGCTCATTGGTCCATGATACTCTTAGTTGATATCACATTTGTACCTCCGCCATAAAAGGACACATTGGCGATTTCTTAGCACACACACCCACTTCTGCTGATTCTGCTTAGTGATGATCTCCGATGAACAAATCATGAACTTAGGGGAGGCACAACCACCGATGGGAGATGTATTTTGATGGTGCGCTTCTTTCTTAAAGGTGAAGCACCATGATCTATTCTCCAGAAAGGTAGTAGAATAGTTCTAACTCCAAACCATGATGTGATGAGATTCTCATACTATCTTTCCAACCCGTGCACCAACAACGAAGTTGAGTATGAGGCTTTGATTGTTAGTTTGGAGTTAGCCATCACTATCAATGTCAAGAGTATCAACATCTTTGAGGATTCTCAGTTGGTCATCAACCAGATTGGGTCCTACTGTTCTCAAACCCAAGCTTTGTCATTAAGTATACCATGCTGTTGGCCCACCTAAGTCACCATCTACAAGGTTCCCCGAGCAAAGAATGCAGTAGCAGATGCCTTGGCCAAACTTGCCAAAGAGTTGGCATGTTCAAAGATGAGTCCATTTAAGGGTCCAAAATAGACAAGTCTATCCCTTATTGATTGAACTCAGAGACTTTCTCTTGAAGGGGAGGTTGTCATTGCCAAAATGGACAAGGAGCTATTGGAGGCAACCGCTCATAGATTACTTGAACACCACAAACTACCTCAAGAGAAATCACAAGCCCATCGGTGAAACAGAGCTCTCTATGCTCTGTTGATGGCACCTGCGATCCTTTGACCAAATGTGGTTACATTGTTTAGACAAACATGAAGCCCATGGCATTATAACCAAGGTACATTCAGGTCTATGTGGAGCTCATCAATCTGGTCCAAAGATGAAGATGAAGATCAAAAGACTTGGATAGCCTTCTATGATCATAGATTGCATGGATGTATCTAGGAGATGCCATCGTTAGTGCACGTGTGGTCCTCCACCAACCACCCAACATTCTACACCCTACATTGGCTTCATGGCCATTTGAGTGTTGGGGTACCAACATTGATCGATCCTCCTTCCAAGGGGCATCGATTCATCTTAGCTACCAACTACTTTTCCAAGTGGGTGGAAGCCATCCCACTCAAAGAGGTCACAACTCACCATGTGCTTCAGGAACCATATCATATAGGTTCTTGCCTCATAAATTATATTTGATAATGGTACCGCATTCAAAAGCATGAAGATCAATAGCTTAGAAGACGGTATAGATTGAGATACTCCACCATCTACTACCTAGCTAATGGCTTAAGAAGCATTCAACAAACTCTCATCTAGATCAAGAAGACTCTTGATGATAACAAATGATAATGGAATGCAGTTGGTTGAAGCCTTGGGGCTCTACCACATACCAAACTCCAACTCGTACCCCATTTTATTTAGTGTCTAAAGTCGTTCTTCCTTAGAAGTTCAACCCCATCACTAAGGATAGCATTGGGTAACAAGATCACTACAGAAAGAATGCAAAGTTATGGTTAGAAGAGCTCAAGGTTTGGAGGAAAGTCATGTGCCAACCTCGAGTTGAAGGCCAAAATGATTCAAGCTCACAACAAGTCGTCCACCTCTAGGTCTTCAGTAAGACCCAATTTTTTTTACTTGGGAAGGCATGTCATGTCAAGGAGGATCTTATTTATCAGTAAACACCATGATTCCAATTAATGGGCTATCTAAAAAATATTACCCATGAAAACATGTTTGAAAATAATCATTAAAAAAGAACAAAATTGATTCCATTCATCTCTTCTTTCTTGTTTTTTGTCTTGATGTGTTTAGGTAGTGTAAGAGTCCTGGCATCCTATCCCTCTTTCACAACACAAACACAATCTTTCATTACTTTTAGAATAGGTGTAAGAGAACCTGATAGGCATCTTGTTTTGATTAGCATAACAAAGATAGGTGTGAGAGAACCCAAGCGACATCCTTAGTGGGAATTCTTGCCATCATGGCATCATTTCATCCTTGTTTTAAGGTAGTGTAAGAGCCCCCAAAGGCATCTATTCCTTTTAACACATGCACAACAAACACAAATCTTTTTATCTGAGCTATTTTGATGTGGGAGCAAGCCCTATGGCACTCACTCATTAGTCGCTCTAGTCGGGTCTGCTACCTTACTAGTATGTCACCCGGTAGTCATTTGTTGGAGGATGTGAGTCCCTGAGCTTTCTTCCTAACTTGATCATTACAAACCAAAGAGCACCTTGTTAGTATGGTAGTCTTCACTACCCAGCCAATAAGCTACCTCATGTTGACTTTGTTTAAGAAGATGTGAGTCCCCATGCTTTCTTCTTGAACTAGCCATCATGTTCTAACTAGGTTGAGTATATTTGAGGTTTAGGATAAGTCTCCCAGAGGCTCCTTTCCTCTTGACTACTTTTGAGCTAATATAAGTCCCCTAGTATTCACTCAAGAGTCACCCTAGGTCGGATAGCACTTGTCGCCAAGATAGACTATCCCAGACTTTATAGAGGATGTGAGTCCCCAGCTTTCTTCTAGATTATTGCAAATTGACGCACCTTAGGTTGGTTGATGTTATGCCGATAACTGACTCCGTGAGTACACCACTCTTGGCAGATATGAGTCCCTGCTTTCTTGAGTTGGACACAATACCTATTGAATATGACTAGCCATGTCATTTCCGGTGTTGGATTAAGCCTTTACCATCCCCATCCCTATGGGCACTCTATTTGGATCAAGTCCTTGACCCCATTTAGACACTACTGTTACTTTGGATTGGACAGCCCCTTCCTAGTACCCCTGGTTGGAAAATTTATTCGGGATGCATTTTCCTTGTTTAGTAAATCTGAGATAAGTCTAGTTGATATAAGCTCTTAGTTGATCCTAAACCAACAGTCCATATAAAATAACTAAAATAAATAAATAAATCTCTGGGATAACCCCAAAAAATCATCTTGTCAAAAACTATAGAATAATGAGTCGAGATAAATAACTTCACCCTTGGTTCAATCTATTTCCATAAGTAACCATTCGCTTTGAAAGATATAAACCATGACACATTCTTAAAGATGATTATCATAAATAGCCTTTGGGTCGTTCATTTGTTTCCAGCATCACCTGATCTTTTCTAATGGAAGATGTGAGTCCTGCTTTCATCCCTTCAATTGATCATTGCAAACCAAAGATCCTGATAGCCCCATTGGTCGAAGCTACTCTTTGAATTTGTAGATAGTTAATCTATTTCTGTGATCCATAAACCAAGTAACCCATAAATTGAAAATATTAATCTTTGACTATCTTCAGTGATTAAGTCACAAAGTGGCATTCACAATAGTGCCCTAGGTTTTGATTATTGCCCAAAGCAACCGATCACCCTAGTGGTTTCTTCTAAAGATGAGTCCTCTGCTTTCTTCTTAAGACTCATCATTACAAAAAAGGCACTTGGTCGATAGTTCTCCCATTGGGGAAGCTCCCTTTGGTTCAATAAATTTGAGATAGTCTAGTTCTATAAGCTCCTTCTTCTCAATGTGATCCATCACAAACCAAAATCCATCAAAATAAACAAATTAAAATGAAATCAATCTTGACTATTCTTGAGTAATCTAAGTCCCCAGTGGCATTCACAATAGTCAGTGGTCTTGATTTTGCCAAAGCAACTGATCACCCCAGTGATTTCTTGGTTCTAGAATACATGAGTCCCCATGCTTTCTTCTTAAGACTTGACCATTGCATACCAAAATGCATTTCTCCTTAGTTGGATAGTCCTACCTTGTGGTTGATAGACTACTCCCTTTGAATTGGTAAATTTGAGTTAGGTCTTGGCTTCCATGGCCCCTACTCAGTGCAGTTCATCACAAACCTATGGGATCCATCATAATCAAAACAAACAAAACTAAAAATGAAATCAATCTTGACTATCTTTGAGTTGATCTAAGTCCCCAGGCATTCACTCAATAGTCGCCCTAGTTAGTTCATCCTGCCATAGATTACCCCAAAGAATCTGTCCTTACTGGAGGATGTAAGCTACTATGCTTTCTTCCTAGTAAGCTGTGCATACAAAAGGCATCCCTTGGTTTAGTCCACTATATGCTTAGTAGACTACCCCTTTCATTGGTGAATTATCTTAGCCTCCATGGCTCCTATTCAATACAACCCACTGCAAACCAACAGGCTTCATCTAAAAATTTAAACCTAACAAAATTAAAATAATTTCAACCCTCTCCCCTAGTGGAGATCTCTCCTTAGTGAGATTCAAATCAAATCAAACCTCTCATCTCCTTATAGATGACTTGAACTTGCTTCCCTAATAGAAGGTTCACACTCTATCCCTTAGTGGATTTCTTCCCTCTTCTTATGTCTTGGACATAAGTAGAGCCAATTGCAAAGCTCTATATTCTTTCTTTCCTTGTTAATGATAGATTATTTCTATTAGTGCTTGTGATCTCATGTTGTTGATCATTTGATCAACACCAATACATGAATTCCTTGTAATCACACCACACCATTCACCCTAAGTTAACCTCATTTTAAATGATCTCTCAAACCTCCATCTTAAGCATGGATTCTCTTAGATTTAAGACTCTTAGTCTTAAGACACATATAGTGATTAAACACTCAATGACTTAAATCAATCATGAATTCATTAAATGTTAATTTCCCTTAGCTCAAACCATTCTCACTTTCCTTCTTTCAAGTCAAACCCAAATCAATTTATTTGATTTTCTCAAATCAAAATCAACTCCATATATAAATCAATGATCAAATCAATCAAAAAATTCTAAATTCAAAATCCTTCTTTTTCTTTTAACCAAAATCATGATCTAAACCTTAACCAAATCATGATCAAACCACTTAAATATTTGAGATTTTCTCATATTCTCATTTATATTCTCATATAAAAAAATATAAATCATAAAATCAAATTCAAATTAAATCAATTAAAATTTCTAAATCCTTTAAATTCCTTTAAGGGATTAGCTAAAATCAAATGATTAAACCACTTCAAATCCTTGAAATTTTCATGATCAATTTATATTCTCATATAAATGAAATATAAATTCAAACAATCAAAACCAATTCCAAAATCAAACTCAAATCCACTCAAAATCAAATCTAAGCCTTTCAAGCCAAAATCTTGAACTTAGCCAAATCACTTTCAAATCAAGCCAAACTTTGATTTTCTCTCATGGTTCAATCAACCCTACAATCATGAGCTCATATATAAATCCAAACCTCACCAAATAATCAAAACCTAAATCAAAAAATCAAACCCAAAACCCCTTCATATTCTTCCTTTGAATATGAAATTTTCAAATGGATCAAAACCATTTGACTTCAAACCACTTGTAAATGGATTTATATTTCAATCATAAGTCCATATACAAGATCAATCAACTCAAATCAAGCTTTGACCAAGCCATTTGACCCACTTAGGCTCACTTGACCCAAAGTGACCTAAAGTACCTTATGAGCCAACTTGATCCTAACCAAATTGATTGAACCAAACTCATATATCCCTCTCATCATGATCAACAATCATCATGGGATGACAATCAATCAAATTGGGTCAAACCAAGTCAAACCTAAGGGTTGACCAAGTCAACACTTCAAAATGAAACCAACATAGCCAAAATTCACCATAGCCAAATTGATTGAAACCATTGATCTAAGTTCACTCATGACCTATGTTTGAACTTGACCAAGCAAACATTTGAGCCCCTAGCCAATTGGTCACTTGACTTGTTGACCCATTTTGACCTAAAGGCCAAAATGTGTCAAAACTTGATCTAAGCCAAATCAATTGAAACCAATGGTCAAGTCCATCCCAAATCACTTTGGAACTTGACCAAAGCCTCAATTGGCCAACTAGACCAACTTAGCCCAATTGACCTAGACCAACATGACCTAAAGGTCATTGAGCCAAAATTGAACATAACCAAAATTGATTGGAAATAAAGATACAATCCACCCATATGACTAACCACCCAAAACCTACCTTGACCTCCCAAATAATCAAATGGGTCAAATAGGTCAACTTGACCCATTTGACCTAAATGAAGTCATATGAACCAAAACTAAATCTAATTCAAATTGAACCAAACCAAAGATACCAAAACATTTCAAATGGTCATATGAACTATACCCAACCATTAGTTTGACATAATTTGACCATTTGGTCAACTTGACACAAGTTGACCCATTTTGGCCTAAATGGGTCAACATGAGCCAAACCCTATTAAATGGATTTCAAATTTAATGAAACTAATAAACCCATTTGTCCACATACCCAACATGTACATGGAAAAATATAAATGACCATTTTACCCTCCATAGAACAAATATTGGCCTTCCATGGGTATTTTGAATATACCCCTCACAATTCACTTGAGGCTTTCCAAAAAAGGTCAGGGACAGTGATGAGTGGTGCACCCAACCCAATGGGTTTGGGTCAAATTCCCATAGACCAAACCCGCCACATATTTCAAATTGAACCAAATTCCCCTCCAAGCTCAATTCTCAACACACGAGAAGGCAATCCACTCAAGGGATCAAAACCATCACAATCAAAACCATCAAAATAACCTCCAATCTCAGCAATTGATCAAAATGGTAAGGAATGGATCACCATCCGATTGTGGGGAGATATACTCCCTAATTCAATGCAAATTTCAATTTCATCACCTCATTGGTTTTCCATGAAAGAAACCAACTGAGCATTCCAAATTTTTAGATGGATTTGAATTATTTAATTTGTACATTTAAATCCATTATCCTTTAAAACTATGGGTGAATCTGTCCCATCTTTGATCGATAGGATATTAGCGCTGCCGCCAAGCCATTTAGGATGTGATGTTTAAGTCACACCCTCACAGTGCGACGCGTGTAAAGCGCCACCGCCACACGCGTCATGTCATGAGCTAAGGATTAAGTAGGGATTAGTTAAATGTAATTAATTCTAATTAATCCATAGAACTTCAAAATCATAACTCTTCATAGAAAATCAAAAAATAAAAGAAAAATCTATGGAAAGATAATTTCATCTAAAATATTTTAAAATGATTTCAATTATTTTGAATTATTTTCTGAATTTGGGTTTCTTTGGGAATCTTAATTAGCTAATTATCCTTTAATTAGTTCTTCAATTAATCTCAAATTTCTGGGTTCATTTTTAGGGATGACCTCTACCCTTCTAATTTTTGAGATTTATTGAAGGGCTCATTAGAAAATTGCTATTTTTCCTAATTACTCTTTCATGTAATTAAGGTAATTATGTGATTAGTGATTTACCCTATGATTAGTTGATTAAGGTCAAAGTAGTAAGGTTTATGGAATAATTTTGGGCATTTCCCAAGCTATTCCCTAAACCCCCTTTTCTCCTTAATCTCATTTAATTCATTAATTATCCCTTAATCAATTTTCAAAAATTCTAAAAAATTCTAGAACTTAATTGGTAGATGCTTAGGTGTTTAATAGCCTAAGTTTAATTAAGGAAATAAAACCCCCACATGTGTATGAAAGGGTGTTTGAAATTACTTAAGCTAAACCCCTTATCTTAATTAACTTTTAATTATGAGCCAAATTGCATTAGGCCTTTTCATTATTAGGTGCATTGCAAATTTAAATTCCTTGTGGGTTTTATGTCATCTCATTGGCTCATAATTACTTAGTTAATTTTCTAAGGTAAGGGTTAATTAAGCCACTTAATTCATACCTTAACCTAATCAATACATAAAAATGGATCTAATTGTCTAAAAATTAAACAAAAATACAAAACACATGTGGGAATGGGTTAAGAACAACAAAACTCATCTCACATTTTCAAAATTAAATCAAACTTCAAACTAAAAAATCATTTTGAAATTCACTTTGATTTATTCTAAATTTTCTTATTCTATAAGAATGTCTTTAGATTTAAGTAAGTGAGTTTGTTTACATGCTTTCATTGCTTTGGATCTTTCCCAACATGTTAAGTTGTATGCCATGTGATTTCATGCATTCATAATTTCATGTTTCAAATTTTAAAATAAAATTGTTTACTTTATGTCAAATATGCATGTGTTGGCTAAAGTAAAATATGAGTGGCTATTATCACTACTAAATCCAAATTATTTTCAAAACTTATAAATGAAATATCAAATCTGAAAGTATGCTACTTATACTTTAATTATAAGTTTGCATGTGAAATATTATAAAGGTATGCTTAGTATAGGTTTCCTTTCTTTCCTATGTTGGTATAGTTTTGAATAGAATTTTGGTGAGATATAAGGTTCATTTGAAAAGGACCTAATGCTCACCTAATTTCATATCCTATTCATCCCTATGCTACCATCTAAGAAGGGTTACCTACACTTACATACATAAATTGCATAAAAAACAAATATATTAAACAACTTTTGCATATTCCTTTTCCATTTCATTTCTTTATATATACATGTTTGTACTTAAGGAAAGTGTTATATTAGCCTGGACAACCCTGGGTTATGAGCTTTAAGTAGCCTAAGTAGGTCTTGTACCTTACACCTTTGGTTAATGGCATTGTACTCACTTATGCCTTTCTTACTTTCATGTATGTATGTGAAATTTTGGATAAGGAAAACCTTTTCTCAAGAAAAATCATGCATATTCAACTTCTAAATTTTCTTAAATGTATTACTTAGCATGCATCATAAAGTGTGTTAACTACTCTCATTTGCATGTATAGATATGCTTAGGGTCCATCCATATGCATGTTATATATGTTGGAAAGATATGTGTGTGTTATGTGAATTTTGATTCACTTTATTTAATCTTAAAATGCCTTTCTTTTTGAATAGGTTAGTTTAGAGTTTATCTAGATTGATTAAAATATGTAATCAAAACATTCACCTAAATGAAATTAAACATGAACCTACTTTAGAAAATTACTTAAGGTTAGGGAAGGAAAGAGAAGTTCTCTTCTCTTTCCCTCTCTTCATAACTTAGTAATTAATTATAGGTTTCACTTAAACCAAATTAAAACATGAAATAAAATAAACCAAAAAAATACTTAAACTTAAATGAAACCCTCCTCTAAGTTGAACATGTTCTTCACACTTAGAAAATTTAAACCTAAAGCCATAGCTAAGCAACAAAGCCACACACACATTAGTCTAACCACTTCTAGGTTAGGTTGGTGCATGGTTTGATGTTATGTTTATTTTGTGATGATATGTTTTAGACTAGATGTTAGGGTGTATGCTCATAGAATGAATGGTAGGACATTAGTCTAACTATTCTTTTGGGATTGTGCTTAAGGTGCTATAAATAAAAAATATAAATGCTTTTACTTGCGGTGTATACCCTAATCCATAATCCTATAGGTGGACTTAGTCACCCATGTGTGGGTGATAAGTCCAATATACATGCTTGGGATTTGTGTGTGTGATTTAACCTTTATTTTCTGGTGTTGGTTAGATTTCTACTTTTCTTTTCATGTAAAATTTGTATAATTAGATTTTGGAATGATTTGTTATTATGGGGATTAGGATGAGCATTGGTCATAAGATCATATCTTATGCACCATGTGAAATCTTGGAGCATCTACCATCCAACCTTCAAAGGAGGAACCAAAGAAGAAGAAAGAAGAAGAAAAAAAAGAAGAAAGAAGAATATAAAGCTTGAAGACCCCATAATAATGAATTCCTTTGTAATTTAATTCATTTATAATGGGTTGTATAAGGGTAGAGCTACCCACATTTGATATTTTTTTTTAGTTTGTGGTGGTATAGACCATAAATGATTATTCTGCTTTATAAATTGATTGATTTAGCTTTTGCATTAAGTGGCATGATTTTCCTAGTTTCTTCCTTACTTTATGTATGGCTAGATGTGGATTAGGCTCTTTAGGGAAAAATAAATCTTTACTACCCAACTTAACAAATTAAATTAAACAATAACCTCACCTAAAGCTTAGGATTAAAATCAAGATAAAAGAATTAGCAACCCTTAGCTGGATGAGCATTTAATATGCACAAATGCATCTTATTTCACTCTTGATTGGAGGGCTTTTCTTGCTAAGAACTTGGCTTGACCTTTAAGGGTTGTGGTGAAACTCACCTCCCTTTCTGATTTTTGGCCAATAATCAATTTCTTATGCATTAGTCATAAAATCTTATTAGATGAGTCAAAATATTATCAAAATAAAAATAAAATGAAATTTGAATTACATTAGATTTAGGTCATTTGAAGCTCCCCATGATCTAGTCTCTTTAGAGAGTGAGTTTTAAGCTTCTTTCTAAATAATAATAGCTATCTTGCATGTATAAAGACTTGCCTACATGTATTTAAAATCATAGGAGGAGTTAGTTGCCACCACAGGCGTTAAGTCCAAGTTGGTTTATTTTTCCTCTTATGGAGGCAAACCAATTACCCATTTTCACCTTAGATTTAGGTTGTGCTTTATTTCTCTTCCAAGATTTAGGTTAGGTTGCTTCTCCTCTTTGCATAAGCATAATTCCTCACCTCTTAGGCATTTCCTTAATCTTGTGTTAAGGAATCTTAAGTCCTAAATTTGTAATGAAAATGCTCAAATAAACTAAATTAACTTAAATATAAAGCCTAATTTTAGGATAGTTTGAGATGCTCAGGTTTTCTAGCATGGTATCTCCTACTTATTTTGTTTTGAATAACTCTCTCTTTGATCAATCCCATTTGATCTTCAAAACAAAACTAATCGATTGATAGTCCTTCTGAAATCTTCAAAGATAATCATTTACCTTAATCGAGTTTTCTAAGGGATCTCATCCCCAGGATGTAATTAATTATGGGGCTTGCCTATAAGAACTTAATGAACGTTTAAAATAAACCACCTTTACTTTTCTATGTAAAGTAGGGGAAGAATCTTTACTTGAGTCCATTATAGGAGTCCTTATTCATTAGTTCCATTAGGTAGTGACTTTGTCTTTCAAGAGATACATTATTTCCTTCTGACCATCTTGAATAAGTACATCTATGGATCATTGTGGCATCTTACCAGATGAATTTCTATAGGTGTTGCCTCTTTCATTTTCATAGATTTGGAAGGTGACTCCCTATGAAATTTATTACCACAACAATTTATTACAACTAAATTAAATTTACAATTAAGCAAGAAATTAAATTACAAACTCATCCTAATCCCATAATAGTCCTTCCAAAATCCTAATTGCACAAATTTACATGAAAGGAAAAAAATGGAAATCTAACGCAAAATAAGGTTAGCTAAAACAAACCACACATGTATATTAGACTTATTACCCACACATGGGTGACTAAGTCCACCTTGCCTATTGGATTATGCTTGGGGTATAAAGCACCAGTAAAGTATTTATATTTTTATTTATGATAATGAATAAGCACAATCCCTGAGAAAGAATAGTTAGACTAAGAGCATCCTATTATTACACCACACCGTCTAAATATATATCACAAATAAAATAAAACAAACATGCATGCACCAACCTAACTTAAAGCTAGAAATGATGACTTAGGCTAATGTGTGTGCTTTTAAGGTTGATGTTTATGCTTTATGACATTATGTTCAAATTTTCTAAGTGTGAAAACTTGTTCAATTTAATTTAGGAAGGTTTCATTCAAGTTGTTTAATTATTTTTGGTTGATTTTATTTCATGTTTTGATTAGGTTCAAGTGAATCTTACAATTAATTACTAAGTTATGAAGAGACGGTAAAAGAAGAGAACTCTTTCCTTCCCTAACCTAAGTAATTTCTAAAGTAGATACACATTTTAGTTTTATTTAGGTAAATTTTTTGATTAAATCATTTAATTAATCTTAAGTTTAGATGAACTCTAAACAAACTTATTCAAAAAGAAAGGCATTTTAAGATCAAATAAAATGAATTAAATCCACATAACACACATTACTTCATTTCTTTCCCAACATGTATAACATGCATATGAATGAGTCCTAAACATATATATACATACAAATAAAAATATTTAACATACTTTATGATGCATGCTAGGTAATCCATTTAAGGAAATTTGGAAGTTTAATATGCATGATTTTTTAAGTAGAAAAGGGTTTCTTTATCCAATTTTCATATACACATATGAAAGTAAGAAAGACATAAGTGACTAAGTGTAAGGTACAAGACCTACTTTAAAACCTCAACCTCATGGTTGTCTAGACTAATATACCACTTTCCTTAAATACAAACATGTGTATAAAAGAAATAAATGGAAAAGAAGAATGCAAAAGTTGTATTAACAGATTCATTTTGTTTATGCAATTTATGTATGCAAGTATAGGTAGCCCTTATTAGGTGATAGCATAGAGATGAATAGGATATGGAATTAGGTGAGTGTTAGGTGCTTTTCAAATGAACCATACATCTCACCAATTCTTATTCAAAACTATACCAATCATAAAGAGAAAGGAAACTATGCTATCTTTCCATATATTCTTCACATGCAAGCTTATAATTAAAATATAAGTAATTACTTTCAGATTTGATCATTGATTTATATGTTTTGAAAATAATTTGGATTTAGTAGTGATAATAGCCACTCATATTTCTACTTTAGCCATGCAAATTTGACATAAAGTAAACAATTTCAATTTTAAATTTGAATTTTGAAAAATACAAATGCATGAAATCACATGACATACAAATTTAACATGTTGGGGAAAGAATCAAATGATGAAATCATGTAAACACATTCACTTTAATTAAATCCTAAAGACATTCTCATGAAATAAGAAAGTTTAATAAGTCAAAGTGATTTAATGATGTGATTTTATTTAGTTTTAGTTTGATTTAATTTTAAATGTGAGTTTTTGTTTCTAACTCATTCCCACATGTGTTTGTTTTAATTTTAGATGATGATTCATTTTTTATATTAATTAGGTTAAGGTATGAATTAAATAATTAACCCCACACCTTAGCATAATTAATCAAATAATTATGAATGAGATGATATAAAACTCACAAGGAATTTAAACTTGCATCTAATAAAAGGCCTAATTCAATTTGGCTCATGATTATAGTTAATTAAGCAAGGGGTTTAGCTTAGTAATTTCAAAACACCCCATCATACATATGAATTGGGTTTTGATTTCCTTAATTGAACTATTAAACACCTAAGCATATACCAAAATAGATTAATTAAGTCTAGAAGTTTTATAATTTTTTGAAAATTAATTAAGGGATAATTAGTGAATTAACCCATTAAGAAGATTAAGGAAAGAAAAGGGTTTAGGGTACTTAGAAATGTCCCAAAATTATACTAAACCTCCTATCTCTGGATCGACCTTAATCACCTCTAATCATGGATTAAAACCACTGATCACACCTTAATTATCCTTAATTAGGTTAAGGGAGTGATTAGGAAACATATTTGTAATTCTCCTAATTAAGCTTCAATAAATTTCAAAAAACTTAGGGGAGGTAGAGGTCATCCCCTAAAACATACCCAAGAAATTTGGGATTAATCAAAGAATTAATTAAGAGGTAATTAACAAAATGAAATTTCTAATAAAATTTAAAATTAGATAAAAGCATAATTTAAAAACCATTGAATTTAAATTTAAAATATTATAGGTCAAATTATCTTTCTAAAAAAATTTATTTCATATTTTTCTAAATTTTATTGAGTGAGATATGATTTTTAGAAGATCCATAGCTTAATTAGAATTAATTAAGCATCTTAAATAATCCCTCAGCTCACAACACGATGCATGGCGGCGGTGGTCAGTGCACTTTACATGTATCGTGCCATGAGCCTACTACTTAAACATCACATCAAGTGGTGGTGGGAACTTTGATCTCTATCTTATCAAGATCGAGCGAGATCTCTCCTTGATTTTAAAAGATAAATCATTTTCTAAATGTGGGAATAATCTTGGCCATCCATCCAAAATGTGTGGATGGATGACCAAGATCTCTCCAGTTCTTCTCATAGGCTGCTCAATAGAGGTCTTCCATGATCTAGGGGAAGATTCGAGCTCGATTGAGCTTGGATCGAAATAAAACTCAACCCACATCATCTAAAGCCAATAAGTGGCACATCCAATGATGGGATTTACATGAATTGAAAATTCCTTTCACAAACACCAACACTCTTATGCTAGGTGGTTAGAAAATTCCATACCTCACTAGAGGTGATCACACCACTCAAGATGGAGAGTAGTGGAGGAGAAGCCTGTTGAAATTCTTAGGCCTTGGGGTTGAGTGGATTATTCTATAGACCAACACCATGAAGTCTCTTACGACTTTGATCTAATTGCTCCTCTCCTTGCTGTGGGAACTCCAATGGAAGCTTGAGTGTGCTCGGATTGGTCCTTAGAGGAAGTTTGTAAGAGGAATTAGAGTGGTTTTAGGTATGGAAGTTGGGTTCAAGTGAGCTCCTATTTTCTAATGAGAAAATTGAAATCTCAAATTCAAATCCCTCTTAAAATGCTTAGGAAGGCTCTCAGTCTCTTGCTCTCTAGGCTTAATTAGGGTGATGAGGTGATGGTTTGAATTGAATTAAGGGAAGTATATCTTCCCCTTTGAGGGATTGGATGACCGCAAGCTTCTTTGCCATTTCGATCCAATTAACCATAATGGGAGGTTGTTTAATCTATTTTGAGTTGGCATATGGTCAGTTTGAGGCCTTAAGTGGATTGGCAACCTCCCATGTGCTTGAAATTTAGTGGAAGAGGGATTTGAAATGAGCTAATTTGACCCAGGGAGTCAGGTTTGGCCTTGGGTCCATTTGGGTTGACCCAACCCATTGAGCTGGGTGCACCACTCTTCATTAGGTTCCCTTGAGCTCTTTGGATGGCATCAAGTGGATATGAAGAGGGAATGACCAAATTACCCATGGATTAGACCAAAATTTGTTCTATGGTATGGTATGGTTATTTTTTTCAATTATGTTGGGTATGTGGAGAAACTAGGTTTGGCCAAGTTTCATTAAATTTGGAATTTATTTGATAAGGTTTGGCTCATTTTGACCCATTTAGGTCAAAATGGGTCAACTTGGGCCAAGTTGACCAATTGGTCAAATTGGGTCAAATCATGGGTTGGGTCAAGTTCATATGACCATTTGAACTGTATTAGTAGATTTGGTTTGATTCAATTTAGTATAGTTTTGAATTTGGTTCATATAACTTCATTTAGGTCAAATGGATCAAGTTGACATATTTTGACCTATTTGACCTATTAGACGTAGGTCAAGGGTAGGTTTAGGTTAGGTTAGTCATATGGAGTGGATTGATGTGTTTGTTTCCAATCAATTTTGGTTAATTCAAATTTGGCTCAAAATGACCCCTTTAAGTCAAGTTGGTCTAAGGTCAATTGGGCTAGGTTAGGTATAATTGGCCAATTGAGGCTTTGGTCAAGTTCAACAAGTGATTTGGAATGAACTTGACCCATTGGTTTGGATCAATTTGGCTTAGATCAAGTTTTGACACATTTTGACTTTTTAGGTCAAGTTGGGTCAACTTAGGTCAAGTGGCCAATTGGTCTAGGTTAGGCTCAAATGTCCACTTGTTCAAGTTTAAACATAAGTCATGAGTGAATTTTGATCAATGGTTTCAATCAATTTGGACAATGGTGGAATTTGGCTATGTTAGGTTTCATTTTGGGCTAAGTGTTGACTTGGTCAACCCTTAAGTTTGACTTGGTTTGACCAATTTGATTGATTGATCATCCCATGATGATTGTTGACCATGATGAGAGGTATAGGTTAGTTTGGTTCAATCCAATTTGGTTAGGATTAGAATTTGCATCAAGTGAGCCTAAGTGGGTCAAATGGCTTGGTCAAAGCTTGATTTGAGTTTCATTGAACTTGTATATGGACTTATGATTGAAATATAAATCCATTTACAAGTGGTTTGAAGTCAAATGTGTTTTGATCCATTTGACAGTTTCATATTCAAAGGGAGAATATGAAGGGATTTGGGATTTGATTTCTGAATTGGTGATTGAAGTTTGTATTTATATATGACTTCATGATTGTAGGGTTGATTGAATCATGAAGAACAATCAAAAGTTTGGCTTGATTTGAAATTGATTTGGCTAAGTTCAAGATTTTAAGTTGAAAGGCTTAAGTTGGATTTTGAATGGATTTGAGTTTGATTTTTGGAATAGGTTTTGATTGTTTGAATTTATATTTCATTTATATATGTGAATATAAATGAGAACACAAATGGATCATGAGAAAATTTCAAAGATTTGAAGTGGTTTAATCATGATTTGGGCTAACTCGAGGATTTAAAGGACTTAGGAAAATTTTGTAGTTTGGAGTTTGAATTTTTAAATTTGGTTTGATTGATTTATATTTATATTTCATTTATATATGTGAATATAAATGAGCATATAAATGAAATTTGAGAAAATCCCATGAGTTTGAATTGGTTTGATCATGATTTAGGCTAAGTCCATTAATGGAAAATCAAGGACTTAAGGAAATTTTAGATTTGGAATTTAATTTGAGGATTTGATCTGATTGATTTATATTTATATTTCATTTATATATGTGAATATAAATGAGAATATAAGTGAGCTTTGAGAAAATCCCTTGAGTTTGAATTGGTTTAGAGTTGATTTTGGCAAGTCCATTAATGGAATATTAAGGGCTTAGAAAAATTTCATGAATTGATTTGGAATTTTGAGTTTATTTTGATTGGTTTGAATTTATAATTCATTTATATCTATGAGTATAAATGAGAATATAAATGAATATTGAGAAAATCTCAAAGATTTGAATTGGTTTAGAGTTGATTTTAGCTAAGTCCATGAAGGAAAACTTAGAGGACTTAAGAAAATTTCATGAATTGAGTTTGAATTTTGAGTTTAGTTTGATTGTTGTGAATATAAATAATAATATAAATGAATTATGAGAAAATCTCAAATATTTGAATAGGTTTTGATCAAAATTTTGGCTAAGTCCTTTAAGGAAAATTTAAAGGACTTAGGAAAATTTAAACTTAGGAATTTTTGATGGATTTTGATCATGGGTTTCAATCATAGATTTCAATCATGAATTTCAATCATTGAGTTTGATTTTGGTTTGGAGAAAATCAATTAAGATTGATTTGGAGTTTAACTTGAAGGAAGGAAAGTGAGGAATGGTTTAAGCTAAGGGTAGAAAATTCTTCTAACACTCCTAATGCATGACCTATTCCTATGGCTAACTCTTCTAAGTCTCTAGGGTTAGGTTGAGTGTCCACCTAATCACTAAATGTGTCTTAAGACTAAGGAACTCTAAAAGTCTAATAGGAGTCCTAGGTTTAAGATGGAGGGGTTGAGAGCTCATTCTAAAAATGATGTTAACAAAGTCATAAGGGTTTTAATTCATTACATAGGTTTTTCAGCATATGTGGTCCATATAAACTTATCTTTCTTTAAGATATCAGTGATATGAGGTACAATAGTACTGAAATTCCTTATCTTCGAAGACTCATATAGAAAATTGTTAATCCATGAAAACTCTTAAAATAGTTAAAATATTTTAGAGTTGGCCACTCTAAAATAAATTTAAATTTTGATTGGTCAACCTTTAATCCCAATGAAACCTAAAAGAATGACTTCAATTTGACAAAAAACTATTTCTTAAGGTTTACATATAATTTTGTTGATTGTAATTTATTTAAGACCTTTTTGAAGTGATCTAGATGTGACTTTTCATCTAAACTATTGATAAGAATATCATTCAAATATACTATTAGAAATTCACTAATAAAATGTTTTAATATAGTGTTCATTAGTCTCGTGAATATTCTAGTCATGTTTGGAGGACCAAACGGCATAATTAGCCATTCACAAAGACCATTGGGAGTTTTGAACATTATCTTCCATTTATTCTTTGGTCTTATCCTTATCTGATGGTATCCACTTCTTAAATCAAGTTTAGAGATTAAATATGAGCCTGAAATAAAGTTTAACATGTTGTCCAATTTTGGTATATGAAACCTATATTTTATTATGATCTTATCTATTGCTCTGTTATTAATACAAATCCTCCAAGTTTCATCTTTCTTAGAAGTTAAAAGAGCAGGTATAATATAAGGACTAAGATTTTTTTGGATAAAACCCTTCTTGAGAAGCTCATCTACTTATCATTTTAACTTAGTATACTTAGTTAGATTCATACTATAATGAGATTAGTTTGGTATTTTTGAATAAGAAATAGGATCTATAGCATGTTGTATATCCCTTAATAGTGGTAGTTTATTAGGTAAGCTATTTAGAATAAAATCAATAAATTCAAATATAAATATCTAAGACTATAAAAAGTATGGAGATTTCCCAAAGGTGTAAGATAAATAAAAAAGTAGGGCTATTGAATTCTCTATGTAATCATCTAAACCTTAATATTGTGATTTAAATTCTATGAGATTTACACATTTTATCATGTATATTAGAGGTATTATTCTTTCTACTAAATGACAATATCACTATCAATTGGAGTATCACATTTCTCCATTGATTGGGTTTGATTTGTATTTTAGAATTACGTTTGTGAGGAGGTACAAAAATAATTTTATGTGGGGGGTGAAATTGACCATTCTTGTTAGGCTTTATGAATACTAATTTGATTATTTCTCATTATGTTTAAATACATAAATATTTTCATGCCCATAATAGATTACATTCAAATCAAAAAGCCATGATCTTCTTAATAGGATATGAGTTATTTCCATTGAAAGAACATCACACTAAATTTAATCATTATAATTACTTATTTTAATTAGAACAAGACATTTGCAGTGATAAGTAGTTATGTGTGATTTACCCAACTGACTTGGAATGATTCTAGGTAAGGTTCAACTATAAGGTTAGATCTAGTGATAACATGGGATGATAAAACATTCATAACCCTACCACTATCAATTACTAATTTACACCTATTTTCCTTATATAAGATGTACATATAGAATATATTCCTCATTCTCTAATTTTCTTTTTCTTTTGAAGCAATCATACACCTCATAACTAACATTGTATTATCTATATTTGGATCTACTTTTCATCAAATTGTGGTGTTATCTCTTTAATATCCACTTATTCTTCTAAATTATCCCATTCATCTGGGAACATGATTTTTGTTTTATATTTATTTTACATGTGATCCTTCTTATGGCATTTAAAGCAAACTATTTCATTATCATTTTTAATAGTAGGTTCGATGGGGTTCATTTTAGAAGGGTTGTTCGGTGTGGAAGACTTAGGTTTAATGATAAGCTTAGATTGAGATGTAAGTGGATATTTAAAAGATACTTGAGATTTCATCTTAGATGTGGATGTAGCTTTCTTAAGCTTTTCAAGAAGTAAAGCATAATGAAAGGCGTCCTCTAAACTTTTGAAATCATGAATTTCATTCCTAATATCTCCTATTAACCTGATAATAAATTTATTAGCTATATCACTCGATTAGTGGAATGAGTTCTCATTATTAAGTTCTCAAATGTATTCATATATTAAACTCGACATAGTCCCTTGCTAAAGAGTCAATTGTTTGTGGAGTTTTTTATCATAATTTGTGGGTTAATATTTCACTCTTAGGATTTCTTTTATTTCTACCCATGTCTTGATGTTTCTACCTCATTTCTCTTCATTTTCTAGAATATTATTTCAATAGATTTTTTCTTATCCTACTAGTTTTATTTTAGTAAATATTGTTCATTTGGAAATCATCATATGATATTAATTAAAGAAATCATCCATTTGAGTTAACCACTCTAAAACTTTATTAGGGTCATGAACATAGTCTTATGCTTCTATCTTAACTTGTTTTGTAGGTTCTTTTAACATTTTATGAATCCTAAGAAGGTCTTATCTAAGGGTGTTCCTTAGGTTAGGCCTTCTCGCAGGATACTCATATCTAAGAAGTTAAATATTTTCCCCTCCTATGGGTTCTAAGTCATCTGGATGTAGTATAGTTAGTAAGCCTAGTATTCAAGGTTTGAATTTGTGTAGTGAGACTCATGAGTAGGTCTCTACCCTTGTGAATTTCTCTTTGCATCTCATGGAAATCGCTTCTACTCTTGATTAAGTTTCATGATGTTAACAAAATGAAAGTATGACATATAAATATATAAATGAGATACACAAGTTTTTAAAAATCACTTGCCTTCAATAAACATAAATTAACTTGTGGATACTATAAAATATTAAGAAAATTTAAAAATGAAATAAACAAAAGATTTTTAGGATATGATTTTAGATTTTTATGAAGGATTTATATACTATGTTAGACTATTTAGTGTGATCTCCCTTACTCAAGTATGATGGCTTAAGGTTAGGTTAAGTAGGAGAAGGATAGGATTTAAAAGTCGAGATAACTAATTGGTAGTAACACAAACATTCATAGAATTTCCTACCATATATATTTAGCATGTTTTTCTAAGCAAAAACACTAATTTTGTAAAGACAAATACATGAAATCTAAAATACAAAATTAACCTTGCTTGAATTTGATATGGATTATCTACAAGCACTTTCTCCACACCTCTAAACTTTGGACACTGATACCAAAATTGGTGGGGATGGGTTGCAGAGAGAAGGATGTGGTAGTGGATGATGGAGATAGAGATGCTTCACTAATCTTCCACTCACTAAAGTGGAAGAGAGATGAAGATCTTCCACTCACCAAAGAGGAAGAAGTTTGAAATTCTACTCACCCAAGTAGAACGACAGTGAGAGATCACTGAATCTCCTAGATGGTCAGCCACCAAGCTCCAACTAAGGGTTTTCTCTCAAATATCACACATAAAAGCCAAAAGCTCTTCATTAGGTCATAATAGGCATTTAAATAAGTATAATACTCTTAAGAGATGCACCCCTTGGAGAGAAAACTATTAAATAACTTGAAAAAAAAATCAAAACAGTCATTTTGCAGTACCACGGGCCATGAACTAGCACCACGACCACATAATCCAATGTCAAAGCACCATATTTCAGTGCCAAGTTACTAGCTTGTCACTCCCCAAATACTAAAATCTATATAATATAGCGTTAAGGTGCATGATGCACACTTATGAAATTGAGTACATGAATTCACTTATTTTCAACCACAATACTAATATAGCACATACACATGATTAAATACACCCATTACTACATAATACAACACATGTAATATAAATTTACACATAAAGTCTAATAAAAGTCCTTCTAAGTTCAAGCTTTAGCTTGGGACCTAGTGAAAGGTCTATTCTTTCTTTAATGTGCTACATCAAATTAGCTCCATTGAGAGCAGCAATGTATGACTTCTTCTAAATGACAAAGTCAACCTAGTTCATGCAAGATAGGTGGGAAAATCTAATGGAATAGTAACCCTAATTTTCTTAGCATAGTCATGCACCATTCTTATTTTTATAACTTTAGGAGATAAATCTTTCCTTATTTTAGAACTAGTATTAACTTGATTCCATTATCTATTTTTAAGAAGTTAGGCTTAAGAGAAGTCCATCATTAGTATGACTTTTTAGTTAGTAGATAGATCCTTAACTTATCTTGTGGGGATTATAGAGGATGTATTAGTTAAAATTGATAAATTCAAATTCCTTACATATTTCATTATTTTAGACATTGATGAAGATAATGAGATTTCTATCACTTTAAGAATACCTTTCTTATCAACAAAGGTGCTATGATAGATGTAGAAAAAGTAGAATTAATAATGATAGTTTAAGATCAAGAAATTACTTGTAATATTATTAATTTTATTAAATTTTCTAATGATAAAAATTAAAGAGTGCTATAGTACTAAGCTTAATGATAATAGTATAATTGAGGATTTAGGGACATCATTGATTGAAGAGACTTAGTTGAGGATGAGGAAATGGATGAGTATGTTTCATTATTTAGACCTACACTTAGACTGTTCAAAGGGGGGAAGAGCCCTTGAATCTATCTATTATTACTCGCAGTCTTAAGTATAGAATTGAAACATTTGCTTAGTCATTAGATTTCTTACTTAAGGAACTCCTCTACTTTACCCATTCTAATCTCTAAAATTTTACGTGTGAATCGAGAGGATAGGTTCATAAGTGTGCTTAGAGAATATATGTGAGCATTTGGTTGGACTATTACCAGTGTTAGGGGGATCAACCTATTTGTTTGTATACATAGAATTTTGATGGAAGAGAATTATAAACCTTTTGTAAACAATTGAAGGAGAGCAAATCCTATCATGAAAGTAGTGATGAAAGAGAGTTTGAAATGGTTAGATGTTTATATCATTTATCCCATCTCTAATAGTTCATGGGTTAGTCATATACATTATGTGCTTAAAAGGTTGGGAGGACTATTGTAACAAATGCAAATAATGAAATCATGCCCAAAAAAACTATTATAGGTTGAAGAATTTGTACATATTATAGAAAATTGAACAAAGCCACTAGGAAGAATAATTTTTTTACCTTATTTTAATGAAATTTGATAGATAATAGGGCATCCATTTCGATATTTCTCTGATTAATATTCCAGGTATAATTAGATAGCTATAGCACATGAAGATCAAGAGAAAATCAATCACTTACTCTTTTAGTACTTTGTCTTTAAAAGAATGCCTTATAGATTGTGCAATGCTCCTACAACATTTCAATGTTGTATAACTGTTCTCTTTTCAAATTTGATTGAAAATTAAATTGTGATTTTTATGGGAAATTTTTTTGTATTTGGAGTTTCATTTGAAAATAATTTAGAAACTCTTGAGTTAGTCTTAAGGAGATGTGAGGAGAAAAGCTTAGAATTGAGAAAAAATCCACTTCATGGTAAAAGAGAGAATTGTTCCTGGTCATAGGATATGCAAGTCTAGAATTGAAGTTGATATGACCAAGATTCAAATAATAGAAAATATTTCACCAATTAATATTAGAGAAACTAAGAGTTTTTTTTAAACATGTAGAATTCTATAGGGAATTCCTTAAAGATTTTTCTAAAAATTTTAAACCTATATGTTATATGTTAGAAAAAAACATGCCATTTAAGTTCACCCTTGAGTGTTTAGAGGCATTTGATTTATTATTGACTAAACTTATTTATACACCTATTATTGTTACACATGATCAGACAAGTCCTTTTGAACTCATATGTGATGCTAATTATTATGCCACAAGTGTAGTACTTGGGCAAAGAAAAGAAAAACATTTTCATGTATTTTATTAAGAAAGTAAAACTCTTAATGAACCTTAATTGAATTATTTCTCTATTGAAAAAGATTTACTAGTTATAGTATTTTCCTTTAATAAGTTTAGGTATTATCTTGTTGGTGCTAAAGTCATTGTATGTACATATTATGCCATAATAAAATATCTCATAAAAAAAGGATGATAAACCTAGATTGATTAAATAACTTCTTTTTTATAAAAAATTAATTTAGAGATTAAGGATATGAGAGAAAATAGAAAAGCAAGTAGTGAATCATTTATTTGAACTTAAGGTAGGAGATGTGTTTAAGTCTAGTAGAGATATTAGAGAAGAATTTTTCTATGAGCATTTTTTTGCATTTAAACATAGAGTTATTACATGGTATGCACAAATTGTGAATTCTTTAATGAGTGACATATTGCCTTATGGATTATCTCATTATAAAAAGAAAAGATTTTTGCATGATCTTAAAGTATATTTTTGAATTGGGTCATTTTTAAAGATATGTTTAGACTAAATTATGAGAGGATTTGTACTTGATGATGAAATAAATTAGATTTTGAAGTCATATCATGATTCTAACTTTTCAAACATTTTAGAAGAAATAAAATAGCAATTAAATATTTGTAATGTAGATTTTTTTGACCTACCTTATCTAGAGATGCTAATGAATATATAAAGAATTATGATAGATGCCAAAGAATAAGTAAAATCTCAAAATCTCATGAAATACCTATGAATTATATTCTTAAAGTGGAGATCTTTAATGCAAGGGAATTGATTTTATAAAACCATTTATTCCTACTTTTGAAAATGAATATGTTTTGGTTGTTGTAGATATGGGATTGAAGCAATATATACTTCAAAGATTCATTCTAAAATAGTTTTAAAAATTTTAAACAAAATATTTTCATTAGATTTAGTAAACTTAGAGTCATAATTAGTGATGAGCCATTCATTTTGTAATGAAAAATTAAAATCATTTTTGGTAAAATATGGAGTGAAGCATAAGGTAGCTATATGTCACAGAGAGACTTTTCCCAAGTGGCCCGTGTGGCCTTAGCACTCTTTCTTGACTCTGTGATATAGCTTATCACTCTTAATTAAGTAGAAATGTAAAAAAAGAGTAATGTAAATTTTAAAAGATTGTATGTCCAACTTGAAAAGTTTGGTCAAATTTATTGGATGATGCATTATAGGCACATAGGACAGCATTCAAGACTCCAATTTGTACCTCCCTATAAACTATTATTTACTTGCCATTTAGCCTTGGAATTGTAGCATAGATCATATTGGGTGATCAAAAAGTTAAATTTTTTTATGAAAGATGTAGGGGAGAAAAGATTCTTAAGATTAAATGAGTTAGAAGAGATTATATTGTGATCTTATGAAAGTGTTAGGATTTATAAAGAATAAATTAAAATATTGACATGCTTCTTAAAAAGTAATTTTAGTTTGGACAACATGTATTATTATTTAATTCTAGATTAAAATTATTCAAAGAAATTTGAAGTCTAAATGGTCATGACCATTTTTTTATTGTTAAAACTTATCAATGGTATGATAGATATTCAAGACATAGGGGCAATTTGGCTGCACATAGGATTTAACTCAAGTAGGATTTAGTAAACCTTGTGAAAGTTAAATTCAAAAAACTATTTGTTATGCTAATAGTTAAATCTAGTTAAATCTTTGCTACTGTTTGGCTACTTATATGAGGATTTAAGTTAGTTATTTTTTAAAATATTTAAATAATGAATATTTGAAGGTTATTTTGTCTTGTATTTTTTATACAAAATAAAATTTAAAAAGATTAATTAAAAAAAAGTCAAGAAGATGTAAGCCATGTAATTAAAAATACAATATCAATGTAGATGATAGTATTCGAATTAGATACAAATTGAAACTATAATAAATAATATTTGATAGTTACACAATTTAAAGTTACAAAAGCACAACAACAAAAAATAGAAAATGGTAGTGATTAACATAGCCTACACAAATATTCTTTAAATCACCAACAAAATACATAATTAGCATGTGTGTTGAGACTATGATTGAGTATATCTAATAAGTGAAATAAATAATAATTTCTATTTAATATATTTACATAGAAATAATATAATCATAAGTAAATTTATTAAAATATAATTGTCATAACATAATACATCAAATAAATATAAATATATTAATTAATCATAAAGTAGTAAGCTTGTATCAATTACATATAATTCCATTAAATTATAATTAATCTAAGATAATAAATTAATTAGTCATTATCTAAATAATTTAAAATAAAATTAAAAATAATAAACTAGAAAAAGGGAAGGGATTGAGGCGATTTCCTTGTACTCCTAATTTGTGTTGTCTGGAAAAGAAAAAAAGAGACATCGTGAAGATAATCCCCATCTTCTCTTCCACCTCCTTCACTGCATCTCAAATTCCCATAAATCTACCCACCATTAGGATTTAATAAATTCATATTTAACTTGCGAAAGTGGCATTAAAGGGTTTACAAAAGTAGTGGATTTAACTTGTGAAAAATACCTTTTGGCTGGATTTAAGTTAAATTTGGCTTAAAGCCTGCTCAAGTCTTACAACCAAGTAGTCCCTTAAAAACTCAGAACATTTTATGGTGAATAATAAATTACTTAAGCACTCCTTTGGAATTAGATTCAAGAGGCAATTAGCTTCACTAATATTAAGGATGATTGAGAAATGACCTAATCAAGCCTTACTATAGACCAAGCACTGCTTGGGAGGCAACCCAAATTTTCTCTATTAGTTATGTAGTATATATATATATATATATATATATATATATATATATATAGATATATATATACTACATAACTAATAGAGAATTTGTAAAACTTTTAAAATTTGTTAATTATATTTGTAGCCTCTATGAACAATGAATCAATGCCATAACATTGTATTGTGGTACTATAACATTAGAGTTTTAATTTGTTAAATTGCTTAATTTTATTAATTGTAAAATTTATCATGTGTCATTTGACCGTATTAGAATACTTAGTGTTGGGTTGACTAACATTGCTACTCTAGTTAACAATCAAGTTAACTTTGGACAACCAACTGACCTAATTACTAGTATAATGACAAAATTAGGTATAGCACTTAAGTTTTGCTGATTAGCATCGTGATGCTCCATTAATGCATTTTATGGTCAGCATTGTATTTATACTATAATTCTAGTTGTTGGTTTGTATTTAGTGATGTATTAATTATTTTTTGATCTAAATATAGACTATTTTTTATTATTTGACTAGCACTTAAATAATGTAGAATAACACCTCAACACTATACTTCAAATACAAGTTAGTTAGGACATCAATGCACCACTAAAATTCCAGCACTCTGGTGCTATAGATGTTTAAAAATAGATCTCTTAGTTGAAATTTTATTATTCATTCTCTTCTTAATCCTAACCCCTTAGAGATTAAAAGCCTTAATAGTAGCTCTTCCTAGCATCATGCAAGAAGAAGTCTACATCTTATGATTCTAAGAAATTTATAATTGTGGATGTGAAAGATTGGTACACTTCTACACTTATTCATAAAAAAGCTTGATTCTTGAGAGGGAATTTTTACATCCTATTGGGAAATAGATAGGACAACCATTCAAAAATGTTAGGAGAAGTTAGCCTTTTAAACTACTTATGTATAATTCCAGTTGTTAGAGAGTTCTTTGTTAATTCTAACGAGCACTTAGGTTTTGGAGTTTTTGCGAGGAGATATGGGTAAATTTTGATAGTATTATCATAAATGTATTTTGAAATTAAAGAATATAGAGAATAATGAATACACTACCTACAATAATTGTCACCCTAATTTTGATGAGATCATTAAGTTCTTTATTATTAAAGAATATACACTACTTATGTATAATTTCAATAGTTAGAGAGTTCTTTATTAATTCTAATGAGCACTTTAGTTTTGGAGTTTTTGTGAGGAGATATGGGTAAATTTTGAAAGTCTTATCATAAATGAATTTTTAAATTAAAGAATATAGAGAATAATGAATACACTACCTACAATAATGGTCACCCTAATTTTGATGAGATCATTAGGTTCCTTACTATTAGGAATTCACAAACATAGTAGAAAAGTAGGGAGGAGAAACTAAATTTCTTTTTTTTTTGCTAGTAACATGACCTCCGATGCAAAGTCTTGACACTATTTTGTATCTATCAAGTGGGAATGTTATTAGTGAGGTGACAAAAGATAGAGTCATCCTTAATTTTTCCATCTAGAATGGGTTATCCATAAATGTAGGTAAGATCATTCATAATTCTATTTTGAATATAATTAAGGGTAGTAATAGGGTTATGGGAATCCCTCTCTTATCTATCAATTTTGCATTAGGGTTGGGTCTCTGGGAGATCCAAATGAGAAGATATTAGTTCCTAAGGAATTTTTTTTTACAAGAGAGAGGTTTTTATCTTATGGATCTAGGTTTAAGGTAACGATGAGTTCATGCACAACACCCTCTAGACCACAATCCTCCAAAACCATGAGTGAGCAGTTGCTTAACCTAAGTGAGTAGGTTTTATACTTGAGATATAGGGCTGATGAGAATAGCAGGCGGCAGTAGGAGATGGAGAGAAAAATTTCATCACCATATGGCTGAGTATAACTCAGCATATCCCACATGTTTCATAACTTCCACTTGAATGTAGGTCCAAAGGGTAAAGTTTTACTTGTAGTGCCACATTTCCATCTTTATGTTAATGAGAGTCAAGGACTAGAAGAAGAAGAAGAAGAAGAAGAAGAAGAAGAAGAAGAACGGGAGGATAAGGAGGAAGAACAAGAAGATTGAGGACATATTTTTTTTTGCATTTTTATTATTTTATATTATTTAGTGGTTATTTTCTTTATTTGAGTTTCTATTTATTTTGTTTAAATGTGCTAAAAATGAGTTTGGGAGAGTTGTAATGTATTTAATTTTATTTTGTAAAAGTTTTTATTTTTGTGCTTAGTATCATGTAGATTAGAAAAGTTGCAACACTAAAATCTACAAGAAATTTTTAATTTAATTAAAACATATAATTTTTCATATTGCTTGTATTTATTAATTCTATAAAATTTTCTAAAACGTAAATGTACAAAATTTTAAAATTAAAATCAAATAAATAATGTTTTAATTTAAATATAGGCCTTACATTAAAGTATTAAATGATGTCACTATAGAAAAAATAGCTATTACCAACAAATTTTTTAGTGGACTAATCTGTAGAAAATTATTGATAAACTACTCAATGAATTTACAATCAAAATTTTTTCCAAAGATAATTCCCATTAACAAAACAACAGTGCAAAGTTCACTTAAGTATAGTGGAATTTTTCGCATAAAATTTTGTTGGAAAATTTTTCGTCAAGCTGTCCACCAAAAATTCTATTAGAAAGCTAATTTAATAGTGGTAGGTGAACTGACACTTAACCTACTCCATTTCTCAACAAAATTTGTCCCTCTCACTCTCAGGTGGTGGTGAGGGTGAGCTAGGGCACATCAAATCTCTTACAAATCACACATTTTTCATTTCATTTCTCCCTGAAATCAAAGGTAAACCACTTTTTTTTACTTACAGAGCTATTTATTTGTGATTTCATTCATTTATTCTTGAGAAATATGGATTTAAAGTTTTTTAATTTTTTTTAATTTATAGCTTAAATTTTGTTGATGCTTATTTGAAACTCATATATTTCACATTATATAGCCTATTTAGAGTTAGATCTATGATTATTTATGTTAAAGTTTACTTTTTGGTTGAAATTTTAATTTAAGACTTTTAGGTTATGCATTTTTCAATTAAATTTAAGTGCTTAATTGCTCAAAATTTATGTTTTAACTCCTTAAAACATGTTTAACTATATATATATATATATATATATATATATATATATATATATATATATATATATATATATATATATATATATATATATATATATATATATATATATATATATATATATATATTTATATATTATATCTAATTATGTTATATATTATATCTAATTATGTTATTATGGGCTAGTACAACCAATTGTTTAGAGGACATGAAAATATCAAAATTAAATTTTTACCAAATTATAGTTATATTGCTCATTGCAATGTTTCAAATATATCTTTCATATTTAGTGTTAAAATCATGTAACATTTTTTTTACCTTCGATGCAATCTCAAATTAGTCACTATATTACACTTGTTGACCATGTGTCTTCTGCTCATGACACACAACATTCACTCCCTCTACCTAAGCTCTCCCCTTCACTAATTTCCGTTAATCTCACGAACTAGCTTTAAGTTAGGCTGATTGATGCAAACTAATTAAAAATCCAAATTAATTTAATAATTAGGGAAAACTTAATTATGTCCTTAGGCACTTGGGAGATATTAGGCTTTGATTATTAATTCTATAATTTACATAGAATATGAACATGACCCTCACACCTCTTAATTTATACAACATAGGGATATATGCACCAATTGATCATGGATGTAGAGTTCAGTTAAGTACTATGGAATTTTTGGCTGAAAATTCAATTGGAAATTTTTTTGGCAAGTTGTCCACCAAATATTATATCAAAAAGCTGATTTAATAGTGGTAGGTGAACTAACACTCAACCTACTCCATTTCTCTACAAAATATTTCTCTCTCACTCTCATGAGGCAGTGAGGGTGAGCTACGACATCTCAAATCTCCTCCAAATCATGTATTTTTAATCTAATTTCTCCTTGAAATGAAAGGAAAACCATTTTTTTACATGTAGAGCTATTTATTTGTGATTTCATCCATTTATTCTTGAGAAATGTGGATTTAAAGTTTCTAAAAAAATTTCTAATTTATAGTTTAAATTTTGTTGATGCTTGTTTAAAACTCATGTATTTCATATTATATAACCTATTTAGAGTTAGATTTATGATTATTTATGTTAGAGTTTACTTTTTAAATTGAGATTTTCAGGTTATGCATTTTTCAATTATATATATATATATATATATATATATATATATATATATGTGTGTGTTTGTGTTTATGATACTTTATATTATATATAACTTCATAAAAAATTTAATTAGGTTATTATAGGCTATTATAATCGATTGTTTAGAAGGCATGAAAATATCAAAATTAAATTTTTGCCAAATTACAGGTATAATGCTCAATGTAATGTTCCAAATATATCTCTCATATTTAGCATCAAAATCATGTAACTTTTTTTTTCTTTCAATGCAATCTCAATTAGTCACTAAATTTGTCGACCTCTGCTCATGGCACCTCTCTCTGCTTAAGCACTCCACTTCTTAATTCCCTCAATCTCACCGACTAGATTTAGGTTTGGTTGATTGACACAGACTAATTAAGAATCTAAATTAATTTAATAATTAGGAAAAAATAATTATGGCCTTAGTCACTTATGACATTTTAGCCTTTGATTATTAATTATATAATTTACATAGAATATGAATATAGCCCTTAGATATCTTAATCTATACAACATATGAATATCTGCAATAAACAATCATATATGTACAATAGGTTGCATCAAAATAAAAAGAGATTAATTGATGAATTTCTTAAAGGTGTTAAGTACTTTGTAAATCTTGCATCTAAAGTCCCTAATTATCTTTTAGAAGAAAAGTTTTGATGTCCATGTGCGATACACAAGAATCAGGCTTTCTTAACATCATATGAAATTTGATAAACCTTTATTACAAAAGTTTATAACCAAATTATTGGTTTTGGACTTCACATGGTGAGTTTGAGCCACATATTAATGCTGATGTAGGGACCTCAATGAATTATGCACAACCTTCAGTTGAATATGATTTAAGATAAAATTATGAAGAAATGGTCTTTCATACTATAAGAGCTAAGTTTGTAAGAGTTGGTCAAGAGGAACAACCTAAAAAAGAAACTCAAAAGCTCTACGACCTACTGAATGCAACATAATGAACACTATGGGAAGATTACATAAATCATACTGAATTACATGTGGCCAAAAGAATGCTATGCATAAGAACTAAATATAATATATCATGTGAATATTTTAATCAATTTGCAAGACTACTTAAAGAGATAAACCCAAAAAATTAATTTCTAGAAGACCTATATTGAATAAAAAAATTGGTTTCAAATTTAGGCTTGACCTCAAAAAAGATAGACTATTACATCAATGATTTTATGTTATCTACAAGGATAATGCAATGGATATTGAATGCAAATTTTATGGAGCATCAAGATTTAAGCCACAGAGTAAAAAAATAATACAAATAGAAGAATATTCTATACAAGTGATAGTTCTACTTATGGCTTACTCCACATCTTCAAAGACTATATGCATCTATATGTTCAACTAAGCATATACGATGACACCATAAGAGAGAAATAGAATCATTTTTTTTAGTCATCCATTAGGTAAAGAAACATTGAAGTATTTCAATCATACTTACCCTAATTTTTAAATTAAGCCATGCAACATCAAAGTTGGTATGTGTGGTAGTGATTTCAGTCCCTATAGTCTATATGTGTCACCTTCTTCAAGTTGAACAGTGATACTTACACCATATAATCTACCTCTAGAAATGTACATGATCATACATTTTATGTTCTTTACTCTAATTATATCTGGGCCCCATAACCTAAAAGTTAAAATTGAAGTCTTCTTATAGCCTCTAATTTATGAGCTAAAATTCTTATGAGACAATGGTATACCCATATATGATATTTCTTCGAAGCAGAACTTTCAGATGAAGGCAGTGCTTATATGGACTATTAATGACTTTTCTATGTATGAATTATTATCATAGTAGAGTACTGATGAAAAATTAGCTTGTCCATACTGTATGGATTTAATAAAGGCATTTACTCTTAAAAATGGTCAAAAAAAGATTTTGGTTTCTTGGTTTGATTGTCACCATATGTTCTTACTTACTGACCACCCATTCAAAAGAATAAGTTCACAAAAATTTTAGTTGAGAAGTCTAGGCCTTCACCAAGATTAAGTGGGGAAGACTAATTGTAAATTATTATTTTTTTTCATAAAAGAATGATTTTATTGATCACTATAGAAATATAGGCAATTCAAAAGTAAAGCAAAAATTGCAAATGTATTACATAAAGTTAGATCTAATGTAAGGTAATTTTAGGTTGTCTCTATCCACAAGGAACTTAAGTTGTGTGTTAGTAGACCTGGAAATGCAAAAAGATTGTGAGGTAGCACCTTTTTTGGCCAACAATCAGTGGGTCGATTACCTTCCCGATATATATGAGTAAAGCATATGTTCAAATTCTTCAGTAGATCCTTCAAGACTTTGATTTTATTTATTATGAACCAAGGTTTGTTATGATTTTTGCTTTCCATTATCATGTGGATGAGGGTCTTGGAATCAGATTCAAGCTAGTACTTCTTCAGAGGTTGGATGGAAGCTATCTTGAGTGCATAGAGACAGGCTGTTATATCAGTATGTAAGGTTGAGTAGCTAGCAAAAGGCATAGAAATATGTATAATGTGTTTTTCATCCTATCCTATAAAAATTCCACCAATTCCATCTTTTCCAATCTTGATATCAAAGCTCCCATCTATGTTAATCTTGATTATACCATGAGTCAGTTTATGCATTTCATTATTTCCCATTTTCTTTTTGTGTTATCAACACAATGTCCTAGTATGTTTGAGAACTACATTCATCCAGTGAAGTGTGATTTTTAATAGCTCCATAGCAGATTGCCTTTCATAAATAAGCTCTAGTATTTCTAATGATAATCTTCTTTGTTATGATGTTACAATTATGCTTTATTTTATTTCTATCCATCCAAATGAACCATAGGATAATCAATGGGGTGACCAATGAAATGTTAATCTATTAGTTTTCCTTAAGTTTCTAGTTTTCAAGTACTTCTAGTATAGACTCAGGTTTATAGTTCATGTCAATTCGGAGAAGATCAGCAAATGTTTCCCATATCTCTTGATTGAAATTGTAGTGTATAAAGTAGTGTGGTATGCTCTCTTCTTCATTATTACATAAAAGACACATTGAAGGTAACCTTAAGCCTTTGAGCTTGAGGATATCATCCATTGGAATAAAGTTATGTAGAAGTCTCAAGCAAAAGAATAATATTGAAGGTTTCATGGTCGAATTCCATATCCCCTTCTCAATGGAAATTTTTTAGCTCTTTCCCACCAATTGCTATAAACAATTTTGGAAATGGATTCTAAGTTGGATTTACCTTTTATGATTAGTATATCTTTTCTGGTAGCCTCAATTGGCATATTGCAGATTTCTTTCCAAATATGTGCTAGAAGTTGCGCCCTCAATTTGGCTTCATTCCAAAATTCAACAATTTATTAAGATTGTAGTGATCTTATCTCTATCTTCTAATTGAAGAGAACCTCTTCCCCATTCTAGTGATCATTCTATAAATCAACCTTTCCTTCTCCTAAGTCCCAAAAACTCAAGTCTTCTATTTCCTCTCTATGTTTCAGCATGTTCTTTCAAGTTGAGGAGTTTGAGTTCCTTGGTTGATTTTCCATTGGATGGGTATGTTGGCAATATTTATGAAGCATGAATTCAACCCATCATGTATTCATTTCTCTAAATTTGATCCATAATTTCATGGTATTGCATTTGATGATATCTTCCAGTGTTTTGAATCCTAACCCACCATTGCAGGTTGGTTTGCTCAATTTCTTCCAACTGACCGAGTGGATTAATTTATGTTGGCTGCTCCAAATGAATCTATTTAACATTCTTTCAATTCTCTTTTTTACTTGGGTGATGTATAATGCGATTGAGTTGAGGGCATTTTTGACTAAGGTAACTCTTCCACCAAAAGAAAAGAATGAATTTACCCAAGTCGATTTCGAATTTTATCGATGAGCTCAAGAAAGAGAGATGATGTGATCTTTCCTTTGTATAGTTGGATGTCAATGTAGTTAAAAGGAAAGGAGTGGTAAAAGGAGTGGTAAAAACTAGTCCTCTCTTTGATCCATTTAATCTTGTTCTTAGGGACCTCTTTCCCTATAACAAAGAAGCATGTGTTAGCATTAATATCCATTTCTGATAGTGATGTGAATTTTTTGATGATTATCATATGTGTATTAGTAGATTTCTTTCAGCCATTATAAAAAATAAAAAGGTCATGTACAAAGGCCAAATGTGTGATATTCAAATTGCTATTGGTGTTAAAACCAATTATTTTCCTTCATGCAACTTCCTTGTTTAGATTCCATGAGAGGAGATCTAAAGCTAGAATGAAGAGAGACATGGAGAGAACATCACCTTAATTAACACCCCTACTAGCTTTGAATAACCCATGGGATTTATATCATTAAAAAAATCTTCTAATGGCTATTTGCAAAGAGTCTTCAAATGAGTATGCAAAAATCATTTGAATATATTTTTTCCTTTGAGTGATCTGAGGATAAAGTTCAAATGTATAGTGTCAAAAGCTTTTTTGAGGTCAATCTTCGTGATCACATTCCCTCCTCTACTTTTTTTATGTTCTTGATAAGCTCTTGGGCAAGAAGTATATTATTTATCGTGTTCCTACCTTTTACAAAGGCTGTCTGATTGGAGGAAATGAGGGCAGGTAGGATTTTTTGGATCCAGTTGGCAAAGATCTTACTAATGATTTTGCTAAAAATAGGAGTTAGACATATATGTCTGATTTTGTCTCAAGTGTGTACATCTCTCTTTTTTGGAATCAAAATAATTGCTGAGGTTGAAAAGAAATTATGGATATTCTAGCCTTTGAAGAAACTTTGAATAGCATTGATGATTCCAAGTCTCACAATGTGCCATGTTTTCTAGTAGAAGAAGGTAGTGAAACCATGAGGTCCAACAGCCTTATAGACATCCATAGAGTTGAGTGCCATCAAAATTTCATCTTCCAAAGGAATTGAAATAGTTCCTCATTGTTTGTTAATTCTCTGTCAGTCTGAAAGAAATGCTGGTTAGGTTGGTGGGTTGTTGTGTTTGTAAATGATTAATTGAGTAAGCTTGAAAAGTAATTCATACAATATTCCATAATACTTTCTTAGTTATGAATCCATCACCCATCTATGTCTTTAATTTTTGTCACCCATTTTCCTTCTATTTTCATCATAATGTAAGCATGGAAGTATTTGGAGTTCCTATCTCTTTGGAGGAAGATGATTGTTGAAGCTTGTTGTCTAAGAAGGTCCTCTTCTCTATAAATATATTATTGTAGATTTGTTTGGATTTGTTCCAATTGGGTTTCAAGCTCACTAGCATTCTGGTTTTTCATTCCAAGCATTTCATTCTTAGTGTTGTTGATTTGTTCTTCTATGGTTTTGATCAATGGTGAATGTTGCCAAAAGTTTTTGTATTCCATTTCATGAGAGCTTCTGTGGTAGCCTTATGAAATGACCAAAGTTTAATCCAAGGATTATCATTTTTCACACCAATCCAAGCATTCATTATATATTTATTAAAGTCAGGATGCAAGGTCCACATATTATGAAATCTGAAATGATGGTGGGTCAGCTTGGGGATATTTCTGAAGTTCACCAATGATGGGGAGTGATCAAAGGCAATCCTTGTAAGGTGTTGTACTTCCACTATGTAGAAGTGTGAAAGCTAATCTGAATTAATAAGGATATAATCAAGGCTTTCAAAAACCTTCCCCCTCCTCCAAGTGAAAGGAGAGCCAATATAACCTGCATCAAGAGGTTAGCATCTTCAATATATCCAAAAAACTCTAAGATTATCGAAAGGATAGGCCTCCTGCCATCATTTTTCTTAGTTGGGCTTGCAATCATATTAAGATGCCCCTGCCAACTAAGGGCTAGTAGTGTTGAGGGTGATTTGTTTAATATCATTCTAGAGCTCCATTCTATGTTTTATGGTGCAAGAAACATAGATGAAGGTAGCATAAGAACTCACATTGGAGTCTTGGGTGTGGATGTGAAGGTATCGAGTGGTATCCAATATAACCTAAATCTAAAATTTGGGTGTCTAGAAGAGCCAGATCTTATTGCTAACACATTGGTGGATAAAGAATTGAGAAAAACATCTTCTGATTTTGGGTATGTTCTAGATGGTTATTAGAGGTTCGAGGATTACAAATAGTTCAAGTTTATAATGTCTTACAAGGCATTTGAGTTTATTAGAGGCATTGGCCTTTTCAATGCCTCTAATGTTCCAAATCATTATTTTTAAAATGAAATTGGAGGTTTGCTTCTAAAGGCCTTTTCAGAATACCCTTCCTTTGTCAAAGAATCATCTAATATTTGGTTTTTGTTTTCTAATAGTTCTATTATTCTCTAATGCATTTTTTTACTTTGTTTTTTTGTGTTTGTTTGTATGCCACTCCCCCATAATTGTATTAAGTATATCGTCATAGTGTTCCCCTTCTAGTCGCTCTCCATGTAAGTGTGATGAATCGTTCTCCTCATTGATTACATCTTATGTTATCATAGGTTGTGAGTTGTTATTGATATCAGGCAAATCCAGATGCCTTATGTCAGGTTCCATGTGTTTTGAGGTGCCAAATTTTGAAATTGGGTATTTCTTTGTGTTGTTTTGAATTAGTTGTAATGGATTGGGTTTGTTTTGTTATCCACTAGGGGCAAGGATTGTAAGATCTATTATTGTGTCATGTGTCTGGTTTTTTGCATAAGGGTAGGGCTCCTCATTCTGAGTATTGTTTAGAGGAAATTGAGTATCAATTATTTTGAGATGTTGCTATTTAGTATTTGTGGATGGTCTGTGGTCCCCAAGTTCACATCAAGATTATTCCTAAGCATGTCTAAATCAGTGTTAGCAATGTTAGGTCTATCATCCCTTTGTAGTAAGGTTGTGGGGTGTTACAAGTTTGCTTCTAATGTTATTTGCTTTCTTTTATCCATTCTAATATCTCTTAATTTAGGGTGTGCTATGAAGCATTTTTCTAAGTTATGGCCAAACATTCTACATTTCCCATAATAAAGTGGTTTCTCTATCTCAACCTTTTGCCAATATCTATTGGATTAGGTACCAATCTAGATTTCCTTACTATAATTCATAGTTTTATCAATCTTCACTAATATCCTCATAGCAGATGGCCTTGTTAGATTAAAGATAGGGGAGTCAAGTTCTAGTGGCCTTCCAAAGATGGTTAGGATTGAGTAAAGTATTTATTTGTTGAATTGGTGTAGTTTCAGTCTTGGAAGTCTAATCCATATTGGAGCAATGAGTGGTTCAATGTTGTAGTCAAAGGACGGAGCCCATTTGAAAATTTTGACTAGAATATTCTCAATGTGGCAAACATTTTTGGAGAAAAAATGATTATAATCTTTCTCTTTGGAAAGTTTTATCATTATATGTCTACCATCAAGTAGGCCAACATTCAACTCTCAAACTAATTATAAGTCTTCAAAGTGTTTCCTAAGCAGATTCTTTTTTGGCTATTTGTATGTAAACTTTACAACTAGTGTGAACTTGAAAGGCTCAGCAAGGTTCCATGTCTCAATCTCAGATAGAAGAAGAGCAGGTTTTCCTCCTTTTATGGTGGCTTCTTTAGGAAACATGAGCTAGATCCTTCTAAGAATCGGTCATGGTAGCTTTACAAAAATAGTAAAATATTAGGGTCAAAACTACCCTCGACTAGAAGAGAGCTCCCAACCATAACTTTAGCATAAGAAGGGGAATTCGTAGCAACAAGAAAAGTAGGAAAATCAAAGGGGAAGAAAGGTTGCTACATCAAAAACCAATAGAATAATAACATGTTAGAAGTGGAAGTCATACCTGAGAGTGCCTCCATCGAGCAAATTTCTTTCCTTGATCTAAATTATTAATTTAATTATAATTATAATTGATTCTCCTATTTTATCAAATAGTTGTCTTCTAGGTTATAGTGTTGATTATAGTCACAATTGGACAAAAAGAAGTATTTTTTTAGATCTACCTTACTGAAAGCAAATATAATGAGGCATAATGTTGATGTGATGCATATTAAGTAAACTTTTTCATAATATATTCAACACTATAATGGATATTATGAAAAAAGTACATATAATATGAAGGATAAATTATACTTAAAAGAAAATTGAAGGAGAAGAGAGTTAGAGCTAAAGAAGACTACTCATTGGGAAGTTTTTAAACATAATGCCATGTACTTCCTGACATTAGATCATCAGAGAATAATTTGTAAGTGGGTACAATCATTAAAGTTATCATATGGGTACACATCTAATTTTAGTCAATGTGTTAATGTGAGGGAATGAAGAGACATGATTGCCATATTTTCTTACAATGCTTGCTGCCAGTTGTATTTAGTACTTTACCTAATCAAATACTGAATCTTTTCATCGAGCTCAATAAATTTTTTTTAAAATTATCTTCTGCTCATTTAAATATGGATTCTCTAAAGCAATTAGAAGTTAGCATTTCACCCTTACTCTATAAGCTTGAAAGAATATTACCCCTACATTTTTTGGTCTCAATGGAGTACCTATCAATACATCTATCATATGAAGCCAGAGATGGAGGACTAGTGCAGTATCATTGTATGTACCCTTTTAAATAGTATCTACATCTAATGACCACTAATATTAATGCACTACCGTTTTGTCCTTCTTAACTTTTGAAATAACTTCAAATTTTTGTATAAACTTAATAAAATAGTGAAGAATAAAGCACGCTCTGAAGGCTCAATATGTGAGGCTTATTTAGTTTTAAAAATTACAAATTTCTACTCATGTTACTTTGAAGCAAATGTGTAACAGGTTAATGCCCAAAATTTTAGAGATTCACAAAATATGCTATCTTTTTCAGCATTTTGAATATCATTAGGTGAAAACACCTCTAGGAATTTGAATGATAAAGAGCTTAGAGAAACAACAGTAAATGTTCTTTTCAATTGTGATAAAGTTCAACTTTTTCTAGAGTAAGAATGTTAATTTAGTGATATTCAATTTTTTTTGCTTCTATGATATGATAAATATCTACTCATGTTAATTTCAATATTGAGATTATGTTATTTGTAAACTCTTTACAAGTTAATGATGGTAGTATTATTAATAAAACTATTGAAGAAAATTTTCCTACATGATTTAGACAACATGTAAGCACTCATACTTACTGTATAAATTTCTATTAAATTGATTAACTACACTTTCTTATAGAGCCCCACTTAATAAGTGTATGATTGTAGGAATAGAGTGCAGAACAAGAAACTCGATGACTTTGCTTGGAGACCCATGTGAATTGTGAATATGTGGCCAATTTATGATGTAAATGGCTATAGATTTTACACTAGTTATTGGATAGAAGAAAGAAGAACATACAACACAGGTGTGTGTGTGTGTGTGTGTGTGTTAGAGGAAATACATATTCAAATGATGAGACTAATTATTATGGTGTTTTATAAAAAAATTATATCATTATAGTATCTAGGATCAAGGGAGAAACGTCATTTTATTCTATTATGATAGGTTTGATTCTGTTTGTAATGGGGGAACAAGAAATCATAAGTCATATGACATCATCAAAATGATGTTGAGGGGAAAGCATGCTAAGTTTGATTCTTTTATCCTGGCACAACAAGCCACTTAGGTTTATTACCTTAAATATCTTAGAAGAATAATAGAAAAAATAGATTGGGTGATGGTAATTAAAATCATGCCTAGAGAAAAAGTTGATGTTCAAAATATTATTGATCTTGCTTATCAAGAAGAAAAGATACTAGGTTTTGGACTTCTAAGTGATGATATAGAGCTTGTAATAAATTAACAAGATGCTAATGATGATTCATCAACTAGAGATAAGTACAACAAGGATGATGATGATGAAAATATTTTAAATTCAACTTCTAGTGATTCATCAAAGAAAACTACATGTGTTAAAGGTAGATTTTTTTCTTATTTTCTTCATACAACTAGATCAATCAAAGCTCCTTTCCAATATTAGACCTATTAATGTCAGTTGCATCTTTGATGAAAGGGACATACAACAAGTTATTTTTTCCATATCAATTGACAAAGCTCCTGGGCTGAATGACTTCAAGGTTAGCTTCTATCAAGCTTCATGGAATATCAAAAAATTAAAGTAATTCAAGCCATTCAAAATTTCTTTATATAAGATTTTGTGCCTAAGTACTTCTATTCCTCTACTATTATCCCCATTCCCAAGAAAAAAACACCATCTATGTGGGAAATGTTTAGACCCATTAGCCTCACTAGTACAATGAGCAAGATCATTTTTCTAAGACTACAATAGCTACTTCACAACATCAACTCACTCAATCGAAGTGTATTCACCAAAGAGAGGACATTAGTGAGAATGTCTTGCTTACTCATGAATTATTAAGGGATCTTAACCTAATATTCAGAGGTCACAACATAGCTATTAAGCTCGATATCCATATGTCTTTTGACAATAATCAATAGGACTTCATTAGGCAGGTTTCTTCAAGCCAAAGGATTCACACATGACTCTATCATTATCATAATGAAAGCCATTACAAGTAACTACTATTCAGTACTGGTGAATGGAACTAAATTAGGATACTTTAAAACCAATAGAGGGCTTAAGCAAGAGGATCCCCTATCCCCTACTATCTTCATCATTACAATGGATTACTTCTATGTGATCTTGAATATCATGATCAATATCAATTCATCCATCCAATACCAAACTAGTGGAGGTTTTCATGTATTTCATTTATTGTTTACAGATGATATCCTTATCTTATACAATTATGCCAAGGAGTTTTTTAGAAAAATTTAGCAATCCATCAAGTTTTTGAAGAGGTTGTAGGAATGAAATTCAATAGGGATAAATCACATATTTATCTTAGAAATAATCAAAAACACCAATGCAAGAAGGATACAAGAGCACACTAGTCTTAAGTTAGCTAAATTTTCTATAAAGTATCTTGGCAACACCATCTTCAATGGTAGAATTAAAAAGGCCTACTTCAATGATAATATCACTAAAATTCAAGACAGACTCCTCTCATGGGAAAACCACTTACTTTCTTATGGCGATAGACTTCCATTATTCAAAAGAATTTTGAGCTCTTTACCCTTGCATATTCGTCAAACTACAAGCATGCCTATTGGAATTCAAAGAAGTGTTACTTAATAGCACTCGAGAGGGGGGCGGTGTTGAACTGGGTTTTAAAATAAATTTTGGAAAATGTAATTTTAACTTTTGTAGAAAACTTAATTACTTAATATTAATGTTTTAGTAAAATGAAACAACAAAAAAGAAATACCAAAAAAGCTAAGAAAGTGAACACAAAAAATTTTATGTGGTTCAGTTAAACCCTAAAATTGACCTATGTCCACGCCTAGCCACCCAAGCTTGGAATTCACTAAAACAAAGTTGAGATTATAATAAATCTCATGTAGTTGCCTTCATGGGCAAGTACAACCCAGCATGTACTCTCCTTAATGGGCAAGTACAACCTAACACGCACTTTCCTTAATGGGCAAGTACAAAAGACAAGAAAAAATACAAATTTAACTCTCAATTTAAAAATAGTTTTGCACTTACAACCTAAATTATGTTCCAATTTACTAATATTAAGGCAAGTGAATATTATTGAATAATAAAGTTCACTTTAACTTTAAATTAAAATTAAAATAAGATCTTCAATCAAGCATTTAATGCAAGTAAGTAATACAATGTTGTTATAAATGAACTTTAAAGGATTTTGAAATGATTTGATTTTATTGAAATGCAAACTTAAATTGGAATATAAACCAACTTGAAATAAAATATTAAACCACATAATTTGGTTTGAAAACTTTTTTACAAAAGATGAGTTAAGTGCAAATGATAAATGAATTTGCATATAAGAAAACTTTGATAATCACTTGAATAATAAATGGAATAAAATCACAAGAAAGTTATCACATATATTATATATATATATATATATATATATATATATATATATATATATATATATAAACCAATTGAAGACAAATAATCAACAAACATAAAATAATTTATGTAAGAGATGAAGTGGTTACCGAATAGAAAAGTAAATGAGATGAGATGTTAAGCACAATCAAATTTAACCAAACTATATGAAACTTTAGGCCAAAGTGATAAATAATAGATATTCAAATGATTAAGCACAAGGAAATAAATAACTTTTATAAGAGCTTCCAGCCAAAAAAGAAACAAAAGGATTATCAAATGATTAAGCATAAAATAATATAATCTTCTTATGTTTATTCTCAGCCAAATAAGAACTAAAGGTTATGATTTGAATAAACATAATATAATTTAAATAATCTTATAAACTTTAAAGCCAAGAAGAAATATAGGAATATAAGAACTTAGCACCATAGAAATTTAAGAGCAAGGCTATGATGCTTTCAGCCAAGAGAATAAACACATCAAACCTTCACTTTTACCAATCAACCTTCAAACCAGCTAAATGTCCAAAGAAAAGAGAAGAATGATGAGGAATATTTACACATGAATCACCAATAATCTTCAAGAGCTTGCTTTAGCAAGGATCGTACAAGGTGGAGAAAGGTGAGAAAGAAGACAAGAGAGAATAGTAACTTTTTGGAACCTTTTTCAAGTTGAAATAAGGCTCTAAAATAAAAAATAAAAGGGAGTATAGGTTCAGCCAAGGCATGAGGGAATGAGAGGGAAATGAAATAGGAAACAAATTGAATTTCAAATCCAATGAATAAGAATCATCCAAGGGATTTGCAAGAGGCTCATTTACAAATTTGATTCAAGCTAATATGGAATGTTTTCAATGTGAATCATGGCTAGAGAGAGAGAGAGAGGAGAAACCTAAAGAAAATTTTGGACAAGGAGTTTTGATATGAAAGAGGGAATTTTGAATAAAATAAATCCATGGAAATTTCCCTCAAGGAATTCAGACAAGAGAGTTTCCATAATTAGGAAATTCTAAAATTAAGATCAAGGTTGATTATATTATATACTGATTGAATATTTAAATAATATATAAATTATTTAAATTTAAAACAAAGTGTCAGTCCCCAAATACTTTCCTAAAATGGGTTAAATTTAAAAAAGAATTATTTTAAAAAAGAAGACTGATTTGAATTTAATTTTAAAATAACTTGTAATAAATCAATTAGGCTCTAAATAATCATAATAAATCTTGCTTGGGCCATTCAAAATATTCCACAAAAATTTTGATTTGATTTAGCAAGTATATGTCATGAATAAAGAAGTTTGAATTCAAAATAATTCAAATTCAAAATTTCAAATAAATGAAATTTTAAAATATGAAAAATGATGGAATATTATATGAAAATTTTGTGAATGAAATTCACACATTTTATTACACAAAATTCATTAAAAAGTTGAGCCAAAATAATATTAAGATGAACATGATAATAGGAGAGAGAATAAGAGAAAAAGTATAATTTTAGGATAATTCAATTTTCATGCAATAATAATATAAATAAATATTATGAATAGCATGGAAATGATTTAATAAAGTTTAAACATAATTTATTATGCTTGAACACACTTTTAATGGAACTTATTTCATGTGTTTAGTTCATACTATCCAAAATGGATAACTTAATAAATAATTGCAATATTAAGATATAGAAAAATATAAATAATTTTAGAATGATGAATTTAAAATGAGTAAATAATTTATCTTATCTTAGTAAGCTTTTAATTTTCCTTAATATAGTAGTTTCTAGAAAAATTCTCACCCAATAATATCAAATAGTTTTAGCATTCTAAATTGACTAAAGAATTTTCCTGCACACTTGAATTTAACTTGATTAGAAGAATTTGAACATGTGTCTGTTATCATCAAAATCAATCTCATATGAGGTGGGGCTCATGAAGTCAACAAGAATAATTGAATCACTCCTCAATACTTATCTTTGGAAAGATAATAGAAATGTATATCGTTGGGCTAGCTAGAAGAGAGCTTGCAAGCAAAAGTCAATGGAGGCCTTAGCTTCAAATCAATGAAGGACAGTATAAATTGCAACTCTATAAAGATATGGATTAAGCTTAGACAGAACAAGATGGGTGTTTTGACAGCAAAATGTGTTTTTCTAGAATTGGTGGAATTTTCAAAGACCATAAGGGGAAGCACATCCTCCACTTCTCAATGTCAATGGAAGGACACTCTCAACTTCAAGCGGAAGTTGCTGCTTGCATATAAGCTATAAAGATTGCTTCTATCCATCCAATGGCTAAATACTAATTGGAAATTGATTCTAAACATCTTTTCCATATTATCAAAGATGGCAAAGAAGCAACATAACTTGATTTTTAATTAATTAAGTTAAAAGACTGAAGGAGGGTACAAAGAAGCTTAAAATACATATCTCTCACATATTTAGAGAGGGAAACCGTCCACTGGATTTACTAGCCAATAAGGGATCTTCCACACATAACTTTTGTATTTCTCGCTCCATGGATGCACATCTAAAATTTCTTGTAGATAGTGACAATATCAAATTACCACACATTAGAACTATCAACATGTAAAGATTAGATGCACTTTTGTTATTTTTGGATTACTTGTACTTTTGAAAGTAATCAATAAAATTTCTATCTTTTATGTAAAAAAGTAAGATGCTTTGGGAAAAATTCAAATGACCAATTATTGCACCAAGGCTCACCTAATGAAAGTTTAGCAAAAGGCATCTAACTCCCCTCTATGGAAGAACTTGCTCAGAATCTAGAGAATTGTAGATTAATTCATTAGAAAAAAAATTGGAGAAGGAAATGTCAATTTTTGGTAAGATGTCTGGTTCCAAGAGGAACCCTTATTTACCCATTAACTCAAGCAAACTTTAAAACAACTAGTTGTAGACTTCTAGTAAAATCTGGATGGCACCCCCATTTGGAATAAAGAGAAATAGTTCTTCCTAAATACATTATAGCTGAAATTATGCATATTCCCCTTAATACATTTACAAGGGACAAGTCACTGATCACCCTGAATGAAGCTAAATCACATACTAGCATGCTATACAAAGCTACGACAACTCATATGCCCAACCCTTAGGGAAGACATTTGGCATAAGATCTACAAACCCACCATTTCTTTCTTTTGTTAGAAGCTCTTCAATTGTGCTTTACTTATTGAAGATAACATCAAAATGAAAGGCATTTGCTTGACCACAAAATGTCAACAATGCCATAATGAAGAAACCATTGAGCACTTATTTCTACATTGCCATAAAGCTATAGCCACTTGGAGCAAGCTGCAAACCATATACATGTTATAGAATATTGTTCGACATTCATGTGCTACTACTCAGCTCCTTCTTTGTTGGACAAACTAGGTTAAGCACAAATCTCATAAGCTTACTTTAAAACTCATCCCCATCCCTATGTTTTGGCACATTTGGCTACATAGAAATGAAATCAAGCACAACAACAATATAAAGAAACCTGAAACCATTGTCCAACAAATTCTTACCTACAATTTAGAAGCCCAATTCTATATAAAGATAAAGTTGGATAAACATGAGAAGAATGCTAACTTGCACTCAGATGAAGCCCTAAGCAAACTTGTCTTCTGGATCAAGCCATAACCCCCTTGAATTAAGTTCAACATTGATGGCTCTTTCAACAATAACAGTACGACTAGCCTAGGTGGAATTCTTAAGGATTGGAATAAAAATATTATCCACACCTTTCATAAACAATGTCAACCCATAAGCTTCTTATTTGTTGAAGCTGATATCCTACACTTTACACTCAAGATCTGTCAAGAATTTTTTAATTTTCTTTAGATTGAAATAGATTCTACTAACCTGATCAACATCTTCAACTGAGTCAAGGAACCTCCCTAGAGCTTAGTCTACATCTTAGCCTCCATCTAGCAACTCAGCACACATAAGAAGATGACATTATCTCACATTATCAAGGATGGTAACCAAGCAGTAGACTATCTTGCCAAGCTTGGTGAGACTTTATAATTTACTTCCATTTCTTTTTGTGTTTCTAATATTCTAAAACCTTTTATTTTTAGCGATAATTTCAGCTTGCCCTACATCAGAGGTAAGCTTTGGTAACAATGTTTTGATCAATGAAACTTTTGCTTTCATGAAAAAATAATAGTAAAACTTTGAATTACACCTTTACGATGTACTAGTTTATATTAGTTCATATAATGTTGTAGTTGCATAGTACTATCTTTTTTAGATTTCTTGAATGTGTTGTAGTTTTTTTTAACCATTTTCATACATTGTAATTATGCATGTATTATTCCATTTTATATTTTAGTGCTTTTCTTTAGCTTTTTTCAAATATATCTAATCATTAAAACCTTTTAGATGTAGATGGCATTAGTTGGTGGCAAGAATGTCCCTCATAAATCCTTCATGAGCATCTTCAAGAGGAAGAAGAAGAAGATCATTTCTTGTCCTACATTTTTTACTACCACTACTATCACTATCATATTATTTTGATCTCACCATCCCAGACAGCTGGACATAAATTTATTTACAACTTAGATTTTTTTTTATATTTTTTGAGGTGCTAACTTAAGTTTTTTATTTCAGGTTCAAACCATCAAGGCTTATTATACGTAAGATTAAAGATATAATAAGAAGAAAATTTGATGCTACATACATTTAATAGGAGAAGATACTAGTAGAGGTGTGTGATATTTGGTTTAAAGAATTTGAGGTATTAATTGAGCTCTTTTTTCTCATACAATATAATGGATTTAACTAAATCTATATTGATTATTTATAACATGTTTTATTAAACAAAAGGATTTTTACTGGTTGTTGGAATATCGTCAGAACATTCATGAGAATTTTGAGTCAAGAGGCATTGCACAATTATGTGATATGTGCATGGACAAATGCAAATTTGAGTCAAGAGGCATTGCACATTTATGTGATATGTGCATGGACATATGCAAGTTTGGATAGTGACATCTTTAGATTGAAGAGGAAGTGTGGGCTGAGCTATGTAGAGCCTATGCCTCCCCAAATTATGTTAGAAAAAGGGAGCAAACTTAGCATAATCAATTATCTGACTATAGAGACATGGGTGGCTCCACACTGGAGCTAAATTTCATACATGGAGTATAGGAGACGATTAGTAAGTTATTGATTACATCAAGTAATAAAATTTATGATAAATATTCATTGATTTCACTTGTATGTTTACAACAAAAGTATTTGGAAGGGAGCCCACTACTGTAAAATTGTATATTATAATACATTAGAACCAGGCAGATTAACAGTAGGTTGATGTCCGCTCATAGATATCTTACATGAGTGAAATTATTTATTTTTGAATTGCAATATCATTATGAATATAATCTATTTCAATGACATCTATATTTTCAGTAAGATGATTACCAAAGGCTGAAAGAGATGCATAGTCAAAGCTTTGCTGCTGCAGGTGGTTCATCTAGATAGTCTAAGAAATTCAACTATGATAATTTGAGAGAGGCTATTGGAAATAAGAAAAAAGAAAGAATATATGGCCTAGGTTTATAGGAATTAGCATATGATGCACGCCACTCATTCTCTATGATGAGCAGTGATTCTATCAATGAGCTAGTTAGAAGGCCTATTTCTACAATGGCTGAGGACATGGAGGCTTGGATGAATGCATAGATGGAAGCTCAGATGCTTCCATAAAAGCCAAGATGGAGAAGATGCACCGAGACAATAGGAAGGGGAAGAGTCAATTTTAGAGGAGGGCGACAATGATGAGCAGACTGATGATGAGTAGTTCTCAATTTACATATATTATCTATTTGAACTTTTAGAATTCTATTTAAAATTATGTTATTTTTGTATGTTTAACTACAACAGTAAATATTTTTAGTATAATGTTTATGTTTTGAAACTTCTATAATCAAAATTTTATTTAAAATTAAATTTTATAATAATAAGAATTTCTTGTGAAATTATCATGATCTTATTAGAGTTCTTTGGGGATTAATTGTGTAGTTATTATTTAGTTTATTGCATGTATAAAAAATCAAAACATGTAAGCAACTATTTTATATTGTTAAATCTATATAAGTTTTCGATGGATTTTTTGTCGCTAAGGTAGATATAAACTATCGTGATCTTTCTGACGATTTAGTGATTTTCAATGACAGATATTCTGGGGGAATTTTTAGTGAGAAATTTATGGTGAAATGCATGCTTAAAGTCCATGAAAATTTTCTATCAGGGAATTTCTAGCTGAAGTTTTTCCTTATGGGACATCCCATATGTTGATTCGTCAGTTCATCCCAAAAATTACTTCAACAAAAAATTTGTTAGAAAGCCAACACATTTTTTTCTTGATAGATTTTTTTTGAACGTCGGAATGCATTTCCAACTAACATTTTACCGACGGGTATGAATTCGTTGGAAATCCATCAAAAATCTGTATTTTTGATGGAATTTTGTAGATTTCCCATAGATTTTTTCATCATAAATTTACAATTTTTTAAATGTGAATTATAATTTAAATTATTAATAAATAAAATTTCTTATGAAAAATAGTAATTTTTAATGAGTTAAGAATTTATATACACACTGTTGGGAATTTTGAATATGGGATCACATATAAATTTAATTATATATTATGCGCTATCTTATTTTTAAGCCTATTAATTTTGTGATCAAATAAAAATTAATTAATTTTGGGCTTTTAAGATATCTCATTAATTTTGTATGAAATTATCATGTGTAAACCAGACATTTTATTGTTATGATTAAAATGAAATACACTCAGTATAACAGGGTCACGCTCATTCTTGGTCGATTCTTATTTTTCTCACATCCCATCTTGAGTGAAAAGAACGCTCTCTCTCTCTCTCTCTCTCTCTCTCTCTCTCTCTAGAACACCAATTTAGAAGTGGAAGGCCAAAATTCTCGCAACAGCTTTTCCATGGATTCAGGTATGCTTTCGATTAAATCTTCTTGATGATTTGACATGAGATCCTGAAAGATAAATTTATTCTATCTTCATCCAACAAGTAGATCAAAGTTGAATTGTTGACAAATGACTTTTCCTCTTAATCTTTTGTACGATAATTTGAAAATTTTAGATTAAAATACATGATTTAAAATTTTTTGAACAAACAATTTGGCCATGTGCATGAAGTATCGATATATTTAGATGACTTTTTATATTGTTGATTTTGAATAAAACAATATAGCTAACATTTGCTTTATATTTTGATCACAATTTCAATTTTTGTTTATGTAATCAATATGTTTATTCTTACCATTATGATTTCAACTTGAGAAATAAAATTCATATTCGGTCATAAGAATTTGATTCAAGCATTTAAAAATAAAAATGAAAGAAGATTAACCATTTTTTTTGAAATCAATACTTTAAATCCCATAAAGATGAATTCTGCATTTGTTTGATTTTATGAGCAATTAATGATAATTACTTATTGTGCATCTTAAATGTTTCTTTTTATTGCATTAAGATAGTTATAAATATTGAATTTAATATTTTTATAAAATAAAATGTTTTACTGTATAGTTATAAAGATAACAGTTAAAATTGAAATATTTTAGATTATAATTATAAAATGTTCATTATAACACATTTCATTTAGAACAATTATATATTTATATGAAGCGTTTCAATGAAACATTTCTTTAACATTTGATAGTAACGTTAGAAATATTAAAAACTACTTTTATGTATTTTATAAATATTTTTATATAACTACTTAAAGGTAAACTTATCCATTATTATATTTAATACTTCTGTTTCCAAGTCTCTTAATTGAATTTATGAGATCTCATGGCAAAATATAACTAAATTAATTAATACAAACTCAAATTAATTATTTTGATTGGAGCAATTATTAAAGTTTATATTATTATCAAATTATTTGAAGTTAGTATAAATTGAAACAATTACAAGAATGACATAGTTGATATTCATTATTTCACAATAATTTAGATTGAAATAATATGCCACCAAAGTAACCTCTATTATTTAAATTTATTTAATTTTGAAATATATGAATATTACAAAAAGGTTATATTTAAATCTATGTGAAAAATAATCGGCCCAAAGGAAGATTATTTTTTTTTGGCCTGATTTTGTATAGTAACAAAAATGTGATAAATTTATATTATCATGTATACAATATGTCAATCGAAAGATAGACATATCGTTGGCAGATTTTATTACCAATATTTATTGACTGTAATTTTAAGAGTACCATTTATAAATTGTTATTTCTGTCAAAAGACTAAATTACAATATTGTATTGGGTATCTTATATGTGTCCATTTTATTGAACATTTTATTTCAAGCATATATTTTATTGATATTTTGTTTACATTGTATATGCATAAGGAAATGATAATGTTGTTAATTGTGAGTATTTTTTGTTCTATTCAGTTAATGTTTCTTCTAAATCTACCAATTTGAATAACATTCCAAAGGCATAACATTAACTAACTTTAAGAAATAGAAAATAAAATAAAAGTCACAAATCGTGGTGAATACTATTGCATGATAGATCGTGAACAATGTCCGTTTTGCCAAATATTTAGCAGAATGTGGCATCATTCCAATACACCATGTCAGGGACTCAAAGTCAAAATAATGTAGTAGACAAATCGACCCTTATGGATATGATTAGAATGATAAATCATTTTTTACCGATTCACTTTGGGAGAAGCCTTAAAGAGTAGTTTACATCTTTAATAGAGTTCTAAGCCAAGCAGTAGCTAAATTCCATATGAATTATGGATTAGGAAGAAGCTTAATATTTGGCATCTTCATGTCCGGGATGTCCAAATGCTAAATATAAGCAATGAAAGAAAATTGGACTCACAACTATAAGTCGCTATTTTGTTGGATACTTAGAAAGGGGTTTTAAGTTTTATGACTCTTCAAATAAATCATTTTTTGAGATGGGCAATGCTAAATTTATTGAGCAAGTTGAATATGATGGGAGTAATAAACCTAAGATTTTATATTTGAAGAGCAATTTATTACTCTTATACATGAAAATGATCATATAATTTTACCTAATCTTATTCAAGTTGTAAATACGATAATCAAAATATTCTTGAGTTAACTCCGAATAAACCTAGGAATTTTATATTTGAAGAGCAATTTATTACTCTTCCTATAGTTATAATAGAAAATGATCAGATAATTTTACCTAATCTTATTCAAGTTATAAATATGGATAATCAAAATATTCTTGAGTTAACTCTCACTCATACTGAGAAATAATAATAATCTCAAATTGAAGTGCCATTAAGAAAATCCACTATGGAGAAGAGATTAGCAATTTTAGATGATTATGTTGTGTATCTCCAAGAACATGAGTTTGACATTGGATTGGAAAGTGATCCAATCTCTTTTAGTCAAGTCAAACGAAGTGTTAACTCTCATAAATGGATAGAAGCTATTAAGGATGAGATGAAATCAATGAAAGACAATGATGTTTAGGATCTTATCGAATTGCCTAAATTAGTAAAACTCATTGGTTGTAAATGGATTTTGAAAACCAAACAAGATTCAAAAGGCAATGTCGAAAGATATAAATCATGTCTAGTCGCTAAATGTTTCACTCAAAAAGAAGGCATTGATTATAAAGAGACTTTCTCTCTAGTTTCTTTGAAAGACTCTTTTAGAATCATTATGGCACTAGTAGCTCATTATGATTTAGAGTTACATCATATGGATGTAAAGAATGCATTTCTCAATGGCGACATTGAAGAAACTATATATATGATGCAACCAAAAAATTTTCAATCTTCTGATTCAAAACACCTAGTATGCAAATTAAAGAAATGCATCTATGGTTTAAAGCAAGCTTCCCATCAATGGTATAAGAAATTTGATCAAGTGATTACTTCTTTTAATTTTAAAGAAAATACTGTTGATCAATGCATTTATCACAAAATATGTGGGAGTAAATTCATCATCCTAGTGCTATATGTTGATGAATTCTACTGAAAAGTAGTGATATAGGACTTTTGCATGAAACCAAGAAATTTCTTTCAAATAAATTTGAAATGAAAGATCTTGGGAATGCATCTTTTGTATTGGGTATACAAATTCATTGAGATCGTTCTCGTGGTATGTTTGGTTTATCACAAAAGGCATATATTGATAAAGTGCTTAGTAAATTTAGCATGAAAGATTGTGCACCATGAGATACACTTATTGCTAAAGGTGATAAATTCAGTTTGCTTCAATGTTCAAGAAATGAATTCGAAAAAAAAGAGATGGAAAAGATCCCTTATGCATCTGTAGTAGGGAGTCTTATGTATGCTCAAGTTTGTATGCATATGGATATTATGTACATTGTTGGAATGCTTTGCAGATATTTAAGTAACCCAGGATTGGATCATTGGAAAGCAAGAAATTGCGCGGTATCAAGAGAACAAAAGACTTTATGCTTACATATAAAAGATCAAATCATTTAGAAATCATGGGGTATTCCGATTCTGATTTTGCTGGTTTCATCGATAGTAGAAGATTCACTTCAGGTTAAATTTTCTTCTTAGCTGGAGGAGCTATATCTTGAAAAAGTATTAAACAATCACTTATAGCTTCTTCCACAATGAAAGCAGAATTTATAGCTTATTATGAGGCATCAAATAAAGTAATATGGCTACAGAATTTTATCATTGGGCTAAATATTTTTGATGAAATAGAGACATCATTAAAAATAAATTATGATAATAGAGCCACTGAGTTGTATTCAAAGAATAATAAGAGTTTGTCAAAATCAAAGTATATTGACATAAAATTTCTTGTTGCAAAAGAAAGAGTTCAGAGTTCTCTAGTATCTATTGAACATATTAGTAAATTTTATCAGATCCACTTACAAAAGGTTTACCACCTAAAGTATTTCATGAGCATGTGGCTCATATGGGGAGTGGTTTACTTTGATGATAGCGGAGTTTGCTTATGATGTTCAATGATTGTTAATATATTTTTGATCAGAATAAAGTATTATTATTATCTTATAGTTGAAAACTCTGAAATAAAGATATGTAGTTTCAATTGCACTTTAGCATAAATAAATGAAACTATATTTACAACTCTTTTGAGTTATAATATAAGACCATTTGGAAATAGACATGATATATGATCACATTACATAAAATTTTTATGCTACACATCCATACTTGATCTATGTCATTAATCATATTGATTTAGTGATCACTGATGGGTCTTGTTATAGAAAAATTATAATAAAGATCACTTTGATTTTATGTCAATATTATTAATGGACCAGATTGTCTAAAGATATTCCTCTTTGAAGATATCAAATATTGGGCTCTTAAAGTATTTAATAATGTATAATTGTCAAGCAATATATATATGGCCTATGTGGGAGATTGTTGAAAATTTTGAATGTGAGCTCACATATAAATTTAATTATACATTATGTGCTATTTTATTTTTAAACCTATTAATTTTTTGATCAAATAAAGATTAATTAATTTTGGGCTTTTGAGGCATCTCATTAATTTTGTATGAAATTATCATGTGTAGAGACTAGATATTTTATTTTATTTTAATAATGGGCTAAAAAAATGAAATGCACTCAAGTATAAATATGGTCATTGTCCCCATTTAAAAGGGTCAGTTCTTATTTTTCTCACATCCCATCTTGAGTGAAAAGAAAGCTCTCTATCTCTCTCTCTCTCTCTCTCTCTCTCTCTCTCTCTCTCAAGAACACCCCTTTAGAAGTGGAAGGCCAAAATTCTCAATTAGCTCTTCCATGGATCTGTGTACGCCCGACAAATCTTGATAATTTGACATGAGATCCAGGAAAGATAAATTTATTCTATCTTCATATGTTTTCAACACACACTACATATAAAAGATTTTTTATGAATTAAATTGATTGTTATTTATGTATAATAGTATTGCTTTTAAAACATCCAAATATTTTCTTTTGAAATAATATATAGTTAAAATATTAGATGGTCTATTGATTACAACCATATTAAAAATGTCACATCATTAAGCTTACAAATTTTCATGTAAGGACTTATGGTTCATTCAATTTACTTAGAAAAATAGATCTAATGCATGCCACCTTGATATATTGTATGATATGTTAATTCATCTTATTATTAATATTAAAGATATTTTATTATATGAGAGAATTAGCAAATCTCTACTTATTTAGTTGGACTCTTTGGCAAGAGATATAGTTTTTCACTTCTAAAATTTCTCATTCTTTAAGTTAACTAAAATATCACTAAGAAAGTACCTATTGAACTAACTTATGAATCTCAAGTTTTAGTTCATTAGAAGAATAAATTACATATTAATATCACATCTAGCTAACTCGCACTAACCTAGAGACACTATACCCACAATTCATACAAATTTTTTTTATTATTTCAACTCTATGAAGCAGAGTTCAATTAAGCCTCATGTAACACATTATACAAATCAAGCTAATCAAACTAAAATCAAATTACATTATCTAAATCTAAATCCCAAGAAAAAGGAAAGAAAATAGGCCTTATTATATGAGTCCATAATTTAAAATAATTGAATATAATCTATATTTTATTGTTTTTATTTCTCATCTAGAGCTTATATGGCTAGCCATGATATGAAAAAAAATCGTTAAAAATTAGAAGTTGAGATTTCTTCATATATGACCACCAACTCTTCTTTTCACTCTTTTTTATGCATTTTTTGCTCCCAAAATATTAACTCTAGAATCTTGTATACATATAAATATAAGTTGAAAAGCTTATAAGGTCAATGTTGGGTGAAATATTTTGAGTGAAGAAATTTTCTTTTCTTGTCTTAGTGCTTGGTAATTCAAAGTGTCTTTTCTTTATTGAAATATGTAATTATCATTATTTTCTTTACGTTAATCACCAATAGTCTCTAATACATGATCAAAACTCTTCATACATTTTCATTCACTTCATAAGCTTCCTCTAAGATTAGCAAACTAACAACCAAAGGTCCTAACCACTCCAAAACCTCATATATAACTCTCGGTCAAACTTAATATGACTATGAACTAATCTAGTTCAATGTTCCTTGACACTCACTTAAAGTTCACCAAACTCAATCATCTAAGTACACATTTTTGTTATTCAACCATAAGTATTTTCAACTATTTATTCAAAATTTATTAATTAAAGTGATATTTCCAATCAACTCAAATACTTATCTAGACTAATCTATTCTTGCCAAAAAAAACCCCTCATTATTTTAGCATAAGCTCCAAAACACTTCTTTAAATATTAAACTATATATTTATATTCATTTTCATTTATTAATATCACCAAAAGGCTAGTCACCACAATCACTCTTTCTCTCATCAAAAAGAAAATTGCTTGTGTTAATTGGTTAGAAAAATTTTGGTGTTCATGTAAACTTTGATATTAATTTTTTCTGTAATGACATTCTAGTTTAGTTTAAAGATTTAGTCAATGCTAATAGATTAGAATTACCTACCGAGAAAAGAATTAATATTTAAGTTTTGCTATTAGATTTATTCCAAATATTTAGTATTTTATGCTACAAAACTATGATGATTGAACTGTTTTTATTCTCTAATTAGTTTGTTATTTTTCTTACTATGGTGTTTAATAGTTTTTCTTTTTGTATTAGTAGGAATCAAATGGATCATAAATGTTGTGATGTGTACATCATATAACATCTTTATATTATTATTGAGAATCAGTGTCTTCATCATTGGATTATTGGTGCAAGTTGTTTAGAATGTTCGGTGTTGGTTAGTAATAAGATATTATAAGAATTTTAATCAAATATGCACCCATGTGATTATGTGTTGCTGATACTATGAACTTGTGTTGTTGGGTATTTATGATCCTAATGGAATGATATCGTGGTTGTTTCTCTTGTGGAATTACTAATAAGTGATGAAAAAAATGAAATAGTGCTTTGATGCTCCAAATATGAGTTTATTATGCTAGACCTATGACATTTAGGTATTTGTAGAAGGAATTGTATTGATAATGTATCCCTAATTCTTCCATTAATTTAATGTGGGATTGAATTTAGATCTTATACACTTTTGTTGCTTATAGGATCCTTTATGTTGCTAATTATTATTTTAGGCATAATATAGTTGTGTTGGAAGATAGTCTTTCTCTTGCAATATCATGTTATGCATTAACTATTTTATTGAATCTAAGGTTTTAGGGGATATGATTTTTTTTATTTGTTTTTATTGCTTTACCCTTAATATTAGTCATTTTATTTATTTTGTATGTTTAAATAGGTGTTAAATAAGGTTTCTACAAATGATTTACAAAGTACTCCTTAGGATTGGTTGGATTAAAGGAATTATTGATATTTTTTATTGGCAAACAATATAATATTTTCATTTTCTCCCTCATTTGAATTTTGCTATTAATAAGTCTAATTATTTCAATTATTTTTTATTTTTTCTTGAAATACATGAAATTTTATCCATTGGTTGATTTTGGAGTTGAAGTTATTAGGTATCAAATCACTTTGATTGAAGAGTTTAGCCTTTTGTGTGTGTAATTTTATTTATTCTACATTATAAGAAAAATGTAAATAAAATATTAATTAAATATTAAAAATAAGGAGTCTTACATACATAATACACAATTCTTAAATATTTACATATCTAACACAAACTTTCAAATATTTAAAATAGCTCTTAAATCTTTAATATTATATCAATAATAGCATCATCATTAATTTTTTTAAAGTGAAATGCATCTTCTCTAAGTATAGTAAAAATATAATCTTTATAAATATTAAATTTTAGGTATTATATATATAAATGCATACAAATTATATCATATGTATGCAAATTTTTTAAAAATAAATTTGATTCAAATGACCCAGACATCCATTTCATTTTGCTCCAACAGATGATAATAATTTAAGATTTTCTCTGTTTATTATTATTATTATTATTATTATTATTATTATTATTATTGTCTCAAAGTGGACATAGGCAGTATTTCTGCCGGCCTCCTTCTATATATCCTTCCCTTAATTCCTTCGCCCTCCACTGCTCGTCATGGCCGAAGGAGAAATCCGCCTATTCATGCACCGTAACAACTCCATCATCCCCAGTTCTAATGTTCGACTCTGAAGATGATGAAGAGGGAGACTCGGCCGTAGTCAAGGAAGAGATTGTCTCTGAGGTGATGCAGTGGCCGGAACGAGAGATCCGCTGCCCACCGCAGATTCTACCGGTGGCGATAACCAGAGTCCAATCATCAAAATTATTAAAGTATAACAAAATAAATTTGACATATATATAACTTAAATTATTCATTTAAATTTTATAATTAAATTACTTATTTTTATTATTTTTAATATTATACTTATTTAATGTATATATATTATCTTTAATTATTATTATAATGTAGATTCTAACACATATTTGTATCCCATATTTTTAATAATATAAGTGTTGTATTCATGGCACATGGAATTTGTGTCCATGCATCGTTACATTTCACCTAGTTTTATATAAGAAGAGATGACATGGAATCCTTAACATAATAAATATTTGATAACAAAAATAATCGAAGATATCCATTATCATGACTTTGGGGTTGTGGTGGCGGTGCAAAAACACGTTGTAGTGCCTTTTGGAAACTGTGTTATAGCCTTATTTTGGAGAATCTATAATGAAAAAGTCATGTTTTTCTAACTTGACCTAGCAAAGTGTAATGACTGCCAAAATATTATGGTAAGACTTCTTTTAATAAAAAATTATAAAATTCATTGTAATTTTTTAGACAGCAGCTTCTTTTATAATGTCTCTGCTATTGTATTTTCATACCACTGCAACTGTCCCAAACAGATCTTAAAACTCTATGAATAATAATAAAAACATATAATTAAAGTTTTCCAATCTATTTCTCTTCAATCTAACAAAAACAACAACAACAACAAGCCTTAATCCCACTAGGTCGTACATGAATCCTTCGTCTCCATTGTGTCCTATTATGTGTCAAATTCTCATTTAATTCGAGTATACTAAGATCATTTTTTATACATCTTAACCAAGTCTTTTAGGTCTACCTCTACCTTTCTTAACATAAGGAAAATCTAATGCATCTACTCTCCTAATCGGTCATCTGACGGCGACGCTTTATGTGGCCAAACCATCTAAGGCGACTCTCCTAATCTTATCTACCACGAGCTACTCCAACTTTTTTCAACATACTCATTTTGCATTCTATCTCTAAGGGTAAAGCCACTCATCCACCTAAGCATCCTCATCTCTCGTAACACTTAACTTAGTCTTATATTTCTCTTTATTGGCCAACTCGCACCATAAGTCATTGCGTGTCTTACCACCATCTTATAAAATTTTCCCTTAAGTTTAAGTGGAACTTTTCTATCACAGAATAGGCCGGATGCATTCCACCACTTCAACCATCCAACTTGAATTCTACTAATAATATCTCCATCTATTTCACCATCATTTTGAACAATAGAGCCTAAATATCTGAATCGCTCACTCTTATTAATGACTTGATCACCTAAAGTCACAACACTACCACTAAAACTTCTACAACTAAAATTACACTCCATATATTCAGTTTTAGATCTGCTTAAACGAAAACCTTTAGACTCTAAAGTTGACCTCCATAATTCAAGTTTCTGTTGGACTCCTCTAGTCTTATCAATAAGAAGAATGTCATCGAAAAGCATACACCAAGGTACATCTTCTTGTAAATGCCTCGTAAGAACATCCATAACTAAAGTAAAACATAAGGGCTTAATGTTGATCCTTGATGTAATCCAACCAAAATAGGAAAATAGTTTGTCAATCCTCCTTGTGTTTGGACACAAGTGACAACTCTAGTATACATATCCTTAATGACTTGAATATAACCAATATTAACTCATTTCTGTTCTAGAACTCTCCAAAGAACATCTCTTGAGACTTTATCATAACCTTTCTCTAAATCAATAAATATCATATGTAGATCCTTCTTATTTTCTCTATGCTTCTCCATCAAACCTCTAAACAAATGTATAGCATCCATAGTAGATCTATCGGCATGAAACCAAACTGATTGTGAGAAACTTCTGTATCACATCATAACCTATGCTCAATTACTCTCTCCCATAATTTTAATGTATGGCACATTAACTTAATTCCTCTATAATTTGCACAATTTTGTGCATCACCTTTATTCTTAAATATAGGAACCAACAAACTCTTTCTCCACTCATCTGACATCTTTTTTAGTCTTTAAAATAACATTAAAAAGATTTGTAAGCCAAGAAATTCCTTGATCTCCTAAACATTTCCACACTTCTATTGGAATATTATCCCATCTGCTTTTCCACATTTCATTTTCTTTAAAGCTTCACTAACTTCAGATTTACTAATCTGACGATAAAATGAAATTCTCTATTTTGTTTAGGTATTAAGGTGCTAAAATCAATCGTACTTTCAGATCCTTCATTGAAAAGTTTATTAAAATACCTCATCCACCTATTTTCAATATCTTTTCTAAGAAAAGCACTTTATTATTTTCATCCTTAATACTCACTTGAACTATCTTTACTTCTCCTATCTCTTTGATTGGTTAACTTATACATATATCTTTCACCGCTTTGGTATCTAATCTATTGTATAAATCACTAAAAGCTAAATTTTTTTTGCATCATATATTGCTTTCTTAGAATCTCTACAGGCCATTTTATATCTTTCCCAATTCTCCAAGTTTTACATCTAAACCAAGTTTTATAACAATGCTTCTTATTTCTTATCTTTTCTTGCACACTCTGACTCCACCACCAACTATTCTTATTAAAAGAAGTTTTTCCTTTTGATTCGCCAAGCACATCTTTAGCAACTTGTTTAATAGCACTTGATACTTTTTTCCCACATAACGTTAGCTTCCTTATGAACATCCTAAACTTTAATTTCTTGTAGCTTGCTCTTAAAAATATTTTTATTTGTGTTCTTTAAGTGTCCTCATCTAATCCTAAAATAATAATTAAGTTTATTTTTTCTCTTACAACCTTTCATCTTAAAATCTAAAACTAATAGTCGATGTACTTAAAATTTCACTTGGAATGACCTTACAATCTTTACAATCTAAACGCGATCTATTTTTCTTATCAAAAAATAATCAATCGTTTTACTAGATCCATTTCTATAAGTAATAATATGTTCATCTCTTTTCTTAAATAAAGTATTAGCAACTACAAAATTATAAGCTAAGGCAAAATCTAATATAGTCCTACCTTCTTCATTAGTCACTCCAAATTCATAACCACCATGAATACTTTTAAAATCTTCTACCACTCTACCAACATGTCCATTTAAATCTCCCCCAATAAATACTTTTTTCTTCAAGAGGTATCTTTTGTATTAATCCCTCTAATTCATTCCAAAATTTTTCTTTTGAGCTTACCTCCAAACCTACTTGAGGAGCATAGACACTTATAATATTAATAATCTTAGTATCAACAATAATCTTTAAAGCTATAATTCTATCTCCACATCTATTAATACTTATAACATTATCCTTCAAACTTTTATTTATAATCACACCTACCATTTCTAGTTCGACTTTTACCTGAATACCAAAGTTTAAAACCTAAACTATCAATCTCCTTAGCCTTCTCCCCAACCCATTTAGTTTCTTGAACACATAAAATATTTATCTTTCTATGAACCATAATATCTATTAATTCCATTAATTTACCTGTAAGAGTACCTATATTCCAAGATCCTAACCTAATTCTAGTTTCATGGACTAACTTCTTTGCCCACATCTGTCCATAATGTGGGAACCCTTGCTTATTTAACACGCCGCATGCGTGCTCTAGCACATTTTTTCATCAGATTCGCTTACATAAGCTGCCGCTTGGGGCCTAGCATTAACACAATGATTTAAAGGATTCATGTCATGATTATTTCGACAAATTTTACGCTGGCTGTCGACTACCTAACGCAACCCTCCACTTTTTGCATCCGGACTTGGGACTGGCAATGGTAGTGTTGATCATAAATATTTAAATATGTGACAAATTTAAGGTCACATATCTTCATATGTTATTCTAAGTTTTGTTGATCATAAATATTTTTAGTTGAATACTTATTACTACTTCTCAGATTATGCGTGTAGGCTATGTTAAACTGTTAATACATGGCTTATAATAATGCAACTTAATCAAGATTCACTGAGAGAGCATGATCAATGGCTAAATTTCAAGAGATTATCTAAGTAAAAGCCTATGAAGATCACAATTGGAAACAACTGATGCTAGAAGATCCTAATTAAGGTCCTTTCTTGTGTTATTGGTCCTGGTAGTTATGTTGTATTTAGTCTTCATATATTTGATATGTAAATAATAAATAACAACCAAACACACGAACACTTGAGACAACATAAAAATAAATTTTTAAAATCAAAAATTTTAATGAAATCTATTGACGATCTTGATCGTACTATACAATTGACTATTTTTTGTTTATTTTCTAACAAACATAATTAAGTCGATTAATCAACAAAATTTTCAAATTTATACTAATCGTATTGTACAATTTGTATCATACTATATGATTATATATTTTTGTTAATTTTTTAATCAGCAGGATTAAGTTGGTAATTATAACCAACTATAAATTAAGTCTAATTTGTAAATTCGTACAATACATTTTTATTGGATAATTATCGAATTTCAATCCTAAATTTAAGGGATTTGATGCCACAAAATTTTTCCTAAATTGTTTGTACTATATGATGAGTTCATGCACGATGAACAAATAAAGAGCTGATTTTTTATTTTGTATTATTCATACAATATGGTCATTGATCATATGGTCATTGATCGTATGATACAAATAGTGGCGGCTGCTTGAGATGACTTGATCATCTAGAGTTTCTAACTCTATCAAATTGAACCGATCATACAATATGATGTGCGAACATATAGTATGATTAGGCCACTTTTTTTCAAAATTATTTTTTTAATTTTATTCTGCCTCCTCCCTATAAATATCCCCTTTGAGAGTTTGACCTAAATAATTCTAAACGAGAGAAAAATTAAAGGAGGCTTAGGAAATAGTGTCTAGCTTAATAGAAGAGTGGGGAGACTTCTCTCTCTGCTTCTTTTTCTTAAATGCTTGTATGTTGGGAAAGGTTGTTCTTTCACTTAGCTGATCTTTTCTTTTAGCTTGCCTTAAGTTCTTTGTTATAACTTGAGATTTTATTCTAATTGGAGCTTGTATGAGATTCTTATTATAAGAACTTTTCTCTGTACCATTTTGAGGAGTGGCTTTCTTCCTTCCATGAAAGAGAAAGAAACTTGGTGTAGGGTTTCTCTATTGCCCATGAAGAAGAGACAGGCTTCTCCACCTTGGCATATGCTAAAGGAGAGTTAATGGATTTTGGAGGAAATTAGGATAGTGGACATAGGTCAGTTAGAATAAACCATTGTAAATCTTTGTGTCCTCTTTTCTCTTTTTTTTTTTCTTTTATTATTGTCCTCCTCTCTATGTTTTAAAATATTAGTTTTTGCTATCTTGAATCTTTCATTTTATGATCATTAAAGTTTTTATTTTATTATTAATATTTTTATTAATATTAGTATTAATATTATTAATATTATTATTATTGTTGTTGTTGTTATTATTATTATTATTATTATTATCATTATTACTATTTATTATTATTATTTGTTTTTTAATTATTTTATGAGAAGTAAATTTAAAAATATATAATAATTCATTCCTCTATGGGGTGTGCCAATACTTACAAGTAGTATTAGAGCTGGTCTGCTTGCTTATTTAATAGTCTAACAACCTTAAGTAAATATGTCAAATGGCACATCTAGGAAATAGAAATACCATGGAAGGGTACTCTATTACCCGACCACCTCTCTTTGATGATATTTTGACTGATTTCTAGAAAATTTGTATGTCAACTTTCATTTAATCAATTGATTTTCAAATATAGAATATCATTGATGTGGGATATTCATCTCCTCATGATGTTATTAATGGCAAACAAATTGAAACTCTTTTTAACTCATGGTTATTAGAAGAGGGGGGATTAAACCAATTAAATATTAAACGTTTAAAATGCATTTTAGTGCTTTAAAATTTAAAGAGTATATGCATGTTTCTTCTTGCAAAATGGGTAAAATAAATTGAGAAAAGCCGTGTCTTATGAAGGAAGTAATGGGGTTAAATAATCTTGTATCAATATACTTTTCTATGATTATGAGTTGCTTCATATGTTATCTCATGAGTTGATTTCTGATATATGTACAAGATTTAACAAAATCATTATTTCATGACATGCTTTGAGAAGAGAATTTACTAATGCTAAAAAAGTTAATAAAATCCTGCATTGCTTGTCTAAATCTTGGGATGCCAAAGTTACTACCATCTCTAAATCTAAAAATTTATCTGTTTACTCGATTGATCACATGCATGTGAACAAAAAATATTGCAAAAAACTACTAATGTAGGGGACAAGAGAAAAGGGAAAATCATTACCCTTAAAGTTAATACTTCTTATTGTAGCGAAGAAGATAGTTGCACCGAGGAGGATGACATTGCACTTATGACTAGAAAGTTTAAAAACTTCCTTAGAGATAAAAAGAAGAGATTCGATTCTGAAAAAAAGGCAAAGGTAAACCAAAAAACTTCTTAAAAGTTATTAATATAATTTGCTATGAATGTAAAAAATAAAGCCACATCAAGTGAGAATGCCCACTTAAAAAGTCCAATCAGAAGGACAGAAAGAATGATAAAGGAGATACAAAGAAATAGATCCTCTAATTGTGACTCTTCAAAAGAAGAAGTCACAGAAGAACCCACAAATTTCTGTTTGATGGCAAAAGGTGACTCATGTGATTTTGATGATAATTAGGTAAGTAATCTCTCTTATGATCAACTATTGGATTTTTGTGATGAATTATATGTTGCTTTCAAGTTTATTGAAGGAAATATTCATCATTAAAAAAAACTTCATCTTTGGAAAAGACTTATAACATATTTTTGGATGAACATGTGAATTTAAAAAATGACTGAAAAATTAAGAATGCAAAAAAGGTTCAAAACAAAAAAGACTTATTTGAAAAAAAAAAAATTAACGCTCTTGAAAATACTAGTGAGACTTTAGAAAAAAAATTGAGAACTGAAAAAAATATAGCACATTCATTCATAAAAGAAAGTTTAAAGCTATATTCATGCATTCTTTTCCTAACATTCATTGTTTCTCTTGTGATATGTTTGGACATATTGCTAATCTATGCATACATATTTCACATTTAAACTCAACATATGCATGGATTCCAAAAACTCTTTCTAAATGTATGGAACCAAAGCAAGTCTAGATTCTTGAAAATCTAACTTAAATCTATTTACATATATGATTCCACTAGGCATATGGTACTTGAGCAATGGATACTAGAGGCATATGACAAGAGACAAAATTAAATCCATCTCCTTGAAACTCAAAAGTAGAGGAAAGGTCACTCTTGGAGAAAACACACTTTATAAAGCACTCAGGTCAAGTATTATTGGTATTAAAAAAATTTATCTATTGAAAAGGTTCTTCTTGTTGATGGTTTAAATCACAATCCACTGAGCATTAGTTAATTACATGATAAAGGTTTCAATGTCAAATTTTTAAATGATAAATGCTTGATTAATTTAAATGATAAAATTATTTTAGAAACTGCTATGATGAACAACATTTATATAATTGATCTTGATAGATTCAGTTATTCTTTGGTTGTTTGTTTGAAGTCCAATTTAGATAAATCCTAGCTTTGGCAAAGAAGACTGTGTCAAGCCAATATGCATACACTTAGGAAAATTATATGAGATGATTTGGTTAGAGGTGTATCTAAGCTAGATTTTTCTAATAATCATTTGTGTGATGCATGTCTACATGGTAAACAAACAAAATCTTCTTTTAAATTCACATCAGACACTATCACTTCACAGTCTTTAGAAATTCTTTATATGGATTTATTTGGACCTGTTTGCACCTCAAACTTGAGGGGAAAGTCACATAAATTTGTCATTGTTGATGATTTTACCAAATTTACTTAGTTGAGATTTTTGAAACACAAAAATAAATCTTTTCTTGAATTTATGATCTTTGTTATTTGGATTTAAAAATAAAAAAACTAGTTGTTGCATTGCTTCTATTCACAATGATCATGGTGCTGAATTTAAAAATGATAAATTTGAAGGTTTTTGTAATGAGACAAGAATATAACACAATTTCTTAGCCACTGGAACTCCACAGCAAAATAGGATAGCTAAAAGAAAGAATAGAGCTTTCATAGAAGCTGCTAGATTTATGCTAAATGAATACAAGCTTCCAAGATATTTTGAGGTTGAGGTTGTTAACACCACTTGCTATGTGCTAATAGATCCAAGCTAAATAAAACTCTCTATGAACTTCTGAAAGATAAGACTCCCAATCTATCACCTTTACTTGTTTTTGGATATAAATGTTTTATATAAAATAATGAAAAGAATAATTTTGGAAAATTTGATTCAAAGTATGATGAAGGAATTTTTCTAGGCTAGTCTTTTATAGGAAAAGCTTATAAAATCTTCAATAAAGAACCCTATTGGTTGAAGAGTAAGTCCATGTTGTTTTTGATGAATCTAATGTCCCTTTCACTTCTAAAGAATCTATAAATGAGGATGATTTAGTACCAAAAATTGAGAATCTGAGATTGAAATAAAATGAGAATATTAAGGGAAGACTACCCAAAAAGTGAAGATATGCATCGATTCCTCCCAAAGATTTTATCTTAGAAGATCCATCTATAGGTGTCGGGAGTAAGAATAGTCTTAGAGAAGAGATTATCCATATAGCCTTCATTTCCTTGATTGAACTCACTATTGTAGAAAAACTAATCTTTGATGGATTCTAGGTTGAGGCATGCAAGAAAAATTAAATGAACATGTTAGAAATGATGTTTGGGAATTAGTGCTAGGACCACCCTTGTCTCAAAGTGTGATTGAAACAAAGTGGGTCTTAAAAATAAATTAAATGATTTGGGCATTGTTGTTAGAAATAAACTAAGGCATGTGGCTAAAGATTTCAATCAAATAGAAGGCATTAATTTTGTGGAAACATTTGCACTTGTTGTTGACTTGGAAGCTTTTTGATTATTACTTGCATTTGCTTGCTTTAAAGGTTTTAAATGGTTTGAGATGGATGTTAAAAATGCCTTTTTAAAAGATGTTATGGAAGAAGATATTTTTGTTTAATGGCCACCTAGATTTGAAAGCTCATCACACCTTGATCATGTTTACAAATTAAAAAAAGGTTTTGTATGGTTTGAAACAAGCGCCTCATTCTTAGTATGATAGGCTTAGCTCTTTTCACTTGAACATTTTTTTTATTTGTTAAAGGATTTGTTGACATTATCTTGTTTATCAAAGGAATAAAGTATGATATTCTTCTTGTACAAATTTATGTTGATGATTTGACTTTTTATTATGTGAAGATTTTTTAAGATTGATAAGCATAGAGTTTGAGATGAGCATGATGGGTGAGCATACTTACTTCTTAGGTTCAATGTTAAGCAATATCAAAAAGGTACATTCTTAAGCCAAACTAAGTATATATGAGAGTTATTCAAAAATTTAGTTTGGAAGGTTGTAAGAGCACCAGCACCCCTATGAGCTCTGGCACTGAGTTAAACAAGGATCCTTCAAGTAAATTCGTTGACCTTAAAAAAATTTATGAAATGATTGGCTCTTTATTCTACTTAACTACTAGCAGACTTGATATCATGTTTAGTATTTGTCTTTGTGAACAATTTCAAGCTGACCTAAAGGAATTACATTCGAAAGCTGTGAAAAGGATCTTTTAATACCTAAATTGAGATTTTGGCACCCTCGGATAGCATGGCATTTAATCATATTGGATATTCTATTTTTCATTTAATAGGGTGCAAAGTTGATAGGAAAAGCACTTCAGGAATGTGACAGTTTGTAGAACACTAATTAGTCTCTTGATCCAATAGAAAACAAAATGTCGCTACTTTATCAACTATTGAATCTGAATACATTACTACAGGTAGTTGCGTTAGCCATGTCCTATCGATAAAGCAGCAAATTTTGGATCTTGGTCTACAAGTTGGTATGCTTTCTATTATGTGTGATAACACTAGTGTTATTTGCATAACTAAAAATTTTCTTCCGCACACTTACACCAAACACATAGATGTTTGACATCATTTCATTAGAGATCATGTTCCAAAAGGAAATGCTGAAACTCAATTTATTGACACAGAAAGCCAATTAATAGACATCTTCATAAGTTTTGAATTTTGAGAGGTTTAGTTCTCTTAGATCATGCTTAGGGGTAATAGCACCCAATGCTTAGGAATTTAATTTTATTTCTCTTTTTTTAATGATTTTTTATGTGCATGTGTTTATTTTTTGTTTTATTTATTGTCTTCATTATTTCATAACTTTGTTGTTCCCTCAAATTCATCTATTTTTATTTTTTTAAATAAAAAAATGAAAATTTTTGTTATCACAATCATACTATATGATCTCCTATCGTGTTGTATGATTCGATTGTCTAAGATTGCTAAAAATGGCTGGGATGATTCATTATGAAATAGATCATACAGGATGACTTATTATCATACTGTATGATATGTTTGTAACGAGAAGATTGACCCAATCAAAGTAGCCATTTTCCTAAAAGTTGGGATTGTTAATACTACTTAATCGCACTGTACGATTTGCTAATTGTATGGATGATTGACTCAATCAACATAGCCATTTAGACAACTGTTGGGACAATAAAAATAAGACTAGATGATTCTGCAAACATACTATATGATTGATTCAGTCAAATATAGTCATTCAAGTGACCGTTGAGATAAACCCAATCATATTGTGCATACTATAGATCATACTATACGATTGATCAGAAAATCTATATGTTGCCATCTATTATCATTTTCTTCTCACACAATTCTCTTGCATCCTCAAACTAGCTTTTTATTTTAAGTGTTTTGCTTGCAAGTGTTCTTTGATGGAAATTAAGATAGCTCACAACAACCAACAGGAAAATTACTTTCGATCTGAGGATGAGAAAGCTACCTATAGAAAATACATGGAATGTGGGATCACTTACTCCAAGCCACTCATCAAAGATAAATTATTTTTTTTCCCATTATCAATCTCTTTGCTAACATCTCTCTTCTATTTGTCATCTCCCTAGCCTACCTTTTTCACTATGAGCATTTTTTTTTTTGAATTTTTTTGCAAACCTTACCATAATTTGGATCATATTGTCCTTCAATCTCGAGTATGTGGCAAGAAAATTTTCATCACCGAGATTGGCCTTCATGATTACCTTCACATCTTAAATACAAATTTATCTACCCATAGCATTGCTAAAGACCCTACCTACAACTTTTCAACTGTTAACTTAATCATTAAGAACTCACCCCTCCATCAACACTATCCCTTAGTTAGTGGCCTTATGCTAAACATGTATTATTCATCACATGATAAGGCATAATATTATTCCTAAAGTAGGTGACCGAATTATCCTCTTCATAATTACTTATTTTTGTATGATTCACACTCAATTCAATGTTGCAAATCTTTGTGACCTCTTTTCTTTCTTTTATTGTTGAGCTACTCTCTATGTTTTGAAATATTATTTTTTGCTCTCTTGAATCTCTCATGTTTTTATCTTTAAAGTTTTCATTTTATTTATTTACTTTTTTGCTTTAAGTAATTTTTAAAAGGCGCACCAATTCACCCCTCCTCTTGGGTATACTTATATTCAAAAGTAATCTTAGAATGAACTAATAAAACAAAGGAGGATTTACGTACATACCACACAATTCTTATGTATTTACATATCTAACACTTAAACTTCAATTTTTTACATATATAACACCCTAATCTTCAATATCACATCAAAAATATCACTTTAAAATAAATCATAATTTTTTGAAATTAAGAATTACTTTTATTTAATAGCCTAAATCATTAAAAATATAATGCTATGACATAGTTATACTGCCAATATGTTAAAAAAAAATTTATCATGAATTGAAAATGGTAGCTATTAGTTGACCTTGAAGTTTGTTACGAAGATAAAATGTCCTTAAAATGATTAAATTAACTCCAAATGATTTAAGAATGAATGCTTTATTGGTAAAAACACAAATTACTTTTAAGGTTTTGGTAGCTATAATTTCTTTAAGGCCTTATTCAGAATAAATTTTATTTTGTGTTTTCTTATTTTTATTTTTATGTTATTTTTAAAAATATATTTATTTAATGTATTTTTAAATATTTTTATTTTTAAAAATATTAAAAATAAGTTTTAAATATTTTAGAAATAATTATCACTATCAAATATATTTTATTTTGAATCAAAATATAAATAAAATAAAATAAATAAAAAATAAAATGAAGATTTGCATACATACCGCACAATTCTAATGTATTTACGTATCTAACACTTAAAGTTAAATATTTACTTATTTAGTATTTTTCTATGCTTAGAAAGGTGCATTTCACTTTTAAAAAGTGAGTGGTGGTAGTCTTTTTGATGTGATATTAAAGATTAAAGTGTTATATATGTAAAAATTAAAACTTAGGTGTTAGATATATAAATTATTAAATGACACATTTAAGATCAATAACATGACAGAGCTTTGAGATTAGAAATTGATGAGACATCTCCAAAGTAAGGAAAAATCCTTACATTTGTTGTAAAATACTAGAAAATAGAAAAAGAAAATAAATAAAATGTGATAGACTAAAGTAAAATGATTAAGAATTAGAAAAATAAAATAAAATGGCTTAGCAAAATGGTATTTAAATGAGTTTTTTTATGATCAAATATTGATTTATTACTCTAAAATGGTCCAAGATTTATGACTCTATAGATATTTCTAGAAACCATACAACATTAAATAAGAGGATTATAATAAAGTTATCTAAAAAAAATCTAAATTGATGTCAAGCTCTATGATGTAGTTAGAAGAATTGCATCGAAGAGCAGAAAATAACTTGAACGAGCGGTGAAGAAAACTGCAGTGCAGTAAAAGACTCGACAGAGCAAATCAGTCCCTCATCAATTATTAATCAAGAATAATAGCTGGACAATCAGAACCATAATCACCAGATCATTCTTATAAGCAGAGAATAGAGATTGGCTATGGAACAAAGTAAAAGAACTGAGATGATGATTAAGCCAACTTTCAAATTAAGTCATCTCTTTTTTTATGTTTTGCTTTCTTCTTGAATTCTAAGTTCTTGCTAATCCTTTATTTATAAATGAGATGATTCTTATAAACATTCTTGGAGTGACTGACATCATCTTTGAAGATCTTGAAGTTGTTGCTTTCTTTGGATGAGACTGAGACGAAAGTAGGCATACCTTCTATGGATGAGCCCATATCGAAGAAGAAGATAAAAGGAGAAGCTCAAGTTTGATTTATTGTAGTGACTGAGATCAGGGTTGAAGTAGCTCTTAACCACCAATTGTTCCATCGATTTTGGTTATACCTACTGCACTTTCCACGACTACCACTACTGATAGAAATTTTAAGAAGATTGTTAACAACTAAAGAAGAAATTGTGGTATCGTTATTGATGAAGCCACGGCAATCTGAATGAGAAGACAAGCAGTCCTTAGTTCACATTATTCACAATTTCAAGTTTTCGCTTATCCGTGACAAGAATTTCATTTTTAGGTGGAATGACCATATCTAGGTGGTGCATAACAACTTCAATATCGATCCTAGAAGGTAGAGATCAGAAGAATTAACAATTGTTGTCCATGATCACAATTTTCTCACTTGTTTTAGAAATAGCTTGAGCTTGTTGACACAAATAAGCTTTATATGGTGGCTACATGTATGTGCTCATGCAGGGAGTTGGCAAATCAATTTTTTTGCTCGCATTGAGCAGCAAGATGTTTTTTTATTGATTTATTAAAAAAATTAAAAAAAATAATGTTTATAAAGAATGAGGTAGAAAAATTATCTAAGTTTACTAGGGATGAGAATGCTGGACGAGTAGAAGAAGAAAAGGTCTCCTTAGCATCAAACAAAGATTTAGCTGAGAACAAACACTTCTCTTATGATGGATGGTTGTTGCTAAGAACAAAAATGCAAGAATTAGAAGTTTGCCCAACTAGAACTAGAGTCGACACATAGGAAAATGAAGCAATGAAAAGAATAAAAATGAGATGTCAAACTTGAAGATACAAACAAAGAATCTAAGAGCTAAGAAAAGGTAAACTTCAAATCAGATCTGAAACTAAAATTTTAAACGATTTTATCCACCAAGAAATATACGCCAGTCTAGTCTCATCAAAATATGATGCAGCATCAGGTTTTGTTTGGATATTTTAGTGCAGTCCAATGTCAAGGAGCAAATATAGAATGATGCTTATAACTTTTTTCAATATATTGGTATAAACCAAGTCCCCAAGTTATATTAATATTAATGGCAAACATCACAATGGTCGAAGTAATAATGCTGAGTAAGCATGAAGATGAACTCAACTTTGCTTTTTCTTTCATTACTTATTTTTACTTTTCCTTTTGTAGTGTAAAGAAGCTCTATCTGAGAGGTAAAATATATTTGACATGGAAAAGTTTTTTGAAATATAAAAATGAGTTATTAAAAAAAATTTTGGGTGTTATTTAAATGCTGAAATATCCTCTGCATTAAGAATTCAAATATGATGAATAATTTTTATCTATCCATTGTTCTCTATCTAAATTGTAACTTCAGATTTTTTTAATACTATCCAAGTAAATCATTGACCTGAATAAACTAAAAGATAACTTTAGAATGATGAGCTAAATTGTAACTTTAGATTTTTTTTAAAAGCTATTCAAGTATTAGTTGGCATTTTATCCTTTAGGTATCCTTAACAATCAAACAATGAGCCTATCTTCTACCAAAACATTCATGTTCGTGAGGGTAACTATCTCTAACACTCACAATTACAAAAGACTTATCTCTCTCAGTGTGAATCTTATTGTAAAAGGGGGAGTCCAAACTATAAGATTTTAACTTCAGTCCTTAACACTCACAATTACCAAAGGGAAACTTTCTTCTGAATTGAAAATAAATCTTCAAATCATCCCCTCTTCATTTTCCTAATCCATCTTTTTTGATATATGCTTGTCATCAGAAGACTTCAGGTTAGACCTGCTCTATATGATCATTTGTATTTAAAGTTGATTGAGAATGGACTACAACACAACTACAAATATAATTGTAAAACGAGATTCCAAAAATCATTAATTTTCCTAGACATTTTTATCATGGTACTTCACAACTTGCCTTTAAATTATTAATTCTTCTAGTAAATCCAGGTAAGTTCGAAGCACCTAGTTCAGATTTCTCCAGTGCAGGATTCTCCTCCTTCAAAATTTGATGTTGCGGCAACTCTTTGGCTAGGAAGGTTGCAATCAATTGGCAATAGGGATCACATAAAAGGTATTGGGCCAATAATTGAAGATGGCATGCTACATAGAGCCCATAACACTAAGTTAATGTTTCAGTTCATTTATCTTTAGTACCTTCGACTTTTTTATGAAGAATATTTAAGATAAGTTTATTTCTTGCTCCAATTTGCTCACTCGTATTTATATAATGAATTATTGAGGAAAATTTGAGATAAAATCCTTAATTTTGGAAAAAATTTTGATTATATTGTTAGAAAATCAAAGATCATTCTCTGTTATAGTCAACATCAGTAAGTCATATCAAAAAAATAAGGGGTCCAATTAAATTGTAAATAACAACAATAGTAACTTTGGCTAAAGCTTTTGTTTTAATTTATTTTATTGAAAAAAATATTACAAGGACAAACTTTCCTTGACTACTTGCTAAAAAAATGATCAAGTAGATTCATTCCTTAGAAAGAAATAACCATGGCCTCAATATTCATTACAATATGTACAAGGGCTCAAGTTGCATTGAAGCAAACTTCTAACATTGAATAAATGTATTTGAAATTTTCTCAACATCTTTCTTCAAAGTTAGACAAAAATAATATTGCCTCAAGATTCTACTAGCAAGTGTCCTTTCCTTAGAATAACTTCTACATTCATCAAAATGAACATCCACTAAAATATCAATGGTCTCAAATCCTTGTGCACATCAAAGGTTAGTTGAAGTGATAGATTTCCTAAACAAGTACTCATTAAGAAGGTAATGAGTAGACTTAGTTTTAAACATTCTTTGATCTTCGATTAATGGTAAATTTTTGCCTAAGGATAAGTATTTAATGAATGGGTCCACCAACATGAAATGACATCCACTTATATAGGTGCAAGTTCTTCTATGCTTGATTAAGTGAGTTCAACAGTTAGTTAGCCACACTTTGATAGAAAGTCATTGAGTTGATTCTTTTTTTCTAAGAATGTATTCAATTCTACATTATTTTTATTTCAAATTATAATTTAAAGAGATATCTCAATATTATCTCATATATTGCTACATATTTCTCATTTACATAGTTCACAATAAACTAAGATTTAGAAAAGATGATGTTCTTTGCTCTGACTCTAATAGTGAAATAGAGTCCAATAAATAGAGATACTTGATTGTTAAAAACTTGGAAGTAACTTTTTGTTGCATGGCAAAGCATGATACCAACATGGAACTTTTCAACATTATCCTAATTCTAATTCATGGCATAAAAAGAAAGTGGAGAATCAGCAGCCCTTTTTCCCAGAAGATTATTTGCATTGATTATTATAGTTGGGATGAAAACATAAAGGCTCGATTGTCATAGTCAAATAAGAATATTAAAAAAAGAAATCTTTCTCTTGAGACTCGACATAATGAGCAATTTTTGGAAATTGCACAAGGATTTCCTAGTTCATTCAATTAAGTTGTCTGGTAGTTCTGAAATCATGTTATTTAATCTATGGTGACCTTTCCCCTTCACTAGGAAGCTTCATAGCTTAAGTTCTTATTCTTGATATCTTCCACACTCAATGTACTAAAATATTACTAATAACTATAATTCGAGCCTAAAAAAGGACAGAAAAAATTTGAGTCTTATTAGATTTTCATGTCAGCAATTATAAATTTAATGTGACATAAACATGCCATAAGGTGCCAAGTTCTTCCTTTAACCATGCCAAGTGCATTTATAAGTTTAAGTCAAAATTCCATACTATATAAATGAATACAAATAAAGGAATACAAATAAAATTCCATAAAGGCTTGATATTGCTTATTGTAAAACTAACAAGTCTTACTTGGTGATAGCTGTAGTACTTGGTCACTTCTAGAAAGTTTCACATTGATGCTAACTTTAATGAGATGAAATATATTGATGAGTCCTCTTAAAAGAGAACTGGTTCTTCAGTGAGTTCTTTTGAGAGGTTTATTTTGAACATGAACAAGTCGCTTGGGAGAGATAGCTTCAATTGCCGAGTTTCATGAGCAAGCAGATCATTTCTCTTGGTGACTTTAATATACTCAAAGGCAAGAAAATTATTATGGTGACTTCAATGTACTATAAAGCGAGAACTAAGCAAGAACCTTGACTTAGGTGACTTGAAGAGTTAATGAATTGTTTTAGTGTCAGTGACTTAATGAAAACAGTTCAAATTTATAATATAACTTAATTAACCTGAGTCAGGTAGCAATAGGCTCAAAGTCTTGTAGCTAAAGTGGGTTAGGCAAATCCCACAAGTTTCTGAACTGATCATCTCTTGTATGAACAAAGAGTCAATTCACATTTGCAAGCTATGTAATCAAGAATTTAAATTATAGATGTTGGAATAATACTTTCAATTAAACAGAATATCATAGACAATAGTAATTCTATTTTTTTTTTTTTTTTCATTCCATACAGTGGTAATTCAGGCATAAACAAGAGAACAACTGTAAAACTGCAAATCAAGAAAACGCACCAATTTGCAGCTTCTTAAAGTACTTCACTTTTAAGGAAAAACATCATTGATGAGAACAATATAAAGGTTTCATTTAAAAACCCCGTAATCAATCCCTCTTTCCATTTGAAGGCGAGCAGAACTTCTCAAACCCCCTTCCAATGGATCCCAAACAGCCCCTACGTTTCTCTCCATCATGATCATGGACATGTTCCTTCTTTGAATGAACAGAATCTACAAGCGCCTCAAATTCTTCCTTTGCGCGTTCAAACAAGTTCGGTCCTTTAACCTTATCAATTGGTGTGTTTCTCATCAATATCATCACTCATACCATGTGTTTCTTTACGGTGCGTCTCTTTATGCATAACTGCTTCGATCTCTTCCTTCACCCTCTCCAGCAAATTAGGAGCTTTCACATCTCGTTCTGCCAATGAATTAAAATCACAATAAATTAATCCAATAATTTCATCAATAAAGTACACAAACCAGACAATCAAACAAGGGCACAATATAATTCTAATACATAAATCATTGTGTAGATCAATTCCATTCTTCCATGAATCAATAGTGCTCCATGAAGAACTCCAAAATGTCGCTTTGAAAGCAAATACATAATGTATAAACGCACCCAAGATCCAGAAATCGCACAAAAAAAAAAAAAAAATCAATCGCACTGTGCAGGAATAAGCAAAACAGACAAATCTAACCGTCTCCTCTTATTGAATGGAATACCAACAAACAGGTTGAAAGATCAAAAAATCCCACGGATCAAAAACAATAAATGCCTAGAAATCTTGGAAGGTTACCTTCTTTCGAATCTTCCATATCTGGAATTTCTACGGAGAATCCTGAGCAGAGATGGGAATACGATGGTGAGAAAATAAGAGATTCGTCCAAGCAATGCTCTGCGATGTTTATTATCGCGACCCACAACACGAAGCGTAGCAGCGCCTTGTAAGCTTGCGGTATTTGCCTTACCTCTGGGTTCTGCAACAAATTTTGAACAGTATCATTTATTTTTTTTTTATAAATTAAAATTTTAAATTTGTATAAATATTACTATAACTTTTTATGAATAAATAATATCAAAATAATTATAATAAAATACCTATTTTATTTTTTAAAATAAATATTCATATTTTTATTAAATTATTTAAAATTATGATATTATATAAATTGATATAAAATTTAAATATTATATATATATACTTCAATCTAATAATACATATATAAATCCTCACTATTTATTTAAAATGATTCTAAAAAATAATATTATTTTGTGCTGCATTCTTTGAAAAGTGAATCTTTTTTACTTTTATGGTTGACCTCACTTTTAGTGAGGTTGACACTCATCACACCTTAGACATAAGTTTTGATTTAGGCACTAAGATTTTCTCACATAAGTTAAGACACTTCTAGTGGTTAGGAGAATATCAACCCAAAGCTTAGAAGGCTTAGAAGGCTTATAAGGCTCAACTCTAAGGCTAAACCCCAACTTAGATTAGGTGAGACCTAATAACCCCAATCTCAAATCAAATCCCACATATCAAACCTAGTTGATTATGTCACCTAATGTCCCAAATCATATCCAATTGGTGTCCAATTTGATCAAATGACCAAGTTGATCTAGCATGACCCATTTGAGCCTAAAGGGGCTAAACTCAAAATTGATCCAAATCATTTCAAATTGAACTCACTTAAATTTCTTAAAATACTATTTTAACTTGATTTAGCCTCAAGGCTCAAATTTAGCTAATTAGTTCACCTAGCACAAATTAACCCAATGAATCATATAAGGCAAAAATCAAGTCTACTTTGATCCAAGCTAATCCAAAGTTTCATAAGCATTCTAATCACATGTTTGGATATTACTCATGATCAATTGTAATCCAATTTAGCCAATTAGCCAATTAGCCAATTAGCCAATTTGATCTAACCTAGCATAACTTGACCTTAAGGCTGAAATTGAACTAAACTCTAATTCAACCCAAATCAAATCAAATCTCTACATTCAATTTCAAAGTGATTATTGATTATATTTCAACATCCAATTGAAGCCAAGTAGGTCAATTTAGCTAATTTATCCACTTAACCCTATCTGACCCAATTTGACATAAAGGGTCAAATTGAACCAAATCTTGATTTAATAAAATTTGATCAAACCAATTGTTGCAATTAATCCCAAGATGATTGTTCATCAACACCCAACATCCAATTGAGCCTAATTGAACCAAGTTAACTCTTTGACCCAACTTGACTCATTTTGACCTAAAGAGACAAATTGAACAAAAACCTAACCCTAGCCAAATTAAATCAAATCAATGCCTATAATCTCAAATAAACAATTAAACATAATTCAATCCCCCAATTGCACCCACTTTGGATACTTTTGCCAATGTCAATTTGACCCATTTGACCCATATGAGTTAAATTCAAATCTATACTTTAGATCAAGTAAACCATTGCACCAACACATCCCAAATCATCATTTGAACACAACTTAATAGTCATTTGAATCTAATTTGGTCGATTGGTCAACTAATCTAATTGAATCTAAATTAACCTATAAGAGTCCAAATGAGTCAAACCCAACCAAACTAAGTCAAAACCAAAGACTCATTCTAACATGTCACGTAACCTACTCAAGTGGACCCAACACATGGTAAACTCACCTTAGCCCAAACCAAATGAACCAAGTGTTTCAATAGAATAAATTCTCAAAATAAGATGGTCTAATTTCTTTCTTTAGCGAAGGCAGCACTCTTACCATGTCTTGAGTTTTTCTTAATTGACCCAAGCTAACTCAAAGTTGTTTAATCCAGTCATTGACCAAGGAGAGGTCATCCTCACCTTGGACAACCCTTTGATTCACTAACAATGGGTTGTCCACTTCACCACTAGCCACCAAACTCTCTCAATCAGGGAGGTCCAACTCACCAATCTAGAGCTAAGTTTAGCCTTGCCTTGCCCACTGCGCAGACTATCATGGCCTTAACTAACCTCTTTAGGTTATTCACTTGGGATGGGTATACACCCCATTTCAAACAACCAAACTTAACACATACTTGCGACACTCCTATAGCTAATCCTCAAGTCTCTCGAGAGCTCCCCATGCCTCCCACCTCTAATGAGACCAACCCCTCTCAAACTGAATGCCCCTTACACCCAATCACACCAAAACTCTACTTCAACCTAATTTCTTCTTTTCGCACATTCCTCACACACCGACGAGTAAGAACGAATCAAGAAACACTCGATTCGATCACCAAAGATAAGATTACAATCAGGCTCTAGCAAACTCATGGCGATGTTAAGTCTTTGTAGCAAACGACTAGGATGTTGAGGGATACTTTAACAGTTGGGCTTCGCCACTTTAAGGCGATGCTATCTCACACGTTAGAGCACCGGTCTTGAGCTATGGTGAGGTAATCAGTCTCGAACTATAGATCAACTCCCTAGGTGTTAGTCTTTTATGAAGTGTTTATGTGATTTGATTCAATCAAGCCATAGAGCTCCCTAGAATTTACCCCTTGTACATTTTAGAATCATTTTTTTCTATGAAATGAGCCATGGTTGGCTCGAATTAAGTAGCAAAAGATGATCAACATTCATCACTCATCGAAAGAAAATAACATATCCCAGGCTATCCATCTCGATTAGAATGAAAGATCGATTAAATTGTGTTAAAAATTCTAATTTAATTCTATTAAAATTGCAAGATTAATCAAATGTGTTCACTCTTTGATCAAACAACTTGGGATGAAATCATGTTCACCTCCATCTAAGTCAGTTGCCACGTGGGATTGGTTATTAAACCAATCCTACGACGCAACGTGAAAAGCTCGGTCGCATTAGCATTGATTGTGTAAATGGATTAATTAGGCTTTTAAATAAGTTTAAATTTTTAAAACTTCAAAATATCATACCTAATTAGAGAAAACTTTAAAAATACAAATAAATACCCATTTGAAAGTTTAGATAATGGAGAATCTAAGAAAAATAAAATCCTCAAAAATATATAGAGATTAATTATAATTTAAAATTTTCATTAACAATATAATTAAGCTCTTGTTTGGCCAAATGGCTTGAGGTTTTGGTAAACATTTCATGGGATGACCTTTATCTCTCATAATTATTTCAAGTCAATTGGATGAGTACATTAGGAGATTCATATTTTCAAACCTTAATTAGCCATTTTGGCTATTTAATACACAAATTTAATTAGAAAATTCATGGAAATTATTATGGATGATTAAATATGCATGAGAAGCCTAATAGTGACCAAATACATTTATTAGAACCCGTGGTCTTGATTATTTCTCAAAGTCACCCTTAAAGGGGATTTCATTAATTAAATAATACTTTAATCAACTTAAGATTTAAAATTTAATAACTATGCACAAATCTCTAAAATTATAAACGAACCATCTTTGTGCTCAGCTAACAGAGAGTTAATAAATGAAATTATAATTTCAAAATAGTTTAGGGTATTTTAAGAGTAATTATCAAATTAAGATTTTTCTTAGTTAATTAATTGATTACATTATTTTAGTCCAAATATCTTGAAATTTTTACTATTTGTTTCTCAATTTGCATGTTCATAATTATTTTCATAATTTTGTGCTTGTACATTGTGATTTCTTAAATTTTGAAGTCTTTTAGACATTAATTAGATTAAATAATTATAAAATCTAATTAATTCATAAGAAACCATAATTCCACTTTTAAATTTTATTAATTACTAGAGGGTGTGTATGGGATAATTTTATTATTTGGCTTCTCCATAGTAAGTCTAATCAATTGTAATTGGAATATGTTAATTAAAAAATCATGATTAAGCTTAAGTGATGTTATTTTCACATGAATATTCTAAAGGTTTAATAGCCTAAGTAGATTGCTTTGTGATGTCCATTTAAGACTCTATGTCCATTTATAAATGTGTGATTAATTCATGGCTCATGCATACTTGTACTTAAAAATAAAATCTTTAAATGCATGATATATGAATAGTTTGGTGATTATCACTATTAAACCCTAAATTATATAAAATATGTTTCTCATATAAATCAAAATATATGAACATATTCATAAACCTAAACAAATAAAAGAGATAAATCCCATATGTATAGTTCATGTATATAATATACACTCTTTGATGGTATATAGTTTGGACTCTTACGGGTGCAAGACTATTGGTTCAAAGGATGTCTTAAAAATCTCATCTCCTAGTTTAATAATAGTACATATCTAAAAAAGTGGTGTAGAAAATATATGTGAAGTATAAATCATTTAAAATCTCATGTCATAAAAATTTCAAGAATTTATTCCACATATTAATGTTTATATTAATGCATGAAAATACATAGTTATTTTAAAATGAATTATTAAGGTGGTAAAATAAAAAAATAATTATTGTGAAATAAAATAATAAAATGATAAAATAAATATATAATTATTTAAAATATGCTATTATTTAAAAAATATTAAATGATTTAATAAATACATAATCATTTTAGAATGAAACATGCAAGTGATAGAACATAAATATATAATTACTTTAAAATAAAATATTAAGGAAATGATGAATTGAAGGACAACATTAAGTAAATCAACACTTGTTTCTATTAATCTTAAAGCATATTTCATGTGATCATAATTCAATTTAAGCTTAATCCTACATTAATAAGGTTTAAAAAATCATAAAACACATCTTTAGATCTAAGTTTAAGATAAGTTGTTGAAAAGGAATAAGTTTCATTCTAAGTGAAACGTATGAATTTTTATACTCTTTAGAACACTAAGTCTAATTTAAATAAAAATTATATATATAAATTAAGAATTCACTCCCTTAAATCAATAGTCATTTGAATCAAAACTACCCATTAGTTAATCACTTGAACTTATCATTTAATTTACAATATAAACATTAAAAGCTAGCTTTATCTTACCACTCAACCTTCACACACAAAATAGGTTGGTAGGTTGCCAATCTTAGACTTAGGTTAGGATAGTATGTTGTTGTCATGTATTATATTTATCTTTGTGATGTAATATTTTAGTTTAGGTGTTAAGATTGATTGTGCGCTAGTTTGGATAATAGAGAGGTATTTATTAGACTAATAATATTTTTTTGTAGGGGGATGTGTTTAATTAATGAGGCTGCCATAATAATAATAATAATAATAATAATAAATTAAATATTCTTGCTTATAAGTGTTGTTTTCTTCTTTAAGCATAGTTTGCTAGGATAGGTGGACTTGGCACCCACTGGTGCTAAGTCAAATTATGTGATATGTAATTACTTGGTTTGAGCGTTATAGCTAACCTCTATTTTGTAGGTTTACTTATGATTTATTTTTGTTGAATTTTTTAAATGTATTTTAAGAGGCTAGAAAGCTTTGACCTGTGAGTCTATGTGATGCCTGGAGGACTCAATATTTATGAATACAAGACTATAAGGCATTTTACAATCGCTTGGAGCGACTATCAGCAAACACCTCCTACGATTTAAAATCATATAGGTCGGTAATATGTTAATGCAAGATAGTAAGGTTATTGTTTATTAAGAATGACTCTAGAGTCCTAAAATCACTCCCTAAGAGACTAGATCATGACTGGTGTGAAAGTTATGACTCGATGCTATAAAATTTTATAAATTTTATTTCATTTTGGCTCAGTATTTTGGATTTAAGCTTGGGAGAATTTATGCCTAAATGCATGATGAAGATAGGTTATTAGCTAAATCAATAAGAAGAAGAGTTCACCACTACAATGGATTGCTCTCACAGGTCAAGTTCTATCTCTTATTATCCAATAGTGGAGATCCTCCCCATTTAAAAAGGAAGAGAAGAAGCATGCATGTTGTTAGAACATATAACCATATAGCTAAATGGTTCCTAAATCTTTTATTTTTTGATTAAAATCTTAGGCTTTAAGATGAGGTTATGAATTGATTAATATTTAATTAAAGTTGATTAATTAAAGTAGAAAAATAAGTTTTTTAATGAGCTTACAACATCCAAATCATATAGTAAACATTCAAGATTTAACAAACTATGAAAAATATGTCATTTCTTTTACGCAATCAAAATAAACAAACCAATCAAGCATTATTGATTAAAAGAATAAAATGACAGTGTGGCCAAGTACCATCGTACACCCTGAAAAATAAAAAGAGATGGGTAGCCAAGCTTTGTCCTTATATAACCGGGATTACAATTAACATAAAAATAAAAATAAAGCTATGGGGGTCTTCAATCTTCATCTTCATCTTGATTTCATAGATTTGAGCACTCCAGTCATCATAGGGCCTGCCAAGTTTAAGTTTTTTTTGCCACTGCTCATTCTAGACTCTATTGTTCTAATCTTAATCTTATTAAATATATATATATATATATATATATATATATATTTCATTAAAATGTAAATCTAACTACACTTGTAAAATAAAAGTTAACTTAACATACATTCACACCAAGCGTTATATTTTATACATTTGGGCTTAGCACATGACCTTGGGTCACCAAGCCTTTTCTATCCTAATGGATTATGTTTAAGGACTTAAGCAACACCTGGAAGTAAGAAGCATTCATATCATTATTATCATAGTCATCCTTTAAGCACAATCCCATGCAAAAATATCATTAGTCTAATATTGCCCTAACATCCAGGCTACACATAACCAAATTCTAATATCCAGTTTAAAATAATACACCACAAAATAAAATATCACAACATCACAACAAGCACCATCTTAACCTAGCATTCTATGGCATGTGCTAGGTTTAGTGTAGTATGCCATGATTTGACTTTAATGTTTGGACTTATCTAATAATGAATGTTCAGGTCCATTATTAGGGGTGATTATATTTTATGTGATTAATAATTTGAAATAAATTTTAACTTAGACTTTTAATTTTACTGTGATTCCTTTTTTTACTTAAGATTATAAAGAGAAGAAGGAGACTAAGATCCACCTTAATCCCTAACCTTTGGTAGAATCTAAGAGATAGATTCTTATGATTTTGTCACCGGCTCCATCTTGTCAGATCAATAAATGGTCCTCAATATCTTGCCTTCTCTTGATTCATGATACTCCACCCTAGCCATAATGGTTAAGCTTGATTAGAACCATTCTCTCTTACTGATTTTATTAGTTTATTACTCAATCATGAGTTACTCTATCGTTCTACTAATGCTCCTCCCACCCATGACTCACCTCTTGCTCATATAGCTTATTTGTCTTTCAAATGACATATAATCAAAACCACATCCATATTAGACTCCAAACCAATTGCATGCCCAATGGCCTCTTCTACTAAAATATCCAAAGCCATCAAAACACCACTTCTAGGTCCTACTTCTTATCACAGTATAGTTGGCGCTCTCCAATAACTATCCCTCATGAGACCAAATCTCTCCTATCAATAAGGTTTGTCAATTCATGAATACTCCAACCTCTAACATTGGACTGTAGTGAAACATGTTCTTTTCTACTTAAATCACACTATTCAGCTTGGCTTCCACAATACTTGCTTTAAATAACCTCATCTTCAAGCCTACATTGATGCTGATCAGATCAGTTGCATAGATGATCATAAGTCAACCACAAAATTTTTCATCTTTCTTGGATCTTCATTGATATCACCTCTAAGAAGAAGCCCACCATTTCTCATTCAAGCATTAAGTGGAATATAAAGTTGTAACTCACACTACAAGTGAAATTCTATGGATCATTTGTGTGATAATATTAGTGTAACTTATTTAGCACACATCTAGTTTTCCAGTCAAAGGAAGCATGTTCAAGTTGATTATGATTTCATTTATGACTTAACAACAAAACAATAGTTGCAAGTTTTCTACAAACTAGACCTAGAACGCTTAGTAGATCCTTTTACTAAACTATTATCTACTCAACATTTTTAGCGGTTTATTTCCATTTGCCTCTACTTTGTTGACTCCTTACTTGTGGGGGTGTGTTAAGCACACCAGTGGTCACCACATACCTATAACAAACTAAGGCTATCTCAGCCATAATATCAAAATAACCATCATCATAACCTTTAACATGCAACAAACTCTACTTATAAATTTCTTCTTGTAGATAAGTAAAATATACATGAAACCTTTCCTCGTAGCTTTTATTATTGTATTATGGTTATTTTATAAGTGAATTTTTCCTTATGTTTTTGAAATTCATGTCCTAATAGTATTAATATAAGCTTTATTTCTTTATAGGTTGTATGAATCTAAAAATGCAGCCAAGTAATACTATTATACTAGTCTTTGCAATGAGATTTATAGCTGATGTTGGTCACAAATTAACATCTGGAGCTATAGTTTCACTAGTCATTAGAAATCATTGTGAACAATTTTTTGTGACACTAAAGCCATTAATTATAAAATTTTTATTGTCAATGCTTGTTGAAAAAAATTGCAATGCATTGATTTGTGACAAGTTATATTTGATGACATTGGTAATTGTAAATAGGTCATTGTCACAAAATGACAAACTCTATTGCTAAAACACCATTTTTTGCACTAGTTATATTATAAGTGAATCCATAAATAAGAAAATATAGCACAATGAAAGTGTTCCTAAAATGGAGATATGTTAATTGTATCTATTTAATTATATGAGATATTCATTAAGACTTCTAAATTATGGCAAATCTAAAGTCATTATCTAACTTTACACATGTTAACCAAGTTTTAGCAAGTAGTCATAAAGATGGCTTTGAATAAGTGTGTTGTCAACTTCTTTAGCTAAGTAAATAGGCAAGTTGTTTTAAGTACTTCATATCTCTTATTTTTAGATTAACTAATACTTGCTAACAAGTACTCCCATAGAAGAGGGACTTGTTCAATTTAATATCATGTTTAATAACTCATACTTGTCTCTTATTTTTAGATTAAGTGTGTTAATTTCATAAAAAATAAGTGTGTTGTCAACTTCTTTAGCTAAGTAAATAGGCAAGTTGGTTTAAGTACTTCATATCTCTTATTTTTAGATTAACTAATACTTGCTAACAAGTACTCCCATAGAAGAGGGACTTCTTCAATTTAATATCATGTTTAATAACTCATACTTGTCTATTTGATTTAGTACAATTGACCCATGTGAACAACCTATTCTAGATGGGATTAATTCAAGCTCCATATATGATCTAATATATAAATTATATAATTACTTAAAATGCAAAATTTATTTATTTATTAAAAAGAACATCTAAATTTCATAAAAAAACATTCTAGGAAGCCATCAATAATTCATGCTTTCCTAAAAACTTTTATTCTCCTTGTTTAAATTAAATGCCTTAAAACACAATTATGTTGTTCAGAAATACATAAGAAGTCAACAAAAACATTGAAAATTGGATTTATATTAGATTCAAATTGACATTGCAAAGAAATCTATGCTAAAAATTCTTCAATGTGTGATGATTAATTACAAGTTTTTTTGTCTTCCAATATAATGATTGGCATTGAAAATAAATGAAAATATGAAGTTTATAAGTGATTGAAAGATCAAATTAATATACTTAAAAAATCAAATCGTGCTTTTCATTGCAATAGAAAATTGAAGAGATGACATAAAGCACAAATGTTTTAAGCTTTAACACTCTCTTTTAAGATTGGTGGGTAGGCCAACATTTATTTATGTTGAGTTGGTCAAAAGCTGAGGCAATTACTTGATAAATAGAAGATTTTTTTATGAAAAAAGGACATGTCAAATTATATTAAAAAGGACCTATTACAAAGGTCAAATTTTATTTTATATACTTATGACTGTGAAAATTAGAGAAATGTGATAGTTGTTTGTTTCTTTGTCAAAATCAATTTGAAAGTTCAATTCAGACAAAAATATAATTAGTAAGAAATAAACTCTTATATTTATTGACCAATTTTTGATGTCAAAGTATATAAAATGGGTTAAAAGATAGTTCAATCATGTCCATAAGATAGATTGATCATGACTCAAAGATATTATGTTCAAATAATTATTGATCATAATTCAAAGATAGTTAACAATCATGATTTGAAGTTGGTGTAGTCATAGTCTAAAGATAACTCAATCATTAATCGATCATGGTTCAAAGATGGTTGGATTGTGGTTTAAGAATGTTAGATCATGATTTGAAGATGTTGTAGTTATAGTTCAAATATGGTTTATCTTTACATCTTTATGATTCAAAGATGGTTGAATCATCAAATGGTTGGATCATGATTCAAAAGATGGTTTGATCTTAAATGTAGTTAGAGTTCAAAGATTTCTTGCATCGTAATGAAAGATGGATTGATTATGGATCTATTGTAGCACAAGATGGTCTAATTAGTAGTTAAAAGATATTAAAGAACAATAAATTATTGAAATTATATTAATTTTAAATAAGAGGGACAAACCACTATGGAGGGAGGAGTTAAATGTGTAGATTACACCCACCTTCAACCTTTGCTTCTCTTTTTTAAGTTTGAACGTGGTGTTTGTATTAAAACTATTTTATGGCTGTTAATGGAAGACTTTGGTGACTTTTATGCAAAGAAATTAAAAGAATTATAAAGAGCTGAAAGATGGGCGACCATCTTGGCATGATTTGGTGATCATTCAACCATTTTAATGGAATTTAGTTATCTTGTTGCATAAGTTGCTCATGGACTAATTTTATGTGGTGATTTTATTGAAATTTAATTTCATGGTGTCACTTTTGTTGACCTCTTTCTAAAAAAATATTTTCCCATAACCTTTTAGTTTAAATCCTTTAATTTTCGTTGTTATGCTTAAAATAAGTCTAACATGATCTAATCTTATTATAGTTGGTATTTGGTGTGTGTAAACTCTACAAAAATTTGTAAACTTTTATAATTAAAGTAAACATCTAAAAGTTTCCATCTCCAAATATTAATTTTGGTTTATCTATACTTTAACATTATGTATTAATTTTGTTACTTAGAGCTAAAGCACCCAAAAAGTAAAGTGCAAAAAATAAAGAAAGAGACACAATTTTTTTATTGGTTTTATTAAAACCCCAAAATTGGCATACATCCACACCTAGCCACCTAGGCTAGGAATTCACTAAACCAATGTTGAGATTACAACAAACCTCTCATACTCTTCTTCACGGGCAAGTACAACCCAACACATAACCGGTAAGTGCAGCCAAACAAGAAATCAAGATAAGGCAAAGAGAAAGATACAAACCTAACTCTCAATTTTAAAATAATTTTTTTCCAAAATCCATACTAATATTAAGGAAATTGGATATTAATGAAAAGAGAGCTCACTTTAATTTTAAATGAAATTAAAACAAGATCTTTAATCAAATATTTAATGAAATTAAGTAACTCAATATTGCTTGAATGATCTTTAAAAGTTTGAAATGATTTTCTTGAATGACTTTAAAATGCAAATGCAAACTAAAATACAATCACTAAACACTTTATTTTAAATTATTTTCACACAAGCTAACTTTTATTCATATGATAAATGTGTCCAATTGGAACAACTCAACAATCACTTGAATAAGGATTTAAATTATATCACATGAAAACTATCACATAACATATGCATAAACCAATTGAATACAAGTAATCAATAAGCACAAAATAATTTATGCAAGATGTGATGTGGTTGACCAAATGGAGAAAGAGATTAAATAAGATGTTAAGCATAATTAATTTAACCAACCTATATCAAACTTTAAGCCAAAGGAATAAACAATGGATATTGAAATGATTAAGCACTTAGAAATTAATTACCTTTAAAAAGATATCACTAAACAAAAAAAATAAAAGGAATATTCAATGATTAGGCACAAAATAAGTTGATTTCCTTATGTTAGCTTTAGGTCAAACAAGAAATTAAAAGATTATTAAGTAGTTAAGTCCACAAATTGATCTTCTTATCTTTGTTCTTGGCCAAACAAAATCTAAGGATTATGTCATGAATGAATACAAAAATATCTACATAACCTTGTAAACTTCAAAGCCAAGAAAAAATAAAACAAGTTTAAGAACTTAGCACTTTAGAAAATGAACTCCAAGAAATTGATGTTTTTGGCCAAGGGTGGAAACACACAAAAGTTCCCTTTTCCCAATAAATCTTCAAGCCAAATAAATATCCAAGGTAAAAAGAAGAATAAAGAGGAATTCTTGCACTTGAATCACAAAAAATCCCCAAGAGATGTTTTTAGCAAGAATAAAAGAGTGAGCAAGAGAGCAAGAGATCAAGAAAGAGTTTAAAATTTTAAAACATTTTAAAGATGAAATAAGGTTCTTAAAAGATGAGGTAGGAATCTATGGTCTCCCAAAAACTTATCAATGAGAGGAAATTGATTTGGCATCAATTTGAATTTTAAATTCAAAAGAGAGGAGATCGACAAGAGATCTTCCTTAGGCTCCTTTACAAATTTTTTTAAACCCAATATGTTATTTATGCTACGTGATTCATGGCTAAGGATAGAGGAATTCTCATAGGAAAAAGGAAGTTTATACATGAAAGAGGGAGTTTTGAATAAAGAGTTTGAATTAAAATAATTCAAAAATAATTCAAATTCAAAAGTTCAAATAAATAAATTTTACAACATAAAAAATGAGGGAAAATGATAGGAAAATATTTTTAATAAATTTAAAACAATTTATTACACAAAATGCATTAATAAATTAGGTCAAAACAATCTTAACATGAAAATGATAATAAGATAGAATAAGAGGAAAAAGGATAATTGAATTTTCATGCACTAAAAATTATGAATAAAAGTATGAATTACATGGAAATCATTTAAGAAACTTTAAATATAATTCATCTTTCTTGAACACACATTTAATGGAACTTATATCATGCAATTGTTCATACTATCCAAAATAGACAACTTAATGAATAATTGAGTATTAAGATATAGAAAATATAAATAATTTTAGAATGATGAATATAAAATGAGTGAATAGTTTATTTTAATTTAGTGAGCTTTTCATTTGCCTTGATATAGTAATTCTTAGAAAATTTCCCACCTAGTCCATGCCTAATAGCTTTAACAATTTGATATAAGTGAAGAACCAGGAGCTAAATAATTTTTCTTACACACTTGAATTTAACTTAATTAGTAGCATTTGAACATGTGTTTGTAATCATCAAAATCAATCTCATATGAGATGGGGCTCATGGAGTCAACAATCTCCCTTTTTTTTATATTGGCAAACATATGTTGGTGTTAAATAGTGATGAAGTTGCAAAGTGACCTTTCATCAACCTTTAGAAATATAATTTTTATTAAAGAAAATTTATAGTAAGTAAATAAACAAAATTTTAAACATTTAAATATTTTTAAGCATAATAAAGCATGAATTTAACATGAGTATATAACATGAAAAGGATCCTTCTAAAACTATGCAACATAAAGTAAAGAAAACCAACATACATTTTCTCCCCTTTTGACAAGGGGATAAAATGTATGTTTGTTTATTCTATTAGCCTTTGTTAAGAGAACAAACATAGCAAAAAAATATTCTATTAATGCAAGAACGATTTTAGATCTTGATAAAATTGTAGAGGGGAGAACATGATTATCAAATTGGACATTAAGAAGGCCTTTGATACAATCAACTAGAATTTTATCATGGTAACCTTAAAATCTAGAGTATTCCAAGAGGTTTTTTGCTCACTTGTTAATAGGCTTCTCTCCAACAACCGCTATTCTCTCTTTATTAATGGGACAACACATAGATTCTTCAAAGAATCAAGAGGCGCCAAGCAAGGTGACCCTCTTTCTCCATCTCTTTTCAGGCTAATTTTTTACTATTTCTCTAGAATATTGGATTCAAATCATTTAGCTGATAAGACAATCAACTACAAATCTAAAAAGAAGATTAATATTTCCCATTTAACATTTGCTAATGATCAATTATTGTTCTAAAATGGGTTCAAAAGATCATTTAAAAGAATCATACACATACTCAATACCTTGAAGCTATTTCGAATGACTTTCAACGAAATGAAGTGTTTGTTTATCCTGGAAAAATTCTAGTAAATGCATCATAATTGAACTAAAAACAACACATGTTTCACACATTCACACCTTCCAATAAAATACCTTGGTGTTAATAACTATAAAGGAAAGAACAAGGCTCAATACTTTGATGGAGTTATCAATTATGTTAAAACCAAAATAAATTCATAGGAAATATCTTCTTATCGAGTGGAGGAAGAATCACCTTGTTGCAAAGTATTGAGCTCCATTCCACTCTACTATGTACAAACTATGATTATGACAAACTTGACACAAAACAAGCATGAAAAAATCTTTAATAGATTTCTATGGAGTAGCCATAAGGACTCAATAGATGGGTTAGCGAAGAAAAATGTGCAAGCCAAAACTAAAGAGGCCTAGATTTTGATCTATATCGATTCCATCCAAATAAACCAATTGAAGTTATGGATTAAGATAAGATAAAATGACTCATTATTGGCCCAATTTCTTTCTAGAAAATATTTCCAAAAAGCTCACCCATCTATTGTTCAACAATGGAGTACAAATTCACAACATTATAAGAACCTACTGAAACACAGAGACATAGCTAAAAATCAGATCTTCTGGAAACTAGGGAAAGGAGAAATCAGCTTTTCCAAGGACCATTGATTTCCTGATGGCTTACTATTAGAGTTCACAGAACAAACTATTCCTAATCTGGCATTAATTTATGAGTTTTGTACTAAAAACAAGTGGGATATTCCAAAACTAAGATAATACCTCCATGAAGACATTATAAAAGAAGTATCCAACATTCCAATTCTCCCACAAACTGATGATAAATTAATGCTAAAATGTACAATGGAAAATCCTCTTTGTCGAAGACTTTATTCTATATGTTAGATCAATCCAGCAGGAACTTGGAATGGCAACCAATCCTTTGGATTGCAGTAACTAAACCATCCATTTTCTTATTATATTGGAGGCTATGGCACAATCTACTACCAACTAATGATATATTGAAACTCAAAGGTCTTAAAATCACTTTTATATGTCATATATATGGAAGGGATGAGGAGACTTTAAATCACTTTTTAATCACTTGTCCAATCAGCAACCAAGTCTAGAAAGAAATGAACTCAACATTCCAAATAAAAAAAAACCAAGGGAGGAGTCTATACAAAGTTATTTGAAGGCATGGAACAACTCTAATATTTATAACAAAAAAGATCACATTTACAACATTTCTCTTATTGTCTTATGGTTTATTTGGATGGCTAGAAACACAAATAAACATGATAGTAATCTAATTGGCATGAAAAATATATTGACATACATCCAGAAATATATTGCTAAATTAAAAGTTGCCAACCTTCGTAAAGTTCCCTCAAGGAATATAGTGAAAATCAGTTAACTCCAATCTTCTTTAATATGCTGAAACAAGCCTAAAGCTGGATGCATAAAGATAAATATTGATGGCAGCTTCAAAGTTGACAATAAACCTACATGTATTAGAGGTGTTTTCAGAACTCATGAGAGCTAATGCATATTCTCATTCTCCATTCCTCTATGCTATGAATGCACTACATACATAAGCCATTGCCTCTTACAACTTTAAAATTAGCAATCTCCTCCACTTCTAGAACATTTGGATTGAAACAGACTCCTTGAACCTCTATAGATACATTATTACTGGTGTTCAATACCCCTAGTACCTTACTTACATCCTAAAGAAAATCATGCTCCTATTACAACAATGCCTTTTATGTATCAACCACACTTATGGAGAGGGCAACCAACCAACAAACATCTTGGCAAGGATATGCTCACAACTAGAAAGGCCTTTATTCGCATATCATCCCTTATCTCAAATTCTCACAATAATCAAAGGCGACTTGCTTGATTTGCAATACATTAGAAAATTGTAATGGGTTATATTTTCTTTTTCTTCAAGTTGGATTGAACTCTTTAACTTAACTTTATATTAAATGTTTGCTTTTAAAAAAAGCTTAAATTGCACTATATGTCTTGTCAATTGTAAAATATTCTTTGAAATGCACTCTAATATGTTATAAATGCTATGTTAAATCTCTTAGAATATATTGTATCATAGTTGTTGTAATTGTTCTCGTAGTTGCATTAACCTATGTTATGATCTATGGTCAAATTATGAGTGAATAATCTTTAAATAATGATTAAATAATATACTAATAATAATCAAACTACTATTAATTCATATTTAATTATGACTCAAATAGTTCTCAAATTCTCATTAAATTTGATTGAGTAATCTTGAATTATGATTCAATTATCTTCAAATCATAATCAATAAAGTCATCTTCAAACTATGATTGAAGTATCTTTGAACCATGATCAAATCATCTTCAAACCATGATTGGATAATGGATGAATCATCATCAAACATGAATTGAATAATATTCAATTCATCTTTGAAATATAATTCACTAATATTTGATCAACCTATCTTTGAATCATGGTACAACCATTTTCAAACAATGATCAAATAATGGCCACTCACTAAAAACTATTTCATATACTTCAACTTCAAAAGCCATCCACAAATACATGAAGTTAATCCTTATTGGAGGTATTTTAGCTCAATAAAACTTTCAAACATATTTCTTTAAGAATATAAATAGTATGTACATTTCTCTATTTTTTTAATCTTTTGTAACATATAAAGTCAATTTTCCCTTACAAGAGAAGGCAATGCTGGACTTAAAATTTCAAAATTCTTACTTTCTTATATGGAAGTATTAAAATAAAAAAAAATCCCAAAATAAAAAAGCCTTTCTTAAAAAAAAGTTAACTAAAAAACTTCAAAGGAGGTTATCCAAAAGGATAAGTGGGAAAATTTTAAAATTATCAAAGCGTAAGCATCATCCATGCCTTCAAATGATTTGAACAAGAGTAATATCTCAAATGAACTATTATATTAGTTATGTAAGATCAAATCAAAATAGGTTGATATTATGTCATTAACCAAAATTTATAAAAAGGACTACATTACATAAATAGATACTGAAGTGATAATAAGCAAGCCATCGTGATAAAAAAAATCATGATATTTGAATACAATCAAATGGTGTAGAGAAGATTATTTCAACCATTGAAATAAAAACTCCAAAAATAAAGGCAAAATGTAAATATAGCTAAGAAAACAAATAATAAATTTAGCTAAGTAGGAAAGAAAGTATCCATCTCATCATCCAAGTTCTTAAAAAGTTTATGCATATTCACTTTAAGCCTAACCTACCACTTTAAATGCACTTTTAAGGAATTATGAATAAAAGAGGCAGAGTTACAAATTTTGTTGTTCCTTTCAAATACATGTGTGCATTAATCACCCTAAAATATTATTATAAAATCTTTGAATCATACTAATTTTGTGATAAAATAAATTGAATTGCAATACTATATGAACTAGCTTCAAAGAGAAAGTAGGAGCCATTAGAAAGAAGATTCCCACCTATCATATTGAATAGAGTCAAATAAAAAAAAGATATTACATTCTTCATTAAAAGAAAAAAAAAGAGACAAACAAAAAACATTAAGCCTCTAAATCATTGGCAAAATATCTAGGTGGCCCTGATAACTTTTAAGTTGAAGGGTATCAACCTGTAGTAACATATTGATTAGGCTCTAGAAAGAAATACATTTCTTATCTCTAGTAACATTTTAATTTAACCATATTTTGACAACCATTCATAAATGAAACATATCATGGGATGATACATAATTAACCATGAATTCCATTATAGGAAGTAAAAAAAAATTTAATTTTTAAGTGGGCTTTATTGAGATCATGAAAGTTAATTCAAATCTATGTTTTACTTTTTTTTTGTTTATAAACACTACATTAAGGATACAAGAAAGGTAGTTCTTCTCTTAGAGGAATCCTACCTCAAAAGGTTGATGCGTTCTAGCAATAAAAAGTTCCTTAATTTTCTATTGCGATGTATGCAAAATATTGTTCATAGACTTCATAATAAATTTTTTGGAAAGTTCATACACTCATATCTTGGGCATTAAGCCAAACATTTCTATGTAGTTTAAAGAAAAGTACACTAATATTTTTAGATGTGCTAACCTAATCTTTTCATTATATAGTAGGGTGTTGATAATGATTATGAAAGGTTCTTCTATAGTTCTTATGTTAATTTTATCTATTATGGATTGTATATTATATTCAAGTTCTTTAGAGATATTTTACATTTCTTGATAAGTTATCACTAAACATTCATTTTGCTCAGTTATGCATATGGCCTTAAAATTTTATTTTATCATGAAATAGGTGCCAACGAGAGATTTATCCATCTTCTTTATAGTCAAGGCCTCATCCGCTTACTTCATGCTCTTCAAAGTATTAGTTAATTTTTTTTATATTAATGAACGTGCATTTTTGCCCCTTTTGTGGTTCTTATATATATATATATTTTAATATGATGGGTGCATGGAATGGAGAAGTATCTATAATTTTAATTTCATCATTGACCATCTCATGAAGAGAACTTTTGACTTGCCCTTATGGTCAACATATATTATAAATTGGGATTTCATTTTGGTTATGTTCTTATAAGGTCTTCCATGAATTAATTTATATTTTTACATATTGTTCTTTGTTATAAAGTCACCCCCTTCTAATAAATCCATGACATGATCAATGCAATGCTTTATTATTAAAACCTAAGGAGAAATGTTTTAATTTCCTTATATTCATTAGGTTTAACTTGTGAAAATTCAACCATGCTTTACTCCATCATCTATGAAGGTGATGAATGGTTCTTCAGACATAATGCTTCTTCCATCTTTTCATTAGTGAAGAAAATTCCTACACCTTAAGTTTAATAAGAGCTTTGACCAGCATTAACTTAAGCTCTGATGATATCATTAATGTTTCATGGATGCTTATAAGAGATTTTAAATTTATTATGTGGGATTAAACATTATCAACTAACTAAGTTGGCTAGCCATATTTATTACTCATTATATGATTATTTTTTATTTTATTAAAAATAAAGTCTTATTTATAGACTACTTTGACTTTCTCTTCTACATTTTTTTATGATTATAAATGAGAAGGTTTTTGCACTTCAAAGTAGTATTTATAAAACAAACCTAATTTCCAAACTTCTAGAAAACTCTTAATGTAAACTAAGATTGCAATTCTAAAATTCTACTTTTTTCATGACAAAAATATGATTTTCTAGTATGATCAGAATTTTAAGTTGCATTATAAGGGGAGTTGTCATTATATAACAAATTGATTACCAAGATACATATTTGAAGAAATAATAAAAATCATCCTCATCATTAATTTATGAAAAAAATACAATCATCATAAATTTATTATAATTTTTTATTTAATAAAGTATTATATTACCATCATTATTAATATCATCTTAAAAGAAGTTAATTATCATCTTGTTCATCATTTAAACTTAAGAAAAAAAATGAAGCCTTAATTTCATTATGCAAATATGAGAAGAAATCTATTTTCTTATATGAAAATAATATAACATAGACTTTTCCTATAATACTTCTTATAATGAAAAAATATATATATATATAAACTAGCATATGATTTGATGGCTAGTAGAAGAAATTTGAGTAACTAACTATTCTCTATCAAAAGAGAAATAAAAATCAAAGCATAAATATTAGATTTTAGAGATACAAATCAAACCTAAATATGGACATAGAGAGAGAGAGAGAGAGAGAGAGAGAGAGAAAGAGATATGTAGTCACATTGTGGAAACCAATTTATTTATTTAATTGGAGAAAAGATGATGGCATAATGGACTTATCTTATTTAAAAGATTCCACAAAAAAGAGATAAGAATTTTAGTGAGGTAGAGCTAAAAAATCTTATTTTAACTTGTGAAAATACTCATAAAAAGTTAAGACTTTCATAATCAAGTTAAATCAAATCCATAAAATGTGGGTTTCTTAATCTCTCAAATAGACTAGTCTCCTTAAGATTAACTATATGCAAGAGAACTCTAAGAGATACTCTTGATAAATGAAATAAGCCTTTATTTTAATTTATTGTGTTAATTTTCAAAGGAGGGACTATGACTTAATGATTGTTAAGCTAATAGAATAGTTTATGTCTTGATATCAATCTATCCATAAGGTAGACAATGAATTGCCATAACTAAATCATATGACTATCTTTATATAAAAAGAGTTTATGTAATTATGATATTCAAATCACCAAATATTTAATAAAAATTATAATGGGTTTAAAAGGAAGATATATAGTAATATCAATTTGAGAAGGGTATAAATAACCTAGTCAAAATTTTGTGAATATATTATCGTTGGTTATTAAGCTTATGATCGCTTAGACATGAAGTTAGTCAATCCAACTCAACAATAAAATGCTTGATCAATAATCACAAATTGTGTCATCTAAAGTTAGCCTTATTATCTCAAACCATATAAAGAAATATATGTATATAGTAAGAAGAAAATTAAAAAAATAGTTTATTTTTACATATACATGCTTGAAAACTATAAGTTATATAAGAAAATAAAATAAGCAAGAATGAACAAGCATTGGATTCCTATTGCTTTAAGTCCATATCACCTGATTAATACTAGGTGCACTAATATGCTTAGTAGTGGGGTAAGTGCAAGTGAGAGCTCTTTAATTTAGAAAAAAACACTTTGTTAGGAATCTTTACTTGTACCTTACTATACATAGAAATCTTTCTTAAACTAAGTATAAAGTGATTAAATAAAGGTATAAATGGACTTATCATAGCACATTAAAAAGTTTAAAAAAATTAATAACATATCACATCATAGATAATTATTCAGTAAGTAATGCTTGAATTGGCCATGTTAATATTTTAGATGGATGACCCCTGCTTAAAGAAATTTTAATGCAACATACTTCACTGGTTGTTTGTTAAGCACCTACACAAAAATATATATCTATCATAGTGCAAAAATAAAAAAAATAAAAAAGGCCATAACAAATGCACATTAATTAGTCATTACAAATCATCCCACAATGTCACAAGTCGTTCACCAAAGAAGCCTCTAGCAAAATGTTTATTGACTACACTTTTGACTTATACACTTATACATTAATTAATTAAGGGGTTGTGACATATCACAATAAGTGTGTGGAAAGGCCTTAGCATGCTACCAAGCTTGCTCATCTCAAATGATCCAATCAAACTAAGGCTTATCATTTTAATATTTTACAAAGTTAATTTTGAAAATGCATCAAACTTTAAGTTATTTTTATTTGTTGAACAATCATATAAGATCTAGTTGTGAGAAAGTAAACTTTATTATAAGATAAAAAAAATAGGTTATAATACAAATCAAGTTATTATAGATTGGTCAAACATAAAGGTAAAAGAGTTGCACCCAACTAATTTTTGTTGATTAGCCCCATGCATATTCAAATAAATTAACATACAAAAAAAGATAGGTAAAGGATTTAACTATTTGGGTCTAGACCAAGTATCTGAATGAGGTTCAAGCCATCAAGTTCAGGATTTAATGTGAGATGCAGTAGTCATCTATCCCTAAATTAATGTTAAATGCAAGTGTTAAGTGTTTGATTAATGTAATCAAGGAATAATGAATGCTCGAACCTAGTCAACCCAAATTAATCAAGGGTCATAAGAACACCATATAAGTTTATGTGCAATTTGTAATAAATAATTTTATTATGAGTAACCTAAATCAAATTAAATTAAGTATTGAATATTTTAAATTCAAAAGATTCTTGGAATTTTTTCGAGGAGTTTCCTTGAAATCTTGAAATTTGAAGCATTCAATTATGCTAAAAGCATTTAATATAAGAATTTAGTTTGAAATTTCTAAAATTAAAAGGTCAAAGCCAATGTCTAAGTCGAACTTATTTTTCTAAATTATTTTTGAAATTAAGAAAAATAAAGAATAATCAGAGAAACTTTGCCTAATGGAAAAACCATAATCAAAGTTTGTTAATTGTATGTTCAAATGCTTCTTATTGAATTAAATTATATTTCTAAAGATTAAAGATATATCAAGAATTTTGAATATTTTTATAATTATGTCATATGACATAAAATGTGAATTTATTAAAATAATAAATAATTTTTAAAAATTTTTAAAATTCTTAAGTATATCTAATATATAGTGTTGAACATTAAAGACCCAAATTAAACATTGACTAATTAATTTAATGAAATTAGAGATTTTATTATTAAAATAAGATATTTTATCAAAATCTATAATTTGATATACACATGTCCAATGCTTTGATCATGAATATGCAATAATCATTCTCAAATAATTTTCGATTTTTTTAAATATATTTGGTATTTTCACAATTATTACAGCAATATAAAACTTAAAATAACTAAATAATTAAAGAAAATTTTAAATAAATTGGAGAATCCTCATATATAATCAAGATGATGTTTGGGTCAGAGTCATATATTAGTCATATTAAAAATGCAAGAAGTTCAAGTCTCTTTCAATTATTTATTTTTTAAAATTAAGAAAATAATTTTAAAATAAAAAATATAAAATTGGACTTCATGATTTTAGAAATTCATTTAATTGTATCCAATGTGGTAAAATGATATGTTTAACCATCCCAAAACTTTCTAAGAGCACTGATGGTATTTTTATTGATTACATAATTGAAAGATTGAATATTGAATATTCCAAGTATGAAAACTATGAGACCACCCCAAAAACAAATTAAAGAAAATTAGAGTATATTTCAAATAATAATATAGGCTCATGGAAAACTTGCCAATGCTATAGAATTCCCAATGCTATATGGAATGTTTAGAATTGTATAAATAGGTCAAATAATTCAAATAGGGAAATTTGTTATTTATAAATTATTGATCACATCAAATAATTTCTAAATAGTTTTAAATTAATTAGGAATGTATCATGAAATATAAGGAATCATTACTAATTTCTTTAACACTTTTAAATTATTGCATGAATTAATTTGATGTTAAAAGTATGGAATTAATCATTCAAAAATTAACAATATGCAATTAATGCATCAAACCATAAATTTTTATCAAAGGCTTAATGGGTCCAATTAATCTCTCAAATGAATTTTGGATTTTTTTTCAATCTTTTTGTTTTATTATATACATATATAAGAAATTAATTAGGGGCCATTCAAGATAAAATTTTATTTTTAGTTCTTTTATTTTATGCCTAAATTTTGATTTAAAATAAAACATTTTTTTGTTGTGATACCTATTTTTAAAATATCAAAAGAATCCAGGAATTATTTTAAGTATTTTAACAATAGTGTAATTTGTATTCAAAAATAAAAAAAATCACTTAAAAATGTCAAAAGATATATTTTTAAAAGTAATATAAAAATAAAAATAAAAAAATAAAATTAATTCTAAATAGTCCCTAAATTTTGAAAATAAAAAAAGGAAGAAGAAAATAGCATGGAAGCTTTTTTTTTTTTTACAAATTTTGCAAGCATAATGCACTTTAGGTTAAAATTTTATAGGGTTTGGCTAATCATATTAAAATTAAAAAGAAAAGTACATAAAAACTCTTTATTTTTATTTTTATCCATTATTTAAGATAGCTTAGAATAATTGATCATTTTTAAATAAGATCCAATGATATGTAGATTATCATCCTCACATTGAGATTAAAATTAAAAGATAATCTAAGTTTGATTCAACTATAGAGCCTCCTAGATATTTCAATTCAATTGAGAGTGAAGAACAAGGTCTACATGGGAATGGATTTCATTCACCTTAAGATGTTCTAAATTTCTCCATAGACCTAAGTCATATAGTTTGCTCTAAGGATTGTCATTTTTACTTGTGTGAGTAATAAAGCTCAAAGCACTTGATCTTTCTCACCTTTAGTGAGATGAGACTCATATTAACCTTCTTTGAATTAAACTAAGATGGTCTAAATTATTTGCTTAATTAAGACCACAATTCATCTCAAATTCAACTTGTAGGTTGAGTCTACTAATGATGTCTTGGAGAAACCAATAACCATAAGATGCTCTGTAAAGCTTTTTTGTAACATACAAAGTCTCTACTAAAGAAGACAATTGGTAGTGCATTTTATAGTTCTTTTTAAAATATTAACCATGACAATCCATGATTCATTTTACTTTACTATGATATGTCACGACCATGCCAAATAGAAGGTTAGGGTAATGTCGGGGAAAGGAATTATGTTGTACTTATGAGCTATTTATGGAGGAATCTCATTGGACAAGTGTTCTTACATTATTTCTTTTCCAACCTTGGTTTAGCCATGGTTGTTAATCATGGTTATTGGCTTTATCTTGGGTATGGAAAGGTAGAAAGATTAGTTTTGAATGCAAGCTATTTAATGGAAGATTTGATTCCATTAATAGGTTAGCATATGAGTTTAATTCTACTTTGGCTCAAATTGGTCCACATGAGTCAGATTGATCAATTTAACCAATTATGGTTAATCTAATGGATCAAATTGATTTGATTTAATGGTAAAACTCAATTGAGATAAGTGTTATTACTTAATGGATCAACCTAAGCCAATTGGCCAGTTATGACCAATCCAATGAATCAATTGAATTGAACTAAATTGGATTGAGTTTTTAGCATGCTAAACAAAACTTAAGATTAATGACTTTATTTAATGTGGTAATCTATATGGTTTTAGGTTCTCGTAGCTCTATTTTAGTTTAAAATGTGGTAGTTATCTCATATGGTCAAATTAACCAACTTTAATGGATCATCAAACTAAATACAATTAGAGTTCATTTCTTAATATGTAAATATTTGTTTACAAGCTTTAGTTAAATTTAATTTAAGGTTATAGATATGTTATTTAGAGTTGGAAACATTTTTTACTTATCAAAATAAATTGACAAGTTTTTCCAAATATCATCAAAGCCTTAGTTTAAAAGAAATTAATCCCAAGTAATGTCAAGAACATCTTAAGGAAGCTTCATGCTTAATTGGTTAAACTAAATATATATATTTGAGGTCATTTTAGAATATTGGTATTTTTATTGATTACATAATTGAAAGATTGAATATTGAATATTCTAATTATGAAAACTATGATCATCAAACTAAATAAAATTTAATGGATCATATGGTCAAATTAACCAACTTTAATGGATCATCAAACTAAATACAATTAGAGTTCATTTCTTAATATGTAAATATATTTTTACAAGCTTTAGTTAAATTTAATTTAAGGTTATAGATATGTTATTTAGAGTTGGAAAAATTTTTTACTTATCAAAATAAATTGAAAATTTTTTCGAAATATCATCAAAGCCTTAGTTTAAAAGAAATTAATCCCAAGTAATGTCAAGAACATCTTAAGGAAGCTTCATGCTCAATTGGTTAAACTATATATATATATATATATATATATATATATATTTGAGGTCATTTTAGAATATTGGTATTTTTATTGATTACATAATTGAAAGATTGAATATTGAATATTCTAATTATGAAAACTATCTAACACCCCTAACCCACCAAACAAATTAAAGAAAATTAGAGTATAGTAAAAATAATATTATAGGCTCATGGAAAACTTGCCAAGGCAATAGAATTCCCAATGCTAACCTGATAATTTTAAATATAGTAAAAATCTACTTTAAAATTTTGAAATGCATGATATTGAATGAATGAGACATTATATATATATATATATATATATATATATATATATATATATATATATATATATATATATATATATGGAATTTTTAGAAATTATATAAATAGGTTGAATAATTCAAATGGGGAAATTTATTATTTATAAATTATTGATCACATCTAATTATTTCTAAATAGTTTTAAATTAATTAGGAATGTATCATGAAATATAAGGAATCTTTGCTAATTTCTTTAATACTTTAAAATTATTGCATGAATTAATTTGATATTAAAAGTATGGAATTAATCATTCAAATATTCACAATATGCAATCAATGCATCAAACCATAGATTTTTATCAAAGGCTTAATGGGTTCCATTAATCTCTCAAATGAATTCAAAATTTTTCTCAATATTTTTATTTTATTATGTTCATATATAAGAAATTAATTAGGGACCATTTAGGATATAATTTTATTTTTAGTTTTTTTATTTATTTTATGCCTAAATTTTGATTTAAAATAAATCATGTTTGGTTGTGATACTTATTTTTAAAATATCCAAAGCATCCAAGAATTATTTTAAGTATTTTAAAAAATAGCGTAATTTGTTTTCAAAGAAAAAAATCATTTTGATGTTATACAACATTCTTAGACCAAGCATATAGAAATTAGACATCATTTCATTACAGATCATGTTAGCAAAGGTGATGTTAATATTGATTTTGTTATTATGGATTTACAAAATTCTTGATATTTTTACAAAACCCTTACTTGAAGATATATTTTGTACTTTGAGACACATGCTAAGTATGCAAGATCCACCAATTTAATTCCCTTACATATTTAAAATCATTTTGATGTTGCCAAAAGTGGGAGATAGAATTATGTTGGTATTTTTATTCATGTTGATTATTATCACTTTTATGTATAAATTTTGGAGGATCTTATTGCATTTGTTTTAAGCTTGCAAATTTTTTTATACTTTTTTTTATCTTGCCATATTTTCTTTTAATGTAATTTTAATTTCAAAAAGATTGATGTAAGATCACTTTGAACCTTTATCCCTATGTAAAACCAACATAGTTTTGTCATCATCAAAAAAGGGGAGTTGTTGATTCTATTAGCTTTATCTCATTTAAGATTCAATTTGATAATAAAAATATATGTTTAAATGCAACTAATTGGTTTAATTCAATTGATGCAAGAAATTCTTTAAACCAAGATTCTTTAGTCAAATTTGAAAAGCTAAAATTATTGGACTTGAACTAGTTGAGAATTTTGTAAGATTTCCAATACTAATGAAAATAAGAGCTGAATAAAATAAAATTAATGGATTAATCATTTCAAAATATTTCATTTAAATTTCTACATATTTTTACATTTTAAAATTGCATTATTTCTTAATTATTCTTATATTATCCTTTTTTGGATAATCCAAATCATGTACATGAGTTTAATTATCATCTATTACGCTTTCAAGTAAGATGAATTTATTTCATACTTCATTTAACTATTTTATGCTTAATTACATTAATTATCCTTTTTTTGTATGAGAATAAAACTATCCTAGAATTATCCTAATTATTATTTTCTCTCTCCTATCCTTTTTTTTCTCTTGCATGCCACTTTTATCATACTGTTTATATCTTGGCCAAATTGTCTTTAAGTTTTTGGAATGATATTTCATGTGAGAATTATTCAAATTATTGCCTTAACATTACCCTCATTAATTCAAATTTCAAAAAACCTTTTATTTGAATTTAGCATTTAAACTGCTAATCTTAATTAAATAAATTACTATCATCTAATAATGCAAATTTAAATTGATTCTTTTATGATCATTTGGCCACCCTCTTAATTAAAATTTTTTATTTATTAATTTAATCAAATTTAAATTTAAATGATCATGAATTTATACATTTCCTCTTTTTAAAAATTTTTGTATTTATGAAATATTTGGCCCCTATCTAATTAAATTAAATTATTTTAAATTATGATTATTATTCAAAAGCCTCTCTCAATCTTTTATTTGAATTGAATTATTTAGTGATTGAATCATTTTGTTAAAATCCCTTATAAAAATCCCATTTTGATATAATTTATTTAATTAAATGAATTCCATTTTCTCTCTAATTAATCTCATTAAATATTCTATTTCTCCTTAAATTTGAAATCTAATTATTTGATAATTTTTTAATTCAAATCATTTGATATTTAATTTCCTCCAATTCTCTCTCTTCTCTTTTCTTCCTTTCTCTTATATATCTTCTTTTGAATAATTTTACCTTTTCTCAATTTCCCTTCTCAAAAATTTTTTTCTCAATTTCTCCTTCTTGGCCCTCTTGAGATCTAAAATCTCTCAACCTCTCTTGATTTTTGAAAACCCTCACCATCTTAAAATTTTCATTTGGACTACTAGCTCTCAAATCAAGATGAAGTTTTTCAAGGAGCTTAAGCTCTCTTTCTCTCATGAATCTTCCCTTGGATGAAACTTTGTGTAAAGTTGAATTAAAGCCTTCTTGAAGATTGGTGTAATTTCTTGTTTGGACAAATTCTCTCCTTTGGGATTACTTGAAGTTTGGTGATAATAAGTCATCTCCCTCCTTGCATATCATCTTCAATAATTAAGTGGAGATCCATCTCATCTTCTTTCAAGTTAGTCTTGAGAAATTATAAGGTTTGGATTTACCAATCATTCTTAATTCTCATACATTAAAGGCTTTGGGAAAAAGGTGTTCAAATTGATTTAACATAAAAGAAATTAACATTTGTTTGTTTCTTTGAATTTATTTATTGCATAATATAATTTATTTATAATTTCATGCAAGTGTGCTAATCATCCTTTTTTTAATTTTATTTATCTTTTAAAGTTATTTTGTTTCATGTCTTCATCTTTTTTAAAGTAAAATAATTTCTTTTAATATTAGTTTGCTTCAATCATTCCATATAAAGTTCATGTTATTATTTTAACTTAAATCCAACAAGAAAGTTACTCACTTTGAGCTCTCTTTATTGTTTATCTTAATATTATGTTAGTTGGGTTGTCAATGCAAAATAATTTTAAATTGAGAGTTAGATACTTTGTATCTGTTCTTGTTTATTTCTCTTGTGCTTTGTTGGGGTTATACTTGCTCGTGTAGGAAACTATGATGTTGAGTTGTACTTGCCTATAAAATAGAGTACTGGAGATTTGCTATAACTTCATCTTTGACATAGTGAATTCCTAGCTTGGGTTGCTAGTCATGACATAGGCTAATTTTTGGGTTTGGCCAAACCACATAAAAATATGTGTTTTCTACTTTACTTTGTTTGCACCTTATTTAGCTTTACTACTATTGTTTATTGCTTAGTTCAGTTAAAAACACTGATTTAAAAATAATTTTTCTATAAAGTTTTAAAATCAAACATTTAATTTGAATTTTTTTGAATACCCACCGCCAACCCTCCCTCTAAACTTTACTATATTACATACTTATAATTGAGTATACACTAGAATACTAAATCTATGTAGTAGAAGTATGACTCTCTAACCTAATCAAACACTCTAAAATTTGTATATGATGGTGTGCATAAATGTTTAATATACTTTTTTCATATGTAAATCACATCTTTTCTTGCATTATTTTCTTTAAATTTGTATTAAATTAATTTATATATAAATATTAATGTAAATGTATGTGAGATTGCTAATTGTTGAATGAATTTAGTAACAATAATAGTATAATTGGAATGCATAGATTAGGATAAAAGCTTAATTAAAATTTTTCTAAAATAGTTGATCGTGTACTTAAATCATGTAATAACATCTCTAATCATCCAAATAAAATTTAAGCTAAATTTTGATTTATTACAAACTTGTTTGGAAAATTTAGTAATTTGATAAATGCCATTTACATAGATAATGAAGTGTTGCATATAAGTAGAACATTACAGGGTTAGTAGGATAAAGTTAGTGAAACATAAAATATGACCTTTGATTATGCATTCCAAAATATACTTATTTTATAAGTGTGTGTGCTAAGAATGTTGAAAAGAAAATTTATTTATGTTAATTCACAAAATATGCTACTGCACCACTAGTGTTTGCATGATTTATTTCTACTTACTCTTATTTATCTTTTCACTTTAACCCATTTTGATATGTTAAAAGGGAGAGTAGATTATATATATGTTTTTGGTTTATATGAGATTTTTGCATGTTGAATATTTTTTGCATTTTTGAATAAGTATCACTTTTTTCATTGCATATTTTGTATGTCATAAATTGAGGAGAAGTTATTTCAGCTGATTTTACTTAATAAACTCTCAAACATAATAAAAAATGTTTGCCATCATTAAAAATGGGGAGATTGTTAACCCCATGACCCTTCACAAGAACTTTATATTTCTATGATCACAAATATTCTTGGTTAATCACTTATTGGGGATTGGGCTTCACCATTATTATTTTTGCTATTAGAATTTTGACTAAGGAGTTGAATTTAGTAAAGTTTGGTTAATGTGGTCGCTACCTTACTCTTGAAAGCCTAATGGCAGCATATTTCTCTCACAACAAATTACCTCTTGGTAAAAAAATTCAATGCAAAAAAAAATCATATCTCATAAGATCTTAGAAAGAACTATATGACTCATTGTAATTATCTCTAACCTATGACTGATCTCCATGGTATTTTTTCCATGATGAGCCTATTTTCCACCTATCATTTTAAACTACCCTCCTAATCTATTAGAAGATGACTTGTCAAATAATTGGGGTTCGTGCATTTCTAAAATAGGGAGGTACAATTTTTTTTCATTTGTACACTTTCAATGACATGGAAGAAGAAATACCTCTTTTTGTTTTCCTTAAATTACATTATATCAATGGATCAATCAAGCTTTGACCACTATTAGGGTGTCCTTGATGGTCGAGCTTACCTAAGGTCTCGGGGAAAGTAGGGAAGTTTTGGTGAGACTTTTCTTAAATTAGGGAAGATGAATTTCCTCCCCTTTTGTAAATAGAATGAAAGTTGTCTTAAATGGTAACGTAGCTAAAACTATCCTTGGTGGAACCTTTGTTAAACTTTGGATAAGTGCCTCACTTAGATAGCTAGAGCATCTGGAGTAGTTGTAAATAGTTGGGGAGTAGGATATAAATGCTTTGGAGGCATAAAATAATTTAAATCCATTGGATTCTCTCGTAACATCCATTTATTTTGATTTTTTTTTCATGGAAACTTCTCTAATCATCTAAGTAAGAGGCTATGCGTCAATTGGTTTTTCCATGGATAATCATTGGAAAAGGCCTCTCAAATGCCAAAATTATCCCATTTGACATGAATGGGACATGTTGATCCATTTGGTCAATTTTGTTTAATGTGGTCAACTGGACTTAGACTAAACTAGGAAATATTTCTAGCATTAATGAAAAAAACCACTCTCAAGGATTTGAAATGATATAACCATTTGGATGGTCTCCTATAAACATGAGTGTCTCCATTTTGTCCTAGAAAGGTTAATGTTTCCCATCTTGCTTAATAGACCCACTTATAATAGTCAAACTAATGTGTATTGAACTCATAGATTATCAATGACATCTTTAGCTACATTCACTCTTAAAGATTTGATTGTACATCATGGCTAACTTAATCAAAACTTCCACCGTATATGGTATTATACTGAATGGGAAACTTTGTTGAATCTATCTAATTAGACTTAGCCTATGGCACAATTAAGCATAATAGATTTAGACCATATTTAATACATTTATATGGGCTTACATGTCAATTAATTTAACTAATTTGATGATCAAAGCTAATATGATGAAATTAGCCCAATTAGGTTAATTAAAGTAACCCATATTTAACTAATCCAATGGGTGGATCCAACATTTACACTATATTAATTTTAGCATATAAAATCATTTATTAACTAATTTAAAAATTAAATTTAAGGTCAAGTTTCTTAACTTTCACGTAGTATGGTTGACCTAGATTAAGCTTAATTTAACTATCTGACATTGCATGTATCAAGGGATTCTAGTGGTCATTTGATTCATAACCATACATGGAATATCCTATAATTTAATATTTAATGTGCTACTTTATTACTTGAATTTAATGCTTACATCCATAAGAGAGTGCTTGATCTCAGGTAATGAAAGAGGTCTACTTTAAGTTTAATTAGAGTTAAATCTATGTCATAAGAAAAAATTATAAATGTAGCTCCAATCGTTAGGCTAGCTGGAGTCAAATCTATGATGGAAGATAGATTTGTAAATGAACCTTCTTGATAGGTTCTTTCTAAAGGTTCATTAATTTTATCTTAATGGGTTTGGTCAAGTTAGGTTTTGGCATTTGAAGAATGACATAAAGTTACCTCCTCTTATTATTTTTGATGTCAATAATTATATTGACTTATTTTGAGGCACTACTTATGTTAGTTAATTAAATTAGTTTTGATTAGATTTAAAATTAGTATTACATTAACCATAACTTTTTATTAATCATCTAAATAATAACAAGTCAACCTAAACTAAGTAAATTGACTTATAATCCTTATGATACTATACTCTACTCTTAATTTATTACTTGTTTGATCGAATACTTTTATGTGGTCTTTTGTGATACATCCAACTAATGTAGTATATAACACCAATTTATGAACTAAACTATCTATATATATTACAACCTTATTATGAATAATGTGGAGTCAATTTGGATGACTAGTCTTATTATGTCAGAAGAGATGATGGAAGTCCATGTTAGAAAAGGAAAAAGGTTGGCAATTAATAACATATGAAATCAAAGTTAGATTAAGGTATTTGGAAGTAGCAATAAATTTAGTAATGTGGCAAAGACTTTGATTATGAGAGCATTAATAAGAGGAATGTTTTAGGTTAATGTCCACATAATAGAGAATATTTTAGGTGACCATAAAGAAGGTTAAATTTAGCTTTCTATAATCAATGCCTTTTAAATAGTAGATTCATAAAGGATGTATTAAATAAAATATCTTATAATGGAATAGGTGTGAAGATTAGCAAAGTGGTCACTAGAATGCATACATGGAGTCTTTCATTGAGGGTATAACAACTATTTAGCATATAAAATTTCCTGTTAAACCAAGTAATGGTGGTGGATAGTATTAAAAGAAGATAGAAATGGCCATGAAATTTTAGATTAATATATAAAGATAAATCTAGAGTTTGTGGAATTTTCAAGATGAGTCTGAATTTAGTTTGGGTTAATTTGAAAGATCTCCTTAGAAAATAAATTTTAGGTAGGATATATTACTAAAGTGATTATAAATGTTTAGCTTAAAATGAAAAATTATGATTTGGAGTATTTGATTAGAAGTATTAGAGTTTATGCCAAGGAGTTAAGAATAAGATAAGGTTTTAGTTTTACTTAGTTTGGTTGAGAGTTCTAGATAAAATTTTGGGTTGGAAGGGAGGATAGAGATGGTTGATGGCTAATCTTCAGAAAGAGGTTTAAAGAAGTTAAGAAAGGGATTGATAATGTAAAAATAAAAATAAAATGGAATAAAGGTAACTTCCTTTTCCTTCAAAAATAAAAATAAAATGAAACTTGTGAACAAATTGAATGCGTGAGGGTCGGTTAAGAGAAATGGAAAAGAAAAATGATTTCAAGAGGGAATTAATTTGAATTATTTTGAAATTAAAATATCCAAATGATTTGGTCACATTATTCCAAACATGGATTCAATTAAATTTAATGCATGATACATAGAATATTTAGTTAATTAATTAGAGAGATATTAAATGAAAGCTTCATCAATTAATTCAAATTAATTAAATATAATAAATCAAACATAGGATTTTTGGCTAAGGGACTTTCCTTAACAAAAATGATCTCCAATCACTACAATCAATCAATTCAAATCAAAAAAGATTATTTAAGAGGCTTTTTGAATAATAATCATAATTTAAAATAATTTAAATTTAATTAGATAGGGGCCAACCACACTCTTTCCATAAATACAAAAAATTTTAAAAAAATAGGAAAGTGTATAAATTCATGGCTTATTTGAATTTAAATTTGAATTAACTCAAAGAAACTCAAATAAACTCAAATTAGCTTAATTACAACATGATAGGATCGGCCAAGTCATGCCATAAAAGAATAAATTTAAATTTGCATTATTATGATAGTAATTATTTAATTAAGATTCAAAACAGTTTAAATGCTAAATTCAAATAAAGGGTTTTTTGAATTTGAATTAATGAGGGTAATGTTAAGGCAATAATTTGAATAATTCTCACATGAAATATCGTTCCAAACTTAAAGACAATTCGGCCAAAATATAAACAGTATGATAAAAGTGGCATGCAAGAGAAAAAAAAAGGATAGGAGAGAGAAAATAATAATTAGGATAATTCTAGGATAGTTTTATTCTAATACAAAAAAAAGATAATTAATGTTATTAAGCATAAAATAGTTAAATGAAGTATGAAATAAATTCATCTTACTTGAAAGCGTAATAGATGATAATTAAACTCATGTACATGATTTAGATTATCCAAAAAAGGATAATCTAAGGAATAATTAAGAAATAATGCAATTTTAAAATGTAAAAAAATATGAAGAAATTTAAATGAAAATATTTTGAAATGATTAATCCATTAATTTTATTTTATTCAGCTCTTGTTTTCATTAGTATTGGAAATCTTACCAAATTCTCAACTTGTTCAAGTCCAATAATTTTAGCTTTTCAAATTTGACTAAAGAATCTTGGTTTAAAGAATTTCTTGCATCACTTGAATTAAACCAATTAGTTGCATTTGAACATATATTTTTTATTATCAAATTGAATCTCAATTGAGATAAAGCTAATGGAATCAACAACTCCCCTTTTTGATGATGACAAAACTATGTTGGTTTTACATAGGGATAAAGGTTCAAAGTGACCTTCCATCAATATTTTTGAAATAAAAATTACATTAAAAGAAAATATGGCAAGATAAAAACAAGTATAAAAAAATTTGCAAGCTTAAAAAAATGCAATAAGATCCTCCAAAATTTATGCATAAAAGTGAAAAGAATCAACATGAATAAAAATACCAACATAATTCTATCTGCCACTTTTGGCAACATCAAAATGATTTTAAATATGTAAGTGAATTAAATTGGTGGATCTAGCATACTTAGCATGTGTCTCAAAGTACAAAATCTATCTTCAAGTAAGGGTTTTGTAAAAATATCAAGAATTTGTAAATCCATATTAACAAAATCAATATTAACATCACCTATGCTAACATGATCTGTAATGAAATGATGTCTAATTTCTATATGCTTGGTCTAATTTCTATATGTCATAATGCACTTTAGGTTAAAATTTTATAGGGTTTGTCTCATTGAATTAATCATATTAAAATTAAAAAGAAAAGTACATAAAAATTCTTAATTTTTATTTTTATCCATTATTTAAGATTAGCTTAGCATAATTAATCATTGTTAAATGAGATCCAATGATATGCAGATTATCATCCTCACATTTAGATTAAAATCAGAGGACAATCTAAGTTTGATTCATCTATAGAGCCTCCTAGATATTTCAATTCACCTGATAGCTAGAGAAGAACCAGGTCTACATGGGAATGGATTTCATTCAGCTTACCATGTTCTAAATTTCTCCATAGACCTAAGTCATATAGTTTGCTCTAAGGATTATCATTTTTACTTGTGTGAGTAATAAAGCTCAAAGCACTCGATCTCTCTCACCTTTAGTGAGATGAGACTCATATTAAACTTCTTAGAATTAAACTAAGATGGTCTAAATTATTTGCATAATTGAGACCAAAATTCATCTCAAATTCAACTTGTTGGTAGAGTCTACTAATGATGTCTTGGAGAAACCAATTACCATAAGATACTCTATAAAGCTTTTTTGTAACATACAAAGTGTCTGTACTAAAGAAGATAATAGGTAGTGTGTTTTATAGTTCTTACCAAAAATATTACCATGGCAATCCATGATTCATTTTACTTTACTATGATATGTCACGACCATGCCAAATAGAAGGTTAGGGTAATGCTAGGGAAAGGAATTATGTTGTACTTATGAGCTATTTATGGAGGAATCTCATTGGACAAGTGTTCTAACATTATTTCTTTTCAAACCTTGGTTTACCCATAGTTGTTAATCATGGTTATTGGCTTTATCTTGGGTAAGGAAAGGTAGAAAGATTAGTTTTGAATGCAAGCTATTTAATGGAAGATTTGATTCCATTAATAGGCTAGTATATGAGTTTAATTCTACTTTGCCTTAAATTGGTCCACATGAGTTAGATTGATCAATTTAACCAAATATGGTTAATCCAATGGATCAACTGGATATGATTTAATGTTTCATAAATTAGTGAAACTCAATTGAGATAAGTGTTATTACTAAATGGATCAACCTAAACCAATTGGCCAGTTATGACCAATCCAATGAATCAATTGAATTGAACTAAATTGGATTGAGTTTTTAGTATGCTAAACAAAACTTAAGTTTAATTGCTTGATTTAATGTTGTAATCTATATGGTTTTAGGTTCTTGTAACTCTATTTTAGTTTAAAACGTAGTAGTTAGGTCATCTGGTCAAATTAACAAACTTTAATGGATCAATAAACAAAATACAATTAGAGTTCATTTCTTAATATGCAAATATATGTTTACAAGCTTTAGTTAAATTTAATTTAAGGTTATAGATAGGCTATTTATAGTTGGAAAAAAAATTTCTTATCAAAATAAATTGACATGTTTCCCCAAATATCATCAAACCCTTGGTTTAAAAGAAATTAATCCCAAGTAATGTCAAGAACATCTTAAGGAAGCTTCATGCTCAATTGGTTAAACTAATATTTGAGTTCATTTTAGATAAATTAACATTTTATGTTAAATTGGGCCAAAATTGGTCGGTTAATTGAACCTAACTTATTTGATTAGCTGGCCAATTAATCAATTGGTGATGTATTAATTCTATTGACACCCTTTAATAACCTGAAAATCCAATGGACATAATGAATTTAGCTAAAAAAATAGTATGATTGTTCTTATAATACAATTTGAGTGAAATTGGGTCAAAAGAATCCAAATAGGTTTAATCAATAATCAATTTACTTATAAATTCTTAATAATCTATTATAACCTATTTGAGGGATTAACCATGTGCAATTCTTTCAATTATAGGATTTAAACTTATAGTAACCTTCTTAGATCCTATTATGTCAATAATGGGGTTCAAAACTGTCTAGCTAATCTAGTGGCCAAATATGGTCAAATTACTCATGGTTTAATGTTTTAATTCTTATTAAAAAAATTGGCTTAATGAAAGGGTCATGGATCAACAAGGCGTATTCAAATTTTAAAGCATTTTGGGGGAATTTGACATTTGTTTGATCATAAGTCAAACCAAGGCCCATGAACTAAACTCATGACATCCCATAGTGAATAACATTGCCTCAATAAGTAATTGAATAAATGTGAAGATTTTTTATTCTATTATCACTAACCATATATATTGGGATCAATTAGGGCTAAATTAAACACTAATGAAGCAAGATGTTTGGTACATCTTTAGGAGTAAGATTGAGGTCTAAATAATAAATAATATATCTTGAATTTTTTTTATTTCCTATAAAGAAAAAAAACATTAAAGAAGAAAAGCAAAGTATTATCTTATATGACTAAGATTCAAAGATATCAACCTCTAAAAATGATTCAGACTAATATGAAATTTCAATGTGTTAACATAAAAATGTCAATAGAAATTAACTTTATGTCATCTTTAAACACTAAGATCCCCAAACCTAACCTAACTTAGCCAATTAGGTGGGCCTTAATGATCCCTTAGAAGGAACCGTTATAGGAGTTTCATTTCTAGATTCTTCTTACATTCTAGGTTTAACTCTAGATAACTTGAAGGTAGACTTTTTCATTGCTTTTGTTTAATTATTTCTAGTGGATGTAATTGATGGACATAAACATTCGATCCAACTTATTGTTTCAATTGCTTAAATAATTGATCATATGACTCTAAGGATTAGTTTAACCATCCTCAAAATTAATCTAATAAATTTGACCCATAGTTGAGTCAAAGACACCTACCTACCTATATTTTCTTTATTTAGACCCTTAGTTAGGTAACTATGTTTCTTAGCCAAACCAATCAATCTCCATAGATATATAGTCATGGGATGCTCTTAACATGGCCACTACAACCCTTAGACACATGCTTTGTTGACCAAAAAAATTAGAAAAGTTAAATCAAGTCTAATTTAAGTCAACCTTAGACTTGGGTTGAATTCAAATTTTGAGAACCTTATATTAGCTATTCCTAATTATTCAATAAATGTTTTCATGTGTTAAAAATCATTCAATGTGATTATTGTGTCCATTAATGAGTTTAACTAAATACTAGTCAACCCAATTGACCCAGAATGTCACAATTAGGCTAATTTTATTAAATTGGTCTTAACTTTCAAATTGAATGAACCAATAAAATATATAATCCCCTAAATATGGTCCAAGTATGATTAAATCAAGCTGATCCAAGGACAAAGCACAATTGGCTAAATATGATGTTTATAACCATTAAGGTCCATATCTCTATTTGATGGTTAATTGAATCAAGCTAATCATTATATCTAATAAAATCCTTAAAATGTATAGGCGATTTCTACCTAGCTTGAATCCTCAAGCTCTGCTCCTCAAGCACCTACAAGAATTTCAATAGATCCACCTAACTAGAGGAAGTATATAACCTTATTTAACTTAGGGACACTCTCATCCAAATGGCCATTAAATACAACATCCCTCCCTATTGAAGAAGAACTAAATTTCTTCTTCCCATGCAAGGAAGAGCTCTACAGTCACTTCCCTACATCTCCATATGCACCCAATAAATCCAATCACCATTAATAATTAAAGAAACTTATTGGCATCAAGGACTGGTCTAAGTGAAATTAATTCAAGTTAAGCTAGAAGAACACTCATGCTGATCACACAAAGTTCTCTGACTAATTACATTGGCTTAATTATTCTTTATAAGTAGTTCATCCAAACCTTCAAAACCATAACTAATGCTTGGTCTCCTCCGTGATCTAGGCCATAATGAGGCTCGCTGAGCCATGCATTCAATTCTTCTCACCTTCCTTAAGCTTTATATTGAAGAAATTTTCTTTGGATGGCTTAAAATTCCTTAAGCTTGGGATGCACTAATCTTAGCCCAGCTTATTTATCCCATAGCCATTAGATTCAATTTAAATAAAACCTAATAGTCTAGATAACGTTGCTTCATGAGTTTATACAATTCTTTTAAATTTATGTATTTCTATTTAAATTTTCCTCTAAATAATTTATTTGGTTAACTTAATTAAACATATTTCCATAGAGGCCATTTTAGATTAAAAATTTAGAAGAATTAGTATTATCTTAATATTAATTCATTTTAAAATTTTAAAAATAAACTATTCTTTATTTAATTATAATAAAACAAATAAATTAAGAAGAGTCTTATATTCATTGGGAAAGACTTAAAAATAACTATATAAACATATCTTAAAAATCTTAAGGCCATTTGAATTTTAATATAAAATTTATGATTTTTATTATCAAATAATTCATGATAAAATAACTCTTGATATCTAACTATTTTTAAGAATATAAATCCTTACTCCATAATTATTTTATATAAAAATTTCTAAACATAAAATTAAGGACTATAGTGATGAGCCATAGGATAGAGATAACTACAATCAAGTAATATAATCATTTTTAGAGATTCAAAAACTTTCATAGATTTTCTTATATTTAATTTATCATTTAGTTAATTGTGACACATGTAGTGGAAAAAGGCTTCTTATTATTATTGTATTGGGTTATTTGTGACACAAAAATAAAGAGGTGAGTCAAGTGGTCCATTTGGAACCACTCAATAGGTAGCTTGTGTGAGAAAAATAAGAACCCTAGTATTTTGAAAGAAAAGGTAGTGTACACCTTAATCAGACTTCAAACGAATTAACTTTATCTTTGATGAAATCTGAACTACAAAATCAACATTACTGAAATCTAACTGCTAATTAAGTCTAATTGTATTGGGATTTCTTCCATGAAATCACATTTTCATTAGTTTAGTTAGTCTTTTTAGCAGATTTTAGAATTAGTTTATTTTCTTTCATGCCCACTTTTGATCATCCAAATAATAAATATTCAACCCTATTTTAGTAATTAGTGTTCAATCCTCAAGGGAATGATGCTCTAATCTCACTTTATTACATGATGTGACAATATACTCTTGCACATATGTTTTACCAAGCACCGCATCAAGTTTTTGACACTATTGTTGGGGATTTCAATGACAATAATAATATTAAGTTAATTCTTATTACTTTAGATATTCTTAATTTTATTTACCCATCATCTTATATATATTTTTTATTTTTTACTCATTTTGAAGATGGACTATTATGCATATATGAGAAACATGGCCATGAAAAATTATTAGCGGCCATGTGAATGGATTATGTCATAGTGTAAAATTTAGATGCTATCACAACACTCAAAGTATGTGCTACTTTACTAAAAAAGCAAATCAGTGCTCTCATAACACCTACTAGACTTGCTCTTACCATGCATTGTATTCAATATAAAGAAGGTCACAATAATATTGAATGCCAATTTGACAGCTCTTTTACTCAACCATAATCAGAGCAAGTGAATTGTATAAAGAACCAATAGGCCTACAATTTTTAATCCAATATGTACAACCCAGGATGGGGGCACCACCCAACATTTTGTAGGAGAATATATAAGGAGATTAATATAATGATGGTTTTAATAACCATTTAAAATTTAGTGGAGGATACCAATAGCTTGACTTTTATTAACAGTCAAACCTCCATCATCCAAAGATATAAGTCATATCATTGGAGGCCATGTCATAAGTAAAAGTCATTTCTGCCTATTTTTATCCAATACAAAAGCTATAATTTAGAGGCATGATGCTTCACTGGAAGGATGGGCAATGTCCTTTAAGAATATAGAATCTCATTTGGGAAAAATAATAGAATACAACAAACAACAACAACAACAACAACAAGAAGCCATTATCCCACTAAGTGGGGTCGGCTATGTGAATCCTTCGTCTCTATTGTGTCCTATTATATGTCAAATTCTCATTTAATTCAAGTATACTAAGGTCATTTTTTATACATCTTAACAAAGTATTTTTAGGTCTACCTCTACCTTTCATAACATAAGGCAAAATCTAATGCATCTACTCTCCTAACCGGGTCATCAAATGGCCGATGCTTTATGTAGCCAAACCATCTAAGGTGACTCTCTCTAATCTTATCTTCCACTAGAGCTACTCTAACTTTTTCCCGAACATACTCATTTCACTTTTTATCTCTAAGAGTAAAGCCACTCATCCATCTGAGCATCCTCATCTTTGTAACACTTAACTTAGTCTTATGCTGCTCTTTTATTGGCCAACATTCTGCACCATAAGTCATTATAGGTCTTACCACTATCTTATAAAATTTTCCCTTAAGTTTAAGTGGAACTTTTCTATCACACAATAGGCCAGATGAATTCCTCCACTTCAACCATCCAACTTGAATTCTACTAATAACATCTCCATCTATTTCACCATCATTTTGAACAATAGAGCCTAAATATCTGAATTGCACACTCTTATTAATGACTTGTTCACCTAATGTCACAACACTACCACTAGAACTTCTACAACTAAAATTATACTCCATATATTCAGTTTTAGATCTACTTAAATGAAAACCTTTAGACTCTAATAAAGATGACCCAAGAGAACATGCCAAGAAAGTAGTACAAAAAAATGATAAGCAATTAAAAAAATATGTCGGCCAAGAGAGCCCCAAACTCAAGCTAAAAAAATTCAGTAGGACTTGTGGGCTACAAGATGCCTAAGACCATTAAAGCTCAAAATGGAAGAACTTAAGGGCCATGAGAGACTTAATGCAATAAAAGCTAAAATAGAGAGCTTAATATGCCAAGAAATCTTCAAACAAGTACCGATTAATGATAAAAAGTAATAGAAGCATGAAAAGAGAAGTTTTATACAAAAATTAATTAACCATATAGGGCGGATAGAGCATATAATGAAAGTAATAGAGGATTATTAAAATTGAGTTGAGGAGAATATACATAAAGAGAGAAATAAACAAAGGCCCAAAAGAACTCTAAAAAAAGATGCATTGACCTGCAACACAAGGCAATTGGATGAAGTTTAAGCAAGAATAGATTCTCAAATCTATGTTTCAAGATCGTCTCAAAGAAGTAGTTGGTTTAATCCATCCATAGAAATATTAATTATTATTGTATATAACATAGAAGAAGTGGACAACATTTGGTAGAGGACATTAAACCAAGCACTTTATTGAGAGGTAACCCATCATTTATTCTTTGGTAGTTATTTAATTATTTTTTTGTTAATTCTAATTATGGTCTATGTTTGTTAAGTAATATAGCAAGAAGGAAAGCAAGAGCCAAATGAGGAAGAAAATGAAGAATATAAAGATGATAAGTTGCTCCAATCCCAATGGGAAGTACTTGTCCCCTTTCTTTATCTTATTTTTTCTTTACATGTTTCTTCTTTTTTGTGCTTTAATGCATTAGGGATAATTGAAAATTAAAGTGGGAGATGGAGGATAACTAAAAAAACCATTATGAATTTTTATAGTACTTTGGGCTATTTTATTCTTGTAGGTTGTGTTTGATTTTGCTATTATTACACTTTTCTTCTAGTTTTTAATGTTTATGTAAAAAGTCTAAATTTATTTTTATTAATTTAGTTTGATTCATTTTTAGTTTTATTTGATGTGTAGAATGTGTTAAAAAGCTATGGCACCCTAGAGAGGGGCAGGGGCAACGAGTTTGATAATACAATAATTTTTAATCTAAACTTAATTTTTATCTTTGTAGAAAAATTAGTAAAAAAAATAACCTACATATTATAATAAAGCACACCAACAAAACAAATTCAAGTGCTGAAAAATAAAGAAATAAAAGGCACAAAATTTTTAAAACCCAAAAATTGACCTAAGTCTACTTCAAACAAGCCACGCTAGGAATTCACTAAATATCACAAGATTACAAAAAATCTTATATACTCTCCTACACTAAGCAAGTATAATCCCAAATCATATACTCTACTATAATATGTAAGTACAACCTCAAATCATGTACTCTCCAATATTAGGTGAGTATAACCTCATATAATGTACTCTCTTATACCAAGTAAGTATAATCCCAAATAACATACTCTTCTAAGCAGGTGATGTACAACCCCAAATCACATACTCTCCTACACTAGACAAGCATAACTCCAAATAACTAAAATGTACAAAGGAAAAAATAAAAATATAAGATAAAAAATTATTGACCTCATTTTTAGTGAGGTTGACACCTATCATTCTTTAAGCCTATGTCAAATCTAGGCACTAAGTTTCCCCTTTCACTTAGACATTTGGACACTTTTAGTGATTAAGTGGAAACTTCAAGTCAACCCAAATGATGCCATAGAATCTCATTTAAGGTCAAGCCATTGGACTAGTGGACCGGGCCTAACCCAAATAACCCAAACCTGCACATTACACCTCAAACCAATTATGGATAAAACTTAACATCAAGCACAATCTAATTACATAGGCCGAACCTGTTTGGCTATAAGTGGGTTAACCAACTCCATTGACACAAAGTGGCTTAATTAGTCCATTTTGCTCAAAATTTATCTAATTCTTTAGAAGTTAATTATCTCAAAACTATACCTTATACTCGTTAAACTTAATTAGAACTTGATCAAGGTTCAATTTGGCTAGTCAGTTCACCCAATGTAGGTTAGCTCAATTAAACCTTATAGGACCAAAATTAAATTAAAGCAAACTTAAACCAAATTGAGCCAACTTATAGCCTTACAATCACTCTAACTACATGATTGAACCTACCCCATGCTTTGTTGTAACCCAATTTGACTATATTTGACCAATTAGTTCATTTATCCCAAACGGATCACATTGAATTGAAATCTACTCTACTGCAAGTTGAACCAGACCGACATCTACAACCAGCAAAAATTGATTTTTTAACACATCCCAACAATTGATTGAACCGATTTGAGTCAATTTGATACAATTAAACCAAATTAGATCAATTTGATATAATGGACCCAACCTAGCTCAATTAGAACTAAAGCTACAAATTAAACCAAAACTCAATCTAATCAAACTAATGCTCACAATCATTCCCAAGATGACAATCAAACATGCATCAAACCTTAATTAAACTTAATATAGCCAAATTGACCAAGTTGGTTCACTTAGCCAAACTTGACCTTAAATGTTGAATTGAACTAAAACCCAATTTCATTCAAATTAGAATAAATTAATTGCACTCACATGCATTAAATTATCAAATGAATATTACCTAAATTTCCCCTTAGGTCCAATTTGGTCATTCAGTCAACCTAGCTTAAGTTGACCCAAAGTGACCCATATGAGTTATTTTGGGCTATAATCAAAATTAGTTTAAACTAATTGCAATCATCATGCACACATGATCCGTTGAACATAATCAAAGCCTAATGTAAACCTAAATTGATCAAACCAACCCATGGGACCTAATTTAACCCACTTAAGTCAAATTGGGTTTTATTGGATTCAAGCCAACCTAAGTCCAATCTAAGGCCACTAAACCCAACCTAACCTCACCTCACACATGTGAAGTGGAATAAGAGTTAGCCATGGAGGCATGGGATAGAGAGAAAGTTAAGGGGAAAATGATAAAGTTTAAATCCCTTCATGCTTAATCATTCCTTCCACCTTGTTAGTGTTGTGTTAGTGTTGACTGTGTAAATTGATCAATTAAGATTAAAAAATAAGATTAATTAACCAAAACTTCAAAATGTCATAACTAATTATAAAAAATAGAAATATATAAGTACTTTATGGAAAGCTTAGATAAAGTGGAATCTAAGAAAAATAAAAGCCTTAATTTTTATTGAATAATTTCAATTTAATTTGAGTTCTAATGAAAAAAAAAGCAAACCCTAATTAAACCTAAAATAATAACTCTATTAATTTGAAATCTTCAAGAATTGAAATTGATGATAAGATAAATCTAACAATAAAAATTTCAAGGCATAATTCTAATTGGATTATAAGCTATAGCTATAGAATTTCAAGACTAAACCCCTAATAAATAAAATTAATTAATTTAAAAATATAAAAATAAAGGAAAAGCATGGGATCAACTTAAAACATCATAATCAACATCAATGAACCAAAAAATACTAAAACTCTCTGTAACATATGAAACACTAGATTCACCTAATTAGATGCCAATTAATTAATTAATCCATTTATTTAAGTTGACCTTCGATAAATGGTAGTAAACCAATCAATAATCTAAAAAATATAAATAGCTCCTCTATGAATTTGTAATTTAAAGGGGAATGAAGGAAAAAAATTAAAGTCTTAATTTTTACTATGTGATCTAGGAGTAATTAAGTTTAATGAAAATGATATTTTTGATATTAACCTTTAATTACTTTTTTGATTGACTTAAAATTTTAGGGATCATTCTTGATGATGTTCCCCACTCCCCATAACTATGTTATGTTAATTTGATTTTGATTAAGATTTTGGATTTTCAAAGCTAATTACTTTATTTAAAATTTTGAAAACTACCCAAAAGGGTTTTTGATGCTTAAGCCATATGGATTAATTTTTGGACCTTTGGTCTTAATTATCTCAAAATATCATACTTTAGATTAATTAATTAAGTAAATAATTTAATTGATTAGTATAGAGTAAATAAAAATTATAATTTATTAACCATGAGAAATAAAAGATATGAATAAACTTCCATGGGTTTTTTCAAGTGATAATTGATGGATAAAATCAAAATTCTTGATTGGTTTGCAGTATTTTGAAGTAATCACTAAAATATCAAAATCATAATTAGTATAATTAATCATTTTCTATAAACCCAAATAACATATAATCTTTATGGCTTATTTCTACTATTATTCTGCAAGCTTAGAAACTTCTCCATGATTTTTGTGGTTATACTTAGTAATTATTTATATTTTAGGGGTTAATTGGCTTAATTAAGAGATTTAATTGCTATTAAATTATAAAAATTATGAAATATTAGAAAAAATAATTTAAAATTATTAATTAATAAATAAATAGATTAGAAAAATCATAATAAAATCTAAGCCTAATTAACCTAATCAATTCATCCTAACTCTCCTTAATTATGCCTTTAAATAACATATGTCTTATACTTAGATTAAGATTTGAGTATGTATGTTGCACTTGAATATGATGGACACATGAAATGAACTTTATGATGTGTTATTACCCTCGCTTAAATTTTAATCAATCCACCATTTCATGTATATAGACTTAGTAATCAAATATTTTCAAAATTCACTCTTGTACTTCAATATATATATATATATATATATATATAGCATATAACTTAGAATACATAAGGATTTTTTTGCATGCTATATTCATATTCAAATTAGCATGCATCACTCATTCATGTAGATTTGTATGTTTGATACAAACATAAGGTATATAGGCTAGACACCTTAAGGCACAAAGCTATGGGTATGAAAGATGTCTTGATGCCTCAACCCACCAGTTTTACAATGTAATAAGAATCATAGGTTTAGCACTTGCTAGTGCTAAGCCCTATTGTATAAAATATAAATGCTCAGTGTGTATGTGTGTTATGTATTTAAGAATACATCTATAAATATATCATTTGCTAAAGCTTTAGAACAAATGTCTTCATATGCTAAACTTATGAAAAAAATTCTATATAAAAGAAGAAAATTAGAAGAAAATTAGAAGAAAATAAAACAATATCCCTTACTAAAGAATGTAGTGCAAGAATTCAAAGAAAATTACCTAAAAAACTTAAAGATCTAGGAGTTTTACTAATCCTTGCACTATAGGGGATAAATTTATTGGAAAATTATTATGTGATTTGGGAGCTAGTATTAATTTAATGCCTTTATCAATTTTCAAGGAACTAGAACTAGGAAAAGTACAACCTACAAGTGTAACTCTAAAATTAGCAGATAGATCTTTGACTTATCCTAAGAGTATAATTGAAGATGTTTTAGTTAAGTTAGATAAATTCATATTCCCCACAAATTTTATAATATTAGATAGGGAGACTTTTCTTAGCTACTAAAAGAACTATGATAGATGTTCAAAAGGAGAATTAACCATGAGAGTAAATAACCAAAAAATTAAATTTAATGTGTTAAACTCTATTAAATTTCTTGATGATTGAAATGAAGATCTTATAGGATTTAGTTAAGCAAAAGTAAAATAGAAAAAGAATTAAATTATCATATAATAAATGATTTTATAGAACAAAAATGGAAAATGAGGATTAAAAAATATAAAGAAGTTCAGAAAAATTCAAACCCTTAGAAATGCCTATAAAAAAAAGAATCTTAAAACATTTATAATAGAAGCCCTAGAAGTAGAGTTAAAATCATTACCAAGTCATTTAAATTATGCTTACTTTGGAAAAGAATCAACATTACAAATAATAATCTAGTAGATTTAGAAGAAAATAAAGAAGGCAAATTAAATGAAGTTCTAAAAGGACATATAAAAACATTTGGATGGACAATAATAGATATTAAATCAATTTGTCCTTAAATTTATGTGTATAGAATTTTAATGAAAGAAAATAGTAAACCATTCATAGAAAGCCAAGGAGACTAAATCCTATCATGAAAGAAGTACTAAAATAGAAAATGTTAAGGTGGGATGCAAGAATTATATATCTTATATCTGATAGTACATAGTTCAATCCATTGTGTGCATACGAAAGGAGGAATGACTATTGTTACTAATGTGAATAATGAAATCAGTCCCATTAGAAAAGTCACAGGATGGAGGATTTGTATTGATTATAGAAAATTAAACAATGCCACTAAAAAAAGTTCATTTTTCTTTATCTTTCATTGATAAAATGTTAGATAAGTTAGCAGGCCATTCTTATTATTGCTTTTTATATGGGTGTTCTAGATATAACCAAATTTCCATTGCACCTAAGGTTAATAGAAAACAACATTCACGTGTCTTTATGGAATATTTACTTTTAGAAGAATGCCCTTTATTTTATGTAGCACAACTGCTACTTTTCAATGTTGTATGATTGTTATATTTTTTTTATTTAATTGAAAACTTCATTGAAGTATTTATGGATAATTTTTCTATTTTTGGTGTGACATTTAAATAATAGTTAGAAAACCAAGAAATCATTCTCAGAAGATGTGAAGAAAAAAACATAGCACTTAATTGAAAAAAAATATATCATTTTATGGTTAAAGAAGGAATAGTACTAGGTCATAAAATTTTAGAAAAATGAATAGAAGTGGGTAGGGAAAAAGTGTAAATAATAAAAAAACTTACACCACAAATTAATGTTAAAGAACTTAGAAGTTTTCTAGAACATGTTGGATTTTATACAAGATTTATCAAAGATTTTTCGAAAATATCATAACCACTATGCAACTTATTAGAGAAGGATACACCCTTTTACTTTTACAAAGGAATATAAAGAAGAATTTGAACTATTAAAAGTTAAATTGAGTTCATCACTACTTATTATAAGACCTAATTGGAACATTCCTTTTGAGTTCATGTGTGATGCAAGTGATTTTACAATAAGGGAAGTCTTAGAACAAAAAAGGCAAAATTTCTCATGTAATATAATATGCTAGTAAAACTCTAAATAAAAATTAATTAAATTATTCAACAATCAAAAAAGAATTAAAAGATGTTGTTTTGTGCTTTTGATAAATTTATTTCCTATCTAGTTAGAATAAAAGTTATAGTAACTAATCACTTATCTAGATTAACACCAAAGGAAGAATTGAGAGTTAGTGGAGATATTAAGAAAAAATTCTTAAATGAATAATTTGTTGAATTTAACCATAAAGTTATTCCATGGTATGTAGATATTATGAATTACTTTGTACGTGAAATTATACCATATAGAATCAATTATCGTCAAAATAAGAAAGTTTTACCTGACGTAAAATACTATTTTTGGGATGAACCCTATCTCTATAAGAAGTATCTTGATCAAATTCTAAGAAGTTGCTTACCTTATAATGAAATTTTAGAAATTATAAAATCATGTCACAATTCTGAATATGGAGGACATTTAGAGGTAACAAAACAACTACTAAGATATTACAAAGTGATTTTTATTAGCTAATCTTATTTAGAGATGTACATGAATATGATTAAAATTATGATAGATGCCAACGAATAGGAAATGCCTCTAAGCATCAAGAAATTCCAATAAATTATATTTTAGTGGTAGAAAATTTTGATGTGTGGGGAGTAGACTTATGGGATCATTTATTCCTTCTATTAGGAATGAATATATTTCTATGGAAAAATGATTCTGAGGCAACTATTAAATTTCTAAAGATAAATATTTTAATAAGATTTGGAATACCTATAATCATTTTAGTAACAAAGGTACTCATTTTTGTAATATATATGTAAAATAATTTTTAATAAAATATGGAGTATAATATAAAATAACTACTGCCTATCATCCCCAAACTAGTAGGCAAGCTGAAATTTTAAATAGGGAGATAAAAAGAATTTTATAAAAAAAATTGTAAGGCCTACCAGAAAGGATTGGTCATTAAAATTAGATGATGCACTATGGGTTTACAAGACTGCATATAAAACCCTTATTAGAATGTTTCCTTATAGAATAGTATTTTGGAAGGCTTGTCACTTGCCATTGAAATTGGAGTACAAAATATTTTGTGTAATTATGAAATAAAATTTTGATATGAAAATAATTGCAGAAAAGCGACTCATATATCTGAATGAATTGGAAAAAAACAATATTAGGAGCAAATGAGAATTCAAGGATATTTAAAGAACAAATGAAAAAAAATAGGATAAGAAGATCATTAAGAAACAATTTAAGCCTAGACAACATGTATTATTATTTACTTCAAAATTGAAATTATTTCAGGAAAGGTAAGATCAAGATGGCTACGTCTTTTCTTAGTTATCAAAGTTTATGCACATGATGTTCTCGATATTCAAGACCTAAGGATGAATGAGATTTTTAAAGTGAATGGTCAACAACTTAAGCCTTACATGATGGAAATTGGACTTAACTTAAAGAGACTATTAATTTAGTCAAAGATCTTAAAAATTAGAAAACCTATGTCAGGTTGAAAATGTTAAACTAAGTGCTTGTTGGGAGACAACCAAGTACATATGTCTAATGTTTATTTGTAGTGAGTTTAGTATTTGATGCAAAAGATTAGGAGTTGAAGATCTATTAGATAGAGATTGCATTGTTGGGAGGCTTAAGAATTGGATTAAGGGCAAAACTCTTTCCCTTCTTTTGAGTTTCTAGAATGGTCTTATATAATCAAACTTGCAAATATTAATTTTTTTTCTTATATTAAAATATATATACATATAAAACATAGGTGACAGTGCCTAGGTATTACATAGTAGTGATGCAATGTTGTAGTAAAAAAATAAAAACAAAAATTGAAAAATTAAAAATTTGGTTGACTAGCGCATAGGCTCTGCCAAAGTAGCATTGTAGTGACAATCAAAAAGATAATTTAAAAGTTGGAAGGTGGACAGACACATGTAACATAAAAAGATGAAAAATCATTGGGTTGTTATACTCCAACGCTTAGGCACTGTATGAATACCTAATAGGATTTTTGTACCATGTCTTACATAATAATGACCATAAATACACTTTTTAATGTAAAATGAAACCACCTTGACTAGTTGACTAGCACCTAGTGCTACATGCAGAGTACTACGGTGTTATACCCCCACAAACTAAGATAGCAAGGCTAGTGCCTAAGTGTTGTATAAGCAGCACTGCGGCGCCGAAACTTATCTATAAATAGGACCCCCTATGCCAAAATATTCATTGTAATCCTTGATCTTAACCTTTAGAAATTCACTTGATCTCTTTCTCTTAGCATTTCTCCATTTTATAAAATCAAAATGTTGGTCGAATTTATGAACAAGAATAAGAAGAGAGCAACAACTAGTGACTCTGATTGCTTTATCAGTATTGAGATAGAGAAAAGGTACCAGCATGCTCTCATACATAAGACCTAATTTTGAAGAGCAGTTTCTACAATCTAGGTGGGAGCATATAGAGAATCATCAACAAGCGAGGTTGGGAACACTTTGCCTACAATAATAAAGCTTTTGTCATTTTTGTGGTGCAGGAATTCTTCACAAACACGAAGGAACATAGTGACAATAAAGCTTTTGTGAGGTGTAAATATGCTAATAGTAGTATCATTAACTCATATTATAAATTACAAAATTATGCATATGATGAATACCTTTTCTACTATAATAGTCATCTTGATTTTAATGAAATTCTTAGATTTCATATTGTTAGAAATTATAATGTCCAATGAAAGTAACAGGAGAAAAATATTACCAATTTTGTTGCCATTGACATGACCACAGAGGCTAAAGCTTGGCATTACTTTATTTAAGTTAGGTTGATGCTATTAGATTTATGAGCCTTATGTTCAAATCTATTAATTTTGATGATAACTAATGTATGCGTGTATGTTTTAATGTATATTTTAAGTATTTCAGATATGTTGATTTTGAGGTTGCACAAGTTTGTTAATTACATATCCAATACATCTCACAACATGTTTGACGTAATTACAAGTATGGAAAAATGAATGATAGATCGAGATAGATAGTTTGTAGCTCAATACAATATTTTAGGTTATATGCATTTAGAACTATCTTACAGGTTCATACGAGTTCATTGGCATGAATTGATTTGCTCACATATTAACATATTATTTTTATTTATTTTAATTATTGGTAATAAGATAAATAAGTAATATTTATTTAATTAACATTCAATTCCATAAAATTTTAAAAAAAATTATGCTTCAAACATAACATTTAAAATATCAAAATAATAAATAAAAATTAATTATTGTTATTGAGTGTAACTAGTTTATATATTTAATATAACTAAATATTTTAATTTAAAAGTTATATGATAACTAACATATGTATAATTATATCTAAATTATATCATAATTTTTAAATATCATTTTTCAAAATTGAAAAAATTACATGAAATTTAGTATTTCAGCCAAAGTCATTTTATAATCAAGGAATTTAGATCTGATTTCATCACCAATTGATTCCTTGAATTTTTTTCCATTAATTTGATAGATTGCATGACCCATGTTTGATTAAAAATTAATTTATAATAAACCCAAACATTAGTTGATTTTAATAATGAATACATGCTACATGTTTTGAATATATTAAAAGCCATGTTTGATTATTTTTGACTTTCCCATGTGACTAGCCATTTTTTGGCTATTTGAATTTAACATTTATGTAATATAAATCATATTTTTATTGAATAATATATTATTATATGATAAAATGATGTTAGAATAATATATTTCTTTGAAATAATTCAAAAAAAATACCTTCTTGCTTATAAATAGATCTCATCCTCTTCATGAAAGGGTTACTCATTCAAATTCAAAACATCTCTAGCAAATCTAGGAGAAAACTTTTTATATTTTTCTTCCAAGTGTTCTCCAAATATTGCAAGATCAAATCTTTGGTTCGAAAGTTTAACATCTTCAACTAAGCAAGCTTTCTCAAATTACTTGAGTTTATTTTTCTTGATTTTAATCTCCTTTAGTTATTCATACAATTTTCACCCTCTATTTATTCTTTCAAATCTTTACCTTTTGGTGTATTAGTATTTGGACATCAAAGTTTAAGTTTTTCACATCAAAGTTTCTTCAATCATTTGTTTTTGTGAAAAACTCTTATGATAGTTCGTAGGATTTATTTCATCTTACTGAAATTTTTATCTTCCCACAAATTTCTTTTGGTTTTTTGAAATATTTCTTTATTATTCTTATTTGAAAGATTATTTATTATTATATCTATTTTAGAAGTCTATTTTAAGGATTTAAAATTAATATATTGAGCTGAAAATACTTTCATATTTGCTACATCTCTCTTTTTAATCAAAAGTTTATCTAGTTTACTTAGATCTATCATATACTAATTTTATTTAAGTATTTTGTGATTATTTGCATTAATTTAAAGCATCATTTTGGTTGAAATAAAATAAATTATTTGCTAAAATTTTAGAGCATATGCTAGATCTATTATATATCATATTTCTTTATCAAAATAAAATTTATAAAATGTTAAATTATTTTATTTGTCACTTATCATTTTATTTCAACTAATATCCTTTGTTTAAATAATTTTATCTTGCTGAAATTTAGTAAAGCTTGCTATTTTTATTGTTTAATAATTTAGAAAAAAGAAGTTTAGTGGAGGGTTAATCATTCTTACACTATTATATACATACTAGTTATAGTTTCTCTTAAATTTAAAATATTCCTTGCTGAAATTTATTTTATTATGCAATAAACTATTATGAATTTATTTTAAAATTATTTTTATATTAGTCTACAAATTGAAATAACATAAACATCTTAGTAAGATCACTTTAAGACATTTATTTTATTATTTCCTATCCAAATTATGTGAGCATTCTATCTTGTCAAAATTGAAAGTTATAGAGTGATCATTTATAAGTTGTGAGATCACCTTTCCAATTAGATAGCTTTGACTCACCTTATTATAAAAAGCACGGCTTGCAAGCTATTTTACATTTAGTGGATTCCTAGCTAGGGGTGGCTAGATGGACGTTGGCCGGTTTTGGGGTTTGGTTGAACCATGAAAAAATTATGTGTATATCATCTCTCTTTACTTTAATGTACTTTATTTTTTGTTGCATTGAAAATTATATCTTATCATTATAAAATCAAAAATTAATTTTCCACTAAAAGTTAAAATTTAAGATTTAACTTTTTTTTAGTTTTCAATAATCGTAATTCACCACCTAAACTCGCCTCTTGGTGATATAATGACTCACATTGATGCCCACAAGCAATATCCGTGATGTGATTAAGAATTGGACCATTTTGAATTATGTGATTCAAAAGGAATTTTAAATAGATATAGGTAAGATAATTTTTAATTCAATAAGAGTAGTACTACAGTAGGTTTTGGTCACCCCTCTCTTATTTATCATTTGTATCTTTTGGCTGGTGTGATAAGGGAGCCTGATGAGGAAGTTCTTATACAAAAAGCTCCTCTTACTAGAAGGTCAATTCAATGACCAGAATCTAAAATAAAAGTAGAAGAGAGTTCACACACTTCTCAATCTTGATCTTGATCCTCCAAAACTTTAAATGATAAACTCAAAAAAATTGGAGGAAAAGTGTCTGACTTGCGAAAAAGGGTTAATAAGAGTAGTAAGAATTGAAAAAAAAGAAGAAGTAATCATCATATAGGCCAGCAACAGTAGTAATTCTCATATATGGTTGAGTATAACTCAACACTCATTCGCATGTTAAAGAACTACAACTTCAATGTTGGACCAAATCAAATTCCCTTTTCTACAACACCATAATATCAACCAACCACTAACCAGAGCTAGAAGAAGTAGTAGTAGATGAAGAAGAGGAGGAGGAGGAGGAGGAGGAGGAAGGAGGATTACTATTTTTTTGGTGTATTTTTGTTTATTTTATTTGTTTTAATTTTGTGTATATGTATTTGTATTAGTTTCAATAAAATTAATGTTAAATGTCCATTCCCCACACATGTTTTACTTAATGTGCAGTTTACATAAGGTTAGTTAGTAATCCAAAATTTTAATTATTATACTTCTTGAGATTCATATATTTGCATTTTAAACTTGAGGTTCGTTTGAAATATATAAAAAATTGTTGGAAGCTAAGACTAATTAAACAAAATTTCAACTCAAAAATAGCAATTTATATTTAAGGTTTATTTAATCATTCGATTACTTTCAAACTAATAAGAACCAAATATTTTAGAGAAACTAATAATTTTTGTTAAGTTAAAATTTTTCTTAAGGACACATCACACATAGGAGATTCTTAATGCATTTCATGAATTGATATTAAAAATAAATAAAAATACATGTAATAAGAAATAACATAATTTACACTATTATTAATTGAAACTTATGAAATATTGTTAAACAAATAAAGTGATATTGAATTGAGTTAAAATTATAACATAAAGCCAATGCGGTGTACTTTTAAATAAAAATATATACAAAAAATATTTTATAAGCTACCACTTGAGGTTGCATATTATGATTAAACTTTAAACTTATTACAATCTAAATCTATTCAATGAAATTATGGAACAATAATAATCATAATATCAATTGAAAAGTAAAAATTATGCTTACTTCTATAATATGGATGACTATTTATTAAAAATTTAAATCATATATCTTCATAAGAATAAACTATGATAACATGCACTAAGGAATTTTAACTTAAGAACAATATTAGTTAACAATAAGAATTTGGGATATTTTAGTTTGAAATGATGAAATGAAGAATAAACATTAAAATGTGATTTCTATTTTTAGTTAAAATTTTATTTAATTATTTTAGACTTCCAAAATTTATATTATCAACTAACCCAAGACAGTAATATATGGACAAATGTATCAAATTACTTGAGGAGAAGTAATAGTTTGAGTTCAGGGGTATTTGATAAGTGTTAAATTTGTGAAAATTTCAAGTAATTATAATGCCTTTATCATTTTTTATATGTTAAAATATCTTAATTTTAAGTATATTTTATGTTGTAATAGGAAAATTATCAAAAATCTAAAAATGAAGAAATTTAAGCACAATGCCTAGAAGCTATAAAAGAAATGCCATGGCACTAAAAATGACTTAAATTATAGAAAATTGGTATCAAGGCCAACGACTAAGCATTTTAACAACCGTGACACTAGATCAGACTCATTTTGGGACAATTTGATGGCAGACTCAACCCCTAAGCATTGCATCAACAGCACCATGATACTGTACCTGAGGTAAAAATTTGAAGCAGAGGTAGTAAGCACAAGGACGCAACGTCAGATCAACAACATCATAGTGCCACTTCTAGTGTCACAACACCATAGACGATAGAATAGATTTATGTTAGATTAGCAATGGTTTCAAGCTATTTTTAGGCAATTTTGAGAAGAGCTAAGGAATAAATGATCAAGGCTGCTATTAGGCTATAAATAGGGGACCTTTCCTAGTGCTAAAGAGTCTTTTAAATTTTTTGGCAAGTGGGTGAGCGTAGTGTAAGTGTGTGTGAGAGTTTTTGTAAAGTACTTGGAGAGTGACACTCCAAGTACTATGAGAGTGTTGTGTGGGTAGTGTAATAATGTGTTCTTCTTAATCAAATGGTGAAGATAGAGATAAAAAAAATTAAGGATTTTTAGTGGGGGATGCTAGATATTTCCATGAGTAGAAGATCGTGAAGAGTGGACTTAGCAGACTTCTTGGTGTGCTCTTTTCTTTCTTCTTTGGTTATCGTACATTTTTTCTGTAATGTTTAATGAGATTTCTCTCTTCTCTACTATGAAGCACTAATATTATAAATTGCACTGAATTCATGTAAGTTTTGGGATGCTCTGTATTATATTCAACTATGTTAGTGGATTAATAAAAGAAAATTGTGTACTTTTCATGAAAATGGTGTTTCACTTTTTTCGATGCTTTATTTATTTATGATTTGGCCAATTGCATTACTAACATCAAATGTGATTTAAAGATATCAATGGAGTGAGTTTTTGGATGCTCTATATTATATTCAACTATATTAGTGGATTAATAAAATAAAATTGTATGTGCTTTTTAGGAAAATGGTGTTTTACTTTTTTTGGTTCTTTATTTATTTCTGATTTGGTCAATTGCATTGCTAAATTCAAAGGTGATCTAGAGATATCAATGGAGTCCTAAAAGAATAATTATGAAAAAGTAAATGAAGGTACTGAATAGAAATTAATATGTTAAATATTCCTAAAGTGCTAGATAGCGATTAAATATATGTCTATTTTTAGGAATTACAATCATTTCAAACAAAATATGGGTAATGCAATCAATCAAAATTTACTTGGAACTAAGCAAAAAATTGAGTAAAGGGATTGATTTAGTTATGCTTATTTAGACATTGAGGATATAATATTTTTTCTAATTGACATTACAAGATCAAAATTAATTCTACTACTTAGTTTAATATAATTCATAAACTAAAATTCTATAAATTTATAATACTACTTTAAAAATTAAGAACAACACCAATATTTGCTATAAAAAAATTTAAAATTTAGTCTTTATAATAAAAATATTTTCTTTGCAAAATATTAGACAATTGTTTGACTTAAGCACTCTATATTTTATTAGATAAAAATAAAATTATAAAAAGATTAGTATTTTACATAATATAAAATTAATATAAAAATTTTTCCCTAATCCTCATGGGAACGATACTCTACACATTTCATACTACTTGATGCGACACATATACTTGTGTATAAGGTAAATTACTAATCAAAAATAATTTCAATTAATCATATGAAACAAGATAACCAAGCTATCAGCCCTAAGCATTAGATCCCCAACCCCAATCCCCTTCACCATTCTCCATAAGCAATGATAAGTTTAAGTCAAAAAATTGAAACCCAAACTAGTCATCACCAATCTCCCATGCAGTTTGTATTACAAAAGTTTAAATTTTTTGAGTGGGATAGTGCATGATAAACATCAATCCACTTGATAGTTCAACAAATTTGGTTACATCTTTTTGTTCCTTCAAAAAAGAAAAACAAGATGGCCTAATTATATTCAATAAGGTTTCCTTCATGGAATCTTCTCAATATCTACTAAGCAAACATTTTTTAACACCTACTAAAATAAAACACAAATTTAAACATTATGATTGGGTTTTTTTTAAAATAAACCCTCTTATAAGTTCACCCTGATACCTTCATTGGTAAACAACACCAAAAACCAATTTTCTCCTAAAAGTGATTCTAGTTCATCAAAGCTCACCCCTACATCAAAGAGGGTTATTATCATCAACCTTCAAATGGTGTTCAACTCTTAACAAAATCCTTTTTTTTAATGTTGACTCTAGCTTATTAAAATTCATATAATGTTAACCTAAGGTTGATATAAAATCCTTAATAGTAATTAACCTTGCCGATCACAAAATGATGTATAAATGGAATTTGTTGCCATTATGTCTTCTATAATACAAAACCTTGTGAACATTGCTCAAAGTTGTTAAAATTGAAATGCTCTATCCCACTATATAGATGACAACAAATATATAATGAGAAATACTTGAAGAAAATTTTCTCCCATTCCTACTTTTGATCATACCTTTTTTAGGGTTTATTATTTACGCTTCTTACTTCAAGTGCAGACACATGAGTCAGATTAGAATACTATGACATCCTTGATGTTGAGTAATCACATTTAGATTTAGACTATATGAGGTTAAGATTATATACTAAGTAATTTATAGCTTCACCTTCCTTAAAATATGAAGTTACTTTAATATCCCAAGTGGTTTATAGCTTCGCTCTTATCAAAACATATGAAGTTACTATCATATCTCAAGTGGTTTGTAACAATGCTTTGCTGAATAATTATGAAGTTGTTGAGATATCCCAAACGATTTATGAATTCACTTTTTTTCATAACACATGGAATTACTATGATTTCTTGAGCAATTTGTAATTTCATCTTCCTAGTTGGGTCATGTGATTGAGTCTAGGTCACCAAAACTCACTTACACTATTACCTTAAATCACATTAAATGAAGTTACTATAACATCCTCAATAATGGGCAACTTCATTTCTCAATTAGGTTCATATGAGGGTTTAAGCCTTCAAAAGTCCATAAAAAGAAGGTTGTTATAATATCCCAAGCAATTTGTAATCTCACCTAGAATGGGTCCACATTACCTAATAAATAATGGAGGACTATTGTAAGATTCTCAGTGGTGTATAGCCTCACCTACAAGGTGCTGCTTTACCTCATGAATGCTCTTTATAACAGTCATTAACTATTGGCAAATTCATGTTCTAGTTACACGGGCACATACATCCATATGCTTAGGTCACACAATAAGTGACTCGTATGTCTTAGAATGTAGAGTCATTGTAGACTTCTACCACCATTCTCGAGTGTACCTCATCCCTTTATTTTTTTTCTTTTCCTTAATTTTTTTCTTTGAATCAAATCACGTGGTCGAGTGGGCCTATTTTTCATGCTTCTTCCTTCCAAGCATGCTTTTGTAGTAACATTAAGCTTCCAAAAGTCTGTAATTTGCCCTCTACCTTATAGTGTATAACCTAGAGTGATTGTTAGAAGGTTATATAGTTGATTTTGGGTATTAAATCTAGTATTCTCCACCACTTCATATGAGTAAGATTATAGATTAGACTAGATTTTATTCTCAATTTTTCTAGACAAGAAAGACTAAAGAGGTTCAATCAACGAATCATACTACCCTTTAATAATAAAATTAAAGTTGAAACCTAAATTAAAAAAAAGTACTTGTTACACTATAAGATTAAATATGATCAATTCAATCTTCTGATTTGGTTGAGACCCATGTGCCTAGAACGATTATGTTGATATAATTGACTATAGTCACATAAGTTCTTGAGGTTAAGATTATAAACCTCAGAGCAAACCCTTAGAATGATATTACAATGAGGCTACTTCTAGTCTATAAGCTAAGTCCAAAGGTTTGTTTATTGTAAGGAGAGTAGGGATAGGGTACCCCCATTAAAATATTCCTTCTATGGGTAAGGGGTATTTTATAATTTGTACATCTATTAAGTCCGTCGTGGGAAAAATTTATGACACCACATAGATTTCAGAAATTTATTATTTATGTAATCAAATATTTCATTATGGGATTAATATATCATCTCAAAAGATAAACATATTATTCTATAATATACTCAATTACTTAATAAAGACTCATAAAGCTAATGGGTATCCAAAGATTTTTCCTCTAAACTATATATAGAAGTAGAACACGGTTTATTTTATATTGGGTTCATAGTTTCCTATAAGGGCAAGCCCTTATAGTAAATTACATCTTAGGAAGAAGGGAATTCCTTCTAATAACACTCTTGATTAAAGGAATAGACTTTTATTTCTATGAATTTTAGAGCTTGTTTCAAGGGTGTTGACCTCATTTTTAGAATGAGCTCTCAACACCTCCATCTTAGACATAGGATTCCTCTTAGACTTTAAGAGTTTCTTAGCCTTAAGATACATCTAGTGATTAGGTGGACACTCCGCTAGCCCTAGAAGACTTAGAAGGGTTTAGCCCTAGGATGAAGTCATGCCTTAGGGGTGTTAGGAAACTTGCCTACCCTTGGCTTGCACCATTCCTCACCTTTCCTTCTTTCAAGTCAATACTTCAAATCAATCCAAATTGATTTTATCTAAGTCAAATCAATTACATCTAAATCAAATCCATGATTGAAACTTTTGATCGAAACCCATGATAAAAAATCCATCAAAAATTCCTAAGTCCAAATTTTGCCTAAGTCCTTAATTTTCCCTTAAGGACTTAACCAAAATCATGATTCAAACCTATTCAAATCTTTGAGATCTTTCCATGATCCATTTATATTCTCATTTATATTAACATATATAAATGAGGTATAAATTCAAACCCACCAAATCAAACTAAAAATTCAAAATCAATTCAAGAAATTTTCTTAATTCCCTTTAATTTTCAATTAAAGGACTTAGCCAAAATCAACTCTAAACTTTGATCAAACCTATTCAAATTCATGGGATTTTCTCAAAACATATTCGTACTCTCATTTATATTCTCATATATAAATGAAATATAAATATAAACCAATCAAATTCAACCCAAAAATTAAATTCCAAATTGAAAATCCTTGAAATTTCCTTAAATCCATTAATTTTTCATTAATGGATTTAACCTAAACTTTGATCAAACCATCTCAAACTCATGGGATTTTCTCAAAATCTATTTTTATTCTCATTTATGTTCTCATATATAAATGAAATATAAATATAAATCAATCATATCCAATTCAAAAACTAAATTTCTAATTAAACATTTCTTAAAATCCTTTAAATTCTCTTTATTGGATTTAACCTAAATCATGACCAAACTATTTCAAATTCTTGAAATTTTCTCATGATCAATCCATATATTCATTTATATTCACATATATAAATGAAATATAAATTCAAACAATCAAAACCCACTTCAAAAATGAAACTCAAATCCATTCAAAATCAAATCTAAGCCTTTCAAGCCAAAATCTTGAACTTAGCCAAATCACTTTCAAATCAAGCCAAACCCTTGATTTTTTATATGGTTTAATCAAACCTATGATCATGAGCTCATATATAAATCCAAACTCCAATACTTCAATTAAAACCCAAATCAAAAATCAAACCCAAAACTCCATCATATTCTTCCTTTGAATATGAAATTTTCAAATAGATCAAAACCCATTTGACTTCAAATCACTTGTAAATGGATTTATATTTCAGTCATAAGTCCATATACAAGATGAATCAACTTCAAATCAAGGTTTGACCAAGCCATTTGACCCACTTAGGCTCACTTGACCCAAAGTGAGCTAAAGTACCCTTATGAGCCAACTTTTGATCCTAACCAAATTAGATTGAACCAAACTCATATTTATCTCTCATCATGATCAACAATCATCATGGGATGATCAATCAATCAAATTGGGTCAAATCAAGTCAAACCTAAGGGTTGACCAAGTCAATAGTTAACCAAAAATGAAACCCAACATAGCCAAAATCCACTATAGGATAAATTGATTAAAACCATTGATCTACGTTCATTCATGACTTATGTTTGAACTTGACCAAGTTAACCGTTGAGCCTAACCTAGCCTAATTGGCCTACTTGACCCAAGTTGACCCATTTTGACATAAAGGGCTAAAATATGTCAAAACCTGATCTAAGCCAAATTGATTGAAACCAGTGGGTCAATTCTATTCCAAATCACTTATGGAACTTGACTAAAGCCTCAATTGGCCAAGTAAACCCAACCTAGCCCAATTGACTTTAGACCCAACATGACCTAAAGGGATCATGTTGAGCCAAAATCAAACTCAACCCAAATTGATTGGAAATAAAGATACCAATCCACTCCATATAACTAACCTAACCTAAACCTACCCTTGACCTAACCCAAATAGGTCAAATGGGGCAAATGAGTCAACTTGACCCATTTGACCCAAATGATTCACATGAGCCAAAACCAAATCTAATCCAAATTGAACCAAATCAAAGGCACCAAAACATTTCAAATGGTCATATGAACTTGACCGAACCCTTGGCTTGACCCAAGTTGACTCATTTTTGACCTAAATGGGACAACATGAGCCAAACCATATCAAATGGATTCCAAATCCATTGAAATTTGACCCAATCTATTTTCTCAACATACCAAACATACCCAAATTAAAAAATAGTAAAATGACCATTATACCCCTAGGCCATAGAACAAATTTTGGCCAAGCCCATAGTTATTTTGGTCATGCACTCATCACAAACACTTGAGGCTCTCCTAAAACCTCAAGGGAACCTAGTGATAAGTGGTCCACCCAACCTAATGGGTTTGGGTCAACCCATTTGTCCCATGGACCAAACCCAACCGCCCATGGCCAAATTGAAAATTCAAACTCCCCCCGAACCTCAATTGGATGCACACGGGAGTTAGGCTTCCACTCCTCTGGCCAAACCAACCATGTGCACACCTCTAACAGCCCAAACAACTCATTCTATATGGGCAATTGGATCAAAATGATAAGCTTATGCTCGATCATTCGATTGCCATAGGGGGAGATATACTCCCCCTAATCCACTAAAATTTTCACTCACACTTGAATGATTGGAGCCTAGAGAGAGTTAGCAACCTTCATAGAGCTTTCTCAAGGCCCCATGAGAGGATTTGTATTGTTCATTTCTCAGTTTGTATAGTGCAAAATAGGGGAGTTTGATCCAATTTCCAACTTCTTCTATACTTGATCCCACTTAAATTCCTCTTGCACACTTGGTCTAGGAGCTCAGTCAAGCTTGGCCAAGCATCCAATTGAGTTATAGAGGTAAGGGGAAGATCAATTTGATCAAAGGCACAAGGGGAGTGAAGAGGAGTTGGTCCACCCATTCATCCACTCAACCTCAAGAGCTACGAACTTCAATAGGGCTTCGTCGCCATTAAATGAAGCTACCTCATCGATCCTAAGCATCGGTGATCACCTCCGATGAGGTTAGTAAATTTCTGACCACTTAGGTAAGAGGTGTTGGTCTTTTGTGAAGTGGATTTTAATCTCATAGGATCTTAGCCATTGGATTAGCCGCTTTGGTCCTTCAGATGGTGTGGATTGAGTCTTGAATTCATAAAGGATCAAGCTCGGATCCCCCCTTAGATTATGAATGGCTCACATTCCTCCTCAGGGAAGAACTCAGCCCATCTCAGCCATCCATCCGCATATTTTTTAGATGGACGGCTAAGATTATTTCACACATTTTTATATCCCTTATCTGATTTAGATCATCCATCCGATCTTTGATCGCTTGACAAGAACACTAGCCAACCATTCCCTTGAATTGATAAGTTCAAGGGGCTCATGGCCCATGTGAATAATGAACACGCCACACACGCTTTCACCGTGAGTGGGTATTAGCCTATGATTACTTAGGGATTATTCTTAATTTCTAATTAATTCAAAAACCTTCAAAAATCATAACTCATCCTAGAAAAATTAGAATAACATGAGAAAAAAAATGCTATGGATAGCTAATTCCATCTATAATTTTCTAAAAATGTTTCAAAGTATTTTGATTTTCCTTTTTCTCTGAATTTAGGTTTATTTGGGAATTTTAATTAGCTAATTATCCCTTAATTAAGCCACTAATTGATTTGAAATTTCTAGGGTTCATTTTAGGGGATGAGCTCTGCCTCCCCTAATTTTTGTGAGATTTATTGAGGCCTTGATTAGGGAAATTTCTAGCTCATTCCTTAATTATCCCCTTCATGTAATTACGGGTAATTAAGGTGTAATGAGTGGGTTTACCCTTTGATTAAGTTGGATTAAGGTTAGATCCAGTGAATAGGGGTTTCATGGAATAATTTTGGGGATTTTCCTCTAATCTATTTCTAAACCCCCTTTTCTTTCCTTAATCCCTTCCTAATTAAAGGTTAATTCATTAATTGTCCCTTCAAATAATTTCCAAAAACCTTAAAAATCTCTAGAACTTAATTAATCTACCTTGGGTAAATGCTTAGTTGTTTAATAGCCTAAGTCTAATTAAGGAAATTAAAACCTCTTTCATAAGTGTGAAAGGGTGTTTTAAAAGTACTAAAGCTAAAACCCCTTAGCTTAATTAACTTTTAATTGTGAGCCAAATTGCATTAAGCCTTTCCATTACTAAGTGCATTGCAATTTTTTTTACCTTGTGGGTTTTATGTCATCTCATTGGCTCATAATTACTTAGTTAATTTTTCTAAGGTGGTGTAGGTAAGGGTTAATTAAGCCACTTAATGCATACCATAACCTAATCAACACTTATAAATAGATTTAATAATATAAAAAATATATATATATATATATATATATATATATATAACACATGTGGGAATGGGTTAGAAATAGCAAAATCATCTCACCCTTTCAAAATTAAATCAAACTTCAAACAAACAAAAATCATTTTTAAAATTCACTTTGATTTATTCTAGATTTTTCTTATTCTTTAAGAATGTCTTTAGGATTTAAGTAAAGTGAGTTTGTTTACATGGTTTCATTGCTTTATATTCTTCTCAACATGTTAAGTATTATGCCATGTGATTCATGCATTTATAATTCCATGTTTCAAATTTTAAAATGAAAATTGTTTACTGTATGTCAAATGTGCATGTGTTGGCTAAAGTAAAATACGAGTGACTATTATCACTACTAAATCAAAAATATTTTCAAAAATTATAAATGAAACATCAAATTTGAAAGTGTGATATTCATATCTTAATTATTAGCTTGCATGTGATGAATTATAAAGTAATGTTTAGTGTAGCCTTTCCTTCCTTTCTTATGTTGGCATAGTTTTGAATAAAGGGTGGTAAGATGTAGGGTTCATTTGAAAAGAACCCAACACTAACTTAATTCTATACCTTATTCATCTCTATGCCATCATCTAAGAAGGATTTCCAACACTTGCATGAATAAATTGCAAAAACAAAAAATGAAACTCTTAAACAACTTTTGCATATCCCTTTTCCACTTCATTTCTTTTATATGCATGTTTGTATTTAAGGAAAGTGGTATATTAGTCTGGACAACCCCGAGGTTCCAAGGCTTTAAGTAGCCCTAAGTAGGTTTTATACCTTACACCTCTGGTTAAAAATGGCACTCACTTATGCCTTTCTTACTTTCATTCATGAATGTGAAATTTTGGATTTGGAAAACCTTTTCTACTTAAGAAAATCATGCATGCTTAACTTCTAAATTTTCTTAAATGGATTACTTAGCATGCATCATAAAGTGTGTTAAATATTCTCATTTGCATGTGTAGATATGCTTAGAGTCCATCCATATGCATGTTATATATGTTAGGAAAGAATTGAAGTAATGTGTGCTATGTGAATTTTGATTCATTTTTCTTAATCTTAAAATGCCTTTATTTTTGGATAGGTTTGTTTAGAGTTGATCTAAACTTAGGATTAATTAAAAAATTTAATCAAAATATTCACCTAAATGAAATGAAAATGTGAACTTACCTTAGAAATTACTTAAGGATTAGGGAAGGAAAGTGAAGTTCTCTTCCCTTTCCCTCTCTTTATAACTTAGTAATTAATTATAGGTTTCACTTAAACCAAATTAAAACATGAAATAAAAATAACCCAAAATACCTAAACAACTTAAATGAAACCCTCCTCTAAGTTGAACATGCTTTCACACTTAGAAAATTTTAACCCAAAGCCTTAAGCTAAGCATACCACATAAACCTTCAAAGCACACACATTAGCCTAAGTCACCACTTCTAGCTTTAGGTTAGGTCAGTGCATGGCTTGATTATTATTTTGTTTTGTGATGAATGTTTTAGACTGAATGGTAGGGTGTATGCTCATAGAATGAATGGTAGGATGTGCTTAGTCAAACTATTCTTTTATGCAAGGGATTGTGCTAAAGGGGTGTTATCATAAATAAAAGCATAAATGCTTCTACTTGCAGGTGCTTATACCCCTTAGCATAATCCATAAGCTAGGTGGACTTAGTCACCCATATGTGGGGTGATAAGTCCAATATACATACTTGGGATTTATTTGGTGTGGTTTAACTAACCTTTATTTTGCAGGTGTTAATTAGATTTATACATTTCCTTTTCATGTAAAAATTTGTATATTTAAGATTTTGGAATGATTTGTTATGGGGGATTAGGATGAACATTGGTCATAAGGTCCCATATTATGTACCATGTGAAGCCTTGGAGCATCTACCATTCAACCATCCAAAGGAGGAATCAAAAGAAAAAGGAGAAAGAAGAATAAAGCCTGAAGATCCCCATAACAATGAAGTACTTTTTGCTTAATTGTAATATTTATTTGTAATACGGGTTGTATAAGGGTAGAGATCGGCTACCCAATTTTATATTTTTTGGGTTTGTGTGGTGGTGCCCGACCACAACAGCCTTTTATTCTTGTTGTGCTAGTTTTATAAATTGGTTGATGTTTGTTTAACTTGCACATTAAGTGGCATGCTTTTTCTAGTTTCTTCCTTGCTTTATGTATGGTCTGGATGAGGATTAGGGAAAAATAAATCTTTTACCCAACCTAAAAACTTGAAATAAAATTAAACAACTCATAACCTCATTTAAATCTTAGGATTAAAATCAAGATAAAAGATTTAGCAACCCTTAGTTGGATGAGCTTTTCTTTATAATATCATGCATAAATGCATCTTATTTCACTTTTGATTGGAGGGCTTCCTCCTTTGCCAGAGAATCCAGCTTGACCTTTGAGGGCCATGGTGGAAACTCACCTCATAAATTTCTTGCTGATTTTGGCCAATAATCTGATTTCTCATGCATTAGTCATAAAAATCCTATTAGCCTGAGTCAAAATAATTATCCAAAAATGAAATAAAATGAAATTTGAAATGCATTAAATTTAGGTCATTTGAAGCATACCTTTACATTATCTAGTCTCTTAGGGAGTGAGTTTAAGGACTTAGTATCTTTCTAAATAAAAATAGCCTAACTATTCTACATTAAGCATAAAGACTTGCCTACATGAATTGAAAATCATTGGAGGAGTTAACTGACACCCAGTCTGTAAGTCTGTTATCGTGGTTTGTCCTCTCTTGTGGAGGCAAACCAATTACCCATTTTTCACCTTAGATTTAGGTTGTGCTTCCAGCCCTCACCAAAGCTCCCTAGATTTAGGTTCTTAGGTTGCCTTTCCCTTTTATGGGCCATAAGCATAATTCCTCACCTCTTAGGTAATTCCTTAATCTTGTGTTAAAAAATCATAAGTCCTAAATTTCTAATAAAAATATAACTCAAAGAAACTAAATCAATTTTGAAAATGTAAAACCCAATTTTAGGATAGTTTGAGATGTTCGCTAGGCTTCCTAGCATCATGAGCATCTCTTACTTATTCCCATTTTGGCTTTAATAATAATTCGCTCTTTTGGTAAATCCCATTTGATCCTCAAAAACAAACCAATCGATTGATAGTCCTTTCCCTATTGAAATCTTCAGAGACAATGATCATTTACCTTAAATGAGAGTTTTCTAAGGGATCTTGTCTCTTAGGATGTAATTAACTATGGGGGCTTTCCTCTATAGGGAACTTAAAGAACTCAGTTTAAAAGAAACCTTACTTTACTTTTTCATGTAAAGTAGGGGAAGAATATCTGGTATATATGTAGACCCATTGTCCTTAGGAATCTTTATTGAGGTGATTAGTTCCATTAAAGGGTAGTGACTTCTATCTTTCGAGATAGTACACTATACCTTGATGACATATCCGATCACCTGAATAAGTACTTCTGTGAATTTGTGTAGCATTTTACTAAGATGAATTTTTGTAAAGGTGTCCTTTTTTTCTACCAATAGATTTGAAAGGTGACTCCCTTTATAAGAATTTTTCACCACAGGATTTTTCTGGCGACTCCGCTGGGGATGGTTCCTCTCTCCATCTTTGGTAAATGATCGTTATCTTTGAATATCGATAGTGGATTTTTACTTTGGTATAAATCCAAGACTATCCTTCCTTCCATTAGCACTTAACTCACTTCATTCTTGAGTTGAGTTAGCCAATATATTTAGGTTTTAGGACCCCATTCCTCGTTGGTCTTAAAACCCCCGTTGGGTTCGCCAATGGGTAAAAATGAAAAGATCTAAATAAAAAGAAAACATTTTAAATACTTCCTCCTTCTCATTTTTATGATAAGGAAAGGTTCATCCTAAAATAATAAATCTTTCATAAAGAACTTTGCTTTTCAAAAAGCACCTTTTTAAAAAATGCACTTAATAAAATATTTTCCACAAAATATCTTCACCTTCATTTAACAATTTACATAATTGTTACATGTATGGATTTTCAAAAATAAAACTAAAAATCATTTCCAAAAGCACAAATGAACATTTGTTTCATTAATTCACATTGATGAAGATTTCATTTTCAAAATAAAATGAGCAATCATCCTTCTAAAATAAAAAAGAATCAAATTAAAAATTTTCCAAAAGAACAAATGAATATCTTTCCATCAATTCACTTTGATGAAGATTTCATTTTCAAAATAAAATGAACAATCATCTTTCCAAAAAAAATATCAAAAATTTTCCAAAACTACAAGTAAACATCTTTCCATCAATTCACCTTGATGAAGATTTCATTTTCAAAATAAAATGAACAATCATCTTTCCAAAAAAAAATCAAAATTTTCAAAAGCACATGTGAAATATTTTCATTAAATATACTCATACTTATTGAATGGAAGTTTTATTTTCAAACAAAAATAAAATTTTCAAAAGCACATGTGAAATCTTTCCATTCAATAGACTCATACTTATTGAATGGAAGTTTCATTTTCAAACAAAATTAAACTTTTCAAAAGCACATATAAACATCCTCATTCAATATACCCAATTTATTGAATGAAGATTTCATTCTCAAATAAAATAAAATTTGAAATCTAAAACATATCCCACATATGTTTTAAGTTGGAATTCTCTCTTTCAAAAGCAACAATCACACTCTTTTACATTCCAAAAATGAGATTGATCTCCATTCTACATTCCTAAATTTGCTGGATGGAAATCCTCTCTTCCAAAATCAAAAATCAACAATCACATTTCAAAATTTTCTAACAAACCTTTTGGAATTTCATTTAACATACCCAAATTTATTAAGTGAACTTTCCAAATCAAAAATCAAAATCAACAATCACATTTCAAAAAAAATTTCTAAACACATTTGGAAACTTCATTTAACATACAAAAATTTATTAAGTAAAGTTTCAAAATCCAAAATCAAATCAACAATCACAAATCAAAAAAATTTCTAAACACATTTTGGAACTTCATTTAACATACACAAATTTGTTAAGGTTTCCAAAATCCAAAATCCAAAAAATTTCAAAATTCAAAACATATTTGGAGCTTCATTTAACATACCCAAATTTGTTAAGGGAAGTCTACAAATTCAAAATCTAAAATTTTTTTTAAACAAAACACATTTGGAATTTCACTCAACATACCCAAATTTGTTAAGTGAAGTTTCCAATTCCAAAAATTTTCAAAATTCAAAACACATTTTGGAACTTCATTTAACATACCCAAATTTGTTAAGTGAAGTTTTCAAATCCAAAATTTCAAAAATTTTCAAACACCATTTGGAATTTCATTTAACATACCTAAATTTGTTAAGTGGAGTCTCCAAATTCCAAAAATTAAAATTTTCAAAAACACATTTGAAATTTCACTCAACATGCTCAAATTTGTTAAGTGAAGTTTCCAAATCAACAAAAATTTTCAAAACCCATTTTGGAACTTCATTTAACATACACAAATTTGTTAAGTAAGTTTTCCAAAATCCAAAATCCAAAAATTTTCAAAATTCAAAACATATTTGGAGCTTCATTTACCATACCCAAATTTGTTAAGTGGAGTCTCCAAGTCCAAAATTCAAAACTTTTCAAAACATATTTTGGAACTTCACCTAGCATACTCAAAATTGCTAAGTGAAGTTTCCAAATCCAAAACAAAAATATTCAAACATCTTTGGAACTTCCTCCTTTAGCATACCAAATTTGCTAAGGAGAAATTTCCATTTTCAAAAATAAAAATGATATCAAAATTTTGAACACACCACTTGGAATTTCATTTAGCATACTCAAATTTGCTAAGTAAAATTTCCATTTCACAAAACCAAGTGGGATTTCATCTTTAGCATACCAAATTTACTGAAGTTGAATCTCCACTTTCAATCATTTTTTTAAAAAAAAACAAAACAAAACACTTAGGATTCCCTTAGCATACCCAAATTTGCTAAGGATCCTACCTTTCCAAAAATCAAAACTTTTCAAACAAAAACAAAACACGTAGGATTTCCTTAGCATGCCCAATTTTGCTAAGAGATCCTATCATTTTCAAAAATAAAAAATTTCCAAAAAAAAAATGAAATACTTAGGTCTCTTAGCATTCCAAATTTGCTAAGAATTCTATTTTCAAAAATCAAACAAAATACACTTGGGTTCTTCACTTTGCATACCTAAATTTGCTAGGTAAGAATTCTAAAATTTTCCAAAAAAAAAATCACTTTTACTTCACTTAGCATACCTAAATTTGCTAAGTAAAAATTTCCAAAACAATCAAACAACACAAAATCATTTGACCCTTGCTTTAACATACCCAAATTTATTAAAGGAAAGGGTCATCAAAATCACAAATTCAAATTCAAATGAACCTATGGAAGCATCCTATCAAAATTTTGAATCCATATTTCAACATACCTAAATTTGTTGAAGTTTGGATTCATATTCAAATTCCTTTTTCAATCAATCTTTTCAAATCTATTTGAACCCCACTTAACACTTCAAAGTTGTTGGATGTGGGTTCAAATTTTCAAAATTCAAAAATTCAAAATCTATGGAGACAGAAAACTGATGCAAGTTTGCTTCTCATTGTAGATTCTTTTCAGTCAATGCAGTTTCAGTCAGTGCAATGGCAGGATCACAAAATTTTGTCTTTACCTTCCCTCACGGCATGGATCTAGCTCTGGATCAGACTAAATTCCTTAGTTTGGATCATACCCATTTGATCCACTTTGGCCATGGATTTGAGGGAGCACGGATCACTTGTGAGGGCGTTCCCCTCACCACCGTCAGTAGGAAGAAGGTGGCTGGGCAGAAGCCAGTCATTAGGGTAGACTTACCCTCTAATTCAGATGTATCCTCACTGATGAGGAAAGTCAGCATTCCAAACGCATTACCAGCCTAGTTCCAAATGCGCTTCATCCTCGAGTTGCACATGTTGCCTGCATGCGCACACCCCACCATCTGCATTCCCAAGGGTAAGGCCCCTTGGTTTCAAGTTTGCTTGCCCCGCCCAACATTTGAGTATGGGTCTAGCTCACACTCCTCATCCTACTCACACAAGTGCAGAATAAGAATATGGTCAAATAGTTCCATACCAGATAGCCGAGAGTTAAAGCTAGATGCCATGGATGAGTCTACTATGATCACATCACCACTGGTTATGGATAACTAGTTTCATCCTCTCTTAGGATTAGATAGAGAGGATGCCAGGAGGATTCGCTCTTCACCTCTGGTGCAATTCTGTACGCTTCTAGGAGTAGAGGTCGATGCTCCTCTTTATTCTATGCCAGAGTGAGCATATGGATGCTCAGTTCGATTCTCAGTTTGACCTTTGATTTATTATCCTTCATAGCGTAGGGAGGCAGATTCACTAGGAGAGGGCCCGTGAGGCCCATACATCACATATCACTAGCAAGGAGTGATAGAGATTCTGCCCCATCTCAAGACACTCACGCCGATCATATCGATAAGTATCCTCCTCATGGGACCAGCCCATCATAGGCCGCCCTATACATAGAGAGTCAGTGGAGTCTCCACCCCACCACTCTACCCCACGTCTGCCATCTCTAGTGCAGGTTTCAACATTGCCCATTCCATCCAAGGCCATGAAGGCCACATCTAGGGAAAATGTACCCCATTGGTGATCCGGCTAAGACCAAGGGATCCTACTCCTCCTACACCACCCATGGTAAGGCTCCAGCCTCCGACCTCACCCTAATGGTGGTGTGGAAGGAGTGCACCCCGAGTGTCATTCTCTTCACCAACTCCACCCATTCTGGATGTGGAGATGGTGACTATCATGGATATTCCAAATGATGACAAAGCGCAAAGTGGTAAAGGATCATTCCAAGATTGTTACCCCAGCATCCATGTATTATCATTCTTCTAGTACAGTTCTGCAGGATTGACTCCCAACTTCACTTTGTGTTCGTGCCTCACAGTGATAGTCACAACAAAGCTTTTTGTACTTTGAGTTAGATCAATCCTTGATGAGGTTGCACACTATTTTATGAGAAAGGAGATCTTTGTGGGCATGGTTTGATGAAGAAAGAGTCAACTTCGATCCCAATGAAGATGACTTAATGGGGGATTTAGCTAGCATATGCATGGTCGATACTAGAGGTTCTTTCTTAGGGAGGAATTGGCCATGGAAGGAGTTGAGGTTGATGAAGGAGACACTGCAGAATTAGCCCATCACCTCTGACAGGAGTTAAGGTAAAAAGATGAATAGATTGATAGGATGGAACAAAAGTTACAGGACTTGTTTGCAGTAGTGTCAGTGCTTCAGAAACAAGCCCCTCCACTTCATCCTAGTACAGTTGATGTTAGTCAGCCTGAACTAGTGCATGTCTTAGATCCAGTTAAGACTCTACCTCCCATTGACTAAGGTAGCACTAGTCTATATAAGAAGGTAGTGGAAAGTACCTCCATACATAAAAAAGATCTAAAATACATGGTTAAGTAGTAGGTGAAAGAAGCCTTGGCTCAACCTTGGGGAGGATCATTGGTTCCAAAGGGTGGACCCTACCCAGAGAAATTTGATTCCATTCAGTATCCCAAGGGTTTCATGCCTCTTTCTTTCAAAAGCTTTGATCGCAATGGGAATCCAAGGCAGTATATAGCTCACTTCAAGGCCAGTTGTTACAACGTTGGTGACAGCGACACTTCTCTTTAGACTCTTTATCAGTAGTCTAGTGGGTATTACTTTTGATTGGTATGCTGAACTACCCAATGATTCAGTTAAGACATTTACTGAGTTGGAGCAGCTCTTTATCAAGAGGTCTACTGGAGCTCAGTAAAGGGTTACTGTAGGTGATCTCGTTGTAGCCCAATAGCACTCTAGTGAGTCACTTGTTGATTATATTCTTTGATGGTGTAACCTGAGTATGAAGTATGAACCACAGCTATTTGAAAATCATTCCATTGAGATTCTCTTGAAGAATATCCATGGCCTCATCACCTTCATGCTTAAGGGCTTCACCATAAAGATATTTGAGAAGTTAATCAACAAGGTGGCTAGTCTATAAGGAGAGGCCAAACAGTTGCTTTTTCCAGATTAGTTGCCAAAGCAAAAATCCCAAAAATATAAGAAGAAACGAGCGAGTAGTGCGGTTGACAAGGGAAGTAGCCACTAGAGATCAATCGGCGACACCTTTAGCATACTCCACCTCCTTTTCCACCAGGGGCACCATAGGCCTCCACCTCATGGCTAGCAACACCACAGCCATACCAACCGGCATGACATGCACGCCACTAGGTAGCTATGGTCCACCTACTCTTTAGATAAGTTAAACAAACCTTATTCTTTTAAGAGAGGTGATTAGAAAATCTTTAAGAATCTCTTAAAGAAACCGATATCTATTTCTGCCTAGAGATGGAGGAAGTTAGCAAAATTCATGATCTAAACTTTTTCCCTTACCACCGTATGCTAGGCCATATTTTGGAGGATTGCTTCACATTTAAGGACTGGCTTGAACACAGTTTCAAGACCGGTGTTGTCATCATCATAAAGGAATATCTTGTAGAACAACTTTCTAGTTCTATCAGGGTAATCCTTGGGGATACGTGTTATCCTACCAAAATAAAAGAAGGTTGGGATATCTCTTTATCCTGTACCTCTAAGAAGATAGTCCAAAAGATTAAGAAGCTTTTCTTGAAGGTGCCTGAGTCAGCTCATACCTCCACCACCAAGGAAGGTTTGCAAGTTCCTAGTGCAAACTCTAGGAAAGGAGGAGCTCAGCAGCAGTAGCAGCATGTGTTAGCCCTGCATAGCCCTTTAGCACAGCCACTGACTGTGTCCAACCTCCAGCCTTCAGTTGCAATTTCCACATCGGTAGCTTCTTCCATTTCAACTATTTCTTCTTTTTCTTCTACTAGTAGAACTCTTATATCAATGAATAAGGGCATCAAATCCGTTACTGTTGGATTTTCCAACTCTAACACTACAGGTTCACCTCTTGAGATAGACTTAGAATCATCTGATTCTGAGGGTCCCATAGGAGAAGCTGTAGGTGATCCTGAAGTGCAGGTAGAACTTGTCACCACCTTACCTCTAGAGATTATCAAAGTCAACCTAGGTAGTGGCAAGGTTCTACCTCCTAGGGCAACACCTCAAGATTGAGGGAAATAAGTCATTGATGCGAAGATCAGAAGCCCTTCCACAGGATGCTCCACCCTTGGATATGCTTGTGGAAGACCAACCAAAGGTGGACTACAACGTCCTTTCTCATCTAAGAAAGTTATCATCTAAGCTAAGCATATATGATGCCCTTGTCTTATCCAAAGAGATGAGGGAATCATTAATCAAGGCTCTCCTTGATTCTAAGATATGCTTAGCTCAACTGACTGCTATAGGTGAGGAAGCACACTTTGCAAAATAAGCCCAAGGGATCACCTTCACAGATGAAGACCTTCTAGGGGACTTGGAGCACAACGTCCCTCACACATTGATATGGACAGTTAGACTTGCTAGGGTTCTCATGGACTCAGGTGCATCAGTGAACATTATGAGTCTAAAGACCCTTTCCTATTTGAAGATCGGCATCTCCTCTCTCTAAGGAGATAGGATGATGTTGAGAGAATTCAAGGATCAAGGTGAGTGGGGTTTAGGTTCGATAGTGTTACCATTGGAGATTGGTGATTGGAAGACTGAAGCCAAGTTCTACATCATTGATTTGAATACTTCATTCACTGCTTTGCTAGGAAGGCCTTGGATACATCAGAATAAGATCGTTCTGTCCTCCCTTCATTAGTGCATCAAGTTCAAAAAAGATGGAATTGAATATTGTGTCAACGGTGATGAAAAGCCATTTTTAGTCAAAGAGGTTGAGATTTATGAGGATGTAACCTACTATCTTCCTCAACACACCCTTTCTCGTGAACTTGGAAAAAATTCAAATGCAAAAACAAAAGAAAAAGAAAATCAAGAAAAAGAAAATCAAGAAAAAGAAAATATAAAGAAAAATGGAAATCCAAGTCCACAAGAAAGGAGAAATTAGAAAGAAATAGAGCCGTATATCACATTCCACCAACAGTCCATTCCATCATATGGGCGTGTAGGTAGAATGGCCCAACCTACACCAGGCAAAGGCAGAGGTAGAAATAGAGGCAGTTCCAAAGGTGGGAGACCCCCTAGTTGGCCTTGCAATAGAGGTTGTGTTCAGTTCATAGTACCCCACTTACTCACATTGACTTGAATCCATTTCGGATGAGTCCAATGTGATTAGTATACCACCAACCCCTCTGTGGGGTTCCATTGGGTGACTTTATCCATAGTGAGAAGATCGGCCTCAAGCAAAGCAAAGCATTCAAATCTAGTTTATGTATAACTATCAGGTAGCAGTTGGGAACCTTAGCTCTTACCTCACTTACATCTCAGAAAGTTGAAGGTTTGATAGTTAAAGAAGTCCCTAAGTCTTCTAGTGACATGAAGCAGAAAAGATTCTTTTTTGGTTCATCATCCTCAAGTCCAGAGTTTGATATAAGACTTAAGGAAGATACTTTTAAAGAATTAATGAAATTATGAGTTGATTTTTACTCTCCTTGTGTTCAAAATCTTATTCAGAAAGGTTTGGTTCCTCACACTTGGTCCAAGCACAGGTCATAGTACTTTGAAAAATTATGGAACAACTTAGGCAAGGAAGCACAATCAAAAGCAGGACTAAGATTCGGTACTGTGGGTCCAATCAATGATGGTGATTACTATGTAGTTGTTACTGACCATTTGGAGTCTGATAGGTTCTTCTCACACATCCCCAACTCTTATGAAAATGTGTGTTTAGAAGCCTCAGATGATCCAAATGATCTTCAAGTCAAGGATACACCTCAAGAATTTGAAGAAGAAATTCATTCAATAATAGACAAGCTCAAAGAAATCAACTTCGAGATAGAAGAAAATCCTCGCCCGATGTACATCAGTTCATTGCTGAATGAAGAAGAAACCAATGACTTAGTTAGGCTATTGACTAAGTTTAAAGACTGCTTCCCATGGAGTTATGAAGAAATGCTCAGATTTTCTCTTGACGTTACAGTCCACAAGCTAACAATAGACCCTAATATTACCCCTATTAAGCAAGCTCCTAGATGCATTTGATTAGAAATTAAACAACAAGTCATTTCTAAAGTTAAGAAATTGATCGATGCTGGTTTTATCAGGGAAGAAAAATATCTTACATGGTTAGCTAGTTTCATCCAAGTTAAGAAGAAGAATGGCCAAATTATAATTTGCATCGATTTTAGGGACTTAAATAAGGCATGCCCTAAGGATGAGTTTCCTCTTCTTATACTAAAATTAATGGTGGACATTGCCTCATCTCATGTAGTCTTCTCTTTCATGGATGTGTCATAAGGCTATAACCAAATAAAGATGTCTCCTGAAGATGAAAGAAACATTACTTTCTGAACTCCGATCAGAATTTTCTATTATAGGGTCACACCTTTTGGCCTTAAAATTATTTGTGCTACATACCAATGGGTCATGACACAGATCATTAATGAACTCATCCATCATTAGGTTGAGTGCTACATTGATGATCTGGTAGTTGAAAGCAAAGAAATGGAAGACCACCTCTTTGATTTGAGAGTAGTTTTAGAATGGTTAAGACAATATAACATGAAAATGAATCCCCTGAAGTGTGCATTTGGAGTAGCTTCAGGGAAATTCCATGGGTTTGTTGTTCAACATCTGGGAATAGAAATAGATCCTGAAAAGATCAAAGCTATCTTAGAAATGTTGCCTCCTAAGAGTTTAACTCAACTCAGATCCTTTCAAGGATGGCTAGTGTATCTAAGATGTTTTATCTCAAACCTATCAGGGAGATGTAAGCTATTCTCAGCACTTATTAGAAAGGATGCCAAGTTCAAGTGGGATGACAAGTGTCAGCAGGCATTCAAAGATATCAAGCAATATTTGGTGAAGCTACGGTTCTAGCCCTATCCGGCGGCCACTATCCTTTACACTATTGCATTGGATGACTCTTGCTCTATTGGCCCAAGCCACGATGAAGGAAAGGAGCATCTACTACCTCACCGTCCCAATCCTGAACAAACTATCCACCTATTGAAACATTGCTAGCTTTTGCATCTCTCCAAGGACACTACATGCTTTCTCATAAGGTGAACTTGATCTCCAGGATGAATCCACTGCAGTATCTCATGGCCTACTTTAGATGTTTGGCTCATTGGTCCATGATACTCTCATAGTTTGATATCACTTTTGTCCATCTAGTTGGGACAGCACTAGATTTCTTAGCACACCCACTTCCTATTGATTCTTTGCTTAGTGACGATCTCCCCAATGAATAAATCATGAACTTAGGGGAGGTCGGCAACCATTAATGAGAGATGTATTTTGATGGTGCTGCTTCTTTTCTTAAAGGTGAAGCACCATAATCTATTCTCCTAGGTAAGGCAGGGGTAAGAATAGTTCTACTAACTCCAAACAACGATGTGATGAGATTCTCATACTACCTTTCTAACTCTTGTATCAACAATGAAGCTGAGTATGATGCTTTGATTGCCAGTCTAGAGTTAGTCATCACTATCAGCGTCAAAAGCATCAATATCTTTAGGGATTCTCAGTTGGTTATCAACCAGATCACCGAGTCCTACAAAGATCTCAAACCCAAGCTTCATCACTACCGTGAGTATACCATGAAGTTATTGGCCCAAATTCCCAAGTTACTATCTACAAGGTTCCCTGAGTAGAGAATGTAGTAGTAGATGCTTTGGCTAAACTTTCCAAAGAATTGGCCTGTCCAAAAGATGAGTCCATTCCAACAAGGATCCAAAATAGACAAGTCCTATCCCTTATTGATGCTGAACTCATTAAAAGACTTTCTCTTGAAGGGGAGATTGTCGTTGCCAAAAAGGATGAGGAGTTGGATTGGACCATTCATAGATTACTTGAACACGGTAAACTACCTCAGAAATCACAAGCCATCATCGGGTGAAAATAGAGCTCTCTCCTATGCTCTTGTTGATGGCACCACCTCGCAGGTCCTTTGACCAATGTGGTTACATTATTTGACAAACATAAAACCCATAGCATTATAATGTACACATAGGTCTATGAGCTCATCGATCAGTCAAGATGAAGATGAAGATCAGACTGGATACTTGGCCTTCAATAATTTTAGATTGCATGGATGTAGCTAGAAGATGCCATCAGTGTCAGGTGCATGATGTGGTCCTCCACCAACCACCCAATATTCTACACCCTACTTTGGCTTCATGGTCATTTGAGTGTTGGGGTACCGACATTATGGGTCTGATCGATCCTCCTTCTTCCAAGGGTCACCGGTTCATTCTAGATTCCATCAACTACTTTTCAAAATGGGTGGAAGCCATCCCACTCAGAGAGGTCACAACTTAGCATGTGCTTCAATTCTTCAAGAATCATATCATATATAGGTTCGGGGTGCCTCGATGAATTATAATAATGCATTCAAAAGCGAAGATCAGACTTTTTCCAAAATACATAGTATAGATTGAATATACTCCACCATCTACTACCCCATAGCTAATGATTTAGCAGAAGCATTCAACAAAACTCTCATCCAAATTCTAAAGAAAACACTTGATGATAATAAATAATAGTGGCATGAGTAGTTGGTTGAAGCCTTGTGGGCCTACCGCACCATATACCGGACTCTGACTCAGTCTACCCATTTTCCTTAGTATATGGGTCTGAAGTCGTTCTACCTTTAAAAGTTTAGCTCCCATCACTAAGGATATCATTGGGTAACAAGATCACTATCGACCAGAATGCAAAGTTTTGGTTAGAAGAGCTTGAAGGTTTGAAGGAGAGTAGCTACGCGTGTGCCAAAACCTTGAGTTGTATAAAGCCAAAATGATTTCATCTCACAACAACCTGGTCTGACCTAGGTCTTTCCAAGTATGAGAACTTGTGTTAGTCCTAAGGAGACCAATTGTTTCCCATTGAAAGATGGGAGGCAAGTTTGAACCCACTTGGGAAATGTCATAGAGAAGGCCTACCAAGGAGGATCTTATCGACTTATTGATTATAAAGGGGAACACCTGATGCTTCCAATTAATGGGCTCTATCTAAAGAAATATTGCCCATGAAACAAAACTTGTTTGAAAATAATCATTAATGAAAAGAACAAAAATCTGATTCCATTCATCAAATTTTCTCTTCTTTCGAAGTTTTATTTTTGCTTATCTTGCGAATCTACCATGACGTGTTGTAAGGTAGGTGTAAGAGTCCCCCAGTAGCATCCTATCCCTCTTTCACATCATAAACATAACCTCTCATTACTTTTATAATAGGTGTGAGAGAACCAAAGAGGCATCCTATTTCAATTAGCATAACTAAGTTAGGTGTAAGAGTCCCACAGTGGCATCCTTTCTTAGTGGGAATTCTTGTTACCATCTGTGGCATCATTTCATAATTCCACCAACGTGTTTTAAGGTAGGTGTAAGAGTCCCCCAGAGGCATCCTATTGCTTTTAGTACATGCACACAATAAACACAAACAAATTGCTACTTTGATGTGAGCAAGCCCCACATGGCACTCACTCATTAGCTACTTTAGGTCGGGTCTACATATACTACCAGCTAGTATGTCACCCCAATGGTCATTTGTTGGAAGATGTGAGTCCCGCTTTCTTCCTGATCATTGCAAACCAAAAGCTTGTTAGTATGGTAGCTTCACTACCGCCACTAAATACCTCATGTTGACTTTTAAGAAGATGTGAGTCCTGCTTTCTTCTTGAACTAGCCATCATGCTCTAACTAGGTTGAGTATATTTGAGGTTTAGGATAAGTCCCCAGAGGCTCTCCTTGACTACTTTTGAGTTGATATAAGTCCCCAATGGCATTCACCCGGTGTCCCTAGGTCGGATACTTTTGAGTCGATGACTATCCCAAGTGTTATAGGAGGATGTGAGTCCAAGACTTTCTTCTTAGGCTGATTATTACAAATCGATGGGCACTTTAGATGTTCAGTATGATGATAGTGACTCACCCGGTGAGTACACCACTCTTGGTAGATGTGAGTCCTAGCACTTTCTCCTTGAGTTGGACACCAAATACTTATTGAATTTATGACTAGTGATATTATCTTCTCCAATGTGTTGGATTAATCCTTTATCGGCCCCATCCCTAGTGGGCACTCTATTTGGATCAAGTCCTTTACGACCCCATTTAGACACTACGTAGGTTACTTTTGGATTGGACTCCCCTTTCAAGCACCCCCTATTGGTTGGAAAATTTGTTGGATATGCAATTTCTCCTTGGTTGATAAATCAGATAGGTCTAGGCGATATAAGCTCCTTTGATCCCTCTAACCAATAGGGTCCATGTTAAAATAAATAAAAATAAATAAACAAAATTAATACGCTTGTGGATTAGGAATTCAAGCCCCCAAATGGGCCCTTCTCCCAAGCGAGAATCTATCTTTAGGTGAGAACTCCCTATAGGAATTGCGACTACGAGTTGAGATAAATCCCCGTGTTGGTACTCACTCCATAGTCACCCTTAGGTCGGGTTCAATCTATTTTTCCATAAGCAGGTTACAGTCATTCCGCTTTGAAAGATGTAAGACTATGATGCATTCTTTCTAGCATGATTATCATAAATTGATGGCGGCCCTAGGTCGGGTTTGATTTGTTGCCCAAAGCAACCGATCACCTCAGTGATCTTTTCTAGTGGAAGATGTGAGTCCTCGAGCTTTCTTCCCTTCAATTGATCATTATAAACCGAAAGGCACTCTTTTGGTTGGATAGTTCTCTCATCGTGAGGAAGCTACTCCCCTTTAGTTGATAAATCAGATAGGTCTAGACTGGTATAAGCTCCTTCCCAGTGTGATCCATCGCAAGCCAATGAAATCCATCAAAAATTAAACAAACAAATCTAAAAATGAAATCTATCTTGAGTTGATTTAAGTCCTCCAGCAGCATTCACTCAATAGTCAGCCCTAGGTCGAGTTTGATCTATTGCCTTGCCAATCGATCACCCCAGTGGTTCCTTGTCTCTAGAAGTTGTGAGTCCCCGTACTTTCTTCTTAAGACTTGACCATTGCAAATTGAAAGGTACTCCTTTGTTTGGATAGTCTTACCTTATGGTTGGTAGACTACTCCCTTTGAATTGGTAAATTTGAGTTAGGTCTAGGCCTCCATGGCCCCTACTCAGTGCAGTTCATCACAAACTAATAGGATTTGTCATAATCAAAATAACAAATCTAAAAATGAATTCTACTCTTGACTATCTTTGAGTTGATCTAAGTCCCCTAGCGGCATTCACTCAATAGTCAGCCTTAGGTTGGTTCAATCTGTTGCCTCGCCAATAGATCACCAGAGCAACTGGTTCCTACTTTGGAGGATGTAAGTCTACCATGTTTTCTTCCTGGTACTGCTATTGTATACCGAAAGGAATCTCTTTGGTTGGCTAGCCCTACTGTGTGTTTAGTAGACTACCCCTTTGGATTGGTAAATCTGAGTTAGTTCTAAGCCTCCATGGCTTCTACTCAGTGCGATCCATCGCAAACCAACAAGGTTCATCTCAAAATCCAAAATCTGAAACAAATCTAAAAATTTGAAACAAACAAATCCAATGAATCAAAACAAAACAAACAATTAATCTAAAACACATAGTAGAATTTTCTCAAAATAAAAAATTCAAATTCATGAGATTTTCTCAAAATAGATTTGTATTCTCATTTATATTCTCATATATAAATAAAATATAAATATAAATCAATCAAATTCAACCCAAAAATTAAATTCCAAATTAAAAATCCTTGAAATTCTCTTAAATCCATTAATTTTTCATTAATGGATTTAACATAACCTTTGATCAAACCATCTCAAACTCATGAGATTTTCTCAAAATATATTTGTATTCTCATTTATGTTCTCAAATATAAATGAAATATAAATATAAATCAATCATATGCAATTTAAAAAATTAAATTTCTAATTAAAAATTCCTCTAAATCCTTTAAATTCTTTTTAATGGATTTAACCTAAATCATGACAAAATTCTTTCAAATTCTTGAAATTTTCTCATGATCAATCCATATTCTCATTTATATTCACATATACATAAATTCAAACAATCAAAACCCACTTCAAAAATCAAACTCAAATCCATTCAAAATCAAATCTAAGCCTTTCAAGCCAAAATCTTGAACTTAGCCAAATCACTTTCAAATCAAGCCACACCCTTGATTTTCTCTCATGGTTCAATCAAACCTATACTCATTAGCTCATATATAAATCCAAACTCCAATCCTTCAATCAAAACCCAAAACTCCTTCATATTCTTCCTTCGAATATGAAGTTTTCAAATAGATCAAAAACCATTTGACTTCAAACCGCTTATAAATGGATTTATATTTCAATCATAAGTCCATATATAAGATCAATCAACTTCAAATCAAGCTTTGACAAAGCCATTTGACCCACTTAGGCTCACTTGACACAAAGTGACCTAAAGTACCCATATGAGCCAACTTTTGATCCTAACCAAATTAGATTGAACCAAACTCATATTTTCCTCTCATCATGATCAACAATCATCATGGGATGATCAATCAATCAAATTAGGTCAAACCAAGTCAAACCTAAGGGTTGACCAAGTCAACAGTTAACCAAAAATGAAACCCAACATAGCCAAAATCCACTATAGGCCAAATTGATTGAAACCATTAATCTAAGTTCATTCAAGACTTATGTTTGAACTTGACCAAGTTAACCTTTGATCCTAACCTAGCCCAATTGGCCTACTTGACCCAAGTTGACCCATTTTGACATAAAGGGCCAAAATATGTTAAAACTTGATCTAAGCCAAATTGATCGAAACCAATGGGTCAATTCCATTCCAAATCACTTGTTGAACTTGACTAAAGCCTCAATTGGCCAACTAAACCTAACCTAGCCCAATTGACTTTAGACCCAACATGACCTAAAGGGATCATGTTGAGCCAAAATCAAACTTAACCCAAATTTATTGGAAATAAAGATACCAATCCACTCCATATAACTAACCTAACCTAAACCTACCCTTGACCTAACCCAAATAGGTCAAATGGGTCAAATGGGTCAAATGGGTCAAATGGGTCAACTTGACCCATTTGACCCAAATGAGTCATATGAGCCAAAACCAAATATAATCCAAATTGAACCAAATAAAAGGCATCAAAACATTTCAAATGGTCATATGAACTTCTCCCAACCCTTGGTTTGACCCAATTTGACCAATTGGTCAACTTGGCCCAAGTTGACCCATTTTGACCTAAATGGGTCAACATGAGCCAAACCCTATCAAATGGATTCCAAATCCATTGAAATTTGGCCCAACCTATTTTCTCAACATACCAAACATACCTAAATTTTAAAAAAATAGTAAAATGACCATTATACCCCTAGGCCATTGAACAAATTTTGGCCTAGCCCATAGGTATTTTGGTCATGCACTCATCACAAACACTTGAGGCTCTCCTAAAACCTCAAGGGGACCTAGTGATTAGTGGTGCACCCAACCTAAGGGGTTTGGGTCAACTCATTTGGCCCATGGACCAAACCCGACCACCCATGGCCAAATTGAAAATTCAAACTCCCCTCAAACCTCAATTGGATGCACATGGGAGTTAGGATTCCACTCCTCTGGCCAAACCGACCATGTGCACACCTCTAACAGCCCAAACATCTCATTCTATATGGACAATTGGATCAAAATGACAAGCTTATGCTCGATCATCCGATTGCCATAGTGGGAGATATAATCCCCCTAATCCACTAAAATTTTCACTCACACTTGATCGATTGGAGCTTAGAGAGAGTTATAACCTTCACAGAGCTTTCCCAAGGCCCCTAGAGAGGATTTGGATTGTTCATATCTCAGTTTTGTACAGTGGAAAATAGGGGAGCTTGATCTAATTTCCAACTTCTTCTATACTTTATCCCACTTAAATTCCTCTTGCACACTTGGTCTAGGAGCTCATCCAATTGAGTTCTAGATGAAAGGGGAAGATCAATTCGATCAAAGCTGCAAGGGAGTGAAGAGGAGTTCGTCCACCCATTCATCCACTCAACCTCAAGAGCTAGGAACTTCAATAGGGCTTCGTCGCCTTTAAATGAAGCTATCTCATCGATCCTGAGCATCGGTGATCACCTCAGGCAAGGTTAGTGAATTTCTGACTACTTTAGCAAAGAGGTGTTGGTCTTTGTGAAGTAAATTTTAATCTCATAGGATCTTAACCGTTGGATTAGCCACTTTGGTCCTTTAGATGGTGTGGGTTGAGTCTTAATTGAATTCATGAAGGATAAGGCTTGGATCTCCCCTTGGACTATGAATGGCTCACATTCTTCCTCAGGGAATAACTCAACCCATCTCAGCCATCCATCCACGCATTTTTTAGATAGATGGCTGAGATTATTTCCCACAATTTTATATCCCTTATTTGATTTAGAACCACGGGTGTATCCTTAACCAACTGATCTTTGATCAGACTACTAAGGGTAAAAGTACATGCACCACCACTTGACTTGGCGGGTTAAGTTTACGATGATGCATGTAAAGTGTGACCGCCACCATGCATCACGCCGTAAGTGGGTATTAACCTAGGATTAGTTAGGGATTATTCTTAATTTCTAATTAATTTAGAAACCTTCAAAAAATCATAACACAACCTAGAAAAATTAAAAAAAATATGAGAAAAAATGCTATGGATAGATGATTCCATCTAGAATTTTCTAAAATTGTTTTCAATGTATTTTGATTTCTCTTTTTCTATGAATTTGGGTTTCTTTGGGAATGTTAATTAGCCAATTATTCCCTAATTAAACCACCAATTGTTTTAAAATTTAGGGTTTGATTTATGGTATGACCTCTGCCTTCCTAATTTCTTGAGATTTATTGAGGCTTTGATTAGGAAAATTGCTAGCTCATTCCCTATTATCCCCTTCATGTAATTTAGGGTAATTAATGTGTAATTAGTGGGTTTACCCTTTGATTAAGTTGGATTATGGTTAAATCCAATGAATAAGAGTTTTATGGAATAATTTTGGGGCATTTTCCCTTAGCTATTTCCTAAACCCCCTTTTCTTTCCTTAATCCCTTCTTAATTAAAGGTTAATTCATTAATTATCCCTTTAAACAAATTTCAAAAATTCTAAAAAATTCCAGAACTTAATTAATCTATCTTGGGTAGATGCTTAGGTGTTTAATAGCCTAAGTCCAATTAAGGAATTTAAAACCCCTTTCAGAAGTGTGAAAGGGGTGTTTTAAAAGTACTTAAGCTAAAACCCCATAGCTTAATTAACTTTTAATTGTGAGCCAAATTACATTAGGCCTTTTCATTACTAGGTGCATTGCAAATTTAAATACCTTGCGGGTTTTAAGTCATCTCATTGGCTCATAATTACTTAGTTAATTTTTCTAATGTGGTGTAGGTAAAGATTAATTAAGCCACTTAATGCATACCTTAACCTAATCAACACTTAAAAATGGATTTAATTATCTAAAAATATATATATAACACATGTGGGAATGGGTTAGAAATAGTAAACACATCTCACCCTTTCAAAATTAAATCAAACTTCAAATAAACAAAAATCATTTTTAAAATTCACTTTGATTTATTCTAGATTTTTCTTATTCTTTAAGAATGTCTTTAGGATTTAAGTAAAGTGAGTTTGTTTACATGCTTTCATTTCTTTATATCTTTCCCAACATGTTAAGTTGTATGCCATGTGATTCATGCATTCATAATTCTATGTTTCAAATTTTAAAATGAAAATTATTTACTTTATGTCAAATGTGCATGTGTTGGCTAAAGTAAAATATGAATGGCTATTATCACTACTAAATCAAAATATTTTCAAAAATTATAAATGAAACATCAAATCTGAAAGTGTGCTATTCATATCTTAATTATTAGCTTGCATGTGATGAATTATAAAGTAATCTTTTATGTAGCCTTTCCTTCCTTTCTTATGTTGGCATAGTTTTGAGTAAGGGGTGGTAAGATGTAGGGTTCATTTGAAAAGAACCCAACACTTAATTAATTCTATACCTTATTCATCCAGATACCATCATCATCTAAAAAGGATTGCCTACACTTGCATGAATAAATTGCATAAACAAAAATGAAACTCTTAAACAACTTTTGCATATTCTTTCTCCACTTCATTTCTTTTATATGTATGTTTGTATTTAAGGAAAGTGGTATATTAGTTTGGACAACCACAAGGTTGCGAGGCTTTAAGTATCCCTAAGTAGGTTTATACCTTACACCTCTGGTAAACAATGGCGCTGCACTCATTTATGCCTTTTTTACTTTCATGCATGTATGTGAAATTTTGGATTAGGAAAACCTTTTCTACATAAGAAAATCATGCATGCTAAAATTCTAAATTTTCTTAAATAGATTACTTAGCATGCATCACAAAGTCTGTTAACTATTCTCATTTTCATGTATAGATATGCTTAGGGTCCATCCATATGCATGTTATATACATTGGGAAAGAATTAAAGTAATGTGTGTTATGTGAATTTTGATTCATTTTTATTAATCTTAAAATGTCTTTCTTTTTGGATAGGTTTGTTTAGAGTTATTCTAAACTTAGGATTAATTAAAAAATTTAATCAAAACATTCACCTAAATGAAATGAAAATGTGAACTTACCTTAGAAATTACTTAAGGATTAGGGAAGGAAAGAGAAGTTCTCTCTTTCCTCTCTTTATAACTTAGTAATTAATTATAGGTTTCACTCAAACCAAATTAAAATATGAAATAAAAATAACCCAAAACACCTATGCAACTTAAATGAAACCCTCCTCTAAGTTGAACATGCTTTCACACTTAGAAAATTTTAACCCAAAGCCCTAAGCTAAGCATACCACATAAACCTTCAAAGCACAAACATTAGCCTAAGTCACCACTTCTAGCTTTAGGTTTGGTCGGTGCATGGCTTGATGTCTTATTTAATTTTGTGATGAATGTTTTAGACTGAATGGTAGGGTGTATGCTCATAGAATGAATGGTAGGATGTGCTTAGTCTAACTATTTTTTCTGCAGGGGACTATGCTAAAGGGGCGCTATCATAAATAAAAATATAAATGCTTCTTACTTGGAGGTGCTTATACCCCTTAGCATAATCAATAGGCCAGGTGGACTTACTCACCTATATGTGGGGTGATAAGTCTAATCTACATGCTTGAGATTTGTGTGGTGTGATTTGACTAACTTTTGTTTTGCAGGTGTTAGTTAGATTTATATATTTCCTTTTCATATTAAAATTTGTATATTTAGGATTTTGGAATGATTTGTTATGGGATTAGGATGAACATTGGTCATAAGATCACATCTTATGTACCATGTGAAGCCTTGGAGCATCGACCGTTCAACCATCCAAAGGAGGAATCAAAAGAAAAAAGAGAAAGAAGAAAGAAAAAGAAGAATAAAGCCTAAAGATCCCCATAACAATGAATTCCTTTTGTTTAATTGTAGTATTCATTTGTAATCCGGGTTGTATAAGGGTAGAGCTCGGCTACCCAATTTTATATTTTTCGGGTTTGTGCCGTGGTGCCCAACCACAATGGCTTTTTATTCTTTTTGTGCTAGTTTTATAAATTGGTTAATGTTTGTTTAACTTGCACATTAAGTGGCATGCTTTTCCTAGTTTCTTCCTTGCTATACGTATGGCCTGGATGAGGATTAGGCTCTTTAGGGAAAAATAAATCTTTTACCCAACTTAAAAACTTGAAATAAAATTAAACAACTCATAACCTCATTTAAAGTTTAGGATTAAAATCAAGATAAAAGATTTAGCAACCCCTTAGTGGATGAACTTTTCTTTATAATATCATGCACAAATGCATCTTATTTCACTTGATTGGAAGGCTTCCACCTTTGTGAGAGAACCCAGCTTGACCTTTGAGGCTCATGGTGGAAACTTACCTCCTAAACTTCTCATTGATTTTGGCTAATAATCTGATTTCTCATGCATTAGTCATAAAAATCCTATTAGCCTCAGTCAAAATAATTATCCAAAAATAAAATAAAATGAAATTTGAAATGCATTAGATTTAGGTCATTTGAAGCATACCTTTACATGATCTAGTCTCTTTAGGGAGTGAGTTTAAGGACTTAGTCTTTTTCTAAATAAAAAAAGCCTAAATATCCTTCATTAAGCATAAAGACTTGCCTACATGAATTTAAATCATAGGACGAGTTAGTTGGCTGCCACCCCCATGCGGTTGTAAGTCCAAGCTGTTGGGTGGTTTGTCCTCTCTTGTGGAGGCAAACCAATTACCCAATTTTCACCTTAGATTTAGGTTGTGCTTCCGGCCCTCCCCGAAGATCCCTAGATTTAAGTTTTGAGGTTGCCTTTCCCTTTTATGGGCCATAAGCATAATTACTCACCTCTTAGGCATTTTCTCAATCGTGTGTTAAGGAATCATAAGTCCTAAATTTCTAATGAAAAAAGAAAGTCAAATAAACAAAATCAATTTCTAAAATCTAAAGCCTAATTTTAGGATTATTTGAGATGTTCGCTAGGCTTCTTATCATCATCAGCATCTCCTACTTATTCCCATTTTGGCTTTGATAGTAACTCCCTCTTTTGAACAATCCCATTTGATCCTCAAAAATAAACCAATCAATTGATATTACTTTCCCTATTGAAATCTTTAAAGACAACAATCATTTACCTTAATCGAGAGTTTTCCTAAGGGATCCCATCTCTTAGGATGTAATTAACTATGGAGGCTTTCCCATGTAGGGAACTTAATAAACTTGGTTTAAAATAAACCCTGCTTTCCTTTTCCATGTAAGTAGGAAAAGAATCTCTGGTACATATGCAGACCCATCATTCTTAGGAGTCCTTATTAAGGTGATTAGTTCTATTAAAGGGTAGTTACTTCTGTCTTTCGAGATAGTACACTATACCTTGATGACATATCCGACAACCTGAATAAGTACATCTATAGATCTATGTGGTGTCTTACCAAGATGAATTTTTATAAAGGTGTCCTCTTTCTTTTCTACCAACAGATTTGAAAGGCGACTCACTTTATAAGAATTTTTTACCACAAAGGGATTGCTAATTTGGAAATTCAATAGGGAATGCCTCAAAAGGGAAAAGTTCTTTTCTAAGGCTAATAAGGCTTAAGTATGAAATACTTATAGATATTAGGATGCCCAATATGCATTTCAACTATCCAATCATTATACTTTACATTTTTGATATTAAATTATTGAAGTTTCAAGTTAATATTTTATTAAAAATATAAGACTTAAATTCTAAGAGGATAGGATTGTAGAAATGCCAAGTTGTTGAAGACTTACTCCAAGAGGATGATTCAGAATCTAAGTCTACAATGCTTCTGATATAAGTCAAAATTTTGACCTAACGTAAATTTTTGGGATTTATCGATTCTTTTCCTACCAAAGGAAAATGAACCTATCCCTAACTCTTCTAGACTTATAACCACCTAGAAAGGTTGATAGCTAACACCACCTAAGCAATTTTAAAAATCATGAGTCTGGTCTTATGTATGCAAGATGGCTGATACTTTTGGAGTGTGGATTGACTCATCCTTTCTTAGGTTAGGAGTCCTCTAAACACTAGAACCTCCTTAGTCATAGGGTACTTTTAGTGATTAGGTGAACATTAAACCTAAGCTTAGAGACTTAGGAGGGTATCCATAGGTTTATGCTATACGTTAGGACTAAGGGAACCTATCTATCCTATGGCCTAACCCATGACCTATGCCTATCCAATCATGCAAATCCAACCTTAAATCAATACAACCAAACCTAATTGAATTTGTTTCATACCCAAGCTCCAAGCCAAAATGACTAGAACCCAAACTCATCTTAATCCCATAATCCAATCCTATGGATCAAACCTAAGCTCCTTCAGTTAAACCAAACCCAATTTATTTTTACAAAAGCACTCCAAGCATTCAAATCTCCATTTCAAATCCTACTAAAGCCTACAATCAAACCAATTTGATCAAACCATTTCAATCAACCAAACCTAGCCCATTTGAACCAAAAATTTTCAAATGAGCCAAAATCTAATTAATCCGTTGCAATCAAATCCATCAATCAATTTTAAATCAATTATCAAACTCAATTCAACCCAATTCAACTCAAATTCCATTTGGTTCACTTGACCCAAAGTGACCTAAAGGACCCGTTTGATCCAAACCTCAATCCAACCCAAATTGGATTGAATAAACCCATCCAAAACCTTCTACAATGATTGTTGATCACCCTTGATTATCTAATTACAATCAATTGGGTCAAACCAAATCCAATTGGTCATTTGACCCAAGTTGACCCAATTAGCCTACATGAACCAAATTGAACTAAACCTTTTTTAAACCAAATTGATTGAAATCATTGCTTCCAAAAAAAATCATAAATTGAGTATTGAATATGATTTGACCACCAATTGAACCTAACCAAGCCCATTTGACCCATTTCACCCAAGTTGACCCAACTTGACCTAAAGAGCCAAATCGAACTAAATCTCAATCCAATCAAAATTGACTTAAACCAATGACTCAAATACATCACAAATTGATTATTGAACATGATCCAAGCCATAATTGAACCCAAGAGACCCATTTAGACTAAATTGACCTAAAGGGTCAAAATGATCTAAATCATTCCCAAATTTAAATTAATTTAAGCCAACACCTACAATCATTTTCAAATCATCAATTGAATCTAAACCAACCCCTAACTCAAACCAATTGGTTAATTTGACCAAATTAGTCAACTTAGCCCATTTGACTCATATGAACTCATATGAGCCAAATTCAAATCCACTCCAAATCAAATCAACCTAATTGAACCTAAACATCCCAAATCATCATTTGAACATGACTCAACCCTTGGTTTGATCCAATTTCACCAATTGGTCAACCTAACCCAACTTAACCCAACTTGACCCACATGGGTCAAATTGAGCCAAACCCATTCAAACTAAGCCCAAACCTAACCAAACTTAGCATGACCCATCCTTGGGTCATCATGGGTCAGCCCAAATCAAACCCAACCCATTTCAAACCTGAATTAGCCTAAAACCCATTGGGTTAACCTTTCCAAATGGGACAAAATCTCCATTTGGATGGTCAAACCCACTCTCCTAGTCTTGGTAGCTAGCCTAAGCTCAAAATTGGACATGAGGTCCACTAGCTCACCTGACCCAAACTGATTAGGTCAACCATAATCCAAGTGGAGGTGAACCAACCCAAGCCACCCCATTGGAAAACTTGGAGGAGGTGGTACACTCCTCCTCAGCCCTTGCCAGCCCACTTCCTTCACTCAGCCACTCAAGGCACACCACCTCAACACCTCACTGCCATCTCTGATCGCCTACGCCGGCTAGATGCTTGCCAAAGTTGAACCCATCCAAGCTGTTCGATAGATTGGGGATTGGGGAGGAGAGTATACCCCCCCCCCAAGGCACACCAACCTCAACACCTCACTGCCAGCCCACTTCCTTCACTCAGCCACTCAAGGCACCACCTCCACACCTCACAGCCATCTCTGATCGCCTGTGCTGGCTAGATGCTTGCCAAAGTTGAACCCATCCAAGCTATTCGATAGATTGGGGATTGGGGAGGAGAGTATACCCCCCCACCCATCTCATTTCAAACAAACATAGAGCTTCAAAGAGTTGAGATGAGCCTTCCCGTATCCCCCTAAGCTTCATATCACCAGCAACACCAAACCTGAAAGAAATCGAGTCTCTTCTCCATCCAACTCCACTTAAACTCAACCAAAACTAAATTAACTTTATCACACCTTCCCCAAGCTCTAGCAAGGTGAAAAATAAATTCTTGATCAATTCGAGCACAGGAGACAACTCCTAGACCAACTATGATGACTTTACTTGCGGCACTTGGCCCACAGAGCCACTTATGAGGAGACAAGTTGTGAGCTTCAAAACAGGGCAACATCTCTTCAAGACGAAGCTACCTCAGTCATTAGATCACTGGTCTTGAGCTTCGGTATGGTATTTTTCTAGTAAACCATAGAAATCCCTTAAGGTGTTGGTTTTTGGTGAAAGAATTCTTGTTCTCATGTGATTTCCATCATATGATTTCCTTAGATCTATCCCTTGAAGGTTTTGGAGTCAATCCTGATGCCTCACGAGCTCTGGTGAGCTTGGATCAAGTAGTGGAAGGTGGACGATGTCTATCTTTTGGGGCTCGAGGATAAAGGATCATCTGTCATCCATTCTGCATGATTGGAACAGATGGCCATGATTAATCCGATCAGATTTATTCGATTTATCCCTTAAGAACTGCGAGATTAATCCCCATCATCTAATTTGAGATCGGTCTACGGGGATGAAAGCACGTCTATCGCCGCTAACTCAACATGTCATGGCATACGATTTAAGTGGCCAATCCTATGATGCCTTATGGAAAGTGCTGCCACATCAGCTCCCATATGGCACCGACGGGATTAGGGATCAATTAAGATTTAAAATATAATTAATTACCCATAACTTTAAAAATTTATAATTGATTCTAGAAAAATTCTAAAAATATGAGTAAACCCATTTTGATAAAGGTAACTAGAGCAGATTTTAATAAAAATAATTTTATTAAGTTTTGAAGAGTGAATAGAGCTTAATTAAAGTTTCAAGGTTTTTTAATTACATTAATTAAGCCCTAATTACATAGTCAATTGATCTCAAACTTGGAATGTTAATTCAATGGGATGTCCTCTGCCTCTCATAATTTTCTTGGGATTTATTGGCTAAGTAATTAGGAGAATTTGAAATTCAAACTTTAATTACCCTCTTAAGAAATTTAATAATTATTAAAAATGTCAGACTATAAAATTTCAATAATTAATAATTATTAATCACTGATTAATAGTGAAATGAGGAGGAGAGATAATTAGGACCTCTTTCCTATTTTTTTTTTCCAAATCCATTTCATAAAGAGGGTTAATTAATGCATAGATTAATTAAGGAATTAATTAGGCTATTAATAATAACAATTAAGTATTGAAATGATAATTACTTTAGATTAACGTTGATCTCATGGGTTCTTCCTTATGTGTTCAATGACATAAAGACCCCTAAGAAAATTATGATTAACCCATGGGTGTGGCAAATTTATAAGAGTACTTAGCTTAGTTATTTCTTTAATCTAATTAACACTTAAGCATGAGCCTATTGCATTAGATCCTTTAGGAGCATTGCAATTATAATTTCTTATTTGTATACCATTTAAGGCTCATAGATAAGTGGTTAATTAAATTAAAGAAACATAAGAAAGGGAAAATACATCATTTGCTAAATGATTCAAACTTAATCAACCCATAAAACCCACTTAATTACTTCTCTTCAAATACACTAAATTACCAACATGGGAGGGGAGGGTAAAACAACAAACATCACTTCTCCTCTTTGAGTTTAGCAATTCAAACCCAAAACCAATTTCTATAAGAAGCTTTGGTTTTCTTTAAATGTTTTTATTCAACTTGATTGCCCTTACAAATTAATGTGATTGATGTTATTATGTGGCTATGTTTAATTATTCATTTTCAGTCATTGTAAATGTTGTATGCCATGTGATATCATGCATTCATGCTTTCAAAAAATAAAAGAATCAATGGAATTTATTATATGTGTGATTATTATCACTAATAAATTTTAAAAGCTATTTTCAAAGTTATAAATTGATAATGAAGATTTAGAGTGGTGATTAGCTATGAATATTCTATCTGATTTGCATGTGTTTATAACTTAAACATGTTAATGTATTTATGTTGATGTGGGACACCATGCAGATCTTAAAGGGTACTTATTGAAGTGTTAAGGTATGATGTACTATCTCAAAAGATAGAAGCATCACCTTATAATGAACCTAATCACCTAATAAGGACTCCTATGACAGATGGGTCTTCGTATACACCAGAGATCTTTCCCCTACTTTATATGAAAAAGTAAAGTAGGGTTTATTTTAAGCCGAGTTCTTTAGTTCCCTATAGAGGCAAGCCTCTATAGTTAATTACATCATAAGGAATGTGAATTCCTTAGGAACACTCTCGATTAAAGTAGGAAATTATCTTCTCCAATGATTTCAAGGTTAAGACTATCAATAACTTGGCTATATTTGGAAAATCAAATGGGATTGTTTAAGAAGAAGGCTTATTTTGGAGGCCAAAGGAAGTAAGTAAGAAATTCTCATGATACTAGGAAACCTAATAAGCATTCCAATATATCCTATGGTTTGGCTTTATATATTTTAAAGTGAGTGAATTTATTTGTTTGAGTTCAAATTTTATTAGATTAATAGGGCCTATAATCCAACAACACTAGTTTGTGTAAATGCCTAACATGTGAGGATTTATGCTTGTAGCCCAATCAAAATAGCTACCTCAGATCCTAAATCTAGGGGGCTTTAGCACAAGCTAAAGCATGACTTAAACCTAAGTGAAAGATGGACATAATGGTTTACCTCCATAAGAGAGGATAATCATCCGACTTTTGGACTTACAACCTCCTAGAGGTGCCCACCAGCTAACTCCCCCTTTGATTTAAATCCATGTGGTTTGATCTTATGAAAGTGGAAAATAGTTGGGCTATTATTTAAATAGAAAGAGACTAAAGTTCTAAACCCACTCCCTAAGAGACTAGAGCATGAGTGGTATGAGCATATGACTTAGTCTAAAATGCAAACTTTTACAATTTTTATTTCATTTTGACACATTCATTTGAACAAAGGCTTGGAATTTCTATGCCTAAATACATGATGAAATAGAGTTATTGGCTAAATCTACAAGAACAGAGTGTTCTCCACCACAAGGGATGCCCTCACAGGTCAAGCATTCCCTTATCGTACAAAGATAAAGATCCCTCATATTCAAGGAAGAAGGAATATGATATGCATGATGTGAGACATACAACATATAGCTAAGTAGTTGCTAAATCTCTTAGTTATCTTGATTACAACCTAGGCTTTATGATGAAGTTGAAATTTATTTTAAAATTTAATTGTGAGTTATTAATTAGGTAGAAAAATTAATTTTATCCAAAGAGCCTACCGCATCCAGGCCACACATTCAATCATCAATCATAAATTTTCTAATGCACAATCTAAACATAACATCAAACAATTTTATAGACTACTGCAAAAGAATAAAAGGTCGTCGCGGTCGGGTTTCGTCGTACACCCTGAAAAGAGAAAAAATGGATAGCTGGGCTCTACCCTTATACAACCCAGAATATAAAAGAATAACTATACAATTAGAAATGAATACATGCTAAGGGTATCTTCATTTCTTCATATCTTCATGTCTTCATGTCTTCATGTCTTCATGTTCTCCCTTCTTTTGATTTGATTATGCTCCAAGGCATCACAGGGCACTCTAGGACTAAGCCTTGTAGCCCCTTCTCATCCTAATCTCCCATAGCACTAATCTTAATTCCTATTGAAAAATTACATTTTATATGAAAAAGTAAATCTAACTATACCTACAAAATAGAGGTTAGCCAAACATACATATTATCTCAAGTAGTTATATTTATAATTTGGATTTAACACCCTACACATAGGTAACCAAGCCCACCTATCCTAACTTGGATTATGCTTAAGAGTATAAGCAACTTGCAAGCAAAGCATTTATATTCATTTTATAGCAGCCCCTTAAGCACAATCCCTTGCAAAAAATATGATTAGGCTAATGATGGCCTAACATCTAGCCTACGAAACATACACCCTAACATCCAATCTAAAATATTACATCACAAAACAAACATACACCACACATACACTGTCCTAACTTAGGACTAGAAGTGATGACTTAGTTATAATGTGTGTGCGCTAAGGCTTTGTGTGGTATGTCTCACTAAGCATTAGAGTTATGATTTTATAAGTTTGGAGATGTTCAATTTAACATAGAAGTTGGTTTCACTTCAAATTATTTAGTTGATTTGAGAATTTTAATTTATCATTTGTTTGGTTTCACTTGATTTGTACTTAGCATCTAAGTGTTATAAGAGAAGAGAGAGGATTGCCATCTTTTATCCCTACCTTAAGCCATTTTATAAAGTATATTTTTATGATTTCCTTTTCTTTTTAATGAATTTACACATTTTTTTTATTAATCTTAAGTTTAGGTTAACTCTAAATAATCCTATTCAATATGAAAGGCATCTTAAGATTAATAAAGTTGAATTACTATCACATAACATATGTCAAACCATTCCTTTCCATCACTTGTAACATGCATATGACTTTAACACTTAGCATATCTATACATGCAATGTATTTTGGCACACTTAAATGATGATGAATGCATATGTTTGAAATTCATATCTTACTTAATTGTATTATTAGTATATGTAAATTAAAGCTTTATCCAAATTCTATTACCAAAATACATAAGAATGAAATCAAACAGGTATGTGTCATTGTTAAACTGGGGAAGTGAGGTAATCAAATGACCTCCTTGGGGACTACTTAAAGCCTCGTATTCGTCGTAAGTCCAGACTATATACCCATTATTATTCAAACATATCTAGATTTATATACATGAATATAGGAATGAAAACTCCAAATCACATGACTAATCACTTCATTGACATAAATAATTATGGATGCATGCATTTTTAGAACAAGAGAGGATTCCCATTCTTTAATTAAATACACACATACATGTATAAAAGATATAAGCAAATATATTTTGTTGTTAAACCAGGGAAATGAGGTAATCAAATGACCTCCTTGGGGCTACTTAAAAGGCTCATATTCCCTGGATGTCCAGACTATATACTTGCTTTCTTAAATACATATGGATGTACAAATAACTAAGAGAAAAAGGATTATGCAAGATTGTATTTTTATTTGATTGATTATTTATTTTATGAATTAAGCACTATCCAAATTTTTATACAAAAATACATAAAAATTAAATCAAATAAGTACATGTCATTATTAAACTAGGAAAGTGATATAATCAAATGACCTCCTTGGGATTACTTAAAGCCTCTTGTTCCCAGGATATCTAAACTATATACTTATTAACATTCAAATCTATGTAAATCTATATATAAACATAGGAAAGAGAGCTTCATTTCACATACCTATGCTATAAGCACATGCAAATCCTATGTATATTCATAACTATATCACTCCACATATTATTATCAATTTCTAAAATTTGGAAAATAGATTTGAATTTATTATTGAGAATAGCCCCACATATTATTAAATTAAGTCAACACATGCAAGCTTACATAAACAATTTTCATTTAATTGACTTAAGTTTAAAAGAATAAATGCATGAATCCAAATGACATACAATATCTAACATGATTGGAAATGAATAACTTAAACATAAGCACATGGTTCATTCAACTATGTTAATTCTTAAGGGCAATCACATCAAATAGCACTATTTAAAGAAAACCAAAGCTTATTATTATTTTTGATTTTGGATTTGAGTTGTATTTGAAGAGGAGCACTTAGCACTTGTTGTTTTAAACCCATCCCCATGTTGGTGATTTGATTTAGTTTAAGGAAAGGTAATTAAATAGGTTTTATGAATTATTTAAGTTGAACCATTTATTAAATAAATTGATTATCCATACCTATGCTTCTTTAATTTGATTAATCATTTAATTATGAGCCACAAATGATATGAACATTGAGGAAATAAAATTCCAATGCTCCTAAGGACCTAATGCAATTGGATCATAATTAAATATTAATTAAATCAAAGAATCTAATCAAGTACTTTTATAATTTTCCCGCACTTATGGGTTAATCATAATTTCCCTAAGAATCTTTTTATTATAACACATAAAGAGGGACCCTTAATTCATTATTAACTATCTGATGTCATTTGTATTTCAATTTGATTTAATTAAAAAACTTAATTAATTAATTAATCACTTAATGAATTACCACCTTAATTAATCTTCTTGAAATGAAATGGATTTAACAAAAGGGATTAGGAAAGAGGTCTTAATCCCTTCTCCTTCTTCCATTCACTATCAAACAGTGATTAACAAGCTTTAATTAATTAATCCCTACTATTTTAGATGTTAATTAGTGATTTAATTAATTAAAGAGAGTAATTAAGGTTATGAACATGAATTTTTCCTAATTACTAGGCAATAAATTCCAATAAAATCATGGGAGGCAGAAGCCACCTCATTAAATCAACACAAAAATTTTAGAATTAATTACCTAAGTAATTAGGGCTTAATTAAGCTAATTAAGTTTATAATTAAACTCAATTAAGCCTTAATTATTATTCAAAATTAATTAGATTTAATTTTAATTAATTCTCCTCTGAATTACCTTTAAAATGAGTATTTGTTTGCATTTTTTATTTTTCTACAATTTATTATGATTTTTCAAAGTTTTAGCCATTAAATAGATTAATTAAGTTGAATTAAGCCTAATTCCATCAACACCATGTGGATCACTGATGTGGCATGCTTTTCACATGGCACCGTAGGGTTGGTTACTTAAACCCATCCGATGCAACACCGATGCTGGTGGCGAACGCGATTTCATCCCCACCATCTGATCTAAGATTGGATAATAGAGATTAAACACGTGTTTCCTAAAGGATTAAATCAAGATTAATTAATGGATTAATCATAGTAGTTCATTTTGATCATGCAGAATGGATGACGCGTGGTCTATCATCCCCCGAGGGATGAAAGATGGACATCGTCCACCTTCCGTCATCCAATTTGAGCTCACTAGAGCTCGAATCGGCATAGGATTGATCCCACTCCTTCACAAGGAGGATCTTAAGAGATCTAACGGTTGGATTTGTGCGACAATCACATTCACTTTGAAAAGGCCAAACAAAAAAATGGAAAAAGTCAATTTGCTAGAAAATTACCTCATCGAAGCTCAAGACTGGCAGTGAACTGACCGAGGTAGCTTTGCTTGGATGAGGTGAAGCCTTATTGAGAAGATGGTTCCTTGACACCTCACCGGCATCTCTGAGGATCAAATGTCACTGAAAAATGAGTCAGAGTTATGCTTGGAGGTGCTTTCGGTGGTCGGAGAGCTCAAAAAATGATTCATTGTGCCTTGCTAGAGCTTAGTGAATATGTGGGTGAAGTTAATTTGAATGGGGTTGAGTATTGGTGGAGTTGGATGGAGTAGAAGCATGTCCTATTTCGAGTAAGCTCAGCCTGGTGATTTTTAATGATGAGAAGGCTTATGAATCACAAGAAGGCTCTGGGGAATTCAAAAAACCCTAAAAAAGCTCTAAGAATGCTTGGCAGCTTGATTTGGATCGAAATGAGGGGGGTATACCCCCTCCTCCCTTAGATCAAATGGCCTTGATCCATTTGGCCTCTAGCGGCCATCCGGCCGTTAATGGTGGCCAAGGGTGGCAAGGAATCATTTGAGGTGGCTCGGTTTGAGTGGCCAAGTGCAAGGGAATGGCTACCAAGGGAGGAGTGGGAGTCCTTGTTGCCAAGTGTTCTAATGGGGAAGGTGAGGTGAACTCACCTCTCTATGGCTCATGGCCGACCCAACCACCCTTGGGTTAGGATAACAAATGTCCAAAATGCCTAGGTGGGGCTCTAAAAGGCTACCAAGTGGATGGGAAGTGGGTTTGACCATTCAAATGGGGTATTTGTCCCATGTGGTGGCCTTGGCCCATTAGAATTTGGGTCAAATTGGGTTGGGTTTGAGTTGGGCTGACCCAAGGTGAGCCAAGGATAGGTCATGTCAAGTTTCATTGGATTCGAAGTTGATTTGGATGGGTTTGGCTCAACTTGACCCATATGGGTCAAATTAGGCTATGTTGGGTTAAGTTGACCAATTGGTCAAATTGGGTCAAACCAAGGGTTGGGTCAAGTTCAATTGATGATTTGAAGTGTTTTGGTGTAATTGGTTTGGTTTAATTTGGCTTAGATTTAAATTTGACCAATTTGAGTTCAAATGGGTCAAATGGGTCAAAGGGTCAGGTTGAACAATTTGGCCCAATTGGCCAAATTGGCTTGGGTTGGGTATTGGTTATGTTAAATTAGTCAATTGAAAATAATTATAGGCTTTGGTTTGAATTAATTTGGAATTAGTTTTGATTTACGCCAACTTTAGGTTTTTTTGGGCTAAGTGGGTCAATTGGGCTAAATTGGTCAAATTGGGATCAATTGAGGCTTTGATCATGTTCAATGATCAATTTAAAATGAACTTGAGCTATTGGTTGTAATCAATTTGGGTTGGATTTTGATTTGACCCAATTTGGCCTTTTAGTTCAAATTGGGTCAACTTGGGTCAAGAGGGCGAATTGGATTTGGTTTGGCTCAATTGATGGTCAAGTCATGTTCAAGGATTGATCTTAGGTTGATGTGAATCAATGGTCTCAATTAATTTGGCTTAGGTTGAGATTTGGTTCATTTGGCTCATGTAGGTTAAGTGGGTTGACTTGATCAAATGACCAAATTGACTTGGTTTGACCTAATTGATGATAATTGATTAATAAAGGGTGATCAAGAATCATGATTGGAAGTTTCGAGTGGTTTGATTCAATCTAATTTGGGTTGGATTGATCATTGGCTCAAATGGGTCCTTTAGGTCACTTTGGGTCAAGTGAGCCTAAGTGGGTCAATTGGCTTGATTGGGGTTTGATTTGAGTTTAGTTGAGTTTGAATATTGATTTGGGATTGATTTATAGCTTTGATTGCAATTGATTTGGGTCCAAATGGATTTTGTCTTATTTGAATGTGTTGGTCATATGGGTTAACTTGGTTTGATGTGAATTTATTTTGGTTTAGTATAGCTTGATTATAGATTGTAGATTTTTGGTTTGGAATGGTTATTATAAGATTTAATTGATTCATGATAAAATAAATTAAGCTTATAATTAAGATTGAAGACAATTTTGCTAAGTCCATAGGATTGAATCATAGGACTTAAGAAAGGTTGATTTGATTTAAAATTCAAATAGAATTGGTGTTTGTATTTGATTATAAGTTTAATTGAATTTGGATGAATTAAATTTGAGGTTTGGTTTAAGCTAAGGAGGTAGTCATGGATTGGGTTAGGTTATAGGCTAGGTGAGTTTCCAAATCCTAATGTATAACCTAATATTATGATTAACCCTTCTAAGTCTCTAAACTTAGGTTAAGTGTTCACTTAATCACTAGAAGTGTCTTAGAACTAAGAAGCTCTTAGTGTCTAGAAGACTCTTAGGTCTATAATGGGAAGATTGAATCCTCACTCCAAAAGTGATGTCAATAGTATTATTTTATCTTTATGATTCATGTATGGGTTTACATATGTTTCAATGATAATAATTATAAAATTTGGACATCCTTGGAATACGAGGCTTTAAGTAGCCCCACGAAGGTCATTGATTATCTCACTTCTCTGGTTAACAAAGGCACATACTTATTTAATTTCATGTCTGTGTGTACTTGTACTAGAATTTGGATAGAACTTTACTTTACATGTGTAAATGATTTACTAAAACAAAATCTTTTGCATGGCTTTCATTTCTATGGTTGTATATTCATTCATATGTATTTAAGAATAACAACTATATAGTCTGGACATCCCAGTAATATGAGGGTTTAAGTAGCCCCATGGATGTCATTAATTATCTCACTTCCTTGGTTTAAACAATGACACGTACTTGCTTAAAACTTTAATACATGTTTCTGTGTGTGTATTTAGCCAAGGAATGGAATTCCTCTTTTTTACTTAAAAATATACATTCATAATCATTTAAGTATGCCAAAATATGTTGCATATATAGGTATATTAAGTCTTAAATCATATGTATGACATTGATGATGAAAAGGAATAATACAACATCCTCCATGTGATAGTGTTTCAATTTCATTTATCTTAAGAGGCCTTTCATATTTGAATAAGATTCTTTAAGGTTAACCTAAATCTAGTATCAATAAAATAATTAATAAATCATTCAGTAAAAGGGACCAAATCACAACAATGTGCTTTAGAAGGTAACTTAAGGTAGGGATGAAAGAGGTTAAGCCTCTTTCTTCTCTTTACAATACTTACTTGCTAAGTAAATATCAAATGAAATAAAGAAAAAACATAAATTAAAATCCACCAATTCTCTAAACAACCTGAAATGAAATAATCTCTCATGTTTAACTTAAACAATTCTAAACATTAGCCAATTTAAATTCTAAGGCCTAGCTAAGACATACTACACTAACCCTAAATAAACACATTAGAATGCAAAATCCTCACTTCTAGTTTTAGGTTAGGATGGTGTTTGTAATGATGTTGTGTTTTGTTTTGTGATAAATTATTTTAGACTAGATGTTAAGATTATGGTTCGTAGACTAGATGTTAGTCCATTGTTATCCTAATATTATTTTTTATAAGGGATTATGCTAATGAGGTCGCTAAAATAAATATAAATGCTTCTATCTGCAGGTTGCTTATGCCCCTAAGCATAATCCATGATTAGGACAGGTGGGCTTAGTTACCCATGTGTAGGGTACTAAGTCTAAATTATGAAATATAACTGCTTTGGATTATATGTATGTTTAGCTAACATCTATTTTGTAGGTGTTGTTAGATTTTACTTTACATAAAAAATATAATTTTACAATAGGAATTAGGATTAGTGCTATGGGGTTTAGGATGAGTAGTCGCTAGAAGTCATAGTCCTAGGAGGCCCTATGAAGCCTTGGAGCATAATCAAACTAAGAGAATGAAGAATGAAGAATGAAGAAAAATAAGGAATGAAGATCCCCATAGCATTTGATTTAATTTCAATTATAATAATCTTTTGTAATCCGGGTTATATAAGGGTAGAGCTTGGCAACCCAATTTTCTCTCTTCTAGGGTGTACGGTGGTACTTGACCGCATCGGCCTTTTATTCTTTTACATAATCTATAAATGTTTTGAATGTTATGTTTAGATTGTGTAATAGAAATTGCATCTTATTCATAATTTTTTAGAATTTCATGTTTGAATGTGTGGCCTGGATGTGGTAGGCTATTAGGATAAAACTAATTTTTCTTCCCCATTAATAACTCATAACTAAATTCTAAAATAATTCATAACCTCACTCTAAATCTTAAGCTATAAATCAAGATAATTAAAAGATTTAACAACCCCTTAGCTAAATGATAAATGGCTAACATCATGCATACCATCTTGTTTTAGTCATGAAATAAGAAGTGCCTCCATTCTTGAACTTTAGGGAATGCTTGACCTATGAGAGCACCCCCTCATGATGGATCTCTCTCTCTCTCTCTCTCTCTCTCTCTCTTTGATTTGGCCAACAACTCAATTTCATCATGCATTTATGCATAATTGACCTAAGCCTTTGTCCAAAATATTATTTCAAAATAATATAAGAATTTGTAAAATTTTGCATTTTACCTTCAGTCATGATTTCATACAAATCATAATCTAGTCTATTAGGGAGTGAGTTTAGGACTCTAGTCTTTTTCTAAATTAAAAAACACTCTAACTATCTTGCAATTATATAAGACCTGCCTACATGATTTTGAATCATAGGAGGTGTTAGCTGCGACTACTCTAGGCGGTCGTAAGTCTAGAAGTCAAATGAGTTTTTCCTCTCTTATGGAGGTGAACTATTATGTCCCCTATATGCTTAGATTTAGGTCATGCTTCTAGCCTATGTTAAAGCTCCCTAAATTTAGAATCCGAGGTTGCTTGTTTCCTTTGGGCTACGAGTGGAAATCTTCACCTATTAGGCATTTTCACAATCTTATGTTGATGGATTGTAAGCCCTAACATCCTAATAAAATTTCAATTCAAATTAAAACAAACTCTCTCTTTCAAATATATAAAGCCTCACCATAGGGTAGATTGGAGTGCTCACTCGGCTTCCTAGTATCATGAGTGCTACCTACTTATCTTCTTTTGGATTAGAAAAATAAGTCTTTCAATATTGAACATTCGTACTTGATTTTTACAAATAACTAATTCATTAATAGCTTAATCTTGAAATCTTTTGAGATAATTGATTGACTACTTTAATTGAGAGTATTCTTAGGAAATCCAATTTTTTGGGACGTAGTTAACTATGGAAGCTTGCTTTCATAGGGAACTAAAGAACCCAACATAAAATAAACTCTACTTTACTTTTTCATGTAAAGTAAGGGAAGAATCTCCGGTACATACGAAGACCCATCATGCCTTAGGAGTCTTTATTATGTGATTAGGTCCATTGTAGAGTGATGTTTCTATCTTTCGAGATAGTACCTCATACCTTAATGTCGTACCTGATCACTTCAATAAGTATCCCCTAAGATCTTCATGGTGTCCACCCAACATCTGAAATAAAACATCACAGCTGATTTATGGCATTTAAGAAGGAAGCTAATAACCTAACTCATTCCCTAACCATAAGATAATGTTCGGCATGTTATGCACCTAACTAATGCAATTATTATTATTATTATTTTTTTACTCCCAATTCATTTTAAAGGCCTTGGGTATGCAATTCATGTCTACAATGTAATGCAATTAGAAAAGGTTCATGGGGTAAATTAAAATAAAAAGGTGGACTTCTCTCAGGAAGGATGCTCATTCTCAAAGGTCAGATACCCCATTATGTGTAATGGGTGAAGCGCCCAATTTAAGAGGATCAAATAATATGCTCTCATGGTTCATAATAGCTAATTATTTCTAGTTACTTTTTAGTTATGCCTAAGGCTTTAATTTATGTGAAGTTATGAGTTTTCTTATTTTGTGTTTAAGTTATTTAAATTTAGTAGGGTAAAAATAAATTTTTTTCCTAAGAGTCTAGCATTTCCAGGCATTTCATCATAGAATACATCACAAAAAGAAACCTAAAAAAACATGCAGTTTTATTGCGTGTACCAAAATAAATCAAGCTAAATTAAATTAATAAAATAGGCTAGTGCAGCTAAGTACCGTTGTATACCCTAGATGAAAAAGAAAAATGGGCAGTCGAGCTCTACCCTTATATAGCCCGACCTAGAACTAAAAGCTTTGATCTATGGGGGTCTTTATCTAGGATCATCACCTTCTTTAGAGACCCCCACGGGCTTCACAAGGGACCACCAATTAGTAAAGCCAGCTCTCCTATTCCTAGACCCAAAATCTAACTTAATTCTAGGCTCAAATTACATTTTAAAATTCCAAAATAAATTCCTAATCACTGCAAAATAGACATCAAGAAATACACACAGCATACCAATAATTTATATTTCAAACATACAGGCTTAGCATTAATTGCTTGCCAAGCCCACCTGTCCTATTAGGTTATGCTTAAAGACTTAAGCAACACCTGCAAGTAAAGAGCATTTATTTTTATTTTATTACAACAGTCCCTTTAAGCACAGGCCTCTACAAAAAATAACGTTAGCCTAAAAAAAATGCCCTAATATGTAGACTAGCTTATAAATAATCTAAGCCATCCAATCTAAATTAATAAATCACAAAATAACAAAAAAACACTACGTCATTTCATATCACAAAATGTCAGCCTAACCTAATTCTAGGGTTGATGTCCTAATAATCTAGTGTGTGATAGAAGGGCATGTGTGGTATTACTGCACTAACTTTTATTTCAATTAGATTTAGTTTAAGTTCAAAGTTTGTTCAATTTATCATTAGGTGATTTCAATTTAAATGATTTAATTGATTTAAAATTTTATTTCATTTTTATGTTTAATTTTATGTTAAGGTAAAATTTAAGTTTTGAAGAATGAAGAATAAAATAGATTTTATTTTGGACAAAACTCATTCTATCCAACAACCTAATCCTAATAGAATGAGATTTTTATCTGAAGATAAAAATCCATTCTATGGGTCGCATTAAGATTATAAGTATCTTAATTAACCACTTTTGAATTTATTTGAAGGATTTGTTTTAATTTAGATTTAATTAATATTTATGTTATTTGATTAGGATTTAAATTCTTAATTAGTATTTAGTTCTTAAGTTTCATCTTGTGTTTATGAAAGCTTGTTTAAATATTCTTTATTCTTTTCATTTGAGTTTTATTTAAATTTATTAATGCATCTTGACTTATCCAATTAAAAATTTAGGATTTATTGAATTTTAATTATTTGATTAATTATGGTTTTGATTTAATTAAGATTTTCAAAAGTTAAATTTACTGAATCTAACTTATTTTATTAATGTTGATTATTTATTTTAAGTTTATTATGTATTAATTTAATTTATCTTAATTTAGTGTTTACTTTATTCCTTTAGGTTTTCATTAAATTTTATATGATTTATGTTTTTAATTTAGCCAGGGTGAACATAATTTCATAAATTGGGATTATGTTTGCCTTATGTTCTTTTGATTTCATTAAGGAATAGTTTTCTTATTTTATATATTTTAATTCAATCCATTTGGTATAATTGAATTGACTTAATTCACTTATTTAGTTAATGATAATGTTCATTACTTTGAATGATCTAATTTAATCATTTTGAATTGACTTAAAGTTAATTTAAATTTAAGCTTACTTTAAAAGTTTAGGTTTCATCATTCAATTATCTCAATACATTTAAATAACATAACTTAGGATATTCAATAATTTATGCATTTAATTTTATTGCTTAAGTTAGTTTTAAGTGAACATCTTAGGTTAAGGATTCATTATTTCATTAAACCTATTATGATAAGGTTTTACTTAACAATCAAAACCTATGAATCCCAAAGATTGAACTATTTTAGGCTCCAAACCTAATCTAAGCCACCTTTAGTTTCTAAATTATTTGAATTAATTGATTTTGACTTTAATCATTTATGCCCATCATTAATGACTTCCATTTAATGTTTAGTAAACTTAATTTAGTTCCAGTTTTGTCAAATTCTTTACAATTTAAAGATTGATGAGTTTCAATCTTCAAACAAATGTTCATTTTATTTTGAATTCATAATTTTAGTAATTTAGGATATAATTAACTTATTTTATTCTTAATTAATCCTATAACCCCTAAGTGAAGAATTAATTATGTTTTCCAACTTTAAAAGATTAAGAAAGTTTTCTAAGGTCATATAAAGTTATTTAACGTGTTTAAAATTGGTCTCATTAATTTTTTTAATTTTAATGATTTGTTGACTTATTATTTCATTTAGATTAACTTAAAACTTGATTTTTTTTTTTATAACTTCTGATCCAAAGGTCATTTGGATTTGAAAGTTTTATGGCAAGTGGGGTTCCTTACCAACTTTATTTCTCTAAAGTTTCACTTTAATCACATATGTATTTTATAACTAATTAAGGTTTTAATATTTTTAATAAAATCTAAATTAAGCTTTAATCATTAGGAATTAATTAAAGGTTTTAATTTTACTTAATTCTTCTTTAAATGATGAATCCAAAGAGGATTAATTTCAAAATTTTGGAGTTTTATTTAATTTATTATGATATTTTAAAATTGAGGTTAATTAATTGATTTATTTAATTTCATTAATCTCTAATTAAAGTCATTTTTGGGATTATGAGGTTTTAGTGAAGTTTTATAGTTTACTAAGGTCTACTTATGTGAATTATGATGTTTTAAACTAATTTTATAATTTTTCCTAATTTTCTTAATTTATTATTAATTTATTTCATTAAATTTGAAAATTTCATATCTTTGGATTTATTTACCAATAAATCCTAAGAAATTTATCTAAGTTGTATTTTTGCTTCAATTTCACTTCCCCAAAGTTTTAAAATAATTGGATTAATATTTTGAGCTTAGTTTAAATTTTTATTTTTAATTAAACTCAAAGTAATCCCAAAATAAATAATAAAAATTAAGGATTTTAAATTTAAAAGATTTCTCTCAATGAGATGAATCCATTTAGCAATCATTTGCAATTTTTAGATGGATATTTTTTTAATGATTTTTTTAAGTGTCCAATATTTTGCAGCATTTATTTAATCCATAAACCCTTATTTTCCATTCGACATTGACTAAGTGCCACTTTACATGTGGCATGGTGTACTTAGACCAGTTGGATCAACACCGATTTAGCTCAAAAGTAGTGAGGATCACAAGATCAACTATGGTCATCTGATCAAAGATTAAATGATAATAATTTAACTCATGATTCTTATAGAGATTTTAATCAAATCATCTAACTAGATCATGTCTGTCCATTTTTAATAGAAGGAATAGATGGTGGATATTTCATCCCCTACCTCCTGTTAGAGAATCGAGATCCATTGGCTCTTAGGGCTCGATCGTTGGTGATCTCGGTGGTGGAAGCATTCATTTTGATTGTAAATTGATCAAGAGTCAATTTGTAATCAATCAAGGCAACTTGATCTCATTAAAGATCGATTTCATTTCACAAAGGACCAAAGCTGAGGAGAGGGGTGGTGGCGGTAAGTCCATACCTCACTGGCATCGATCATAGGTGGATCTTTTGATTCAAAAAGTTTCCTTGGGTTGAGACAAGCCACTGAGAGGAATTTTGCATCTTGCCTCTCCATTAGTCACTGTGGAAACCAAGCTCTACCCCTCCACCATTGGGTTTGATCATTTTTTGATTCACCAGCAATGAGAGACTCAAGTAAAGGCTTGATTGTGTTCTCCTTTGCCCATTGAGTGTGTGAGGAGGATCAATTATGGGGAATTCTAGCATGCCAATGATGGGGTAGCCTAGGAAGAGCTCGGTTGAGCTTCTCTTCCCTTCTTGAGTGTGTTAAAATGGTTGGAATGAGGAGAGGAAGTCTCTCCCTCTCTTTCTCTTCCTCTTTGTGCTTACTCATGAACTCCCATGGAGGGGAAGTCAAGCTGGATTGGCCATGGTGATTTCCATTCTTGGAGGCTATCTCCAAAGGGTGGTTAATTGATTTGGAACAATCCAAGTTAGTTTAGATGAGGAGTGGAGGATGGTGGAGTAAGTGCATTGGATTTTTGATTTCATATGCATGGAAATTAATTTCTTCTCTTCCCATAGTTACACCTCAACCCTCCCATGTCTCTTGGCTTCATGGCATCACTTCAACACCCTTTTGGGTTGATGGTTGATTGACTAAGTTAAACCAAGGTGAACCATGCGTCAAACTCAAGTTCATTTGAGTTAGACTTAGGATTAAATGCTTAGGTTTGATCCATTTGATTATCTTTTGTTTCTTGATTGATTCTTTTTAATGTAATTTATTAATTATATTTAAATTTAGATTATAATTATGCCTAATTATACAATAGAAGTCTTAGAGGCCAATTGATCCTTGTTACATGAGATTTTAGTTTGACTCTAGTTTGACCCATTTGATCAAAGATTAGTCAAATTGGGTCTCCTAACACAATTGTTCACTTTGGGATTTAAATTAAGTCCCATTTATGTTTGTTTGATCATTTATGATGTTTCTAGTTGTTTTCTTTCATTGGATTTAGGATTAATTTTGATTTTGACCCATTTTGACTTAAATAGGTTAAGTTGATTTCAACTAGGTTAAGTGACCAAATTGGTCAAATTAAACTCAATAATTGGTTGAATTATAATTAATTATAATTTTAAAATCATCTTTAATATTTTATTTGAATTAATTGTAATTTAATTAGGATTTAAATTCAATAAAGTTCATTTGGATTTATTTGGTTTAAGTGATCTAATTAACCCATTTAAAATAATACTAAATTTAAATTTATTTAGATTCATGTTTAAACATGTTTATTTGGTGATTCTAAATCCTTGGATTGACTTAATTTGGTCAAATTTTAGTGAATTTATATTTGACTTGGTGGGGCCCACAAAAGTCAATTCTAGGTCAAATGACATATTGATTATCTTAAACCTCATTTAAATTTATTTTTTGGTTCATTTTGGTTCATGCATTGATTTTATGCTTTTTGTTTAATATTATTTCAATTATTTTATTTTATTTTAATTTCTTTAGGTTTAGGTAATTTTGTGCTTATGTAGGTTAATTAGGTTGACCAGCCCAATTGCCTTGGTATAAGCTCACTTGAATTTTAGATTTCAATTAAAATCTATTTGATTGAATTTGAATTTAGTTTTGAGTTTGATTTATGTTCACATAATCTTATTAGGTTAAAACAAATCTTGGAGGGGTTCACTTGGATAACCTAATATAGTGTCCTGAGTGCCTATTCAAAAATCTCATAATCTAAGATTAGGTGTTCTAATTACTAGGATTAGAGATCATGTTAAACTCATTCAAAATGTGGTCAACATCCATTACTAGAAGAATTGCTAGCTCAATCTTTAAAAGAGAGTCCAACATGATGACCTTTGATAACTCAAAGTATATAATCTCTATGTGATTTCAAAAGGTCAAATAAAACTATTCTTGTTAGTATTTACTTCTGATAGGAAAGTGTCAATTAGACTACTCCTTTTTAACTTGTGTTCCACTAACAAGCAAGAGTGATGAGAGATAATCAGCCTTCTAGTTCATCATAGTAAAAAGAAAATCTTTCAATCCAACACACCCATAATCTTTGCTTAGAGGGTCAACTAATTAAGCCCCACCTTAGAAGGAGTCATCTCACATAGAGGACGAAAACTTAAGCCCCTCAACTTGGGAACTAGGGCAGTAGTCATTTTACAAAGACCAAATGGATACATTTAATCTTATGCAAATGATTAGTTTATTAAGTTTTCTACTTGTCACTAGAGGATTCCTAGAGGAGTCTAAGACAAAATAAACTCCTTGATGTTCCACCAATTAGAGGGTTCCTAATCATGACCCCATTAGTTAAGTTTAGCCATTAAAACTAATAAAACAAAACTTTTCTTTTAACATTTATAACATATCTTATCGATATACCCTAAATTTTAATAGTCCTTTATTGACATAAAAAATGTCAATATGGCCAAACTCTAAATCTTTCTAGGTATCTAACACAATTAACCTAATTAACTCATTAATGTAGCCCTAGTAAGCCTTAGAAAGAGCTCATATAAAAAAGTATTTTGCTAAATCTTTCTTACAACTTAGGTCTAACTTTACTTCATTTATTAATTAAGTTTAATCATTCTTTAGATAATGTAAATTTAAGACTTTAAGCAAACAACACATCTTATTGATTCATTTGCTTATGTAATTGGCCAAGAGATTCTGAGGCCTGGAATTACCCCAAAGTTATTTTTGGTGATTTGACCCGAGGTTGAGTCAAGGCAACCCATTTACATACATAACATACCAAAACCAATAAGTCAATGCCATTCTTTGTTAATCTTATGAACCCTGATCATCAATACCAATTCCAAGACATTTCATATGAATTCTTGGACCATTCAAACTCATGATCATAAAATTAAGTTGACCATGGGCCATAAAATCAAACTTTGGTAAAATCTAAATTAATGTTAGTGTATTATGAGCAAAATATAATAAATCTCTCAAATGACATGTATCTAAATGAACACTTTAGTGTCTATTGATGGATCTCATTTTATCAAGTCAACCCAATTGACCTTCCTTTACTCAATTTGGTCAAATTAGGCCAATAACACTTTGATGGCATTAAATATCAAATTAAGCAACCTAAATTAAATCAAACTATTTTCTTAAATGTCTCATATAGTTTTCATAACATGCTTGGCTCAATTATTTATTGTATCAAACCCAAGAGGTCTTGAGAATGGCTTTAACAAATAAATACCCATATGCCACTTAAAGCTTCAATTAGAATGTCATAATCTTCATAATAAATTATTCCCTTTGGATAATGATTATTTAGTTGAACCCATGTTGATTTGACCACACATATGGGTTAATTATATTCTCAAATTCAATGTATCTATATTGGGTCCATGTGGGCATACTCCACTTTGGAATTGGAATTGGCTAACCAAATGACTAAATAATCCCACCAAATTTTTCATTAAGCTTGAAGCTAATGTTAACAACAACACTTTAGTTCAACACAACTTGATTTGACCAATTCTTATGGGTTAAAATCAAGTGAGACTAAACATAGGTCTTATTTGATCAAATTAACCCATTAAGCCACAATTCTCCAAAAGGCCCTTAGGGACCCATTTCAAACTTAACAATAGAGAGAATCACATTTTTCTCATGACCCAAAATTGTGTGCACCCAATTTCCTTAGGGTCGAATAGGTCATGAATCACCTTGCTTACCCAATTGGCTAAGCAATCAACCCACCACCATCCTCCATGGAAACCAAGTGGGATGGCTTCACCCATCTCATCTTATCACCTTATCTAGCGATCTACCACCTCCCCTAGTTGTTTCAAGCTAGAGCTCACCATTGATGTATAATACACTGAGCTCAACCACGACTGAGCTTAGGTTTACTTGAGCTCTACAAAAGGAGCTTCAATTAAATGCAATAAGTGCTTCCTTTAAGCTCCACCATAAGAAATGAATCCTTTCCTAATCTCTCTGACCACCTAATTAATCCTAAGACCAACCCATGGTAATGATTTCATTAAACTTTGGTCCACCCATCAACTTAGAGAAAAGAAACCTAATCAAACTCAATGGTATGTTTGTGGTAGCTCCTTGAAGTTTCACCAATTGACTTTGGATCAAGCCAAAATCTCCAAGGTTAGATATTACCTCTCTCACTTATCATCTTCTTAGGTGTGGTCACTCGAGTTCTATAGGATGTACCATGCTATGATAAGCCATGCAATCAATTCCTCTTCTTCTCACCATGCTTCTAAGTGAATGAATTTTCTTAAGATGCCCTAGATGAGAAGAATTTAGCTTAGGTTTGGCTTCTTAAGTAGTTTCAACCTGAGCCCAACCCATAGTCTCACTTGCAACCTAACTAAGGGAAGAAAATGATTTTCTTATCATTGAATCTACTTTAAAGTAGATCTAATGGTTTAGATCAAGTTGAATTATAAACTTTACATATAATGTCTAAGTTTTAGAGAATGTTAATTTTATTTTTTTCATTGGATTATTTAGTGTGAATTATGCTTTAAAATTTTAGGGAAGTCACCATTTGTAACATAAAATCCAGGAAAATTGTCAAATATGATTTCATGTGATTAACTACTATAACAACAACAACAAACCTTTATCCCACTAAGTGGGGTCAGCTACATGAATCCTTCATCTCCATTGTGTCATATTATGTGTCAAATTCTCATTTAATGTGATTAACTACAATTTGGAAATTTTATTTTCTAATTATTTTAAATGATTAAGACATCTAGACATGTTCCAAAATTATGAAATTTAGTGTAAAAAATCATAAAGACTTCTAATTAAATTTTTTTCTTAATTAGAACTAAAATCAAAGAGGTATAAATTTTAAATCCAATATTTTATTTTTAAAATTCACAAAAAGCAAAATACTCATTTAAAATTATAAAAAATTCGGAGAGCATTTAGAGCACTAATCTAAACTTATAAAAAAACTACCAATTATTTTTAAATAAATTATTTTATTAATTTAAATTTGGTTAAATCATTGTTTGAAATATAAAAGTAATTAAAATATTTAGGAAAAATACAAAAATTTTATATCATGTTAAAAATGATTATCTAAAATTACTGTCAAATTTTCATAATTATTTTTAGTTGAAATGAATTAATTATCAATTTTAAAATTAAATTAATTATTATCTAATTAATAGAAAAATAATAAAAATACAAAAAAATTATTTAAAACTATCAAAATGCTTAAGTCATTAATCTAAGTCTTTTAAAAAAATTTCATAATTGGTTTGTTTAAAATAAAAATATTACCAATTTTGCAATTTATTTAAACAATTTTAAAATTTTAAAAATATTAAAATAAATTTAAAAACTTATGATAAATTCAGTTACTATTTATATCAATGATTCCAACCTTCCATAAGAATTTCATGATCTTTCATGATGATTTAATGGTGAAATTAATTTTCATGGCGAAATTGGTGATTTAATAAATTAAATAAATATTTAATAACAACAACAAGCCTTTACCCCACTATGTGGGGTTGGCTACATAAAATATTTTTCTCCATTGTCCTATCAAGTGTCAAATTATCATTTAATTCAATAAACAAAGATCATTTTTTATACTTCCTAATCAAGTCTTTTTAGGTCTATCTCTACCTTTCTTAATATAAGGTGCATCAAATACTTCTACTCTCCTAACTAGGTCATCAAATGGCCAACACTTTAAGTGGCCAAATCATATAAGGTGACTCTCACTAAATAGTTAATAACTATACAAAATATTATAAAATTTAGAAAGTAGTTAAGATAATGACTTGTAGACATCATAAAATTATAATAGGTTGTCCAAGTCAGCATGATCATAAAAAATCAGTTTTTTATTTAATGATAAAATAATTAATTTCATAACTATAATAGTAATAATTATAATAAATAATCATTAAAAATAATAAAAGATCCCAAATTAACTTAAATAATTCAACATTATTCAAAATCTTAAATATGTAAATAGTAATCAATATAAATAAAAAATTATATAATAAAAAAATTTAGGTTGAAAAGTATTCAACAAGTGGGGCTCACTTAGTCAAATGGGATTTGTAGGTTAAACATTGCCCTTGAACATAAACCAATTTGAAATATCATTTTAAATCATAAACATATTATTTGATTCAAAGCAAGAATTGTGGAACATTTGTATGTGTCATAATACCGTTGTGCATGTTTTTACATTAGATTAGTCATCTATCATGTCCACACACTTGCACTACAGATCTTTAGGTCTGATTGATTCAATTTCATTTTAAATCCTTCATAAGATTGATTATATCAATCAATCGCATTCACATTGCTTCAAAAGTACATAGGATAACCACCTCTCTAAGATAAGTTAGCTTGTTTAAGAAACACATAACCTAGGATCAGTCTAAACAACATATTAAGATCTAATTGATCTCTAAACCAAACTTATAGATAATTGCATCATGGCATACATTGTCTTCTCTAATTACTTAGTAATATTGGTTTGCTAAGTTTTCTAGCAGTATTGGTTGCCCTTTGGGTTAAGTATAGTCTTCCCACCCATAAAACATATATTATGTCAATATTCTTAACATTTACCTCAATCATGTTTGTTTAATTAAGAATTTTTATGAGTTAGTCATACACACAGTGACCCAATTTATTTCTAGCATTATTTGCTTTCTTGTAACCTTGCTAGATTTGTTTGATGAGCTAGATCATCACTTTGGATCAAGTTCAACTAAAACTAGCCAACCACTATTGGTTAGCTTTTATCAGACTAGGTCCTACACTCATGACTAAGTCATTCTATTGTTCAATTAGCCACTATATTAAGATTTGAGTATACACATTTATTCAAGTCCATTCCCTTCTTTTGAATGGATGGTTTCCATTTGTCATTTATTTACACTTTAAACATTATGAGTTTTACATCACGCTATTTAGAGTCTTTGATATCCAAGTTTTGCATGGATACCAAATTATTGTTTTTTGAAATTGATCGTGTCGATTACTATTTGTCATATTGATATATTTGTATGTCAATCAACAAATTGGGTTATATTTCATCCTTTTAGAGTCTAGACTTAACCTAAATCATGACTAACAAACTTGAATTATTAAATAGATCATCAAAAAAATGAAGTTATTTAATCATGATTAAACCTTTATATGACCAATTAGCACACTTGAATATTATTTTGGGCAACATACATACAAATGTGAAAAGCCTTAAAATAATGAAATTGCTTGTATGACTTAGCTGGACATTTCAAGGTCATCTAGAGTTGTCCCTAGAAATACACTAGCTCACAGACACTTATGTGTTATGATAATCGACAATCTTGCAATCAATATAATGAGGTGGCTATAGCTAGGCAGCCTTATTTGTGCTACCCTAATGGCTATGCAAGATAAGGTTATGAGAGTGTAGCTAAAGTTCTTTTATTTAATTTGATTATGCAAATTATAATGTGTTGTGCTATTATACTATTATATTGTTACTATGTTAGAGATATTTTCTTTAGGTACCAAACATATAACCAATGCTTTCACTCTACTATACAAGAGGTTGTATGTCAAAATGAATGATCCAATCCTATGATGTGTTTCTTTATTTATGTTGTGTTGTGATGACTTCATTTAGATCAGGAGTTTTCTTTATTTAAAGCATTTATTAATTTTTTAATTGTAAAAATAAAATATAAACCAAGTTTCTTAACTCAGTACTCATTGATACTTAAACTAGAAGGACTGACATACATTATAAACTAGATGAAGGACCTAGGTAGAAGAGAACTTAATCTATATTTTATTTATTAAATTTAGTTTATCTTATATTTATGGGTAGAGCTCAACTATCCTTTATAATTTTATTTTATTTGGGTATGTATAAGTGAGTTGCCCAACCACACTAGCTTTTTTGCCCTTTTTTAACAACCATCGTAGCATAGTGATTATTTGATTACATTATGTACATTATTATTTTCTTTTTAATTATTTATTGCAATGTTTTTCTCTAAGATCTATATGCTATGATTGGCAATAAATTAAAAAAAATACATATTTTTCATAAACTTTAATTAATTTTTATTAACTTAAAAATTATTAGAACAACTTTTATATATTAAAATTAAGGCTCTCTTTGGCCAATAATTTAGCCCCTCTTATACTTGAAAGAGGTATAAAGTTAAGCCTTTCAAGTATAATTTGTTGGCACCCACATGTCATGACTTTAACCTAGCATACACTTAAGGATAAAAAATTTGCTTATCAAGCATATCCCCTTTAAGTATAGAGCTTTAGGTGGATATGGTTTGAATAGTGGCTAGGAAGTCTTAGTAAGCTAAGTAGCAATAGTCTAACCCAAAAAATTTTGTAAGTCTAGTCTATCTAATATTTGTCATTAAACTAGGTTACCACCCATATTTTATTGTTGTAGGTGTGTATTAACTCATTTAGAAACTATAAGCACTACAACTATTCAAACTTGCTCCTTAGAAACTTTTACTTAGAATTCTTTTAATCTCCTTCTCCAACTTGGGACATTAGGTCAACTCTAGTTGATGCAAGACATGGTTTTTGACATGGCATCTCTTAACTGAGTTGGGTTGACTACCTTCCCAAACTAAATGATTATGAACTTGATAGCCTAAAATGCTGGATCAATAAAATGTATATTTAGTCTAATTTATGTTTTTTCCTTAATCTCCTCTCTTTACCCATAAACCCTTTGAGGCCATTGTACTCCTTATAGAGTCTTTAGTGGTTTAGCATTAATTATCATATAAGTATTTTATATATCGAATTGTCATCTTGCTTGTACAATGATTCACCTTCTGCCCTACAAACTAACTATTGATATATGGATTGTAATGTTATGGAGATTACTACTAAACTATATATCTTTCATTTAAAATTCTTAAAAGAAGAAAATAAATCAGAATTTACTTTGTTCTTTCATTTATAAATAGTTTCTTGTAGAGCTGTATGTAAGTGTAACTAACCAAAATAGATATGTCTTCATGTGAGAATGAGAGACCCTCAATCATTTCTTTTCTCATTAATTTGGTGATATATATATATACACAAGTATAGATAAGAAAACTTATTTATGAAGAAGAAAATCCACTATCTATGAAATCAACCTTTATTCTATTGATTGAATGTGATATTGAGAATAATATACTGTCTCAAAGGACATAGATATTATTTTACAATGGATTTGAAAACTAAAATAAAGAGGGTTTTCTTCAATGCAACATAAAGAATGATATACTATCTTAGGAGATAGAAATACAATTTTTCTATGGATTAGGGCACAATAACAAATGAGGTTTCAAAGATTATCTGGTATGCATTTCTAATTATTTGAATTTAAATATTATTTTGATTCTAGGGTTAAATACATCTTAATAGCATAGACTCTTAAGAATACTCTCAATTAATGTAATGGTGAAAATTTTATGATTTATTAAAAGTTAAAATTTAAGAATTTGATGATTTTGAAAGTTCAAGAAGAATAAACTCAAATCCAAGAACAATTATTTTTAGGAGTCAATGGAAGAAAGTAAGGAGCAAATGATACTAAGAAGCTCAATAGTACTCCAAGTCATAGTAAGGTTGGCCTTTATATTTTTAGTATTTGAATATAGTCAATTTTAATGGGGTATAAATTTGAATGTTGAGACTTATAAATAATTTTCTTAAGACTGCTGATATGCCCAAGAGGTAAGTACATATGATGTTGCCCTAAAAATAATTAATCTCAAAACCTAACTTAAGTTGAGAACTACTATCAAGTAATCATTTGGATCTAATCTAATGATGTACAGTGGGATTATAGATTTTAGCTTCACCTAAAATTGAAACATGCTGGACTCTTTTAGACTTACAATCTTGCCTAGAATGATGGCTAGCTAACTCACTTAATTGCTTTAAAGCCATGATGTCTAATCACAAGCAAATTCAAGATAGTTAAAGCTATTATGTTTTATAAAGAGTCCTAGTCCTAGACTTAGCCACTAAGTCTAAAATATATGGGTTTAGAATGCTCCTATGCTAAATACATAAAAATTTGTTTTAATTTTATTTAATGATTAGGACACAACTGTAATATGAATGCAATGTCATGTCCTAGTTTAGTGTAACGTTAATGTTCACCTACCTTTTTTAGGTGGCTATCACCCTCAAAAGTTAGGTATTTCCTATTCATGCAATGGAAATATAGTGTTCTTGTAAAGAATGAAGAAGCAATACAAGTGCATTCATGGTGACATAGCCTTTTTCCTACATTATTTTAATTCTATGCCATTAGTTAATTTGTTTAATTTAATAAAGAACTTTATTTCTAACCCTAACATGACCAGGCTCCTAATCACATTCATAGATAACATAACCAATATATCACAAAGAAATATTTATTTCTCATCCAAAGTGCAATAAAAGTAAACAAGCATCAAATAAACATCAAATGAACAAACCAAAATAAATTATAAAATAATAAAAGAAAGCTCGATGTGGTTGGGTCCAAAAAATATAATACCATAAAAATAAAAAAGAATGTGGTGGACGAGCTCTACTTCATACAAACTAGCCTAGACCTATTGATAGACAAACTCAGCATGTGGGTCATCTAGCATCTTCTTCTTCATTTAGTTATACTAGTTTTCTTCAGCTCCAAAAGGCCATAATTATTCAACTTCTTGGGGGGTTCATCTTCGTTTCTTTTCATCTTTCTCTGAAATGTCATAGGCTAACAACAAAACATTCCTAGAACTTTAAAAAAGTAATTTTTTGTAAAAATAAAAATTATAAACATGTCCCTACAAAATAGATACTAGTCAAGCAATTTATATAAAATAAACATCCAATCATTTCATTACATCACACAAAATTTCTAACACTTTCAAGGGTCAAGCTACATTATATTAAAACCACATTAAATTTACATCTCAATAATGCCCATTTCTAAGCATGATCACTTGTAGGTAACATCATTAGTCTAGTCCTAAATAAAAAGTTTACACTTTTTTCAGAACTATTCTAACTCAGCATCACTAATATATTCTAAAACAATAATTGCATCACACAATCACAAAGCATTACATCAAAACATCATAATAATCAGGATTAGCCATCTCTAATCTAAGGGTGTAAGGAATTGTGCCCCAAATAATCAAATCTACTATGTGTTAAGTCATGTGGGTGTATGCATATTAGGCTTGATCTATGTTTCAATTTTATTTATTTTAAATAAATATGTAATTTAATAAAAGATGGTTTCAACTTAAAGTGACTAGTGATTAAAATTTTTATTTAAATTTTAATAAATTTAGGTTCTGATTATTTAAAAGGTTTTTAAGAATGTTCATATGCCTATGAGGTCCAAAGAATGGATGAACCTCAACACTAAGCATTTTAAGTATTATAAAATATATATTACATCAAAAGATTAAAGTCATATTTTATAATAGTTAGAAATCTATCCAAGGTGAATTATAAAAAAATTTAAAATAATTTAATTAGGATTCAATCATTTTTTTTTACAAATAATTTTAAGTGTTAAGAGGTAATGGCAACCAAGAGGGAGGGGTGGAGGGAGGGGAGGGGCATGAATTGGGTTTTTTAAAAATAATTTTAGAAAACTTAATCTTAAACTTTTGTATAAAATTTAAATTTTTAATGATAAAGTTGTAGAGAAATAAAACAATAATCAACAATAGTATAAAAAAGTAAAGTGTAGAAAATAAAGAAAGAGAACACAGAGATTTTTACGTGGTTTGGTCAAATCCCAAAAATTAGCCTACGTCCACACCTAGCAACCCAAACTAGGAATTCACTAAGTCAAAATGATATTTCAAAAAACCTATCGTACTCTCCTTCATGGGAAAGTACAACCCAACAACATACTTTTGTTAACTGGCAAGTACAACCTAAGAACGTACTTTGTTTGAAGGGCAAGCACAACCCAATAACATACTTTCTTTAACAGGCAAGTACAACCCAGTAATATACTTTCCATAACATGCAAGTACAACCCAATAATGTACCTTTTCTTAATGAGAAAGTGCAACCCAACAAGAAAATAAGAAAAATGAGAAAGAAGGATTTAACTCTCAAATTCAAAAGTATTTTTTTCTCGCAACCCAACTACACAATATTAAGGTAAGTGAATTCAAAGAAAAGAAAGATAACACACTTTAATTGATATTTAAATTTGAGTGCAATAATTAAACTTTATATATATATATATATATATATATATATATATATATATATATATATAGGATGTAAATGAATCTTTAAAATATTTGATGTGAATATGATAACTTGAAATCAAAGTGATTTAATTTATGGTTGGAAATATAGCACAATAATGATTTGAAACTTGAATCAATCACTTGTTAGAAAGAGACTTAGAGTTTTTCAAAAGATCAAATGAATATGAAATCTTAAATCACAAAAACTCAAATGAAATCTCTTTTTAAGGAAATTATTATTTATACAAAAGATGAGATGCTTTAGAAGTAATAAACTTAATACTCAGAAGTATTTATATGAAATAATCATGAAACTTGAGAAAGTATAGAAATAGATAAGTTAATCACAAAACAAATTGACCAAATGCATAAGAAACTTAAGCCAAGAAGGAGAACAAGGTCACTTAGCATGTAAGATCATAAACTAGAATGAAAGCACCTTATTAAGCTTTCGGCCACAAGGAAATCCACCAATCCTCCAATTTCTTTGGTGAAATCCTCATGCCAATCACTTGTAGGTTGGAGGATGGAAAAAGGATGAAGAAATTAACACTCGATTCACTAATAAGATATCTCTAAAGGTATTGCAAAAATTAGGCCAAGAGAGGGTTTTTCTAAGAGAGATTTTTCCAAGAGAATTTAACCTAGTCTAAAGTACATTATTTGTAAGAAAAGGGGTCATGAGGTTCGGCCAAGAGAAGGAAATATAGGATGGAAACTCATTTGGAATTAATTTAAACATAAACCAATCAAAATAAAAATAAATGGCATGAGAAAAAAAAATTGGCCAAAGAGAAATAATAGGGAATTTAATATGGAAGGTTGGTTTAATTAAAAATCAATTTGAAATTCAAATTATTTAAGAGGGATTTAGTCCAAGGCAAGGAAGAGGTAAATTTTAATTATTAAGTGATTCAATTTGATTCAATTAAATTAAATTAATTTAGCATGATGAAGAAAAATTGATAAAAAAAGGGGATATAGAAGGAAAATTAAATTTGCGAAGAGATTTATATTGAATCAATTCATCATATGACATGATTTATAATGTAATTAAAACATTAATGTTTATGTGGGTCGACCAAGATAGAGAGAGAGAGGAGGGAAGAGTTTGAATTATTACCAAACAAGTCATGACACAATTAATTGTCTAAGTGCAAAAAAGAATAATTCAAATTTTGATTAATTTAAATTAAGCATGATATATGGTCGACCAAAAAGGAAGTTTCTATAATGGGATTCAATTATTATTTAATTCAATGTCATGTAATATTCAATCAATTCATCTTGATTGAGTAAAGGAAGGAAAGAGATAGCATACAAGCTTTATTAAATAAAATCCAAGGAATATTCAATAATTAGGCCAAGCTACTTTCCTAAAATAGATTAGATTTATTACCATGTAATTAATTCGAATTAAATGATCATGGATCAGATCTTAGGAGAGTTTAAATCAAGTTTCATTAAGAGATTAATTTGAATTTTAATAAAGATATAGTTGGCCAAAGGAGGTTTCCAAAAATAGAATTTATATAAAAGGAAAGAAGATAATTCCATGGCTTATTTTAATTGAATTTGAATTAACTCAAATAAATTCAAATTAAATAAAATTAAATCAACCAGATTATTATGTGGTCAGACACATAAAATTCAATAAAGAGGAGAGTTCAAATTTGCATATGTAATCAAAGTAATATTTAATTTGAATTCAAAAATAATTTAAATAACTCTCAAATAATCTATTTAGCAAATAATCATAAAAATTTGGCCAAAAAGGTTTAGGATGAAAGATAGGATACGAGAGAGAAGACTAGGACAATAGGAGAGAGAAAATTAATACCTTGACAAATTTTTGGTTAATTTAGATTCATGCATTGAATAAATGAATAATGAATATGCCTAAGCATGTGAATAATTTAATGAAATGTGAACTTAATTTAAGTTGTATGGAAGCACAATAAATGTAACAAAGTTTATGCATTTAGTTCACATTATCCAAAATAAATAATTTGAAGAATAATTATAAATAGAAAATGTAGAATTTATGAATAATTCTTAGATAAATTATTTTGAAATGATGGAATGATTTATTTTATTTTAGTGAGCTTTTCATTTGCCTTAATATAGTTAATTCTACAAAAATTCCCACCCAGTTCATATTTAATAGCTTTAGCATTCTGAATTGACTAAAGAACCTCGAGTTAAAGAATTTTCCTACACAGTTAGATTTAACTTGAATAGTAGCATCAAAAATATATATATTTATCATCAATATAAATCTAAATTAAGAATGACATTCATAATGATTAATGTGAATAATTTATCATGCAAAGAGATAATTTGTTCTTATTACACAAGGTTTGTTATCATCAAATCAAATGGTGACATACACAAGATGCATAGTCAACATTAAAAAACTATTTTCAATTTTCATGAAAACTTTTATATGATCAAAGAATATTGATATATGTTTTTTGATAAAATTTTTAAAATTATTTTAAAATGTTAATGAATTTTTCTTTTAGACTTAAAACAATAAGAAAGACTTCTAATAAAAAATTTTAAAAATATTATAATACTATTTAAATTTTTTATTTTAAATTTTTTAATATTACATGATTTTCTATTTTATTTTTCATAAAATATTATAAAAGTTCTTAGAATGGTTTATGATGAGCATAGTTATTACTCGTAAAAAATTGGTATTGATGTGAATTAAATTAGATTTTTTATAGTTCATTCAATTGAATTAAATTAAATTAAATTAATTATCATAATTCAAATATTCATTATTATATATTAATCTTAATTTTTTCTAACCTTGCATTTTATTTTCTCAGTATAAAAGTTCAGTTTATAATTTTGTGATTTATATTAAATTATTTAGAGATTTTTTTAGTTTCTTGATATTTAATTATATTATCTATTATTATTCTTTAGTTCAATTATCAATTTATTTCTTAATTACATTTAAACCAACATCAGTAAATCTAAAAATTTTTGAAGATCTTTTGCTACTTTTAGAATGTTTTGGATCATAATTGATACTTATTAAAGTTTAATGTAATATTAAATGTAATTCTTATTTGCATTTCCTTAATCTTATTTTGAAATTTTTATTCCTAATAATATATTCATTAAAATTACTTAAGAAAACTCTTAAAGGTAAGAAATGCTCCAAAACCCCTCATAAAAGTTTCATATGATTTGCTTCCATATTTTAAGCTTAATTTCATTAATTTAAATTTAGGCTTTTTTTTTTAATTGAGCCCAAAATATAAATGATAAAATGAGGCTTTTATTTTTCATATGTTCCTCCTTATTTATTGATTCAAACAATTATTTATTTATATTTTAAAATTAAAAATAATTTTTTATGATTTTTTTAAGATTCCTACTATTTTCTTTAATTTGTTTATTCGTTTTCTCATCTTAGCCCTAGTCAATGGTTGACTTGTCTCTACTTTCCGTACAACACACCCTAATTTGGTGAAATAAGGTATAGGTGCCAAGGTTTTAACATGGGATTAAATCAAGTCCTGATCAAAGATCGTATGTTCAAAATCAAACTCATGATTAGTAAACCTGAATCGAAGCTTCAATTATTTGACTAGATCAATAATGTTAATCCATGTTCTGGAATGGGAAATGACTGATCTTTGTTCAAACTTCAGTTATAACTAAGGACCATACATAAAGATATCCTATATTTAAGGCATATAATGGAGATTCTTAAAATCTCTTGCATTAAAAAGTATCAAAAATGAAAGTAAATAGTTTCTAATAGTTGGATCCTAATGGGATGCGAGTTCAATTCACAAAGTATTAAAATAATATTGTATTAAGTTTCTTGAAACTTACCTTAATCTAAGTTGTATAGAACCACTTTGATCAGTCCTTGAGCTTCATCTTGATTAAAGAAGTGATTGATTAAAAGACCACAACACCAACTATTGATTGGATGGCACAAGTGAGAAAAAGGAAGTTACCCTCTAGTTATTGGACATCTCAGAAAAAAATATTATGTGGAGGAAAAATTTCATCCAACCCACCACTCTAATTTTATGAGGCTCTTTTTAAACCAAACTAAGGTGAGTTTTGGGCTTTTTTATTGTAATTTCGTAATTATAAGCTCAAGGAAATTATGGCTTTAATGCATCTATGTCATGGGATTCACTCTAAATTTCTTGATCTATTTAAGTCTTGAGAAGATGAAGAGAGCTACTACAATATGTAATGTAGTAGAAAAAATGATTGATTTGCATGTCCAAGATTAACATTAGGGTTAGTTTAGACTTTAAGATAATCAACTAAGTTAACCTTGATTTCATTGTCTAGTTGAATTAAGTTACTAATGGGTGTTAGTTTTGGTTTAGGATTATCTAAACAAGTAAGCCCATTTAGTTCATTTAAATCATACTAAACTTGGTTTGGCTAGATTTATCCATAAGCGAATCTCAATAAATAAAATAGATGATTATCCTACTAAAATTTAGTTAATATTTATTTAACATTTTGCTTCAATTTATGAAATTAGATGCATGACATTAAGGGATAAATTAGAGTTCTCACATACCTATTAAGACTATTAAATTTTATCAATTTAAATTTGTCATTTTCATTATTCATGATTATATCCTTATTATTTATCTAGCTCCAAAGAATATCAAATTTTAAATTAAACATTATTTTATTTTAGATAAATTTATCAACAAACCTAGTAAATATGATTTGTCCTTTCAATTAAACTCCTAATTAACCTGTATTACTAGTGTTTGTTTAATATTCACCATTATTTTATATTGTTTTCTTCTCTTACCATATCCATAAACTCTTTAGGCTATCATGCCACCTCATTATGGAAGAGGGGAAGGAGGCCAATAAACTTTCACACTAAGGTGAAATTTATTTTCTTTTACATATTTTTTCTTGTTTTTATTTTATTAGAATTTCTATAGAAAATAGATTAATTCTTAAGTAGTTAATAAGCGACAATTCCCTAGATCTTATTGACTAGTTTATTCAATGTCAATACGTATAGTATACTTTGGTTAGTCCACCACATATATTGGGGGTCATTTTTTGACCTCACTTTTAGTAAGGTTGCTACATTTTCCTCTTTAGTACACTAAGCCAAGATCAAAACTAAACCAAATGAGAACCAAAGCCTTTAAGCTACACTAGGCTAGTGGGATTTCTTAGTTCATTATGGTCTAAGTAAATAAAGTTAAACATAGGCACCATCATTCAAAACCAAAGTGACCTAGTAATTGGGATTTAACTACATCCTAGGCGAACCATGGTTAGACTTAATTATAGTTCAACCTAGTTAATTAGGTTACCTAACCCAATTTAGCCTGGATGGGTTTAGTAGGCCAAATTAAAATTAAATTCAAATCAATCAAAATTGAACACTCCCTAATATCCCAAATCAATAATCAAACAATATTGAAGCTTAATTAAGACTCAATTTAGTTAATTAGCCCACTAAATCCAAATTAACTCAAATGAATCTTATTGAATTCACATCAAATTATAATTAATTCAAATTAAATTTAACATCCCTAAGTTTTAGAATCATTAAATAAACTTAATTGAATAAAAATTATGCTCAATTGAACCTAAATTGGCACAATTGGCCCATGAACTAGACCTACCAAGGACCCATTTAGGACACTTTAGGGAAAACCTTAATCAAACCCTATGTAATTAAAATTAAATTTATCTAGGTAATTCCACATCACCTATAGAACTCACCCAAGGCTAATGGAGACCAAGTGGCCCTAATTTGCCTATTAATCTAATAATGACCCATTAATGGTTCAAGCAGATTTGACCTAGCAAACTCAAGGCTAAGCAACCAAATTGAACCCATAGCTAGTTAGAACACTTGGCCACCCAAGGGAGATTAACCAAACCTTTTTAAGCTAGCATAAATAAGTCTTAGATGGAGCCAAAGTGTCCACATAATTTTTTTGACCAAATCAGCTTATATGTTCCCAAGACTACATGCTAGGACACCTCTTTTGACTCTCCAATAATGGCCTACACCTAAACCCAGCCAAGACCCAACTTAAGCTAGCATCACCTAGGCTTGTCGAGAGGCAACTTTAGCGAAAGGTCCCTCTTACTCAACCCAGGCCCTTAGGCACTTGAAATAGGCTCCAAGTGAGCCATATCATTAATTAGTCTCATCCTTAATGCTTGACAATGATCGAATGACTAAGGAAATCAAGAAAAACTCTCCATAATAACCTCATCCCATATGCGACTCTAGATTAAATTCCTTGCTCTTCTTACAACCCAAATTACCCCTAGCCTCTAGGAGTTGAAATGAGATAAGCCCACTCCCTTTCTAACTGTAAGCTTAAGAAGACCAAAAGTTTGGTGACCTATGGTGGCGTAGTGATCTCTAGAGCAACCAGGAGAGAGGCAAAGAAGTGTCTCCATAATAAGACTTTGTCTCTTTAAGATAAATCAGTTGAGAAATCTTGTAAAAATTAATACTAGTGAGGTATATATCTCAAACCATATAAATGATCTAGGATCTCATGCTTTGTGAAGTAAATGTGTAATTTATTAGAATCCAACTATAAAAAAAAAACCCTACATTTTCTTTTTAGATACTTTCTAGTGTGTTAAGAGTCATAAAATCCCCATTGGAGCTTGAGATCCACCATCAATTTTATTGTGGATGGAAGGATACAAAATCCCACCATTCATCTCACACAAGCAAGTTGAGATCAAATCAGTTGTAGACTTGGTGGAGATTGAGTTGAATCATAGGTAGTTCAACCTACCCATCAAAACCATGAGGTAGATCTCCATTGTTTGATCTTAAACCAAATGACTAAGATTAATCCATTATTATTTCATTTACACCTATCATGCTTAGTTTGTAGTTGATTCTTTTACTTATTTGAATTCTAAGTGATAAACATAATTATGTTAATATAATATTTAATTAATTGATCTTTTTTTTTGAAAAGTTAAAAAAAATTAAATAATCTATAAACTCACATAAATAAAGAAGACTTATGAAAACTGAAATTAACTTATTTAAAATTTTAAAATATTTTCTATAATTTAAATAATTAAATAAAGCAAATAAATTATAAAAAATTAAAATTATTCATAAACAACATTGGATTTTTATTGGAGTGTTTAAACCCGATTTTTAATGTTATTGTGGAGTTTCATGATCTTATAAATTATATTTTGATTTAAACATTTTCTAGAATGTAAATAAAATAATAATTATAGAAATAAAAATTATTTAAAAAGTATTCCAAACTTTTACAAAATATTTATTTGATGTTTCTCAACTCTATAGAATATTTTTAAAATTTTAAGAGATATTTTAATGCCAATTTGGAATTTTTTTATTTAATTAGCTAAAAATAGTAATTAATTATTAGTAGTTTGAAATTAACCAAAATTTCATAAAATATTCTTAAGTGTGTCTTCTAAAATTAGGACATAAATTATAAAGTTTATGAAATCATTTTAACTTAAATTAAAAGTAAAAAAGGATAACTAAATCCTTAACTTAATTGATGACTATTATAGGGCATTACTAATCAACCAATTAAAATCCATAAAAATCATTTTATTTAGAGTCTTAAGGTGTCCCCTCATCCTTTGATAAGATTTTCACTCTGTTAAGACTAGGGTGTTAGGAAGTGTGGGTCCTACCGTAAGTGGGGCCAACTCCTCAGACCTTTTAAAACCTTAAACTCAACTTAAACATACATGAATTAAATTATAGCTTAAAATCTACCTCTTAAACCAAAAATCATTTGAATTAAACTACCCAATGATATGCTGAAAATTAAACATTAAAATCCATTATTGACTCACCACACTAGCCTCATATATACATTAGATTGTTAAGTCATCGATTCTTGACTTAGGTTTGGATGGTGTTTAGGTATTATGTATTAATCTTTCTTATTTTGTGGAATAATATTTTAGAATAAATTAAAGATAATATTTATATGTAGACTGAATGTGAGGAGTATTAGATCCAAATCTATCTATGGTTGAAGAAGAACCTCATGAGATATCTAAGAAGCAGGGTTGATGAAGAGGGGAGTAGTAGATAATGGAAATAATGAAAAAAAGTTCTTGTTTTATTATATTTTAAGTAATCTTGATACAAGAGAAGAGGGAGGAATTCCCTTGTTCCAGAGGGAAAAAGAAGACCAAGATTGAGAGAAAAGAATTAAGATTTCTCTTGATCTACACCAGTCAAAATGAGTTATATCCAAATTCACCAGCATAACCCCTAAAAAGAAACCTCACTGCCCCCTGCTCCCCTCTCCTTTTATAATGTTTGGGATGATGGGTAGTACCAAAAATGAGTACAAGAAAGGATCGATCAAGTATGTACAAGGGACTTATCCAAATCAAAGCTGAGTATTTATTGATGAGCAACCAACCTTGTTGTGTGTATATGGTGACTCGATCTCCTAAGTGACTATTCTTCCCTATTGTTTGAGGGTGTTGTGCTTGAGTCTCCTTGAGATGATGTCCTTCATATAAATCTTACCTTTTGAGGATGAGTTTATATCAGAGTACTTGATGTCCACATGCTAATTATGCTCATCATGCATGCGATGAGTCTTTAGTATTTAGATTGTCTACTTATTTTGAGTGTATATTTAGCTCCCTGATTCATTTGCCCCTCTGTAGAGGTAACTCGTAAAAAAAAATAGAAGAATAAAAAGTCAAATTAACTTATAATAAATGCTAAAGAAGAAAAGTAATTTTTTTAATTAAATGTTACGTCACCTTTCAATTGCATTGGATGAGCTCTTCTGACACTACTACACCTCCCCACCCAAGATCATCATGAATGCTTTAATCTAGTGCTGAGTCTCTTGACACTACTAACCCAAGATCATCATGAATGCTTTAATCTAGTGCAGTGCTACGGAGTCTCTGACCAAGGAAACTATTCGTTCTGTACAGGTAGAGAGTGTACTTAAGGGTAATACTATTTCCCCCTAGTTTTCCACAAGAAGGTGTCGGTGAGGAGGCTAACAATTATCTATCTTATTCCCACTATCATAGGGGAGAGTCTTCTCAAGGTAGGATTAAACTATTTTGCTTTTGAATTTTGTTGTAGTACTCGATTAACTATGGCAAGTGTCCAAGAGGCAATTGAGGGGGATAGTGAGCGCTCAACGTCTCATCAAATTATCTACTTGTATAGTCCAGTAGTCTTGAATAAATGATTCATATTTCTATAGGTGATCTGCTTGGTCATCATCCAAGTAAAGAGGAAGTCTGCTTATTCAGAAAATGGATTTCTTCTCCAAGGATGTTTCCCTAGCAGACTACCTTGTTCATATCCTTTTTTTATTTTTGATGAGTTTGTTTAACTTAATTTAAGAGTGACTCCTGACTTTCTATGAGTTACAATGATGGTGCCAAGATTGGCTCTGATGAAGTGGTTGATTTTTCAGGGGGCACTAGTCGAGATGAACACCTTATCTGTTGGAGCTACTATTAGCTTTATCTCTATTGACTTCATGAGCTTTATCTCATTTGTGATTGATTTTTATGATAACAAACATATGTTCAAATGCTACTAATTGATTTATACTCAAGTGATGCAAGAAAATTCTTCAAATCTAGATTCTTCAGTAAATTTGGAAAGCTGAAGTTATTAGACTTGAACTGGTTGAAATTTTTTTAGGAAATATAATACTAAGACAAATATAGATCTCAATAAAATAAAATTAATAATTTATTTATTCCAAAATATTTTACTTAAATTTATTCATATTTTCTACAAATTAAAGTTGTATTATTCTTTAATTATTCCATGAATTATCCATTTTGGATAACATAAACTTAGTACATGAGTTAAGTATCATTTAATGTGTTTTCAAGCAATATAAATAGATTTCATACTTCATTAAATCATTTTCATGCTTAATCATATTTATTATTCATTTAGTTCTTACATGAAAATAAATTTATTATAGAATTATTCAAAATATTCTTTTCTCTCCTATTATTTTATTTTCTCTGTTCTATCACTATTATCATCCAAATAATGTTTTGGCCAAATTTTCATAGGTATTTGACTAATAAATCATATGAGATTTATTCAAATCATTTCATAATAATTCCCTCATTTTTTAACTATAAATATTCATTCATTTGAATTTTTTTGAATTAAATTATTTTGAATTTAAATTGAATATTCATTGGCATATAAATGCAAAATACACTTAGCTATTTACGGTATGATTTGGCTAACTCTATATTGATTTTTTCAGCAAATTTGATTTTTATCGAATCAATTTAAGTTAATTCAAAATTAAATTTAAATCAAACTTGATTTAATAACCTTCCCCTTTTTAATTAATCTTTTTTAGGAAAGTATTTTTGGCCGGCCATATTAAATCAATTCAAAATATTTTAAATTATATTCATGACTTCAAAATCATCTTAATTAATCATATTGGATTTAAATTAATTGATTGCATTGATTTGAGTTCATTCTAATATTAAGGAATCTATTGTTGATCAAAAATCAAATTGATTTTCTGCATTTATTTATTTTATATTAATTCATAGTATTGTCTCTTAAATCTTTCTCAAATTGATTCATCATATATTCATCATATCATGCAAAATTTAAATTGAATCCTTATTTGGAATTTAGCTTGGCTGACTACCTTGCTTGGAATATTATTTTCTAAGCAAATTAAAATAAATTCTCTCTCCTTGTGATTCTTGGCTGAAATATTTATTTTTTAATTAGGTTTCATTTGATCAGTATGATTAATTGTATTCTATCATATATATATATCTCTCTCACATAATTTCATCTTTAGTTGAAATCTTTTTCATATAAGTCCTCATTATTTTATTGAAATCCTTTATTCAAAATTTGAATACTTTCCATGCTTAAAATTCCCTCTCTTGCCTTGGCCAATCCAATCTATTCTTTTTTTTACATTGGATTCAAAATTCAAATTACTTCCTAATTAATCTTCCCACTTCTTTCTCCCATGGTCAAAAATCATTAAGAATAAAATTCTTACTTATTTGATTTGTTTGTGCAATAAAAATTAAATTATTTCGTAAATAATTTTCCCGCCAACTCTATCATGCTTGGCCAACCTTCATTTTCTATTTAAAGTGACTTAGACTTAGGGTTACAATTTCTTTGCTCCTCTTCACTCTTGGCTGACTCCTTTTTATACAATTCTCTTGGAGATTCTTATGATTCAAGTACTACAACTCTTTCATCATTCCATCCCTTCTCGTGGCTGAAAAGTTCATCTGGGAAATTTGAAGGATTGGTGGAAATAATCCCTTGGTTGAAAACTTACAAAGGTTTATCTATTTACCAAGGTGCTTAACTCTTCAACCTACTTTAACTATCTTCTTGTCCAAAATATTCAATCAAGGTATGCACGAGGAAAGTTAAGTGCTAAGTGTATCCCATCTTGGCTAAATTATTTAGTTGGATTGATTAAAATTTTTTAGCTTAAATATACTCTTCCTCTCTTTCTAATTTCATAAGTCATTAAGTGGAAGAAATCTCTTGCTTTGTCTGAAGTTGCATACAAGTGATTACTAAGCTTATATTTACAAATCTTTTAATTATTTGCATACAACATAGTTCTTGTAGAAAAAGATTATCAAGTGAACTAGTTTGATTTAATTTGTCATATTAATTTTCTTATTGCACAACACAAGTTACATTCATTATTTGTCTTTGGTTTATCATTCAAATATTCAAATCATTATTGTGTGGTGTTTTACTACATCATTTCAAGTTTCTTTGATATTAAGCTTTCATTTCTTTTAAAATAAATCTAGTTTCTTTTCTTGTTTGCATCAAACATTTCATACAAACTCTTGCAATTACCTTTGATATTAAATAAATAAAAAGTGAGCTCTTTCTTTTATTATTTGTCTTAATATTTGTTTACTTGGGTTGTGAGTGAAAATTATTTTTAAATTGAGTGTTAGATCTTTTGTATCTTTTCTCTTCTTTTTCTTGTACTTTGCATAGTTTGGAGTTACCCATGTAAGAAAATATGGTGTTGGGTTGTACTTGCCCATGTAGGAAAGTGTAGTGTTGGGTTGTAGTTGCCCATGAAGGAGAGTATGAGAGATTTTCAATAATCTTGATTTTGACTTAATGAATTCCTAACTTGGGTTGCTATGCATGGATGTACACTGGATTTTGGATTTAGCTAAACAACATAAAAATCTCTATATTCTCTGTTTTACTTTTATACACTTTTACTTTTCTTTATTGTGATTTACTATTATTATTATTATGCTTTATAAAATATAATCGTTAAAATTAAATTTTCTACAAAGCATTAAAATTAATTTTAATCTAAAATATCCCATTGCCATAGCAACAACTTCCATCGACATATAGGTAATATTGGCGAGTTTCCTCCTCACAATAGAAAATCTGAGAGGAACAACTCTACTCCCTTGGATGAGGGAATGTGAAGAAGGGTCTTCAGGTGCTTGTAGAATTGGCTGAGCTCATAAATATATAAGGAAAGGTTTCCATTCTAAAAAAGACCTGAGCTCATCGAGGCAGGAAGTGAGCAAGCTTAGCTCTTTGCTGGAGGAAGAGTCATGGTGGAGGCAAGTTGCGGAGGCCAAGTTCCAAAGAGACCTGGCCATTATGAGAGCCAAGCTGGTTTCTCCCAAGTGCTTAGTAAAGTCAAAGGGCTCATGTTTGACTATATATAAAAGAAGGGAAACCATGGTGAAAAATGGCACTTGGATCACATTATAAAATATTTCATAAAATAGTAGGGTTCATAGTGAGTTCATTTTGTAAAAAAAATTTCTATATTTTAAAATAAATAAAAAAATGTTTATCCAAAAATCTTCTTATACTCGTCTTTTGTTTATCGAGTGTTGTTCTATCATTAGTAGTGGCGAGTAGAAGTTCATTTATTATTTTTTTCTTTTATATGTTCTTGACTTCATGAGCCCCACCTCATTTGAGATTTATTTTGATGATAATAGACATATGTTCAAATGCCACTAACTAGTTTAAATTTAAGTGATGTAGGAAAATTCTTCAAATTTAGATTCTTCAATCAATTTAGAAAGCTAGAGTTGTTGGACTTCAACAAGTTAAACATTTTCTAAAAATCACAATAATAAGGCAAATAAAGAGCTCAATAAAATAAAATAAATGATTTATTAAATTAAAAATAAATTATTTAAAATTATTCATATTTTCCACATATCAAAATTACAATTATTCCTTGAATTATCTATTTAAGATAATATGAACTAAGCACATGAGTTAAACTCCATTTAATGTGCTTTCAAGCAAGATAAATTAAGTTTTACTTCATCAAATCATTTCCATGCTCAATCATAATTTTCATCCATTTATTCATCGCATGAGAATTAAATTAGTCTTGAATTATCCTAATTATTATTTTCTCTCTCCTATCATCCTTATCATCCCATTAATGTTTTTGTAGAATTTTTCATAGCATTTTGGTTAATAAATTATGTAATATTTATTGAAAATATTTTCATAAATAATTCCATCAATTTTCAAAATTTAAAAATCTTTTTGAATTTAAATTATTTTGAATTTATTTTGAATTTTCATTGCTAAATCAATGCAAAATTGATTTTAATCATTTACAGAATGATTTACCCAACCCTACCATGATTTATTTCGGCTAAGTGGAGTTTAATTAAAATATTTCAAGTTAATTTAAATTTGAATTCAAATCTACTTCAATTTAATTTCATTTTCTTTTTATTAAATCTATTTTAGTAAAGCACATGACCGACCCCTATTAAATTAAAATTATATTATTTTAAATAATATTTATTACTTAAAAAACATCCTAATTTATCATCTTGGATTTGAATTAATTAAATACATTGATTTCAGATCATCCTATTTATGGAAACTAGTATTTGGCTAAATTTTGCATTGATTTTCTGTATTTATTTTATGTAAATTAATCTATATTATCTCTAAAATCTTGCTTAAATTGATTCATCATATATTTCTTATATCATGATTTAAATTAAAATTGTATCTCACTTAGAATAGAGCTTGGCTGGCCTCCTTATTTTAGGGAAATTATTTTCTAAGCAAATAAAATCAATTGGTTCTTGATTGATTGAAGTCCTTAATTAAATTTTATTTCCTATCTCATTAATTCATTTTAATGATTCGTCCAAACATACATGTTTAAATTTAGGTTGAATTCAAATTTTTAATCATGTGTTAAATGCTTCAAAGTTCAAATTCCTTTCAAAAGTATTTTCCCTCTCATTGTTATTTTGGCCGAAATCTTCATAGCCTAAATTTGATTTCAATTTTATTGGTATGACAAATAGCTTCTCTCTCTCTCTCTCTCTCTCTCTCTCTCTCTCTCTCTATCTATCTCTATCTATCTCTCCATATTCTTCTTGGCCAAAACTTTCTTAGAGAACTCTAATGATTTGATTGAAATCTTCCTTTCAAATTTTGAATACTCTCCTTACTTGGCTTTCCATCTCATGCATTTGACTGACCCAATCTTCTTCTTAATTTCATTGGATTAAAAATTCAATTAGATGCTTAATGAAGCTTATCCTCTCTTTCTCTCATGGTCAAAATTATTAGGGATAGAATTTTTGATAGATTGATTGAAATTATAAAATCCAAATCAAATAATTTCCTAAAAAAATTTTCCCTCCAACTCTATCATACTTGGCGACCCTTGTAGCCCCACTTTTCTATTTAAAGTGGATTTAATTCAAAGGAAAATTTTCTTGGATAATTCTTCCTCTTGGTTATCCCTTTGCTACGTCATTCACTTGGAGATATTTTAGCATTTCTAGTGCTACAACTCCATCATTCTTCCTTTCCCTTGCTTAAAAGATTTCATTGAAGATGTGTTTGAGAAACTTGAAGGATTGGTGGAAACAACCTTGGCCAAAAGCATTAAAAAGTTCATTTATTCTCTAAGGAGCTTAACCCTTCATCCTACCTTACTAATCTTTTTGGTTGATTCAATTGATCATGGTATGCATTAAGGAAGTTAAGTATAAATTGAAATTTTCCTTTATCCTATTTATTTGAATTGCTTGAATAAGAATTTATGCTTATAGTTCTCTCCCCTTTTCTTATTTTCATAAATTATCAAGTGGAAGACAACTTGTGTTTTATTTCAAATTGAATGCAATATAATTCTTCTGAAAAATATTTCATGTAGATTTGCTTGATTTGGTTTTTCACATCAACTTGCTTATTGTATAAGAATAGATTACATACATCATTGATTTTACTTTATCATTCATATTCAAATCAATATTATATGGTTTTTTTAGTACATCATTTCAAGTTGCTTTGATATTAAGCTTTTAATTCTTTAGAAAAATCAAGCATATTTTCTTGTTTACATTCAGCATTCAATTCAAGTGTTTGAAATTACATTCAACATTAATTAAGTAAAAAGTGAGCTCTCTCTTTTAAATTACTCATCTTAATATTCTTATAGTTGGGTTGTGAGTACAGAATACTTTTGAATTGAGAGTTAGATATGTGTATTTCTTCTCTTCTTTCTTCTTGCTCTTCGTTTTGGTTGTACTTGCCTATATAGGAAAGTACGGTGTTGGTTATACTTATCCATATAGGAAAGTATGATGTTGGGCTGTACTGGCCTGTGAAAAAGAGTACCAAAGATTTGGTGTACTCTCAACTTTCATTTAGTGAATTCCTAGCTTGGGTTCCTAGGCGTGGACGTAGGCTGAATTTTGGAGTTTGGCAGAACCCTGTAAAAATCTCCATGTTCTTTTTTACTTTTTCTACACTTTTACTTTTCTTTATTGTTACTCATTATTATTGTAATTCATTAAAGTATAATCATTTAAGATTATCTTTTTTATAAAGCATTAAATTGAAGTTTTAATTTGAAAATATTTGAAAACTCAATTCACCCTCCACTCCCTAACTCTTGAGTGTCATAGCTTCATAACATATGCATCATTTAAGATTTTATGAGATTTTGCAATTATTTCTTCATTAAATGTCTGACATGACATACATGTTATAGAGCCATACTTACCTCATCTATAAATGTAGTTTCACTATGGGTAGTTAAGACTTTATTGCAACTCTATCATGCAAGCAACTCCTTGATTCTAGTGAATAGGCTTGGTTCTTTCATTTCCCAAAAGCAAGTGAGTTTGATGGCTACTTTGAAGAAAGCAGCAAGTTCATTCATACTATCCAAGATTAAGGAGGTTCTCATTCTTGATCTATAGATGATGACCTTTATTTTCCATTATTATTATCACAGCCATCCTAACTACACTATGAGAGAGGCTTAACTTGACCAGGATAGATGAGTATGCATCTCCCTCAACCACTTCAAACATAGCTTCTAGTTCTCTCTATCCAACAAGAGGTCTCAAATTTTGAATTACTTCCATATCATACCCACCTAGATCATGTCAAACTATGTGGTGACTATAACCACATTTTATAATACTGAGAAAGGAGCAACTCCCATGGAGCATGACTTTTTTTTGCCACATCTTCATCATGAAGGGGCATAGCAATGAGACCATTTAGGTCACTGGTCTTATTAAGAATATGTGGCATATTGAATAAGGTCAAGAAGTGGCAATCTAAGCTTCTATTTGTTAAGAGCTCATCTTCCTAGCCTATGTTGACTATGCCTACCACCTTCTTGGCAAGTAAGGCAGTCGCTCTGAAGAAGAATCCTTAAGCGGAGGTAGCCTTGAAAAGAGTGACTGATAAGACTTTGAATGTTAGTCATTATCTCTTCTATAGCTAAGTTTTTGGTGTCCTCAGTTGTAAATATTTTCTACTTAGCCTTCCTTTTTTAACATTGAAGTAATTTTTTTTATTTACGTTCCAACTTTAATGCTCTTATTCACTTTGTCAAGTGAGGAGGGTTTAGTTGTTAGATTCCTTAAGAAGGGCATGGCCAAGAAAGAGGGTGGCGAGTCAGCTTCTACTGAAGCTAATGAGGAGGTAGGGCCTAGTAGTACTCTAAAATAGTCTAAAAGGAGAGCTGCAAGCCCAACTCCTTGTGATCACTCCAAGAAGAAGAACTAACCCTCAAAGGAGAAAGAGAAAGAGATAAAGAAGGAAGAGGAGATGGAGTATGCATTGAATCATTCAGTTGACCAATGATGCCTTCATTCTCAATTGGGATATCAACTCAGAGAAACTTGACATTACTCTAGAGAACCACTTGAATAGTAGATGACATTTTCTATGATGACTGCATAAGCGATAGCTTGACAATCAACTTGGGAGATCTACATCCAAGTTCTTTATTAAGAGGAGTAATCTCTCTGCGATGAAGGTAGAGCTAGTGGCTATGATGGAGCAACTCACCTCTATCAAGTTCAAGCTAGCTCATCTTCAAGAGAAGGTGAAGTGACAGAAGTAAGAAAAGGATCGAGCTATTATGGAGCTCACCTACATTACTGAGGAGAAGAGGGAGTTAGAAGAAGAGTTCTATTACCGTATGGAGGAGTCCTAGTAGAAAGAGGTTGAGTTTGCAAACTTTTTAGATTCGACTGAATATAAGGGACTATTGAAACAAAAATTCAAGGTGTGTGCCAACTTTAATAGTCAACAAGCTTGTAAAGATGGCCAATTGGATATCAAGTCCTATATTTCTCTAATATAATCACTCTCTCTCTCAAATTTCAATGATGACGAGAGTAGCGTGAGTTGATTTGCATTTAACCTATTGCATTTTTTTCCTATGAGTTTGGGAAGTGATGTGCTCCATGTAACTCCATACTTGTCTTCCTGTAAATGTTATTTTCATAAACCAAAAAAGATGTACCTTTTTTTTGTTTAGTACTCTTGTTCAATTTAGATGATCATGCTACTTCATACTCGTCGGTGCTTTCATTATAATCTAGTACTTAGAATAAATGAAAGTGTTGATCTATGGGGTAAGTTTGTTACCTTTTAATTAGAAATTAATGTGAGTAAGTTTCTTGGCTATTGGTTATGAAGAGTAGGTTCTTTTAGCATGCCAACTATGAGAGTTGAACTTTCATTAGGTTATCGATCTCATGGGGTGTTGATCCTTCGCCATAGCCACAAATAAAAGAGTCAATCTTTCATTAAGTCACCAACCTCACGTGGTGTCAATCTTACGCTGTAGTGGCCAACTAGGAGAGTTAGTTTTTTATTAGGTTGTCGACCTCAAAGGGTGTCAGTCTTACACCACAGTCACCAACTAAGAGAGTTAATCTTTCATTAGGTTGCCGACCTTGTAGGGTGTCGATCATACATCATATTCACCAACTAGTAGAGTTGGTATTTCATTAGGTTGCCAACCTCATGAGGTGTCGATCTTATATAATAGTCACCAACTACGAGGGTTGGTCTCTCTACTTCATTTTATGGAATATGCTTAGCGAGTATCAATGAAGTTAATTCAAAAATTACCTTACAGAATACAATATCCTTGGGCCAATAATGGTGCATTAAGTATTTGAATCTCCTACTCGAGCCTCTGTGGCTTACTGAGTAAGACATTTCTTTAGGCTAAAAATGTGTACCAAGTATTATGAGTCATCGTGTAGCTCCCCAAGTATTCATCCTAGGATCACTTCGCTATCACATCTATTTTTTTAAGAACTAAGTCACCACTCTTGAAGTGCTTCTCATATGGTGATCATAATGCCTCACCATTCATCTTTTTATTTTTCTTGCCTTAGATAAGCCTCATTCCTTAATTCCTTAGGCATGTTGAGTGCATATTCCATGGCTTCTAAGTTTGCCTTCCCCAACTTGATAATGTTCTCTTAGCTGTATAGTCGCTAATACCCTTTGACTATGAAGTTCATACTCAATTGGTAATATTGCTTCCATCTAATGCAAGAGTGAGAAGGGTGTATGCCCGGTGCCAATAGTGGGAATCATTTTGAGGCTCATAGTATGATTGGTAGTACATTAACCCATTTAATTTTAGTGCCCTCTACTTTCTTCTTCAATAGAATAAAGGTCTTCTTATTTTCAACTTCCACCTGGCTATTGCTCTATGGGTGGTGCGCAAAAGTGAACTTTAATTTTATTCCTTGAAACTTGTAGAAGCCTCTTAGCCCTCAATCAACAAACTATGGCCCGTTATCGGTGATGCTAGTCATAGGCATGTCATAGCTATAAATATTGTCAGTCTAAAGAAATTTTATGAGTACTTGGGCAGTTACTTTAGAAAGCGACAACCTAGATCCATTTACTAAAATAGTCGATCATGATCAAGATGAATCTCTGTTCTTCCTTAGCTATTGGCAATGTGCCAATTAAGTGCATGCCCTAAATGGTGAAAGGCCAAGGACTTGTAATGGGTTGTAAAGGTTGTGGAATCTGTTGCTGAAGAGGTGAAATTTTCTAACATTGTTTGCATCTCCTTATGGATTCTTCTACATCTTTCCTTAGTGTGAGGTAAAAATTTTCTTGCCTTAAGATTTTTGGGCAATTTTTCTTTCTCTAGAGTGGCTATTGCACTAACTAGAGTGTGTTTATTCTAATACTTTTATTTACTCTACTTTTCACACACACCTCATATTAAATGAGCTTATTGACCTTCAAAATAGATCTCCTCTAACCAGTGTATACAGGGCGGCTTTCTTTCAAGTCTTCTTGCATCTTTTGTGTTATCATATATCTCTCCCATCTATAAGTATATTTTGATGGGGTCAATGCAACTGGGTGAGTGCTCATAATTTATTTGCATCAAATCCCTTTCCTTGATACTAAGTCAGTTGAGCTGAATAGCGGAGTGTCCTTCAAGTCCACCCACTCTAAGTAGTAGCTCAGCAAGTTGGTTTTATTATCTAGGAATTCTCTTGATCTTAAAGTACTCCAGCTGCCTAATCTCCATTTTAACTTTGAGCTAATATTTTTCTAAGAGCTCATCTCTCACTTTATAGTCCTCATTAACTTTTTTGACCACTAGTTATGAGTCTAAATAGTTGGTAATGTATAATAATCAAATCCATTAAACAAATTTGAGTCTAGTGAGTAAAGATTCCATTATGATTGGTTGTTTGTTAATATGAAGTTAAAAAAAATTGGTTGTATTATAGTAATTTTTGTTAGACTTTTTTGCACTCTGTCTACACCTATGCCACATCCAGTGGATGATCAATCCACATATTGCTACCATAATGACTCTTAGTTGACCAAGAGTTCCTTTGAGTTGGAAAATGAACAAAAAAATTAGTGAGTACCTGAGCTTTGATTGATATGTGATGCAAGTATGATATCTCGAATATGATCAGTCTTATTAACCATTTGAGCAACCTTCCTAAATGATTAAGCTTAGCGAGCACCAATTTGAGTGGGTTATCAATGATGACCTGAATCTAATTGGCTAGGAAGTATCGTCATAGTCTCCTTATGGAAATAATAAGCATGAGTGCAAGTTTCTCCATCATGGGGTAATTTAACTCGACTCCTCTCGAGGACCTGTTAATATAATAAATGGTCCATTACTTTCTGCCCTCCTCTAAGAATGGAATTGACAAAGTCTTCTCTGACTTCTATATATAACAATAGGGTTTCCCCTTCTTTCGTACTCTACAATAAAGATGGCAAGGAGAGTATGACCTTAAGATCATAGAAAGCCTTCTTGCATTCTAGAGTCCACTCAAACTTCTTGGCTCCACTGAAGATTATTGACCTCATTTTTTGTTGAAGTTAATATCATTCTAAGATCTGTAATTAGGATGTCCTAATCTTAAATAGGAATCTCCTAATGCAATGCTTAGGACATTATACTTAGTGACCTAGTGCACCCTCCTTGGGTTTGATCTAACCTAATGAGCTTAGGTAGACTTGACCTAATTTTCAAATTTGGATTAAATCAAATAAAATCCAAATAAATAAAATTAAAATCAAAATGAAATGAATGAATCCAAAAGTAAATCAAAGTCAAATCTAGTAAATCCATTTGGCATAGGATTGACTTAGGTGGGTCCCACTAAGTCAAATATCAACCCACCAAGAATTTGACTAAATTAAATCATTCCAAATATTTCAAATGATCAAATAAACATGTTTGATCTTGAATCAAAAGAAATTCAAATTTATTTAAGCCTTGATTGGGTTAATTAGACTACTTAGTCTACATGGACCTAAATGGGTCCTATTAGGTTAAAACCCAAATCAAATTGAAATCAATTTAATTTGATTTTTAAAAATCATTTGAAAATGATAATCAAATATAATCCAACCCATTATTGGTCTAATATGGTCAAATTGGTCATTTGACCCAAATGAAAACCAAGCTTAACCCATTAAGCTCACTTTGGGACAAATGGGTTCAAATTGAAATGAACTTGAAATTAAATGAAATAAACCACTCCAAATCATTTCACATGTGTGATCAAGCATGATTGGAGTTCAAACCCATTCTAATTGAGTCAAATTAATCAATTAAACCTAATTGGAATCAAACATAACCCATTTAGGAATAAATGGGTTGAAATGAAATAAAATCTAAAATTAATTTAATTTAAATGGATTAATTAAACCAAAACTTAATAAATCATCAATTAAAGATAATTAAAATCAAAATTAAAATAATTGAATTAAAATTAAACCACTTGAATCCAAATTCTTGGATTGGATTCAAAGTTCCAATCCAAGTCAAACAGGTTTAAACTTGACCTCAATCCTATATTGAGTTTGAGTTAACCTAAAGACTTTGGTGGTGATGCCATAAATTATAAAAAATTCAAAGGAGTTGAATTAGAAGAGGGGAGACTTGATAATCTATGAAAAGGAAGGCAAGTATCATTGCACCTCTTCCGTATTCCTCATTCCACCTCTTGACTTCAAACAAATTTGGATATATTCCAATCAATTGAAGTCCACCAAGAGGAAGCTAAGAAAAGTTTTGCTCCTCGAAGAAGAAGCCAAGAAGGAAGAAGAAAGAAGCCAAGGAAGGGAAGAAGAGAGGGGGCATAGCCAATCAAGGAAGAAAGAGGTTAGTGCCTTCTTCCCTTCCATTTCATCATCCAAACTTGCTCACAAGTCCAAGGGGGATTGAATACACCTCTTGGCTGACCCTGACACTGTCGGTGGCCGAAATCAGGCCACCTAGAAGGCGATAAGAATGCATCTCGGCCAAGCATGGAAAGAAGGGAGGGAGGGACAATTACCTCCCTCCTTTCATCTTAAATTGTTCACCAAGGGTAAACATGAAAGAGGCGACCCTTCCCCCAACTCCTCGTTGCTGGCACGCCAAAAAATGAACTAAACTTGATGGAATCTATGCCCCTTTAATGGTGAAATGCAAGTGAGAATCTCCCACATCAAATTTAACATTCCAACCTATTCTAGAATCTCCCTCCTTTCATCTTAAATTGTTCACCAAGGGTAAAGATGAAAGAGGCGACCCTTCCCTGAACTCCTCGCTGCCGGCACGCCAAGAAATGAATAAAACTTGATGGAATCTAAGCCTTTTTAATGATGAAATGCAAAAGAGAATCTCCCACATCAAATTGAACATTTCAACAAGTTCTAGAGGTTGAGGTGACCTCAAATGAATAGCCACCCCATTCCCTCACTGTCTGCAAGGCAGAGAATGACCAAGGTTGACAAAATTCAATCCAATGTTGGTTTAGGATGTGATCTATGGGGAGGCAAGCTGCCAAATTACAAAAATGGATTCATCACATCGAGACGAAGTTAATGGAGTCAATCCCACTACCGGTGATCACCAAAAATGAGGTACACTCCACCAACATACCAAAAGAATAAAAATCAAATCAAACTAAAAGATATGAAATGAAGAATCAAATTTCCAAAGAAAAGAATTAATCCAAAAATTCAAATTGAATTCAAACCCAAATCATCTAAATGAAATTAGTTAGAACTTTGGGATGGATCTTCTTCTTAGGATGAAGGTTTCATTCCACTAGGGGTTAGGATGTTGAATAAAATAGATTCGACCCAAAAGTGGGATTCATTCTTCCTTTCATTCTTGAAAACCTAAACTTCACTTTAAGAAAATAAAAGTGGAAATGAAAATAAAAATAAATAATTAAATCACTTAAATTGAAACCATCCAAAGGTAAAATTCAAACAAACTTAAAACCTAAATTAAAACTTAAACTAAAATGGCCTAGCAAAGTCTTGATACACAAGCCTGTTTACTTCACATACTAGATCATTAGGTCATGGAACCTAGACTTAGGTTAGGCCATTCTATGATTCTTTATGATTCCCTGTGATGTGATGTGATGTGATATGATGTGCTTCACATGTCTTTGTGGTATACTATTTTATACTGCATGTCTAGGATTGTTTGCCCATTAGACTGGATGATAAGACATTCTTTTTAGATCTAACATTGTCTTCTACAAAAGGTTATGTGGGCTTAGCTAACAGCTAATACTAAGCTCATATGTTTGTGAAATATAACTGTTGCATATTATTTGTATTTCGTTAACATTTGTTTTGTAGGGATTAAGAATTAATTTTGAAATAAAAATGTAAATTTAAGCTTAGAATTAAGTTAGGATCTATGGGGCTTAGGATTAATAGGAGCTGACCCTACTAGAAGATAGGTGTAGTGGTCCCCTGTGAAGCCCAATGGATGTCCCTGAAGAAGGAGACGATCCAAGAAAGAAGACCCATAGATCTAGACTTGTAGTTCTAGGCTGGGCTATGCATTTGCCTTTTCTTTCGAGGTGTATAGTGGTACCTAATCGTATTGGCCTTTTTCTTAAATTAAATTAACTTGATTTATTTTAGGTGCACAATAAAATCAACATGTGTTACTAGGTTTCTTTTTGTGTTGTGCTTCCTGTGATTGAATGCTTAGATGATTAGGCTCATAGGGAAAATTAAAATTTATACCCAACTAAACTCTGAACAACTAAAAATAAAATATAAGGAAATTTGAAACTTCACTTAAACTAAAGCCTTTGGAAAAACTTAAAATCAATTACAAACCAATTAAGTTTTGAAACCATAAAATCATATTGCTCTAAATCCTTGAATGGCCACTTCACACGTTGCACATAATGGGCATCTAACCTGTGGGGATGACCGCCTTCTTGGGGAAGCCTACTTTTTATTATTAATTTTACTCATAACCATTTCTAATTGCATACCATGTAAGCATTTTTCAAATGAATCTTGAATCAAAATTTTTAAAATCTAAAAAATGTGCATTATTTAGATGCATTTCATACCCTACATTATCTTGAGTATTAGGGAGTGAGTCTGGGTTCATAGAATGAGACTTAGCGTCATGAATTTAAAGTGCACTTAGGTTGTGTTAGCTTGCAACCTTCTCTAGGAGGGTTGTAAGTACAGATGACTCAAAGATAGGTTAGTTCCCTCAAATAAGAGGAATGACATTTAATTCCCAAAATGAAACTAGGTTGAGTATATGACATGTGTCAAAAGCACTTATAAATAAGGATTGGAAGCATCCTTCCCAGGAATAAGCCTTCAACCCTAGTCATTTTTGTAATCTTGTGATACTAGAATCTAAGTCTTAGACTTCTAAGAAAATATCAACTCAAAGTCTAAACTAAATTTCAAATTTTAAAGCCCAATTATAGGATAGTTGAAATGCCTACTAAGCATCCCATTATCAATAAGCATTTCCTACTTCATCCCATTTTGCTTCCAAAAATAAATCTCTCCATTTCGGATCAATCCTAATTGAAAACTCCAAAAATCAATCATTTGAAGACCAACTTAGAAATCTTTAGAAATAATAACTTATTTCTTTAATCTAGAGTATTCTTATGATGAGACCCTTCTTAAGACATAATTAACTATAGAGGCTTGCCTCTATAGGAAACCCTGAACCTTGTTCTACTTTTCATGTAGTTTAGGGGCAAATCTCTAGTACATGAAAGACCCATTAGCCTTAAGAGTCTTTTATTAAATGATCAAATCCATTATAGGAAAACATGTTTATCTTTCGAGATAATATGTTCACTCCTTAATGACACATTTGATCATCTGAATAAGAAATTCCTAAACTCTATGTGGTGTCATAAATTTCCTCATCATAGGATATTTTTTTGGAGACACTGTTGGGGAATGGTTCCTCTCTCCATCTTTAGAAATAAGTTATAATTTCTATATATTAATAATGTACTAGTGCCACTTATGGGTCAAGACTGCCTTTCTTTCCATTGGATACCTCTCCATTTCATTCTTGGTTGAGTCTGTCCAACATCCTGAACTAAGGTTCTAAAAATTTTCATTTTCCATAGTTAAATGACTGGATTCTAGAACCAATCCCCCCCCCCTAAAAAAAGAGAGAAAAATAAATAAAAATCAAATCATTTCTATTAGACCTCAATCTGGTCAAGATTGATTTGATACCATTCAAATGTGGAAAGGAAATGTTAACTTCAAAAAGTTCAAAATTTATCTTAAAGTTAAAAAAAATAAATCTTAGAAAGAAATCTCAAAGTTAAATTTGTCCTTGATCCTACTTTAACTTTGCACTAAAGCTAAAGAGAATGAGGACAGGGTCCTAAGTTAGTACCCTTTATTCTACTACATCTAAGGTGGCAAACACCTAAGGATGTTTATTGAAATGAAGGAGTTCCTTCAAATCCTGAGAAAATCCAAAACAAAGGAAGGAGGCATAGTTGTTCCTATTCCTCCTTACCACCATGATTGAATCTTGAATTACAATCAAAAAAGAATCAACTCAAAAGAAAAATGAAAAGAGGGATAAATAAAAAAGATCATCCCAAAAGAATACCTTACTCAGAGGTCGATTAAAGAATTAAATGTGAATCTTCTATCCTTATAGAATAAAATTTATATGAATGCAAATCAGCTTTAATCAAAATTCATCTCCATACGCCGACTAGAATTTTCTAGAATTAGTTGCTCAAGCTGAATGGCCAACTCTACAAAGTGACTTGGAGGTAACCATCTTTTAGACCTTCTAAAACCTTAAATCCTTAAGAGATTTGGAGAGAGTCAAAAGAGGACAATTATATGGCATTGTAAATAAATATAATAACATGATTCACTTTTGCTCCTAATAAATAAAAGTAAAGAGAGCGCAATGAAAGATAATTCTAATTCTCCTGATAAAGTTGAAATGAATGAAATTTAAATCTAATAAATTTAATAAACTTCTTTAATGGGAGTCTTCTCCCATTGAGTCATTGATATTTCATAAATGACCTTAATTAATTTTAAGGACAAATCCTAAAAAGAAAATAAATGAAGATTCTAATCCTTCTAAAGAAATCATGTTCTTAAGAGTGGGTCCTAAGGGTGATATTTCTATCTCTCAGAGTGAAAGTATGAAACTTTAATCTTTGGTAAGTTGATAGATAAATCACTTAAGACTTTGTTAGTCCAAATTAATGAAGAAAGCCTTAGTTTTCTCCCTTCATAAACTAGGGCATTACATGCTTTCAATACAAAGTGAATCCATGGTGAATCCTTTGCAATATCTTATGACCCACCTGACATTGTCTTGATGTTTAACATGTTACTCAAAGATTGTACTGTAATTTGATATTACCTTTAATCATCTTTGTGCTATAAAAAAAAGTGCAAGTCATACTTGACTTTTTAGTAGCACATCCTCAACCCGAGGATCCTCTTTTAAATAATGATCCTACAAATGAATAGATCATGAGGTCTATTGATCCATTGAGGATAGAGTTAGACCTACCTTCCCTACATATCAAAAAGAAAATTCTTATAATCAAATTCAAAATGGAAGAGTCATACCAACTCAAATGACATTGAAAAAAAATAACAAATAAGTCATCATCCAAATGTGATGTTTTTCCAATCTTATAAAAGTTGCTTGAAAAATCAAGCATCATAATGCTCTATAAAAAAAGAAAAGAAAAAAGAAAATGAAATAAAATAAAATAAAATAATTAGAAGAAATGAAAATGAAATTACCATTAAGCAAGGTATTACATATTTATGTAATTTGCCTTCTTTAATTATAAACAACTTTCTAATGTGGCATTCCACTATAAAAAAGTTCGAAGGTTATCTTCTATGATGAAGATAGACTACTAAGAACTTATTAACATCTTAGTTGATGTGGAAAATTCAAAAAAAAAAATTCCAAAATGTTTGTTTATGCAGGTGCATCGGCCAACATTAATTGTAAACAAACATGAAACTAAATATACATAGGCCCAATTCTAATCTAACCTTGATAAGATGGTACCATGTAAATTCAATCAAGTAAAAAAAGAAGTTTTTTATTTTGATGAAAACTTAATCTTGAAAACCCAAAGAAGAACTTAATCTCAATCACATAGTTGATTGAAGATAAAAATGCAAATTTAAACATTGAAAAAAGAAACTTAAGAATTCAAAAACATCTTTAACACTCTTCGATGGTCCTATCCAACCAAAATAAAAAAATGAAATGAATGAAATAAAAATAATAATTATTATTATTATTATTATGAAAGGATATTCATATCCATCCTGAATTCAAAAGTGTAGAGTCTTTAGGAATGTCATTTTTCCAATCCTAAATGACCTCACTAAGTCTTGTATTCAAATAAAGAATTAAAAATAATCATATCCTGCAATATAATCAATCAATCAAAATAAAGAATTGAACCACATTAAATGTTGCATTCAGACAAAAAGTTGAATGCATTCAATCTCCTAGTAAATCTTGTATCTAGGAAAAATGTTAGATGAAACATTTCTCAAAGAATTAAAATGTTATCAAAATATTACCAAAAGAAAGAATGAATGAAAGAACAGAATAAAGAAAGAAAATTAAAGGGATGGAACAACTATATCCAAGAGCAAAAGGATGAAGTCTAAAATTTGTAAGTATGTGGGCATTTTAACTTTAAACTCTTCCACATCACAATAACATGGTAGGGTTAGAAGTCAAGAATTATCCCTAGATAAACAAAAAAAAAAGCTGATATCTCATACTTTGTCATCATGACCTTTGTCATGTTGGGTGAGCTCACATGGTTGGTTAAAAGAGATAATGGATTTTATTCTCAAAGAAATCCTTATCCTTTATGTCAAAGATCCAACTGACTTAATCTAATTCCATTGCAAGTGGCCTATAGTCATAAACAAGAAAAATCATGGAACTGTAGAGCCAATGCAAGATGAAAATTGTTAAGTAGTCACGGTCCTGACTTTCTCTTCAATGGCACTCTAACCTATTAAGTGAATATTATTTAGATGTGTCTTAAAATCTATATAAAGTTCAATTTTAAGATGCACCTTTATAATTTAGAGAGGAATCTAAATCCATAATTATCAAACTAAAAAAATAAACCTTAAAAATAAATAGTTGATTTACAACTGATATAAATAATCTAACTCTTTAATGAGTCAGATATTGATGACTTGATCAAGCTATCCTTTGAGTTTAAGGACTACTTTATTTGGAAATAAATTTAAATGATCTCCAAATGTAGCGGTCTATAAACTTAAGCCTAATGCCATTTCGTAAAGCTTAGTCCCTTGATGATTGCAGTCAAACTTTCAAAAGAAAAGAAAATTTTTGCTAAATTAAAAGTTAGTTAATGATGGTTTTACATCAGAAGAAAACATTCTTCTTGGTTGGCTAACATAATTAGAATAAAAAAAGAAAATTAATGATAAAAATAGAAGAAAAAAAAAGAAAAAAGAAAAAGATTAAATCCATATATGTCATATCTTGGGAATAGAATAAAATCTTTACCTTGAAGATGGATTCATATTACCCATACTTCATCTCAAAATAAAATAAAAAACTTCATACATAAGATTATCTTCATTAAGGATAACTTACCTAAAAATTATCGAATTAAAATAATTCTACAAAAAAAATTTGAAAGCATATGATATGACATTCATAATCCTTACCAAAAATGTTCTATTATATAATCGTATCATGCAGTTTCACATATTGGGATGACTTACCAAAAGGGTCATGATCAAGAGTTCTTATAAAATCACTTTTAATTAGATGATGTGTTATATCAAAACTCCTGCTAAAAAATGAATGAAGAAAAGAAAAGAAAAGAAACTTCATTATGATTTGAAATTCATCATATCACTACATATAGAGTCTTGAAATATACCTTTAAGGTAATTTCAAAGACCTTGTAGTCAAATTTGAAAGGATCAAAATAATAAACAAATAAGAGAAATTAATCAAAGCCATTTATGAAATAGCATTTCATAAAACCTTTAAAATAATAATAAATCAACTTAAGAAATTCAATTTTAAACTTATAAGGAGAATCTTAATTTCTCTAATAAGTTAATCCTTTCATTTCCCTTATTGATTAGGGACAAAAGATTAAAATAAAAAAATGTCTCCAAGAGTTTGCTTATCTTGATTCTCATTCACTTTAGAAAGCTTCAAATGAATCTCTTGGTCTTGATTGTATCTAAGAGAAGGCTTTATAAGCCATTGAGTCATGTCAACAAAACAAAAATGAAATACATATCCAAAAAAAAAAAAAAAAAGAAATTTTATTTGAGAAGCACTGGTTGGCTTTGGTTCATACTACCTAAAGAACTACATAGTCACATGCAAGCTCAAAATGTAAGATTGTCAGGTTAGTACCAGTGGTGTTTTAATTTGGAATCGTAGGGATACCACATAGATCTTAGGGGGTACTTATTGAAGTGATCATGTGTGACATTAATGTATGATGTACTATCTCAAAAAATAGAAACATCACCCTATAATGGACCTAATCAACAAATAAGGACTCCTAAGGCATATGGGTCTACATATAGACCAGAAATCTTTCCCCTACTTTACATGGGTAAGTAAAGTATGGTTTATTTTATGTTGAGATCTTTAGTTCTCTATGGAAGTAAGCTCCCATAATTAATTACATCTTAGGAATTTCCTAAGAATGCTTTTAATTAAAGTAGTCAATAAGTATCTCCAAATATTTCAAAGTTAGACTATCAAAGAATGGGTTGTTATTAGAAATCAAATGGGATTGTTCAAATCGGAAGACTTCTTCACAGATTCCAAATAATAATAAGTAGGAAGCAAACATGATACTAAGAAGCCTAGTGAGTGCTTCAATCTAACCTATAGTGAGGCTTTATGTTTTTGAAAGAGAGAATTTACTTTAATTTAAGTTGGAATCTTATTAGAATTCTAAGGCTTATAGTCAAACAACACAAGATTATAAAAACACCTAAGGGTTGAGGACTTATACACATAGCCTGAAGGAAATAAGTAGCCTCAGAACCTAAATCTAAAATATTTTAGCACAAGCTAAAAGCACAACCTAAGTTTAATTAGGAAAATATAATATAATGGTTCACCTCCATAAGAGAGAATGAATATATCTTGACTCTTCTAGACTTACAACCACTTAGAGTGGCTGCTAGCTAACACCTCATACGCTTTAAAATCATGTAGGTTGGTCTTATGTAAATGCAATATAATTAGGTCGTTATTCAATTAGGAAGAAAGCTAGAGTCCTAAACTCACTCTCTAAGAGACTACATAATAGTTGATTTGCAAGCATGACTTAGACTAATGTAAAAATTTTAAAGTTTTTTTAAAATCATTTGACACATTTATCTTTGGACCAAAGCTTGGGATAATTATGCTTATATGCATGATAAAATTAATTCATGGGATAAATCAATTAGAAGTGGTGTTCTCCACTATAAGGGATTGCTCTCAAAGGTCAAGCATATCCCCTATCGTGCAAGAGTTGAGACCCTCCCTATCCAAGAGTGACACAATATGATATGCATGTTGTTGGAGCATTTAATCATTCAGCTAAAGGGTTACTAAATCTTTTATTATCTTGACTAAAAACCTAGGCTTTGAACTGAGGTTATGAGTTATTTAGTGAGAATAAAAATTGAATTTTCTTCTAAAGAGCCTACCGCATCCATGCCACACATCAAATCATCACATTTAAAGAAACCTATGAAAGCATGTCATTTTTATTGCACAAACTAAACACAACATTCAAGCATTTAAACTTCATAAAAAGAATAAAAGGCCAGTGCGGCCTCGTACTGCCATACACTCCAAAAAAGAGAAAAAGTTGGGTATTCAAGCTCTACCCTTATATAATCCATATTACAATTGAATATTAAAATTAAAATAAACGCGATGGGGGTCTTCAATCTTTATACTTCTTTTTTTCTTGAATATATTTATTCCAGGCTTCATGGGGCCTTCCAGGTCTTTGCCTTCTAGCCACGGTTCATCCTAACCCATAGCACTAATCCTAATCATATTACAAATGTTACATATTTATGAAAAATGAAATCTAATTTCACATGCAAAAAACAAATGTTAGCTAAATAAGCATACAAGCCAGGCGATTATATTTCACATATTTAGACTTAGTACCCTACACTTGGGTAGCCATGGCCATCTTTCCTAATTAGATTATACTTAGGTGCATAAGCAGCACTTACAAGAAAGAACATTTATGTTTATTTATTATTACAGTGACCCCTTTAACACAATACCCTGCATAAAATATCATTAGGCTACTAACGATCTAACATCCAGTCTATGCATAAATAATGCTAACATCCAATCAAAAATATTACATCATAAAATAAAATATATTATCATAACATACATCAGCCTAACTTAATACTAGGATTGGTGACTTAGCATTCTAATATGTGTGTTATGGCTTAGTGTGGTGTGTCTTGATTATGCTTTAAAAGTATGATTATCTAAACTTTTAGAATTGTTTAAATTAACTGTTATGGTTGGTTTCACTTCAAATTTTTTAATAAATTGATTGATTTTAATTTACACTTTCTTATTTTATTTAATGCTTACTTAAAATCTAATTATTATAAAGAGAAAATAGAGGTTAGACCGATTTATCCCTATCCTAAGTTATTTTTCTAAAGGTATATTTTCATGGTTTTGGTTTCCCCATTGAACAACTTACGAATATTTTATTAATCCTTAGTTTATATTAGTTTTAAGGAATCTTATTCAATCATGAAAGGCATCTTAAGATCAATGAAATTAAGTCACCATCACATGAATAACATTCCATAACTTCTTCTCATTACCAATAGCATACACACTCTTTCATTTTTTTTCCATCATATTTTTTGTATTTGATTTAATATATACTTGTACGTGCAATGTATACTCATATTTTGCATACTTAATGATTATTAATGCATGAATTTAATAGAAGAGAAAGATTTCATCTCTTTGCTAAATATATGCAAACATGTATTAGAAATTTAAGCAAGTACATGTCATTATTAAAAAGGAAAAGTGAGATTGTCTAAGACCTCCTTGGGGCTACTTAAAGCCTCGTGTTCTCGAGATGTCCAGAATATATACTTGATAATTTAAATATATGTAAATATATCCATAAGCATAGAAATAAAATCATGCAAATGTTATATAAAAATCTTTTGTTCATATAAAGTTTAATGACATGAAAAGAAAAGTTTTATCTCAAATTCTAGCACATGTATACATATAAATGAAATTAAACAAGTATGTGTCATTGTTAAACTAGGAATGTGAGATTATCTAAGATCTCCTTAGGTCTACTTAAAGTCTCGTATTCTTGGGATGTCCAAACTATATACTAACTAACCCAAATATATGTAAACATATACATGAAACATAAAAATAAAATAATCCTTTATTATTTTTATGTTATAACTAAATGAAAACTTCATCAAGTATTTATAACAAACATTAACTTAAACTTCACACTTTTTTATTCATTATTAACTTATAATTTCAAAAATAATTTGAGATTTATTAGTGATAATAGCCACACTATATAAGAACACTTATCCAACACATGCAACTTAAATGCAATCATATTCTTTTAATTCTTTTTTTTTTTTTTGAAAACATCAACATATGAAACAAATGGCATGCACATTTATAATAATTGAAAGGAAAAAAAATTGAATGTTTCCATATAACATACTTAATTACACTGAATCTTAAGGATAATCAGCCAAATAAATATTCATTAACACTAACCAAAGTTTTTATAAAGTTTCATTTTGATGTTTAAGTTGTTAAAACCTATAGTGGAGAAATGATACTTAGGATTTACCCCATGCCCATGTTGGCTATCTAACATATTTAGAAAAGAAAATTAAATAGATTTTATGAGTTGATTAGGATCAAGCCATTAATCACATCAACTTAGTTGCCCTTCACCAAGCTTCTTTAACTTAATCAACTACTTGATCATGAGCCTTCAATGATATGCTTTAGAAAAATAAAATTAATAATGCACCTAAAGAAATTTAACGTAATTAGGCTCATGCTTAAGAGTTAATTAAATTAAAGGAGAAAATTATTTTAAGTTAAACACTCTTAAGATTTCCCCACACCCATGGGATAATCATAATTTCTGCAATAGCTTTATATTATTACACACATAAAGGGATTAATGGGTTATATTTGAGTTAGTTAAATAATTTTTTATTTTTTTATTTTATCTTTGATTTTTCTTAATTATTACACATATTAATTAACCCTCTTAAAGAAGTATACTTCAAAAAATAATTAAAAAAAGGGGTCCTAATTATTTGTATATTTACACATATTGTTTACATTGATTAATTAACATTAATTATTTACTTGTTAATTTTACTTAAATTAATTAAAGAGGTAAATTCAAAATCTTTAAACTACACAACAAATAATTCCAAGAAAATTATGGGAGATAGAGAACATCCCATAGAATCATCCCACTAAAGTTAGAATTAATTAGCCACATAATTTTGCCTTAATTAATAAAATTACCTGGGCTTCAAACCTTAATTAGGCATTGTTCATTATGTGTTCATTAGGAATTTTATTTTTATTAAACTCTCCTCTATCTAACCTTTCCAAAATGAGTTTATTTGTAATTTTTGAATTTTTCTATAATTAGTTATGGTTTTTTTAAGTTTTGGCCATTTAATTATATTTTCAAGCCTTAATTAATCTTTTAAACTATCAACGCCATGTGGATTCCGATGTGATAGCATTTTTTATGTGGTGTCGTGGTATTGGCCACTTAAATTATTCGATGCAACAACTGACTCAATGGCGGTGGATGTAGTTCATCTCGGCCATCTGATCTCTAATCGAATCATGATTAATCTCATTATTTTGAAAGGGATTAAATCAAGATTTCTTTTATGATTAATCATGACTGTCTATTCTAATTATGTAGAACAGATGGTCGGTGATCCGTCGTCCTGCGAGCACTAGAAGATAGACACCTTCCACCTTTCGCCACTCAATTTGAGCTCATCAGAGCTCATTCGATGATAAAATCAACTACAAATGATCAAGGAATGAGTCTAGGGAGATCCTACGATGGAGATCACATGAAAACACAATTCACTTCTAAAAAGACCAACTCTTAGAGGCCAAGACTATGGTTTCCAGATATTTACTTTGTCAGAGCTATATACCGGCAGTCTGTCGATAGAGGTAGCTTCATCTTGAAGAGATGAAGTCATACAAATAAGTTCTTGAGCTACCTCTGTGTCGATTGGTCTTTGGACTAAACACTACCATAAATCTCATCGGAGTTATTCCAGGGATGTCTTTCGGTGGTCAAATCGCTAAGGGAAATGATTCATTTTGGCTCACCAGAATGAGGTGAAGGCATGGGAATAATTAATTTGAGTTTGATGAAGGTTTAAGAAGTTTGAATGGATAGAGTTCTCAGGTCCAATTAAGGGCTAATATCACAGGCAATGGAGGGCACGAGGAGCTCGAGAGAGGGTATGGGATTATGCAAAATGCTCTAGGAAAGCACTCTATTGAGTTTTAATGGATGGAGAGGAGTATACTCTACTCCCCAGCTGAACTAAGGGTTGAGATTAGTTTAGTTTTAGGCAGCCATTTGGCTGGAGTAGGTGGCATGAGATATCAGGGGACTATTGAGGTGGATAAGGGTGAGAGGCTGAGGTAGTGTAGTGGGCTGCCATGAGATGTACACTCTCCTTTAGGTGGACTAATGGTTTCTCATGGGTGAACTCACCCTCTCTTTGCCAAAGGCTAACCCCAATATCTTTGGGTTAGGTTGGCTCAGTAGTCCTCTGTCCAAGAAGAGCCAAAGGTGGCTGCAATGGGGTAAGGCCACCCAAATGAGATTTTCATTTGGGTGGCTTGGTTCAATGGGTTTGACCCAAACCAGGTTCAACATGTGTTGGGCCCACTTAGATAAGCCCATGGTGACCCATGGATGGGTCATGCCAAGTTAGGTTGGGTTTAGGCCTGTTTTAATTTGACCCATATAGGTCAAATGGGTTAAGTTGGGCTAAGTTGACCATTTTGACCAAATTGGGTCAAAGTGATGACTTGGGAAAGTTCAATTGGTCATTCGGAATGAATAAGTGCAATGGGTTTGATTCAATTCAGGGTAGATTTGGATATGAATCGTATGATTTAATTTGGGTCAAATGGGTCATATTAACTAATTTGACCAAATTGGCCAAATTGGCTTGAGCATGGGTTCGGTATATGTTCAATTGGTCATTTGTAATTGATTGGAAGAGTTGATTTGAATTAATTTGAATTATGGAGTGACTTGATTTAATTTGACCCTTTATGTAAAATTGGGCTAAGTAGGCTAATTGGGTTGGATTGACCAAATTGGGTCTAATTGAAGGTTGGATCTTATTTAATATTAAATTTATAAATGGTTAGAGACATTAGTTTTAATCAATTTGGTCTAAGATTTATTTGTTTCAATTTGACCATTTAGGTCAAATTGGGTCTACTTGTTTCAAATGGCTAATTTGATTTGATTAGGTTCAATTAATTATAGTGGAGTGTTCAATAATGACCTACAATCATCAATGAAGGCATTAGATCATTTTATTTGACCCAATGGGAGTTTAATTGGAGTTTGGCTCAATTACCCATTTTAGGTCACTTTGGGTTAAGTGGCTTGGTCAAGTCAACTTGGAGTAATTGGAGTTATGGATGGTTAGGATGTGTTCAATGATGAATTTGAGGTTGATTGGTAATTTTGATTGTAATTAATTTGGGTTTGATGAGGTTTTGGCTCATTTGAACCTTTTAGGTCAAATGGTCTAACTTGAGTTGATCAAATTTCCTTCATTTAATTCACTTGATTGCAAGTATTGGAGTGGCTTGAAATGATCTATTGAATAATTAGAGTGATTGAGAAAATCCAATTAGATTTAGCTTGTTTGAATGGATTTGAATGGAGTTATAGAATTATGGTGGGTTAACTTGGGTTAAGATCTAAGTTAACTTGGCTTGGGGCTTGGATTGGGGAATCAAATTCAATTAAGGTTAATTTAATAGGTCTAATTTGTTTCAGTTCGAACCACATGAGCTTAAGTTTGGATGAGTAAATGGGTGTTAGTCTTTGTTTAAGCCTTAGGGTAGGTGAAACCTATTTGACTTAAAGGTAAACTCTAGGCTTAGGGTTATGCCTGATAAGTCTCTAGCCTTAAGTTTAGTGTTTCTTTAATCACTAGTAGTGTCCTAGCACTAAGGAAGTCCAAGTGTCTAGAAGGCTCCTATATCTAAGATGGGAGGGATCAATCCTCACTACAAAAGTGAGGTCAATAGTTACCTAAAATGTCTTACTTAAAAGTGGATTTGACATCTAGCATGATTATATGTAGCTTTGAGATATATATATATATATATATATATATAAGAGAAAATAAAAGAAATAAAAATGATGAACTTCTATGCTTATGTCATAATAAAGCATTGGGTCCAAAATATCCTAAATCCTCCTTCAAAAATACACATCAATTCTTTAAAACTCTCTTCACTAAACTTCTTCATGTGTTAGAAGCATTAGTGAAATCAAGAAATAGAAGAAAACCTAACAATACTTCTTTTTGGTTAGACTAATTAAGGATCGAGTCCATGTGACTCTTTCTTATTAGTCAAAAGACTTAAGGATTAGGAATTATGTCAATATCACCCTTTTCCTCACTCATATCATCTTTAAGTTAGGATCAAGCCCTTTGTGGAACCTTTCCTATACATACCTTGAGTTGGGAGAAAGCCTTCTGTGGCACCTTTCTCATGTTTTCCCTATGAGTTTGGAGTAAGCCTTGGTGCATCAATCTCGTAAACTTGGAGTAAGCCTTTTATGGCATAACTCTATCTTTCCTTAAGTTGGGAGTAAGCCCATTTAGGGCAATCTTCTTATAACTTCCCATTGGTTTGGAGCAAGCCTTTATTAGCACAATTACTATTATTCACATGATAGGATTAAGTAATTAAGACTCATTTCATGTCAAATAGGTTATTAGGTTAGGAACAAGTCATTAAGACCCCTATCATATTAGCTAACCTTTTGAGGATTGGATCAAGTCATTAAGACCTCTCTCCTCTTTTTTAGCTATTTAAGTTGGATTAGGCCATTAAAGGCCCCATCTTAATAGATAATCATAAGGAGTAAGTTCCATAGTAAGCATCCTTTTAAAATGACAAGGTTAGGAAAAAGTCACTATGACCCCTCTCCCTGTCATACTAGCTAACTATATTAGGAATAAGTCATGAAGACCTCTCTTCTGTTAGCCAAAATATTAAAGATTGGAATAAGTCATTAAGACCCATATCCTTAAATCAAAACAAAAATGTGATGTTTAGGATCAAGTCATCAAAGACTACTTTCCTCAACCCAAGCTATTAAGGCTAGAATTAAGCCATTGAAGGATCCTTCCTAATAGCTAGCTAGAAAGAAATAAGTCCCATAGTAGGCATTATTTCTAAAAGACAATGATAGGATTAAGTCATTACGACCCCTTTCTTGTTAAATATTATACTTAGGTTAGGAATATGTCATGAAGACCCCTATCCTATTAGCCAAAATTTGAGATTTAGGAATAAGTCATTAAGACCCCTCTTCCTCATTATGGTTATTCAAGTTGGATTAAGCCATTGAAGGCTCCTTATTAATAGCCAATCATAAAGGAGTAGGTCCCTTAGTAGACATCCTTATAAGGATAGGATAAAGTCATTAAGACCCCTTTCCTTTCTAAAGCTATCAAGGTTAAAATTAAGCCATTTAAGGCCCCTTCCTATTAGCTTACTTCATTAGAATAGGATCTAAGTCCTTATGACTCCTTTTCTAATACAAAATAAAAGAAACTTAGGAATAAAAATAAGTTATTGAAGGCCCCATTTGTAGGACTACTCAAACTAGGAATTAAGTCCATGTGACCCCTGTTTAGTGGTCAAAATATTGAGGATTAGGATTAAGTTATTCAAGCCTCATCTCCTTAGCTTGGCTATATAGGTTGGAGTCAAGTAAATCTCTTCCTAATAGCTAACTAGATAAGAGTAAATCCCCTAATGGTATCTTTTCATAGTTAAAACATTATGTGCTATGGAATAAGAGTAAGTGTCCATATGGCATACTATTCTCAGATAAGAGTAAGTCCCTTAAAGGCATCTTCTTTGAGCATAATGATTGCATTAGGACTAGACAATCCTTTGGTTCCAATTCTAATAACATCCATATTCATCTTAGAACTTAATGAATTTAAATTCCTAAGAGTGAATCAAATTAAAATAAGTATAGGCATACATATGCATATCCTTCACAAACAAATCTAAAACATAAATTGAAATCGAAATCAAATTTTGCATTTGAACCCTTCTAACCCTATGCTTATAGTGTTGACTAATTCGGTCAACGCCAATATGTGCAGTGTACTCTGATCGATCCACTATACATATTGGGGGTCTATTAGTTGACCTCATTTTCAGATGAGGTTAATATCATTCTGAGATCAGTAATTAGGATATCTTAATCTAAAATAGAAATCTCTTAATTTTATGTTTAGGACACTATACATAGTGACTTAGTGCACCCTCCTTGGGTTTTATCTAACCTAATGAGCTTAAGTAGACTTGACCCAATTTTCAAATTTGGATTAAATCAAATTGAAATGAATGAATACAAAACCAATTTAAAGTCAAATCTAGTCAATCCATTTAGCATAAGTTTGACATAAGTACCAAGTCAAAGGTTAACCCACCAAGAATTTGACCAAATTAAATCATTCCAATTGTTTCAAATGATCAAATAAACATGTTTGATCATTAATCTAAAGAAGTTCAAATTTATTTAGGATTTAATTGGGTTAATTATACTACTTAGACTACATGAACCTAAATGGGTCCTATTGGTTCAAACCCAAATCAAATTGAAATCAAACTTAACCTAATTGGAATCAAACTTAACCCATTTAGGTTTAAATGGGTTGAAATGAAATGAAATCCAAAATTAAATTCAATTCTAAATGAATTAATTAAATCAAAACTTAATCAATCATCAATTAAAGATGATTAAACTCAAAATTAAAAGAATTGAATCAAAATTAAACCATTTTGAATCCAAATCCTTGGATTGGATTCAAAGTTCCAATCTAAGCCAAATGGGTTTAAACTTGACCTCAAACCCATATTGAGTTTGAGTTGGGCATCCACATTTCAACCTAAAGACTTTAGCGGGATGTCATGAATCATAAAAAATTCAAAGGAGTGGAATTCAAAGAGGGGAGACTTGATAATCCATCAAAAAGAAGGCTAGTATCATTACCCCTCTTCCATATTCCTTATTCCGCCTCTAGACTTTAAAAAACTTTGGATTCATTCCAATCAATTGAAGGCCACCAAGAGGAAGCCAAGAAAAGTTTTGCTTCCTCCAAAGAAGAAACCAAGAAGAAAGAAGAAAGAAGCCAAGGAAGGGAAGAAAAGAGGGGGCTCGGCCAAGCAAGAAAGAAAGAGGGAGATGCCTTCCTCCCTTCTATTTCATCATCCAAACTTGCTCACAAGGCCAAGGGGGATTGAATCCACCCCTTAGTCGACACCACCACCGCCGATGGCCGGAATTTGGCCACCTAGAAGGTCATAAGTATGCCTCTCAGCCAAACATGGAAAGAGGAGAGAGAGGGCCAAATACCTCCTTTCATCTCAAATTGTTCACCAAGGGAAGAGATGAAGGAGGCGACCCTTCCCCTAACTCCTCGCCACTGGCATGCTAGAAAATGAATGGAACCCAATGGAATCTAAGCTCCTTTAATGGAGAAATGCAAGGGATACTCTCCCACATAAAATTGAACATTTCAATACATTCTAGAGGGCGAGGCGGCCTCAAACGAATTGCCACCCCCATCCCTTCACTGTCGGTGAGCCAAAGAATGACCAAGGCTGATAGAATTCGATCTGATGTTGGTCTACGGGGCGATCTACAAAGCGGCATGCCGCCAAATTGCATACACGGCTTCATCACATTGAGATGAAGCTAATGGAGTTAATCCCACCACAATGATCTCCAAAAATAAGGTATGCTCCACCACCATCCCTTTAGGCATTCAATTTTAGTATTTTTTAAAATAAAATTGATCCCCAAGTGGATCAAACCACATGGATGGGTTGTGAAATGATCCTTGATCATTTTGCAATTGAAATCATGTCAAAATTTGTAGGTGATCACCATAAATTAGTAAAAAATAATGGATGATGTCAATCTCTCACTGAAGATTATCGAGATTTGATCTCTGTTGTCCAATCCTTCTATTTGGAATGAATGGTCAAGATCTAATCAGATAATCTGATTTTAACCCTTAAGGATACTGCGGAAAGAATCAGGACCATTTAATCTTTGATCAGATGATTGAGATTCATCCCGCGTGACACCACTTTTAACATGGATGCCACGCAGGATTTGCATGGCCAAATCCTCACCATGTGGTGATGGTGCCATGTCAGCTCGTGGTCCTAAAATGAGTAAATCCCCTTTAAATTAATTAAAAATCATAGAAAATTAAATACAAATCCAAAAAAATACAAACTTGGGCTCTATGGATTCATCTTGATGAGAAGAATACATTAAAATTAAAATCCCTAATTTCTTTTGGGTAGTTTGGCCATAATTTGGCTTTGAATGAAATCAATTAAACCCAAATTAATCATAAATCATTAATTTATTTCAAATGAAACTTTGGGAAATTTAAATTAAGGTTAAAACACACTTTAGAAAACAATTTCATGAATTATTTCAATGTAATCAATGGAATATGAAATCTCAAATATTAAACCTTAATTTTAATTAAATAAATTAATATAAAATGAAATAAATCAGGAAAATAGATTAAATAACCTCAAGTCAAGTTAACAACCCTTAATGAACATAAAATTATCAATGAAACTTATTCAAACTAAATAAATCACCAAATGGATTAATTAAATAATTAATTAAATTAAATAATTAGCTAGAAATTAATTAAATCATAATAAATCAACCAAATGTCCAAAAGTTATGAATGACCCTTATTAGAAACATATTTCATAGAGGAATCAATGAAAAATGAAATCCTTAAAAAATATTCACTAAATTAGGCTTAATTTAGATTTTAATGAAATAATTTAAACCTCAATTACATTATAATTATAAATCTAATCAAGGTGAAACTTTTGGAAGCATAAAATTGGCATGAAACCCCACTTTTCAAATAAAAATTTCTAACTCAATTGACCTTTGGATTGAAAATACTTCAATTTCCAAATTCCTAAGTCAATATGAATCAAATAATTAATGAAAAAAATTCATGAATTCATAAAATTATGAAACAACTTGAAATAATTTACATCAACATCAAAAACTCTTAGGATAGTTCTCCAACATCCTAAATCAAAGAACTTAATAATTTCTATGCTTAAGGGTCAATGAAATCAATAATGCATGTTAAGCTTAATTAAATCTCATAATTAAAACACATAATGAAACCTTAAAGCCAAAATCAATCTAACCTAAGAATGGGCCAAACATTAACCTAAGTGCCTTAGTTATCATCAATTAAATCAAATGAAATTAATATAATTAAACAAACTTAAACATAACTTAAACCCAAAACATTAATGTAAACCAAATGAAACAATTCAAACAAAAAAAAATCAAATGAAACAAAATAAATCAAATTGAAAAACTTAACCAAGAATGAAAATCAAATCAAATAGAAAAGAAATGAAGAATCAAATTTCAAAGATAATAATTAATCCAAAAATTCAAACTGAATTAAAACTCAAATCATCTAAATGAAACTAAAAGGATTAATTAAGATACTTAAGGATCTTAGTTAAACCTTTGGGATGGATCTTCATCTTAAGATGAAGATTTCATTCCACTAGCAGTTAGGATGTTGAATAGAATAGATTCTACCCAAAAGTGGGATGCATTCTACTCTTCATTTTTTAAAATCTAAACTTCACTTTAACAAAATAAAAGTGGAAATGAAAATGAAAACAAATCATTAAATCATTTGAATTGAAACCATCCAAAGGTAAAATTCAAACAAATTGAAAACTCAAATTGAAACTTGAACTAAAAATGCCTAGTGAAGTTTTGCTACAAAAGATTGTTTACCCACACACCAGATCATTAGGTCATGGATTAGACTTAGGTTAGGATGCTATGTGATTCATGATTCCCTATGATGTGATGTGATATGATGTATTTCACATGTCTTGTGGTGTACTAATTTAGACTACATATCTAGGATGTTTACCTATTAGACTAGATGATAGGACATTCTTTTTAGATCTAACATTCTTTGAAGTATGCTTAAGTCCTTAAGCATAACCCATAGGATAGGTGGGCTTGGCTAACAACTAATACTAAGCTCATATGTTTGTGAAATATAACTGATGTGTGATGTTTGTATTTCACTGACATTTATTTTGTAGGTCTTAAAAATTAATTTTGAAATAAAAAAGTAAATTTAGGCTTAAAATTTAGTTAGGATCTATGGGGCCTAGGATTAGTAGGAGCTGACCCTACTAGAAGATACGTGCAGTGGAAGAAGGAGACGATCCTGGAAAGAAGACCCATAGATCTAGACTTGTAGTTCTAGGCTGGGCTATATAAGGGCAGAGCTCAGCTGCTTGTTTGCCTTTCTTCCAGGGTGTACAGCGGTACCCGGTCACATTGGCCTTTTTCTTAAATTAAATTATCTTGATTTATTTTTGGAGCATAATAAAATCAATATGTTTTTTTATGTTTCTTTTTGTGTTGTGCTTTCCTATGATTGAATGCTTGGATGATTAGGCTGATAGGGAAAATTAAAGTTTATACCCATGTTAAATCTAAACAACTAAAACTAAAATAAATAAATAAAATTTGAAACTTCACATAAATTAAAGCCTTTGAAAAAACTTAAAATCAATTAGAAACCAATTAAGTTTTGAAACCATAAAATCATATTGGTCTAAATCCTTGAATGGTCACTTCACCCATTGCACTTAAGGGGCATCTGACCTGTGGGGATGACTGGTTTCTTGGGAAAGCCTACCTTTTATTATTGATTTGACCCATAACCATTTCTAATTACATAGCATGTAAGCATAAAAATGCATACTCAATACCTTAAATAAATCTTGAATAAAAATATTTAAAAATCTAAAACATGTGCATTATTTAGATGCATTTCATACCCTACATTATCTTAAATATTAGGGAGTGAGTCTGGGTTCATAGATTCTTTCTTAAAAATACAACAGCATCCATCTTGGATTCATGAGACTTAGCATCATGAATTTAAAGTGCACTTAGGTGGTGTTAGTTGGCGACCTTCTCTATGAGAATTGTAAGTATAGATGAGTTAGGAATAGGTTAGTTCCTTCAAATAAGAGGGATGACCGATAATTTGCCAAATAAAATTAGGTTGAGTATCTAACATGAGTTAGATGTAGTTATAGACTAGGATCTGAAGCATCCTTTCTAATAATAAGTCTTCAACCCTAGGCATTTCTACAGGCTTGTGCTACTAGAATTTATGCCCTAAATTTATAAGAAAATATTAATTCAATGTCTAAACTAAATTCCAAAATTTAAGGCCCAATTATAGGATAGTTGAAATGCCTACTAAGCATTCTAATATTAATAGGCATTTCCTACTTCATCCCATTTGACTTCCAAAAATAACACTCTCCATTTTGGATCAATCCCAATTAAAAACTCCAAAAATCAATCCTTTGAAGACCAACTTAGAAATATTTAGAAATAATAACTTATTTCTTTAATCAAGAGCATCCTTAAGAAGAGACCCTTCTTAAAATGTAATTAACTATAGAGGCTTGCCTCTATAGGGAACCATGAACCAGATATATATATATATATATATATATATATATATATATATATATATATATATATATATATATATATATATATTCTTGATTTATTTGAAAGAGGATTTCTCTATACTCAGAGTTGAAAGTCAAGCTAATCCTGAAGACTCGCTTGCTGTGGGAGGAGGTTGGCATTTCCTTTACCTCCTTAAGTACTTCAATCCTTGCACAGGAAATATCTAACTATAGGACTTATTCCTCTTTTTTAGACTTGTTCACTACTCTGAGATAGCAGATCTAGACTTTTTTATGTTTCCCCTGATAGTGATTTATTCTTTGCATATAGGGAATTTAATAACTACATCATAAGTGGACACTGCTACCCTAAATGTGTTTAGCAATGGTCAACTAAAAATAGAATTGTAAGTAGCCAGCACCTCTATTACGATAAAGTTAGTCATGGTAATGTACCACTTTTCATTCTCCCCAAAAATTATAAAGAGAGTGATCATTCTTTTAGTTTCTCTCTTTCCACTAGAGAATCTGAGTAGTGGTCCTCCCAAAGGGGCTAGCTTGGAACTAGCCAAGTATTGTTTGTCAAAAATGAACTTAAAGAAGATGTTAACAGAGTTCCCTGTGTTGATCAATATGCTTTTGATTGGTAATTGTCAATTAATGCTATAATGATGACTGCATCATTGTTGGGGTTGCTTCTAAAGGGTCTATCCTTCTCTTAAAAGGTCAGAGGAACAATCAAAGTGGGTGGTGCTCGTGCCATTAAGTTGACCTCCCAAGACTATAGTCGTTTAAGAATCTCTCATCGTGAAAATTCCTCATCTCCCCCAAAGATGATGGGTACGACCCCTACAATGTGAATGAAACATGTCGAGGTGAGTTCATTACCCATTTTGAAGACTTCCATTTCTTTTATCTTAGTGAACTCTTTGAGTTTCTCAGCTTTTATCAATTCTTCAACCAAGATTTTCAAGTGGTTGCATTCCTCTATCTTATGCTCATAATCTCTTTGGTAGGCGCAATACCTAAAGTGATCTCGCTCACCATTAGGTCTCAGTGGTGGTGGCCTCTTAAAGAAATCCTTGCTATGAATGGCCTCGACCAACTCGGCCATTGACACCCTTAATTAAGTCAATTTGGCAGGTTGAGGGTATTTGTTTCTTTGGTAATGAGTCACGAGGTCACTAGAGTTTTGCATAAGTGTGAGTGTCTCCATATGCCTTTTCTTGTCTAGTCTTCATGTTTGAAATTTGTCTTGAAGTGACCACCCAAGTATGATTTTTTATGAGTGATTGTTGCGAGTCATCAAGTTCAGCTGAGTGACTTTGTTATGCTCTTCAATATTAACATAATTGCTCACCATTTCTTATAGTTTGGTGAATGTATTAGGCTATTGGAGCCAGAAGCACACTTGAACAGCCCTACCTTCTATTATTAAGTGAGTGCAACTTGGGTTACTATGGGTTCTAGTTGAACGCCAGCATTTTGTGCTGGAAGAGACTTATAAATCTCTTTTAGAACTCATCAGGTTCTTGTCTAATTTGGAGAATAGCCTGTAAACTCTTCAAATTGTTAGGCAAACATTCTCTTGAAATTTGAGAAAGAGGTGATGATCTCTAGTAAGAGCTGCGAGAACCAGCTCAAAGTTAATTCTTTGAAGTTAGAAAAGGTGAAACTTCATCATGTCATCCAAGTCCAATAATGATGTCATCAATTTTAAATAGACCATGTGGTCTGTTGGGTTCTTCCGATCCTTATAAGATTCCAAATGGGGGATTTTGAACTTATGCAGGAGTGACCTTGAGTTATCTACATAGAGAAGGCATTGGTAGGGGTCACTTGCTCTCTTAGTGCATCTACTTCCTCTTTGTTAGAGTAATAAGACCCATCATCTACACTAGGTGTCCTAGATAGCTCTCTTTTTGCTCTGTGAGTTTAGTGAATCACAGATCTTAATGATCATTCATACTCCACTATCCTTGGCTAGTGATTATGTTTGTCCAAGGCTGCCTGGACTAGGTGAGTAATTTTGTCCTCTATATCCTTCAACTCCCATTAGGTAGTGGATTGTTGAGTGTTTGGTTCCATTTTTTCTAAGGGATCTTAGATTGAATGTTTTACTTTAATGTGTATTTTACTCCTAATTTTTAGCCTCGCCCATGCTCATCTTACCTAAATGGATGTTGGATCCAAATTATTTCATGGTTGAAGCAGAGCTTCATGAGATATCTTGGAAGCGGGGTTGATGAAGAGAGGAACAACATATAATGAAAAAATGAGAAAAAAATTTCATTTTATTATCTTATTAAGTAATATTTATACAAGAGAAGAAGGTAGGAATTCCCATGTTCTAGAGGGAAAAAGATGAGTCGGATTGGGAGAAAAGATTTAATATTTATACTAATAAAAATAAGTTGTATCCAAATTCATCAACCTAAGCCCTAAAAAGCCCCCCTCACCCTTTTATGATGTTTGGGATGAAGGATTGTACAGAAAATGAGTGTAAGAAAGGATTGGTTGAGTATGTACAAGTGGTTCACCCAGACTAGAGGTGAGAGTTTATGGATGAGTGACCAACATTACAGTGATTATGTTGTGACTCAATCTTCTGAGTGACAACTCATCCTTAACGCTAGAGGGTGTTGTGCTTGAGTTATCTTGAGATGAGTGTCTTGCACTAAATGCTCATCTTTTGAATTAAGGTTGACGGCTAGCACCACCTAAGCAATTTTAAAATTATAATTGTAGTCTTATGTTATGCAAGATGGAAAAGCTATTGTATTTAGAGAAAGAAATCTATGAGCTTAAACTAACTCCTTAATCCTAAGATAATGACTGGTATGTTATGCCTCTAACTAATGCAACAATTTTAATTTTTATGTAATTTTACTCGTAATTTTATTTAAAGGCTTTAGTTATGCAAATTAAGCCTAATATGATATGCAATTACAAAAAGAAGTCATGGGACAAATCAATACTAGAAGGCACACTTTTCTAAGAAGGGTGGTCATCCTCATTGGTTAGATGCCCCCTTAGTCCAATAGATAAAGTGCCCAATTCAAGAAGTATGAAGAATATGGTTGTCTGGTTCACAAAGTCTAATTGTTTCTAGTTACTATTAGTTATTTATGCCTAGGGCTTTATTCATAATGAGGTTATGAATATTTTATTTATATTTGTGTTAAATTAACTTAATGGGATAGAAAATTTAATCATCTTAAGAGCCTAACATTTTTAAGTTTTCCATAAAACACATAACAATCAAGAAAAAACCTATGAAAAGCATACAGTTCTATTGCACACCCAAATAAATCAAGCTAAAATTAATTAAATAAAATAAGCTAGTGTGACCGAGTACTGCTGTACACCCCAAAAAAATAAATAATCAAGCTCTGCCCTTATACAACACTACCTAAAACTAAAATTTTGATTAATGGGGTCTTCATTTGTATCAAGATCGCCGCCTTCTTCAGGTACCTCTTTAGCTTCATTAGGGTTCATCAAACAGGTATAGTCAACTCCTACTAATCCTAATTTCCATAGATCATGACATAATTCTATGAATAAACTATAATTTAAAATTTTATAATAAAATTCTAAACCCTACAAAATTGACATAAAAAATATACAACACACCAACAGTTTATATTTCAAACATATAGGCTAAGCATTAGTGATTGCCAAGCCCACCTATCCTATTGGGTGATGTTGAGGGACTTAAGCAGCACCTATCAATAGAAAATATTTATTTTATTTTATGATAATGGTCCCTTTAAACACAGCCCACTACATAAAATAGTGTTAGCTTAAAAAGAATACCCTAACATCCAAACTAGTGAGCAAACAATCCTAGCCAACCAGTCTAGAATAGTACACTACAAAATAACAAAAAGCATCACATCATAATCAAATCATCATAAATTATCAGCCTAACCTAAGTCTAGAATCAGTGACCTAATAATCTAGTGTGTAAATGAGAGGGATTTGTGTAGTATGACAATTCTTGGCATTTTTAGGTTCAAGTTTTGATTTGAGTTTAAAGTTTATTCAATTTTATCATTTGATGGTTTAAATTTAAATAATTTAATTAATTTTAATTTTTATTTCAATTTTAGTTTTATTCATTTATGTTAAAGTTAAATTTAAGTTTTAAAGAATGAAGAATAAAATATATTCTACTTAGGACAGAATCTATTTTATTAATCATCCTAATCCTAGTAGAATATAATCTCTACCCTAAGATAAAAATCCATTCTAAAAGTCAAACTAAGAACCTAAGTATCACAATTAACCCATTTGAATTCATTTGAAAGGTATAATTGAACTGGATTTAATTTGATAAATATTTATTTGATTTAATTAAATTTTCTAAGATTGAGTTTATTGAGGTTGTTTTAACTTTATGAACTTTGATTATTGATATTGATTATAGATTTATTAGATTTTAGTTTTATTTATTTAATTTTAATAATTCATTTGATGCTTAATCTTTTCTTAGAATTAATATTAATTCCTTTATGTAAGTTTTATTTCAAAGATTGTTATTGAATTTTATGTTACTTATATTGATCAAATAATTTTAAAATTGTTCAAATTTCATGATCTTATATGTTTTAATTAATATTTTTTAATTTGGTTAACTTGTACTTTAATAAAATTTTAAAGTAACCCTTTATTTAGATTTTAATTAAGAGTTTGATCATTTGGTTTACTAAATTAAGTTATTTGATTCATATGTTGATTATTTTAGTTTACTAATTTATTTAATTTAATTTAATTTAATCAATCTTTTATTTTTATTTAATTGATTTGTTTGATTTATTTGAGTTCTATTGTTAACTAATTCTTTATTATTTTGTTCATAATTAATAGTAATTGAATATGATTTAATGGCTTAGAGTTTATATTTAACTTTACACTTATTTGATTTGATTAATGTTTATTAAATGTTTGCTTTGGCTTCAATTAGATTTGATTATTTAAAATTAGGGTTTTATTTAAATTGATTTATTTGTTAGAATTTGGTTAATGTCCATAATAAGTAGTTCATATTTAATAATTGATTAATTCATATTATTCAAACAGATTAGATCTAATCTAATTTGGTTATATATTGAATTGATTAAAGTTTGCCTTAATTTTATTTGATTTGATCTGATTTGTTAATGTTCAATGATTAGTCAAGTTGAGTTTGATTTATGATCAATTTAGTTTAAAGTTTATGATTAATCATTGTTCAATTTAGTTTGTTGCTTATTGAATTTAAGTGGTTCATTTGGTTGAGATTCAATGCTTAGTCAAAGTTTGATTTCATTTAGGTTAATTAATTGTTAAAGCATTTAATTTGGTTTTGTGTGTTTAGACTAATGTTGTAATTAATGACTTGATGATATAGATTCACTTAATTAAATTAATTTAAAATTTAATTAATATTTAATTGAGTTTCATATAATTAATTTAATTAAATCCAAATTTGTGTATAATTAGGATTAAGTTTAATTTAGTTTAAATTGAAGATTATGTAATATTTTCTTGGTTTAATTTAGTATTTGGTTAATGAGAGTTAAATATTATTTTATTTTTAATTTTAGCTTGATATTTAATTTATTGGAATTTAGTTTTAATAAATTCAATTATTGTACATTTTAATGATTTATTAAATCTTAATTGGGTGATTTTTAGACTTATCTAATTCAAAGCTTTAAAATATTTTATTAAAGTTCATTGGTGTTAATGGAATAGTTTTGATTAGGTTTTTCTAATTTTCATAATTTCTAAATTTTTTTAATTTATTATTTGAATAAAATTAACTTAGAACTTCAAAACTTATTATGATCTTTAAGTCATTTTGCTTTGACATTTTTATGGAAAGTGCGGTTTTTGGTTAATTTTAGTTTTCTAAAGTTTCATTTTAATCTATGGAGTATTTTAAGATTAATTAAGATTTTAATGTTTTCAATAAAACCTAAATTAAGCCTAAATTATTGTGGATTAATTAGAGCTTTTATTGTTTCTTGATTTCCCTCTAAATGATGAATCCATAGAGAGTTTATTAGAATTTTTATATTTATGGTTAATTTACTTTTAATTTTTAAAGTTCAGGTTATTTAAATGAATTAATTAATTTAATTAATCATAAATTCAGTGATTTTGGTGTTTCTTTATTTTTTTCAGAAGATTCTAATATTTTATTTAAGTTCCTTAGTATTCATTATGATGGTTTGAGTTAATTTCATTTTGTTCCGTAATTGTATTTAATTAAGTTTAATTTATTATATTAAATAGGGGTTGGTAAATTAAAAAATCCACAAGTTTCATTTTAGCCACCTATAAATCCCCAAAATTTTATCTAAGATGTATTTTAGCCTTAATTTTAATTCTCCAAAGTTTTAAATTGATTGGATTACATTTTTCTTATTTAATTATTGTTTTATTAATTTTAATTAAACTCAAATTAACTCAAAAATACCCAATAAAAATGTGGATTTTGGATTTAAAGGATTCCTATTATTGAGATGAATCCATAGAGCTCTTATTTGTATTTTTGGTTGAGTATTGTATTTTTTATAAATTTTTAAAGCTTTTAGTATTTTTTTTGTATTTAATAAATTTTGAATTTTGAATTTTCTATTTTAAACAGTCAACGCCACGTGGCACTAACTAGGCGCCCTTTCCACACTACAATGCATGATTGGGCCAAATGGAATCCACATTGATTTTGCATTTAAATGGTGATGAAGATGTGATTTTACTAGGGCCCATACTAGATCTGTGATTTTCTTAAGGGATTATATCAATCGATCAACCTAAGTCACAATCATCCATTCTAATTAAAAATAATGGATGGTGGTGATCACATCCCTATGCTCCAGCCAGAGAACGAAGAATTGTCCACCTATAGATGCCAATTTATAGTGATTGAGGCTTTGATTTCTCATAATTTTGATTATGACATGATCATGGATTGATTTTCAATTAATCTATACTGCGTGGTCTCACTTTATATAAAGTCTTCTTCATAAAGGACTAAACTATGGAAGAGAAGTGGTGGCATTGAGTCCATACCTCACTAGCATTGATCCTCAGTGGTAGCAATGCTTTGAACACTTTCACCACATTAAGATAAAGCTATGTATGCATTTTGGTTCCTCGTCTCACCATCGATCACCTTGGAGACCATATCTCTACCTCTTGACATCAGCTTCAGTCGAACTCCAGCTCACCAATGGTCGGGGACTCCAGTGAGGGTTCATTCAATTTCTCCTTAATCCCTAGAACATGTGGGAAAATACAATTATGAGGAAGGATCACTCCTTCCCCATTTCTATGTTTATTGTCACCTTTGTTGTCAGTTGCGTCTGAATTCTAGCTTGCCAATGGTTAGAGGTCTGAGGAAGGAGTCAGCTCATCTTCTCTATCTCTCTGTGATGTTTGGGTGGTGTTAGGATTGAGAGGGAAGCTCTCTATTTCCCTCATCTCACTTGCCAAGGTCCATCTTTATTGTCATCGGCTAAGGTCGAACTTCAGCTTGCCGATGGTGAGGAACCCCATGAGGGGCCATCTCACTCCCTCTCTACCTCTGGAATATGTTAGGATGCATGGATTCTTCCAAAGGAAACTTTTCTCCCCACTTTTTTTCTTTGATAAAATCTACCTTAAAAAGGAGAGTCAATAATTGTTGGCCTCCTTGGTGATTGCAATCCTTGGAAGCTTGCTCCCATAAGTCCAATTTGTTGGATGTGAATTCTCATCCACTAGGTGGATGGATAGATGAGGTATGGAGGGGGGAATGGGGTGGTTCGATCTCATATGCATGGGTGTTTTGGATTTCCTTCTCCTTTCACATGGCTTCCACACCAGACTTTAACTCACTTCACCATCATATGGCTTGCTGACATCTACTTAGGTTAAGCCCAAGATGGGTTAGAGGTTATGTTATGTCTAATTCATTTGGTTTTAAATTGCTTTTAGTTTAATTCATGTCACTCAAACTTAGCTTACTTTGGATTGATTTAGGTTAGTTGGTATTAAGTTTATTTGATTAATTGACATTTAGATTTTAATTTATAATTAGATAATTTTTCCTTAAAATAAATTCAAAATGATCTTATTCAAAAGATTAGCTTTATTTATCTTTAGAATGGTTTAAGTTTTAGGTACACATTTGACCCAAATGAACCAACTTTACTTAAATAAGATCATTTTGATTTTATTTTAAACTTCACTTGGTGGATCACTTATGATGTTTAGATTTGATTAATTTCAATTGGTTTGAATTAGATTTTGAGTTTGACTCAAATTGACCCATTTTGATTGAAATGGGTCAAGCTAGATTCAAATGAGCCAAATGGTTTATTTTACCCAATTAAGATGCGTTCAAACTCTAATCATGTTTTATTAAGTGTTTGGTATGATTTGGAGCAATTAATTTCAGTTGATTTGAATTTGATTTTGATTTCGACTCATTTTGACTAAAATTAGCCTTCATGTGTCAAAATGGGTTCACATGGGTCTAATAATTACTTTTGGTCCAATTAAATCTAAATAATTATTGAATTATACTTATTTATAGTTTGCAAATTATTTTGGATATTCAAATTTAATTATTTTAATTTAATTTGAATTTAGGTTCATTAAGGTCCATTTTAGTCTATTTGGATCAAATGACCCAATTAACCTATTTGAGACTTTATTGGATTGAAATTTATTTAGATTTATGTTTAAAACTATTTATTTGATGATTTTGACACTTTGGATTGACTCAATTTGGTCAAATCTTGGTTGGTTGACTTTTAACTTAGTGGCGCCCATATGGGTCAACTCTAGGTCAAATGACTTGGTTGACTATTTTGAACTTCATATAAATTTATTTTTGAACTCATATATATTTATGCATTGATTCAATGTTTTTGGTTGAATTTGTTTTAGATTTTTATTTATTTTATTTTATTTTTCCTTGGACATAGGTGATTTTGAGCTTAAATGGGTCAATCTGGTCAACCATCCCAACTACCTCATTCTAGGCTCAATTGCATTTAAATTTCAATTCAAATGTGTTTGAGTGAGATTTCTATTAAATTTTATTAGATTTGGATTTGATTAGGTTCACCTAATCTACTTGGGTTAGGTCAGTTCCTAGAAGGATTCACTAGGATGACCAAGGCTTTCACTTTAGAGTATTTGAGTTTGGTTTAATTTCAAATGTAGTCTTAATTTTAAAATTTTGGTTTGATTCAATTTATTATTTGATTTTGGTTTGGATATGTCCTAAGTGTCTAATTAGGAAGCTCATAATCTAAGATTAAGGATTAGGGGTGGTGTCAACCTCATCAAAAAATGAGATCAATAAATGGACCCCAAATGTATGGTGTGGACTAGCTAGAGTACACCATACATATTGGCATTAACCAAACTAATCAATAAATCCCATAAAGGTTACAAACAACACTCCTTGCTAAGGTTTGAATTTTGGTTTTAGATTTAAATTTTGGAGTTAGCTTTGATTTTGATTTAAAATTTTATTTTGAATTTTATTATAAAAGATAGGCATAAACACACCTTAGGTTATTTTGATTTAGAAGGATTCAATCTTAGAAAAATCTAAATTCACTAGTCTCTAAGAAGAATAAATATGTCATTAGGAAAAGTCTAAATAAATAATCTAACTCTAATATAGTTGTGGCAGCCAGAAAAGATGCCTTCGAAGCACTTATTCTTATTAACTACAATAGAGTTTTTAGTGGCTAACTTAGGAAAAAAAGCACATGGACTCACATTTCCTAGGTGGAACTAGCCAAGGGGTACCCCTAACAACTAAACAACTTAAGGAGAGGATCTACAAATGTCTATACTAAGATAGACTAGATCCTTTATTTTTGTTTTCTTTCCTATCAACTTTTAATGGCTAACCTAGGATGAAACCACAGAGACTCACATCTTCTTAGATGGGACTAGCCAAGGAGTTTTCCCTAAAGAGTAGCCAACCTAAGGGGTTCCCATTGATTTTCAATAACTAACCCATGAAAAAAACACAAGGGATTCACATCTTCCTAGGTGAAACTAGTCAAGGGGATAACCTTAATGACTAACCAACCTAAAGAGAAGATCTATGGATGCCTATACTGAGATAGATTAGATTCTGAAGTTTTCTTTTTTCCATCGATTTTTAATGGCTAACCTAGGAAGAAAGCATGGTGACTCACATCTTCCTTGGTTGAACAAGCCAAGGGGATCGCTCTAATGACTAACCAAACTAAGGAGAGGATCTGTAAGTTCCTATATTATGATAGACTAGATCTTAGATTTTTTTTATTTTCTTACCTATCAATTTTTAGTGGATAACATAAGAAGAAAGCATGGGACTCACATCTCCCTAGATGGAACTAGCCAAGGGGATATCCCTAATGACTAACTAACCTATGGGGTTCCCATTAATTTTTAATGACTATGGGGACTCACATCTTCCTAGGTGAAACTAGTCAAGGAGATAGCCTTAATGACTAACCAGCCTAAGAGGGAAGATCTATAAGTGTCTATACTAGGATAGACTAGATCTTATATTTTTTTATTATCTTATTAATTTTTTAATGGTTAAACCTAGGAAGAAAGCACAGGAACTCACATCTTCCTCAATGGAACTTAACCAAGGGGATAGCCTTAATGACTAACCAACATAAAAAGAGAATTTATATGTGTCTAAACTGGAATAGACTAGATCATATAATTTTATTTTCTAGAAAGCATGCCACTATGGATACTTACTCCTGCCTAGAGGTAGTAGTTAGAGAAGATGCCACTATGAATATTTACTCCTAACCAATCTACACTAATTTCAAATAGAAAAGAATGTCACTTGGGATACTTACACCTAATATAGTTGTACTAGAGAGATAAGATACTGCAATGGATACTTACTCCTAACTTCATATTACCAAAGGATTTTATTTTGATTTCTAGAAAACATGCCACTATGGATACTTACTCCTATCTAGGATGGTAGTTGGAGAAATACTTACTCCTCACTGAACTACACTAATTTCAATCAGAGAAGGATGCTCTTGGGTTACTTACACCTAGTCTAGTCATACTAGAGAGATAGGATATGATTATGGATACTTACTCCTAACCTCATAGTATTTAATGTTTTATTTTTAATTTCTAGAAATGATGCTACTATGGATACATACTCCTATCTAGGATGGTAGTTGGTGAGGATGCCACTATGGATACTTACTCCTCATAAAACTAAATTAATTTTAACCAGAGAAGGATGCCTCTTGGGATACTTACACTTAATCTATCAGTACTAAAGAGATAGGATTCAACTGTGGATACTTACTCCTAAGCTCATAATACTGAAAGTTTTATTTTTGATTCTTAGAAAAGATGCCACTATAAATACTTACTCTAGTCTAAGGGTCGTAGTTGGAGAGGGCGCCACTGTGGATACTTACTTTTAACTAAACCACACTAATTTCAACCAAAGAATGATATCTCTTAGGATACTTACACTTAATCTAATTATATTAGTGATATAGGATGCCACTATAGATACCCACTCCTTCCCTCGTCATACTAAACATTTTATTTTTGATTCCTAGAGAGGATGCCACTATGGATACTTGCTCATGTCTAGGATGATAGTTGGAGAGGATTCCATTATGGATACTTACTTCTCAGCAAACTACACTGATTTCAATGAGAGAAAGATGCTACTGGGGGACTTAGTTCTACTTTGGTTAGCTATTAGGAAGGGGCCTTCAATCCAACCAACACAGTTATGTTTACATCAAAAGAAATGAAATAAAATAAAATTAAAAATTTTATTTTTGGCTATAGCACCAAGGCACTGCCCTAGCCTTCTAGAAGAAATAACTGCATGGTCCAGTTGTCAAATTACAGTACATCACTTTGCACCGTGATCTTGGCACTGAGCTGCTGCACTGGCTATTGAGAGAAAATAATTATCAAACCACTACTATAAATAAGAGTGATCAATTTACTCCAAAGAGTTTTTTCTCACTTGAGTTCGCTCTCTCTGAACTGGTGCTCGCACTTCACTCTAATATTTCTCATTTCAAGTAAAGAATTAATGCCCTTTTTTACTAATTTAATAAAAATACCACATTGATTTTTAATCAAGTGTGGAAAACTTAAAGATTTCAAAACCTCCATTGTTGAAATTTAATCTGACACGAGATGAAAAACCCCTCCTCTCCGTTGATCTTAGATCCATAATAAAGGAGAAGAGTGTTCCACACTATACAAATTTAAAATCTAGCACCGCTAAGGAAAAATGCTACCAAATTTTCTAAAAAATTTAAAAGATTCATACTTTAAATTCAAATTTTTGGCCTACAATGCTGAGGAGTTGAATATTAGTGCTGCACTCTTGGGTATTCATATTACAAGAGCAGTGCTTTAACAAAATCCCATATTGTCGCGATGCCATAGAATCAATGTCACAGTGCCATAACCACGTGTCACTTGGAATATGACTTAGAACAATTTGATAAAAAAAAGAACTAAAATACCATTGTGTCGTAGCACTATGTCACCTTTCTATAAAAAAAGACTTAGAAAATTTTTTTCTAAGGAGGAAATAATATCCCGCGTCGTGACCCCAAAGGACAGCCCCATAGCTCCCGCCTCTCAGCTTCCTCAGTCTATCTTCAGTGTTGCGACATTGTATCCTGATATGACTTTTTTATAAGTGTTAAATTTTTTATTTTTTTTATCTTTTCATTCTGAAGCATCAATAGAGATAATAATGCATAAGAAAAATATATAATTATGAAAAGGGGGAAATTTTATTACTAAATTTGAACATTACAATAACAAAAAATGTTAAAAGAAAAGAAAAGAAAGGAAAAATAGAAATGGGGGGGAAATTAGTTGTCGTACTCGTCACCACCATCCTCTTCCTCTTCTTCCTCCTCTTCCATGCCTAATACCAACAAGGTAATCACACAGGGCTGATATTGAGGAACTGTAGGGAAGGAGACCTAGCTAAGATCTACAAGATTGCAATTCTGAAACATGTTGACCAGTACAGTGTTGAACCTGGCCACGTAAGAGATTTGCATCTATTGTTGACCCATATGATAGTCAAATTTGCATTCCAATGTCTCATACCTACAACTACTCTTATCCACCCTCTTTTGCAAGTTCAAAACCTGGCTGCCAATCTCTTGAACTTGCATGGCCAAGGACTTGGGAGTTTGGGACCTAGATCGAGGAGGACGTGAACTCTCTCCCATTTTAAATTGATTCAAGAATCCCCCAATCACCCTCTTCATTAGAGGAGCCTACTAAAGGAGTACCTCTTCATTAGACCCCCTTATCGTACCCATCGCCACAAACAAACCAAAAATAAGAGAAGGGTAGTCGTACTTTACTGTAGTGCTCCCCTTCAACATATTACAAATAGAGATGTCGATTGAAAAAACCCTTTTGAATAGCAAAATTTAAAAAAGCACTATCCTTTGTAACCTCATTGATGTCACCAGAGGGCATAAGCCTGGCAGAAATGAAATAGTGGCAAACTTTATAAGCAGTTGTCATACCGGCGTTAGCAAAGTTGATAATCCTTTCCTCTCATCATTTTTATCACACACTTTTATTTCTACTAGAAAAAGAATTATCTCATCAAAATCAAGATGGTCATTGTAGTAGGAGAGATATTGATCATACTCAATATTAGGAAGATCGTAATGTTTGTTTATAGCACCACTGTCATAACTTACCATCTTCCTTTGGACATATGCTTTATTGTGCTGGTCATCCCGTGCATTTGCAAATAATTCACGCACCACCAACATGATGCATAAATTATTGTCATAAGTTTTATGATTATCTCCTCCATGCTACCACCAAAATTCTAAAAACTCCTTTCCAGAATCAGGTGCTTGGGGAGAGCATACCAATATCACTCCTCAGAGTTGGCAGACAAAGCGATTGACATCGCTGGATGCCCTTTTTTTCTCCACTACTCTTCTAAGAGGTATGATTAATATGGGAAATGGAAAGCAAAAAAAGCTAGAAGAGAAAGAAATCCTTATGAGAAAGGATCATTGAATGAGAATCCTTGACAGCATGGCCTTTATTTACAAATCGCCCAGCACTGTGGCCCCCAGACCCAGTGTCGAGGCGCTACCCTCTCGGGCTACAAAACATGGCCTCAGCACCCACATGCAACACCAAAGCACTAGTTAGACCATCCCATGAATTACTGTTAGATCAAAAAGATAGATTTAATTAATAGATTTCATAACTAACACACGTGAAAAGAGCGCAGCACTGTAGTGCTCTGACTGAGCACAACGGCCCTCATTAAAATGAGGCTATCATTTCTCCTTAAAACCTGTTGCATGACTGCCAAGAATCTTGACCAGCACCACGGTGCTACAAGGTGACACTGCAGCACTGTTCAAATGATCAAAGGACCAATTAGCTTCGCTATGCTACATACGCAATGCTGAGGCACTGAGCCTCCAACTCATCTGCCCCTGTGTCATGCCACATATATAATGAACTCCACTATTATAGCATCATGGCACTGAATCATAGCGTTGTGGTGCTAAATCCCAATGACGAGGCATTGGGTCCTAAAATGTGAATATTTATGTACTTTTAATAAAATTCAATTTCTTATTCATTTTTCATGTAAACACCATTATGTCTACCCAATATGTGGATAACTCATCTATATGACAATCCAAAAAATGTAAGTCTTATTATACTATTCGTTTGCTATGCAAACATCCTAATTTTGGTATTCCAAAGGATGTAAGCCCAACCTTTTATATGTTCACTATGTGAACATATGTTCATTCGCAATGCAAACACCACATAATTTGTTCGCCATGTGAACAAATTCATATCAATCTTCCATGTGGACAACCCTAATTTTGGCATTCCAAAAAGATATAAGCCCAGCCTCCTGTCCATTCACCATGTGAACATCTACTCATTCGCTATATAAATACCATTTAATCTATTCACCACATGAACACTCTTGCACAACTTACACCTATAATTCTAAGTCTACTCGAGATACTTGAAATGAGGTAACCCATGGCAGTTAATTAAATTTTTTAGACATTACAGTTATGTCCTTTTGATGTTGATAGGCTGGAATCATGTAATCCCAGGATGACATAATCATGGGATCTTGATCGAGATTACACTCCTATTTCTTACAAGATAGTTGTGGTGAAAATTTTCAATATTGGAGTCGCCTTTCAAAATCTGTCGGTAGAAAGAGAAACACAAGCCTATAGAAATTCATCTTTTAGGATGCCACGCAAATCCATAGATGTACTTATTCAGGTGAACAAGTACGTCATCAAAGAATAGTGTACTATCTTGAAAGATAGAAGTCACTACTCTTTAATGGACCTAATCACCTCAATAAGGACTCCTAATGACGTTGGGTCTTCGAAGTGTACCAGAGATTCTTCCCCTACTTTACATGGAAAAGTAAAGTAGGGTTTATTTTAAGCTGAGTTCATTAAGTTTCCTACAGGGGCAAGCCCCCACAGTTAATTACATCCAAAGGAATGGAGATTCCTTAGGAAAACTCTCGATTAAAGTAAATGATCATCGTCTCTAAAGATTTCAATAGAAAAGGACTATTAATCAATTGGTTTGTTTTTTGAAGATCAAATGGGATTGATCAAAGAGAGATTTATTATCGAAGTTAAATGGGAGTAAGTAGGAGATGCTCATGATGCTAGGAAACCTAGCAAGCATCTCAAACTATCCTAGGATTAGGCTTTACATTTTTGAAATTGTTTATTTGAGTTATATTTTTCATAAGAAATTTAGGACTTATAATTCCATAACTTAATATTAAGGAAATGCCTAAGAGGTGAGGAATTAATCTTATGGCCCACAAAGGGAGAAGCAACCTTAGAACCTAAATCTAGGGAGCTTTGGCAAGGGCCGAAAGCACAACCTAAATCTAAGGTGAAAAATGGGAAATTGGTTTGCCTCCACAAGAGAGGAAAAACCACCCGACAGCTTGGACTTACAACCACCTGGGGGTGGCTGCCAACTAACTTCTCTTATGATTTTAAACACATGTATGCAAGTCATATGGTTAATGCAAGATAGTTGGGCTATTATTATTTAGAAAGAGACTAAGTCCTTAAACTCACTCCCTAAAGAGACTTCTCTTTCCTTCCCTAACCTAGGTAATTTCTAAAGTGGAATCACATTTTAGTTAAGTTTAGGTGAATGTTTCGATTAAATCTTTTAATTAATCTTAAGTTTAGATGAACTCTAAACAAACCTATTCAAAAAGAAAGGAATTTTAAGATTAAATAAAATGAATCAAAATTCACATAACACACACTACTTCATTTCTTTCCCAACATGTATAACATGCATATGAATGAATCCTAAGCATATCTATAAATGCAAATGAGAGTATTTAACACACTTTATGATGCATGCTAAGTAATCCATTTAGGGAAACTTAGAAGATTAGTATGCATGATTTTCTTAAGTAGAAAAGGGTTTCTTTATCCAAATTTTCACATACACACAAGGAAGTAAGAAAGGCATAAGTGAGTGTAGTGCCATTGTTAACCAGAGGTGTAAGGTATAAAACCTACTTAGGGCTACTTACATCCTCACAACTTCGGAGTTGTCCAGACTAATATATCACTTTCCTTAAATACAAACATGTGTATAAAAGAAATGAAAATTCTAGGAAATCGCTAGAAATTGGGCTAAAATGACAGACGGTGTCCACCTCTTGCCAAAAATTCATGGGATTTAATCCCAACCATCTAATCCTCCTATTAGGAATGTACAGTCATAATTTAGTCAGTCGATCTGATTTAAACCTCTTAAGGACGTCATAGATCGATCGAAATCATCCGATCTTAGATTAGACGATCAAAGATCATCCTGCGTGCCACTGCTTTTGATGTGGATGCCACACTGGATCCACGGGGCCAAATCACACCACGCCATGTGGCAATGGCACCACGATGATGCCATGTCAACTTGTCATTATAAAACAGCTAATTTCCTTTAAACATTAATTAAAAATCATAAAAATTCAAAATTTCATAGAAAAATAAATATAAATTCAAAAAATGTAAACTTGGGATCTATGGATCCATCTTGATGAGAGGAATATTTTAAAATTAAAATCTCTAATTAATTTTGAATATTTTAGCTGTCATTTGACTTTGAATGAAATTAATTAAAGTTTAATTAATCACAAACCATTAATTAAATTCAAATGAAACTTTGGGGAATTAAAATTGATGTTAAAACTCACCCTTATAAAACTTTTCATGAATTATTGTGTTGTAGTTCATGAAATATGAAATTTCAAATCCTAAACCTCCATGTTAATTAAATAAATTAATATGAAAAGATTTAACTCTTGAAAATGGACTAAACAACCTTAAATCAACATAATAAACTTTAATGAACATGAAATCATCAATGAAACTCATTGGAACTTAACAAATCCTTAAATTACTTAATTAAGTAATTAATTGAATTAAATAATTTAAATAATTAACTAACAATTAATTAAATCACAATAAATCAACCAAATGTCCAAAAATTATGAATGAACCCTATTTGGAAACATCTTTCAGAGAGAAATCAATGAAAAATGAAATCCCCAAATAATATTCATGAAATTAGGCTTAATTTAGGTTTTAATTAAATAATTAAAACCTTACTGACACCTTAATTATGAATCTAATCAAAATGAAACTTTGGAAATATGAAATTGGCATGGAGCCCCACTTGCCATTAAAATTTCAAATCCAATTGATCATTGGATTGGGAAATGTTGAATTTCCAAATTCTTAAATCAATATGAGCCAAATAATGAATAAGAAAATCCATAAATTCATTAAATCATGAAATAACTTGACCTAATCTCAATTAAACATCAAAAACTCTTAGGATAGTTCTCCAAACATCTTAAGTCAAAAGAACTTAATCATTTTCTATACTTAAGGGTTAAGGAAAATGATAATGCATATTAATGCTTAATTAAATTCTAAGCTAATAAACTCTTAATTAAATAATGCAATCTTAATAAATAATTAAACTTTAACTTAAGTGCCTTAGGTTAGCATAGATCAAATCAAATGAAATCAACAAAACTTAACCCAAAACAATAATGTAAACCAAATGAAATAAATGAAACTAAACCAAATAAAATAAATCAAATAAAATGAAATAATTCAAACAAATTAAATTAAAAGAATAAACTAAATCAAGAATGAAAGTCAAATCTAAAATAAAAGAAATGAAATGGACAATCAATTTTCCAAAGAAAAGAATCAATCAAAAATCCAAACTGAATTAAATTCAAACCTAAATCATCTAAGTGAAACTAAAAGAATTAACTAAGATACTTAAGGATCTTAGTTAGACCTTTAGGATTAATCTTCATCTTAGAATGAGGATTTAATTCTATTAGAAATTGGGATGTGGAATAGGATTAGCTCCATCCAAAAATGGAATTCATTCTACTCTTCATTATTGAAAACTTAAACATCATTTAACCAAATAAAATGAACAACAATAACAACAATAACAACAAGCCTTTATCCCACTAAGTGGGGTCAGCTACATGAATCCTTCATCTCCATTGTGTCATATTATGTGTCAAATTCTCATTTTTTTTATTTAGGGTATTAAGGTTGCTAAAATCAATCGTAATTTTAGATCCTTCATTGAAAAGTTTATCAAAATACCTCATCCACCTCTTTTCAATATCTTTTTCTGAGAAAAATACTTTATTATTTTCATCCTTAATACACCTCACTTGAACTAAATCTTTACCTCTCCTATCTCTTTGGTTGGCTAACTTATACATACATCTTTCACCTTCTTTGGTATATAATCTATTATATAAATCACTAAAATCTAAATTTTTTGCATCATATATTGCTTTCTTAGGATCTCTACAGGCTACTTCATATATTTCCCAATTCTCCAAGTTTTTACATCTAAACTAAGTTTTATAACAATGCTTTTTATTTTTTAACTTTTCTTGCACACTCTAACTCCACCACCAACAATTTCTATTAAAAGAAGCTTTTCCTTTTGATTCTCCAAGCACATTTTTAGCAACTTGCTTAATTTCACTTGCTACTTTTACCCACATAACATTAGCTTCTTTATGAACATCCCAAATTCTAAGCTCTTGTAGCTTGCTCTTAAAATATTTTTATTTGTGTTCTTTAATTGTCCCCATATAAACTTAGAATAATAATTTAAATTATTTTTTCTCTTACAATCTTTCATCTTAAAGTCTAAAACTAACAATCGATGTTAGGTACTTAAACTTTCACTTGGAATGACATTACAATCCTTACAATCTAAACGATCTATTTTTCTTATCTGAAAATAATCAATCTGTGTTTTACTAAATCCATTTTTATAAGTAATAATATGTTCATATTTTTTTTCTTAAATAAAGTATTAGCAACTACAAAATCATAAGCTAAGGAAAAATTTAATATAGTCCTACCTTCTTCATTAGTCACTCCAAATCCATAACCACCATGAATACTTTTAAAATCTTCTACCACTCTACCAACACGTCCATTTAAATCTCCTCCAATAAATATTTTTTTCTTCAAGAGGTATCTTTTGTATTAATCCCTCTAATTCATTTCAAAATTTCTTTTGAGCTTACATCCAAACCTACTTGAGGAGCATAAACACTTATAACATCGATAATCTTAGTATCAATAATAATCTTTAAAGCTATAATTCTATCTCCGCATCTATTAATATTTACAATATTATCCTTCAAACTTTTATCTATATTCACACATACACCATTTCTAGTTCAACTTCTACCTGAATACCAAAGTTTAAAATCTAAACAATCAATCTCCTTGGCCTTCTCCCCAACCCATTTAGTTTCTTGAACACATAAAGTATTTATCTTTCTATTAACCATAATATCTATTAATTCGATTAATTTACCTGTAAGAGTACCTATATTCTGAGATCCTAACTTAATTTTAGTTTCATGGACTAACTTCTTTGCCAGCATCCATCCATAATGTGGAACCCTTGTTTATTTAATAATGCACCCGGGCATCAATGCAGCGGCCCTTGCACATTTTTTTGATGTATTCAAGCCATAGAGTGCATCGCTTCCACGAGACATCCTAGCATTAACACAATAATTTAAAGGATTCATGTCATGATTAATTCGATAAGTTTTATGTTGGCTATCAACTACCTATCATAACCCTCCACTTTTCACATTCGGACTTGGAATCAGCAAAGGTAGTGTTCAACCAAATAAAATGAACCTAAAAATGAAAAATAAATCACTAAATCATTTGAATTGAAACCACCCAAATGTAAAATTCAAACAAACCCAAACTCCAAATTGAAACTTGAACTAAAGAAGCCTAGCAAAGTCTTGCTACATAAGCCTATTTTCTTCACACACCAGATCATTAGGTTACGAACCCTAGACTTAGGTTAGGTCATTTTGTGATTATTTATGATTCCTTATGATGCATTTTGATATGATGTGCTTCACATGTCTTTATGGTGTAGTATTTTAAACTACATTCTTAGGAGTATTTGCCGGTTAGACTGGATGGAAGGACGTTCATTTTAGATTTAACATTATTTTCTATAGGGGGTTGTGCTAGAAAGAACTGAACTCATAAATGAAATTTAAAAAAATGTTATTTTATTGCAGGTATGCTTAAGTCATTGAGCATAGCCCATAGGACAAGTGGGCTTGGAAACCAGCTAATGCTAATCCCGTATGTTTGTGAAATATAACTATTATGTGCTATTTGTATTTTGCTGACCTTTGTTTTACAAGGCTTAGGATTAATTTTTGAAAACAAAATATAAATTTGAGCTTAGAATTAGGTTAGGATCTATGAGGTCTAGGATTAGTAGAAGCTTACCCTACCAAGAGATAGGTGAAGTGGTCCCCTATGAAGCCCAATGGATGTCCCTGAAGAAGGAGACTATCCTGAAAGTAAGACCCATAGACCTAGACTTGTAGTTTTTGGCCAAGCTGTATATGGGCAGAGCTCGGCTACCCATTTTCTCTTTCTTCTGGGGTGTACAGCGATACCCGGCATCATCAACTTTTTTCTTAAATTAAATTGATTTGATTTATGTTGGGTGCATAATATAATCAATATGCTTTTCTAGGTTTCTTTTTATGTTATACTTTTCTGTGATAAATGTTTGGATGATTATGCTCATAGGGAAAACTAAATTTTATATCCAACTTAAATCTAAACAACTGAAACTAAAAATAAAAGAAATTTAAAATTTTAAATAAATTAAAGCTTTAGGGAAAACATAAAATCAATTAGAAATAATCAGGTTTTGAAACCAAGAAAATATATTATTGTTAATCCTTGAATGGGTACTTCACCCATAGCACATAAGGGGCATCTAACCCATGAGGATGACCACCTTCTTGGGGAAGCTTGTCTTCTATTAGTGGTTTGGCTCTAAACCATTTCTAATTGCATTGCATTTGGCATAAAAATGCATACCCAGTACCTTAAATAAATCTTGAATAAAAATAATTAAAATTTTAAAAAATGTGCATTATTTAGATGCATTTCAACCCTACATGATCTTAGAGATTAAGGAGTGAGTCTAAGTTCATAGACTCCTTCCCTAAAAATACAATAGCCCAACCATCTTGCATTCATGAGACTCAGCATCATGAATTTAAAATGCACTTACGTGGTGTTAGCTAACAGCCTTTTCCAGGAGGATTGTAAGTCCAGATAAATCAAGGATATGTTTGTTCCCTTGAATGAGGGGAATGGCCAATAATTTCCAAAATAAAGTTAGGTTGAGCACCTAATATGTGTCAGAAGCACTTATATACTAGGCTTTGAAGAAACCTTTTTAGGAATAAGTCTTCAACCTTAAGCACTTATGTAGTCTTGTGCTGCTAGAATCTAAGTCTTATACTTCTAAGAAAATTTCAACTCAAAATCTAAATTAAATCCCAAAATTTAAAGCCAATTATAGGATAGTTGAAATGTCTACTAGGCATCTTAGTATTAATAGGAACTTCCCACTTCATTCCGTTTGGCCTCCAAATAACTCTCTCCAATTTGAACCATTCCAGTTGAAAATTCCAAAAATTAGTCCTTTCAAAATCACATTAAAAATCTTTAGGAATAATAACTTCTTTAATCGAGAGTATTCTTAGGAAGAGACCCTTCTTAAGATGTAATTCACTATAGAAGAATGCCTTTATAAGGAACCATGATCCCAAGTTAAAATAAGCCCTGTTCTACCTTCTATGTAGTTCAAGAGAAAAATCTCTAGTAAATGAAAGACTCATTAGCTTTAGGAATCTTTTATTAAATGATTGAATCCATTATAGGATAACATTTTTTATCTTTCGAGATAATATATTTATTCCATAATTATGTATTTGATCATCCAAATAAGAAATTCCTAAACTCTATGTGGTGTCCCAAATTTTCTCCACACTGTGTAGAAGCAAATTATTTACTAGATTGCATTGTTGCTCTAGGTCTTGAAGTTGAAGAATTATAGTTATGTAATCCTTCTATAAAGATGTTGAATTCAGACTGTTCTCTTTGTACACTACCTATGAGGAGGTCTTGTCAGATACATTTATTACTGTAGAAACATTAGCTAATGCCATCTAGCATCAAGTCTCCCTAATGCGCCAAGATTTAAAGCATAGTCTCAAAGCTTTGAGATCCTTTTAAAGGGAGCTTTCTATAGAACAAATGGAACTCCTTGATATCTCTACTAAATTTAGAGAACTACAATAGAGGAAATAATATTTGCTAGAAATGAGAGCTATGATCAGACAAGTTGTCACTACTATAAAAGAAGATTGCTCATAAGTAGATACTCAAGTGTCCAAGCTTAAGCAAATTCTTTCTTCATTAGAGGCAATCAAGAGGCTGCCCTTCAACATCTCCATGAACCATGAAAGAGGCAGGCTATTATGGTCTATAGATCTCATACAGCTTCTATTTGTATTAGAGAAATTAAGGCCAACTATTGTAGCTAAAATTTTCTCATGTAACTATTTCTATTATCATGTAATACATAAAGATTATTGGAGTAACATGTCAGATGTTTCAATTCTTTTGCTTATTTGTCTTTATATATGTAGACTACAGTTAATGGAAGATCAAGATAATAAATGCATCGTATCCAAATGATATGATACATTCGTTGGGAGGCAATTTTTTACATCAGAAGTAATGAAATAAAATAAAATAAAAGTTTATTCTGGCTTAAATGCTATAGCACTATGTTCATAGCATCGAGGCACTACCCTGGCCTTCTAGAATAAACAACTACCCAGTCCAACTGTCGAATTATGGTACAACACCACGGCTCCATGATCTTAGGTTTGAGGCACTGCTCTAGCCTTCTATAAGAAATAATTTCATAGTTCAGCTGTCGAATTAAAGTACAATGCCAAGATCTTGGCATCAAGGTATTCCACCGGCTATTGAGAGAGAATAGTAATCATCCCCTTACTATAAATAAGAGTGAGTAGTTCACTCCAAAGAGCTTTTCCCACTTGACTCCAGTCCATCTAACTAGTGCTCATACTTCACTCCAATATTTCTCACTTTAGGTAAAGAATTTATGCTCTTTCTTACTATTTTAATAAAAATCACACCATTGATCTTTAATCTAGTGTGGAAAATTTAGAGAATTTAAAAACCTCTGCCATTGAAATTTATTTCATCGTGAGACTAAGCCCTCTCCCCTCCATTGATCTTTGATCTAAAATAAGAGAGAAGAGTGATCTACACTCTACAAATTTAAAATATAGCACTATTAAGGTGAAATACTGCTAAAATTTCAAAAATAGAATCTGAAATATTCATACTTTGAATTCAAATTTTGGCCTACAGTACTGAAGCACTAAATATCAGCATCATGACATCGTGCTCTCGGGTATTCATATTACAAGAGTGATGCTACAGTGCTTAAGAATTAGAACCGTAGTTCTTTAATGAAATCCCATAGAACCATGGCACCATAGCATCAGTGTCGCACTGCATGTTCTAATATAAGTAAAATAACATCATAGCGCCACGGTGCCATAGCATTAGTGCCATAGTGCCATACCCACGTCTAACTTGGAATATAACTTAGAATATTTTTATAAAAAGAAATAAAATGCCACATCACCGTGGCACTATAAAGATAGCGTCGTAGCACTATGTCGCCTTTATGTAAAAAAAATTAGAAAATTTTTTTGTTGAGGAAGAAATAATATCCCACAACATCACGGAGTCATAAGATAGTTCCCCGCATCTCAGGTTCTTCAATCTATCTACATCACCGAAGGGCTAGCATATCAGCAACGCAGCATTGTACTTTGATATGACTTTTTATAAGAGTTAAAAATTTTTTATCTTTTTTATCTTGGAGCACCAATAGTGACAATAATACACAAACACAACACATAATTATAAAAAAGGGAAAATTTTATTGCTAAATTTGAATATTACAATAAAAAAAATAAAAAATAAGAAAAGAAGAAAAAATACAAATGAGGGAAAAACTAGTAGTCGTACTCGCCGTCACTCTCCTATTCCTCTTCTTTCTTCTTCACTGTGCCTGATACCGGCAGGGTAATCACACAGGGCTGATATTGAGGCACCATAGGGAAGGAAACTTGCTAGGATATGCAAGATTGCAATTTTAAAATATGTTGACTATTGTAATGTTAAACTGGGCCATATAGGAGAATTTCATCTATTGTTGATCCATATATGATCAAATTTATGTTCCAACATCTACTACCTACGACTACTCTTATCCACTCTCTTTCACAAATTTGAGACCTGGCTACCAATCTCTTGAACTTGCTCGTCCAATGACTTGGAAGTTCATGATCTAGATCGGGGAGGACGTGAACTCTCTCCCACTTCAAATATATTCCTAAATCCTCCAATCACCCTCTTCATCAGAGAGGCCTTCTAAGAAAGTACCTTCTCATAAGGCCTCCCCTATCACACCCACTACTAAACACAAACCATAAATAAAAGAATGGTAGTCATACCCGACAGTAGTGCTCCCTTTCAGCATATTACAAATAGAATTAAAAATAACCTTCCTAACATTGATCGAAAACCCCATATAAATAACAAATTTTAAAATAGCCCAATCCTTGGTAATCCTACTGATGTTACCAGAGGGCATAAGCGTGGCAGAAATAAAATAGTGTCAAGCCTAAAAAGGGGCTATTATATCGGCAATAGAAAAGTTGATAACTCTTTTCTCTCTAGTCATTTCCATTGCACACTTTCATTTTTACTAGAAAGAAAAAGAATAATCTCATCGAAATCAGGATGGTCATTATAATAGAAGAGATATTGAACATGCTCAATATTAAGAAGATCGTAATATGCATTTATAGTACTACTGTCATAACTTATCAGCTTCCCTCAGATGTATACTTTATTGTACTGGCCTTCTTATGCATTTGTAAAGAATTCATGCACCACAGGGATGATGCACAAATTGTTATCATAAGCTAGGTTGAGCCACCTTTGCTCCATGATTATCCCCTCCATGCTGCCACCAAGATTTAGAAAGCCCCTTTCTAGAATCAAGTGCATATGAAGGAGAGCATGCTAATACCACTCCTCAACGTCGGTGCTGATGAAGAGGTTGGCATCGCTGGATGCCCTCATTTTTTCCACTACTCTTTTAAGAGGTATGATTAATATTAGAAATTAGAAATAAAAAAGAGCTAGAAGAGAAATAAATCCTCAGGAGAAGGGATCACTGAATGAAAATCCTTGATGGGCTTGGCCTTTATTTATAAATCAGGCCCCAACACTGCGACACCTAGACTTAACATTGAGACGCTACCCTCTAGGGTTGCAGAACATGACCTTAGTGCCCACATGCAGCATCAAGGCACTAGACAACTTGTCCCATTAATTACTGTGTGGTCAAAATAATCGATTTAGTTATAGTAAATTTTTTAACTAACATGTGAAAAAAGAGAGCAGCGCCACAGCTTTCTGACCCAACACCACAGCGGTCATTAAAATGAGATTGTCATTTCCCCTTAAAACCCACTGCATACTTGTCAGGAATCTTGACCTGCACTGTGGCGCTAGAAAGCGATGTCGTAGCACTACTCAAATGGTTAAAGAACCAAAAATATTGGCACTGTAGCACTACATACACAACATCGAGGCATTGAGCTTCTAGCTCGTCTGCCCATTCATACCACATAAGCAATGGGCTCCACTATCATAACATCATGGTACTAAATCCCAAGGCCTAAGCATTGGGTCCTAAAATAAGATTTTTTATGTACTTTTAATAAAATTTAATTTCTTATTCATTTGCCATGCAAACACCACTATGTCTACCCAATATGTGGATAACTCATCTATATGGCAATCCAAAAGGATGTAAGACTAATTTTACTATTTATTGGCCATGCAAACACCCTAATATTGGCATTCCAAATGGATGCAAGCCCAACCTTTTATAAATCCTCCATGTAAAAATATGTTCATTCATAATGTGAACACCACATAATTTATTTTCCATGTGAACAAATTCATATCTGTCCACCATGTGGACAACCCTAATTTTGGCATTCTAAAGGGATATGAGCACAGTCTTCTATTCGTTCACCATGTGAACATCTGCCTATTCACTATATGAAAGCCTTTAATCTATTCACCACGTGAACACTCTTGCACAACATACACTTATAATTCTAAGCCTACTCGATATACCAAAAATAAGGAAACCCATAGTTGCTAAATCAAATTCTCTGAACATTATGGCTATGTCCCTCTTATGTTGGTAGGCTATAATAATGTAATCTCGAGATGACAAAACCATGGTATCTTGATTGGGATTACAGTCCTATTTCTTACAAGACAGACATCTATGTCACACACACTTCTACGTCACTAATTACATATCAAATAGATACATTTTTTTCCAACCTTAATTGAGAGTGCTCTCTTACTATAGTAAGAGGGGTAATTAACTATAGAGACTTGCATCCATAGGAAGTAGATCCCAGATCTAAATAAATCTTAATGTAAAGATAGGGGAAATTTGATTGAGCATATGTCAATTTACCTCATGATAAAACATACTGCTACCCATCCCATAAAGATGGTGGAGCGCATCCTCAAAGGTATTTTTTTAGAGCGAATAAGCTAGAATAAGGAAATGTCTCATGAAGACTTAATCCTATCTCATAGATAGAAGGAATGGTGCCTCAAGGGCTTGCTCCAAACCTGAGAAAAATATAAGAAGGGTGCCACGGTGGGCTTGCTCCCAACCTGTAAGAAATAGAATGGTGCCATGAAGGGCTTACTAAAAAGATATGGGAATGGTGCTTAAAGACTTACTACAAACCAAGAAGAGACATTTAAAGGGTACCATAGAGGGCTTACTCCCAACTTATGGAAGCCAAAATGGTGCCATGAAGGGCTTACTCCAAACATATAGGTTGGTGCATGAAGGCTTATTCCAAACCAAAGAGTGACATAAAAAGTGTCATAAAGGGCTTGCTCCTAACTTATGAGAAACAGGAATGGTGCAACAAAGGGCTTGCTCTAAACTTGTGTGGATGATTCACAAAGGCTTTCTCTAAACCCAAGAGAGACATAAGAAGGGTGCCATAAAAGGCTTGCTCTAAACCTATGAAAAATAAGAATGATGTGATAAAGGGCTTGCTCCAAACTTGTGGGGATGGTCCACAAATGCTTACTCCAAACCCAAGAAAGACATAAGAACGGTGTCATTGAAGGTTTTTTCCCAACTTATGAAAAATAGAAATAGTTCCACATAAGACTTGCTCCAAACATGTGGGGATGGTGTACGAAGGCTTGCTCCAAACTTGTGGGGATGGTGTACAAAGGCTTACTCTAAACTAAAGATATGTATAGAAAGGGTGCCTCGAGGGGATTACTCCCAACCTATGGAAATCAGGAATTATGCCACAAAAGGCTTACTCCAAACCAATGGAGAAGGTGCATAAAGGCTTACTCCAAACCTAAGAGATGTATAAGAAGGTGCCACAGAGGACTTGTTCCCAACTTATGAGAAACAAGAATGGTACCACGAAGGGCTTACTCCAAACCCATGGGAATGGTGCACAAAGGATTATTCCAAACCTAAAAGATGTATAAGAAGGGTTTCATGAAGAGCTTGTTCCCATCCTATTTGAATGCAAGAATTATGCCTTGAAAGACTTGAAAAGTTTTATAAATATTTCAAGTGAGTTTGATAGATTTATTATAAAAAGAATTCAAACCTAGTGTATAACATGGCAATGTCAAAGGGATAGGATTTTTTTGTTTTCAATCATCTCAAAGTTATATATGGCTATGTTAGATGTCTAATAAACTTTAGATAAGAAATTATATAATATCAACCTAAGAGATTTATTTTTTGAGCTAGCATGTGAAGTTTTAGTTCTTGGGTAGTAAAAACCAAAGTCAAATAATGCTTTTCAATTGATAAACTTTTTCTTTTTTGTTGATATGAACATGTAGCTTACAAGACATTCTCTTGCTTTTCTTTATTAATTTGAGTCAATGAAACATCAAGAGGTTTTTCAAAAAGCTACAATTGATATATATTTTATTTCTTTTAGTTAATATGAATATGTAGCATACAAAACATTTTTTTAATTTTCTTTATTGACTTGGATTGATAAAGATTAAAGGATTCCCTTAAAACTACAATGTACAAACTTTATAGTTTTCTGTGTAAGCACTAGGAACAAGTAGAGTCTTTGATTTTCCTAAAAGTACCTTGACATTTCTCATCCCTAACAAAGTTTTGATTTATTTGATTTAAGACAATAGAAAGTTGAAGTTCTCTTGATAATTTTAAAATAAGTTTTTATAAGATAGAGTAGCTTCCCTTGAGAAGACTTCTTTTGGATGAAATTCTCATGAAGTGTTCAAGGATGGCTTTAATAAATTTTGATCCTTCATGATTTCACGATGAGTTTTATTTTAGGAAATCTCTCAAAGTCACCTCAAAGGTGCATTCTATGAAATTCCCTTTAAATTATAATAACCCAATATTTCTCAAGTTGTAAAGATAATTTTCTTTTTTCTTTTTTAAGTAAGATCATCAATGTCACTTGCTTATGAGTGAGGCTATCGAAAATCTTAATCATGATGCTTTGATAAATTACCATGATATTTTTGAGACCAAATAGTTGAACGTGTAACAGAATAACCCTTAAGGGATTCTAAATATCATATATTTTTTTATCCTTAGGGATCATCTTGATTTGATTATATTCAGACAAGTCATCCCTAAATCATAATATTTTATATGCATAGAATCTTTATCCACATTGAGTTTAGGTATGGGTAATAATAACACATCTTCAAGATAAAGCTTTATTCAAGTCTCTAGAATAGACACATATATTGATTTGACCATTTTTTTACTAATATTATGTTAGCCAACCAAGAAAAATATTTTCTTCTCATGTAAGGCCATCATTGACCTACTTTTTAACTTTAGCAATGACTTACCATTTAAAGTATAATCGAATGCATCAAAGGACTTATTTTATTAGAACAACATCAAGCCCTAATCTCAAGCTTATAGACAACTATATTTTGAACTAAAATAGTCATTTCATCTTAACTCCATGCAAAGTAGTCTTAAACTCTAAAAGTAGGTTGATTAAGTCATCAATATTCATTTCACTAAAGGATGAGCTTATGAATCAACTTTATGTTCCTTAAATTTATTTTTCTTTTAACTTGACAATTATAGACTTAACCTCTTCCTCAAATTTTGGGGGTGCATCCTGAACTTGAAGATCTTGACATTTCTTTTAAACAATACTTATCCAAAGAATTAAATTAGTTCATAAACAGAATGTTATATTTCTTATTTTAAATGATTATCTTATGATAGATAAACTTAATTTCTTTACCTTTGGATTTAATATTTTCTTTCTAGAATTGGAATTCTTTTTAACTTCTTTAGTTAGGTGCTACTTTGACTTCTAACTTTATTACCAAATTTTGATGTAGGGGAGTTAGAGCTAAAGTTCCCACAAATTCATTGATAATTTCACACAAAAGAGGTTAAACTCATCTTTTTAGCTCTTAGACTACGTCCTCTTTTTTTTGTTAAACTCTAATGAGATTTCAAAATTTAGTAAAGCCTCAAATGTATTTAATCTCTTCATCTAAACTAGACTTCAAGTCAATATAAATCAAAAGGGGTTTCTTCTTCTTCTTCTTCTTCTTCTTCTTCTTCTTCTTCTTCTTCTTCTTCTTGCTTCTTCTTCTTCTTCTTCTTCTTCTTCTTCTTCTTCTTCTTCTTCTTTTATTTTTTGTTTTCTCCATTCTTTCTTCTTATTATATTTTTTATTTTGTTTTCTTTTATTTTTCTTTTCTTAATCTTTTTTTGGGGCTTTACTAACATTAGATTTCATAGATTCTCTACCACTTGGACAAATGGTAGGCATCATCCTCATAAATTCTGACTTTATAATCAAAAATGGTTATGCCTCTCTTTTTATAATTTATTCAACTTCATCATATATATTTTTGATAGACTAATGGATAAAGTAGAGGATCATTCTATATTCATGACTTCAAGGTTTATCAAAAGAGCACTAAAAGACATCTATCAACTTCTAACAACAACATGATTGAATCTAAGACCGTCTCTCTTCTCTTTTTTATGATTGAATCCACATAGTATCATCTCTTTAGTGTTGAGCCGATGTGTATTCATTCTAAAGTAAATTAATGATATTTAAGATTCACAATGTTGAGTGATGCACTCGAGTTAGTAAGTATGTTAAGATGTTATCCACATTGATCGTTATCTAGAAAAGCAAATTTTTATTAGGTAGTTCCTAATAGTAGATCTTCATTAGAGACGATAACCCTAGGGACTTTCTTATAGTGGAATGCCTCATCAAAGTAATTTGCTAGTAGTTTAGCAACATAAATCTCTGAGTCAAGTGATGCCTTAATTAATTATTCCTTTATTTTCTTAAAGAAATAAGGGCATTACATATGCTCCCTTTTGTGAGCAATTTCTTTAGATTGGCCAAAGAACTTTTAGTAAATCTTTTTAAAAGAACAAATTTTTATTTTTATTTTTATTTTTTTATTTTTTATTTTTTTATTTTTTTTGTTAAAAGAAAGATTCTTTGTAAAAATCTCAAGTGTTTAATAATTAGTGATAACTTATTTGCCGATCTTTTTCATTATCATTTGAGGCTATAAGACTCTACCATTTCAAATTTTAATTTTGGTAATCCCTTCTAACTTGAAGGGAGGGATGGTAGGGTAAACTCTATCATCAATGGTTTCCTTGTGTTCTCCTATTACACTACTAGAGTTTGAAGATTTTAACTTAATATTTAGATTATCATTCTGAAGGTTAGTAGAAGTGTCACTATTATGACCCATTTTCTATAGTACTATTGAACTCATTTTTGGATGAGGTTAACATTATCCCTAAGTTAGTAATTAAGACACTTAATTCTCGATTAGGAGCCTCTTTATAATTTACTTAGGACACTATGCTTAGTGACCCGGTGAATTCTCTTAGGGTTTAATCGAATATAATGGGATTAGGTGGATCCAAACAAAATCCAAATCTAAATAAAGAATTGAATCAAATATATACCAATTGAAATCTAAATCCAATTGAGTTTAAAATAAGATAATTGGAGTGGTTAACCCAATTATCCTACCTAAGCTCAAAATTACCTAAACTCAAAGAAATTTAAACAAATTCAAAAAAAAATTAAAATTAAATCAAATGACAAGCATAAAGTCTTTCCATAAACATAAATGGATTTAAAACTAAATTCAAATGAAGGTCAAAGTTGGTCAACCATTTGACATAGAGTTGACTTATGTGGGTCCTGCCAAGTCAAAGGTCAACCCACCAAAATTTGACCAAATGAAATCATTTCAAAGACTCAAAATTATAAAATGAACATGTTTAAACATGAATCAAACAAATTTCAACCCAATAAGGTCTCATTTGGGCTAATTAGATCACTTTATCTAAATAAACCCAAAAGAGGCTTATCAAGATAAAAATTCAAATTAAGTTTAAATTAATACAAATTAAAATCATTTTAAAATAATAATTAAACATAATCCAAAAAATTATTGGTTTAATTTGGCCAATTTTCCATTTAACCCAATTGAGTTCAACCCAACCCATTAAGCCCAATTTGGGCTTAAATGGATCAAAATTAAAATTAATTTTAAACTAAATGAAATTAATCACTCCAAATCATTTCACACATGTGATTAAACATGATTGGAGTCTAAACACACCTTAATTGAGTCAAATTGATCATTTGACTCAATTGAACTCAACTTAGCCCATTTAAGTCAAAATGGATCAAGTTGAAATAAAATCAAAATCAATTCAAAATTCAAGGAAATCAATCAATATAAAACATCATAAATCATCAAATACACATAATTGAATCTAAATTTAAATATAAAGATCATTCAAACTAAAGAATTCAGCTTGACCTATTTAGGTCAAAAGAGCTAAACTTATCTCAAATCACATTAAACCTCACATAGCAATGAGTAATTGAACTCCAAATTATCTATTGAATAAACAACCATGAAGGGAACTCAAATCTAAAATTAATTAATCACAAGAAATATAATTAAATCACTTTAAATCAATTTAAATATAATTAGCATTAAACTAGGTTCAATCTCCAAATCCAACTCAAATGGACTTAAGTTTGACCCATGATTTACCTTGGTTTGATCAAACCAACTAACCACCAATCCAAAGGACTGTTGTAGTGGTTTTAAAAGTCAAAGATGTCATGTGAGATTCCATAGAGGTTGAGTTATATCCATGGGAAGAAAGAAACTGAAAATTGATGCAAATAGATCAAATTCCATTTTATCTTCTCCATGCCACATCCACCTCTTCACCATATCTGATTTGGACTCTCTTCAATCAGTTGACCACCCCTTGGAGCTAGCTTCTAAGGGTGGAAGTCACCATGGAAAAATTAAATTTGCTTCCTCTATGGAGAGATGCTCATGGCCAGAGGTTAAAAGAGAGGAAGGGGACTTTCTCTCTTGATGTTATGTATCCCAACACACACCTGAGAGGAAGAAGAGGTGAGATGACCACTTACCTAGTTATCTCACCACTAGTGAGCTCAGAGCCACCACAGACTCCTCTGATGGAGTGTTGACCTCATTTTTGGATGAGATTAATTTGAACTCTGAAATCAATAATTAGGATGTCCTAATCTCAAATAGAAATCTTCTAATTTAATTCTTAGGATACTATACTTAATGGTCTAGGGCATCATCTTTGGGTTTGAGCTAACCTAATTGACTTAGGTAGAATCAACCCAAATTTGAAATTTGGATTAACTCAAATCAAATCCAAATAAATCAAAATGAAATCAAATTAAAATAAGGAAACCAAATCCAAAGTCAAATCTAGTCAACTCATTTAATATATGTTTGACTTAGGTGGGTCCCACATAGTCAAAGGTCAATCCACCAAGAATTTAACCAAACTAAATAATTCCAAATGTCTCAAATGATCAAATAAACATGTTTGACTATGAATTTCAAGAAATTCAAATTCATTCAGGTCTTAATTGGGTTAATTAGATCACTTAGTCTAAAAAAACCCTAAATGAGTCCTCTTGGGTTCAAACCCAAATCAAATTGAAATTAACTCAATTTGATAGCCCAAAATTATTTGGAAATAATAATCAAACATAATTCAACCCATTATTGGGTTTAATTTGGTCAAATATGTCATTTGACCCAAATAAAACCCCAAGCTAAACCCATTAAGCTCACTTTTGGGTCAAATGGGTTTAAATTGAAATATAATTAAAATTAAATGAAATAAATTACTCCAAATCATCTCACACATGTGATCAAACATGATTGGAGTCCAAAACCAATCCAATTGAGTCAAATTAGTCAATTGAACCCAATTGGAATCAAACATAATCCATTTAGGCTACAAGGGTTGAAATCAAATGAAATCCAAAATTAATTCAAAATTAAATGATGTAATCAAATCAAAATTCAAATAATCATCAATTAAAGATGATTAGAATCCAAAATTAAAAAAATTAAATTAACAGTCAAACACTTTGAATCAAAACTCAATTGATGCAAAATTCTAAACCAAATCAAAAAGGTTTAGACTTGAACTCAAATCCATTTGAGTTTGAGGTGGGCAGCCATACATTAGTTTAGGGACTATGGTGATGATGCCATAAACCAAAAAAAAAAATAGAAGAAGAATGGAATTCAAAAAAAAAAAATTGAAAATGCATAGGAAGAAGGCAAGTCTCACATCCCCTCTTCCATATGCCTCATCCCACCTCTTAAGGGAGATGGCTACCATCAATTGAAAGTAATAAAACTAAGCAAAGTAAAGTGGAACTTTGCTTCTTCCCAAGGAGAAGAGAAGAGGAAGAATTAAAAAGAAGGAAAAGAAGGAAGGCTCAGCCAAGGGAAGAATATAGCCAAGAAGCCATCCTCCCTTCAAAATATTTATCCAAACATGTTCACAAGGCCAAGGGGGATTGAATCCACCCCTTGGTCGGCCTTGCCACCACCTGTAGCTAGATTTCAGCCATGAAAAATCCCCTAAAAGAGGCTCTCGACCATCCATGGAAAGAGGGGAGGGGGAGCTTATTCCCTCCCTCCCCCTTTTCATTTCAAAATATCCACCGAGGCAAGAGATGACAATCCGAATGCTTACCCCGGCCTCTCGTTCACGGCATGTCGGCGAACGGATAAAATCTAAGCCCCTCTAATGGAAAAATCCATGGGAGAGCTTCTCTCTTCAAATTGAAGCTTCTAATATGTTCTAGAGGTTGGAGCAAGCTTAAACGAATCGCCACCCCCGACCACTCGATGCCGACAAGCCAAAAAATGACTAACATCACTAAAAATAAAACTGATGTTGGTCTAGGGACCAATCAATAGGGAGGCAAGCCGTCAAACTTTGTCCATACCTTCATTGAGGTGAGACAAAGCTAATGGAGTCGATCCCATCGCCAATGATCACCAGAATAGAGGTACGCTTCCTCATCATCTCTCTTAGCCGTCGATTTTAGACCTTTTCGAAGGGAATTCGATCCCCCATTGCATCCAATCATATAGATGAGTCCTAAATCGATCACTAATCAATTTGGAATCAAAATTATGGCTCAATTTACTGGTGATTGCTAGTGATTAGGCGAAAAAGATGGACGACATCCATTTTACGCCCGCGAACTGTGGGATTAAATCCAGACCATCCAATTCTTCTATTAGGATCGAGCATCCTTGATTTAGGCAGACAATTTGATTAAACCCCTTAAAGATGCTACAGATCGATCTGGACCATCCAATCTTCGATCAGAGCATCAAGAATCATCCTGCTTGGCACCGCTTTTGACACGGATGCCATGCAGGATCCATGTTGCCATGAGGTGCCAGTGGGGTTACCATGTCAGGTTGCAATTTTAAAATGGCTAAATCCCTTTGAAAATTAATTAAAAAGTGAATCAAAATTAACAAAAAAATTCAAAAATTCATAAGAAAATAAATATAAATCCAAAAAATGCAAACTTGGGCTCTATGGATTCATCTTGATGAGAGGAATCCATAAAAATTAAAATTCTCAATTAATTTTGGGTATTTTTGCCTTAATTTCGGTTTAATTGAAATCAATTAAACCTTAATTAATCTCAAACCATTAATCTAATTGAAATGGAACTTTAGGGAACTAAAATCGATGTTAAAACACACTTTAGGAAAAAGTGACATGAATTATTGTATTGTAATTCATGAAATTTCCAATCCTAAACCTCCAATTTAATTAAATAAATTAATATAAAATAAATTAATTAATGAAATTTAATCTAATCACCTTAAATCAATTTAATGAACTCTAATGAACATTAAAACACTAATGAAACTCATCCAAACTTAATAAATCACAAATTGCTTTATTAAGCAATTAAATGAATTTAAATAATTCAAATAATTAACCATAATTTAATTAAATCATGATAAATTAACCAAATGTCCACAAATTATGAATGAAACCTCTTTAGAAACATCTTTTAGAAAGGAATCAAAGAAAAATAAAATCTCTAAATGATCTTCATCAAATTGGGCTTAATTTGGGTTTTAATAAAAAAAATTAAAACCTAAACTACACCCTAATTATGAATCTAATCAAAATGAAACTTTGGAACATGAAATTGGCATGTAGCCCCACTTACCATAAATTCCAAACCCAATTGATCTTTGGATTGGGAATTGATGAATTTCCAAATTCCTAGGTCAATATTAATCAAATAATGAATAAAAAGAGTCATCAATCCATTAAATCATGAAACCACTTAAATTAATTTCAATCAAACATCATAAATACTTAGGAAGGTTTTTTAGACATCCTAAGTTAAAGAACTTAATTATTTTCATGCTTAATGGTTAATGTAATTAATAAATCATATTAAGAGTAATTAAACTTTAAATTAATAAATTTATAATTAAGCAACTTGAATCAAATCAAATGAAATCAAACCTTAACCTACATACTATAAGTTAGCCTAAACCAAACTAAATGAAGTGAACATAACTTAATCCAAACCTTAATATAAATCAAATGAAATAAACCAAAATCAAATAACTAAAAACACTATGTCAAACTAAATCAAATAAAATAAATGAAGTAAATTAAAAGAAATGAACTGATTCAAATAAAATCAAATGAAATAATTCAAACCAAACTAAATTGAAAACTAAACCAAGAATGAAAATCAAACTAAATTTCAAAGAAAAGAAATGAAACATAAATTCAAATTCAAACAAAAAAATGTAATCAAAAGAATTAATTAAGATACTTAAGGATCTTAGTTAGACTTTGGGATGGATTTTTATCTTAGGATAAAGATTTCATTTCATCAGGAATTAGGATGTTGAATTGGGTGAGTTTCATCCAAAAATAGAATCCATTCTACTCTTCATTCTTAAAACCTAAGCATCACTTTAACCAAATAAAGTAAAAATAAAATGAAACTAAATCACTAAATCATTTGAATTGAAACCACCCAAAGGTAAAATTCAAACAAACTCAAACTCAAAATTGAAACTTAATCTAAAAAGGCCTAAAAAAGTCTTGCTACACAAGCATATTCTATTCACACACTAGATCATTAGGTCACAGACCCTAGACTTAGGTTAGGTCATTTTGTGATTCTTTATGATTCCTTATGATGTGTTTTAATATGATGTGCTTCACATATCTTTGTGGTGGGCTATTTTAGACTGCATGTCCAGGATTGTTTGTCCATTAGACTTGATGGTAGAACATTCTTTCTAGATCTAACATTGTCTTATGTAGGGGGCTATGCTAGAAAAGATTACTATCATAAATAAAATTAAAAATATTTTTTACAAGTATGCTTAAATCCTTAAGCATAGTCCATAGGATAGGTGGGCTTGGCAGGCAACTAATGCTAAGCCCATATATTTGTGAAATATAATTATTATGTGCTACTTGTATTTCCAAACATTCATTTAATCGTGCTTAGGAATTAATTTTAAAATTAAAATATAAATCTGAGCTTAGAATTAAGTTAGGATCTATGGGGTCTAGGATTGACCCTACCAGAAGATAGGTGCAGTAATCCGCTATAAAGCCCAATGGATGTCCTTAAGCAAGGAGACTACCCTAGAATGAAGACCCGTAGATCTAAACATGCGGTCCTAGGCTGGACTGTATAAGGGCAGAGCTTGGCTACCCATTCGCCTTTTCTTTTAGGGTGTACAGTAGTACCCACCACATTGGCCTATTTTATATATTTAAATTGGCTTGATTTATTTTGGGTGCATAGAATCAACTTACTTTTCTAGGTTTCTTTCTATATTGTGCTTTCCTGTGAATGAATGCATGGACTATTAGGCTCATAGGAAAAACTAAATTTTATACCCAACTTAAATCTAAACAATTGAAACAAAACTAAATAAAACTTGAAACCTCACATAAACTAAAGCCTTAGGAAAAACATAAAATCAATTAGAAATAATCAGGTTTTGAAACAACAAAATCATATTGCTCCAATCCTTGAATTGGGAAACTTCTCCCATTGCATATATGGGGCATCTAACTTGTGAGGATGACCACTTTCTTGGAGAAACCTGCCTTCTAACCATATATAATTGCATGGCATTAGGCATAAAAATGCATACCCAATACCTCAAATAATTCTTGAATCAAATCATTTAAAAATCTAAAAAATGTCCATTAGTTAGATGCATTTAATACCCTACATGATTATAGGGATTAAGGAGTTAGTCTAGGTTCATAGATTCTTTTCCTAAAATTGCAATAATCCAGGCATCTTACATTCATGAGACTTAGCATCATGAATTTAAAATGTGCTTAGGTGGTGTTAGCTGGCAACCCTCTCCAGGCAGGTTATAAGTTTAGAAGAGTCGGGGATAGGTTAGTTCAAGTGAGAGGAATGGTTAATAATTCCCAAAATAAAACTAGGTCAAGCATCCGATATGTGTTAGAAGTACCTATAGACTAGGTTCTGAAGCATCCTTTTCAAGAATAAGTCTTCAACCCTAGGTGTTTCAATAATCTTGTCTTTGAATCTAAGTCCTAGACTTTTAAGAAAATATCAACTCAAAATCTAAATTAAATTCTAAAATTTAAAGCCCAATTATAGGATAGTTGAAATGTCTACTAGGCATCCTAATATCAATAGGCATTTCCTACTTCATCTATTTGGCCTCCAAAATAACTCTCTCCAATTTGAAGCAATCCCAATTGAAATTCCAAAAATCAATCCTATGAAAATCTACTTCGAAATCTTTAGAAATAACAACTTGTTTCCTTAATCGAGAGTATTCTTAGGAAGAGACCTTTCTTAAGATGTAATTAACTATAGAGGCTTACCTCTATAGGGAACCATGAACCCTATAAAAATTAAACTCAGTTCTACCTTCCATGTAGTTCATGGGAAAAATCTCTAGTACACGAAAGACCCATTAGCCTTAGGAGTCTTTTATTAAATGATCGAATCCATTATGGGATAACATGTTTATCTTCTAATATAATATGTTAATTCTTTAATGACGCATTTGATCATCTAAATAAGAAATTCTTAAACTCTATGTGGTGTCACAAATTCTCTCCACAAGGAGATTCTAGGCTAAGTGAGAGAAGGAGAAAAAGAGAGCTTCTCTCTCTCTCTCTCTCTCAATCCTAACACTACCCAAACATTTCAGAGAGATAGACAAGTTGAGCCAACTCCTTCCCCAGATTCCTCACTGGCAGATCGACCACATTTGACGGTAAAGGTGACAGCCAAACTTAAAAATGGGGAAGGAGTGGTCCTTCCCCTCAATTGGACTTCCCTATACATTCTAGGGGAGGAGGGGAACTCAATCAAACTTTCTCTTGATTCCCTCATTGACGGTGAGCAAGAGAACCGTCAAACCCAATGGAGGAGAGGCAGTCTCCATGGTGATCCACGAGGAAGCAAGTTGAGATTTCTTCACCAAAGTATTATCATGTCGAGGCAAAGGTGTATGAACCATTTTCAGGATCAACATCGATGAGGTATGAGTTCAAAGACCATCTTAGTGCATGGTTTGGTTCTTTGTAAAGTCAAATTGATCCATATTGCGATCAAGTCATTTAAATAGGTTGTAAATCATTCTTTGATAGATTTGCAATCGAAATAGCATAATTTGTCCACTCCAATCATCAAAGATCATCCCCAAATAGCTAAGGACTCTCTGTTCTCTAGTGAAGGAAAGAGAAATAATCCCTACCATCCATTCCATTTACTTAGAACAGATAGCTCTAATTTAAAAGCACTGCTTGATTTAATAACTTTTGAAAATCTGGATCGAATCTGGGCCATCACGAATCGGATGGCTCTGATGAATCGCATTCATCGCTTATGACGAGGATCCGTGGATCTCATGATTTGTAGCATTATGCCATGTATAAAAGGGTGCTCACACCATGTAGGCACTAATTGGATTAAGTAAGAAAATCAACTTTCTTAATTAAAAAATATACAAAAAAAATCCAAAACTTGAAAATTTCATAGAAAATAAAATATTCAATCACAAAATGCAAATAAGGGCTATATGGATTCATCTCATTGAGGAATATCCATTAAACCCAAAATCTAAAATTTTGATTGGGTACTTTTTAGTTAATTTAGGTTTAAATGAAAATAATCAAACTTGAATTAAACTCAAACCATTAATCCAACTAATTTGAAACTTTGGAAAAGTGAAATTTAGGTTAAAACCTACCTTAGATAAATTTTTCATGATTTATTGGAAAGTAAATCAATAGGTATGTAACTTTCAAGCTATAGGCCTTAATTTAATGAAATAAATTAATATTAAATTAAAAAAACATGAAAATTGATAAAATCAACTTGAATCATCATAATAAACCTTAATGAACCCAAATACATCATTAAAACTTACATAAACTCTATAATCCCAAAATGATCTAATTTGTTAATTAATTGAATTAATCTAATTATTTAATCTGAACTTCAACAAATAATAATAAATCAACCAAATTTTCAAAAATTCTAAATAAACCCTTTATGGATGCATTTTCCAGAAATGAATTTAAAGAAAATTAAAATCACTAATTAATTCCATTTAATTTAGGCTTAATTTAGCTTTTAGTGAAATAATTAAAACCTAAATTAATCCTAAATTAGGCATTTTATTAAGGTGAAATTTTAGGGAACTTAAGCATAAAAATTTCAAGATCAAATGACCTCTGGATTAGAAGTTATTGAATTTTTAATCATCAGGTCAATTTAAGTGAAATAATAAATCAAAAAATTACTGAAATTATAAAAATTCATAAAATCAACTTAAAACATTTTCATTAACATCATAACACTTAAAGAAAACATTTTAACCCTCTGATGTTAAAGATTTTAATTAATTACATACTTATGGTTTAATGAAATGAAAGAAATTAAAATTCAAACCTTAAATTATTAATTTGATAAATTCTTAAAAAAACCAATTAATCAATTGAAATCAAAGCCTTTCGAATTAAGCTTGAATTACAATATCAACTTAAATGGATCAAGTGAATTCATTTAAGCTAATGAACATAAACATTGATGAAATAAATAAATCAAATCAAGTTAATTTAAATAATCAAATAATTAAAATTCAAAATAATCAAGTTATCTAATTAGGTTAACTCATCCATAAACATAAACATTAATGAAATAAATAAATAAGATCAATCCAAATCAAATAAACAAGTAATTAAAGACAATAAGATCAAATGAACATTTAATTAAGTCAAAAGAAACATAAGATCAAATATGAAGCTAAGTTATAAAAAATAATATAAATTAAATGACATTAAATATAAATGAATCAAATCAAATTAAACTTAAAATGAAAACCATAATCAAACAAATCATGGTAACATGGACTCTAAATTAAGATTTGAAGGAGCATTTTAAATTTTAATTAAAGATCATAAATCAAATCTCATAAAACATTAATTTTAAGAGAAAAAAGTGAAACATAAATCAAACTCAACTTAAAATGAATCATTCAAATGAATCAAAAGGTGGCTAATTAAGATACTTAAGATTTTAGTTTAACCCTCAGAATGAATCTTCACCTTAGGATGAAGATCTCATTTTATTAAGATTTAGGATATTGAATAAAATGGGTTCCACCTAAAGTGGAATTTCTTTTATTCTTTATTCTTGAAATCTTAAATTCTACTTTAACTTAAAATGAAATTAAAAATAGAAATGAAATCATAAATCAATTAAATCATTTAAATTGAAACCATTGAATAAAAAATTGAACAAATTTTAAGAATAAAAGATATCAAAAGAATGAAAATAAAATTTTTCATAGTTAGCAAACATATGGTATATAGTCTGGACACCCGAGGTCGTAGGGCTACTAGTCTAAAGGAGGTCTTAATACCTCAAACTTCTTATTTAACAATGACACATACTTAAGAAGCACAATTATGAAAAGTAAAAAATCTCAAATCAAATTAAACTAAAATTGAACCTAAAATTTCTAGTAAAATCATAGCACACAACACCATTTCTTCACTCACTAGATAATTTGGTCACCGACCCTAGACTTAGACTAGGTCAATGTTCTATGATATTTTATGATATGATGTGAAATATTTTTCTTATATTGTGGTGTATTATTTTAGACTGGATGGATAAGATTATTTGCCCGCTAAATTTGGATAGTAGTACATTCTTTTTAGCTTAATACTTTTTTTTGTAGGGGGCTATATTAATATATATATATATATATATATATATATAATGTTTGCCTGCATGTATGCTTAAGTTCCTAAGCATAGCCTAATAGGATATGTTGGCTTGGCAGGCAACTAATTCTAAGCCCATTTGTTTACAAATATAATTGCTGGAGTGTTGTTTGTATTTCCTAATGTCTATTTTGTAAGGTTTAGGAATCCATTTTAGAATTTTAATTGCAATTCAAGCCTATAATTAGTTTAGATCTATGAGGTCTAAGAATAGCAGGAGCTGACCCTACTAGTGCATGGTCTTAGTGGTCCCCGATGAAGCCCGCAAAGGTCCCTGAAGAAGGTGATGATTCTGGAAGAAGACCCCCATAGATCAAACTTTTAGTTCTAGGCCAAGCTGTAAGAAAGGCAGAGCTCAACTGCCCATTTTTCTTTTTCTTCTAAGGTGTACAATGGTACCCGATCGCATTGGCCTGTTCTAATTAAATTAGTTTGATTTATTTTGGGTGTGCAATAGAAATAGCCTGCTTTTCTAGGTTTTTTTTTGTAAAGAAATGCTTGGAACATTAGGCTCTTAGGAAAACTAAATTTTCTACATATTTACCTCACTTTCAGAGTGAGGATTGACTCATCCTTCCTTAGAATTAGGAATCTTCTAGGCACTAGGATTTCTCTAGTCATAACACACTTCTAGTGATTAGGGGAATACTAAACCCAAGCCTAGAGACTTAAGAAGGCATACCCCTAGCTTAGGTCATACCCTAAGGTAAATAGGTTCTACTTATTCTATGGCCTAAACCATGGCACATGCTTATCCACTCATCCAAACCCAAACCCCAAGCCAACACTATTAACACTAATTAGATTTCATTTCATATCCAAGCTCCAAGCCAAATTAACTTAACCTTTAACCTAAATCAATTCCACCATCATCTTACGGATCCAACCCATGCCTACTCAATTGAAACCAAATCCAATTGAACCAAACCAAATCTCTATTTCAATCTCTATTTCAATCCCGTTTAAAACCCACAATCAAGCCAATTGAACCAAACCAATCCAATTAACCCAAACTAGCCCATTTGACCTAAAGGATCTACATGAGCCAAAATCCAACTAATTCCAAATCAATTGCAATCAAAGCTATTAATCAATCCTAAACCCATCATTAAACTCAATTCAACCCAATTCAACCTAATCCAACTCAATTGACCCATTTGGTTCACTTGACCCAAAGTGACCTAAAGGACCCATTTGATCCAAAATTCATTCCAACCCAAATTAGATTAAACCAACCCATCCAATCTCTCTAACAATGATAGTTGATCATCTTTAATTGTTCAATTGCAACCAATTGGATCAAACCAAATCAATTTGATCATTTGATCAAGTAGACCTAATTAACCTATGGATAAAATGAACTGAATCTCACTCCAATTCAAATCAATTGAATCCAATGATTTTTACCAACCATAAATTGATCATTAAACATAAATCAACCATTAATTGAACCAAACCAAGATAACTTGGGCTTTTGACCTAAGTTGACCCAATTTGACCTAAAGGGCCAAATTGGGTCAAGTCAAATCCTAAATCAAATTGATTGAAACCAATGACTCAAATTCATCACAAATTAATTGTTGAACATGATCCAACCTTCAAGTAAACTCAATGTGAACAAACTAACCCAATTGACCCATTTAGCTCAAATTAATCTAAAGGGTCAAATTGAGCTAAATCATTCCAAAATCTAAATCAATTCAAATCAATACTTACAATCATTCTCAAATCATCATTTGAACCTAAACCAACTCTCCACCAAGGCCAATGTTGGCCAATTTGACTAAATTGGTCAACTTAGCCCATTTGATCCTTATGAAATCATATGAGCCAAATCCAAATCCACTTCAAATTAAACCAAACCAATTGAACCAATGCATCCCAAATGATCAATTGAACTTAACCAAATCATCAATTTGACCCAATTTGACCAATTGGTCAACCTAACTTATTTGACCTATATGGGTCAAATTGAGCCAAACCTATCCAAACTAAGCCCAAACCCAACCAAACTTGGCATGACCCATCCTTGGGTCACCATGGGTCAACCCAAATGAATCAAACCCATGGGTGACCCAAATTAGGCCAAAACTCATTGGAAAAACCCATCCAAATGAGATAAAATTCCTATTTGGATGGCCATACCTACACCCACCCGGAAACCACCATTAGCCCATTTTGGACATGTGGACTACTGGATCACCTAACCTAAAGCTGATTGGATCAGCCAAGGGTCAAGTGGAGGTGAGTTAACCCAAGCCTTTCCAATAGAGCACTTGTGGGAGGAGGGTGTATTCTTCCCCATCCAATTCAAACCACACAGAGAGCTTCAATGAGTGATTACGAGCATCCCTAGAGTGCCCTCGATCCCTCTTGAGCTCCTCATTGTCGGTGAAACCAAACTCAAGGAAAACTGAGCCCTATGTCCATCCAACCTCACTCAAACCTCGCCAAATTTCAATTAACTTCTCCCACACCTTTCCCAAGCTCTGACAAGTCAAAATAAATCGATTCCCAATCAATTCAACCATTGGAGACCACTCCTAGACCAACTCCGGTGACTGTTGCAGTGATGTTTGGTCCACAGAGCCACTAGTGGGGAGCAACTTACGAGCTTCTCAATAGGGCTTCATCTCTTCAAGACGAAGCTACCTTAGTCATTGGACCATCGGTCTTGAGCTCCGATGAGGTAATTTTCTAGTAAACCATAGAAATCCTCTTAGGTATTAGCATTTTATGAAAGAAATTTTGATTTTAATGGATTTCCATCATAGGATTTTTTTTTCAAGATCTCTTCCCTGAATGTTTTGGAGTCAATCCTGATGCCTCACAAGCTTCAGTCAGCTCCGATCAAGTGGAGGAGGGCAGACGGTGTCTGTCTTCTTTCACTTAGGTGATGAAAGATCATCCACTGTCCATTCCACATGATAGCCATAAATTAATCCATTAAAATCTACGAGATTAATCTCCACCATCCTATCTAAGATCGAGTAGTAGAGATGAAATGTCCACCACCACTGACTCAGCATGCCACATCAAATGATTTAAGTGGTTTATCCCATGGCACCATGTGGAGAGTGTTGCCATGTTGGTTCTCGCATGGCGCCAACAAGATTAGAGGCTAATTAAGTTTTAAAATGCCATTAATTAGTAAAAACTTAAAATTTTCATAACTAATTGTAGAAAAATTCTAAAAATATGAGTAGACCCATTTTAAAAAGGTTAAATATAGGAGAATTTAATAAAAAAAATAAAACCCATAGTGTTTAATTAGTGAACAATGCTTAATTTGGGTTTGAAAATTTTTCCTAATTACCTTAATTAAGCCTTAATTACTTCATTAATTGATCTCAAATTGGATGTGTTGATTCATTGGGATGTCCTCTGCCTCCCATAATTTTCTTGAGATTTATTGGCTAGGTAATTGGGAGAATTTGAAATTCAAACCTTAATTACCATCATTAAAAAATTTAATAATTTTTAAAAAATGCCAAATAGTAAAAATTAGTAAATTAAGCTTACTTAATCACTTCTAAGAGTGAAATGATGAAGGGGAGTGATTGGGACCTCTTTCCTAATTGTTTGCATAAATCCATTTCATTTAAGAGGGCTAATTAACATATGGATTAATTAAGAAATAATTAAGCAATTAATGATGAAATTAAATCAAATTAAAATGGTAATTATATTATATAACTCAAATTTAATTTGTGGGTTCCTTTTATGTGTTCAAAAACATAAAGATCCCAAAGAAAATTATGGTTAACCCTTAATCATAAAAGTACTTAATTAGATTATTCTTAATTTAAATAACCATTAATCATGAGCCTCATTGCATTAGATCCCTAAGTGCACTGCAATTTTAATTTTTCATTTTCATATCATTAGAGGCTCATGGTTGAATGGTTAATCAAATTAAGGAGCATAGGAAAAGGAAAATTCATTTGCTTAAAGATTTGAACTTAATCAAACCATAAAATTTATTTAATTACTCTTTTCTTAAACACATTAAATCACTCACATGGGATGGGGTAAAACAACAAATGTCATTTATCTTCTTTAAGTTTAATAATTCAAACATAAAAATCAAATTTCATAAGAAGCTTTGGTTGATTTTAAATGATTTTATTCAATACGATTGTCCTTAGGAATTAATGTAGTTGAATGGATTATGTGGAATTGTTTGATTATTCATTTTCAATCATTATAAATGGTGTATGTCATTTGATATCATCCATTCATGTTTTCAAATAAAAAAATAAATTGAATTTAATTATGTGTAAGTTGCATGTGTTGGATTAATCCTATTATATGTGTGGCTATTATTATTAATAAACTTCAAAACTACTTTTTAAATTATAAATGAAAATTTGAATTGATGTTGGCTATGAATATTCTATATGATTTACATTTGTTTATACCTTAAACATGCTAAAATATTATTTTATTTTCATTATTCATGTATGTTTACATATGTATCTAAGATGATAAGTATATAGTGGACATCCCAAAATATGAGGCTTTAAGTAGCCCAGGTCTTATATTACCTCACTTCTCTAGTTAACAATGGCACTTACTTACTTGATTTCATTCTTATGTGTGCATATACCAAAATTTGGATAGAACTTTACTTTACATGAATAAATAAATTTATTAACAGACAATCTTTTGCATGATTATCATTCTCATAGTGGTGTATACATTCATATGTATTTAAGATAGCAAGTATATATTATGGACACCTAGTAGCCCCAAGGAGGTCTCAGATTATCTTACTTCCCTAGTTTAAACAACGGCACATACTTGCTTAAATCTTGACTACATGTGTATGTGTATTTAATTAAAGAATGAAAATCCCTCTTTTCTACCAAAAGTATATGCATTCATAATCATTTAAGTGTGCCAAAATACATTGTATGTATAGGTATTCTAAGTTCAAAATCATATGCAAGTTATTAATTGGGAAAAGGAATGGTGCAATAGTATCTATGTGATGGCAATTCAAGCTCATTAATCTTAAGATATCTTTCATGTTGAATAGAATTCTTTAAGATTAACTCAAACATAGGATTAAAAAAATTATTTAATAAACCATTCACTAAAAGAAACTAAAATTATAACAACATGCTTTAGAAAATAACTTAAGATAAGGATGAAAGAGGTTAAGCCTCTTTCTTCTCTTTACAATACTTAGATACCAAGTGAATATCAAGTAAAATAAAGTAAAATACAAATTAAAATCCATCATTCCTCTAAATAACTTAAAGTGAAATCACCCTTCATGTTTAAATTAAATAATTCCAAACTTATATAATTATAATTCCAAGGCCTAGCTAAGACATACCACACTAAGCCTAAGCACACACATTAGAATGCCAAGTCACCACTTCTAGCTCTAAGTTAGGACAGTGTATGATATGAGATTTTAATCATGTGAAATTTTAGACTGGATGTTAGGATTGTTGTGCATAAACTGGATGTGAGGTCATTATTATCCTAATGATGTTTTCTTCAAGGGATTATGCTAATGGGGCCGCTAAAATAAATATAAATGCTTTTGGTTACAGGTTGCTTATTCCCCTAAGCATAATCCATGTTAAGACAGGAGGGCTTGGTAACCCATACACAGGTGCTAAGTCAAAATTATATAATATAACTGTCTAGGTTTGTATGGATGATTTAGCTAACATCTATCTTACAAGTGTAATTAGATTTTACTTTTCATGAATATGTAATTTTATAATAGGAATTAGGATTAGTACTATAGGATTTAGGATGAGCAGTGGCTAGAAGGCAAAGTTCTAGGATGCCCTGTGAAGCCTTGAAATAAATCAAATCAAAGGAAGAAATAAAGAAAGGAGCAAAGAGTGAAGAGCCCCATAGCATCTACTCAATTTTAATTGTAATATTCTTTTGTAATTTAGGTTGAGGATAGAGCCCAGCTGCCCAACTTCTTTTATTTTTTGGGGTGTATGGTGATACCTGGCCACACTGACCCCTTATTCTTTCATGATAATCTATAAATATTTGATTATTGTGTTTAGATTGTGCAATAGAAATTATATGTTCTTCATAGGTTTCTTAAGCTTGATGTTCGAATGTGTGGCTTGGATGCGGTAGACTCTTTATGGCAAAAAAATTTAATTTTTCTACCCCCATTAATAACTCATAATTAAATTTTAAAATAACTCATAAGATCACTTTAAATTTTAGACTATAATCAAGATAATTATCAGATTTAGGAACCCATTAACTGAATGTTAAATGTTCTAACATCATGCATAATATATTATTTCACTCTTGAATAGGGAGGGTCTCCACTCTTGCACTATAGGGGAATTCTTGACCTGTGAGGGCATTCCTTATATTGGAAAACACCTCCTCCTGCTAAGTTAGCCAACAACTCTATTTCATCATGCATTTAGGCATCATTATCCCAAGCATTTTCTCAAATTAATGCTTAAAATGATATAAAAATTTATAAAATTTTGCATTTATTCTAAGTCATGTTTTCATACCAATCATGATCTAGTCTCTTAAAGAGTGAGTTTAGGACTCTAGCTTTCATTCTTAATTAAATAACAGCCCTGATATCTTGTAATTTGATAAGACTAGATTACATAATTTTGAATCGTAGGAAGTGTTAGCTGGCGGCCATTCTAAGAGATTGTAAGTTCAGAAGAGTCGGGATAGGTTTACCCTCTCTTATGAAGGTAAACCATTTTGCCTCATTTTTTATTTAGATTTAGGTCCAGTTCTAGCCTGTGCTAAAGCTTCCTAGATTTAGGACCCGAGGTTGCTTATTTCCTTTGGGCTACAAGAATAAATCTTCACCTCTTATGCATTTTCACAATCTTGTGTTGATGGATTATAAGCCCTAATATTCTAATAAAGTTTCCTACTCAAATTAAAATCAATTCTCTTTCAAACATATAAATCCTCATCATAAAATAGATTAGAATGCTCACTAGGCTTCCTAGTATCATGAGTGCTCCCTACTTATCTTTCTTTAGAATCCAAAAATAAATCTTTCCAAATTGAACCTTCCCACTTGATTTTTCCAAAAAATATCCAATCCCTTGATAGTCTAGCCTTGAAATCTTTAAAGATGTTAATTTACTAGTTTAATCGAGAGTATTATTAGAAAATTATCATTTCTTAGGATATAATTAACTATGGAAGCATGCTTCCATAGGGAACTAAAGAACATGGCATAAATTAAACCTTGCTTTATGTTTCCATGTAAAGGAGGGGAAAGATCCATGGTTTATATGAAGACTTATCAACCTTAAAAGTTCTTATTATGTGATTAGATCCATTGTAGAGTAATATTTCTATCTTTCAAGATAGTACATCATACATTAACGTCATACACGATCAGTTCAATAAGTACCACCTAAGATCTGTGTGGTGTCCACACTAACATCCAAATTAAAGCACCACACTACCTAATCTAAATCTAAATAACTTGAACACAAAAAATAATCAAACTCAACCTTAATTAAAGCTCCTAGGCACAACTTAAAAGCAACTAGAAATCATTAGCTTATGTGAAACATGATGGCATATTATTCATACTCATTGAATTGGGCACTTTATCCATTGCACATAAGGGACCACCCTTCTTAGGGAAGTGTGCCTTCTCTTTTGATTTGGCCCATGACCACTTCAACTGCATATTATCATAAGCATAATTTTCATACCTATGGCCTTAAATGAATTATGAGTCAAAACATAAAAAATAATCTTTGTTGCATTAATTAGGTGCATATCATACCTAACATGATCTTAGGCTTAGAGAGAAACTTTAGGTTCATAGATTGATTCTTAAAATAAAATAGCTCAGCCATCTTACATAACAAGAAGACTGAACTCATGGATTTAAATAATCGCTTACATGGTATTATCTAGCAGCTCTTCCAGGTTAATGATAAGTCTAGAAGAGTCGGGGATAGGTTCATTTTCTTGAGTGAGAGAAAGAATCGATAATTCTCAAAAGTTGAACGAGGTTGAGCCTCTGTCTTTTGTCAAAAACATATGTAGACTCAGGTTCTGAAGTATCATCTTAGGAATAAGTCTTTAACCCTAGGCATTTCTACAGTCTCATGGTGGTAGAATTTAAGTCCTAGATTTCTAAGAAAATGTCAATTCAAACTATATTAAATTCAATCTCAAATTGTAAAGCCCATTGGCGGGTTAGTTGAAATGCCTACTAGGCATCCCAGTATCTATAGGCATTTCTAACTTAATCCCAATCTGTCTCCAAAAGAACTCTTCTCTTTTGAAAGTGTTCTTTATTGAATTTATAACTTATCATCCTTTTAAGACAAACTTTGAAATCTATAGAAATAAAAATATATTTCTTTAATCAAGAGTATTCTTAGAAAGAGATCCTTCATTCCTAAGATGTAATTAAGTATAAGGGCTTGCCCTTATTGTGAACTATGAATACTACAACAAAATAAATCTTGTTCGACTTCTTCATGTAGTTCAGGTGAAAATCTGTAATACATCGAAGACCCATCAGCCTTAAGAGTCTTTATTAAGTAATTGAATCCATTATAGAATAATATATTTATCTTTTGAGATAGTATATTTATCACTTAATGATATATTTGATTACTAAACTAATTACCATTGAGATCTATGTGGTGTTACAAATGTAAAATTTCCAACAAGTATCTTAAGGTCATGAAAATTTGAGAATTAATTTTAGAAGAATCAAAATTTTCATTATTATATCTTTCTTATTATCATTTTTATTATCAGGAGAGGTCAATAGAACCTTCTTTTTATTATCTCTATTCTATTCTTTTATTAATTAGGGATAAGAATGAATAAAACATATAGTCAAGTTTTACCATCCTTTGCAACATATATATTTACCCTTCCCTTTTTGACTCTCTCCAAAACTCACAATAACTCAATTTTTTAAGAGGGTCTAAAAGGGAGTCATCTTTGAGCCACTCCCTGAAACTAGTTAATCAACCAAAGTAGCTGACTTATGAGTTTTCTGGTGGATGTGCAAAGATGAATTGAAAATTCTCAAATGAATGAGATTAAAGCTATATTGCATTCATCAACACGAGAAGCACTTTTAATGGGGATGAAAGGCTCACCTTTAGTTTCCATGATTGACCCTTGCCTAGAGTCAATAACATCATTTTTAGATCATAACTATCCCTTTGTTTAAGTTTTTCTCATCTCGTTGAACATAAAATAAGCTTTAATAAGGTGTCATATCATTCGGTAGAAGAGGTAATATCTTGGGCTATACTCACTTTCATTAATTTTAAGGGTTTTAAAACATGAATATATTTATTTGAAAAGTTCTCTTATTTCAACATTCATTCTAAAGTGTTTACTGCCTTGAAATGTATTAAAATAAAGAAATATTAGTTTGAGGACCCTATCTTAACTCTCTTAATTTTTTGTCCAAAGCTAACATAAAATTAAGGACATGGAGAGATTTATATTTTTTTTATTTGAAACCTCTCTCAAAGATAATTTTAGAAACTTTAATAGATGAATTTATTTTTCATTTCAGGAAAATGTTAAATCCATTTTGACCAAGGTTGGGTCTAACAAAAATGACTTTGCCTTCACTTTGAAATCTAAATTGTTTGAGTTTTATTAAAAATTTTAAGGGGAAGATTCTAGGACCCACTCATTTGGTTGTGATAAATAAGGAGTTCGAGAATCAAAATTAAAAATGTTGGGTGGGCTCTATTAAGAATGAAATTGAGAGGCACCCAATAGAAAGAAAGGCAGTCCTGGCTCATCAGTGGCACAAGTACACTATCGATGTATAGAGATAAAAGTTTATTTTTAAAGATAGAGAGAGGAACTACTTCCTAATGGAGTCGCTAGAAAAATCTAAGGGGAAATTTATTTAGAACACCACGCAGATCTTGGGGGTACTTATTTAGGTAATCAAATATATCATTAAGGATAAATATACTATCTCAAGAGATAGAAATTTTGTTCTTAAATGGATTTGATTACTTAATAAAGACTCCTAAGGCTGATAGGTCTTTGATGTACTAGACATTCTTTCCCTAAACTACATGGAGAAGTAGAACAAGATTTATTTTATTGTAGGGTTCATAGTTTCTTATAAATGCAAGCCCTTATAATTAATCACATCTTTAAAAAAAGAATTCTTTCTAAGAATACTCTTGATAAAAGAAACTGACCTTTATCTCTATAGATTTCAAAACTTATCTTAAAAGGATAGTTCATTTAGAAATTCAAAAAGAAATGGTTTAGGGAGGAAGAGTTCTTTTTGAAAGTCAAAATGGATTAAGTAGAAAATTCTTTTAGATATTGGGAAGCCTAGTAAGCATTTCAACTATTTTATAATTAGGCTTTATATATATATATATATTTTAATTAGAGTTATTAAGATTCTAAGTTGATATTTTATTAGAAATCTATAACTTAGATTCTTACAACACACTACTATAGAAATGCCTAGAAGTTGAAGATTTATTCTAATGGGGTCCTTCAGAACCTAAGTCTAAAAGTGTTTCTAACATTGGTTAGAGGCTTGACCTAGCCTGATTATATGAATTTCAGAATTTTAGTTCTCACTTAAGAAAATAAACTTATCCTTAACTCTTCTAGACTTATTTCCCATTTGGAAGGGTTGTTAGCTATCACCACCTGAACAATTTTATAACCATGATTACAGTTTTATGTTATGCAAGATGGCTGAGTTATTGTATTTAGGGAAAGAAAGCTAAGAGCCTAAACTCACTCCTTAACCCTAAAATAATGACTAGTATGTTATGCTCTTAAGTAATGTAGTAATTATTAATTTTTTTGTATTTTTATTCATAATTTATTTAAAGACTTTAAGTATGCAAACTATGCCTATGATGAGATGCAATCAAGAAAAAGTCATGAGCCAAATCTATACGAGAAGGCACACTTCTCCAAGAAGGGTGGTCATCCTTATAGGTTAGATGCCCCCATATGTGCAATTTAAGAAGTACAAAGAATGTATTAGTATGGTTCACAAAGTCTAATAATTTCTAGTCATGTTTAGTTATTTATGCCTAGAGATTTATTTATAGTGAGGTAATAAATTATTTATTTATATTTGAATTCAATTAATTTAATGGGATAAAAATTTTAGTTTTCTTAAAAGCCTAACAATTCCAAACTTTTCATAAAACACATAATAATCATAAAAAAAAATTATAAAAAATAGGCAGTTCTATGATGCACTCTAAAATAAACCAAGCCAAAATTAATTAAATAAAATAGGCTATTGTAGTTGGGTACTGTTGTACACCCTAGAAAAAGAAAAAAAAGTAGTCAAAATCTCCTTATATAGCGACCTAGAACTAAAAGTTTGATCTATGGGGTCTTTTCAAGATCATCGCCTTCTTCAGGGACCTCCTTAGGCTCTACTAGGGTTCATCAAATAGCTATAGTCAGCTCCTGCTAATCATAAACCTCATAGATCCTAACCTAATTCTAAAATCAAGTTATATTATAAAATTCTAAATTAAAATCTTAAATCATGAAAAATAAACATTAGAAAAATATGCAGCACACCAATAATTTATATTTTAAACATATGGGTTTAGCATTAGTTATTGTTAAGAAAACCTATCTTATTGGGCTATGCTGAAGGACTTAAGCAACACCTGTAAGTAGACAACATTTATTATTTTTTAAGGTAATAGTCTCTTTAAGCATGTTCCCTTGTAGAAAATAGTGTTAGCCTAAAAGAATATCCTAACATCCACACTAACGAACAAACAATCCTAGCTATCCTGCAGAATAGTACACCACAAAAGAAGAAAAGTATCACATCAAAATCAAATCATCATAGATCATTAGCCTAACCTAATTTTAAGATCACAGACCTAATAATCTAGTGTGTGAAAAATAGGTGTTTGTGTGGTATGATTGTACTAGGCCTTTTTAGGTTCAATTTTTGATTTGAGTTTAAAGTTCATTTAATTATCATTGGATGGTTTTAATTTAAATGATTTAATTGATTTTGAATTTTATTTTAATTTTAAGTTTATTCTTTTATGTTAAAGTTGAATTTAGGTTTTAAAGAATGAAGAATAAAATATATTCAACATGGGGCTAGAATCCATTTTATTCATCATCCTAATCTTAGTAGAATAGAATCTCCATTTGATTCATCAAACTAAGAACCTAAGTATCTTAATTACCCCATTTGAATTCATTTTAAGGGTTTAATTGATTTGGATTAAATTTGATTAATATTTCTTTGATTTAATTAAAATTTTCAAGATTGAGTTTATTGCGTTTGGTTTAACTTTATGAATTTTGATTGTTGATATTAACTATAAATTTATTGAGCTTTAATTTGATTTAATTCAATTTGATTTTTCAATTGATGTTTAACCTTTTTCTTTGAATTAATATTAATTTTTTTTCTTTAAGTTTTATTTTAAAGATCTTTATTCAATTTTATGTGACTTATGTTCATCAAATAATTTTAATATTTTTTAAATTTGATGATCTTATATTTTATTTAGGTTTGATTTGCATAGATTAATATGTTTTAATTTGGTTAACTTGCAATTTATTTAAAATTTAAAGTGACCTTTTATTTAGCTTTAATTAAAAGTTTGATCATTAGGTTTATTGAATTTCATTATTTGATTCATAGGTTGATTATTGTAGTTTGATGATTTATTTAATTTAATTTATGTTAATAAACCTTATATTTTTCTTAAATTAATTTATTTGATTTGTTTGAGTTCTATGTTGATTAATTCTTTTTTATGTTGTCTAGAGTTGATAGTAATTGAATATGATTTAATGCCTTAGAGTTTATATTTAATTTTAAACTATTTGATTTTATTAAGGTTTATTAAATGTTTTCTTTGGTTTCAATTACATTTGATTATTTTCAATTAGAGTTTCATTTAATTTGATTTATTTGTTAAATTTTGGTTAATGTCCTTAATTAGTTGCTCATATTTAATTTGATTATTAAAGTTATATATTTAATGGTTGAGTAATTCATCTTATTGAATACATTGGATTTGATCTAATTTGGTTATATATTGAATTGGTAAAAGTTTTCCTTAATTTAATTTAATTTGATCTGATTAATATTCAATGATTAGTCAAGATATGTTTATTTTATAATCAATTTAATTTAAAGTTTAATAATTAATCATGGTTCAAATTAGTTTGTTTCTTCTTGAATTTAAGTGGTTCATATGGTTTAGATTCAATGCTTAATCAAGGTTTAATTAGGTTGATTATGATTTTTTTATCAAATTAATCAATGTATGACTTGATTTAGGTTAGCTAGTTGTTGAAGTTTTTAATTTAGTTTTATGTGTTTAGATTTATGATGTAATTAATGATTTCATGATATAGGTTCATTTAGTTAAATTTAATTTAAAATTTAACTAATATTTAATTGAGTTTCATATATTTGATTTAATTTAGTTCAGATTTGTGCTAGATTAGGATTAAGTTTAATTTAGTATAAATTAAAGAGTATGTTATATTTGTTTGATTTAATTTAGGGTTTGGTTAATGAAGGTTTAATATTATTTTATTTTTGAGTTTAGCTTGATATTTAATTTATTGGAATTTAGCTTTAATAAATTCAATTATTGTTGATTTTAAGGGTTTATTAAATCTTAATTAGGTGATTTTCAGACTTATGTGGTTTCAAAGCAGTACAATATTTTATTAAAGTTCTCTCATGTTAATAAAAGAGTTATGAATTGATTTTGCTAATTTTCATGATTTTTAAATTGATCTAGAATTTGAAAGTTTAATACCTTCTAATTCAAAAGTCATTTTTTCTTTGAAATGATTAAAGCAAGTGGGGTGCTTGGCCTTTCATTTTTCTAAATTTTCATCTTAATCATAGGTGTATTTTAAGATTAATTAAGGTTTTAGTATTTTCAATAAAACTTAAATTAAGCCTAAATTATTGGGGATTAATTAGGGCTATTAATTTTCTTTGATTCCCCACTAAATAATGAATCCATAGAGGGTAGAATTTTTAGATTTTTTGTTGATTTATTATGAAATTTTAAAGTTTAGGTTAATTAAATGAATTATTTAATTTAATTAATCATAAATTAAGTGATTTTGTTATTTCTTTATTTTCATAGGATTCTAATATTTTGTTTAAGTTCCTTGTGTTCATTATGATGATTTGAGTTAATTTCATTTTGTTTCATAATTTTCTTTAGTTAATTTTAATTTATTTTATTAAATAGGGATTGGTAAAATGAAAAATCCACAAGTTTTATTTTAGTCACCTATAAATCCTTAAATTTTTATCTAAGATGTATTTTAACTTTAATTTCAATGCCCTAAAGTTTCAAATTGATTGGGTTAATATTTTTAGTTTAATTAAAATTTTATTGATTTTAATTAAACTCAAAAATATCCAATAAAATATGAGGATTTTGGGTGGTGGTGTTGAGTCCATACCTCACCAGCATTATTCCTCGATGGTAGCAATGCTTTGAACACCTTCTCCACATTGAGATAAAGCTATGAACATGATTTGGTGCCTCATCACCGATCATCATAGAGACCAAAGCTTTTGACGTTGGGTTTGGTGAACTCGACTCACCTAGAGGACTCGGTGAGGGTTTGTTGAGTTCACCTTCACCCCTAGAATGTGTGGAAAGGACCCATGGTGAAGGAGCACTCCTTCACTATTTTCATGTTTGTCCATCACCTTTTCCATTAGTTGTGGTCGAATCCCAGCTTACTAGTGGTGAGAGGTCTAGGGAAGGAGTTGGCTTATCTTTCCTATCTCTCTGGGATGTTTGGTTGGGGTTAGAATTAAGAGAGAAGCTCTTTCTTTCTCCCCTCTCACATGGCCAAGAGCCATCTTCTTAGATGTTTATTATGGGCAATCTCTAGCTTACTAGTGGTGAGAAACCCTGGGGAGGGGTCGTCTCACTCCCTCTCAACCTTTGGAATGCATGGATTCTCCTTAAAGAAACTTTTCTTTCCTTTTTTTTTTTGCTTGGCCCGAGTCAACAATTATTGGCCATCAATGATGATTGCAGTCCTTGGAAGCTTGCTCCCAGAAGTCCAATTTGTTTGTTGTGAATTCCCATCCACTTGGTGGATGGATAGATGAGGTATGAAGAGGAGAATGGGGTGGTTTGACCTATGCATTGGTGTTTTGGATTTCCTTCTCTTTTCACGTGGCTTCCGCACCATCTTTTAATTCACTTCACCATCTTATGGCTTGCTACCATCTACTTAGGTTAAGCCCAAGATGGATTAAAGGTTATATTATGTCTAATTGATTTGGTTTTAAATTACTTTGAGTTTGATTCAAGTCACTTGAACTTAACTTACTTTGGATTGATTTAGGTTAGTTTGTATTGAGTTTATTTGATTAATTTACATTTAGATTTTAATTTTTCAATTAGATGATTGTCCTTTGAATTATTATTGAACTAATTGACCAAAATTTATTTAGCTTTGTAAAGATTTAAGTCTTTGGACACATTTGACCCAAATGAACCGAAGTTGACTTAAATAACCCAATTGATCATTTTGAATTTATTAAAAGCTTCACTTGTATTTGGTGGATCACTTATGATGTTTAGATTTGAATAATTTCATTTGGTTTGAATTAGATTTTGATTTTGACTGAAATTGACTCATTTTGGCCGACATGGGTTAAGTTGAATTCAATTGAACTAAATGACTAATTTGACCCAATTAAGATGTGTTCAAGCTCTAATCATATTTGATTTAAGTGTTTGATATGATTTGGAGCAATTAATTTCAATTGATTTGAAGTTGATTTTGATTTGATACATTTTGACCCAAATTGGCTTTTTCACTTGGGTCTAATAATCAATTTGGTCAAATTAAACCCAAATAATTGTTTAATTGTGTTTATCTATATTTTTTAAATGCTTTTGGATATTTGAATTGAATTATTTTGATTTTAAGTTGAATTTAGGTTCAATAAGGTCCATTTGAGTCTAATTGGATCAAATGACCCAATTAAATCATTTGAGACCTTATTGGATTCATATTTATTTTGATTTAGGTTTAAACATACTTATTTGATGATTTTCAGTCTTTATATTTACTCAATTTGGTCAAATCTTGGTTGGTTGACTTTTGATTTGGTGGGGCCCACATGGGTCAACTCTAGGTCAAATGACCTACTTGATCACTTTGAACCTCATCATAATTTATTTTTGGGTTCATTTATAGTTATGCATTGATTCTATGCTTTTGGTTTGATTTGATTTTGATTTGTATTAATTTTATTTGAATTTTCCATGGACATAGATGATTTTGAGCTTAAATAGGTCAATTGGGTCAACCATCCAAACTACTTTGATCCATGCTCAATTGAATTTAGATTTCAATTGGGCAAACACAAACAAAATCTTCCTTGAGTCTCTCATTATCGGCAAGCCAGAATTCTACCAAGGCCAATGACAAGGTGGTGAGCTTTAGTCTCCACGGTGATCCACAAGGAGGCAAGACATGAAACTTCTCCCAAAGGCTTACCACATCTCCACGAAGGTGTACGAACCATTTCGACCACCAAGGATCAACGCCAATGAGGTTTGAGTTCAAACCAACCACCCCCCGTGCATAGCTTAGTCCTTTGTGAAGTTGAATTGATCCATATTGAGATCAAGCTTAGATAGGTTAAAAATTGCTCCTTGATTTACAACCAAAATAACATAATTTGACATGGGATCGGATGGCTCTGATGAATCCCACGTCCACACCACCTTTTGACTTGGGATCCATGTGGATCATGCGTGGTCCAGTGGAGTTACGCTACATGTAAAAGGGTGTCAAGTCAGCACCGCGTAGACGCTAACTGGATAAAGTAAGAAAATCAACTTTCTAAATTAAAAAATGCAAAAAAATCACTATAACTTTGAAAAAATTATAACTAAAATAAAATACTCAACAAAAAAAGTAAATAAAGGCTCTATGGATTCATCTCAGTGAAAAGAATCCATTAAACCCAAAATCCCAAATTTTTATTAGATATTTCAGATTAATATGGGTTTAAATGAAAATAATTAAACTCAAATCATTAATCTAATTAATTTGAAACTTTGAGAATTGAAATTAAGGTTAAAACCTACGGTACATAAATTGTTCATGATTTATTGGCAAGTAAATCTTAGAATTATAAAATTTTCAAGCCATATGCCTTAATTTAATAAAATAAATTAATATAAAATTCGAAAAATTATGGAAAATTATAAAACCAATTTGAATCATCATAATAAACCTTAATAAACTTAAATACATTATTAAAATTTACTGAAACCCCATAATCCCAAACATGACTTAATTTGTTAATTAATTATATTAATTAATTAATCTAAACTTCAAAAAATTATAGTAAATCAACCAAATTTCTAAAAATTCTAAATAAACCCTCTATGGATTAATTTTTAGAGAATTTAAAAAAATTAAAACCCCTAATTAATCATTTTTAATTTAGGCTTTATTTAGATTTTATTAAAATAATTAAAATATTAATTAACTTTAAATCACATATTTGATTATGATGAAACTTTAGAGAACTTAAATTAGCAAGGAATCCCACTTGCCATAACGATTTCAAAGTCAAATGACCTCTGGATTAGAAGTTGTTAAATTTCCAATCTTTAAGTCAAAATTAAGTGAAATAATAAATTAGAAAATCGTAGAAATTATGAAAATTTATAAAATCAAATTAAAATTTTTTCATTAACATCAAAACATTTGAAAAAAAACTTTCTAACCTCAGATTTTGATTAATTACATACTTAGGGTTTAATGAAATGAAAGAAAATAAAAAATTCATATCTTAAATTATTAATTTTATAAATTCTTAATAAATCAATTAATCAATTGGAATCAAAACCTTTTAAATTAAGCTTGAATTAAAATAGCAATTTAAATGAATTGAGTGGATTCACTTAAGCTAATAAACATAAATAGTAAATAAATTAAGTGAAATTCAAATAAATCAAGTAATTAAATTTTAAAATAAATAGGTTACCTAATCAAGTTAACTCATCCAAATTCATAAACATTAACGAAATGAATAAGTAAGATAAAATCAAATGAACATTTAATTAAATGAAAGAAAATACTATAATTTTTAACCAAAGTTTATAAACCAAAAGATCATAAACTCTAAACTTCAAAAAGAAACTTAAAATATTAATCAAATCAAACTTAGATTAATAAGTTACTTAATGAATTCAAAAGAAGCTAATCAAGATACTTAGGATATTAGCTTGACCTTTTAGAATAGATGAAAGTCCATTCTATTAGGGTTTAGGATGTTGAATAGAATGGGTTCCACCTAAACTGAGACTTATTTCATTATTCATTCTTTAAAACCTAAATTTCAATTTTAACACAAAAGTAAATTTATAAATAAAAATAAAATTACAAATAAACCAATTTTCACTTAAATTTTGGAAATTAAACAAATGTTTAAATGTTGAATTAGAATTATTTTCTATAAGTTAGACAATCTTTTTTCACAAATAATATTTTGTATTGTCAAAAAATTTTATTGTAATATATTTTTATATATATAATAATATATTATATATATATATATATATATATATATATATATATATATATATATATATATATATATATATATATATATATATATATATATATATATATATATATATATATATATATATATATATTGTTTGCTTGCAGGTATGCTTAAGTCCCTAAGAATAGCCCAATAAGACAAGTGGGCTTATCAAACAACTAATGCTAAGCCCATATGTTTGTAAATATAACTGTTGGAGTGCTGTTTGTATTTTCTAACATCTATTTTATACAATTTAAGAATTTATTTTAGAAATTTTTAATGTAATTTGAGCTTAGAATTAGGTTATGATCTATGAGGTCTAGGGATAGTATGAGTTGGCACTACCAATGCATTATCTCAATGATCCCCAATTTAGCACATGGAGGTCCCTAAAGAAGGTGACAATCCTAGAAGAAGACCACCATAGATCAAACTTTTAATTCTAATTTATATAAATGCAAAGCTCGATTGCTCATTTTTCTTTTTTCTTTTGAGGTTTATAGTGGTACCTAGCCGCATTGACCTATTTTAATTAAATTAGTTTGATTTAGTTTGGGTGCTCAATAAAAATAACATGCTTTTCTATATTTCTTTTTGTGGTATGTTTCTATGATGAAATGCTTGACACGTTAGACTCCAAAGAAATTAAAATTTCTATCCAATCTAAATCTAAACAACTTGAACATAAAATAAAAAAACTCATAAACTCACATTAATTAAAATCCTAGGTACAACTTAAAAATAATTAAAAAAATTAGCTTTTGTGAAACATGATAGCATATTGTTCATACTCCTTAAATTGGGCACTACACCCATTTCACATAGGATGACATCTGACCTTTAAGGATAACCACCCTTCTTGGGGAAGTCTGCATTCTCTTTATAATTTGACTTATGACCACTTATAACTGCATATCATTGTAGGCATAAAATTGTATACATATGACATTAAATGAATTGTGAGTCAAAGCATAAAAAATAAAATTTGTTATATTAATTAGGTGCATATCATACCTAACATAATCTTAGGGTTAGGGAGTCAGTTTAGGTTCATAGATTCATTCTTAAATACAATAGCCTAACCATCTTGCATAACATGAAGACTGGACTCATGGATTTAATAATCACTTAGGTGGTGTTGGCAACTCTTAAGGGTGATAAGTCTAGAAGAGTCAGAGATATGTTCATTTTCTTAGGTGAGAGAAAGATTGATAAGTCTCAAAAGTTGAACTAGGTCAAGCATCTAACTTGTGTTAGAAGCATCTGTAGACTTAGGTTCCGAAGCATCCTTTTAGGAATAAGTCTTCAACTCTAGACATTTTGATAGTCTTGTGCTTTTAGAATATAAGTTGTAAATTTCTAAAAAAATGTTAATTCAAACCCTATTAAATTCTATCTCAAAATTATAAAGCCAATGGTATGTTAGCTGAAATTCCTACTTGGCATCCCAATATCTAAAGGCATTTTCTACTTAATCCTAATTAGTATCCAAAAGAACTCTTTCATCTTTGAGAGTGTTTCCTATTGAATTTCTAAATTATCATCCTTTAAGATGCTTTGAAATCCATAAGATGTACCTAAGTTATAATTAACTATAAGAGCTTGCACTTATATTAATCTGTTAACCCTACAACAAAATAAGCCCTATTATACTTCTTCATGTAGTTTAGGAGAAAAATCTCTAGTACATCGAAGACTCATCATTCTTATGAGTCCTTATTAAGTAATCGAATCCATTATAGGAAAATATGTTTATCTTTTAAGATAATATATTTATCACTTAATGACGTATTTAATTATCTAAATAAGTATATTCGAGATATGCGTGGTGTTCCAAATAAATAAAATTTCTAAATGTCTTCTGTGCAAAAATTAATTTCAAAAATACCTTTAATTTAGTGAATCATGATTTTATTATTAATAGGATGATTACTAAAAGATTTCTTGATCTTTTTGTGAAATGAGTTTATGCTTGTATTAATGGCATCTACTTTTCCATATCTATTAACGGTGCTTTCAAGTGGTTCTTTTATTTTTTCCAATGGCATTAAGCAATGATGCCCCTTATCTCATTATTTATTCTACAATGTCATATATTCTCTCTCTTATTAGATAATGGCTCTGTGGAGTTTGATTCTATATCCCATCTTCTTTATGCAGATGAATTGATTGTGTTTGGTAAAGCCAAGGTGAGCAATCTTATCAATCTTAAATACCAGCTTCAAATATTTTACTTGGCTTATGGGATTTTTATTAACCAAGTTAAAAGCTCCATATGCTTCTCTAAAGAGGTTTAAGTCACTGCTGAACTTTGTGGAGTCTTTAATATTTTTGTGCTTGATTGCAAATTTACTTATCTTGGTCTTCCTATATCTTATATAACTTTGCATGTTGTAGATTTTCAAAAGTTAATCCATAAGATCACTAACATACTTGATGGTTGGAAGGCCAATTGCTCTCTTTTGCAATTAGATTGCAGCTTGTCAAATATTCAATATGGAGCCTTATTTCATACTATACAAGAGGCACTATCATCCCTAAATCATACATTAAATACATTAATAGCATATGTGTCAAATTCTTTTATGTTGGGGAGACTCAAAGGAGCAAGCTCAAACCTATTTCTAGAAGAGAACTTACAATTTAAAAAATTGGTGGATTAGATGGTTCTGCTATTGCTGCAATTTTTTTTTTTTTTTTTTTATGGCACTCAATTTTGGAGAATTTTATCTTCTGAAAGCCTTTTGAAAAATTGATGGCTAAGTAAATTTGTTTCTCTTTGGAAGCCATTTAAAAAGAAAATCTCTTCTTTTTGGTATAAGTTACATCAAATTGCTTTGAAATTTAAAAGTAAAATTGCTATATCCATTGGTAGAGTGGCTACTTTTAATATGTTGCGGGATCCCTGGATCAAGGATCAATCTCTCACTGATAATTTTGTTCAATAACTGATTAAACGCATTCCACATAATGTTGATCTACATATCTCGACCTTTATAAGTAATTGAACTTGGGATATCTCAAGAATTCCTAATTATGAAATCTTTTCATATATATATATGCAATATGCCCATTCTCTCTGATTCTTGTCATTATATTTGCTTTTCAGATTGTAGTAGGCCCACTCTTAAAATTTCCTAAATAGCTATTACATTAATTTGGATCTATTGGGTTGGTATTCTTCTATGTGGCATAAAAATTATGTGTTAAAACATGCTATTTACAATTGGCTATGCTATAATGATGGGCTTAAGACAACATATATGCTTTTTAAAACTTAACATTATCATACCACATCACTACATTTTCTGTTTCATGGAGAATGAGACAAAAAAATTCATTTCTTTTAGAAAAGTAAACTAAGTAATCAAAACTCTCATATCATGTTAAAAGCATAATGTGGTGCAAGACACTTTAGCATAGTGGTTGAAAACTTATGCTGCCAACTAAGAGGTATTGAGTTCAAATCTTGCATGTGCTGTATGTGTGAGTTTGTCATTAAAATAGCTCAAATGTCCCCTAAAAAATATAAAGTGGCTACATATTTATTTTGTTGGTCATAATACTAGTATAAGCATGTAAATATGAGGGCAATAAAATATATCAATAAGAAAAATATAATAATAGTGAAAATTATCAATAATGATAATATATTATGAAAATAAATATTAGAGATTCATGTAATAAAATTAACAAAATATTATGATAATATTAATATAATAATGTATCTAAATGTAATAACTCTACTAATATATGTATTTAAATGTAATAACTCTCTAAAATGTTATTTTATACACAACTTGCTTCCATCATTTCATTGAAGTTGAAATATATCGACAATCATGACATATCACTTTCAACGTATTTTAGAATGTTGAATATAAAAAATTCACATTTTTAGTTGACAAACTAATAAGTGCTTCAAGTCCAATTGAGAAAATATACTTATTGTTTTAGATAAGTGTTGAAATCACTCGCTTGTTACTCTAAAAGAATCATTGTGTGATAAAACATATAGTGTCAAAGCCAACACTTCTTTTGTTGTTGTAGTAAATTATCCATGAAGCCCATGAAAACTTTCTAATTCAAGTAAAATATTCAAAAAAATGGACTGTGACATATGAAACATGTTATGAAATCTCCCATGATGGCAATTAAGTAATTTAGTGATCCACTTTCACCAATTAAAGTGGATGTCATATATAGAGTCTTGCAAATAAATATTCATAGTACTCATTAATTATACATACAACTGTGACAATGGTTCTTACACATCATTGTTATCCATAACTGCAAATAATTAGAAATTTATCATAGTTAATGTGCATAATCATGAGTAGAAGTAAAGAGGTTACTCAATAAAACATAATAAGGTACTTTAGAGAACATCAAGATGACAACACACTACATATGTTTGATAAAGCATACATCTTAAACACAACATTGAAAACACATTCATCTATCAATATTACATAATAAAGTTCTCAAAGTAATGAAACAATTATTGAACCCTTTGTTCAGGCACCATTATCATAAAAATCTCTCTTGTTACCATCCTCAAGGAGCTTGGTTGAGTGCAAGTAAAAAGTAAAATCTTCAAACACTTCCTTGATTTGATCTATCACTATAATAATATCTGAAAGAGAGAGTGGTATATGAGATACATTTGATGTGGACGTCATAGTGGTGCATGGAGTTACGAATTGGGCAATCTTATTTCATAGAAATCTAGTGCTTGCTTTCTTTTTTATCAAACTTTTAGGATGCAACATAGGTTGTTGCTTGGACTGGCTTGATTCAACACGTGCATCTAAGCAATGTGTAAATACATCGACATGATCATCCAAAGTATCTTTATGGTTAAAGTTGCAATGTATTTCTTCATAAACCTCTTCATTTGGAGTTCATGAATGAACACCAGTTGCAACAACACCATCGAACATATGGTCTATCTTCTCTTCTAGCTCTAGATCATGCCACAATATCAAAACTTTCTAGCATTTGGTACTACCTAGAGTTGAACATAAATGACTTTCAATTTATTTACACATAAATATTACTATAAAGTATACAATAAATGAGTCAAATAATTACAAATATCTTACCTCTCTCACCACCACTCATGAGGCATCATGACATTCTTTCTAGAATCCCATCCTAAACATGATGATCCATGTTTTAACTCCTTTCATAATTTTGAGTCTTTCTTCACCTGATCTCATTTATTTTTTAGATACATCATCATAATCTCTTGTAATCCTCTCTTTAAATTTATTTGTTATATTTAGCCAACCCTCCCTATTAAAGTGAGTTGTTGGCCCATTTCCTAACTCAGCATCCATTAGGCCAATGTCACAAAATATCATTTTGACATTCGCACCCAAGTGGCACTTGCTCCACCATCTCTAGAACTCCCCCATCATAATTTACTAAAAAACAATCAAGACATGAATTATCGAATCAAATTCAAACCTCTTTTTATGTACTTCCGATAATGCTGTATGCGTACACATGCACTTTTAGTACAAACAATCACAATAGAGTTCAATATACATAACAAACCAAACAAAATAACTTGTAAATAATTAATGCTATCAAATCCAAATTCATTAAAACACACTTTATATTATACTTCTAATGCACAAACACATGTGCCCAATAATATGTCTTTGCAAAAAATAATGAATCAATATCATAAACATAAATGAGAAATACTAATCCTAAAGATGAAAAAGATAGAACACCTTCTTCTCTAGAGAAGATGAATATTATTTAAAAGGAATAAGAAATTTTACAAAAGCTTAGAACAACAAGAAAAGCTCAGTTTCAACACTAACCAAAGCTCAGTTGCATAACTCTCAATTCATACTAATAATGGCCCCTTACAGAGAAGACTTTTTTCCCTAGAGAAAATAGAAGTCTTCAAGTCTATAAAAGACAACAACAATAACAACAACAACAAGTCTTTATCCCATTAAGTGGGGTCGACTATATGAATCATTTGTCTCCATTGTGTCATATAATGTGTCAAATTCTCATTTAATTCAAGTATACTAAGGTCATTTTTTATACATCTTAACCAAATATTTTTAGGTCTACTTCTACCTTTCTTAACATAAAGCAAATCTAATGCATATACTCTCTAATCGACACGCTTTATGTGGCCAAACCATTTAAGGCGACTCTCTCAAATCTTATATGCCACTGGAGCTACTCCAACTTTTTCCCGAACATACTCATTTCGCATTTTATCTCTAAGAGTAAAGCCACTCATCCACCTGAGCATCTTCATCTCTGTAATACTTAACTTAGTCTTATGCTTCTCTTTTATTGGCCAACATTCTGCACCATAAGTCATTGCAGGTCTAACCACCATTTTATAAAATTTTTCCTTAAGTTTAAGCATAACTTTTCTATCACACAACAGGACAGATGCATTCCTCCACTTCAACCATCCAACTTGAATTCAACTAATAACATCTCTATCTATTTCACCATCAATTTGAACAATAGAGCCTAAATATCTGAATTGCTCATTCTTTTTAATAACTTGTTCACCTAATGTCACAACACTACCACTAGAACTTCTACAACTAAAATTACACTCCATATATTCAGTTTAATATATACTTAAACGAAAACCTTTAGACTTTAAGGTTGACCTCTATAATTCAAGTTTCTCTTGGACTCCCTCTCTAGTCTTATCAACAAGAAGAATGTCATCAGCAAAAAGTATACACCAAGATACATCCTCCTGTAAATGCCTAGTAAGAACATCCATAACTAAAGCAAAAAAGATAAGGGCATAAAGCTGATCCTTGATGTAATCCAACAGAAATAGGAAAATATTTTATCAATCCTCCTTGTGTTTGGACACAAGTAACAACTCTAGTATACATATCCTTAATGACTTGAATATAACCAATATTAACTCCTTTCTGTTCTAGAACTCTACAAAGAATATCTCTTGAAACTTTAGCATAATAAATCATCAATAAATATCATATGTAGATCCTCCTTACTTTCTCTATACTTCTCCATCAAACCTCTTAATAAATGTATAACATCCATAGTAGATCTACTTGGCAAGAAACCAAACTGATTTTGAAAAACTTTTATCACATCGTAACCTATACCCAATTACTCTCTTCCATAATTTTAATGTTTGACACATTAACTTAATTTCTCTATAATTTGCACACTCTTTTGCATCACCTTTATTCTTAAATATAGGAACCAAGAAACTCTTTCTCCACTCATCTGGCATCTTTTTAGCCTTTAAAATAACATTAAAAAGATTTGCAAGCAAAGAAATTCCTTGATCTCCTAAAAATTTTCACACTTCTATTGGAATATCATCAGGTCATACTATTTTTTCACATTTCATTTTCTTTAAAGCTTCTCTAACTTCAGATTTATTAATATGACAATAGAAATAAAATTCTCTATTTTTGTTTAGGGTATTAAGGTTGCTAAAATCAATCGTACTTTTAGATCCTTCATTGAAAAGTTTATCAAAATACCTCATCCACTATTTTCAATATCCTTTCTAAGAAAAGTACTTTATTTTTTTCATCTTTAATACACCTCACTTGAACTAGATTTTTACTTGTCCTATCTCTTTGATTGGCTAACTTATACATACATCTTTCACCTTCTTTAGTATCTAATCTATTGTATAAATCACTAAAAGCTAAATTTTTTGCATCATATATCATTTTCTTAGAATCTCTACAGGTCACTTTATATCTTTCTCAATTCTCAGAGTTTTTACATCTAAACTAAGTTTTATAACAATGCTTTTTTTTTGCACACTCTGACTCCACCACCAACTATTTTTATCAAAAGAAGTTTTTCCTCTTATTAGCAAACCAAATGAGCATAAGGTTAAGCATGTTTTGATTATTGCAAATCCACAAAAAATAGATCACAATATACAAATCCTCTAGATCCTCTTTTATGAGCTCAGCTAGGCAACACAAAAAAATCCATACAATGAATATAGTAGGGGAGAATAAAAAGAATAAGAATATTGTTTAGTAGGAAAAAGAAATTTTACAAAAAGCAGAACAACAATCAAAGCTAAGTTTCAACACTAACCAAAGCTCAGTTGCATAACCCTCAATTCGTATCAACAATGGCCCCTTACAGAGAGGATTTTTTCCTCTAGAGAAAACTGAAGGCTTCAAGTCTGCTAATAATAATTTATTAGCTAACCAAATGAACATAGGGTGAAACCTGCTCTGATCGTTGCAAACCCATAGAAAAGATATTATAATATACAGACTCTCCAGATCTTCTTTTATGAGTTCAGCTCGACATATAAAAAACATACAACAAATATACCATAGCTGAGTTGCAAATGAATATAGTAGGGGAGAAAGAAGAGAAGAAGAATAATGTTTAGTAGGAATAAAAAAATTTATAAAAAGAGGAGGAAAAGAGAGGAGAGAAGTTTATTTGTGGAGAAAGAAGTTGCAAGTTAGGGTAAAATCATAAGAGTAGAGAAGATGATGCGATAAAACACACCTGACTCTCCACAACCTGAGAGATTAGGATTTTGCTGAATCTAGTGAAAGTAGTGAGGAGATAGGTGATGAGTCAAGGTCACGAGTTTGACAAGAGGAGATGAGAGGACAACAAGAGGAATAAAAGTAGGCGAGGGACTCGGGTTTGTTTTTGGAACCTATTTTTTGAGCAAACGAGACACTACCCCAAACGGGGCCTTAGGTCATTTTTGGGGCAGCGTTTCTTCCGCGGCATAGTACCAATCACGCCGGTGGACCGTTTGTTTCCATGAAATTCCGGGAAGCTGTCGCGAAGCTCATGCGTTATGCCGGGAGCGATCCATTGTGGGTGAAATGATTTTATTCAAATTACCTCTCCGCGGGATTGTTCTACCCGTGACAAGAAGGTTATCCCATGCCCTAAGCTTTTTCTGGTCGACGCAACCATGCTCTATAGATTTCGACTTGTTCGTTCGATATCCTCATTCTATTTCCAGTTGTGGGCATCGACGGATCTGAGAGTCCATAAGGCTCTTATGTTTCTGGCTTGTGTTTCCCACCTCTTTTTTGCCATCTTCATTCGTCTTCCATAAGGTTTGTTGTGAAGGTAAGCATCGCCTTCATTCGCATTGTTCATCTTCAGTCATCTTCATTCCTCTTTATTCGGCTTGATCGATCTGCTCCTCCAGTAAGTTTGATTGAATAAATGTGGATCTGATGGTTGCAAGTTATTTTATCAAGAACTTAGCATCTTCTTGTGGTTTGCAAGTTATTTTTCTATTTTGGCATGGTTGCAAATGTGTGGGGCCATTTGATATTCTTCATCCTTCAATGTGGCTTGCAAGTTATTTCTAGTATGGGTTTTGATTTGTGGATTTCAAAGCTTGAATGGAATCCCGTACTGATCTATTTACATATGCCTTCCTTTGGCCTAACCAGAGTTTTGCTTGTGCCTTTTTCGGAAGGTGGATAATATGAATTCTTATATTGTATACATTTTAGAAGATAATATTTTGCCTCGCAAGGATGAGATTCTGGACAGATTGTATTTCAAATGGATTTTTGCAATTTATGGAAAGATTGTATTTAGAATGGATGCTTGCAATTTATGGAAAGATTATATTTATGCATATAATTTGTTCAAAGAGTTGCTTTTAAGTGGGTATCACTTGCCATGGTATTACCTTGCCAAAATGAATTGGGTTTATCTTTTTTGATCTCTTATACCAAACGAAATTTCTAGACATATTGTATTTAAAATGAATTTTTGCAATTCATGGAAAGATTGTATTTAGAATAGATGCTTGCAATTATGAAAATATTGTATTTATTCATATAATTTGATCAAAGAGTTTCTTTTAAGTGGGTATCACTTGCCATGGTATCACCTTACCAAAATGATGTTATTCTTGATTTCCTGCTTCTAGGTTTCCTGGTTAGTTGTACTTTTGTCCCTGCTTATGTGGTATCTGGAACTGCTGCTTGGTGGCTGATTCTCTCTGATAGTGAAGGAAATGGCTATGATGACATTGATGTTATTCTTTATATCATTAAGGCTGGTAGCATTTTATATGATTGTAACCCTTCTTTTTGAAGTTTGGATGCTCACATACAATATTGCTCTTCGTGATAGATGTTGATTGAGCCTGAGCCATTATAATTTTACTTTAATGTATCTTTCTACGTTTGCTTATATCTTTTTTGAGCTTCTTGCAGGTATTTGTATACGAGAGAGCCTTATAGTGGTTATGTAATTTTAGTTAATCAAATTTCTATCTTTTTTATTAATAATTGTAACCCTTCTATTTTTGTTAATGAAATATCTATCAATTTTTAGGAAAATAAATATTTTGGCATTTCATTATCATTTTAAAAATATTTTGTAATGTCAACAGTCCTTATATTAATATTTTTATTGCTTACATAATTTACTTTATCAGGAAATATGAGTTCAAGGAGCTCTATTGAGTCTAGAGTTGTGTATTTGTATGGTTTCGTATTCACATCATGAAAGAAATTATGAGAGAATATTCCAAGAAATAAGCATGAGATAATTCATTTGAGTAGGTTGAATTTGAGGTGGCATCGCTGATCACGGAGGTAGCAATATAAATTTTTTTTTAAAAGATTAGATCAACGAGGGTAAATAAATATTTTGATCGTCTTAGTTATATATAATTTTAATATTAGTATTATTTATTAAGTGATGTATAATCTGTTAATGTAATATAATTGACTTCTCGTTATGTATAAGTATTAGTTATCTTATTTTTTTTATTCTGTTTAAATATAGTCAACTTATATACTTATAGAAATATTTTAATCATTTTTACATAAAGTTGCAACACAACAACTGAATTTTTCAAACATAATCATAATTTTAGAAAAAGTACTTACCTTCTCCAGCTGAAAAAGCTGTATGCTCTAACCGAACGACGCCGTGATAGGATCTGACAATTGCGGGGCAGGCGAGAGCCTCTCATGGTATCAGCCGACGCCTTCGTCACTTGGTAGATATACTTGTATGCATCTTCTTCTCTTCCTCCTTATATATCCTTTTCAGCTCCTCTGCGCGATACATCTGTCAACGTTCCCATGTTCACCATAACATTCACCCTTCTTCGTCCTTCGATTCTCAGCTTACCTTTCTTTCCAACTTTCGGGTTCAGAGCTCGGTTTACGAAGTGCAAGCGGGTCGGACTAGTAGGCGGAACTGGTGGGTTTAAGAGGAAAACAAAAAAATGTCGTCTAAAACCCTAGCTCGAACTGGTGCTTCTCTGATCAATCGCATAGTTGCCAATGCGTTCAATGCCTCGAAGCAGGGCAACTCGTTTCTCCTACCGCAGATCTCTGTGAGTCCTGCGCTTCCTTCGTTCCTGTCCGAATTCCAAAGAAACAAAAATTGTCAGATGGAAGGATGCAGAAACGCTGATGCCTTAAAAATGGTTGCTTCTCCTGAAGGTTTTATTTTCCCCTGCGGTCTTCCCTTTCTTCGCTTTCTTCATAGAGGATGGTGAGAGCCTTTTTTTACTTACTTTAAACGTCTCGTTGCCTTCATATATTTTTTATCGCATTTATGGCTTTTGTTCTGAACATTTAACTGGGTTTTGAGAGATTGCTTCATGTTGATACTTCTTTAGATGCATTTTCTATAAAACCCACCTGCTTGAAAACGAAATGCGATAATGTACGAAAAACCGGAGCTTTGGAACTCTTGGTTCTTCACTTGGTTACTGAAATCGATGTTGGACATTTCTATCAGAATTAACAACGTAAAGAGACGTTTACTTTACCAAGTTCATTCTTTATTTGAATAATAGCACACTACTTTACACCGAAATTCACTATTAAGTGCTACTTTTAATGTTGTTTCATCATTCTTTCTCCAGAATTTATCTTTCAATTATACATTGCAGAAAAACTCAATGTCATTAGATTCACTCCATTTAGTGTTCCTCATAATGACATGTCTATATTAATGATCAACATTAAGTTTTTGTTTTTGTATTGGTTGTAAAGATGCTTGCAAAAAATTATTAAGTGCATGCTTTTGTAAATACAATAGTTCAATATTAGATGAGACCTCTATTTAAAAACATGAAAAATTAGATTAGTAAAGAAAATGTCTAGAAGAGACTGAGTTATAACATGTAACTTTAGTAGTGATATTTTTTTTTAATTATCAATGAACATTTCTAAAGGATAAGGTGATATGTAGTTATGGTAATTTTAAATATTTGGGATCAATAACACAACAATGTGAATAAAAATAAGGATATAACTTATGAAATATAGACAAGTGATTATAATGTATAAGTGCCTCAAGAGTATTATATGGAAAGAGAATATCATTTTTCCTTAAGTTAAATTTTATTAAATTACCTTTAGATTTGTTATGTTGAATGTACTAGAGTGTTGGGCTATAAGGAAGTCAAAGATAGCCAAGTTGAGTGTGAAGAAATAATAATATTAAGATGGATGTGTGTCAAAGATTGGAGTGTTAGATTGATAAATGATTATATTAGAGGGATGATGAACAACATGTCTTGAAGATGTGATATTGAAATATAGACTTCGATAGTATGTGAATGTACAATGATGGGTAGATGATACCTTGATAAACCATGCAGATATATTTTTTATTAAAGGAATATGGAGAAAATGATTGCTTGAAGGTAACTTGGATAGAAGTCATAGAAAAATATTTGTGCAAAATTGGTGAACACCTTGTTAACACTCAATTTAGATGATTTGAGTAGTGTTCATAATGTTGACCCTAAATAGTTGGGATAAGGCTAATGATGATAGTTATGTACTTTTTTTTGTTGAAAAATGATGAAAAGATACCTTGTTAACACTCAATTCTTTTAAAAATTTTAAGGTAGGGCATGTCAAAATTTGTGTTTCATCAGATTAGAATTCTCTAAGGGGGTGTTGGTAACGGATTGGATTTAATTTAAGTAGGATTTCATAAATCTTGTAAATGTGGATTTAGTAAATCCTGAATTACTAAATCCTGAAAAGTGTTTGGTATGTTAATAGTTAAATCCTGTTAAATTCTGAGGAGGTATTTGACAACTTATTTGAGGATTTATTTCTGTTAACTCTAGTAATAATTTTAAATTAGTTAAATTAGTTAAATATCTAACTTATAACAATTATAATTATATTTATTAAATTATAATTAAATTTTAATAACATATAAGTTGATGATCAATAATATTCTATTAAATTAGTTAAAATTAAGTTAAATTAAAAAATATTAACTATTAAATTAGTTAAAATTACTTAAATCTAATTATCTATCAAATTATAATTTCATTTAGTAAATTATAATTAACTTATAATTACATATCGATAAATAATTAATAATATTAAATTGAAATTAATTTATCATGATATTTTAATTAAGCAAAAATTAGTAATTAATTGAATTATTTAAAATTAAGATTTTTTCAAAGGATTAAAACAAAAATGATAGTAACCTTTATTATTGAGATTAAACAAGATGGAAATTTCTGAAAAATCTTTAACATGAAATCTTGTTTGTGTCGTAGCAAAGTTTCAAAGGTTCTTCTCCAGTGTAGCACAATGGTGATTAGAGCTCACTGTTGAATGCATCAATGGGATTTTGTCATCCTTCGGCTTTGTTACTACTCAAAACCATTGATGAAGAGAATCAATACGCCGCGATGGTAATTGTCGTTTTTCCTCCCAATATCTTCCTTCTCGCGCATTAGTTTGTGTAAATCCCTTAAATCCACCTTCCAATAGGATTTAAGAGGATTTACCAGATTTATGGGATTTAGTAAATCCATTTTGTGCGTTGATGATTTGATTTTGCTTTAAATTCTAAGTAAATCCATTACCAAACACCCCCTAAGAATTTAACATAGCGCAACATTGACAAGGGGGAGTGAAATGCCATGCTTCAAGTTATTTTTTTTTGTCCATGTTGCATCGTGTTAAAATGTTAAGCTATTTGAGCACAAAATGTTGGATGGCTCTGAACTATTTTTTGTTGCACTATTAAGGTTAAGACAACTTATATGTAATAAATATTTTACAATTTTAGGCAGAAAGGAAAAACATATTTGGCAAATTTTTTGATTTTTTTGATAGGGCTACATATGTTCAATTGATGAATCTTGTTGCATGCTATAAAATACACGATGGTAGAGCGAAATTTTACTTATTAGCTTTACATGAAAGTTTAACATAAACACGAGGAGAATAAGAAACATTGAAATTTTAACATGAAAAATGAAAAAAGAAAAAAATTCTGCTTAGCTGCATCAAATAATCCACTATGAATCTTGAGTTACAAAGTTACACTTTTTTATAATATAATAGATGGATTACAAAATTAGTATGAAAGTTAATAACAAATAACCGATAATGAGATTATAATGATAATGATTAGGTTTTGAAAACCTCCAAAGATTGACAACTATCATGATGACGATTATTTGACGCTAGGGTGATTGGGTTTTGTTTATTCGGTTTTGTTCCAACCGAATAAACCAAACCGTTTTAAAAAAACCGAACCGACCAAGTAACAAAATCAGATAACCAAATAAACCAGAGTTCGGTTTATTCGTTCGTTTTCCTAAACCGAATTATAGAGGGATTAAAAAAAATTTAAAGTTAACAAACAATTGAACAAATAATAAAGAAATTTTATTAACTAAAGTTACTAAATTACATTGTATACATAAAAGTAATGTACAATATAAATAGTTTTCCATATTGATACAAATATACAATTTATGAATGTAATGTACAAATAAAATTATAAACAAATAAACATTCAAATGCCCTCCATTTGACAACTAAATTACATGTATACACATTGATACAAAGTAATGTACAATATCAACTTTCCAAGGACCAAGACCAAAGAAGAGAGCAAACTTCATTCGAAATGCCCTCCATTTGACAACTATCTCCAAGAATAACATATCTAGAAAAAAAAAAACATTATTCATATTAATAAGATATCGATATTCTACAAAGAATTATATAATATGAACCTAACTATTCTGTTTGCACATCTTACTGTGAGAGAAACACTTACCGACTTACGAATTCAGCCTCCGGCTTCCAAATAATGAGCAAGCGAAGAAAGGGCTACGTGACATCATCTATGAGCTTGGGCTTGATAGGTAATAAAAAAACAAATATTTTCAATTTAGGTGTTAAGCATACAATCGTCAGAACGTGCTTTCCATCTCATCTGAAGATTGATTCAAAATACCATTTTGCAAAATAAGAATAAGATACCATGAATCGTGGACCTATCCATAAAAAAAAGAAAAAAAAATTTACAGAGTTTCTAAACTGCTCATCTATGAGCTTACTGCTAACTGGTAATGTTGCAGAGTTCTCACTTCTCACTAGCTGAAATGATTACAATATGCACCATAAAGTATAAATTTCCAAAACTAAAACCATACTTACAACAACAGCACAAAATATACCATCAACCATCAAGGCTATCTCTAACTAAGTTATAATTTTGTGTGCAAATGTTCCTTCAAGATAAGCGCATCACCGATTCACCATATTGAAGAAGAAGATGGACCAAGAAATGGTGGTCCACCGTCCTCGCTAAAGAATCATGCAACTAAAAAAAGAAAACAACGAAAAGCAGATAACAACAAAGAATCTTTCCTTGCTTTCAGAGACAAACTTTATACTAAGAATCAAGTTTCGCAGATTATCAACATCATTCAATAAGCTAACATATATAACACACTAACTCCAAAGAAATCAAAGTAGAACATGAAAAGCTTTGATAATCAGGAACAGGCTAACAGTACTCATAAACTTGAACTAACAACAAAAAAAAATAAATGCATGGTCAGCCAATTTTCCAAAACTAAAACCACTTTACAATATGCACCATAAAGTATAAATTTCCAAAACAACCATAAACATACTGTTTATGCAAAATATACCATCGCCTTAAAAAAAGATAACAACAAGCAGATAACACCAATATTTTCATTTCTTTTATGAGACTTATACTAGTAATCGATTAAAATGCGATTGATTTTGCAAGGAGATTGTAAGTTGCAAGTGAAAACATTTGTCAATCTCAAAGCCTTCACTTTATCGTGGGACCAAAACACAATCTTGAATTAAAAGTTCACCAAATATAATGTAGAAAATGGAATACAAGAAGGTAATTTGTATTTTGTATTCAAGCTCGCCTATATAAAATATCCTTTATTATCAAGATTCAAGTGTAATATCAAAATATGATCACCATATATACATATCAATAATTTTGAGAAATCGCCACTCTAAGCCTTTAAGACTTAAGAGGGCAATAACACCAAAAAAAAGTCACCACGATGTATACATTCATTTCATCATCATATCATCGCCAATCCAACAAAGAATCAAACCAACCGCAGATGTAAGAAATGTTAGAAAAACCAAAACTAACAACCAAACCAAAACTACAATCCAACAATAGAGATAAGAAAAAAAAAAAAAAAACATAAGATAAACCGAAAGGGAGATCGTAATCGCCTTTCCGCATTCCTCATCATAATCCAAGCCAAGATGTTTGAGTTTCACTTGTTAAGTTTCAAACAAAACAAATAAATTAATAATTCATTCATTAATCATTAATTAAAAAAAATCGTAATTTGTAAATTTTAACAAACAATACCTTCATCAAACTTCAATTAATTTCATTAATATTTTCTTCCACATTTATCGATTTACCCCATTTTGCTCGATCCAACTCGCGTACATATTAGAGCTTGTGCAATCTTTGGGATAATGAACTTCTAAAAGCATCAAGAATACGCACCACTGCATCAAAACCCATTCTCGATGCAAAATTGAAATTGGAGCTAAAACATCACGAGCCATATGAGAGAATAGAAATCTGCATTAACCTTCCACCAATTTAAAATATCAAACCTCATCACTTTACCTCATAAATATTTATTTATCCGACCATTTCTACATCATCCTTCCCAAAATTAGATCTTTTGAATTTCTCTATCAATATCTTGTCCCGTAAGAAGAAAAAACACCACCCTTCGAGAAATTTTGTTTCTCATGGAAACCACTTCCACTTGGCTTTCACCAAGCACTTTAATTTTGTAATCATGAAACATATCATAGATGATGACCTGTTAAATAGTGAGCAATGCGTCCTTCATATATCCATAACCAAACTCTAAAATAAAGCTTAAAGGATCTAAAAAACAAGAAGATATATATTCAAATTCATTTTTCTACACACCCCAATATTTAGAAAATTTTGTCATTTTTTGTACTACTTACATTTATTTTGATCACTATCCATTTGCCAACTTTGAAGAAGACAAAGAACTTTCAAAAAAAAAAGTATTTGATGTCACATACAAAGAACCGTAAATTCTTAAAGTCAATTCATAAAATTTTTCCAAGAAAGGGAGCAATCCTCTAACATTATTCCAATCTTCATCACTTAAAACACCATTTATAATATGACTTTCATCATCATCCCTCTCTAGTTCGATTTAAACCGAGTATCAATCTTTCAAAAGTCTCTCTCCAACTTACGAACTTAACATTAAAATGTCAATTCCATCTAGGAACATCTAAGCATAATATGCTTTTAGTTTTAATTTTTTCAATTTCAATGCATTCTTTAAATTTCAGAACCTGCTGTGATTGACGAATATATCTTACCGCTTCAACATGACAAATGAGATTCGATATCTCTTTCGTGCCATCTTGCACGATTAAGTTAACAATGTGAGCTATGCATCTCATATGTAAGCGCCATCTAGAATACTACCTCCCTTTTGCCAAATTTTTTTTTGTAGGATGATGCCATTATTAGAACTTGCATTATCATCAAATATAAGAAATTTTCAATCCCCCAATCTACAAGACATTTCTACTTGTTGACCCGAGTTTCTCCCCATGACTATAGATTGACAAAAGTTTATAACTCTTTTATTGAGTTTCCATCATCATCAATAAAATGTGATACACATATAGTTAATTGATGTCCAAGTATCCAGTAAGACAAACTCGTATGATTTTTGAAAAGATTTTTTAAAATTTCTCTTCTTCGATAAAATTTAAAGCAATCACGTCAATGTCCACCGTGAAGGTATTTGAAACATCGACAACACCGGCATGAAATGTTTAAACCCCAACCTTCTACATGCTTGAAAGGTAATTCATCCGCAATAACCATCATCTAAAGCTTTCCTTACATTTTCTTGGTCAAATCTCCATGCCTTAAGACTTCCGAATGCTCTCACCCTCACTAAATTGAAATGCAAGTTTAGTTTGATTTGGATCATTTTAATTGGATTCTTCCGACACAAAGAAAGATGCTTAAGTTTCAAGCCATTAATCTTTGGATCAGCGATATGATTTCCCACATATAATACACTTACTCATTTTTTCTCCTTCTTCATTAAGATACCCTCACAAAGTGTTCCCAAACTTGATCTGTCAGAGCTTTTCTCTTTTTGAAATTGGTGGTTTCTCACCACTAACACTAAGATCTCCGTTTGAACGACATCGGTCATAGCTCTGGGAGAACAATGTTGAACTATCTCCAACTTTTCTTCTTCTAGAATAAAAAAAATTAAATAAATTAAAAAAGAATTTAAAAAAACATGCTTTATAAATTACATCAACAAAACTTATTTCAATTAAAGAATCATGTTAACAAATTGTAATGCTCTATCACCAATCATCCATGATCCATCAAAGAATGTATACTAAATATTATAATATAATGTCACATGACTCAACATTACCATTTAATATTTTTTTATTATTTAAAGCCATCCCGTAAAATCAATTTGTATTACTTGCATAGTTGCATTTAAAACACTAAGATAAAAAAAAAAGATCATAAGTTTACTTTATTTTTCCAAGACATGCATCTACCGATGTACATGCTACATGTCATACTAGAATGAAAACATAAAAAACAGACATTATCCTCGAGAGTCGAAAGATGAGATGTTAAGTTCAAATCATATATCTTATAATGTTGATAGTGATAATGAGATGATGTAAAGACTAAAAGTATGTAATTCCACGCACATATTAGCATGTTCGATGTGGCATTGTGAAAGGCCTAATTCCATCTGTTTCATAACAAAATTCTTAACAAAGAAAATATTTTCTAAAGAAGTCATCCACCACTCCCAAAGCCAGCATTGTTCAATTAGAAAAATAAATTTTAAATCAACAAGTGAAATTGCTATTTGACCGCTCGGTGGCTCCGCTACAAGTTACAAGTTACATTAAAACCGAATAAATCCAACATATTGGCACGGTTCAACAATATTTCAACAAAGGAGTAGAGAGAGAGAGAGAGAGAGAGAGAGGATAATGTCATTTTCTTCTTACTGAGTGTTGGTACTCTCAAAGAATAAAGTCCACGGACACAATCCTGCAATCACAATCAAATAAACCAACCTTTGCTCGTCAATCAAACATTCAAACCATCAACAAAATTTCAAAGGAAGAACTAAGAGAGAGAGAGAGAGAGAGAGAGAGAGAGAGAGAGAGAGTTGACATAATCATAATGTGATTTCATTCTGTTGGTTATTACTTCAAAGAATAAAGTCCACACTCTGACGTGGCATGATCCGACACAATCACACTTAAAGGCTCACAAGTCACAATTAACCAAATTAACACTGTTCAGTGAATCAAAATTCAAACCATCACCAAATTTTCAACAAAAGGCAGAGTAGAGAGAGAGAGAGAGAGATAGAGAGAGAGTTGAGATAATGTGATTTAGTTACCACTTTTACCTCAAGAATCAAAAGACTTAAATTCAAATCGATGGGAAGAGAGAGTGAGCGTGAAGAGTGAAGATAAGACATAGCGTAAGAACTTGTAGGAGAGATGTATCAGACATCTATCCAAGCATCCGCTAGGCAAAAAAAAAAAAGGAAGAAGAAGTCATGCCAGGAAAGTTCAAAGCGAAAGCCAAAAGATCGAGTCGAGAGTCTTTGGAATGCGGAATGCCGAATGCCTTATGCCGCCGCACATCGACCATCAAGAGTCGAGGAATGAATACTCGAAATCCGCGTCTAAGTAAATCGAGACGAGGCGGAGGCGAGCGAATCGACCTCTAAGCCCGACCCCACATAAACTAATAGTCGAAATTAATCGGTTTAGCAACCAACCCTAATAATTTAAAACCAACCAAAAAATCATTAAACCATTAACCCATAATTTCAACCAAAAAACCAAATAAATAAAAAAAAACCAACCAACATCGGTTCGGTTGGTTTTAATTTGTCTAATGCACACCCCAATAGCGGTGGTTGTTGTTGGTAATTCTTGATGGTGGAAATTGGCTTCAAGTTTTGAGTTTAGCTCTTAGCTTTTTTTTTCCTCCCCCCTTCATAGTGAGAATGGAATCCTATTTATATAATTTTGGGAGGGGCATTTTAGTAATTTTAGTCAAAAAATCTCAAAACACTATTGAATAATCCATATTGATTTTCTTGGTTGTAGATGTTTTCATGAGGATTTAAGTGCTTTAACGACTTTCGATTTGTTTGATCTTGGGCTTGTTGGATTCCTCTCATGTCCGATTTGATTATAAAATCGATTTGAAGGTCATTTAATCATTCAATTAATCTCAAGTTTTAATTGCACTTGAGCTTGATTTGAGCTCATTTGGGCGTGGATTGATCCATTGTTGGTGTTGATGGAGTCGTCTATCGTGACATTCTATTTCTTTATAAATTTGTTAAAATTAAAGCTTAAAATGTCTTTTAATTTTAGAAAATTTAATTTGCAGATTGCCTCAAGATTCATGTAAGTTGATTAATTTTATTATGATATATCATTTGCTCACTATTTTTGGATGTAAAGCATAATCGTTCAAAAATATTCTCAATTTTTACATATGTATAACTTTGTTTGAAAATTATACAAAAATTAAGATTAGCTCTTTATTGTACAAAATAATTATTTTTGACATTGATTTAATAAATAATGCAAATTAATATATATATGAATAATTTTTTTAATATGATCATTATTATTTATTTTCACCACACACACACACAAATCACATCCTCCTTTCTTGTCCAAGTTTCCTTTCATTGTTTCGTGTATACGATGCATGAATCGCCTTTTGTAGCTTCTAGTTCTTCCCAATTTTGAGGCTTGAAATTGTCCTGGATAGATGACTTGTTTTTAGCATTTAAGCTCTAGTGTGATTCTTGGCTCCTCTTTTCTTATTCAAGTCTTGGTTTTCTTTGCCTTATCTTGTATCTGATGTTTGAATCCCCGATAGGCTCAGTTCTCAATTAGAGGCTTGATGGCGATGCATATCTTGCATTCAGGCTCTAGTGTGATTTCAAACTTCAAAAATATAGAGTATTTTCATGGGTTAACATCCTTCATCAAATATCCCGATGCCTAAAGATTTCTGGCCAAATCGTTCGGGATGATGAGCAGGTGGAAATTTCATAGAAGGGGAGATCGTCACACTTCCTTTGTCGGTCCCAAGTCCGGGATGTGAAAAGTGGAGGTTGCGATGAACCGACAATAAAACTTAATAATCATGATATGAATCCTTTAAAATATTGTGTTAATGATATGACGTCCCCTGGAAGCGACACGTTGTATGACATGATTACAATTAAAAGTGTGTAAGGGCCACTACATCGATGCCCGAGTATAGTGTTAAATAAGCAAGGGTTCTCACATTATGAACGGATGCGGACAAAGAAGTTAGTCCATGAAACTAGAATTAGGTTAGGAACTTGGAATATAGGTATTCTTACAGGTAAATTAATGGAATTAATAGATATGGTTCATAGGAAGATAAATATTTTATGTATTCAAGAAACTAAATGGGTTGGGGAGAAGGCAAAGGAGATTGATAGTTTAGATTTTAAATTTTGGTATTCAAGTAAAAGTCGAATTAAAAATAGCGTATGTGTGATTATAGATAAAAGTTTGAAGAATAATGTTATAAATATTAATAGATTTGGAGATAGAATTATAACTTTAAAGATTATTGTTGATACTAAGATTATCAAAGTTATAAGTGTTTATGTTCTGTTCAAGTAAGTTTGGATGTAAAAAATTTTTTGAAATGAATTAGAGATTATCAAAGATATCTTGAAGAAAAAATAATCTGGATGAGATTTAAATGGGTGTTGGTAGAGTGGTAGAAGATTTTAAAAGTATTCATAGTGGTTATGGATTTAGAGTGAATGAAGAAGGTAGATTATATTAGATTTTGTTTTTTTTTATGATTTTGTAGTTGCTAATACTTTATTCAAGAAAAAAAGATGAACATATTATTACTCATAAAAATTGATCTAATAAAACACAGATGAATTATTTTTTTATTAGAAAAATAGATCATTTAGATTGTAAAATTGTAAGGTCATTCAAGGTGAAAGTTTATACTGCGTTAGTTTTAGACTTTAAGATGAAAGATTGGAAGATAAAAAATAAATTAAATTATTATCTTAGGATTATATGAGGTAATTTAAAAAATATTAATAAAAATATTATTGAGAGCAAACTACAAGAGCTTAGAATTTGGGATGTTCATAAGGAAACTAATGTTATGTGGAAAAAAGTAGCAAGTGAAATTAAGAAAGTTATAAAAAATGAGCTTAGAGAATCAAGGAAAAAACTTTTAATAAAATAGTTGGTGGTGTATAATGAATGCGAAAATATAAGAAATAAGAATCGTTGTTATATATAACTTGGGTTAGATGTAAAACTTCGGAGAATTGAGAAAGATAAAGTTACATAGATTCTAAGCGATATATGATCTGAAAATTTAATTTTTAGTGATTTATACAATAGATTGGATACCAAAGAAGTGAAAAATATATGTATAAGTTAGCCAACCAAAGAGGAGAAATAAAAATCTAGTTCAAATGAAGTGTATTAAGGATGAAAATCATAAGGTGCTTTTCTTAGACAAGGATATTGAAAATAGTTAGACAAGGTATTTTGATAAATTTTTAAATGAAGGATCGAAAATACGATTGATTTTAACATATACTAAATAAAAATAGAATTTTATTTTTTTTTTATTAGTTAATTTGAAGTTAGAGAAGCTTTAAAGAAAATGAAATGTGAAAAACAGTAGGATTTGATGATATTTCAATACGAGTGTGGAGATGTTTAGGAGATCAAGGAATTTTTTGGCTTACAAATCTTTTTGATGTTATTTTAAAGACTAAAAGATGCGGATGAGTGAATAAAGAGTTTGTTGGTTCTTATATTTAAGAATAAAGTGATGCTCAAGTGTGGGAATTAAGTTAATGTGTCATACATTAAAATTATGGGAGAGACTAATTGAGCATAGGTTATGATGTGATATAAAAATTTCTCACTGTCGGTTTAGTTTTCATGCCAAGTAGATCTATGGATCTATACATTTGTTAAGAGGTTTGATGGAGTATATAGAGAAAGTAAGGAAGATCTACATATGATGTTTATTAATTTAGAGAAAGCTTATGATAAAGTTTCAAGAGATGTATTGGTTATATTGGTTATATTCAAGTCATTAAGGATATGTATACTAGAGCTGTTACTTGTGTCCAAACACAAGGAGGATTGACAAAATATTTTCCTATTTCGGTTGGATTACATCAAGGATTAGCTTTAAGCCCCTTATCTTTTGCTTTAGTTATGGATGTTCTTTAGGCATTTATAGGAAGATGTACCTTGGTGTATGCTTTTGTTGATGACCTCTTCTTGTTGATAAGATTAGAGAGTGCAAGAGAAACTTGAATTATGGAGGTCAACCTTAGAGTCTAAAAATTTTCGTTTAAGTAGATATAAAACTAAATATATGGAGTGTAATTTTAGTTGTTGAAGTTCTACTAGTAGTGTTGTCACATTTGGTGAACAAGTCATTAAAAAAGATTGATTTAGATATCCCTATTGTTCAAAATGATGGTGAAATAAATTGAGATGTTATTAGTAGAATTCATGTTGAATGGTTAAAGTGGAGGAATGCATCTGGCCTGTTGTGTGATAGAAAAGTATCGCTTAAACTTAAGAAAAAATTTTATAAGATGGTGGTAAGACCTACAATGATTTATGGTGCAAAATATTGACATATAAAAGAGAAGCATAAGATTAAGTTAAGTGTTACAGAGATGAGGATGCTCAGGTGGATGAGTGGCTTTACTCTTAGAGATAAAATATGAATTGAGTATGTTCAAGAAAAAGTTAGAGTAGCTCCAGTGGTGATAAGATTAGTGAGAGTCGCCTTAGATGGTTTAGTCACATAAAGCGTGGTCGTCCGATGACCCGGTTAGGAGAGTAGATGCATTAGATTTGCCTTATGTTAAGAAAGATAGAAGTTTATCTAAAAAGATTTCATTAAGATGTATAAAAAATGACCTTAGTATACTTGAATTAAATGAGAATATGACACATAATAGGACATAATGGAGAAGGATAAAGGCTTGTTATTGTTGTTGTTGGTGTACTAGAACTGACATTGATGTCAACCATAAATAGTAATACTTTTATTGACTTTAAGAAAGATATTTTATTTTCTGAATGATTTGGTGTTATTCCTGCCAAAAAAATCTCATTATACTCGTTCCCCGCCATTAAGATATCTTACTATCTATCAGATGAGTTTGTGTGTGTCTTTGATTTCCTTTAGCTCCTGAATTGATTGCTATTTTATTAATTTTGAGATTTATTTTTTTCAATTCTCTAGTTGAGCTATGACGATTATCATCTAGTTGATCATCTATTTTAGGGAGGCGCAACACTTACTCCAAAATGTTTGATAAGGATGTGCAAATTTACTTGTGATGAATATGATGTATATCTTGTAGAAGTAAATGGTTAAATCTTCTTATATGAGACCTCCCAAAAAATTAGTTTAGTAGATTTTTCTCTATGAAGAGTGATTAGAGACTTCTTGAAAATTTTAAAAAATTGGAGCTATTTTTCTTTTAAGTGATGGAGGAATATATATTGAATGCTCTCAATATTCCAAATATCAAAGATCTTTAATACAAAACTCGTTATATTAACCAATATGTAAAGGAGTCTCTCTATTCATGGTTGGTCTTTCCATCCATAGGGAGATCACATGCTTTGATGTTGAAGAGATCAAATAAAAATAAGGAATTATCTAACTTAGCTCCCAAAGTGTCCTCTAAACGATCATTGGAAGATCATGAAGCAACTCTTTTAAGGAAGAAGAGGACAGATGAAGCATAATTTCTGTTACTTCACAAAAGGGGTGAATGGAGTTCGTCAAAGGTCTCTATTCTTGAATAAGTACTAAATCACACTTGTAATAGACGTTAACGAGTTGATGAGTTGGTTAGATATCTTGATTATCTTAATTCTTCTTTTTGTTTTTTTTTCTTTTTATCTAATATGTGCATTAAGATATTTAAAAAAACAAATATCGATCTCAAGATGAATGCTATCTTGAAAGCATGGAACATTAAATTTGTGAAGATCAAATATCTTCAAGGTGAATATAAGCAACGATATGATTTTTAAGTCTAAAGATATAGTATTCTTAGAGAATCAGTTGGTTGAGTGTAAGGCTGAACTGTCAATTATGACAACTTCTCTCTCATTATAGTATTAGGAGATTGATAGAACTCAAGTCGGATGAGGCATGAGTAGATAAGTCATGTCACAAGAACTTTGGAGGCGGTTAAGCAAAGATGTTGACTTTGAAAAGTAGAAAATAAAAAAAAATTGACTTGAATTTTAGAGAAGGAGATTGTTGAGGTTAACAATACTTGAAGAATCATAGAAGACTTAAAAAGTTATATGACTTTCAAAAATATAATCCAAGATAATGTCCAAGAAACTCTTGATCATATTTATGATGTTGAGGTGAAGGACCTAGAATGTTAGCTTTTTGAAGAATATTTCATTCGAGGCTTTTTGAAGGGAACCCGCTTAGTTCATCGTAAGATAAGTGTAGATATCGAGAATCTTTTTTTGAACCAAGTTTTTGATGAGAATAGTTATAAAGTTGTTATTGTTTGATTGTATTTTATTTTTTATATTTGAATTTAAGATTTTTAGTGGATGTCATAAAATTTTATTTATACATGTATTAAGTTTGGACTTTCATTTTAAAGTGAGATGATTGATGCTTAAAGGAGTTCATGATTAGTTTAGGTTGTATGTGTTAGCTTATATGAAATAGTTTAAGGAAAATCCACCGAAGATTTTTGACTTATTCGATGTTATTTGTCAGAGTGTTATTTGATGACGTTAACTTGTATGAAGTTGGTCTAATTTAGTTCTCTTAGGTTCAATTGTATTTGACTTGTCATTTTTTTAAAAAATTATATGTGAAATATTGCTTAAGATATTGAATTCAAATCAAATGAAGTTTTTGTTATATTATTAAAAATTATTAATAATATTTTCGTAGATTCTTTGAATTTCAAGTTCGCGGTAGAACTTTTTCTTTCAAATCTTTAATTGGAAAGTTATTGGTTTGATTATAGCGACCACCATATAAGATCTTTCACAGAGAGGTGAAAGTTAGCATCCTTTGACATCCATGATAATTATTGTTGTATCTTAATTGGAAGGGTCATCAAAATCAAGCCCTCAAGTTTCAAAACGATCTAGCTCAAGACTTGATTCACTCGGATGGTCGGGTTTAGTTATTGCAAATCATAACTAGTAGTTCATAACGACAAGTTACCCTCCACTATCAATACAAATACTTGAGGCTATTTCAACCTTGATGTATAATATTATTAAAATATATTAATCAAAAGGAGTTATCTATATCATCAAGTCTTTCTAATATAAAGACAAATATATTTCAAACAAAATTATGATGGATTCAATTATTAAACAAATCATTACTAAAAGGGATTGTCATTGCAACCAAAGTTTGTATACTTCTTCTTGATTATGGGTATATCTAATTAGATGAATTGTTACCACCTCGATGCTCCTTAAATCCAAGAATAATGTTCCAAGCACTAGAGGCGCCCTTATACTTCACCTACCTATTTATTGGTGAAGGTTAAGATCATCGATCATCTTTTTTAGATGCATACTTCATTTAATGTCGAGTTTCATAAATCATGTCAAACATAAGTCTTTAAAAATTATAAAAATATAAACATATAGAACCTTAATAATCCGAGCAATAGTTAGTTGATCAATGCTTAGAGCTTCCATCCATCCGTTCTTCATCTTATTTTTCTAGGGTGATAATTTTAAGCCTAACTAAAGCATAAATAACTAATGTCATATTTAATGTATTCATATGATCACACTTATATAAAACATATGCTAGCAAAATGATGCCTAGCCTGTTGATGAGGCTCAAATTTCACACCCTTGACATCGAGATGATGCCTTAGCCTACAAAGTGTATGACTTGCAAACCAAAGGTTTCACTTGGTTGCCTCGCTCGATGTTATCTTGTCTCGCTCCTAGTTGAGCCCCAAAAATGCTTTTAGAATAGTATATCAAGTAATATTTTATATTACTTCTAGATTATTGTAATTTTTTAATATTATTTTTAGACTTTATTTAAGTTTTACTTTTATGTGAATAAAGTATATCTTTATTTTAATTTTATAACAAAATTTTTCGACCATGGTTTTGAATTTTAAATTAAATTGATTTAAAATGCAATCTTATTTCCAAATGAAGGGATTGAAGTGTTTATATTTAACTTAAATCATTGAATGAATTAGATTTGAAGTAATAATCCCTCTTATTTCTCTCTGTTATTTTATCCTATGGATTCCTCTCTTCCTTAGGTTCTCCCAATACCAGCTTCCAATAGTTGGAAAGATGATGATAAGATTTTTAAGATACAGAAGGACGCACGCATATACACACACACATTCATATAGGTATGTATGTATATAAATATATATCTGTGTGTGTACATATGTATGTATATATAGATATATATGTATATATCTTTTTTTCACTTTTCTGTAGTATGCTCATTCATTCTTAGTTTACTACTGAATATCTTTCTGTTTCTTTTATTCACATTTTTGTATTCCATCAGCTGCATTTGTGTGAGAAAAATGGTTGTTGTTTAGTTAACATTACATGTAACATTGAACAAGAATGAATGATCATTCATAAAGAAGACTGAAGAAGTTAGGATATGGCTAATTATGATAACTTGATGATATGTTCCAGCACTTTATATTACCATTCAAGTTTTGTTTTGCGGTTTGAGGGATTGTCGTTATTGTTTCTTCCTCTTGATTTTTACTTAAAAATTCAAGAACCTTTTTTTTTCAATTATAAGCTACTCTTTCTTGGTTTTCTTATTCTTGTTGCACAAATCATACCTTCTCAAAACCTATGATTATCTATTACTTTCCTGTAATTTTCTTTTTGTTCTTTCAACTTTTATGGGGTTTTGATGCCATATTTGTAAAGCTAATGCTTTTTTTTAATTGCTAGGCCAGGATTATTTACAAAATGAGCCAATGATCCTACTTCCTAAAAGAACCTACCAGCCCAGCACCATCAAGCGTAAGAGGACTCATGGTTACCTTGCAAGGTCTTTCACTCTATCTTTCCTACAATCTCTCATTCTCTTCCGTCCTACCCTTTTCCCACCACTCACAGCTTCTTCCCTTAATACAACTAAATGCATAAAAAATTTCCTCCATTAATGATCTTGATTGTATAAGAAGTTAACTATGATTTCATTTAATGGACTATAGAGTTTCAAGCCACGAATCAAATATACTAGGTATTAGAGTGTGTTTGATTGTTTAGATATGTGAAATATGAGTTAAATCAGCTTTTAAGAGATCATATGTGGTAACTCAGAACTCAGAAACAGATTCAGGAAACTGTAATATGCTAAGCATGATAGCTCAAGTAAACAGAAATTGCTATTATACTTAAAAAAATTGTGACATGGAAATAGAATCAACAATTATTTTTTGTTGTTAGCTGTGGCTAATGATAAACCTTATATAGGTTTAAAGAGTGTTGCTGTTTTGATTGACGTTAATGTGATTCAGGTTAAAGCATATAATCTTCTGCTAATGGTTTTAATTTTTTTTTAATTTTATGAACAGAAAAGCTACCAAAGGGGGGCGAAAGGTCATTGCCCGAAGGTTGGCCAAAGGTAGAGCAAGGATTGCAGTGTAACACCCTTCTGATTCAGGTTAAGGATTTCTTTTAGCTACTAGATCATGTGTGGTAGCTCTGTTTTTTTTTTTTTTGAGTTGTGACCTCATAATTCTTCCTTGCTCATCTCTGTAGTACAATTTGCATTAGTAGGAACTATGCACTAAACTTTAGTCTTGTTGCAAAAAAAAAATATGTTGTGGTTGCATTCTATTGTCAATCCAACAAATTTCAAAACCATTCAATGGATTCATTTTGTTGTTTTGTTCACGTTTTATCTTCAAATTTGCATATAATTGTTGTAGTGGGCTGATTTCTTCTCTTTACTTTATTCCATTGGTAGAAAGGCGTGTCTAGTGCTGTAGTTTTGGTTATCTCTACTATGATGAGGAGATTATGAATTTGGGTCATCAAAATAACCTTCTTAGATCCTATACTGATTGGAGATTCATGCACTGGGTGCACTATTTTACATGATTTTGTGGATAAGATTCTCCATATTAATTCATCTAGTTTTTAATTTATGACTACCTTGGAAGTGTGGAAAGCAAAAAAGCAACTTAACTAGCTCTTATGAAAATTGGGACTACTATTTCCTAGGTGGCCTAAAGTTATTATATATACTTAAATATTTGTATTCAAATGTGTTAACCATCTTTTCTTGTATTAATGAAAGTAATATATGTGTGGATCCAAAGAATCCTTTGTATTTAAAATAATATTTGACATAGGGTAAACAATTGAAAATCCTTGATTAGAATAAATCCTTATTAATTAAAAATATTTAAATGTATGATATGGATGCTACTTAATATATGTTAAAAATGTTTGCAATACTATAAAATTGCCTATTTAATAGCATGAATTAATAATTATGGGGGTAAAAGATGAATATATATGATCCATATAAAATAATTAAAAATTAAAAGATTTAAAGCTGTAAAGAAGTCTTTAAAAGCAAAATATGCTACTTTTTCAAAGATTTTACTAGACAACATTTTAGACTATTTAGTGATTGAGGCTTTTCATAGATGCAAATTCTTATGATTAATTGTATATCTTGTGTAAATGTGTTATGTATGAGATTGCACTCTCTTAAGGAAATCATTAGTGATAGGTTATGTACACATATATGTAGAAATTGATAGGTTGAATGATCACCTTGATTGAAATTTCATGATTTTATCATAATGGTTTAACTTGGTAAACTAGTGAAGGATTGGAATCACACGCCCAAGAAGTTTGATTAGTCATGAGTTACCTTATATTTTGTAGCAAACTAAGCATTAATAGTTGATATGAGCAAATTTGCATCATTTTATTTGATAAAAAAAACCATAGTTAAAGTCCTTGTATTCAGTAACTCGATGCAATCATTTTAGGAATTGATAAAGATAGCTTCTAAGACTTGAGATTTGTGCTTGTAGTTTCTCTTAATTTTGGCAGAAAAAGCTTTTCAGATTTGAGATTTGTGTTGAACGATTTTGAAATTTGATTATTCATTTGTAAAATAATCTTATATGGTTAATGTTTTTGTGCCAGTTTGAAGAGAAATTTTGTCTTAATTTGATAGAGATCAAGTGAGAGTTTTAGGATTGTGATTTTAGATAGTCTATGCTATTTTGAAGATTTAAATCTGAATTTGATAAAGTCAATTTAAAGAGTTTGGGATAGATATAATATTTGTTTAAAATTTAAATTTAATTATATTTTGAACTAGCTTGGCTTCAAGCTGTACTTGTATTTTGCGAATGTCATTTAGTGATTGCTTTATTATTTCAATCACAAAATCATACATCTCAATGGTACAAAATAGTATGCACTATGGCACATGGTGCAGTGTGGCCCAATTTTAGCGCTATTTGCATGGCATGGTGTGATGCATTAGAATGACATTCGCTATTTGCGCCATGCATGAACAATTATGTTTGGCGTATTGTCCCCATTGGCATCCTAAATTGATTTTTAAGATTTAATTTTAAAATAATATATATAATCTTTCATATACACACACACACACACACACACACACACACACACATACACATACACAACAACAACAAACCTTTATCCCACTATGTGGGGTTGGTTACATGAATCCTTCTTCTCTATTGTGTCCTATTATGTGTTAAATTCTCATTTAATTTTAATAAACTAAGGTCATTTTTTATACATCTTAATCAAGTCTTTTTAGGTTTACCTTAACCTTTCTTAACATAAGGTAAATTTAATACATCTACTCTCCTAACCGGGTCATCGGACGACCGATGCTTTATGTGACCAATCCATCTAAGATGACTATCCTAATCTTATCTACCACTAAAGCTACTCCAACCTTTTTCCGAACATATTCATTTCGCATTTATCTCTAAGAGTAAAGCCAATCATCCACCTGAGCATCCTCATCTTTGCAACACTTAGTTTTATGTTTCTCTTTTATTGGCCAACATTCTGCTCCATAAATCATTGCAGGTCTTACCACCATCTTATAAAATTTTCTTTAAGTCTAAGTGGTACTTTTCTATCACACAATAGGCTAGATGTATTCCTCCACTTCAACCATCAACTTGAATTCTATTAGTAACATTTCCATTTATTTCACCATCATTTTGAACAATAGAGCAAAGATATCAAAATGCTTACTCTTTTTAATGACTTGATTACCTAATGTCACAACATCACCGCTATAACTTATACAACTAAAATTACACTCTATATATTCAATTTTACATCTACCCAAACAAAAACCTTTAGACTCTAAAGTTGACCTCTATAATTCAAGTTTCTCGTAGACTCTCTGCTAGTCTTATCAATAAGAAGAATGTCATTAGAAAAAAGCATGCACCATCGTACATCCTCTTGTAAATGCCTAGTAAGAACATCCATGACTAAAGCAAAAAGATAAGGGCTTAAAGATGATCCTTGTTGTAATCCAATTGAAATGGGAAAATATTTAGTCAATCCTCCTTGTGTTTGGACACAAGTTACTGCTCTAGTATACATATTCTTAATGATTTGAATATAACCAATATTAACCTCTTTTTTTGTAGAACTCTCCAAAGGACTTCTCTTGGAACTTTATCATAAGTCTTCTCTAAATCAAAAAATATCATATGTAGATCCTTCTTACTTTCTCTATACTTCTCCATCAAACCTCTCAACAAATGTAAAGCATCCATAGTAGATTTATCTAGCATGAAACCAAATTGATTTTGAAAATTTTTTGTATCACATCGTAACCTATGCTCAATTACTCTCTCCCATAATTAATGTATGACACATAAACTTAATTCCTCTATAATTTGCAAAGTCTTGTGCATCACCTTTATTCTTAAATATATGAACCAACAAATTATTTCTCCATTCATCTGCCATCTGGTCTTTAAAAAAATATTAAAAATATTAGTATGCTAAGAAATTCCTTGATTTCTTATGTATTTTCACACTTCTATTGGAATATTATTAGGATATTGTTTTTTGCACACTTCATTTTCTTTAAAATTTCTCCAACTTAAAATTTACTAATACGACAATAAAAATTAAAGGTACTAAGGCTACTAAAATCTATCATATTCTCAGATCCTTTCATTAAAAAAGTTAACAAAATAACTCATCCACCTATTTTTAATATCCTTTTCTAAGAAAAGCACTTTATGATTTTCATCCTTAATACACCTCACTTGAATTAGATCTTTACTTCTCTTATTTCTTTGCTTGGCTAACTTATACATGCATCTTTCACATTTTTTGGTATCTAATCTATTATATAAATTACTACAAAGCTAAATTTTTGGCATCACATATTATTTTATTAGAATCTCTATTGGCCACTTTATATCTTTCTCAATTTTTCAAATTTTTACATATAAATCAACTTATATATATATATATATATATATATATATATATATATATATATATATATATATATATATATATATATATATATATATATATATATATATATATATATATATATATATATATTTATTTATTTATAATTTTAAATGTTTTATGCCACATTTAAAATTATGCGTGTTACACTATGCATTATAGCTTCATGAAGACATTTGTGCTCTGTTGCGTGCACAAAATTGATGATTACATGATAAGAATATACATAAGTTTGGACTTATCATCCAACCTTGTTGTTAGAGTGGCCTATGGAGTTTTGCATTCTTAAAATAAATTTTTTATTGTGGGAGGCCTTTGATGCCTTATTTTAAAATTTTAGTGCTTATTTTTTGGAATTCATAGTTAAATTATTATTCCTTAGTTCATTATAGGATATGCTTGTTGTTTAGAATGATAAAGTTGAAATATTTTTAGCATCACTGGCTGTTATCGACAACCTGTAGATTACACTACTATATATGGTAGTTCAAGCACAAAAATAAACTCTCTTTTTCTTCTTTATAAGTTTTTATACTTTTTGGTGCGGTATTGGTATTTTTAGGCTAATAAATAGAAGGCACATAACTCAGTATTTTTGTGATAATTCAAAAACGCTGAATTAGAAATTTTCATAATATTTAATTTTCATTAGTTTTAAGTATTTTTGTTTTTTATTCTCTTTTTTATCAGTTTTTATTCAAATATATATCAAAATAACATGAGCTTTCTTCCATTGCTTGACTTGCTTAGGCATGTGAACATGCAACATTACAGGGGCTTGTTTCAATCAAAGAATGAGATTGCATACTTTTAAAGAAGATTCTTACATTTTAATGGACAATTTGACTTAAACCTCAAAAAGCAAGTAGAGTAGTTTTGGGCATTTACAATCTTAATTTTTTGTGTTAGAATTCACTCAAATATATTTATTGAAATATGATCAATATTTTATATTTTAATGGGATAACAAATCTTTTGAAGTTACTTTCATGCTTTCAGTACACTAGTCACCTCTTTTTTAGCATTTGTTGGTGATTATGTTCTCAAAATTTCAATAAAATATCTTTTAATATGCTTTATTGATGCTTGCACTTTTTGTGATGCAATTTATTTTGGTCAAATTCTCTTTATAAGATGTGAGTGTTCTTGCATTTATGTGAGACAACACACTTTTTGGAGCGCACATACTTTTTAGCTTGATTGGATTTAAATTGAAGTTTATCTTATGAAATATGCTTGCTATTAAAATTAGTCCATATTCATTTTTTTAGTTTCATTGGCAGTTTCATTTTTCATCAAAATGTGAGCTTGATTTCTTATTTGTGCACAATGAGTTGCATATTAGTTCATATGCTTTCTGATGTTCTCTTGAATATTTTGAGTACTTTTGGTGGGGTCCAAGAGTTCAATTTTACTAACGCATAAGTGCTCCGAATGTAGGAGTTGGGTTTGTTAATTTGACATTGTTTATTTTCTCTTACATAATTCTGAGTATGAGCTCCCTCTTGCTCCTCTCATTCCCTCTTCACAAATTTTTTTTTCAGATCACTTTTATTTTCTCTTGCAACGTTGTGTGCAACAAAGGAATTAATTATGCATTGCAAGACATTGATTCTCAGTTGTATATCATTTTGGGAATGCAAATTGAGCTTATGGTCAAGTTAAAATTGACTGTTGGTGCTGCATTTTATGGTATATATTTTAAAGTCAACAATCAATTATATTGCATCAACAAAGTAGATCATGTTTTTTTTCCATAAGCTTAAATATGCAAGCCCCTTTGTTTTGATAAAATTGCTTTACTAAAGCAAGCTGGTACCGTGGATGTTGTTGGATAACCTAGTGAGAAAGATGTGGTTAGGGATTAATGTCCACAAGTCTAAGGTATCATCTAGGTTGATGATAGGCTTGAATAATTTGAGAAAATGTTGAAACCCAACTTGCTCGAAAAGGTCAAACCAAATTAAAACCCAATCAAATCCAAATTAAACTCAACCAAATTTCACAACATATTTCAAATGATAAACCAAAACCAAACTATGCCATGACCCAAGTCAATTTTGTCAATTGGGTCAAATTAGTCAACTTTACCTATTTCACCCAAATGAACTCAAATGAACCAAAATCAAATCTAAACCAAATTGAATCAAACCAATGACACCATTACATACAAAATGATCATATGAATATGACCCAACCCTTGGATTGACTCAATTTGACCAATTGATCAACCTAACTTGATTTGACCTAATTTGACCTAAAGAGTCAAATTGAGTCAAATCAAACCAAATGAACTCTAAATGATATGAAATTTGACCCAACCTACTTTTGACTCATTTCAAGTCTGCCCAAATTAAATCCAATACCAAATGACCATTCTACGCTTGGGCTAGGGGTATCACATGAGGCAAATCACCCATGTAAGTGGTCATTTTCATTCTTTGACCACTTGGCATTCTCCCATTAGTCCACCTAAGCTGCTAGGACACTGCCCAACCTGGCTCAAAAGTAGTTGGGTCGGCCATGACTCATGGGGAGGTGAAATTATCTCACCTCCCCCATTGGAGCACTTGTAACACCAAGGACACCCACTACCCTCCTTGGAAGCCACCTCTACACCCCGTCATTTCTACTCAAACCTACACCAATTCACTCCTTAGAGACCTAGCTACCCAAGATGAGCCGTCAAAGTTATTTCCCAAGCTCCCAAGCTCATCCCATAATCCCCATTCTCAATTTTTCTTCATACTAAAATAGGACACCATCCCATTATTTCTCATTTGCTCAAGGCTCAACTAAAGTGCAATTAACTTTGCACACACCATCCTTGGAGGAAGTCGAGCAAGAATGAAATGGCTCTCAAGTCCTGTAACCACCAAACATGACATCAGCCTCCCAAGCTTCAGTTTATGGCCTCCTAAGAAAACCACCTCAAATTGGAGCTCATGCTGATCCATAGAGCTTCGTCCCCAACTAGACAAAGCTTCTTTAATGGAATTGGGTACCAGTCTTGAGCTCCAATGAGGTATGCCATTGAAATTGACCTTAGAGTAAAAATGTGTTTGGGCTTTTTGAAGAAAACTTACATCTCGTATGACTGTTGGATCCATTTGGATCCTTTGCACAAAGGTGTGGGATCCATTTGGAGTCGATCTGAGCTCGGGTGAGCTTGAAACACACGAGCAATGGCGGACGAACACCGTTCCTCCTCGCTTGTGTGATGATAGATTACACACCATCCATTTGGCATGATCAGAATGGACTGTCGTAATTAGATCCATTAAAATTATCCAATTTAATCCTTTAACATCATTGAATTATTCATGGCTGTCTAATCTTAGATCAGACAACGCACAAGAAAGCTCATCCACTACTGCTATGCAAGCGCTGACTAGAATTATATTTAAGTAACAAATCTCGTGGCACCATGTGGAAAGCGCACTACGTCAACGTGTCACGTGGCACTAGCGGAGTTAATTAGGCTTAATTAATAAGTTTTAATGGATGAAACTCTAAAAATCATAACTAATTATAAAAAAATTATAAATATGCAAATAAATACTCATTTTAAAGGTATTTTATAGAAGAATTTATTAAAAATGTTCTTAATTAAATTAGAATAGTAATTAAGACTTAATTAAAGTTTAATTATAAAATTAGTTAACCTAATTACCCTATAATTACTTAAACAATTAATCCCAAACTTTGTTGGTTAATCTAATGGGATGATTCAATGGGATGACATCTACCTCTCTTTAGGATTTACTACTTATTTAATTAGGAAAATTGACTAATTAAGCTTTAATTACTCGCTTAAGTTAATTAATCATTAATTAATCACATGAATAATAAAAAGTCAATTAATTAAGTGGTTAGTCATTATTCAACAGTGAATGAACCCATGGGATAAGGTGAGGACCTCCTTCCAAATCTATTTTTTAAGTTCATTTCATTAATCAAATAATTTAAGGCTTAATTAGTTAATTAAACTACATAATTAGTTAAATTGAAATTATAGTCATATCAAAACTTAGTTAATTAAATCTTGGTTAGATCTTTAGGTATTGAATAACCTAAATGTGTTTAATGAAATTATGATTAGTCCACATATGTGGGTAAACCATAAGAGTAATTAATTAAGTTCATTAGCTTATTTAACTATTAATTACGAGTCAATTGCATTAGACCCTTTAATTTCTTAGGATCATTGTTAATTTTATTTTCAAATCATGTGCATATCATTTTGGCTCATAATTGTTTGGGCGATTATGTTAAGGCAATGTAGGAAAGGGTTAATTAATGGATTTACCATGCATTATAACCTAATTAACTCATGAAATCAAGTTACTCACATTTCATTAAACCAAATGAATTAACAAACATGGGAGTGGGTTAGGACTAGCAAACCTCTTCTCAATTCCTTAAATTAAATCAAAACATGAAATTAAAAATGACATTAAAGAATCTTTGGTTTGCTTTCAAATGGTTTATTTGATATGATTATCCTTAAAAATTAATTTGATTGAATGAGATCATGTGTTTATGTTTACTTATTCCTTCCCAATCATGTTAAATGTTGTGTAGTTTTGGAAATCATGCATTCATCTTTTCAAAATTAAATAGAATTAAATAGTTTTTCTTTATGTAAGCTTGCATGTGTTGGATTAATTTATAATATGTGTAGCTATTATCACTTATAAATTATAATTACTTTCCAAAGTTTATAAATCAATTACACTAATCAAAGTGATAGTAGTTATGAACATATATAGATTTGCATGTTCTTATTGTTTAAACATTTGAAGTAACGTTTTCTTTTCCTTAATTCATATGTAGTTTTTTATATGTATTTGAATATTAATAAGTATATAGTCTAGACATCCTGGGAACACAAGGCTTTAGTTAGCCTCAAGGAGGGTCATTTGATTACTCCTCTAGTTAACAAAGGATAATACTTATTTGATTTCATTTACATGTGTTCCTACATTAGAATTTAGATAAAACTTTAATCCACATGCATAAATATTTTAATCAAATAAAATACAATATTTGCATGATTTTCTTTCCTTCATTCATGTACACATCCATATGTATTTGAGAAAATCAAGTGTTTAGTCTGGACATCCTGGGAGTACGAGGCTTTAGGTTGCCCCGAGGAGATTATTTGATTACCTCACTTTCCAAGTTAACAATGACATGTACTTGCTTATGTCTCTTATACATGTGTGTGTGCATTTAATTATGGAATTAGAACCCTTCTCTTTTATCAAGGATACATGCATTCTATGATTATTTAAATTATTAACATGTGTTATATATAAGTTAATGCCCTCTTTCCAATTGTTCATGCATATAACTTTACATATGTTTGAATGCAAATGGGTATATAGTTTGGACAACCCATGAATACGAGATTTTAGTTAGCCCCAAGGAGGTCATTTGATTACCTCACTTTCCTTGTTAACAATAGCATGTACCTATTTAATTTCATCATTATGCACCTTTGTATAAGAATATAAATAGAGCTTTAAACTAATATGATTAAATAATTCAATCATATGAGAGAATATAAACTTCAAATACATATCTACATTCATCGTATAAGTGTGCTAAAACTTATTGTATGTATATATACACTTATAATTAAATCATATGCATGCTACGTGTAATGGAAAGGAATGATTTAACATGTGTCATGTGATAGTAATTCAATTAGATTAATCTTAAGATGCCTTTCACATTGGATAAAATTATTTAAAGTGAACCTAAACTTAGGATTAATTTTAAATGTGTAATAAGCCATTCACTAAAGAGAACTAAATCACATTAACATGCTTTAGAAAATGGTTTAAGGTAAGGATGAAAGAGGATAATCCTCTTTCTTCTCTTTATAACACTTAGTTGCTAAGTGTAATCATATGAAACAAAAGAAAACACAAATTAAAATTCTCAAGTAAATTAAGCAACTTTAAGTGAAATCAACCTTTCATGTTAAATTAAATCGTTATATACTTAGAAAATATAACACCAATGCTTAGTTGAGAGATACTACATAAGCCTTAATGCACACACTTGAATTAAGTCACCACTTCTAGTTCTATGTTAGGACAGTGCACGATGTGATGTATATTTTATTTTGTGATGTATTATTTTAGACTGGATGTTAAAGTGAATACCTCATAAATTGGATGTTAGGTAGATATTAGCCTAATCATATTTTCGACAGGGGATTATGCTTAAGGGGTGCTTATAATAAATATGAATGCTCTCTTTGCAGTTTGCTTAAACCTCTAAGCATAATCCAAGTTAGGACAAGTGGGCTTGTCTACCCATGTGCAGGGTGTTAAGTCCAAACTATAAATATAACTATTTGGGTTGTATGTGTGTTTAGTTAACCTCTATTTTTTAGGTGTAGTTAGATTTACATTTTTTTATTTTTAATGTAATTTTGTATTTGGAATTAGGATTAGTGCTATGGGGGTTTAGGATGAACATTGGCCAGAAATCTTTGCCTTGGGGTGCCATGTGATGCCTTGAAGCCTACCAAATCAAAGAAGTATGGAGGAAAGGAATGAATACATGAAGAATGGAGAATGAAGACCCCCATAACATTCATTCATTATAAATTGTAATTATTATTTCATAATTTGGGGTTGTATAAAGGTAGGGCTCAGCTACTCATTTTTTCTTTTCGGGTTATATAGCATCGACTACATCAGCCTTTTATTCTTTTACATTAGAGTTATAAAAATATTTGTTGAATTGGTTAGCTTGTGCACTAGAAATGGAATATTTTTCTTAGTTTATTAAATGAATGATGCTTAATGTGTGGCATGGATGCAATTAGACTCTTAGGGAAAAACTAATTTTTCTACCCAAGTAATCACTCATAACTAAAATTTTCTACAACATACAATCTCACCATAAAGCCTAGGATGTAAATCAAGATAATTAAAAGATTTTGCAACCCATTAGCTGAATGTTGTATGTCGCACATCATGCATCATCTTGAATCACTCGTGTAAAATGAGGGCCTTCATCCTTACACACATAGGGACCACTTGACCTATGAGAGTAACCCCTACTAACGAAGCTTCAATCTCTTTCGCTTTTGATTTGGTTAACAACCTTACTTCATCATGCATTTAGGCATATAAAAATCTTAAAGCCTTTATCAAAATGAAGTGTCAAAAACTAAATAAAATTTGAAAAGAATTTGCATTAGACTAAGCCATTATTCATACCACTCATGCTCTAGTCTCTTAGAAAGTGAGTTTAAGGATTTTAGTCTCTTTCTAAATAAATAACTACGCAAGCTATCTTTCAATTCATATGATCGGATCATAAGGATTTGAATCATTGGGGGAGTTAGCTGGCGGCCACTCTAGATTGTTGTAAACCCAACAATCACGTAATTTATCCTCTCTTGTGGAGGTAAACTTTATGCCCATCTTTGCTTAGATTTAGGTCATGCTTTAGCTTATGCTAAAGCTCCCTAGATTTAGAATCTGACGTTACTATTTCCTTGGGCTACAAGTATAAATCCTCTTCTCTTAGGCTGTTCCACAATCCTGTGTTGTCAGATTATAAGTCCTAGTAATCTAATAAAATTTCAACTCAAATAAAATCAATGTCTTCACTTTCAAATATATATATATATATATAGCCTCACCATAAGATAGATTGGATCACTTACTAGGCTTCCTAGTACCATGAGTGTTCCCTATTTATCTTTCTTTGGTTTCCAAAATAAGTCTTTTCACTTAAAATATCCCAATTGAGTTTCCAAATATAACCAATCTTTTGATAGTCTAACCTTAAAATCTTCAAAGTCCCTAATTATCTACTTTAATTAATAGTATTCTCAAAAAATTCACCCTCTTTATGATGTAATTAACTATGGAAGCTTGCCTCAATAGGGGACTTTTGAACTTGATTTAATATAAATCCTACTTTATTCATCAATATAAAGCAGAAAAAATCTTTGGTACATTCAAAAATCTATCATGTTTTAGGAGTCCTTATTATGTGATTAGGTCTATTGAAAGGTGATGTCTCTATCTCTCGAGATAGTACATCATACCTCAATATCATACCCGATCATTCCAATGAGTACCCCCTATAGATTTTTTTGGTGACTCCACTAGGGATTGTTTCTCTCTCCATTTTTAGTAGACAATTATTATCTCCAAGCATCGATCGTGTACTTATATTTTCTATAATCCCAAGACTATCTTTCTTTCTATTGGCACTTAGCTCATTTCATCCTTAAGCAAAGCTAGCCAACATCCTTTAGGTTTTAGGATCTCACTCCATGTAGGTCTTGAAACCCCTATTCGATCCCTCAACAGACAAAAACTAAATTAACTAATGAAAGGGGATGACTAAATTTAAAACCTCTTTCCCACTAGCTTGGTGAGGCAAGGTTCATCCCATATTCAAGAAGGTTTCAATAAAATTTAAAATATAAAACCTTTTTCAAAATAAAATGCAAATTTTTCCAAAAGCACTCTTTCTAAATATAATCATTTTGAAATGCACTTCACATAACATAAGGTTTGCAAAATATAAAACCTTAAAGCTCTTTTTAAATAATGAAGATAATTGAGCCTCATTTAACACTTTGTTAAATGAGGATTTTTTCAAAATCAAATTCAAACATGCATCATCAAAATCCTTTTCATTGAATTTTTAAAACACATTTTCAAAATAAAATCAATCAATCAATTGAACTCCATTTAACATACCCAAATTTGTTAAATGAGTGTTCTTCAAAATATTTCAAACACATTTTTTAAAAATTAACCAATTCCACTTAACCAAATCCAAAACAAAGTAAACTCTATTTAACATACCCACATTTATTAAATAAGAGTTTCTCTTTTTTCAAATCAAAATAAAATAAAATATCAAATACACTTGAACCCTATTTAATATACTTAAATTTGTTAAGTAATGGTTTCATTTTTAAATCAAGATAAAATATCAAACACATTTGGCCTTTACTTAGCACACCTAAATTTGCTAAGTAAAGATCCCATTCTCAAATCAAATTAATCAAAATCAAATCTAACATATGACAAACATCATTGCAAATAAAAATGCATTCAAAAATTATTTTGAAACATACATTTGAATTTCATTTTAGCATACCTAAATTTATTATGTGAGCATTTCAAAAATCAAATTTTCAAACAAAGGATAAAATAAAACAAATTCATCTCCATAGTCTCTCCAAATGAATGAACCCCATCCAACATACCCAAATTTGTTGGGTTCCAAATGAAAATAAAATTCTATGGCAGGGTCTCCCCTCAAGTATTAAAATCTCTCTAATTCAATGAACCCCACTTAGCATACCTAAATTTGCTAAGTGTGGGTTCAAATTCCAGAATCTAGAATCAATGACTGAAGGCAACTATTAAAGCAAGGGTTTGATGTAATTTTATTTTCAATGAATGCAGAGATAGCAGTTTAGTCCTTCATTCACTTCTTTAGTTAGTTTTTGACCATGTCAGGCAAAACAATAATCTTTTTCTTCTCCTCTAGTGTGGATTTGGCTTTGGATCAGGCCATACTCATCAACACCACCATGCACATTATTCAATTTGGGCATGGATTTGAGGCTATCTAAGTCACCTGCGATGGGCCAGCCCTCATGCACACTAAGTTTCTCTCACTAAAGAGGAAGGCTTTTATGGTTTGCACACCCTAATAAGCATCAGTGCAAGTGCCAATTATTACAATTCCCATCATTTAGTTTGTTGTCACTCTTGTTGTAGTCCCAGGGCTAGCACCTCCTCACTAGTTTCCCCCAATCTGAAGGGGAGGCTATCTTGGACTCCAAGATAGTCTCCCTTTGAGGTAGGTTCTAGTTCTCATTTTGCTCTGCTTACTAAGATGCAATGCCATAACAAGAACTGGAAGGTTAAGTAGCACCACGAGCGAGTTGCTATAGATGAGGCCTCTCATGTCATTGATGAGGGTTCCCCTTGTGAGACCTCTCCACTCTTAAATTATAGCAAGTTTTACCCCCTCTTAGCTTCGGATGGAGAGGGAGATTATTGGAGGATTGTTGCATTGCCGCCACCATCATCATAGTTTGAGGTACTAGCTAAGGAGAGAAGGAAGCCCTACACTGGTCTATGATCAATTCTTAGCCAGGTCAATAGAGCCCATGGATGCTCGAAGTCTAGTACATTATTTGATTGAGGACTCTGATCATTAAGAGTGTTAAGAATCAGATACATAGAGATAAAACCTCCAAGGCTAGAGTTGTAGCCCAACCAGACAAGAAGGTGGCAACATAGTCCTTATAGGCACTACCAGCTGTAGGAGGAGAGCCCCAGTGAAGAGGTAGTTGGTGTCTTCACCATCACACTGCTCCACTCAACACCCACCATCACCTATCCAAGCCCCTCCTTCTGCAGTCTCCACCAAATTATAGAAATCTACATCTAGAGAGAGAACATCTCCATTAGTGATCTGACTATGGCTTAAGGATCCTACTCTATTCATGCCACCCATTAAGGTGAGGTCGAGCTCTCCCATTTGACCTTCCACTTTAGTAGGGATGAAGGAGTGGCAACCCAAAAGCATCATAATCACTCCACCATTATAGTCAATAATAAAGGAAGTAGGGGATACTAGTGTAGTCCCCATGGAAATTGATCCCCTTAGGGAAAGCACTCCATTAGTGTATAGATTTAGATGAGCACAATCTTATGGTCGAGTGTTTATATTCCCAGCATTAAGAGATCATTCACTAGATGATATCCAAAAGGCTACTTTTTTTGAGAAGAAACTACTTCTTGGGAGTGATCATTTAGATCAAGAAGAGGGTAGAGTATACTTCGACCTTGATGATGATGACCTATTTAAAGATTTAGCATAAATCCATATGGTCGTACTCGAGGATCCCTCCATAGAGATCATCGGAGCCAAGAAGGTGGTGTGATCGAGGAAGGTGACACCTCTCTCTCAACCCAGCACCTCCTTCAGCAACTCAGGAAGAAGGACAAGAAGATCAACAAGATGGAGAGATGGGTTTGGGATTTGTTAGTAGTAGTTCTAGCACTCTAGAACCAAACTCTAATTTCGCTGCCCAGTCCCATCGAGGCCGATCGACCTGAGCTCTTACATGTCTTAGATCCTCCTAAGAGTGTCTCTCCTGTGGATCAGGATAGTGGTAGTTTGCATAGAAAGGTCGTAGACTATACCTCCATGCATAAGAAAGACATTAAATAGATGGAAAGTGATGGAATCGTTGGCACAAGCTCGGGGGAGCTCATCCATTCCAAAGGGTAGACCTTACCTAGAGGAATTTGATGTAATCCAATACCCCAATGGGGTTTGTGCCACCATCCTTCAAAAGTTTTGATGGCAGTGGGAACCCATGATAGCACGTGGCACATTTTAGAATCGGCTGTTGCAACGCTGGTGGCAGTGACACACTTCTTCTTTGCATTTATGTTAGCAATCTATCAGGGGTTGCATTCAAATTGTATGTTGAACTAACTAATGATTCGGAGAAGACTTTTGTTGAGTTAGAGCAACTCTTTGTCAAGAGATTTGTTGGAGCTCAACAAAGGCTAACTGTGAGTGACCTTGTTGTAAAGAAATAAAATTCTAATGAGTCCCTTATTGAATACATTCTCAGGTGGCATAACCTAAGAATGAAATGCGAACCATAGTTGTACGAATCACATGCCATTGAAATTCTTCTCAAGAATATCTATGGCCTAGTTGCTTTCATGATCAAGGGCTTCACAATCAAAATCTTTGTAAATTAATCAACATGGTAGCCAGTCTACAAGAGAAAGCCAAACATTTATATTTCCAAGACCATTCATCCAAACCCAAGCCATGAAAAGTGTTTGGGAAGAGGCTAGAGGTAGTGGTGTTAGTGGATAGAGGGAAGCAGCCAACCAGAGTTTAGTTTGGGAGACCACGAGCTCAAGAACCTCCTTTGCCACCTTCTCTTCCACCACCTTAGCCACCACAGCTACCATAGTAGCCACCACCACCACCTCCATAGTAGTACACTCAAAAACTATTATTCATATCCACTACTAGGTAGCTACTATCTACCTACTCTTCTAGATAAAAAATTAAACAAGCCCTATTCATTCAAAAGGGAGGTAGTCATGAAGATCTTAAAAAATCTCATAAAGAAACTTAATTTCCATTTACCAAAGCCTATGAGGCTGGAGGAAGTGAGCAAAAGTGATGATCCTAACTTTTACCACAATTACTGCATGTTAGACCATGTCTTAGAGGATTGCATCACCTTCAAAGACTAGCTTGAGCACAACTACAAGTCGAGCACCATTGTTATCCCTAAGAAATACTTATTAGAATAACCATCTAGTTCTGTTAGAGTAATCATTGGGGATACTTGTGATCCTCTTAAGATAAAAGAAGGTTGGGATATTTTCTTATCCCAAACCTCTAAGAAGATTGCCTCTAAGATCAAGAAACTTTCCTTATAGGTGCCTGAGGCAGCTCAAACCTCCAACATCAAGGAATGTTTGTAAGTTGTCAAAGATAACTCGAGGGTGGGAGCTCAATAGCAGCAGTAGTAGTTCACACTTTCCCAGGATAGCCAAGTAGTGCAACCACCATCCTAGCCCAACATTTCTTCCACTATTGCAACTACTACCCCTTCATCTAGCTCTTCTTCTACCAGCAAGAGCATTGTATTTATGGACAAGGGCATTCAAGCCCTTGCTTCACTTACTTTACTTAAATTTTATCATGTACCTCCACCTATAATAAAATCAAATAAGAAAGCAGATTCTACTTATATCTTGCCACTTCTAATTCTCCTAATTTTATTTCTACTAAAAACTCTCCAAGTCGGAATAATAATAATAGCTCTAGTAGTTCTAATCCTTTCTCTTTTAATTCAGAATCAGACTTTTCTTTTCTGAACCAATTAAGTTTTCTCATTGAGATTGACTTAGAGTCAGTCAACTCTGAGGGTCCCATTGGAGAAGTTGAAGGTATGCCCGATGAATAGGTAGAACTTTCCACCAACTCACCACATAAAGTCACTTAAGTCAACCTACACAGTGGAAACCTCCTAAGGTAGCACCTCAAGATAAGGGTAAGCAAGTCATTTATTCCAATGAGAAGATAGCCCCACCACAGGATGCTCTTCATATGGATATGCTTATGGAGGACCAAACCAAAGTTGATTACAACATCCTAGCTCACCTTAGAAAATTTCTAGTTAAGTTAAGCATATACCACGCCCTTATCTTACCCAAAGAGATGAGGAAATTTCTAATCAAAGCCTTACTTGATCTTGGGATATTCTTAGCTCAGTTGACCACTACTGAAGAGGAGGCATGCCACTCAAAGGACATCTTAAGAGTTACATTCAGTGATGAAGACTTACTTTTAGGGATGACCAAGCACAACCATCATCTTTATATTATAGTGGATGTTGGCAAGTACAGGTTATCAAGATTGTTGGTTGACTCAGGTGCATAAGTTGACATTATATGTCTGAGAACCCTTGCCTACTTGAGGATTGATATCTCTGAACTTCAAATAAAAAGGATGATGTTGAGAGGATTCAATGAATAAGGCAAGAGGGCCTTAGGCTCCATAGTGTTTGCCTTGGAGATAGATGATTGAAAGACTAAAGCTAAGTTTCATATTATAAACTCGGATACATATTTTAATACATTACTTGGAAGATTGTGGATATATGAAAATAACATAGTTCTATTCTCTCTACATCAGTGTATGAAGTTTATGAAGGGTGGGATAGCCTACTATGTTCAAGGAGATCTCAAGCCATTTTTAGTTGAGGTTAGCATATTTGAGGATGTGGCCTATTACCTCCCTCAAAATCAACAAGCCATGAATTTGGCCAAAGTTCAAAAATAAAAGAAAAAGAAAAAAAATAGAGAAAAGGAAAAAAAAAAGAAAAGGAAAAAGAAAAGAAAAAAGAAAAGAAAAAGAAAAAGAAAATAAAAGGGAGTGAGAAATAGACTTGGAGGCGGAAGTAGAGTCTGACATTAGATTCCACCCACATTTCATTACGCCATTTGAACATGTGGGTAGATGACCTGACCTCCATCAGGCAGAGAGTAGCCAGTTTAGAGGTAGTCCTAGTGGTGGAAAACCTCTTTATTGGCCACCCAATAAGAGATATGTGCTAGCTACCAGGAGTACACTTGCTATCTATATAAACTTAGAATCTAGTTCAAAGAATGAGTATTATATAATTAGCATGCTAGCCAGCTCTTCTTAGTAGTAGATTTCCTTGGAGGTGACAATTGAGCCAGACAACAATGAAGACCGGCCTCCAAAATAATACATAAGTGTATCCAAGTCTATATGTGAAATAGTTAGGAATTAATTGGGAACCTTAGATCTAACCCCACTTTCCTCATAAAAAGTTAAGAATTTAGTAGTTAAGGAATCCCTTAAATTATTCACAAATGTGAAGACTCAGAGGTTCTTTCTGGGAGCATCATCCTCAAGTAAAAAAGTTGATGTAGAACTTAAAAATGATTCATATAAAGATTTAATAGAATTACCTTTTGATTAATACTTATTGTGTGTTCTTAATCTAGCAAAGAAATGGTTAATCCCACATACTTGGTCAAAGCATAGGTTAGACTATTTTGGAAGAATATGAAAAAACAAAGGCAAAAGCTCCCAATCAAGACCGTGACTAAGATTCAGTACAGTGGGTCCAATCGATCATGATGATTACTACTTAGTCATCACCAATCATTAGAAATCTAGTAGGTTCTTTTCAAATCACATTAACTCATATAAGGAGGTGTGCTTAGAAACTTTAGATGGTCCAGATCATTTTGAAGTCAAAGATGCATCACCAGAGTTTGAAGAAGAGATCAAGTCAACCATCGACAAACTTAAAGAAATTAACTTAGAAATTGAAGACAATCCACACCCAACATACATTAGTTCTTTGTTGAATGAAGTTGAAACAAATGACTTAGTTAGGCTATTGGCTGAGTTTAAGGACTGCTTTGCATGGAGTTATGAAGAGATGCCCAATTTATCTCCTAACATAGTAGTCCACAAACTAATAATAGAACCTAATGCTAAGTCTATCAAGCAAGCTCCTAAATGCATGTGATTACACACTAAATAATAGGTCATTTTTGAAGTGAAGAAATTGATTGATGCCAGTTTCATCTGGGAAGAAAAATACCCTACCTGGTTGGCTAGTGTCATCCTAGTTAAGAAGAAGAATGGCCAAATTTGCATATGCATCAATTTTAGGGACTTAAATAAGGCATGTCCAAAAGATGAATTTTCACTACCAATATCAGGACTAATGGTGGACATTACCTCAACTCATATAGTATTCTCCTTCATCGATGGCTCATATGGATATATCCAAATAAAGATGGCCCCTCATGATGAGAGAAATACTACTTTTTGAACTCCGATCATAATTTATTGCTCTTTAAAATGCTAGTGCTACATACCAATGGTGATGACTTAAATCTTCAATGAACTCATTCATCATCAAGTCAAATGTTATGTTGATGATCTTGTGGTCAAAAGTAAAGAAAAGGAGGACCATCATCTCTTTAACTTGAGAGTAGTTTTCAAACTGTTAAGATAATTTAATCTCAAAATGAATCCTCTGAAATGTGCATTCGGAGTAGCTTCAAAGAAATTCCTTGAGTTTGTTGTCTGACACTGTAGAATCGAAATCAATCTGGAGAAGATCAAGACAATATTAGGAATGACACCCCCTAAAAGTTTAACTCAACTCAGATCATTTCAAGGGTGGTTGACATATCTAAGATGTTTTATATCTAAATTATCAATAAGATGCTAGTCATTCTCAGCACTTCTCAAAAAGGATGCCAAGTTTAAGTGGAATGATAAGTGTTAACATGCATTCTAAGACATCAAATGGTACCTGATGATGTCGTTAGTTCTAGCAGCCCCTATCCTGGGCAAGCTGCTTATATTATACACTACCACATTAGATGACTCCATTGGTGTTTTGTTGGCTCAAACTAATAATAAAGGAAAGGAAAACACTCTTTACTATCTCATCCATCATCTAATCCCTATTGAAGCACTATCCAGTCATTAAGAAGTATTTCGTAGCTTTAATCTTTGCATCTTAAAAGCTATGGAATTACATGCTTTCTCATAAGGTGAACTTGATTTCTAGGATCAATCCACTATAATATCTCATGACATGGCCAATGCTATATGGATGGTTGGTATGTTAGTCCATGATTTTATCATAGTTTGACATTACTTTTATAGTCCTCAATGTGGTGAAAGGATAAGCACTTACAAATTTCTTAGCAGCACGCCCACTTCCTGCTAACTCTCCTCTTAGTGATGACCTCCCCGATGAACAAATCATGAACTTAGGGGACACTAGCATTCACCGCTAGAGGATATACTTTGATGGTGTTGCTTCCTGTCAAAGAGGAGAAGAACCATAATCTACTATCCTCGAAAAGGTAGGGATAGAAGTAGTTCTCCTAACTCTGAATCATGATGTGATGAGATTCTCATATCATCAATCCAATCCTCGCTCCAACAACAAAGCCAAATATAAGGCTTTGATTATTGGTCTAGAGTTAGCCGTTACTCTAAGCATCTAAAACATCAACATCTTTGGGGATTTGTAGTTAATCATCAACCAAATTGTTGGATCTTACAAGGTTCTAAATCCTAAGCTCCATCACTATGACAAGTATACCATGGAGTTGTTGGCCCAGTTCTGAGAGGTTACCATTTACAAGATTTCTCAAGGAGAAAATGCTATAGTAGATGCTTTAGCCAAACTTGTAAGGAGTTGGCATGTCTGAAAGATAAGTTCTTATCAAATAGGGTCCAAAATAGAGAAGTCTTATCCCTTATTGATACTGAACTCATCAAAAAATATTTTCTTGAAGGGGAGGTTGTCATTGCCAAATGAGATGATGAGGTTGATTGGAGGCAACCATTCATGGACTATCTACATAGGGGCAAATTGTCTTAAGAGAAGTCACTAGCACATCAAGTGAAGCAAAGAGCAGTTTCCTATGCTTTCATGGATGACACCTTGTATCAGCGATCCTTTGATCATATGTGGTTACAGTGCTTAGATAAACATGAAGCTCATAAGATGGTGACCAAGGTACTTTTAGGATTATGCGGGGCACACCAATCTGGTCTGAAGATGAAAGTCAAGATAAAAAGGCTAAGATACTATTGGCTAATGATGATCACAGATTGCATGAACGTAGCTTGGTGATGCCACCAGAGTCAAGTACATGATGTGGTCCTGCACTAACCACCCAATATTCTACATCCTACATTAGCCTCATAGCCATTCATGTTTTAGGGCACTAATATAGTCAGTCCATTTGACCTTTATTCATCCAAAGATCATCAATTCATCCTAGTTAGTACCGACTACTTTTTCAAATGGGTGGAGGCAATTCTACTCAGAGAGGTCACTGCTCAGCATATGCTCTAATTTTTTAGAAATCATATTATATACAGGTTTGGGGTGCTTTGATGAATTATATTCAATAATGATATTGCATTCAAGAACACCAAGATCAATAAGTTTGCCCAGAGACACAACATAGATTAGAGATATTCTACCATCTACCGCCCGAGGGGAATTGGCTTGGCAGAAGCATTCAACAAAACTCTTATCCAAATATAGAAGAAGAAACTCAATGACAATAAGCAATAGTGGCATGAGTAGTCTACCCATTTCTTCCTAGTGTATGGGTCCAAAGTCATTCTATCTTTAGAAGTCAAACTCCCATCACTAAGGATAGCTGTGGATAACAAGATCGTAATGGAGGAGATTGCCAAGTTACAGATTGAAGAGTTTGAAGGTTTTGAGGAGAGACACCTACAAGCATGCCAAAGCCTCGAGCTATACAAAGCTAAAATGATTCAAGCTCACAATAAGTTAGTCTGCCATAGAGCATTTTAAGTATGAGAGCTTATTTTAGTTTTAAGGAGACCAATTATTGCTCTTCATAAGATGAGAGGTAAGTTTGAACCCACTTGGGAATGCCCTTTTTTCATAGAGAAGGCCTACCAAGGAGGACCTTTTCAGCTTATTAATCATAAAGGAGAGTGCTCGATGCTTCTGATCAATGGGCTTTACATAAAGAAATAATATCCTTAAAATCATGTTTAAAAATCTTCATCATTAATAAAAAATTTATGTTCAAGTTAAATATTCTCTTTTTTGAAAACATCTTTGTTTCCGAACCCGCCATGATGTGTTTAGAATAGGTGTTAAAAGAACCCAAGTGACATCATGTTTCTTTTAACACAACACAAACACAAACTACACACAAACCCATAAAATAAACAAATATCTATCATCTCAGGGTACTTCGAGTTAGGATAACGGCCTCAGTAACACTCACTTAGTAGCTGCTCTAGATTGGATGGACGTGCTACCCTGCTAATATGTCACCCTAGTGGTCTTCTTGCTTTGGAATATGTAAGTTTGCTATTCATTTCTTCCTTTCTTTATTATTGCACACTGATGAGTGCCTTGTTAGCACAACAGGCCTTATTGTGCAATCGATAATCTACCCTCGTGTAGTCTTTGATTAAGAGGATATAAGTCTACAACACTTTCTTCTTAAATAAGCCTTCATGTACTGACTAGGTCAAGTATATTTGAGGATTAGGGTTAGTCCCCCCGGAGGCTCCTTTCCTTCTGACTACTTCAAGTCTGGTTCCAGTCCTTAATCATGACTCTCAACTTAGTAGTCACCCTTAGGATAGGTCAACTTATTGTGTCAATAATGGGTCACCCCAACGGTTGTTCCTTACTTTGGAAGATGTAAGTTTGCTATGCTTTCTTCCTAGCACATTTGTTGCACACCGACGGGTAGCCCTAGGTTGGATAGCACCTATCGAGTCGATAATAGATTATCCCAGTAATCAGTTCTACTTTAGGGAGATATAATTCTGCACACCTCCTTCCTAGGCTGATTGTCACACACCGATGGACACCTTAGATTGGTTGGTGTTTGTTTTGCTAACAATAACCCACCCGATCGATATACCACTCATGGTAGATGTAAGTATGCTATGCTTTCTCCTTGAGTTGGCCACCATATGCCTACATTCTTTCTTCTTTACAGGGCTCAGGATAACGCCCCTAGTGGAACCTCCCATGTGGGCACTCTACTTGGATCTCATCCTTTGAGACCTTATTTAGACACTACCTAGATTACTCTTAGATTAAACAATCTCAATTTTCTAGTAACCACCCCTATGGTTGGAGATTATGTTCTACAAATATATAGATTCTTCATTGGTATAGTAAATCTGAGATAGGTCAAGACTGACATAACTGCTTCTCAGTGTGGTCCCTCACTCACCAACAAGGTCCATGACAATAAACAAACAAAATATATATTTGCTTGTGGATTAGGAGAACGCCCCCAATGGCACCTTTCCCAAGCGCATATTCTATCTTTAGGGCAATATTAGCAAAACTTATTATAGAAATCACCTAACTAACTTTGAGTTGAGATAAGTCCCCAATAACACTCTCTCAGTAGTCTCCCTTAGGTCGAGTTTAACTTATTGCGCAACTAACAGGTCACCTTGGTGGTCATCCTTGCTTTGGAAGATGTAAGTCTGCTACACATTCTTTCTAGCATGACTACTGCATAGCGATGAGCTACCTTAGGTCAACTTCGATTTATTGTGCTACCAATAGGTCACCCTAATGGCTATTCCTTATTTTAGAAGATGTAAGTCTGGTATGCTTTCTTCCTAGCACATCCACTACACACCGGAAGGCACCCTTTAAGTTAAATAGTCCTACCCTTTGGCCAACAGACTCCCCCTTTGGATCGATAAATTTGAGATAAGCTTAGGCCAACTTAGCCTCTTATCAATGCAGTCCATCGCACATCGATAGGATCTATGAAATAAAATAAAAAAAATAAAAATGAACCAAATTAAATTAAAAGAAATCAAATGAAGTCAAAAGAAATTAACCTTGACTACTTTTGAGCTGACATAAGTCCTCAATGTCTTTCACTCAATGCCCTAGCCCAATTTATTGTGTCATTGATAGATTACCCCAATGGATGGTCCCTATTATGGAAGATATAAGTTTGCTATACTTTCTTCTTAGCTCAGTCACTGCACACCAAAAGGAAACTCCTTAGATCAGATAGTCCTACCATGTGGTGGTAGACTATCTTTTTGTAAATAGATAGGCTAAAGCTAACATAGCCCCTTCTTAGTGGGTCCATCACACACTGACACGGTTCATGAGTCAAATCCATCACATATGACCGAGTTCACATCCCCAGCAGATGTTCCCTGATTTCATGACCATCCTCCCTAATGGAGTCATAACAAATCAAACCAAGTCCCTAGTGGAATCTAAATTGAAATAATCTAAACAAATCAAATAAATCCAATCAAACTTTTATCCTTACTGGATACATCTCCAAAAAAATTTGTGAAATTAAACTCTTATCCCCAGTGGATAACTCAAACTTGCTTCCATAGTGGAGGGTTCATATTTCCAATCCCTAGCAGATTCAAGCCCATATCCCTAGCGGATATGCCTCCACATCAATCAAGGCAAAGAAAATTGAAATTAATTGATCTTGATCCCAGATGGGTTATAGATTCTTATCCCTAGTAGATCTTTTTCCCATAAATCATATTCAAAATTAAACTCAAATCCATATCCCTATGGGATAGCTCAAACATGCTTCCCAAGTCGAAGTTTCATGCACTCAATCCCCAGCATGCCCTTGGAATAAACCTCTCACATGCCATGTTCAATGCATGTGTGATCCCTTAGCAGATCTTCCATCATGTCCTTGAGATGAAATTCCAATCAAATATCCTTCTAGCTCTCTTATTCCCTTGGCATAAGTTTAGCTGCATCATACTAAGATTGTGATTCTTATAACCAATGGCTCAAGTTCATTCCAAATATATTATTGAACATGACCAAGGCCTCAATTGAGCCCAATTGACCCGCTAGACCTAAATGACCTATTGAACCCAACTTGACCTAAAAGTTCAAACCAAAGTAAAACCCAATCAAATCCAAATTAAACTCAACCAAACCTAAAGTAAGCCATGACCAAAGCCAATTTGGTCAATTAGGTCAAATTGGTCAACTTGACCCATTTCACCCAAATGAACTCAAATGAACCAAAACTAAATCTAAACTAAATCTAAACTAAATTAAACCAATCCAATGACACCAAAACATCTCAAATGATCATATGAACTTTTCTCAACCCTTGGTTTGACCCAATTTGACCAATTAATCAACCTAACCTAATTTGACCCAATTTGACCCAAATGAGTCAAATTGAGCCAACTCAAACCAAATGAACTCTAAATGACATGAATTTTGGCCCAACTCAAATTGAGCCAACCCTTTAATTTAGACTAGATTTTGATTTGATTCATATGGGTCAAATGGGCTAAGTTGATCAATTTGGTCAAATTAACCAAATTATCTTGGGTTAGGTATTGGTTTAAGTTCAAATAATGATTTGAAGATGATTATAGGTGTTGATTTTAATCAATTTTGATTTGGGAATGATTTAGACCAATTTGATCCCTTTAGCTCAATTGGGTTGACTTTGTCTAATTGGGCTCAACCAAGAATTTTATTATGTTCAATAATCAATTTGAGATGGATTTGACTCATGGTTTCAATCAATTTGATGTACGATTCAATTTGATCCAATTTGGCTATTTAGGTCAAATTGGGTCAAAGGGCCAATCAAAATTGGTTTAGCTTAATTGATAGTAAAGTCATGTTCAAGCCTTAATTTAGATTTGGTTGGAATTTCAATTAATTGAGTTTGGAATGAAGTTTGGTTCACTTTGGTTCATGTAGGCTAATTGGGTCAACTTTGTTCAAGTGATTTAATTAGCTTGGTTTGACCCAATTGATTGTACTTGGAAAATCAAAGATGATCAATAATCATCATAAGAGGTTTTAAATAGGTTGGCTCAATTAAATTTGGGTTTGATTAGAGTTTGGTTCAAATGGGTTCTTTAGGTCACTTTTGGTCAAGTGAACCTAATGGGTCAATTGAGTTGATTTTAGGATGAATTAGATTCAGCTGAGTTTGATGATTGATTTAGGATTGATTGATGGCTTTGATTGCAATTGATTTTTGTTTAATTAATTTTGGCTCATTTAGACATTTTGGGTTCAAATGGGGTAGCTTGGGTTGATTGGTTTGGTTTGATCAATTAACTTGATTGTAGGTTTTGGAAGAGTTTGGTATGATGATTTGAATGGTTGGAGTGTTTTTGTAAAATTAATTAGATTTGGTTTGATTAAAAGAGATTTGGTCAGTCCATAGGATTGGTTTAGGATGGGATTAGGTTTAGATCATTTGGCTTGGAGCTTTGATATGAAAAGAGTTCAATTGGGTTTTGTTAGATTGATTTGAGGTTTTGTTTTAGCTAAGTGGGTAGGCATAGGTTTAGTTTAGGCCATAGGGTAGGTAAGTCTCCTTAATCCTAAAGCATAGCATAAACGCATGGTATACCATCCTAAGTCTCTAAGCTTAAGTTTAGTGTTCACCTAATTACTAGAAGTGTCCTATGACTAAGGAGGTTCTAATGACTAGAAGACTCCAAAGTTTAAGATAGGAGGAGTCAATCCTCACTCCAAAGTGAGGTCGACAATCTGGTGGATTGCATTTTCATAAGGAGTTCCTATAACTAGAAGTCCTATTATTTCTTGCATATATGTCATGGTGATTGTCAACTCATGTGCACCAACCCAACAAGTATTTATTCTTCTATCCTAATGTTCCACTATACTTGTAATCCATGTGAATGGAAGACAACTATAATCAAAGAGTGATGCATAGACTGCTCGATATATACTAGCTTTTCTAAAAACATCACTGTTCATTTGCAAGTGATGTCAAGCCTAGCATACGTATCCATTGATAGCTAATAATGGAGTGCCAAAAATTTCCTTTGGGTCTCAATCTCTATTTCATGCTGTAATATATGGTAACATATCGTACTACGCCTATAGCAGAAAAGATCTTTAACCGGTTGGAGCACATTATGATTCTCAAAGTTAAGATGATCTATGACTAATTCTAAAGAGACATCATGACTATGTCTCAATTTTAAGTTGGTTACCTAGTCAATTTGGTCATAGCCAACTGGAGACTATGAGTCAAATAGTGGAGACGTGATGATTGAATAAACAAGTCTTCAAAAATATTTTTGTCCATTAACATATATTGGTGTCATGATAGCCTACCTTGTATCCTTGGTGTACCACTTGGATCATGGGCTTCAATAATAGCCCATATCTGCTCTTCAATAGGCTCACTAGAAGGTATATCATCTAGTCCTTTCCATATAAACATTATAGTTACATCTAGAATAAAGAAGCACATAGGTTCTTTAGAAGTTCTATAAATCAACAGTAATATCTAAATTTATATATAAGCTATGCATGTGAGCTTTTTCATTTTATTCTTTTATGTAAGTTTATATTTAAGCTCGCTCCTCATGATTATATTGGAATCTAAATTTAGGTTTAGATCTGGACCTTTTTGGTATGGTGGATTTGATCCAGCCCTTTTGGGCATGATGAATCTTAGTTTAATTTTGATTTGAGCCCTTTGGGTGTAAAGGAATCTAAATTTTTATGCTTCATATCTAGCCCTTTTGGGCCTGATGGATCTGATCCAATCTTTTTGGACATAATGGATCTTAGTTTAATTTAGATCTGTCCCCTTTGGGTGTGATGGAATCTAAATTTTATGTTTTGGATTTGGATCTGACTTTTAGGCCAAATTGATCTAAGCCAAATTGATTCAAACCAATGGGGTCAAGTTCATTCCAAATCACTTGTTGAAATTGACCAAAGCCTCAATAGGCCAACTAGGCCTAACCTAGCCCAATTAACCTTAGACCCAACTTGACCTAAATGGGTCAAGTTGAGACAAATTTGAACTTAGCCCAAATTGATTGGAAATAAAGATACCAATCCAGTCTATATGACTAACCTACCCTTGACCTACCTCAAGTAGGTCAAAATGGATCAAATAGGTCAACTTGACCCATTTGACCTAAATGAAGTCATATGAGCCAAATTCAAAACTATACCGAATTGAATCAAACCAAACAACCAAAACATTTCAAATAGGTCAACTTGACCCAACCCTTGGTTTGACCCAATTTGACCAATTGGTCAACTTGACCCAAGTTGACCCATTTTGACCTAAATGGGTCAACATGAGCCTAACCCTATCAAATGAATTTCAAATCTCATGAAACTTGGCCAAACCTAGTTTCTACACATACTCAACATATCCAAAGTAAAAAATCAATAAAATGACCATCCTACCCCTAAGCCATAGAATAAACTTTAACCTAATCTATGGATAACTTGGTCATACCTTCTTCATATCCACTTGAGGCTTTCCTAATAGCTCAAGGGGATTTAATGAAGAGTGGTGTACCCAACCTAATGGGTTTGGGTCAACCTAATTGCCCCAAGACCAAACCTAACCCCATGTGTCAAAATGGCTAATTCAAAATTCATCTCCCACTCAAATTCAAGCACATGGGAGATTGGCATTCCACTCAGGCCTCAAACTGACCATGTGTACACATCTAACTGATCAAATAACCCTCCCATTGTGATCAATTGAATCAAAATGATAAAATGGCTTACGATCATCTAATCCTTCAAGGGAGAGATATACTCCCCCTAATTGAATTCAAAATCATGATTCCTCAATTCAACTAAGCCCTAGAGAGTGTTAAGAGCCATCAAAGAGCATTCTTAAGCTTTCTAGGAGGGATTTGAAATCAAGGTTTCTCAGTTTTCTTCCTTAAAAAATAGGGGGAGCTCCTCTCATTTCTAAATTTTCTCTTCACTCAAATCCACATCAATTGTCTTTGCATACTTTATTAAGGAGCTAAGTCGAGTGTACCCAAGCTTCCATTAGAGTTCTCATAGTAAGGAGAAGTTGAATTGGATCAAAGTTGCAAAGGGGAGAAATGAGAGTTGGTCCATAGAGCAATTCACATAAACTTAAGAGCTCATTCTTCCAACACGACTTTGTCTCAACTACATGAAGCTCCTCTAAGGGAATCGAGCATCGGTGATCACCTCCTGTGAGATATGGGATTTTTTTACCACCTCACGTAGGAGGTGTTGGTCCTTTGTGAAGAGAATTTTCAATTCAAGTGAATCCCACAGTTGCACTACCCTTGGCTTATGGGTTGTTTGGTTTGAATTCGAGCTCAAATCTTCCCCTAGATCATGGACAACCTCTGTTGATCAAGGGAGAAGAACTTGGGTGATCTCAATCATCTATCTGCACATTTTGGATGGACATCCAGATAATTCCCACATTTAGAATTCCTTTTATCCCTTTTAAAATCATGGGGAGATTCCAGGCCATCCAATCTTTGATCAGACGAGATCAAAGCGCGTCCCTCGCCAAGCCACCTTTTGGATGCATCATTTAAGTAATGGGATGACACAACATATGTAAAGCGTGCTAACCATCACTGTCATGCATCACACTGTGAGTAGAAGGATTAGTTAAAATCTTTAATTAATTCTAATTAATCTAGGAATTTTCTAAAAATCATATCTCTCTCAATAAAATTCAAAAAAATAAGAAATAAATTTCTATGGATAGATAATTCAATCTAGAATATTTATAAAATTAATTTCAATGGGTTTTAAATTATAATTTTTGTGATTTTAGGTTTTATTAGAAACTTCATTTTGGTTATTACCTTTTAATTAAGCCTCTAATTAATCCCGAACTTCTTGGATATATTTGAAGGGATGACTACTGTCTCCCCTAATTTTTTGGGATTTATTAAATGCTAAATTAAGGGAATTGCGTATGGATTTTTTAATTATCCTCTTTATGTAATTAAGAATAATTAGGGTATGATTTGTGATTTTCATCCATGATTAGGTTGATTAGATATAGAGGTTTAGAGGAATAATTTTGGGGCATTTCTTTAAGCCATTCTCTTTCCTTAATCTCCTTTTAATTAATGGTTAATTTATTAATTATCCCCTTAATTAATTTCTAAAAATTCTAAAAAGTTCTAGAACTTAAATAATCTACTTTGGGTAGATGCTTAGTGTTTAATAGCCTAAGTTCAAATAAGAAAATCAAAACCCAAGTTCATATGTGTGGGTGTTTTGACATTACTTAAGCTAAATCCCTTAGCTTAATTGACATTTAATTATGAGCCAATTTGCATTAAGCCTTTTTCTTATTAGGTTCATTGAAAGTTTAAATTTCTTATAAGTTTTTTTTATGTCATCTCATTGTCTCATAATTATTTGGTTAATTATTCTAAGGTGGTGTAGGTAAGTGTTAATTAAGTTACATAATTCATACCTTAACCTAATTAATACATAAAAATGGATCTAATTATTTGAAAATTAAACAAAAATATCAAACACATATGGGAATGGGTTAGGAACAACAAATTAACTCATATTTTCAAAATTAAATCAAACTTCAAACTAAACAAAGATCATAATGAATACACTATGATTTATTTTAAACTTTCTTATTCTATAAGAATGTCTTTAGGATTTAATTAAAGTGAGTTTGTTTACTCATTACTTTGAGTCTTTTCCCAACATGTTAAATTGGTATGTCATGTAGTTTCAAGCATTCATATTTTCAAATTCAAGTTTAAAATGAAAATGTTTATTTTATGTCAAATTTTGCATGAGTTGGCTAAAGTAGAAATATGAGTGACTATTATCACTACTAAATCCAAATTATTTTCAAAACATATAAATCAAATATCAAATTTGAAAGTATGCTACTTATATTCTAATTATAAGCTTGCATGTGAAAGAATATAAAGGTATGCTTAGCATAAGTTTCCTTTCTCTCTTATGTTGGTATAGTTTTGAATAGAAATTTGGTGAGGTGTATGGTTCATTTCAAAAGAACCTAATATTAACCTAATTCTATATCCTATTCAGCTATATGCCATCACCTAAGAGGGGTTACCTATACTTTCATACATAAATTGCATAAACAAAATGAACCCATTAATACAACTTTTGCATTCTTCCTTTCCATTTTATTTCTTTCATACACATGTTTGTATTTAAGAAAAGTGGTATATTAGTCTATCCAACCTCGAAGTTACGATACTTTAAGTAGCTCTAAGTAGGTCTTGTACCTTACACCTCTGGTTAATAATGACACTATACTCACTTACGCCTTTCTTACTTTCATATGTATATGTGAAAATTTGGATAAGGAAATCGCTTTCTACTTAAGAAAAATCATGCATATTCAACTTCTAAATTTCCTTAAATGGATTACTTAGCATGCATCATAAAATATGTTAAATATTCTCATTTGTATGTATAGATATGCTTAGGGTCCATCCATATGCATGTTATATATGTTGGAAAGAAATGAAGTAATGTGTGTTATATGAATTTTGATTCATTTTATTTAATCTTAAAATGTCTTTCTTTTTGAATAGATTTTGTTTATAATTTATCTAAACATATGATTAATTAAAATATTTAATCAAAACATTTACCTAATTGAAACCAAAATGTGAATTTATTTTAGAAATTACTTAGGTTAGGGAAGGAAAAAAGTTCTCTTCTCTTTTCCTCTCTTCATAATTTAGTAATTAATTGTAGGATTCACTTGAACAAAGTCAAAACATGAAATAAAATCAACCTAAAATAATTAAACAACTTGAATGAAACACTCCTCTAAGTTGAACATATTTTCACACTTAGAAAATTTGAACCTAGAGCCATAGCTAAGCATACCACACAAACCTTTGAAGCACACATTAGCTTAAGTCACCACTTCTAACTTTAGGTTAGGTCGATGCATTGTTTGATATTTTATTTTATTTTATGATATATATTTTAGATTAGATGTTAGGGTGTATGCTCGTAGAATGAATGGTAGGATGCTCTTAGTCTAACTATTCTTTCAAGGGATTGTGCTTCGGGTGCTATCATAAATAGAAATATAAATGCTTTGCTTGTAGGTTTCTAAGCATAATCTAATAAGTGGACTTAGTTAGCCATGTGTGGGTGATAAGTCCAATATACATGTTTGGGATCTACGTAGTTTGTTTTAGCTAACTTTTATTTTGTAGGTGTTAGTTATATTTTCACTTTTTCTTTTCATATAAATTTGTATAATTAAGATTTTGGAATAATTATTATGGGGATTTAGATGAGCATTGGTCATAAGATCCTATCTTATGTACCATGTGAAGCTCTAGAGCATCTACATTCCAACCATCCAAAAGAAGGAACCAAAAGAAGAGAGAAGGAAAGAAAAAGAAAAAAGAAATAAAGCTTGAAGACTCCCATAATAATGAATTTCTTGCTTAATAATAATTTAATTCATTGGTAATCCGGGTTGTATAAGGGTAGAGCTCAACTATCCAATTTGATATTTTTTATGTTTGTGTGATGGTGCCCGACCACAACGGCCTTTTATTCTCTTTGTGATTAGCTTTATATTTTGGTTGATGATTTGTTTAGCTTGTGCATCAAGTGGAATTTTTTTCTAGTTTCTTCCTTGCTTTATGTATGGCCTAGATGTGGATTAGGCTCTCTAGGAAAATAAATAAATATTTTACCCAACTTTACAACTCAAAATAAAAAAATTAAATAACTCATAATCTCACCTAAAGCTTAGGTTTAAAATTAAGATAAAAGAATTAGCAATCCCTTAGCTGGATGAGCATTTCTTTTGTAATATCATACACAAATGCATCTTATTTTACTCTTGATTGGAGAGCATCCACATTTTCTAAAGAAACTTGGCTTGACCTTTGAGAGTCATGGTGGAAATTCACCTCCTCTTCTGCTAATAACCTTCTTTTCTCATGCATTAGTCATATGAATCATATTAGCCTGAGTCAAAATAATTGTGTAAAATAAAAATAAAAAAATGAAATTTGAATTGCATTAGATTTAGGTCATTTAAAGGATGCCCTCTACATGATATAGTCTATTTAGAGAGTGAGTTTAAGGAATTAGTCTCTTTCTAAATAAATAGCAACCTAGCTATCTTGCATAAGCATAAAGGCTTTCCTACATGTATTTAAAACTGTCGGAGAAGTTAGTTGGTAGCCACCCCCAGGTGGTTGTAAGTCCAAGCTATCGCGTGGTGTGTCCTCTCTTGTGGAAGCAAACCAATTACTCATTTTTGCCTTAGATTTAGGTTGTGCTTTCAGCCCTCACTAAAAGCTACCTAGATTTAGGTTCAGGTTCTCCCATAGCCATATAATTCCTCACCCTTAGGCATTTTCTTAATCTTATGTTAAGGAATCATAAGTCCTAAATTTCTCTTGAAAAATTCAATTCAAACAAACTAAATCAACTTCAAAAATGTAAAGCTCAACTTTAGGATAGTTTGAGTTGCTCATTTCTCTAGCATCATCCTCTTATCATCTATTTTTGGCTTTGATAATAACTCCCTCTTTTGATCAATCTCATTTGATCTTTCAAAAATGAGCTAATAGATTGATAGTCCTTTCTAATTGAAATCTTCAAAGACCACGATCACTTACCTTAATCGAGAGCCTTTCTAAGGAATCCCCATTCCTTAAGATTTAATTAGCTATGAGGGTTTTTCCTTGTAGGAAACTTAACAAAATTGGTTTAAAATAAACCCTGCTTTACTTTTCCATATAAAGTATGGGAAAAATCTTTAGTACATATGCAGACCCATCATCCTTAGGAGTCCCTATTAAGGTGACTAGGTCCATTAAAGGGTAGTGACCTATCTCGAGATGGTACACTATTTCCTTGATGATGTACTTGATTACTTGAATAAGCACATCTGTGGATCTACGTGGCATCTTAAAAAGATGAATTTTTATAGTCTTGCCTCTTTCTTTTCTCTCTACAGATTTACAAGGCATCTCTTATAAGAAATTTTCTCCACAGTTCTAATTTGTCCCTTTTTGGTATGATGGATCTGATCTAGTCTCTTTGGGCATGATGGATCTTAGTTTAATTTAGATCTAACTACTTTGGCTAAGATGTAATCTAAATTGACATTTTGGATATGGCCCCTTTGGGCATGGTGTATCTGATCCAGCCTCTTTGGACAAGATGAATCTTAATTTAGCTCAGCTTGAATGGATAATATATTTTTATTGCTTTGCATGATACATAAAATTACACCATGCTGATAGGGAAATTTCTCATTGAAATGAGAATATTTTTTCATAGTTATGCATAATATCTTTTGAGATATTATCTATTTATAGGGCATGGGTCTGATGCCTTTTTTGTATCAATAAGATGATGAGCTCCACCTTCACATACTTTTTCAGTGATATATTGTCCCTCCCAATTTGGATCAAAATTTTCACCAACTCATTGATGTGGAAAAATGGGCCTTCTTCATACTAGTACTAGTTCACCTGCTTTGAAGCTTCTTGGATAGATCATACAGTCATGAACTCAGATCATTCTTGCTCTATATGTTTCTAGAGTTTGTTGGGCTTGTAATCCCATTTCATCTAAGACTTCAAGCTCATCGTATTGTATTTAAATTTTTTTGTGTTGAAAGTTTGCTTTGAACTGCTATGCGAGTTAAGGGTAATTCTATTTCAAGGGGAAATATTACTTTTGCTTAGAAGACTAAAGAGTATGGTGTTACTATTAATTTATCATGCTATTCCCTTTTATTTTTGGAAAGAATTTTCTTAAGCAGCTTAAATTAACATTTTGTTAAATGTCTCTTCCAAATCATTAGATCTTGGATTGTATATTGAGGAATATCACCAATCTATCTTATAATTTCAATAAAATGATAGAATTTGATATTCTTGAAGGCAGTTCCATTGTCCGATATGATTCATCAAGGTACTCCGACTCTATAGATAATATGATCCTAGAAGAATTTTACTATATCGACTGCTTGAACCTCTCTTAATAGAATTTCTTTTTTCCATTTTGATAAATAATCAATAGCAATTAGAATGAAGTGATGGTCTCTAAATGATTGAGGATCTATTGAACCTATCATATTAGTTCCCCAACTTTCAAATAGCCATGATGCTATTATTGAGTGTAAGGTATTGGGTTGTTGATGTAGTGTCTATGCATGTATTTGATATTGATGACATCTTTTATTATATGCAATGATGTCTTGAACCATGCTAGGCTAGCAATATCCCATTAATTCAATTTTGACTTTCATTTTAGGACTACATTGTTGTGCTCTACACAATTCTTCATGAACTTCAACCATTACTATCTTAGCTTCATCTAGTCCTAAACATCATAGCCACATTTGGTAAAATGTGTGCCAATATAATGTGTCATTTATAAGAGTGTATTGTAATGCTCTTTGTGAAATTTGATGAGCATTTGATTTATCTTTTGATAGTCCACCACATTTGAGATAGATGATGAATGGTTCTCGCCAATCATCTTATTCTATTATGGTCGACTGACTTTCTTTAGCTTTAAAGCCTTGTAAGAGGGTTATGAGTGCTAACATATTTTAGACTATTATTGTAATTGGATCTCCATGATGGTTTGTCATTTCTTTAGCTAATTTAGCTAATGTGTCGGCCTTACAATTATCTCGATGTGATACCCTTGTGATGGTTACTTCATGGATTTATTTTAAAAGCTCCAAGATATGTTTATGGTAATGTACTAATTCTGGCTTATTTATCTTAAAAGTCTCAATTATTTGTTAGATTATAAGTTAGAAATCTCCATAAATATGAAGCTTCTTAATCTTCATACTAATTGCTAACTCTAGGCCCACAATCAATGGTTCATATTCGACCTCATTATTAGTTCGAGGCTCAGAAGACTATAGGAATATCATAGTATACCCCCTTATGGAATTATAATATTAGATTGATTCTAACTTGTACTATATGTAAGCTAGGTGTTTTAGCTATTAAAGATGAAGCTTCAAAGAAAATAAAGCTTCCATCAATGGTTGTTGAGCTTTTTCAACCTCAAAATTTGTTCATCAGACAGCTCGTCATTAAGTGTAAGTCCTTTAAAATGAGTGGCTAATAAATTAGCCAAGGCTTGCATTTTTATAGCCTTTTTTGATAGATATGTTATATTGAGTTGCAATAATAGGACAGTTCATTTAGCCAAGGGACCTATTATGGCAGGCCTCCTCAATAAAAATTTGATTAGGTTGACTTTGGATATTAATGTTATCTTACGGGATAACATATAATAGAATAGTTTATGTGTCAAAAATATTAATGCTAAGCACTTATTTTCAATAGGATAATATTTTATTTCAGCTCCTATTAGATGTTGACTTATATAATATAGGGTGTTTTCCTTCTTCATTATTTTGTGCTAGAGCTCCTAAATTCTTCTATCATCAATATAATTATTGATCTCAAAAAAATGAGCTCTCAACCTCTCCATCTTAGACATAGGACTCAACACTAATAGTTCTTTAATCTTGATTATATAAACACTCAACCAAACCCAGAGACTTAGAAGAGTTAGTCATAGAAATAGGTTATGCCTTGGGTGTTAGGAAAACTTGCTCACTATAGCTTGAACCAAATCCTTACTTCTTTCTTTTAAGTCAAACTCCAAATTCAAACCAATCCCAAATTCAAATCAACTTAGGCTCACTTGACCCAATGTGACAGCACCTTTTTGAGCCAAATGCTAATCCTACTCAAACAGGATTGAACTAAGACCATCTAAGTCTCACATTATGAGCAACAATCATCATAAGATGATCAATCACTCAAATTGGATTAAACTAAGTCAAACTTAGCCTTTAACCAAGTCAACATTTGACCCAAATGAAATCTAAACTAGCCAAAATCCACCATAGGACAAATTGACTGAAACCATTGATCAAAACTAATTTATGATCAATGTTTGAACTTGATCAAGTCATCATTTAAGCATAACCTAGCCTAATTGGCCACTTGACCCAAGTTGACACAACTTGACCTAAAAAGTTAAAATGTGTCAAATATTTATCTAAGCCAAATTAATTAAGACCAATGGGTCAAGTTCATTCTAAATCACTTGTTGAACTTAACCAAAGCCTCAATTGGCCAACTAGACCTAACCTAACCTAATTGGCCAACTAGACCCAATTTGACCTAAAAGGTCAAATCAAGCTAAAATAAAATCAAACCAAAATTGATTAAAACTAAAGCTTGGAAAACATTTCAAATGACCAACCAAAACTAAACCAACCCATGACCTAACCCAGTTAGGTCAAATGGTCAAATTGGTCAACTTGACCCATTTGTCCTAAATGAATTCACATGAACCAAAACCCAATACAAACCAAATTCAACCAAACCAATGATACCAAAACATTTCAAATGGTCATATGAACTTGTCCCAACCCTTAGTTTGACCCAATTTGACCAATTTGACCCAAGTTGACCCATTTTGACCTAAATGGGTCAACATGAGCCAAATGATATCAAATCAACTCCAAATTCATTAAAATTTGGACCAACCCAATTTCAAACTATTCCAAGTCTGCCTAAATTAAAATCAAAGCTAAATGACCATTTTACCCCTAGGTCAAGGGGTAACCTATGGCTAATTCCACTTGGAATTTGGCCATATCCTTTTCACTACCACTTGGCACCCTCTTAGTGAACCAAATGGACACTAATGAGAGTGGTGCACATAGACCAATGGGTTTGGGTCAGTTAAACCTAACCTAAAGCCAAAACTAACCCCTCCACTTGAAAATGAGCACATGGATCACCTCCATACTCTCATTTTCCACATGTGCAACTCCACACCACCTCCCCGCCAAATCTCACATTGCGACTAACCACCTAATAAATTCAATCAATCAAGTCAATTGACACAAGATGGAAGGGAGGCTCATGGCTGTCGGATCTTTGCAGGGGGGAGGTATACTCCCCCTAATTCCACTTCATTGCACCTCACTTGCACTCGATTGAGCCATAGGAACCCAGAGCAACCTTCTCCAAGTTCCTCCAAGCTTCTTGAAGTTCTTTCCAGTTCTCCATTTTTAGATTTCTTCAAAGCCAAAATAGGAGAGCTCATTGTAAATTTCACTTTGCCCAATTCACCACCAAAAGACAATTCCTCTTGCAAGCACCATTAGAGGACCAAATCAAGCTCACCCAAGTCAAGTCCTAAGCACTCAAGCCATAAGAAGGAGGGTTCGACCAAAGTTGCAAGCACTTGAAGCTCATCTTGGCCAATAGGATGATCCACTTGATCTCAAGCCTTCAAACCTTCAATAGGGCTTTGTCTCCACTAGACAAAGCTACCTCAACATTCAGGAGCATTGGTGATAGCCTCCAAGGAGGTATGCCTCAAAATCGAGCTTAGGCTAGATTTTCTTTGGTCCTTTGTAAAGAGAAGTGTGATTCCAATTGAAATTGATCATTGGATGTTCTTTCCCACACCTCTTGATAGTGTGGGTTGAATCCCTACTCAATATAAGATTATGTGAGCTCAGATCAAGCCTTAAAGGATGGATGGTCCCCATATAGCGAGTAGGGATGAATCATGGACCGTCCATCCCTCATATTTTGGATGGATGTTTCTGATTAAATGATCTAGATCAGATGAATAATCCCTTTAGAAATTGCAAGTTTAATCTTGATCATCCGATCTTTAATCGGATAGTCCAAGGAGAAAATGCATAGCACTGCCGCCTAACTGTGTAACCGATCGAAAACTTAAACAATCAATCCCACCGCACCACGTGGAAAGCACGCACTGAGTTAGTGATCCACATGTTGTCAATGAAATTAATTATATAATTAAGCGATTTAATTGCCTAATAATCACTGAAACTTCAAATATTTATAATTAAATGTAGAAAACAAAAAAAAAATATGAATGGGGGCTCACTTTAAAGATAATTCAGTGAGGAATAAAATAAAATTATTTCTAATTGATTTTGAATAGTGGGTTTTCCTTAATTTGGGTTTACTTAAAATCTTAATAATTTTAATTACTCCCTAATGACTTTATTAATTAATTCTAAACTTCTTATGCATGTTTTGCGGGATGACCTCTGCCTCCCCTATTTTTCTTGGAATTTATTAATTAATTAGGAAATCAATTAATGAATCCCTAATCACTTGCTTAATGTAATTAAGGGTTAAGCACATGTGAACAATGGTTTAGTCATTTAATTAAAATAATTAAATATTATTTAAGTGATCAAAAGGTTTACGGAATAATTTTGGGATATTTTCCTTAAGTTATTCCCTAAACTCGCTTTATTCCTTAATCCAAACCTAATTAAGGGTTAATCCATTAATAACCTTCTTAATTAATTTAATCAAAATTTTAAAATCAAATTGAACTTAATCAATCCTTTGTTGGGTAGATACTTAGGTGTTCAATAACCTGAGTAAGCTTAAAGAAATCAAATCCAACCTACATGTGTGGGAAGGGTAATGAAAATACTTAATTAGACCCTATAGCTTAATTAATCATAAATTATGATCCAATTGCATTAGCCCTATCTTTCTTAGCGTGCATTGCTGATTTAAATTCAATGTGGTTGCATGTCGTATGTTGGCACACAATTTTTCAAATAATTATGTTAAGGAGGTGTAGGTAAGAGGTAATTAATAAACTTAATGTACACCTTAACCTAAATAATATAAAATCATGTTAATAGTTCTAAAACTTAAACTAAAATAACACAGACATGTGAGAGATTGGTTAAGACTAGCAAACCTTTTCACATTTCTTAAATTAAATTAAACTCAAAATAAGACAAAAAATTTCTTTAAATAATTTGATTCACTTTAAATGATCTTATTCCATAGGATTGTCTTTAGGAATTAATTAAGGTGAATGAAATTACATGATTACATCATTTTATTTCTTTCCTAGCATGCTAAATATGTATGTTAGATGAAAATCATGCATTCATGTCTTTTGAAAAATCAAATTAAAATGAAATATTTTCTTTATGTAAAATTGTATGTTTTGGCTAAAGTAAGAATATGAATTGCTTTTATCACTACTAAATCCAAAATTATTTTCAAAACTTAGAAATCAAATATTACAAATGAAAGGTATGCTACTTATAATTACTTATAATCTTGCATTAAAGTATAATATAAAATGTGCATTATGTGACTTTTCCTTCTTTTCTCTTTTAACATATTTTTGAGTAGGATTTGCAAAGTGTATAGTTCATTTGAAATGAACACAACACTTGCATAAATCCATTCCTATTCAATCCTATGATATCCTTTAAGAGGGACCTTTATAGTTACACATGTAAATTGCATAACCAATTCAAAATAAACAAACTTAAACTTTTTGCATGATTCTTTTTCTATTCATTTCTTTTGTACATGCACATGTATTTAAGAAAAATGGTACATTAGTATGGACATCCCAGGGTTACGAGAGTTTAAGTAGCCCCAAGTAGGTCTTCTACCTTACACCCCTAGTGTAAAAAATAATGGTGCCATACTCACTTATGTCTTTCATACATGTAAATGTGCATGTGAATAATGGATAAAATAACCCCTATTTTCTTTTTAATGAAATCATGCATACATGAAACATTCCAAATTTCTTTAAGCAACATCTCTTAGAATTAATCATTAAGGTGTGCTACCATTTCCACTTGCATGTATAGATATGCTTAGGATTCATCCATGTGCATGTTACACATATTGGAAAGAAATAAAGTGTTGTGTTTTTTGTTAGTAATTCACTTTACATAATCTTAAAATTCCTTTCTCTTTGAAAAAGTTTGTTTAGGAAAAATCTAAACATAGGAGTAAATAAAACACATAATAAAACATTCATCAAAATAAAAATCATTAATGAATCTAGTTTATAAATTACTTAAGCTACAGAGGAAATAAAAGTCCTCTTCTCTTTTCTTCTCTTTACAACACTTAGTAATTATTTGTAGGTTCATTCAAACTAAATCAAATCATGAAATAAAACTTAACCAAATCAACTAAATCACTTAAATAAAACCACCTTCTAGGTTGAATTCTTCATACTGAGGAAACTCTAACCCTAAAGCCTAGCTAAGACATATCACACAAGCCTTGAATGACACACATATTAGCTAAAGTCCTATTCGTATGTTTTGATGCTTGATTTTATTTTCTAATATGATGTTTTAGTCTGAATGTTAGGGTGTATGTGTATAGACTAAATGGTGGGATGATCTTAGTCTAATCATTATCTTCTATAGGAGATTATGCTTAAAGGATGCTACAATAAAAAAATAAATAATTTTGTGTGTTGCTTATACCCTAAGCATAATCCAAAATAGGTCGTGGACTTGGTTACCCATGTGCTAAGTCTAATTTATTCATATCTTGGGATTGTGTGGTTTGTTTAGCTAATCTCTATTTTACAGGTTTTAGTTAGATTTACCTTTTCCCATTTTCATGTAATTTTGTAATTAAAATTTGGAATAAATATTATGGGGGATTAGGATGAATATTGGTCAAAAGACTATGTCTTATATACCATGTAAAGTCTTTAGAGCAACCACATTCTGACCAAACAAAATACAAAAAAAGAAAGAAGAAAGAAGATTGAAGAATGAAGAAAGAAGAAAGAAAGAAAGAAGAAATGAAGAATGAAGACCCCCATAACATGAATTCCTTCTTGATTGTAATTAATTCATTTATAATCCAGGTTGTATAAGGGTAGAGCTCGGCTACCCAATTTATTTTTTTGGGGTTTGTGCAATGGAGCTCGACCACAAAAGACCTTTTATTCTTTTGCACTAGATTTATAAATTGTTTGATGTTTGTTTAAGCTTATTCATTAAGATGGCATGATTTTCCTAGTTTCTTCCCTTCTTTGATGAATGGCCTAGATGCGATTAGGCTCTTTGGGAAAAATAAATTTTCTATCCAACAAATCAACTCAAAACTAAAAATAAATAACTCATAACATCACTTAAAGCTTGGTTTATAAAATAAAAAAAAAGATTTAGCAACCCCTTAGTTGGATGTTATATGTTTTTACATCATGCATAAAAAAGCATCATATTTCACTCTTGTCATAGAGGACTTACTCCATTTCTAGGAAATATGGCTTGATCTTTGAAAGCCATGGTAGAAACACATCTCCTTTCTTGTGAATTTTGGCTCATAATTCAAATTTTCTTGCATTAGATATATGAATCTTAAAGCTTGTGTCTAATGAATTGTCTAAAATTAAAATAAAATATAACAAAATTTGCATTAAATTTAAGTCATTAATCATGCCCTACATTATCTAATTTTTTATGGAGTGTGTTTAAAGACTTAGTCTCTTTCAAAATAAACAATAGCCTAGCTATCTTGCAAAACCATATGACTTGCCTACATGTATTTAAAATCATAGGAGGAGTTAGTTGGTGGCCACCCCCAAGCAGTTGTAAGTCCAAAAGTCACATGGGTTTTCCTCTCTTGTGGAGGTAAACCGAATACATATCTTCACCTTAGATTTAGGTCATTCTTTGGCCCTCGTCAAAACTCCCTAGCTTTAGGTACAAGGGTTGCTACTTCCCTTTATGGGCTAGAGGTATAAATCCTCACCTCTTAAGCATTTCATGATTTTGTGTTATGGAATTGTAAGCCCTAGATTTCTAATAAAATTCAACTCAAATAAATAAGGTTTTAAAAATATAAAGTCCAACCATAAATAGTTTGGGATGCTAGGCTAAGTATCATAAGCATCCCCTACTTACCTTCCTTTGGTTTTGATATTAACTCCCTCCCCCTGATCAATCCCACTGGATCTTCTAAGAATAAACCAATTGATTGATAGTCCTATCTTTAAAATCTTTGAAGACAATGATCATTTACCAAAGTCAATAGAACTTGTACAAACCATTTAAAATAAATCTTTTACTTTACTTAAATTTTAAAGTACATCTGAAGACCCATAGTCCTTAGAAGTCTTTATTAAGGTTATTTGAACCATTGTAGGATGGTGACTTCTATCTCTCAAGATAGTACATCTTTTCTTAATGTCACTCACCTAATAAATGTAGATCTAACCAACAAGTGTTTGATTATTTTGGTTCTTCATTTTATTTTTTTCTATTCAAAATATAGATGAAGAATTAAAAAATTTTCACCCCAATAATATCAATGGTTTTGATTGGTCTAGTAAGATTGGGGATGTAAATAAATATTACTTTATCAAATGCTTCGACAAGTGTCATTCCATATAAATGGCACATCATTTTTTCATTAATCGAGCAAATGATTGACATATGCCTGAGAGATTAAAAATAATTCATCTAATGTCTAATGTAAGCCAGTTTGCTTTGCAAGATGCACAATTATTTCAATGTTTTAGGTTGTGAAATTTTCATTATTTCTTCTATTTTAGATGGATTGATTTCAATCCCTATGTGGTGTATAATAAAGCCTAAAAATTTTCTAGAGGTCACACCAAAAGCACACTTTAGAGGACTCAATTTTAAATCAAAACTCTAAAACCTATTGAATATGATCCTTAGATCACTTATAAGCTAGGTTTGTGTTTTCTTTTAATGTCATCATACATACTCTACATACTTATGTATGAGATCATTGATGATGAGGGTCAATTCCCTTTGGTAAGTGGCACTCACATTTTTCAAGCCAAATGGCATTACTTTGTAACAATATATGCCGATTAGAATACAAAAATATGTATGCTTTCCATCTTCTAGAGCTATTTTAATTTGATTAAAGTCTGATGAGCCATCCATGAAGGAGAACATATCATAGTTAGATGTATTATCCACCATAAGTTTTGCATTGGGTGATGGAAAATTATCTTTTGGTCAAACTTTATTTTAGTCTCAAAAATTGATACAGACATGGATTTTCTCATTTTTCTTTCCTATTATGATAATATTAGCAAACCAGCCAATATATTTTTCTTCTCGAACAAACCTTGCTTTGATGAGCTTCTTGGTTTTAATGATTACTTATTCCTAAATTTTTAATCGCATTCACCTTGATGCTTACTTTACTGGTTGTACATCATATTTAATATATAGCTATATTTCATTATAAACCTAGCATCTCATTATAATTCTATGTGAAGTTGTCTTTATATTCATAAAATAGTGCTTTTAATTCTTCCGATCTTTTTTATGTGAGGTTAATGCTAACAAAAGTTGGCGTAGGCTCTTCTTTGATACCTAGGTTAATTTCTTGAAGTTCATCAATCATGGCTTGATTACTTCTTTGAATACCCAGGGAGAGGATTAACAACAAAACTCAAGTCACCGAGAGCCTAGAGGTGAAGCTTAAGTAGAGAAAGTGATTGAAGAACTTATATTGTAGAAAGGCTACAACAATAGATGGGTTCCCAACTTTAAATGAGAGACCAAAAAATCAATCATCTCAATAACCACCTTAGTGAAATGGGAGGGTTGATCAAGAACTTATTTGATTAGCTTAACCTTATAGCAACAACAACATAATGGATACCTCTAAGAAATCCACCAGAGAGAAATAAGACAGTAGTCGAGAATGAGGGTACACAAAATACTCCACTCAATTTACTAAGAGCTACAACATAAAGATATTTACATTGGCTACTTCTTCGAGTAAATGTTTTTTGAAGTGAGTGATCTTAGTGTGAAGAGTGATCACCAATTTAGTGAGAGAGTGGAGTCAAGTGGAAAATGTCATTGGATTGAACTACTCACCTATTTATAGTATGATAACTATTCCCTCTCAAGTAGTGCCTCGCCAATATCACGATCGCGATTAAAATTACCATAATAACCTGGAATGGGGTAGTTATCCTTCTAGAATATCAGGGCAATACCATGGTGCCAAGAATATTGTACTATGATGCTATAGCCAAAAAAATTTTTGATTTTATTTTATTTTGATGTATATAGTATTAATGTTGGAAAGCCAAAATAACTTACATACTTCATAATCAAAGTGTTGTAGCTGAATTTTCTTCGATAAGCATTTCTCATTAGAAAATCAAGGAAAATTCTCAAGAGAATACATCATTTTAAATAGTATTTTGAAAGATAATAACTATGATGTTTATCTTATATTGCAAGCATGTGAAATTCCTATCAACATTAATTTACATAAGTTAATGATTATGTATCACTAATCCTTTCTAAGTTTAAGGTTGAAAATAAATGGCCATTGTAATTTCAATAATAAGAAACTAAATGAATTATAGCTAATCTAATAAATATGCATATGTCGATACATATCTTAAATGTCTAATTCTAGTGTCTGAGAAGGCTATGTGGGTTGATTCCTAATTAGGCCTTTAGACTAGGTTTGGATTAACAAAATCTATTTGTATCATTATAATATGTTTTACAAGAATCTTTGAGAAAATAATTTCATTACATGATTATGGGATGGCTATTTCTAAAAAATCCTAATGATGGTCGTGTTGATCATAGATTTCAATCAGAGAGATTATCATTCTAAAAATCCTTCAATTACTAATCTCAAATTATTTTTACTTCTAACTCTTGAAATATAAACTATTAACCCAATCTTCTATTTGAAAATAAGCAGAATCGATAAGATCTAAAACCATAATGATGGTTAAATGGGTCATAAATTTTAATCAGAGGGATTATCATTCTCAAAATCCATAAATTATTAAAATAGTTTTACATACATACCACACAATTTTATGTATTTAAATATCACCCAAATTTTAATTCTTATATATATATATATATATATATATATATATATATATATATATATATATATATATATATATATATATATCTTAATCTTCAATATCACATCAAAAATATCATCATCACATACTTTTAAAAGAAAATTGTATATTTTTAAGCATACGAAAGTATTAGATAAGTAAATATCTAACTTTAGGTATTAGATATATACATGCATAAAAATTGTGTGGTATGTATGTAAATCTTTCATAAATTAAATTTAAAAATTTTTGGGGTGGTCCATTCCCCTTGGGACTCCTTGTCCACGCTTCTACATAATCAATTCGCTTGTGAACTCATCTCAAAACAAAAAAAAAAATAAAAAAATAAAAAATAAAAAATAAAGAAAGAAAAAAATTAAAAAGGGTTGGATCTTGGTCGATTCCATAAATTGGCTAGTGGTAATGCCTTCAGGCTTGAGTTCTTGTTCTTCTTGACACATTTCATTGGTGACTTCACACAACATTATAGTTGGGTATTTTGATAATGCATTAAGCTTTTATTCCAGAAATTTGAAGCTGACTTCTTTCAACATTAAAGATTTTTTTCGACCATTTGAGTCATTTTTATGGCAAATTCACACGTCTATATAAACTAGAAGATTCAAATTTGAGATGTCCAAGAACGAAGCAAGATTTTAACCAACTGATTGAGGTAATGAATGCTTAATACTATTGAATGTTGATCCATAAAATTGACCCCAACATGAGTCTAATAACCAATTACAGTGGATTTTTCAAGAATGAGGCCTTGGTTAATATACACTCAACCATTATAGCCAAAAGCAGAATCTTTAAATATGTTTCTTGGGGTTACTAAAGTAGAACTATGAGCTATTAGACTTCTTTCTAAAGAAGCTTAAGACCAATTCTTATCATTAATAAAAATTGTTGCAATTTTTTTTATTCCCTCTTTTATTATATTCATTTTTAAAAGAAATAAGATATAAAAAAACTTTTATATTGAGTATTTATAAAAGATGATAGAAAAAAATCTAAAAAAAAAAAAAATTTAAGGACTCCCATACTTACCTGAACTCATGAAAAATCTAATGAAATATTTTAATATTTTAATTATGATTTTAATAGGTTTATGCTTTGAAAATTTTAAAAATACTATTCTAAAATTAATTATATTAAGTATAATATAAAAAACACACAAAAAATAAGTTGCTTACACCCCAATTTTATTCACATGGGTTATTCAAAGGATTTTGACTCCATTGTACTTCATAATAAGAGTGAATAGTCTAAAGGGATTTTGACTATAGATACTTTTTTCTTTTTTTCAAAATGATAGATATCACTTGATTAGGATTGCATATATATATATATATATATATATATATATATATATATATATATATATATATATATATATATATATATATATATATATATATATATATATATATATATATATATATATATATATATATATAATGTTATATATATATATGTATCATGTATGTATGTATGTATGTATGTATGTATGTATGTATAATCTCATATGTAAAAGAAATGTATCATTCAAAGAGACATCCTAGACTAAGATCCAAACAAAGATATAAAATTCTTGCACATTATATAATTAGAAGGGAGGATATAGAACATATTTCTTTTAGTGTGTCCAAAAATGGCTACAAAGAAGGATATGGTTAATTTGACTAATTTAATCAAACAATTCAAGCATGTCTTATACTCTTGATGTGGGATTGCACTAAAAAAGTACAGTCATTATAAACTATCATTTAAGTTTTAATTAAATCATGATGCCATTTAAAGTTGAATGGTGCAAGCATATTCTATATAAATGATGTAAATTATTTATTTTTGAGTGAGAAGATATGACTATTTATGATTAAGAGTTTATGCTATAATATATTTTGTGAATCAACCGTTAATTATTGATAAGTATTTCTCTTATAAAAGCTATAGGAAGCACCATGAATTACTATTATTTTCACATCAACCTAAGATGATTGGATTCAATTGAATTTTAAAAGTGGTATAGTAACCATGCATTGCATTTCAAATTTAAAAAATCTCTGGTTTGGGCTCCAAAATTTTGTCCCCAACCTCTCAATAAAAAGAGTTTGAGGTTAATGCCAATCTGTAAAAGGTAGATGAATTTAGATAAAATATTATCCAAAAATTATGTGCTCCTTTTGTGAGGACTTTAGATTTGATTTTAAGTTTTTTGTAGACACAAGCACTTATAGTTACTTCTCCCAATGATGAGAGAGAACTTCTGATTAAGGTTTTCATTATGTTGATATTTGCTTAGAATATAGTACCAAGAAATGGAGTATGGAGTTTAAAACATATAAAACTCATCATTATTTAACTTCAAGAATATGGATGGGGGAATGATGGTGTGTCTGATCAAGATCCCATGGTTTTATCATCTCAAGCAATCATGGCTCCTAGTCAATTTAGTTAGAGGAGGTAGTAAATCCTTTTTGATCAAAGAATCGGTGTCAGCAACCATGTGTTACTTTGTTCAAAGAAACCTTATAGAATTTAGTTAATATTTATCTAATAAGATAATTTTAAGTCCAACTTAACTAATAGAGAATTTTTTGCCTTATTAGGTGCACTCTATGGTTCATAACTCAAAGGGCTAAGATTGTGACCATAATATAATGGTACCATTTGATGGAAAACCATATGATCAGAAGGCTTTGATTATAAATATGCTTTTATGTGGTGAAATTTAGTGGAAAAATTATTAAGATGGAGGACACAGGCCAAATCTTTACTATGTGAGATTATTTGAGAGTAAACATAACAATATACTTGACTTGACATTAGTTTCTTTATGAGCTAGAGTCTTCTTAATTTGTCATTATAGATAAAATGTTACGGATGGATGGATAAATTTTAGTTTTAAATTTTTAAGTGATGAACTTCATTTAATCATTTAGAGCTTAGTCATTTATCAAATTTTATATTTGTATAAATATTTTATTTAGATTAATTTGATTTAAAATTTTAAATTCATTTTAATGATAATATCTCCTTTAGTTGAAATCATTATTCTACACAACAATTATCTGGGTTAGACCTTATCAACTTTGCTTATTTGCTTGGAAAAGATTCGGTATCAATTATCATTTTAAGAGTTTAGGTTTGAGGTGGTTTGACTTTAATGTTTTGAAAATTTTGATAATTATAATCACTCCGATTGAAATCTATAACAAACATGATCATCATTGGCTTAAAAATGATTTGACATTAATAATTTATGGATTTTGAGAATGATAATCCCTCTGATTGAAATTTATGACCAACGTAACCATCATTAAGGTTTTAGACCTTGTCGATTTTTTATATTTTGAAGATTGGTTTATAGTTTATATTTCAAGAGTTAGAAGTAAAAATAATTTGACATTAGTAATTGAAGGAATTTTAAAATGATAAACCCTCTAATTGAAATCTATGATCGACATGACCATCATTTGGATTTTTTAGAAATAGCCATCCCATAATCATGTAATGAAATTATTTTCTCAAAGATTCTTGTAAAACATATTATAATGATATAAATAGATTTTGTTAATCCAAACCTAGTCCAAAGGCCTAATTAGGAATCAACCTACATAGCCTTCTCAGAAACTAGAATTAGGCATTTAAGATATGTATCAACAAATGCATATTTATTAGATTAGCTATAATTCATTTAGTTTCTTATTATTGAAATTACAATGGCCATTCATTTTCAACCTTCAACTTAAAAAGAATTAGTGATATGTAATGATTAACATATGTAAATTAGTGTTGATAGGAATTTCACATGCTTGCAATATAAGATCAACATACTATTTATTACCTTTCAAAATACTATTTAAAATGATATATTCTCTTGAGATTTTTCTTTGATTTTCTAATGAGAAATGCTTATCGAAGAAAATTCAGCTACAAAACTTTGATTGTGAAGTATGTAGGTTATTTTGGCTTTCCAACATTAATACTATATACATCAAAATAAAATAAAATCAAAATTTTTTTGGCTATAGCAAACAAATATTCTTGGCATGGTATTCTGATATTCTAGAAGGATAACTACCCCATTCTAAAAATTATACAAAGACTAGATATTAGTACCAGGCACCACATGCTATTGAGAGGGAATAGTTATCAACCCCTACTATAATAGAGTTAGTTCAATCCAATGACATTTTCCACTTGACACCCTCTCATAATTGGTGATCACTCTTCACACTAAGATCTCTCACTTCAAAAAACATTTAGAAGTAGCCAATGTCAAATTAAATCTATTACTATGTTCAAATAATCTTATGCTAAGGATGTTGCATGTGTCCTCTATCTACATGGTTTTGCATCAAATGACACCACATGAAATGCGGATACAACTAGAACCCGCTTTGACCTCTATATGGCTTCACTATATTTTGGCGATATGATATGTTCTAATGTTAATCCATGAGTTATAGAATATAGTTAATGGAAAGAAAGCCTTCTATTAGCTAAGGTTGACTTAAATTTATCACCGATAAATATCGCCTAGATATACAGGACATCTTGATATGTGAACCTCATGGCTATTGATAAGGATTCTTGAGGAATTATATCTATCCTAACTAAGTAGACCAAAGATCATAGCAGAGAAGATAGAACCATAGAATCTTGATTGGATTACACTCCTATTTCCTTTTAAAGCGATCATTTGAGCCACATTACACCTTTGACACTAATTCATACTAGATAAATATGTTTATTTTCCAACCTTAATCATGAGTGCTCTCTTGCGTAAGAGGTAATTAACTATGGAGGCTTGCATTCATAAGAAGTAGAACCTAGATCTAAATAAACCTAACATAAATGTTTGAAAAAAATCTAGTTGAATATATATATATATATATATATATATATATATATATATATATATATCAATCACAAAAGAATATACTCTGCCATCCCATAAAGATGGCGGTCATCCCAGGTTTTTTTGGAAAGATCAAATGACTTAGGGATTGCTTCTTTGTCTAACTCTAGTTGAAAAATTAAAAAGATAAATGGTGTCCTAGGAATATCTTAGGTTGCATTTCTTAGATTTCTTGATTTTAATAGAACCTAACATTAGATTTGCTTCAAGTTTAAAATCATTCATGGAAAACTCAACCAATATGATGATTGTCCTATTAGGGGAGGGATCCACTATTAGAATTCCCAGAGCTATAATTAACACCCATTTCATTGGAGCCACTTTCAAGTCTAGAATAATCTCCAAGGTTATCCAGTTTTTATTGGCTGGACTAGTGAATGAACTCATACCTAAGGTATAAAATAAAAGAAATAGGTCAACCCTGAATGAACCCAGGCCTGACACAACCTCAAAACTTGAATGCTAAGGGAAAAATGGCTACCAAACCCCAATTAAAATATATTATAGTCAACCCACTTAGCATTGTGTTTGAGGAACAAAGCCTGGCATAAACTATTAACCTAGCTTCGAGTAGAAAAAATGATCGAGAGGCACTTTTTTCAGGCACTAAAATATCCAGAAGAGCTCAAAGAAAATACAATGCCTATCGTTGAGTTGCCAAACTACTCATTCATACTAAGCAACAATCTAACCCACAAGTAGAGGCTAACATAGTTGAAATGAGTCAAAAGAAATGACCTTGAAGTAGTTATAAAGAAATCTTTCTGGGATAAACCTACAAGTCTCATGTCTTAGAATCAGTCATGGAAAAGAGAAATTGTTTTTTTCATAATCTACAAAGTCTTGAAGATTGTTAAGAATAGAGGTCTTTAAAGAGAAGGATCAAGAAGTAGGTAAGCTAGGTCACCAAACCAACAAATTCCTATTTCAAAAAGAGTGTGAATATTAAGAAGTATCATCTTGTCCATCTTAAGCAGAAATTAATACCAAAAAATTAGATGATTAGTGAGCACTAATAATAAGACATCTAATCAAAAATAAGTAGACGGCCCATTATTGAAAGGTCATAATAATATCAAAGATACATCACCCAGAACTCAATCAATGATGTAGAACATCATGAAGATCCAAAAATTAGAGCTCAAGGTCCATTTATAAGATCTCAAGCTAAAGCCTAAGAAAATTCAAGCAAGAAGAAGGCTTAGCCCATTAGCCTACTAAGACTCATTTTATGATTTCATATTTTTTATTTATGTAATTTTAATTTTCTTCTAGAAACTCCATGTTTGAAATTTTGTATTTAAAAATTCAAAGCATATCATGTGTGGTGATTGAATCCACATAAAGTAATAGCATGTGAAATGAGTGGATGACATAAAATAATAAGGCAATTTAATCCTTCATATTAATGTGGCCACCCACCTTTCCCTCCATGTTTTGAATTATTTTTTTTTTTGAAAGATGCTTGTAATGGCTATAAATAGCCCTCTTAATAGAATGAAGGAGTTCTTTTGACAATTATAAATACTTTGAGTTATTCTTGTGATTTGAGAGCTTGGTTGCCAAACTTTAGCAATCTTTGATGGGAGCACTAGTTATCCAACATATCTTCTTTCCTCACCTCCAATGTCCAAGTTCTCTCAACCTCACCAAATGATAGAACACCCTCCTCCATCAAATTTGGTATCAAAGTGATACTTAGGAGGAGCAAATTTGGTCAAATGTTTGCTTCAACAAAGGGAGCATCTCAAGTGGTGGACTTGTCTTCAAACTTAAGATATAACACCATACTTGCAAAAGCCTTCTTTCTTTAAAATATATTATCACGGAAGTACCCATTAATCTAGCTTCAATATCATTTTCTAGTTTGATGGAAGAATAAGCCACCGCTAAGACACATACAATTGAGATTTGAAGACTTTAGCCCCATAATTAGTAGAAGACTTCTTAGATTTCAACTCTGAGAGTTCAATTAAGCCGAGAGGAGTTGATGTAAAATATCACGAGGATCCAAAAATTAGAGCTCAAGGTCTATTTACAAGATCTCAAGCTAAAGCCCAAGAAAATTGAAGCAAGAAGAAGGCTTAGCCCATTAGCCTACTAAGGCCCATTTTATGATTAATCTTTTTTTATTTATATAATTTTTAATTTTCTTCCAGAAACTTCATGTTTAAAATTTTAAATTTAAAAATTCAAAGCATGACATATGAGGTAGTTGAGTCCACATAAAATAATAGCAAGTGAAATCGGTGGACGATATAAAATAATAAGGCAATTTAATGCTTCATATTAATGTGGCCACCCACCTTTCCCTCCATGTTTTGAATTCATTTCTTTTGAAAGATGCTTGTAATGGCTATAAATAGACCCCTTACTAGAATGAAGAAATATTTTAGCAATTATAAATTATTTGAGTTATTCTGGTTTGAGAGCTTTGGCAAACACATTAGCAATCTTTGTGGGAATGCTAGTTATCCAATATATCTTCTTTCCTCACCTCCAATACCCAAGTTCTCTAAATCTCACCAAAAGATAGAATTCCCACCTCCATCAATCAGTGAAAACCATGATGTAGCATCTAGAACTCATTCTCAGAGATCCATCACTAGGAGGTCTTGAATAATGAAGGGCCAAATGATCAAAGATGTCGAAGAGAAAGGAGCTCCATGAATCAAGCCTAGATAATGATAAAGCTAACTCACCTATCATCAATTGGAAGCATCCCTAAAAAAAAATTGGCCAATGGATGATGACATGGATGATCATTTTTGAAGATGAAGATCTCATAACCAATGAATAATTGCAAAGTTTAAATCTCAAAAATAATGAAGATACTGATCACATGGAAGTCAAAATCAATCACATGATTGACACTCACCTATGAAACAAAGGTGTAGTGTTTGAATAGCAAACTGAGGAGGATTAACTACAAAACTCAAGTCACCGAGAGCCTAGAGGTGAAGCTTAAGTAGGACTGAAAGTGATTGAAGAACTCTCAGATATTGTAGAAAGGCTACAACAATAGATGGGTTCCTAACTCTAAAGGAGAGGCCAAAAAGTAAATCAGCTAAATAACCACCTTAATGAAATGAGAGGGTGATCAAGAACTTATTTGATCAGCTTAACCTTATAGCAACAACAACATAATGGATACCCCTAAGAAATTCACCAGAGAAATAAGCCAGTAGTCGAGAATGAGGGTATACAAAATGCTCCACTCAATTTACTAAGAGCTGCAACATAAAAGCAATAACTTCTAGAGGAAGCCATATCAGGCCCTTATCAAGAAGCTTGTGTTATCATTATATTCCAAATGGAAGATCTCATTAGCCAAAAGGTTAAAGCAGTGATAGCTTTAGAAACTACTGAGAAATTTCCAGAAAAAAGATGACCATATCCAGTCGAGTATGATCAAGTATAGTATCATAAGGGATACATTGTGCCAAAGTTCAATACCTTCTTAGGTATAGAAAATCTATGAAAACATTTGGCTCAATTTAAAGTATCATGAAAATACGACAAAATAATGCTTTATTTCATCAATTCATCAAGCCTTACCATATGGCCTTCAAATGTTATGCTGAATTACCTAATGACTCAGTAATAATATTCACTGAGTTAGAAGCACTCTTCATCAAGAGAATTGTAGGTGCAATAAAGAAAGTAACAATTATAGATCTTGCCTTGGAAAAAAAAGTTGAAAGGATGAGAGTGTCACTAAATATATATCACCAACAGATGAACCTTAGCATGAGATGTGATCAGTAACTCATAAAAAAAGTTTGCAGTGGAACTCCTCATGGAAAATATTGATGATCAAATAGCTCCACATCTTGCCATGGATATAATCAATATATTCCAAGAACTATTAGATTGTGTAGTCAAGTTTGAAAGGTTGCTTAAATAAAAAGGGCTTAATTTGGGCTATAATAACTTTGTCAGAAGAGAAAAGTAGCCCAAACTATAAGAGTAAAAATAGAATGATGTGAATATAACATTCGCATTTATAGTAGACAAAAAGAAAAACAAAAGAGCATCATCTTTGCGACTGGCTACAAAGTTGATAGAGAAAAAGAGAAGAGTAAAAACCCTCCTGTAGAAGATGGCTAACCAATACTCATTTAAGAGAGAATATACAACTAAGATTTTCAAATGTATGCTAAAGTTAAGGTTATATTTGCTAGAGTTACATCGACCAGATTACATAGACAAGGTAAATGATCCCAGTTATTGTCCCTTTCATAGGCTTATAAATCACTCAATTGAAGATTATTTTATTTTCAAAGACTGGGTTGAGAAAATCTATCGTAATAAGGAACTTACTTTGTTAAACACTTAATAAATCTTAAAAGAAAAGATAAGTGTTATTACTACTAAAATGAAAAGGCTATGTCGAGCAAGACTTAGGACACAAATAAAGACAAAAAAAACTCCACAAGTACAAGCAGAAGAAGGTGGCTGGGAAACTTTCATCTTAAAAAACTAAAAGAATAATCAATATATTTTTGCTTTAGAGGAAGTTCGATGGAGGATTGCCTTAGAACTTGAAATTGATCTTAGGATACTTCCCCGAATTATGGGTAATTTTATACAAAATGAAGGAGGAGATAAAAAAAAATATTCCCTCTACATCAAAGCCACATAAATCAAGAAAAAAAGAAAGCTCAAAAATGAAAATCTGAGTCACATAAAATAATAGATTCTTTAGAGGAGTATGAACAACTTCATGAAGACCAATTAGGTTAGAGGAATATAGGTACATTTGTAGCTCAACACAAAAGAGCTTAAAGAAGAAGTTGTAAGAGAAACATGTCAAATGATATGTATGGTTACAACTTCAACTAATTTTGAAGAAGTGCAATGTTTTCCAAAGAAAAGCCTATTAAACAAAAAAAAAACAATCTATGCTCTATGAAACTACATCTTGAACCAAACAGTAACTATGAGAGTCATGAAGATTCTAGGAACTCTAAAAAGTTACAAAGCTTAAAAACTTCTTCTAATAAGAAAAGCCAAGTACAATAAGTAATATAGGTGTAAATAGCAAGTGGAAAAAAGATTTCTCCACCTCGATAATAGAAATTAGAGAAAAAAAGGCAAAGAAGTTTAAATTAATGATAATGCCTTACCTCCACCATCAGCTAAACCCCAAAAGTCAACCAAATAGGGGTATACTATAAAGTTCTGACACACTTACACAAGCTTCCTACTCTATCAAATATATATGATGCTCTTATATTATACTAGGATATGAGAGAGACCTTAATAAAAGTTGTACAAAGACTAAAACAATATGAAGCATTCTTCACTGAAGAGAGAATGAAAGATGATCTTATCTTGTGAAAACTAGCAACTATCACTTTTAATGATATAGACTTGCTACTTGGAACGACTGAACACAATTGACCTCTCTATATTATGACTAAATTTATTTCTACATGCATAAAGAGAGTGTTGATTGAGCCAAGTGCTTCAGTCAATTTCCTGACAACCAAGACACTTATATTTGGATTTGATGCTCGATACCTTAATAAGAGCATAATATTTTTACAAGGTTTTATGAGCAAGGGTAACAAACCTTAGGGTTTATTATCCTACCCATACACTTCAAGGAATTATATACATATACTAAATTTCATGTAATCAAAGCCAAAGTTGCATATAGGCACTCATTGGTAACCATGAATTCATGAGTAAGGTATTGTACCATCGACTATTCATCAATGCATGAAATATATCCAAAATGGTGAAGAGCATTAAATTGATGGGGACATGAATTCATTTTTGATACACAAAATCAAGACTTACGATGATGCCAGATGCTTATCAAACTATTGTTAAGGAGTTGGGATCCAAAAGATAAAATTACTAATGAATCAAAATAACCCAAGGTAATTCCCCGCCTTAGTAGTGATATTGAAGAGAATGTAGAAGAATTGGTGCCTAGGATGGCCTCAACTAATCAAAAGAAAGAAATGGCTAGTTCTAGCACATATATCTCTAATAAGATTTCCTGAGTCTCAAGTCTCTGATAAGGCTATGAAAATAATGTTGATATCAAAAGCACATATAAAAATCTTATGAACTCCAAGGAGAGAAACAATTAGAACAATTTAAAATATTTTATATTCCTCCTAGAAGGGGTTATAATGATCATGAAATCCTCTTCTATAAAGTTGAAGAGCGAAGCAAAAATTCCACACAAGAACCATTTGAAGAAGATGATTTTGAGGAAGAACATGTTTCAATAATCATTCCTCAATAATTTTCATCAACTTTAAACTGGTTATCATAATTGAATGCACAAGCTTGATTGTTCAAAAGGTTATGGCAAAAAGATAATGTTCAGAGTTCCATTGGATAAGGAAAATTCATTACATGGGGATTAGGATATATTCCTTCATCAGATGCCTCAAGAAGCTCATTCAAAACCATAGCTGATAAGGAAGTAATTCCTTTTGAAATCATAAATCTATAAAAGTGTACCTCATAGGGGAATGAAAATGTGCTTGAAGATGAATTAATAATTGGCTTCAAAGCAACCCTGAAAGAATTCAAAGAAGTAATCAAGCCATGACTGATGAACTTCAAGAAATTAACCTAGGTATCAAAGGAGAGCCTAGGCCAACTTTTGTTAGCGTTAACCTCGCATAAAAAAGATTGGAAAAATTAAAAGCACTATTTTATGAATATAAAGACTGCTTCACATAGAATTATAATGAGATGCTAGGTTTATAAAGAAATATAGCTATATATTAAATCTGATGTACAACCAATAAAGTAAGCATCAAGGTGAATGCGATTAAAAATTTAAGAATAAGTAATCATTGAAACCAAGAAGCTCATCGAAGCAGGGTTTATCCAAGAAGAAAAATTATACTGGATGGTTTGCTAATATTATCATAATAAGAATGAAAAATGAGCAAATCCATGTCTGTATCAATTTTTGAGACTTAAATAAAGTATGACCAAAAGATAATTTCCCATCACCCAATGCAAAACTTATGGTGGATAATACATCCAACTATGATATGTTCTCCTTCATGGATGGATCATCAGGCTTTAATCAAATTTAAATGGCTCCAGAAGATGGAAAGCATACATATTTTTGTATTCTAATCAGCATATATTATTACAAAGTAATGCCATTTGGCTTGAAAAATGTGAGTGCCACTTACCAAAGGGAATTGACCCGCATCATCGATGATCTCATACATAAGTATGTAGAGTGTTATGTCGATGATTTGAACATTAAAAGAAAACACAAAGCTCTTATAAGTGATCTAAGGATCATATTGATAGGATTTAGAGTTTCAATTTAAAATTGAATCTCTAAAGTGTGCTTTGGTGTGACCTCTAGAAAATTTCTAGGCTTTATTATACACCATAGAGGGATTGAAATCAATCCATCTAAAATGGAAGAAATAATGAAAATGTCACTACCTAAAAGTTTGAAATAATTGTGCATCTTGCAAAGCATACTTACTTACATTAGACATTAGATGAATTATTTTAATCTCTCAAGCATATGTCAACCATTTGCTTGATGATGAAAAAATGATGTGCCATTTATATGGGATGACACTTGTCAAGAAGCATTTGATAGCATAAAGTAATATTTATTACATCCCCCAATCTTACCAGCACCAATCACAAGGAAACCATTGATATTATTGGGGTGAAAATTTTTAATTCTTCATCTATATTTTTGAAGAAAAAATATAAATGAAGAACCAAAAATAATCAAACACTTGTTGTGTTAGACACCACGCAGATCTACATATATTCTTATTAGGGTGATCGGGTATGACATTGAGGAAAGATGTACTATCTTGAGAGATAGAAGTCACCATCCTACAATGGATCTAATAACCTTAATAAGGACTTCTAAGGACTATGGGTCTTCAGATGTACTAGAGATTCTTCCCCTACTTTACATGTAAAAGAAAAGTAGGGTTTATTTTAAACTAGGTTTATTAAGTTTTCTACAGAAACAAGCCCCCATAGTTAATTACATTCTTTGAAATGAGATTCCTTAAGAATACTCTTGATTAAAGATAGGACTATCAATCAATTGTTTTATTCTTAGAAGATCCAGTGAGATTGATCAAGGGGAGGGAGTTAATATCAAAACTAAAGAAAGGTAAGTAGGGGATGCTTATGATACTTGGAAGCAAAGTAAGCATCCCAAACTATCTTATGGGCTTTATATTTTTAAAATTGAACTTATTTATTTGAGTTGAATTTTTATTAGAAATCTAGGGCTTACAATTCCATAACACAAAATCGTGGAAATACTTAAGAGATGAGGATTTATACTTCTAGCCCATAAAAGGAAGTAGCAACCCTTGAACCTAAATCTAGGGAGTTTTGACGAGGGCCAAGGAATGACCTAAATCTAAGGTGAAGATGGGTATTAGGTTTACCTCCATACAAGAGGATAACCCATGTGATTGTTGGACTTACAACTGCTTGGGGGTGGCCGCCAACTAACTCCTCCTATGATTTTAAATACATGTAGGCAAGTCATATAGTTTTGCAAGACAGCTAGGCTGTTGTTTATTTAGAAAGAGATTAAGTCCTTAAACACACTCCATAAAAAATTAGATAATTTAGGGCATGATTAATGACTTAAATTTAATGCAAATTTTGTTATATTTTATTTTAATTTTTAGACAATTCATTAGACACAAGCTTTAAGATTCATATATGTAATGCAAGAGAAATTGAATTATGAGCTAAAATTAGTAACAAAGATGTGTTTCTACCATGGCTTTCAAAGATCAAACTAAGTTTTCTAGCAAAGAAGGAAGCCCTCCATAACAAGAGTGAAACAAGATGCTTTTTTATGCATGATGTAAATACATACAATATCCAGCTAAGAGGTTGCTAAATTTTTTTTCTTATTTTATAACCCAAGCTTTAGGTGATGTTATGAGTTGATTTGTTGGATAGAAAATTTATTTTTTTCCAAAGAGCCTAATTTCATCTAGGCCATTCATCAAAGAAGGGAAGAAACTAGAAAAATCATGCCATCTTAATGAATAAGCTTAAACAAACATCAAACAATTTATAAATCTAGTGCAAAAGAATAAAAGGCATTTTATGGTCGAGCTCCATTGCACAAACCCAAAAATAAATTGGGTAGCCGAGCTCTACTCTTATACAACATGGATTATAAATGAATTAATTACAATCAAGAAGGAATTCATGTTATGGGGGTCTTCATTCTTCATTTCTTCTTTCTTTATTTCTTCTTTCTTCATTCTTCAATCTTCTTTCTTCTTTCTTTTTTTTCTTTTGGTTGGTTGGAATGTGGTTGCTCTAAAGGCTTCACATGGTACATAAGACATAGTTTTATGACCAATATTCATCCTAATCCCCATAATATTTATTCCAAATCTTAATTACAAAATTATGTGAAAATGGGAAAAGGCAAATCTAACTAAAACCCGTTAAATAGAAATCTGCTAAACAAACCACACAATCCCAAGCCTATATATGAATAAATTAGACCTAGCACCCCACACATGGGTAACCAAGTCCACCTGGCCTATTTTGGATTATGCTTAGGGGTATAAGCAACCTGCACCACAAAAATCATTTATTTTTTTTATTATAGCACCCATTAAGCATAATCTCTTATAGAAGATAATGATTAGACTAAGATCATTCTACCATTCAATCTATACACATACACCCTAACATCCAGACTAAAACATCATATTAAAAAATAAAATCAAGCATCAAACCATGCATCGCCCTGACATAGGACTAGAAATGGTGACTTAGCCTAATGTGTGTGTCATTCAAGGCTTGTGTGGTTTGTCTTAGCTAGGCTTTAAGGTTAGAGTTTCCTAAGTATGAAGGGTTCAATCTAGAAGGTAGTTTTATTTAAGTGGTTTAGTTGATTTGGTTAAGTTTTATTTCATGATTTGATTAGGTTTGAATGAACCTACAAATAATTACTAAGTGTTGTAAAGAGAAGAAAATAGAAGAGGACTTTTCCTTCCTCCATACCATAAGTAATTTATAAAGTAGATTCATTAATGATTTTTATTTTGATGAATTTTTTATTATGTATTTTATTTAATCCTATGTTTAGATTTTTCCTAAACAAAATTTTTTCAAAGAGAAAGGAATTTTAACATTAAGTAAAGTGAATTACTATCACAAAATACATAACACTTTATTTCTTTCCAACATGTGTAACATGCACATGGATGAATCTTAAGCATATCTATACATGCAAGTGGAAATGGTAGCACACCTTAATAATTAATGCTAAGAGATGTTGCTTAAGAAAATTTGGAATGTTTCATGTATGCATGGTTTCATTAAAAAGAAAAGAGGGGTTCTTTTATCCATTAATCACATGCATATTTACATGTATGAAAGACATAAGTGACTATGACACCATTATTTTCTACACCAGGAGTGTAAGGTACATGACCTACTTGGGGCTACTTAAAGTCTTATAACCCTAGGATGTCCAAACTAATATACTATTTTTCTTAAATACATGTGCATGTATAAAAGAAATGAATGGAAAAAGAATCATGCAAAAAGTTTAAGTTTGTTTATTTTGAATTGGTTATGCAATTTACATGTGTAACTGTGAAGGTCCCTCTTAAAGGATATCATAGGAATGAATAGGAATGGATTTATGCAAGTGTTGTGTTCATTTCAAATGAACTATACACTTTGCAAATCTTATTCAAAAATATGTTAAAATAGAAAAGAAGGAAAAGTCACATAATGCACATTTCATATTATACTCAAATGCAAGCTTATAAGTAATTATAAGTAGCATACCTTTCATTTGTAATATTTGATTTCTAAGTTTTGAAAATAATTTTGGATTTAGTAGTGATAATAGCTATTCATATTCTTACTTTAGCAAAACATACAATTTGACATAAAACATTTCATTTTAATTTAATTTTTAAAGACATGAATGCATGATTTTCATCGACATATTTAGAGCATGCTAGGAAAGAAATAAAGTGATGTAAGCATGTAATTTCATTCACCTTAATTAATTCCTAAAGACAATCCTATGGAATAAGATCATTTAAAGTGAATCAAATTATTTAAAGAAATTTATTGTCTTATTTTGAGTTTAATTTAATTTAAAAATGTGAAAAGGTTTGCTAGTCTTAACCTCTCACATGTCTGTTATTTATTTTAGTTTAAGTTTTAGAACTATTAACCTGATTTTATATTATTTAGGTTAAGGTGTACATTAAGTTTATTAATTACCTCTTACCTACACCTCCTTAACATAATTATTTGAAAAATTATGAGCCAACATATGACATGCAACCACATTGAATTTAAATCAACAATGCAACCTAAGAAAGATAGGGCTAATGCAATTGGCTCATAATTTATGATTAATTAAGCTAAAGGGTTTAATTAAATATTTTCATTACCCTTTCCACACATGTAGGTTGGGTTTGATTGCTTTAAGCTTACTTAGGTTATTGAACACCTAAGTATCTACCCAGCAAAGGATTGATTAAGTTTCGATTGATTTTAAGAATTTGATTAAATTAATTAAGAAGGTTATTAATGGATTAACCTATAATTACGTTTGGATTAAGAAAGAAAGGGGGTTTAGGGAAAAACTTAAGGAAAATATCCCAAAATTATTCCATAAACCTTATAATCCTTTAAACAATATTTAATTATTTTTATTAAATGATTAAACCACTGTTCACATGCTTAATAACCTTTAATTACATTAAGCAAATGATTATGGATTCATTAATTGATTTCCCCAATTAACCCATTAATAAATTACAAAAAAATATTGGCAGGTAGAGGTCATCCCCCAAAATATGCGTAAGGAGTTTAGAATTAATTAATGAAGTCATTAGGGAGTAATTAGAATTATTAAGATTTTAAATAAACCCAAATTAAGGAAAACTCACTATTCAAAATCACTTAGAAATAATTTTATATCATTCCTCACTGAATTATCTTTAAAGTGAGCCCTCATTCATTTTTTTTTTTGATTTTTCTATATTTAATTATAAATATTTGAAGTTTTAGTGATTATTATGTAATTAAATCACTTAATTATATAATTAATTTCATCGATGACATGGGCATCACTAACTCGGTGCATGCTTTTCACATGGTGTGGTGGGATTAGTTATTTAAGTTATCAGATCGGTTACACAGTTAGGCGGCAGTGCTACGCATTTTCTCCTTGGACTGTTCGATTAAAGATTGGACAATCAAGATTAAACCTGCAATTTTTAAAGGGATTAATCATTTGATCTAGATCATTTAATCAGGATGATCCATCCAAAATATGAGGGATGGATGGTCCATGATTCATCCCTGCTCTCGCTTATGGGAGATGGGGACCATCCATCCTTTAAGGCTTGATCTGAGCTGACTTAATCTTGTATTGAGTATGGATTCATCCCACACTATCAAGAGGCATGGGAAAGAACATCCAATGATCAATTTCAATTCAGATCACACTTCTCTTCACAAAGGACCAAAGATAATCTAGCCTAAGCTCGATTTTGAGGCATACCTTGTCGGAGGCTATCATTAATGCTCCTGAATGTTGAGGTAGCTTCATCTAGTGGAGACAAGCCCTATTGAAGGTTTGAAGGGTTGAGATCAAATGGACCATTCTATTGGCCAAGATGAGCTTCAAGTTCTTGCAGCTTTGGTCGAACCCCTCCTTCTTGTAGCTTGAGTGCTTAGGATTTCACTTGGGTGAGCTCAATTGGGTCCTCTGATGGTGCTTGCAAGAGGAATTGGCTTTTGGTGGTGAATTGGGCAAAGTGAAACTTATAATGAGCTTGCCTATTTTGGCTTTGAAGAAATCTAAAAATGAAAAATTGGAAAGAACTTGAAGAAGCTTGGAGGAACTTAGAGAAGGTTGCTTTGGGTTCCTATGGCTCAATCGAGTGTAAGTGATGTGCAATGAAGTGGAATTAGGGGGAGTATACCTCCCCCTAAAAGGATCAGACAGTTGTGAGCCTCTCTTCCATCTTGGGTCAGTTGACTTGATTGATTGAATTTATTAGGTGGTTAGGGCTGCCATGTGATTCAAATTTGGCAGAGGAAAGGTGGTGTGGAGTTGCACATGTGAAAATGAGAGTATGGAGGTGATCCATGTGCTCATTTTCAAGTGGAGGGGTTAGTTTTCGCTTTAGGTTGGGTTTAATTGACCCAAACCCATTGGGTCATGTGCATCACTCTCATTCTTGTTCATTTAGTTCACTAAGAGAGTGTCAAGTGGTCGTGAAAAGGATATGACCAAATTCCAAGTAGAATAGCCATAGGTTATCCCTTAACCTAGGGGTAAAAAGGTCATTTAGCTTTGATTTTAATTTAGGAAGACTTGGAATAGTTTGAAATTGGGTTGGACCAAATTTCAATGAATTTGGAGTTGATTTGATATCATTTGGCTCATGTTGACCCATTTAGGTCAAAATGGGTCAACTTAGTTAAGTTGGTGTTGTCAATTTGGGTCAAACCAAGGGTTGGGACAAGTTCATATGACCATTTGAAATTTTTTGGTATCATTGGTTTGGTTGAATTTGATTTGTATTGGGTTTTGGTTCATTTGAATTCATTTAGGTCAAATGGGTCAAGTTGACCAATTTGACCCATTTACTATTAGGTCATGGGTTGGTTTAGTTTTGGTTGGTCATTTGAAATGTTTTCCAAGCTTTGGTTTCAATCAATTTTGGTTTGATTTGATTTTGGCTTGATTTGACCTTTTAGGTCAAATTGGGTCTAGTTGGCCAATTAGGCTAGGTTAGGTCTAGTTGGCCAATTGAGGCTTTGTTAAGTTCAACAAGTGATTTAGAATGAATTTGACCCATTGGTCTCAATGGCTTAGATCAATATTTGACACATTTTAACTTTTAGGTCAAGTTGGGTCAATTTGGGTCAATTAGGCTGGGATGCTCAAATGATGACTTGATCAAGTTCAAACATTGATCATAAACTAGTTTTGATCAATGGTTTCATTCAATTTGTCCTATGGTGGATTTTGGCTAGTTTAGATTTCATTTGGGTCAAACGTTGACTTGGTTAAAGGCTAAGTTAGACTTAGTTTGACCCAATTGAGTGATTGATCATCTTATGATGATTGTTGCTCATATGAGGCTTAGATGGGCTTAATTCAATGAGTAGGATTAGCATTTGGCAAAGGTTTTGTCACATTGGGTCAAGTGAGCTAAGATCAAGGCTTGATTAAAGTTTGGTTGAACTCACATATAGACTTATGATTGAAATATAAATCCATTTTCAAGTGATTTAGAGTCAAATAGGTTTTGATTCATTTGATAATTTCAAGTTCAAAAGGGTGAACATGAGTTTTGGTTTGATTTTTAAATTTAGTTTTGGTTTGATGGCTGAAGTTTGTGTTTATATTTGGATTCATGATTGGGGGATTGATTGAATCATGAAGAAAATCCAAGGGTTTGAATTGATTTGAGGTTGATTTAGTTAAGTTCAAGAATTTGACTTGAAAGGGTTTGGTTGAATTTTGGTTTGATTTAGTTTGAGTTTTGAATTTGTTTTGGATATTTGAATTTATATTTCATATTTGGGAATATAAATGAGATTATAATTGGGTTATGAGAAAATATTTTGAATTTGAATTTGATTTGATTTGAGATAAGTCCATAAGATGAAATCAAAATGATTGAAGAAAGATTTTTTTTATTTTTTTTTATTTTTGATTTGAAGTTATCATGGATGCCAACGATTTGGGATTGATTCATGATTTGAGAAAATCCCTTGGAATTGATTTGAGGTTTGAGAAAATCAATAAAGTTAGAATTGATTTGAGATTTGATTTGGAATTAAAGTTGGTTTGAATTTGAAGTTAATTTGGGTTTGAGAAAATCAATTAAGTTTAGAAATGAATTGAGTTTGAAGTTGATCAATTATATTGGAATTGGTCTAAATTTAATGTTGATTTGAATTTGGGATTGGTTTGAATTTGGAGTTTGACTTGAAAGAAAGAAGTAAGGATTTGGTTCAAGCTATGGGATAGGCAAGTTTTCCTAACACCCCTAAGGCATGATCTATTTCTATGACTAACTCTTCTAAGTCTCTACGGTTTGGTTGAGTGTTTACCTAATCACTAGAATGTATTAAGATTAAAAAAACTCTTAGTGTCTAAGAAGAGTCCTAGGTCTAAGATGGAGAGGTTGAGAGCTCATTCTAAAAATGAGGTCAATAATTATATATAGTATCCATAGAAGAATCACTAGGAGCTCAGCTAGCACAAAACAATGAAGAAGGAAAGGAAAACACCCTATATTATATAAGTTAACATATAATAGGAGCTGAAATAAAATATTATCCTATTGAAAAGAAGTGTTTAGCATTAATATTTTTTACTCATAAACTATTCCATTATATGTTATCCCATAAGATAACATTAATATCCAAAGTCAACCTAATCAAATTTTTGATGATGAGGCCTGCCTTAATAGGTCCCTTGGCTAAATGGACCATCCTATTATTGCAATTCAATATAACAGATGTATCGCAAAAGGCTATAAAAATGCAAGCCTTGGATAATTTCTTAACCTCTCATCCTTTACCGATAGACTCTGCACTTAATGACGAGCTGCCTGATGAACAAATTTTTTAGGTTGAAAAAGCTCAACAACCATTAAGATGGAAGCTTTATTTTGATGAAGCTTCATCTTTAAAATAGCTAAACCACCTAGCTTACATATAGTACAAGTCAGAATCAACCTGATATTCGTAACTCCATAAGGGGGTATACTATGATATTCCTATATTCTTCTGAGCCTCGAACTAACAATGAGGTCTGAAGCATTGATTGGGGCTGAATTAGTATGAAAATTAAGAAGCTTCATATTTATGGAGATTTCTAATTTATAATCTAACAAATAATTGAGACTTTTAAGATAAATAGGCCAGAATTAGTGCATTACCATAAACATATCTTGGAGCTTTTAAAATAAATCCATGAAGTAACCATCACAAGGGTATCACATCGAGATAATTGTAAGGCCGACACATTAGCTAAATTAGCTAAAGTAATGATAAACCATCATGGAAATCCAATTACAATAATAGTCTAAAATATGTTAGCACTAGTGCTAACCCTCTTGCAAGCCTTTAAAGCTAAAGAAAGTCAAGAAGTCATGACCATAATAAAATAAGATGATTGGCGAGAACCATTCATCATCTATCTCAAATGTGGTGGACTATCAAAAGATAAATCAAATGCTCATCAAATTTCACAAAGAGCATTACAATACACTCTTATAAATGACACATTATATCGGCACACATTTTACCAAATGTGGCTATGATGTTTGGGACTAGATGAAGCTAAGATAGTAATGGTTGAAATTCATGAAGAATTGTGTAGAGCACAACAATCTAGTCCTAAAATGAAAGTCAAAATTGAATGAATGGGATATTGCTAGCCTAGCATGGTTCAAGACTGCATTGAATATGATAAAAGATGTCATCAGTGTCAAATACATGCATAGACACTACATCGACAACCCAATACCTTACACTCAATAATAGCATCATGGCTATTTGAAAGCTAGGGAACAAATATGATAGGTTTAATAGATCCTCAATCATCTAGAGAACATTAATTCATTCTAGTTGCTATTGATTATTTATCAAAATGAAAAAAAAAAAAAGAAATTCTATTAAGAGAGGTTAAAGCAGATGATATAGTAAAATTCTTCTAGGATCATATTGTCTATAGAGTCAGAGTACCTTGATGAATCATATCGAACAATGGAACTGCCTTCAAGAATATCAAATTCTATCATTTTATTGAAAGTATAAGATAGATTGGTGATATTCCTCAATATACAATCCAAGAGCTAATGATTTTGAAGAGACATTTAACAAAATGTTAATTATGCTGCTTAAGAAAATGCTTTCCAAAAATAAAAGGGAATAGCATAATAAATTAATAGAAACATTATGGGAATATCATATCACTTATAACACTGTTACACAAGTAACACCATACTCTTTATTCTTCTGAGCAAAAGTATATTTCCCCTTGAAATAGAATTACCTTCAGTCCGCATAGCAGTTCAAAGAAAACTTTCAACACAAAAAAAATTCAAATACAATACGATGAGCTTGAAGTCTTAGATGAAATGGGATCACAAGCCCAACAAAATCTAGAAACATATAAAGCAAGAATGATTCGAGTTCATGACCATATCATCTGCCCAAGAAGCCTCAAAGCAGGTCAACTAATACTAGTACAAAGAAAGCCCATTTTTCCACATCAATGAGTTGGTGAATAATTTGATCCAAATTGGGAGGGACCATTTATCACTAAAAAAAGTATGTGAAGGTGGAGCTCATCAACTTATCGATGCAAAAAAGGCATCAGACCTATGCCCTATAATTGGATAATATCTCAAAAGACATTACACATAACTATGAGAAAATATTCTCATTTCAATGAGAAATTTCCCTATCAACAGGGTGCAATTTTATGTACCTTGAAAAGCAATAAAAAATATTGTCCATTCAAGCTGAGCTAAATTAAGATCCACCTTGTCCAAAGAGGTTGGAGCAGATACACCATGCCCAAAGGGGCCATATCTAAAATGTAAATTTAGATTCCATCTTACTAAAAGCAGTTAGATCTAAATTAAACTAAGATCCATCATGCCCAAGGAGGCTAGATTAGATCCATCATACCTAAAAGGGACAAATTAGATCCGTGGAGAAAAATTCCTATAAGAGATGCCTTGTAAATATTTAGAGAGAAAAGAAAGAGGCAAGACTATAGTAATTCATCTTATTAGGATGCCACGTAGATCCATAGATGTGCTTATTCAAGTGATCGAGTACATCATCAAGGAAATAGTGTATTATCTTAAGAGATAGAAGTCACTACCCTTTAATGGACCTAATCACCTCAATAAGGACTCCTAAGGATGATGGGTCTGCATATGTACTAGAGATTCTTCCCCTACTTTACATGTAAAAGTAAAGCCGGGTTTATTTTAAACCAATTTTGTTAAGTTCCATAAAGGGGAAAACCCTCATAGTTAATTACATCTTAAAGAATGGGGATTCCTTAGAAAAACTCTCAATTAAGGCAAATGATCATGGTCTATGAAGATTTCAATAGGAAAGGACTATCAATCTATTAGCTCATTTTTGAAAGATCAAATGAGATTGATCAAAAAGGGAGTTATTATCGAAGCCAAAATGGATGATAAGTAGGAGATGCCCATGATGCTAGAAAACCTAACGAATAACTCAAACTATTCTAAAGTTGAGCTTTACATTTTTGAAGTTGATTTAGTTTGTTTGAATTGAATTTTTCATGAGAAATTTAGGACTTATGATTCCTTAACATAAGATTAAGGAAATGCTTAAGAGGTGAGGTATTATGCATATGGCCTACCAAGTGGAGAACCTCAGAACCTAAATATAGGGAGCTTTAGATGAGGGCTGAAAACACAACCAAAATCTAAGGCAAAAATGAGTAATTGGATTGCTTCCACAAGAGAGGACACACCATGTGATAGCTTGGACTTACAACCTCCTAGGGGTGGCTACCAACTAACTTTTCTGATAGTTTTAAATACATGTAGGCAAGTCTTTATGCTTATGCAAGATAGCTAGGTTGTTATTTTTTTAGAAAGAGACTAATTCCTTAAACTCACTCCCTAAATAGACTAGATCATGTAGAGGGCATGCTTACCTAAATCTAATGTAATTCAAATTTCATTTTTTTTTTTAATTTTTACTTTTAGACAATTATTTTGACTCAGGCTAATAGGATTCATATGACTAATGCATGAGAAAGAAGGTTATTATTCAAAATCAGCAAGAAGGGAAGAGGTGAATTTTCACCATGACTCTCAAAGGTCAAGCCAAGTTTCTTTAGCAAAGGTGGAAGCTCTCCAATCAAGAGTGAAATAAGATGCATTTGTGCATGATATTATAAAGAAATGCTCATCCAGCTAAGGGATTGCTAATTCTTTTATCTTGATTTTAAACCTAAGCTTTAGGTGAGGTTATGAGTTATTTAATTTTTTATTTTGAATTGTTAAGTTGGGTAAAATATTTATTTTTTTCCTAAAGAGCCTAATCCACATTTAGGTCATACATAAAGCAAAGAAGAAACTAGAAAAAAAAATATGCCACTTGATGCACAAGCTAAACAAATCATCAACCAATTTATAAAGCTAATCACAAAGAGAATAAAAGGTCGTTGTGGTCGGGCACTATCGAACAAACTTGAAAAATATCAAATTGGGTAGATGAGCTCTACCCTTATACAACCTGGATTACCAATGAATTAAATTACTATTAAGCAAAAAATTCATTATTACAGGGGTCTTCAAGCTTTATTTCTTCTTTCTTTTTCTTTTCTTCTCTCTTCTTTTGGTTCCTTCTTTTGGATGGTTGTAAGGTAGATGCTCTAAAGCTTCACATGGTACATAAGATAGGATCTTATGACTAATGCTCATCCAAATCCCCATAACAATTATTCCAAAATCTTAATCATATAAATTTACATGAAAAGGAAAAGTGAAAATATGACTAACACCTAAAAAATAAAAGTTAGCTAAAACAAACTACGCAGATCCCAAACATGTATATTGGACTTATCACCCCACACATAGGTGGCTAAGTCCACCTAATAGATTATGCTTAGGGTATAAAGCACCAGCAAGCAAAAGCATTTATATTTCTATTTATGATATGATAGCACAATCCCTTAGAAAGAATAGTTAGACTAAGAGCATCCTACAATTCATTTTATGAGCATACACCCTAACATCTAGTCTAAAACATATATCATAAATTAAAATAAAATATCAAATAATGCATCAACCTAACCTAATGTTAGAAGTTGTGACTTAGGCTAATGTGTGTGCTTTGAAGGCTTGCATGGTATGCTTAGCTATGGCTTTAAGTTCAAATTTTCTAAGTGTGAAAATTTATTCAACTTAGAGGAGTGTTTCATTTAAGTTGTTTAATTATTTTAGGTTGATTTTATTTCAAGTTTTGATTTTGTTCAAGTGAATCCTACAATTAATTGCTACATTATGAAGAGAGGGAAAGAGAAGAGAACTTTTTTCCTTCCCTAACCTAAGTAATTTCTAAAGTAGATTCACATTTTGGTTTTATTTAGGTGAATGTTTTGATTAAATCTTTTAATTAATCATATTTTTAGATAAATTCTAAACATAACCTATTCAAAAAGAAAGACATTTTAAGATTAAATAAAATGAATCAAAATTCATATAACACACATTACTTCATTTCTTTCCCAACATATATAACATGCATATGGATGGACCCTAAGCATATCTATACATACAAATGAGAATATTTAACATATTTTATGATGCATGCTAAGTAATCCATTTAAGGAAATTTAGAAGTTGAATATGCATGATTTTTCTTAAGTAGAAAGGGGTTTCCTTATCCAAATTTTCACATATACATATGAAAGTTAGAAAGGCATAAGTGAGTATAGTGTCATTGTTAACTAGAGGTGTAAGGTACAAGACCTACTTAGAGCTAATTAAAGTATTGTAACTTCAAGATTGGACAGATTAATATACCACTTTCCTTAAATAAAACATGTGTATAAAAGACATGAAATGGAAAGGAAGAATGCAAAAGTTGTATTAATGGGTTCATTTTTGTTCATGCAATTTATGTATGAAAGTTTAGGTAGCCCCTCTTAGGTGATAGCATAGAGCTGAATAGGATATGGAATTAGGTTAATATTAGGTTCTTTTGAAATGAACCATACACCTCGCCAAATTTCTATTCAAAACTATACCAACATAAGAGAGAAAGGAAACTTATGTTAAGCATACATTTATATTCTTTCACATGCAAGCTTATAATTAGAATATAAGTAGCATACTTTCAAATTTGATAATTGATTTATATGTTTTGAAAATAATTTGGATTTAGTAGTGATAATAGCCGCTCACATTTTTGCTTTAGCCAACTCATGCAAATTTGACATAAAGTAAACATTTTCATTTTAAACTTGTATTTAAAAAAAATGAATACTTGAAATCACATGACATACCAATTTAACATGTTGGAAAAAGACTCAAAGTAATTAGTAAACAAACTTACTTTAATTAAATCTTAAAGACATTCTTACAGAATAAGAAAGTTTAAAATAAATCAGTGTATTCATTATAATTTTTGTTTAGTTTGAAGTTTGATTTAATTTTGAAAATGTGAGTTAATTTGTTGTTCATAACCCATTCCCCTAAGTGCTTGATATTTTTGTTTAATTTTTAGATAATTAGATCCATTTTATGTATTAATTAGGTTAAGGTATAAATTATGTAACTTAATTAACACTTACCTACACCCCCTTAGAATAATTAACCAAATAATTATGAGCCAATGAGATGACATAAAAAAACTCACAAGGAATTTAAATTTATAATGAACCTAATATGAAAAAGGCCTAATGCATATTGGCTTATAATTAAAGGTTAATTAAGCTAAGGGGTTTAGCTTAAGTAATGTCAAAACACCCTTACACACATATGAACTGGTTTTAATTTTCTTATTTGAACTTAGGCTATTAAGCACCTAAGCATCTACCTAAAGTAGATTATTTAAGTTCTGAAACTTTTTAGAATTTTTAAAAATTAATTAAGGAGATAATTAAAAAATTAACCCTTAATTAAAAGGAGATTAATGAAAGAAAAGGGTAATTAGAGAATGGCTTAAAAGAAATGCCCCAAAATTATTCCCTAAACCTCTACTAGATCTAACCTTAATCAACCCTAATCATGGATTAAAACCACTAATCATACCTTAATTATGCTTAATTACATAAAGAGGGTAATTAAAAAATCCAAATGAAATTCCATTAATTAAGCCTTTAATAAATCCCAAATAAATTAGGGGAGGTACTAGTCATCCCCTAGAATATACCCAAGAAGTTTGGGATTAATTAGAGGCTTAATTAAAAAATAATAACTAAAATAAAGTTTAAAATAAAATCTAAAATCAAACAAAATTATAATTTAAAACCCATTGTAATTAATTTTATAAATATTCTAGGTTGAATTATCTATCCATAAAAATTTATTTCATATTTTTTTGAATTTTATTGAGAAAGATATGATTTTTAAAAAATTCCTAGATTAATTAGAATTAATTAAAGATTTTTACTAATCCTTTTGCTTACGACGCGATGCATGGCGGCAATGGTTAGCATGCTTTACACACGTTGTGTCATCCCATTACTTAAATGACGCATCCAAAAGGTGGCTTGGCGAGGGACGCGCTTTGATCTCTGCCGTCTGATCAAAGATTGGACATCCTAGAATCTCCCGCAATTTTAAAAGGGATAAAAGGAATTCTAAATGTGAGAATTATCTTAGATGTCCATCCAAATTGTGTGGATAGATGATTGAGATCTTCCAAGTTCTTGCCCCTTGATCAACAGAGGTCGTCAATGATCTAGGGGAAGATTTGAGCTCGATTGAGCTTAGATTCAAACCAAACTTAACCCACACCATCTAATGCTAAGGAGCAGTGTAGCCAACTATGGTATTCAATTGAATTAAAAATTCTCTTCACAAAGCACCAACACCTCCTATGCGAGGTGGTCAAAAATTCCATACCTCACAGGGGGTGATCACTGATGCTCGATTCCCTTGGAGGAGCTTCATCTGGTTGAGACAAAGTTGTGTTGGAAGAATGAGCTCTTGAGGTTATGTGAATTGCTCTATGGACCAACTCTCCTTGCTCCCCTTTGCGACTTTGATCCAATTCAACTTCTCCTTACTGTGGGAGCTCCAATGGAAGTTTGGGTGCACTCGACTTAGCTCCCTAATAAAGTATGCAAAGGAAATTTATGTGGATTTGAGTGAAGCGAAATTTAGAAATGAGTGGAGCACCCATATTTTCTAATGAAGAAAACTGAGAAAGTTGATTTCAATTCCCTCCTAGAAAGCTTAAGATCTTTGATGGCTCCTAACACTCTCTAGGGCTTAGTCGAATTTAGGAATCATTATTTTGAATTCAATTTGGGGGAGTATATCTCTCCCTTGAAGGATCAGATGGCCGCAAGCCATTTTATCATAGGAATGGTCTCTAATTATCTCACTTCTCTAGTTCAATAATAGCATGTATTGTACAAATTAATTATACTAATGTGTATGTATACGCATAAGAAATAATTTAATTAATTTTTTTTCTACAAAATTCATGCAACATATCTTAAATAATATAAACTATATGTATTAATTCATTGATACATCAAGTGTAAAAAAATTAAAATATATATTTCTATTCACTAATTTTAGCTATTCAACTAAGTATGTTATTTAATTAAATGAATATTAAGGCATAATGAAGCAAAGTAAAAAAATATCCATTAAATTAGCCTTGGTTTGGTTTTGTTAATTTTAAGATGCATTTTATGTTTATATAAAACTTCTTAAGTTGAATTTAAAAGTAGAGTTTAAAAAAGATTTATAACACTTCATTAAGATGATTACAAATCATTAAATAAATTTCCTAGCTTCAACCTAAGGTTAGGGATTATGGTAGATTTCATTCCCCTTTCCCTCTTCATAATCGCAAATCAAAAATGAAACCCAAAATTAAATCAATAGTTTAAGCCTAAAACCCATTTCAATTATTAAATTACATAAAGTGTAACCATATTTGATAAATTACTTAAACATCTATCACTATAAAATTCAAATATTAAAGCTTAATCATGACATAACACACTAAGCATAGCACACACATTAGCATGCTAAGAATCCATGTCTTAAGTTAGGCCAGTGCTTATTATGATGATGTGGTGTTTTATTTTGTGATGTAATAATTTAGACAGATGTTAGGATTGATTGTGCATGGTCTGGATGTTAGGCCAACATTAGACTAATGATGTTTTTACATAAGGGATTATGCTTAAAGGTCCACTACCACAATAAAAATATAAATACTTCTTACTTGTAGGTGCTACTCAAGTCCATAAGCATAATCTATTAGGGTAGGCGGGCTTGGTACCCAAGCTTGGGTCCTAAGTCCAAATGTTTGAAGTAAAGCTACTTGGTGTATATCTATGTTGATCCAATTTCTATTTTGTAGGTGTAGTTAGATTTAATTTTCATAAATTATAATTTTTACAGTAGTATTATGATTAGAGCTATAGGGTTTAGGATGAGCAATGGCTAGAAGTCTTAAACTTGGGATGCCCTGTGATGTCTGATATGTTTTAACCCATAAAGTGAAGATGAAGATAAAAAATGAAAACCCCTATAGCTTTATTTTTATTTTTAATTGTTGACCTCACTTTCGGAGTGAGGATTGATCATGCCAATCCTAGGTCGAGGATTCTTTTAGATACTTAGGTTTCTTTTGTGCTAAGACACTTTTAAGGATTAAGGGAACACTAAACCAAGGCCTACAGACTTATAGGGAATAACCTTAGGCCCAGAGCTTACCGTATGATAAGTGGGCTTCACTACCCTAAGGCATAAACAGACACTCATACCCATTAATGCCTTTAAACCTAAATGACTTGATTAAAACCTCAATCTCAAGCAAATCAATTGACCTTGATTGAATTTGATTTTCAATCCAAATTCAACCTAATTTGGCTTCCTCAAGCTAACCGACTTCAAATCCTATAACTCCATACAAACCAACCCAAGCAAACAAAACTCAACTCATTTCTCTCAATTGTTCTAATTATCCAATGGATCATTGCAAACTATTCCAACACTTACAATCAAACCAACTAAATCAATTAGATATAATTAACCCAAGTTGACCCATTTGGCCTAAAAGATTCAAATGAGTCACAATCTAATCCAACTCAAATTAATTGCAATCAAAGCCATCAATCAACTTCAAATTCATCATTGAATATGCTCCAATCTTCTATAGCCCCAAGTGATTAACTTGACTAAACCACTTAAAGTGACCTAAAAGGTCAAATTAAACTAAATCACTCTATAAATTAAATTAATTTATATCAACACTTCCAATCAATTATAAATGACCAATTGAACATAGACCTAACCCATGCACAAGTTAATTTGGCCAATTTGGTCAATTAAGTCAACATGACCCATTTAAACAAATAAAACTATATGAACCAAATCTGAATCTAACTCAAATTGAACTAAACAATTGCACTAATTCATTCTAAATGACCAATTGGGCTTAACCAAATTCCCACTTTGACCCAATTTGGTCAAAATGGTCAACTTAGCCCAACATGACCCATTACCAACTTGAATCAAATTGAGCCAAACCCACCCAAAGCAAGTCTAAACTCAACCAAACTTGGCATGACTCATCCTTGGGTCACCATGGACCTACCCAAGGGGGCCCAACCCATGGTGAACCTGAGTTAGGTCAAACTCATTGAACCAAGCCCTCTAAATGGGATAAAAATCCACATTTGGGTGGATTCTCCAACTCCCCACCCCTTGGTAGCCACCTTGACCTTTTCAACAAAGTACCACTGACCCAACCTAACCCAAGACTGTTGGGTTCAACCTTTATCCAAGAGAGGGTGAGCTCACCCATGGGCAATCATTAGTCCACCTAAGGAGGAGTGCACACTCTATTGCAACCTACTATACTCCCTCTGCCTAGCACACACATTCAACTTAGCAGTCCCCAACCACCTCTAGCCACCAACTCTGGTTGGATGGCTATCAAAACTAAGCAAACCTCAACCCTTGGTTCCATTGTAGGAGAGTATGCTTCTCCCCATCCATTAAAACTCATCACACACATTTATTAGAGCATCCCAGCATTCCCCAGCTCCCACACTATCTTCAGTGAAGTTCCATTCAAGCCTGAGAGCTCCACCCCTCCAGCCTCATCAAACTTCTCCTAAAGCCAAATTAACTTTCCCACACCTTCACCACACTCCAGCAACTCAAAAAAATCAATTCTCTAATGTGTGTGCTAGGAAAATCAAATTATATTTTAATAAAATAATTAAAACCTTAATTACACATCTGATCAAAGTGAAACTTTAGGAAAATCAAATTAGCAAGGAACCCCACACATAAAAAAATTCAAACCCATTTGACCTTTAGATTAGGAGTATTTGAATTTCAATATCTCTAGGTCAATTCAAAGGAAATCTTAAATATAAAAAATCACAAAAATTCTAAAATATATAATATGAATTTAAGGTATTTTAATTGGCATTGGAACACTTAAATAAAATACTCAGGCCAACTAAAAGCAAAAGAACCTAATTAATTCTAAGGTAAAGATTATGGTTAAAGGGAAAAATATGAAAGTTAATCATATTTAACAATAATAATTCCATAAACAATTATAATTCCATTTATAAACTAAAATATAAAGTTCATTAACCTCTAAAATTTATAAATTATTAATATAAAAATACATTAAAATCATTTGGATTAATGAATGAAATGATATAGATGTAAATATGAAAGGTTAAGTGTAATTAAACCTTAAGTTAGGTTGAATTAAACTTAAAATAACAAAGTAACATAAGTCAAATTTAATACACAAAGGAATAACCTTTCTTTAAATTCCTTAAGTCATGAAAAGGAAAAATTACATTAGGATAAGTGTTCTTTCTGAATTATATAATGATCACTCCTTTCAAATTAATTAAAGTAAATTGAACCATTCCATAATGTAAAAATTTACAATTTAGAGTTAATCATCTAAGTCTAAATTCATTAACAAACCTTAAAGAATTTCATAAAATGAATAGATCAAAATAAGAAAGAATCATTAATGTAAATGAGTTATAGAATTTAGAATAATAAATTTAATAATCTTAAACATAATAAATTGAATATAAATTTACTTATGTTAATGAACATTAATGAAAATGAATAAATGAAATTAACTTGAATTGAATGAATGAAATACTTACACCTAAATGCAATGTGTAATCCACATACATCTTAAAATTAAATAAATAAAATGAACATAAAATGAAACTATACCTTAAGTCAAAATTAATAAAATAAAATAAAAAAATGAATATTAAATCATAAAATATAAATAATAAAAAACTTAATCAATCTAAAGCTATACAAGTAAAAAAATTTAATATACAAGTAAAGTAAACTTAATATTTTAAAAAGATATAAATCATCAAAAATCAATAAAGCAAACATGTAAAAAATGAATCAAATTAAAAAAAATAAATGATAAATATCAATATCAAACCAAGGGAATTAAATGAAACTAAAATCAAAATAATATGTGAATTAACTTAAAGTGAAAATTAAATTGAATCATAATAACAAATGAAGTAAAACCTCAAGTTAAAATTAATTCAAACTAAATCACAACATTATTGATAAAGAAATCAAAACATAAAATATTAAATGAAAAAGAATAAAAATATTTAAAACAAAATAAAATAAATTGAACTAATTCAAATCCTCTAAATTTAAAGAAAAGTTCAATTAAAATACTTCGAATTTTAGTTATACTTTTAGGATGAATCTTTACATTTGAATAAAGATATCATCATATTAGGACTTAAGATGTTGAATGGAATGGGCTACACTCAAAATGGAACCTATTATATTCTTCATTCTCAAAAGCATAATCTAATTTTAACATAATAAGATGTACCTAAAATGAAGACTAAAAATTAGTAAATATTAAATCATTTGTATTAAAATCATCAAAAGGTAAATAAATAAATACTCAAAAACCTAAAAGCCTAGTAATGTCTTGTCACACAAACCCTTTTTCTTCACACACTAGAATAAGTCAGAAACCCTAGAATTAGGTTAGGTCATTTTGTGATTTTCTATAATTTTCTATGATGTTGTGATCAGAATTGTTTTTTTATTATTTTATGGTGTATTATTTTAAATGGATGGCTAGGATGTTAATTCTAGAATTAATATTATCTTTTACCAAGGGCTATGTTAAAGGGACTACCATCATAAATAAAGATTATAAAAATATTTTTTGTTTGCAGGTGTTGAATAGTCCCTTAACAAAGCCCATAGGATAGGTGGGGTTGGCAAGAAACTAATGTTATGACCGTATATTTGTAAAATAAAACTATTTTTTGATGTTTGTATTCTCTTGGCAATTATTTTATAGTGCTTAGGATTTATTTTTGAATTCAGAAATATAAAATTGAGCTTAAAATTAGGTTAGGATCTATGGGGTCTAGGATTGACAAGAGTTAACACTACTAGGAGATAGTGTAGAGGTCCCATGTGAAGCCCAATTGAGATCCTTAAAGAAGGAGATGATCCTGGAAAGAAGACCCATACATTTAGACTTCTAGTTCTAGGCCGGGCTATATAAGGGCAGAGCTTGGCTACCTATTTTCCTTTCTTCTGAGGTGTACAATAATATCTGGTAACATTGGCCTATTTTATAAATTTAAATTGGTTTGATTATTTGAATCAAAGAATTAACTTGTTTTTCTAAGTCTTTTTCTATGTTGTGCTTTATGTGGTGTATGTTTGGACGCATGCTCATAAGATAAATTAAATTTTCTACCCAACTAAATTTGATAAATTCAAACAAAATAATAATGTAATTCAAAACCTTACATAAATTAAAGCCCTAAGAAATAACTTAAAGTCAATTAGAAATCAATTAGCTCATAAAATCAATCATATTATTTCAATTCTTGAATTGGGTAACTTCTCCCATTGCACATAAGGGCAAATCCTTGCCTTCTTTGGAAAGCCTGCCTTTTATTATTAATTTGTCCCATGACATTTTTCTAATTGCATACCATGTAGGCATAAATTGCATACTCATAGCCTAAAATGATCATCGAGTCAAAATAATGAAAACCTGAAAAATAGCATTAGTTAGTGCATTTCTTACCCTACATTATCTTGGCGATTAAAGAGTGAGTTTAGAATTCTTAGATTCTTTTCTTAAAAATGTAACATCCCAAGCATCTTGCATTCATTTAAAATGTCCTTAGGTGTTGTTAGTTTAACCCCTTTAGGCAGGTTGTAAGTCTAGAAGAGTCAATAATAGGCTAGTTCCCTCAAGTAAGAGGAATGGTCGATAATTCACAAAATTAAACTAGGTTGAGCATCTGACATGTGTCAGAAGTCCTTGTAGATTAGGTTCTGATGCATCTTTCTTGGAGTAAATCTTTAAGCCTAAGTATTTCTACAGTCTTGTGCTGCTAGAATTTAATCCCTAGATTTCTAAGAAATAACAACTTAAAATCTAAATAAAATTCTAAAATTTAAAGCCTAAAGATATGATAGTTGGAATGCATACTAGGCATCCCAATATCAATGAGCATTTCCTATTTAATCTCATTTGGTTTCCACAAATAAATCTCTCCACTTTGGACCCTTCCTAATTAAAAATCCCAAATATCAATCCCTAATGTCAACCAACTTAGAAATCTTTAAAAATAATGACTTATTCCTTTAATCAAGAGTATTCTTAAGAAGAGATTCTTAAGATGTAGGAAGCCATGGACTCAATTTAATATAAACCATGTTCTACATTTTCATATAGTTCAAAGGAAAAATCTCAGGCACATGAAATGCCCATTAGCCTTAAGAGTCTCCTATTAAATGATAGAATCCATTATAGGATAACATAGTTATCTTTTGAGATAATATATTTATTTCTTAATGACATATTTGATCATCTAAATAAGAAATTCTTAAACTCTATGTGGTGTTATAAATTTTTCCCACAAGGATGAGCTTAATGTAGTGAGCATGGCAACTACCTCTTTACATGAGCAGACCAAATTGAAGTTGACACTTGAGCCTGACAATGAAAGATCAGGCCCCCAAGCAATGCATAAGTATATCTAAGCCCTCTTTATTTGGAACTACTAAATAACATGTGAGCACCTTAGCTCTAACCCCACTTTCCTCACAAAAAGTTAAGAGTTTGGTGGTTAAGGAAGATCCTAAGACATATACAAATGCTAAACCTTAGATATTTTATCCAGAAGCAACATCGTTAAGCCAAGAAGTTGATGTAGAGGTTGAGGATGAATCATTTAAAAATTATAAAATTTTTGTTTAATTGATACTTGTTGTATGTTTTAAATTTGGCAAAGAAAGTTTAATTCCACATACATGGTCTAAGCACAAGGCATAGTACTTTGAAATTCTATGGGACAACAAATGCAAAACTCTCAATCAAGATATGCACTATGCTTGTAATAGTATGCCCAATAAATGATGATGATTATTTCCTATTCATCACCAATCACTTGGAATGATAGATTCTTCTCAAAGCACTAATTCATATTAATAGTTTAGAAACTTCAAATGATCTAGATAATCTTTAAGTAAAAGATGTACACCTAAAATTTGAAGAAGAGATCAAATCAACTTTCAACGAGTTCAAAGAAATCAACTTGGCCACTGAAGATAATATGTGCCCAACATACATTAGTTCCTTGTTGAACGAATCTGAAACTAATGACTTAGTTAGGCTACTCACTAAGTTCAAGGACTGCTTAATATGGAGCTATGATGAAATGCCTGAATTAGCTCCTAAAGCCACAATTCATAAACTATAATACAACTTGATGTTAACCCCATCAGGCAAGCTCCTAAACACATGTAATTGGGCATTGAATAATAATTCATTTTTTTTGGTTAAGAAATTGATCGATGATGTTGCTTCATCAAGGAAAGAAATACCTACTTGGTTAGCAAGCATCATCCCAATTAAAAAAAAAGAATGGACAAATTCGCATATGCATTGATTTTAAAGATCAAAATAAGGTGTGTCCAAAAGATGAATTTTCACTAGCAACCAAAACTGATGGTGGACATTGCCTCATCTCATGTGATCTTTTCTTTCATGGATGGTTCATCTAAATATAACTATATCAAGATGGCTTCTGAAGATGAAAAGAATACTATCTTTAGAACCCCAATCAGAATCTATTGTTATAAGATCATGCCATTTGGCCCCAAAATTATGCCACTTATTTGTGGTCATGACTCGAATCTTTGACAAACTCATTCACCACCAAGTTGAGTGCTACGTTGATGATCTCATGGTCAAAACTAAAGAAAAAGAAAACCATCTCTTTAACTTGAGAGTAGTTTTTGAATGATTGAGGCATTAAAACCCTCTAAAGTGTGCATTTGGGATAACTTTAGAGAATTTTTTGGGGTTTATTATTCAACACTATGAGATTGAGATTGATCAGGAGAAGATAAAAGTGATATTAGAAATGCACCCCCTAAAATCCTAACTTAACTCAAATCATTCTAAGAGAGGTTGGTGTATTTTAAGATATTTATATCTAACCTATCAGGCAAATGTCAACCATTGTCAGCATTTTTCAAGAAAGACACCAAATTCAAGTGGGATTACAAATGCCAACATGCATTTGAAAGTATTAAGCAATACGTTATGATGCCACTAGTCCTAGCTACCCCTATCTTAGGCAAACCTCTCATACTCTACACTACTGCATTGGATGACTCTTTTAGAGCTCTGTTTGCCCAAACCAACGATGAGGTAAAAGACAACGTGATCTACCATCTCAGTCATTGTCTGATACCTGTTGAGGTGAACTACCTACCCATTAAAAAAATTGCCTAGCTTTGATCTTCACAGCCCAGAAGCTAAGACATTATAAACTCTCTCATAAAGTAAACTTAATTTCTAGAGTTAATCCACTAAAATATCTCATGACACGGCCGATGCTAGATGGTTGGCATGATGATCCATGATTTTATCATAGTTTAACATTTTATTCATACCCCTCCATGCAGTGAAGGGGCAAGCACTTGCAAACTTTTTGGTGGTATGCCCTTTCCCTGTAGATTCCCCTCTCAATGATGATCTTCCTAATAAAAAAATCATGAATCCAGGGGATACAAACACTCATCATTGAGAGATGTATTTTGATGGTGTAGCTTCCTCTCAAAGAGTAGAAGAACCATAAGCTACTCTTCTAGGCAAGGTAAGGGTAGGGATAGTCCTCCTAACACCATACCACGATATGATGAGATTTTTATATCATCTATATGAACTCTATGCCAGCAATAAAGTTGAATATGAGGATCTGATCACTTGTCTAGAGTTATCCATCTTCTTAGGCATCCAAAGCATCAATATATTTGGGTATTCATAACTAGTGGTCAACCAAATTACTGGGTCCTATAAGGTTCTAAAGCCCAAACTCCATCAATACCATAAGTATACCATGAAGTTTCTAGCCCAAATCCCAAAGGTCATGCTCTATAAGATCCCTCGAGAAAAAAATGCCATAGTGGATTCCTTAACCAAGCTCACCAAAGAGTTTCCATGTTTGAAAGATGAGTCCATATCAATAGAGGTTCATAATAGGTAGATTCTACCTCTTATTGGTGTTGAACTTATCAACAAATACACTATTGAAGGAAAGGTTATCATTGCCAAAAAGGACAAAGAGCTAGATTGGAGGCAACCCTTCATTAATTATCTAAACAAAGGTAAGCTACCTCAAGAGAAATCTTAAGCCCACCAAGTTAAGCAAATAGTGCTCTTCAATGCTCTCGTCGATGGTGTCTTATACCAATAGTCCTTGATCATATGCGGTTATGCTTTTGAAGGTGGTAGAATAATCAAACACGAAGCCAATAAAATTGTGATCAAGGTGCATTCAGGATTATGCAGAGCTCACCAGACTAGTCCAAAGATGAAGGCCAAAATTTAAGAGGCATGGGTACTACTAATCGATGAAGATCACAGATTGCATGGATGTAGCCAAGCATTGCCACCAATGTCAAGTACATGGAACAGTTCTACATCAACCACCCAACATTTTACACTTGATTATAACTTCATGGCCATTCGAAGTGTTGGGGTACTAACATAGTTTGTCCGATTGATCCTTCATTACTAAAGAGTCACCGTTCATCCTAATAGATTATTTCTCTAAGTGGATGGAGACAATTTTGCTCAGGGAATTCAAAGCTCAGCATATGCTTCAATTTTTTAGAAACCATATTGTGTATAGATTTAGAATACCTCACCAAATCATATTTGATAATGGTACCACCTTCAAAAGACCAAGATCAACAACTTCTCCCATAGAAACAATATAGATTGGAGGTATTCTATCATCTCTTATAGAGAAAATGGATTAATAGAAGCTTTCATCAAAACTCTCATTCAAGTACTCAAGAAAATGCTCGATGATAACAAATGGCAGTGGCATGAGCAGTTAGTTGATGCTTTGTGGGCTTACCACACCATCTATAAAACTCTAACACAATCCACCCCATTCTCCCTAGTGTATGGGTCCAAAGCCATTCTACCCTTAGATGTCTAACTTTCATCATTAAAGATAGCTACAAAAATAACAACAATGATAACAATAACAACAATAACAACAACAACAACAACAACAACAACAACAATAACAACAACAAGCCTTTATCCTACTATATGGGGTACGACTACATGAATCCTTCTTCACCATTGTATCATATTATGTGTCAAATTTTCACTTAATTCAAGTATACTATGGTCATTTTTATACATCTTAACCAAGCCTTTAGGTCTATGTTGAACTCACTTTTGGAGTGAGGACTCATCCTTTCGTAGACTTAGGAACCTTCTGTGCACTAGGACCTCCCTAGTCATAGAACACTTCTAGTGATTAAGGGAACACTAAACCCAAGCCTAAGGACTTAGGAACGTATACCCTATGCTTAGAATGTGCCTCAGGACAAATAGGTTCTACCTATCCCATGATAAAAAACATAACTTATGCTTGTCCATTTATCCAAAACAACTCTCAAGCCAACACAATTAACCCCAATTAAAATTTGTTTCATATCTAAGCTCCAAGCTAAATTAATTTAAGCCTTAGCCTAAATCAATTCTAAAATCATCCCATGAATCTATGACTCAATTGAAATAAATTCAATTGACTTTCACAAAAGCATGCCAACCATTCAATACTCCATTTTAAACCATTCCAAGACCTGCAATCAAATCAAACCAATCAAATGAATCCAATCAACCCAAGTTAGCCCATTTGACCCAAAGGGTCCAAATGAGCCAAAATTTAATTAAATCCAAATTAGTTACAACAAAGCTATCAACTAATCCTAAATTAATCATCAAACTCAATCCAACCTAATTCAACCCAATTGATCCATTTGGTCCACTTGACCCAAAGTGACCTAAAGGACTAATTTGATCTAACCTGAATTAGATTGAATCAACCCATCCAATCTCCTCTACAATGATTGTTGATCATTCTTGATTAACCAATTATAATCAATTGGGTCAAATAAAGCTAATTTGATCACTTGACCCAAGATGACCCAATTACCCATGTGAGCAAATTGAACCAAATCTCATTCTAAACCTAATTGATTTAAACTAATACCTCCAATCAATCATAAATTGAGTACTGAATATAACTTGACCATCAGTTGGATCTAACCAAGCAAATTTGGCCTCTTGACCTAAGTTGACTCAATTTGACCTAAAGGAAAAATTGAGTCAAATCAAATCCTAAATCAAATATATTAAAATGAATGACTCAAATCCATCACAAATTGATTATTAAACATAATCCAACACCCAATCAAACTTGAATAAACCAACAAATTGGCCCATTTAGCCCAAATTGACCTAAATGATTCAATTGAACCAAATCATTGCCAAATCTAAATTAACTCAAACCAATACCTACAATCATTCTCAAATGATCATTGAACCTAAACCAGCCCTTCACCTAAGCCAATTTGTCCAATTCGACCAAATTGGTCAACTTTACCCATTTTGACCCATATGGGCCAAATTTAAATCCACTTAAAATTAAACCAAACCAATGGCACCCATACATTCCAAATCATCATTTGAACACATCCAAACTCTTGGTTTGATTCAATTTGATCAATTGGTCAACCTATCCCAATTAAAACCCATTTGACTTATATGGGTCAAATTGAGACAAACCCATCCAAACCAAGTCCAAACCCAACCAAACTTGGCACGACTCATCCTTGGGTAAGCATGGGTCAACCCAAATGAACCCAACCCATGGAAGACCTAGTTTAGGCCGAAACCCATTGTATCAATCCATCTAAATGGGACAAAATCTCCATTTAAATGATCTCACCTACTCACCAACCAATGGCAACCATCTGTAGCTCACTTTGGACACTTGGACCACTAAACTAACCTAACCCAACACTGTTGGATTTAGCCTTAGGTCATGAGAGGGTGAGCATACCCTTAGCCCACCATTAGTTCACTTAGGGAAGGAAGTGCACTCCATATCAACCCTTGTAACTGCCTCAGCCTCTCAAAACCCTCCACCTTAGTAGTCCACTACCATCTCTTTCCATCTACCTCGGATGACTACCAAAGGCAGCCACCTCAGCCCTTGGTTCACTTGGGGAGGAGGGTATACTCTTCCCCATTGATTCAAACTATAGGCAAAGCATCCATAAGTGATTCTGAGTAGTCTTAGAGCTTTCCTCGATCCCCTAGTTCACCCCATCACCGACGAGACCAAGCTCCATTCAAAACTGAGAGGCTCATCTGTCCAACCTCATCTAAACTCAACCAAACTTCAATTAACTCTTTCCACACCTTCCCCAAGCTCTGATAAGTCAAAATGAATTGATTCAATCACTAGAGACCACTCCAAGACCAACTCCAATGAGCTTCATAGTGGTGTTTGGTCCACGAGCTATTGGTGGGGTGGAAACTTGTGAGCTTCTCAACAAGATTTTGTCTCTTCAAGACAAAGCTACCTCAGTCATTGGGTCATCGGTCTTGAGCTCCATTGAGACAAAATTTGGAAAATTGTATAGAATCTCTTAGGTATTGGTGTTTTGTGAAGATTTTTGTGATTTTCATTGTAGGATCTTCTTAGATCTCTTCCACACACATTTTAGTGTCAATCTCTATGTCCCACGAGCTCTAGCGAGCTTGGATTGAGCAGAGGAGGGTGCACGATGTTCGTCTTTCTACGCTCAAGGCATGAAGGATCATTCGCCATCCATTTTGCATGATTAGAATGGATGACCATGATTTAATTTGTTAGAAATTTTGCTTTAATCCATCATAGATCAAGGGATTAATTCTCTCCATTGGATCCGTGATCAGACGGCGAGGATGAAATCATGTCCACTACCGCTAACTCAACCGCCTTGAGGGATAATTTAAATAGCCTATCCCATGACACCACATGGAAATCAATGCCACATCAGCTCCCGCATGGCACCAACGAGTTATGGGGTTAATTAGGTGTTTAAAATGTGATTAATTAGCCAAAATTTCAAATATTTATAAGTAATTATAGAAAATTCCTAAAAATATGAGTAAACTTATTTTGGAAAGGGTAAATAGAAGAGAATTTAATAAAAAATATACCTAAGGTTTAATTAATGAATAGTGCTTAATTAGAGTTTGAAGTTTAAGTTAATCACCTTAATTAAGCCTTAATTACTTGGCCAATGGGTCTCAAATTGGATAAGTTAATTCCATGGGATGTCCTTTGTCTCCCATAATTTTCTTGAGATTTATTGGCTAAGTAATTAAGAGAATTTAAAATTCAAATCTTAATTACCCTATTTAAGTAATTTAATAATTATTAAAAAGTTCCAAAAAAATTAAGTAATTAAGCATGATTAATTACTATTAATAGTGAAATGATGAGGGGGAATGAATATGAACTCTTTCCTAATTATTTTCTTCAATCCACTTCATTAGGGGTTAATTAAGGTTAATTAGGCAATTTAATTTCCAAATTAAATTAAATTAAAGTAAAATGGTAATTGCTTCAGATAATTCCAATTGATTTTATTGATTTTACTTTATGTGTTTAATAACATAAAGGAACATATGGTTAATCTATGGGTGTGAGAAAACCATGTAAGCACCTAATTAGATTATTTTTTAATCTAATTAATATTTAATCATGTGCTTCATTACATTATGTCTTGTTAAGTGCATTGTAACTTTTAATTACTCATTGGCATATCATTAGAAGCTAATAGTTAAATGGTTAATTAAATTAAGAAGCATAGGAAAGGGAAATTGAATTGATTACTTAATGACTTTAACTTAATCAATCCATAAAGTAAACTTAATTACTTTTCCTTAAACACATTAATTCACTAAAATGGGATGAGGGCAAAAAAATACATATTATTTCTCCTCTTTACATTTTGATAACCCAAATCTAAAATCAAGCTTAATAACAACTTTGGTTGATTTTAAATAATTTTATTTAATGTGACTGTCCTTAGGAATTAATATAGTTGAATGAGTTATGTGGAAGTGTTTAATTATTCCTTTTCAATCATTATAAATTTTGTATGTCATTTGATATCATTCATTCATATTTTTCAAATAACATAATCAATTGAGTTTAATTATGTGTAAGTTGCAAGTATTGGATTAATCCTAATTATATGTTTGGCTATTATCACTAAAAAATTTCAAAATTATTTTCAAAGTTATAAATTAATAATGAAGATTTAAATTGATGTTGGCTATAAATATTCTATATGATTTGCATTCATTTATAGCTAAAACATGTTGAAGTATTGCTTTATTCCCATGATCCATGTGTATGTTTACATGTATTTGAATGCCATTAAGTATATAGTTTGGACATCCCAGAAATACAAGGCCTTAAGTAGCCCCAAGAATATCTTAGATTACCTCACTTCTAGTTTAAATAATGGCACGTACTTAATTAATTTCATTCACCTATTTACATACATTAGAATTTGGATAAAGTTTTACTTTGCATGAATAAATAAATTTGTTGACATACAAACTTTTGTATGATTTTCAGTCTCAAGGTTGTGTATACATTCATATGTATTTAAGATAGCAAGTATATAGTCTGGACATCTTAAAAATCCAAAACTTTAAGTAGCCCAAGGATGTCTTAGATTACCTCACTTCCCTAGTTTAAACAATGGCACCTACTTGCTTAAACCTTTAATTCATGTCGATGTCTGCATAGCTAAAAAATGGAATCTCTCTTTTCTACCTAAATGTATACTTTCACAATCATATAAGTCTATAAAACATACATTGCATCTATAAGTATGGTAAACTTAACACCATATGCATGTTATTAATGATGAAAAGGCATGGTGCAACATTATCTATGTGATGGCAATTCAATTTCATTAATCATAAGATGTCTTTCATGTTGAATAAAACTATTTAAGATTAGCCCAAATGTAGGATTAATAAAAATATTTAATAAATCATTCACTAAAAGAAACCAAAAATTATAATAATATACTCTTTAGAAAATAATTTAATGCAAGGATGAAAGAGGTTAAACCTCCTTCCTCTTTTATAATAAGTACATGCCAAGTAACTACCAAATGAAATAAAATAAAACACAAATTAAAATTTGCAAATCCTTTTAATGACTTGAAATGAAACCACCCTCATATGTAACTTGAACATTCCAAACCTTAGATAATTATAATCATAAAGCCTAGTTAAAACATACCACACTAAGCCTAAGCATACACATTAGAATGCTAAGTCACTACTTCTAGTTCTAAATTAGGACAGTGTATGATGTGATGTAGTATTTCCTTTTATTATGTAATATTTTAGACTGGATGTTAGGATTATTTATGCGTAGACTGGATGTTTGGTTGCTATTATCCTAATGATATTTTCTACAGGGGATTATGCTAAAGGGGTTGCTAAAAAAAATAAAAATAAGTACTTTTGCTTGTAGGTTGTTTATACCCCCTTTGTTTAATCCACATTAGGACATATGGGCTTGATTACCTATGTGCAGGGTGCTAAGTCCAAATTTATAAAATATAATTATTTGGGTTTGTATGGTTGTTTAGCTAACATCTATTATATAGGTGTAGTTAAATTTATTTTTGATAAAAATGTAATTTTTGTAATATAAATTAAACTTAGTGTTATGGGATTTTAGATGAGTAGTAGTTAGAAGGCAAAGTCCTAAGAGGTCCTATGAAGCCTTGGAGGAGCAAAATCAAATCAAATGAAAAGAAATAGAAATGAAGAATGAAGACATCTATATTATCTAACTTAATTGTAATTATAATATTCTTTTATAATCTAGGTTGTATAAGGGTAGAGCTCGGCTATCAAATTTCTTTCATTTCTGGGGTGTATGAGGATACCTGGCTGCACTGACCTCTAATTATTTTATGAGACTTATAAATGTTTGGTTGTTGTGTTTATCTTGCATAATAGAAATTGCATGTTCATTATAGGTTTCTTAAGCTTGATGATTGAATGTGTGGCCTGGATGCAGTAGCTCTTTTGAAAAAATTTATTTTCTTACCCTCATTAATAACTCATAACTAAAATTTAAAATAATTCATAACCTCACTTTAAAGCCTAGGTTATAATCAAGATAATTAAAGATTTAGCAACCCCTTAGCTGAATGTTGAATGTTCTAATATCATGCATAACATATTATTTCATTCTTGAATAAAAGGTCTCCACTCTTGCGTGATAAGGGAATACTTGACCTATGATGGCATCTTCGTAGTGGAGAACACCTCCTCCCACTAATTTAGCCAACAACTCTATTTCATCATGCATTTAAACATAATTATCCTAAGCATTTGTCCAAATAAATGTGCCAAAATGATATATAAAAATTTTGTAAAATTTTGCATTACAAAAGTCATGTCTGCTACCATGTCTTTATCTATGGAAGTGCTGCATGAGTTTATGACTTTAGTCCTCCCAATTAAATAAATAAAAACTTAGCTATCTTGCACTTTCATAAGGTGAACTACATGATTTTGAATGTAGGAGGTATTAGTTGTTCTCTAAGTGATTGTAAGTCCAAAGAGTCATGAGTTTATCCTCTCTTATGGAGGTAAATCATTATGTCCAATTTTTTGATTAGACTTAAGTCATGCTTTTAGCTTGTGCTAAAGCATCCTAAATTTAGGATCTAAGGTTGCTTGTTTCCTTCAAGCTACGAGTATAAATTCTAACCTCTTAGGCATTTTTGCAATATTGTGTTGATGGATTATCAGCCCTAGTATTCTAATATAATTTCAACTTAAATAAAAATAAACTCTCTATTTCAAACACAAAAAGTCTCATCATAAGATAGATTGGAGCACTTACTTGGATTCCTAGTATCATGGGTGCTCTCTACTTCTCTTCTCTTGGAATCCAAAATAAGTCTTTCTAGATTAAATCATCACATTTGATTCCCAAAAATATCCAATCCTTTGATAGTCAAACTTTAAAGTCTTTAGAGATGATTGATTGACTACTTTAATTGAGAGTATTCTTTAGAAATCTACATTTCCTAAGATATAATTAACTATCAAAGCTTGCTTCCATAGGGAACTAAAGAACCCGACATAAAATAAACCTTGCTTTACTTTTCCATGTAAATTAGGAGTAAGATCTCTGGTATATGTGAAGACTCATCTACCTTAAGAGTCCTTATTAGGTGATTAGGTTCATTATAAGGTAATGTTTTCATCTTTTGAGATAGTACATCATACCTTAATGGCGTACTTGATTACTTAAATAAATATCCCCTAAGATCTGCATCGTGTCCCAACAATGACTCTTAATTAAAAATACCACATTATTTTTTGGCCACTCCGCTAGGGAATGTTTCTCTCTCTATATTTTAGTAGTCAATCATTATCTTCAAGAATCGATAGTGGACTTATATTTTATATAAGCTCAAGACTATCATTCTTTCTATTGGACACCTTGCTCATTTCATCCTTAAGTAAGTGGTGTCCTTTAGGTTTTGAGACCTCACACCCAAGTAGTTCTTAAAACCTCTATTGGACCTCTAATAGGCAAAAGAAAATTAATCAAATAAATCACCCAAAATATAAACTAATTAAAATCAAGAACCTTTTACCACTAGTTTGGTAAAGCAAAGTTCATCCAAGATTCTCCAAAATTCTAATGAAGTCCAAAAGAAAAGCAAAATCATTCTCCAAAAAAAATTTTAAACCTCTCCAACATACAAATGAACCCCCATTAAATAGAATAAAATTTGTTAAATGAGGGTTCCAATTAAAAATCAAAAGAATCAAAGTAAATAATAAAAACCCAAAAGCTTATTTTTATGCCTCTTCCAATAATGAAGCAGAAATTCCAGCCTTCTTTTCTTCTAAATAGTCCTCAACCATGTCATCCGAAAAGCTTATTTTCTCATTCACCTCTAGTGTGGATTTTTCCTTGAATTAGGCCATACTCACCTCCACCCCTACCATCAAGTTTGGCTTTGGCTTTGAGCACTTCAAGGTCAGTTTGAGGGACCTGCCCTCACCATAGTTAGTAGAGAGGAGGTGGTTGACAAAAAGCCACTTCAACAGTTAGACCTCCATTTTGATACTGAGTTCCCTCTTATTGAAGGTAGAGGTTCCCCACCACAGTGCTAGCTATATACTTGTAGTTTTAGTCAAGACTAATATATCAGCTTCTACAATCTTTAAGAGGAAGTTTATCTTTGATTATGAGATAATCACACATTTAAGATCAATTCTAGCTCTTATCTTGCTCCCTTAACCAAGACCCAAAGACTATAACAAGCACAAAAATATCAAGAGACATTACGAGTGCATGGCTAAGAAGGCTGAGGAAGCCTCCCATGTAGTTGAGAAGGGATCCCCTCATGAGACATCTCTCCTTCTTGGTGGTAATAGGTTTCACCCCCCTTTTAGTTGTAGAGGGAGAGGAGGATATCAAGAAGATTGCTACATCACCCTTACAATCTACAGAGTATGAGACACTAGATAAGAGGAGGAAGCCCTATGCAGGTCTGAGGTTTTTGGTCAGAAGAGTTAAGAGAGCCCATTGATGCTCCAAGTCCACCACTCTACATGACTTAAGATGTGTGATCCCTAGGAATGGTAGGGATTAGATCCATAGAGAGAGGGCTATGGAGGCCAAAGTTGCTTCCCAAGCAGGCAAGAGGGATAGAAGGATGTTATGGCCGGACTCCACTTGATTGACCATTCCTGACATCGATAGGGTCGATCATTTGAACAGGATAGTTCTTACCATTTCCAGTCATTGAAGGAGATCTCCAGTAGTGAGGCAGTCGGTGTCATCCCCATTGCACCGCTCCACTCGTCGAACACCTTCACCTATTTATGTTCCACCATTTGAAGTCCTTACCAAATTCCACATGGCTACACTTGGAGAGAGAGCATCCCCTTGGTGATACAGCTACATCCCAAGGGCCACTGTCCATCCACTTAATCATTAAGATGAGACCAAGCTCCCCTGCTCAACCTTCCATCCCAACAGTGAAGAGGAAGAAGTGGCAGGCCAAGAGTGTCATAGTTGCTCCACCACCAAAACTGAAGGAGAAGGAAGGAGGGGATATCTAGGTGACCCCTATGATTATTGAGTCAATTAAGGAAAGCACACAACTTGTCCAGATCATTCAATGCATTTCTTCTTTAGAGCTCAGTTTAGTTGATAGTCACCATTCAGTCTCTATCTTAATAGCACTAGGTCGAGTGGATGATAGATCTATGGATGAGATCTTAACAGACTATCATGCCACATTAAGGCAGATAGTTGGGGATGATCAGTCCGACCATGAGGAGGGTATGCTTAATTTCAACGCTGATGAAGATAACATGTTGGATGATATTGTAGAAACCCATATGGTAGATTCTCGAGGATCATTACATAGTGAACAACCTAGTCAAGAAGTCCAAGGTGTTATAGTTAATGAAGGTGAGACACCAAACTCAACTCAACACCTCCTCTAATAAATCAAACTAAAAGATGATCAATTGTTGATATGCTGGAGAGAAGGATAAAGGAGTTGATGATAGTGGTCTTAACTTATGTTGACCTCATTTTTAGAATAAGCTCTTAACCTCTCTATCTTAGACATAGAATGCCTCTTAGATATTAAGATTTTCTTATTCTTAAGACACTTCTAGTGATTAAGTGAACACCCAACCTAACCCTAAAGACTTAGAGGAGTTAGCCATAAGAATAGGTCATGCCTTAGGAGTGCTAAGAAAATTTGCCTACCCTATAGCTTGAACCAAATCTTCACTTCCTTCTTTCAAGTCAAACTCCAAATTCAAATCAATCAAACCTCAAATCAATTTTAATGGATTTTCTCAAATCATGAATCAATTTCGAATGATTGAAACCCATGATTGAATTTCAGTTCAAAAATCTTTTCTAAGCCCTTTGATTCCATCTTATGGACTTAGCTCAAATAAAATCCAAATCAATTCAAATTCAAGAAATTTTCTCATAATCCATTTATATTCTCATTTATATTCACAAATATAAATGAAATATAAATTCAAATGACCAAAATTAAATTCAAAACTAAAATCTAAATTCAATCAAAATTCAACTTAAGCCTTTCAAGTCAAATTCTAAAACTTAGCCAAATCAAACTCAAATTAAGCCAAACCCTTAATTTTTCTTCATATTCAATCAATCCTTAAATCATGAAACCAAATAAAAACACAAACTTCAATCATCAAACCAAAACTAAATTCAAAAATCAAATCCAAATTCAACCAAAATTCAACCTAAACTTTTAAAGACAGATTCTTGAACTTAACTAAATAAAGCTAAAATTAAGCCAAACCCTTGACTTTTTTTCATGATTCAATCAGTCCTTCAATCATGAAACCAAATATAAACACAAACTTCAATCATCAAACAAAAACTAGATTCATAACTCAAATTCAAATTCAACCAAAATTCAACCCAAGCCTTTCAAGTCAAATTCTTGAACTTAGCCAAATCAAACTCAAATCAAATTGAACCTTTGATTTTTCTTCATGGTTAAATCAATCCTTCAATCATGAATCCAAATATAAACATAAAATTCAATCATCAAACCAAAACTATATTCAAAAATCAAACCCAAGTCAAACTCATGTTTACCCTTTCAATTTGAAATTGTCAAATGAATCAAAATCCATTTGACTGTAAATCACTTGTAAATGGATTTATATTTCAATCATTAAGTCCATATGTGAGTTCAACCAAACTTGAATCAAACCTTGATTAAGCTAATTGATCCACTTAGGCTCACTTGGCTCAAAGTGACCTGAAGTACTCCTTTTGAGCCAAATTTTAACCTACCCAAATTGGATTGAACTAAGCCCACCTAAGCCTCACATTATGAGCAATAATCATCATGAGATGATCAATCACTCAAATTGGGTCAAATTAAGTCAAACCTAAGGGTTGACCAAGTCAACACTTAGCCAAGATGAAACCTAAACTAGCCAAAATCCACCATAGGCCAAATTGAGTGAAACCATTGATCAAAATTAATTCATGATCAATGTTTAAACTTGGCCAAGTCATCATTTGAGCCTAACCTAGCCCAATTGGTCACTTGACCCAAGTTGACCTAACATGACCTAAAAGTCAAAATGTGTCAAATCTTGATCTCAAATTGATTGCAACTAATGGGATGAATTCATTCTAGCCACTTATTGAACTTGACCAAAGCCTCAATTGGCCAACTTCTAGCATTGACCCAACTTGACCTAAAAGGTCAAATTGAGCTAAAATCAAACTAAATTAAAATTGATTGCCAAAGCTTGCAACATATTTCAAATGACCAACCAATCCTAAACCAACCCATGACCTAACTCAATTAGGTCAAATGGGTCAAATTGGTCAACTTGACCCATTTGACCAAAATGAAATCAAATAAATCAAAACCAACTCTAAATCAAATTGAATCAAACCAATGATGCCATTTCAAATGATCATATGAACTTAACCCAACCCTTGGTTTGACCCAATTGACCAATTGGTCAAGTTGACCCATTTTGACCTAAATGGGTCAACATGAGCCAAATGACATCAAATCAACTCCAAATTCTTTGAAATTTGGAACAGCCCAATTTCAAACAATTCTAAATCTTCCTAAAGTAAAATAAAAAAATGACCATTTTATCCTTAGGTCAAGGGGTAACCCATCACCAATTCCACTTAGAACATGATCATATCTTTTTCATGGCCACTTAGCACCCTCTTAGTGGACACTAGTGGGTGTGGTGCACATGACTTAATGGGTTTGGGTCATCCAAACCCAACCCAAGGACAAAACCCCACTCAAAATGTGCACATGGGAATCACTCATCCACCTCATTTAGCACATGAAAACTTCTCCACCCTCCCTTTGGCCAAAACCAACCACATGGCATCCAAAATGGCCTAACCAACTCAACTCTTGTGATCAATTTGATCAAAATGGTGAATCCATGCTCAGCTGTTTGATCCTTCTAGGGGGAGATATACTCTTTCTAATTTCACTTGAACCTCACTGACTCACATTTGATTGAAGCATAAAAACTCATAAGAAGAAATTTTAAGCTCCCCCGAGGTCTCTTAAGCTACTTTGAATTCTCTATTCTTGGTTTCTTCAAGCCAAAAATAAGAGACCTCAAGAAATTTTTCATCTTATTTAATTCTCCACTAGAGGTCAATTCCTCCTTCAAGCACCTTGAGGGCACCCAATTGAGCTCGCCCAAGTCTTCATCCAAGCTTCCAAGCCAAGGGAGGTGGGAGCTAGACCAAAGCAAGCAAGGAGAGGACTTTGGATGGATCCACTCAACCTCAAGCCCTCAAATCTTCAACAGAGTTTCATCTCCATTAGATGAAGCAACTTTTACAGTTGGGAGAACTGGTGATAGCCTTCGGTGAGGTATGGATCAAAATTGAGCTTAGCTGTAGGATTATTTGGTCCTTTGTGATGAAAAATTTTACCCCATTGCAAATTGGCCATTACATCTTCATCTCCTTACATGATGATGGTGTAGGTTAAATTTTAGCTTAGTACCAGCTCAATCGAGCTCGGATCAAGCCTTAAGGGGTAGATGGTTGCCAACTCCGACAAGCGAGCTCAAAGATGAATCATGGACCATCTATCCCACATGTTTTGGATGGACTGTCCAGGTTAATCCATGTTAGATCCGAATTTTAATCCTTTTAATACTACGGGCTTAATCTTGATCATCTGATCTTTGATTATATGATCAAAGGGAAAGTGTGTAGCACCATCAGCTGACTGGGTAGCTGATGTTAAAACTTAAATAGCCAATCCAATCGCGCCACATGAAAAGCACGCACTGCATCAATGGTCCACATGGGCTGATGGGTTAGTTATATAATTAGGCTAGTTAATTAAATTTTAATAATATAATCTTTAAAAACATATAACTAAATGTAGAAAAATCATAAAAATACAAACTCAAATGTATTTTGAAGATATTTCAAAAAAGAATAATATAAAATTAAGTTTAATTAATTTTGAATAGTAAATTTCATGCAATTTATGTTTTGTTGAAAATGTAATTATGTCAATTACTCTCTAATTATTCTACTGATTAATTCCAAACTTCTCATATTTGTTTAGTGGGATGACTTCTGTGTCACTTAATTTTCTTGGAATTTTTTAATGATTTAATTAGGGTAATTGATTGACTCATTCATAATTACTATCCAAATTAATTAAATGATTAATTAACATAGTAAATAGAGATAAATTTATTAATTAAGTTTGCTAATCACTTTAGAATAGTGAATAGACTTAGAGAATGAGATTAAGAGTCCTCTCCCAAATCTTTTCCCCCTTACTTTATCTCATTTGGATAAGAATCTAATTAAGTTGCAAATTAATTAAATAGTTTAATCACTTAATTAAATGGCTTAATTAATCAAAATTTTAAAATCAAATCAATCTGAACTTAATCTTTTTTCTTCTTGGGTAGATACTTAGGTGTTCAATAACTTAAGTAGCTTAAGGAAATCATACCAAACCCATATGTATGGGAAGGGTTATGAAAGTACTTAAATTAAACCCTTTAGCTTAATTAATCATTAATTATAAGCTAAATACATTAGGCCCCTTTCTTTCTTAGGTGCATTATTGATTTAAATTCCTTATGGTTTTATGCCAAATGTTGGCTCATAATTATTTGGTTAAGTATGTTAAAGTGGTGTAGGTAATTGATAATTAATGAACTTAATGTACACCTTAACCTAAATAGAATATAAAGTCAATCTGATGGTTCTAAAAATAAACTAAATCAAGAAACACATATGAAAAATGGGTTAGGACCAATAAACCTTCTCACATTTCCTCAATTCAAATAAAAAGACAAAATCAAAATTCCTTAAACCAACTTTGATTCACTTTAGATAATCTTATTCCATAGGATTATCTTTAGAAATTAATTAGGGTGAGTGGAATTACATGCTCACATCATTTTATTTCTTTCTTAAGCATGTTAAATATGTATGTCATATGAAAATCATGCATTCATGTCATTTGAAAAATCAAATTAAAATGAAATATTTATTTTATGTCAAATTGCATGTTTTGGTTAAAGAAAGAATATGAATGGCTATTATCACTACTAAACCCAAAACTATTTTCAAAACTTGTAAGTCAAACATTATAAATGAAAAGTATGCTATTTATAAGTACTTATAAACTTTCATGTGAATAACATAAAATATGTTATGCGATTTACTTCTCTTTCTTAATATAGGTTTGTATAGGATTTGCCAAATGTATAGTCCATTTGAGAAGGACATAACACTTTCTTAAATCTACTCATGTACATTCCTATTTCATGACTTAAAAAGAAACTCCACATCAAACATGCAAACTAAGCAATCAAACCAAAATAAAACAAATACATACCTTTTGCATGATTCCTCTTTCCATGTATTTCTTTTTTGCATACATATTTATTTAAGAAAAGTGGTATATTATTCTAAACACCACAGGGTTACGACTCTTTAAGTAAATCCCTTGGTATAGAAAATAATAGCGTCATACTTATATCTTTCATACTTGTAAATGTACATATGAAAATGGATAAGAGAATCACTTTTTCAAATAATGCATACATGAAACATTTCAAATTTTTCTTAAACATCCAGCTCTTCATCATTAAGGTGTGCTAACATTCTATTTACATGTATAGATATGAGGATTCATTCATATGTTACACATGTTGGAAAGAAATAAAGTGTTGTGTGTTTTGTGATAGTAATTCACTTTAACCTTAAAATGTCTTCCTCTTTGAATAGATTTGTTTAGAGTTATTCTAAACTTAGGATTATTTAAAACACATAATAAAATATTCACTAAATAAAAAGCCATTAATGAATCTACCTTAGAAATTACTTTAAGGTAGGGAGGAAAGAGAAGTTCTCTTCTCTTTTCCTCACTTTACAAGATGTAGTAATTAAGTTTAGGTTCATTCAAATCAAATCAAATCATGAAATAAGACTTAACCAAATCAACTAAATTACTTAAATGAAACCACCCTCTAAGTTGAACATTTTCATACTTAGAAAACCTAAACCTTAAAGCCTAACTAAGAATACCACACAAACCTAATAAAGCATGCACATTATACTAAGTCATCATTTTTAGTCATATGTTAAAATGGTACATGGTTTGATGTTTGCTTTTATTTTGAGATGTAATATTTTAATTTGGATGTTAAGATTTACATGTAAAGATTGATGGTATGATGATCTTAGTCTAATCATTATCTTCTGCAGGGGATTGTGCTTAAGAGGCATTGTAATACATATATAAATGCTTTTGTTGTGGAGGTTACTTATACCCCTAAGAATAATCCAAAATAGGCCAGGTGGACTTGATTACCCATGTGTGGGGTGATAAGTCCAATTTATTCACATACATGCTTGGGATTATATGATTTGTTTAGCTAATCTCTATTTTGCAAATTTTAGTTAGAATTACTTTTACCATTTTCATGTAATTTGACAATTAAGATTTGGAATGAATGTTATGGGAGATTAGGATGAACATTGGTCATAAGATAACATCTTATGTACTATGTGAAGCCTTTGGAGCAACCATTCTAACCAACAAAAGGAGAAAGAAGAAATAACCAAATGAAGAAGGAAGAATGGAGAATGCAGACTCCCCATAACATGAATTCCCTTTTGATTATAATTAATTCTTTTATAATCCGGGTTTTATAAAGAAATAGCTCAAATACCAAATTTATTTTTTTTTGTGTGGTGGAGCCACACTTGGGCTCTTATTCTTTTATAGCTTTAAATTGATTGATGCTTGTTTAGCTTGTGCATTAAGATGGCATGTTTCCCATTTCTTTCTTGCTTTAATGTATGGCCGGATGATGATTAGGCTCTTAGAAGAATAAATCTATTAATCAACTCAAAATAAAATTAATAACTCATAACCTCACTTAAATCTTAAGTTATGAAATCAGGATAAAAAAACTTAGCAACCCCTTAACTGGATATTATATTTTCTTTCTCATGTCATGCATAAAAAGCATATTGTTTCTCTTGATTTGGAGGGTTTCCATTCATGCCAGGGAACTTGGCTTGACCTTTAAGAGCCATGGTGGAAATACACCTTCTTTCTTGCTGATTTTGGTCCATAATTCAATTTCTCATACATTAGGCTTAATCCTATAAGTATGTGTCGAATGAATTGTCCAAATTAAAAGTAAAACATAATAAAATTTGTATTCGATTTAAGTCATTAATCATGTCATATATGATTTAGTCTCTTAGAGAGTGTGTTTAAGGACTTACTTTCTTTCTAAATAAATAACAGCTTAACTATCTTGCAAAAATATATGACTTGCCTATATTAAAATCGTAGGAGGAGTTAGTTGGTGGCCACCCTCAGGCAGTTGTATGTCCGAGCAGTCAAATGGTTTATTCTCTCTTATGGAAGAAGACAAATACCCATTTTTACCTTAGAGTTAGATCATGTTTTGGCCCTCGCCAAAGCTCCCTAGATTTAGGTTTAGAGGTTACTAGTTCCCTTTGCAGGCTAAGAGCATAAATCCTCACATCTTAGGCATTTCCATAATCCTGTATCATGGAATTATAAGTCCTAGATTTCTAATAAAAATTCAACTCAAAACAAATAATTCCCTTCAAACTTCAAAAATATAAAGCCCAACTATAGGATAGTTTGAGATGTTTACTAGGCTTTCGAATATCATAAGCATCCCCTACTTATCTTTCTGGCTTCAAACTCCCTTCTCTTAATCAATCCGACTTGATCTTTAAAAATAAACTAATTGATTGATTATCCTATCTTTCAAATCTTCAAAGACAAAGATCATTTACCTTAATCGAGAATATTCTTAAGAAATCTTGTTCCTTAGAATGTAATTAACTATGGGGCCTTGCCTCCATATGGAACTTAATGGACCTGATTTAAAATAAACTTTGCTTTACTTTTTCTTATAAAGTACAGAAAGAATCTTTGGTCCATACGAAGACCCATTAGGAGTCCTTATTCAAGTGATTAGGTCCATTGTAGGGTGGTGACTTCAATCTTTCAAGATAGTACACCTTTCCTCAATGTTGTACCCGATCACCCTAATAAGAATATCTGCGCATCTACATGGTGTCCCAACAAGGCATATATTTTTATCTTTATTTATCTTTCCAAAAGGATATGAAGGAAAAATATTTCACCTTTTACTTGACTTGGGATGGTTTCCTCTCCATCTTTTAAGTAAATGATCATTGTCTCCAAGTATTAGTGGGTTTATATTTCATATAAACCTAAGACTATCCTTCTTTTTCCTTGACACTTAGTTTATTTCATTCTTAAGCTAAGCTAGCCAACATCCTTTGGGTTTTAGGACCTCATTCCATATAGGTCTTAAAACACCTATCAACTTCCCCCAAAAGGTAAAAATAAAAATAAATTAATAAAAAGGAAATAACAAAAAACTTCCTCCTTACCATTTCTATGATAAGGAAAGGTTCATTCCAAAAATTAAAAAAAATAAATATTTTATGAAAAAATCAATCTTCAAAAAGTGTTTTTTCAAAATGCACATAATAAAATATTTGCACAAAAATTTCTCTAAATCACCCTCATCTAACAATCTGCATGATTGTTATATATTGGATCATTCCAAAAAAATACAAATGAACATCTTCACTCAATTCATTTTGATGAAAATTTTATTTTCAAAAATAAAATCCATATTCATCCTTTTCAAAAAGCACAAGTGAACTTCCTCATTCAATTTATTGAATGAGGATTTCCAAAATAAAATCAACAATCACATTTTCCAAAAATATAAATGAATATCTTCACTCAGCTCATTTTTATGAAGATTTCATTTTCAAAATTAAAATCTATAATCATCCTTTTTAAAAGGCACAAGGGAACTTCCTCATCCAATTTATTGAATGAGGATTTCACTTTCCAAAATAAAATCAACAATCTCTTTTCAAAAATAAACCAACAATCAAATTTTCCAAAATCACAAATTAACATCTTCACTCAATTTATTTTGATGGAGATTTCATTTTCAAAAATAAAATCTAACAATCATATTTAAAAAAAAATACAAATGAACATCCTCATTCCATTTATTCAATGAAGATTTCAATTTTAAAACAAAATCAATAACCAACTTTTAAAAAAATTCAAAATAACATTTAGATCTTTCATTTAACATACTTAAATTTGCTAAGTAAAGATCCACTTTTCAAAATCAAAACATTAAAAATAAAAACATATTTGGATTCCCTTAGCATACCTAAATTTGCTAAGAATCTACTTTTCAAAATCAAAACACATTTAGATTCCATTAGCATTCCTAAATTTGCTAAGAATCTACTTTTCAAAATCAAAATCACAATATTTAAAAAAACATGTGGATCTTTCATTTAGCAAATTTGCTAAGTGAAGATCCACTTTTCAAAATCAAAATTACAAAAATACAAATAACATTTGGATCTTTCATTTAGCATACCTAAATTTGCTAAGTGAAGATCCACTTTTCAATATCAAAAATCACAAAAACATGAAACACATTTAGATATTTCATTTAGCATATTTAAATTTTCTAAGTGAAGATCGACTTTTTAAAATCAAAAATAAAAAATTCAAAAAACATTTGGATCTTTCATTTAGCATACTCAAATTGGCTAAGTAAAGATCTACTTTTGTTCAGATGCAGTAGAGTTTAGACACATTTTTGTTCATGAAAGTGATCCTACTACTAGTCAGCCTTGATCTTTTATACATGTTTAGTTAGATCGATCCCTAGATGACATTGTGGCTTAGTATTTAGTGGAGAAGAAGGAAATCTTAGGATATATGTCTGATCTGATTTAGAGGATGAAATTATCAATTTTGATCCTAATTAGGATGATCTATTGGAGGATTCAACAAGAGTCCACATGGTAGACACTAGGGGTTCTCTTCTGCGTGATTAGTAGACTTTGGAAGGTGATGTGGTGCGGAAAGAGCGACCTACTCACAACAAATAAAGCAAAATAATAAACAAATAGATAGGATGGGGAAGCAGCTTGAGGATTTGCTAGCAACTATTTTAGAACTTCAGAACTAAACACAGGTAGTTCATCCTACTATAGCAGAGACTAGTTAGCCAGAGTTGGTGCATGTCTTGGATCCAGCCAAGACTTTATCTCCAATAGAGCAGGGCAGCACCAGTTTGTATAGGAAGGTAGTGGATAGTACCTCTATATAAGAAAAGAATATCAAAACCATGGTTGAGTAGTAAGTGAGAGAAGAGTTGGCTCAAGCCCGAGGAGGATCATCGGTTCCAAAGGGTAGACCCTACCCAAAGGAATTCGATGCCATCCAGTATCCTAAGGGTTTTGAGCAACCGTCTTTCAAGAGCTTCAACGACAGCGGGAACCCAAGGCAGCATACAACGTATTTCAGGGCTAGTTGTTGCAATGTTGGTGGCAGTGATGCTCTCCTATTCTAACTTTTTGTTTAGTAGCTTAGTAGGCATAGCCTTCAATTGGTATGCTGAACTCCCTAACAATTCAGTAAAGACTTTTACTAAGTTGGAACAACCCTTCATTAAGAGGTTTCTTTGGAGCTCACAAAGGGTGGTATGTGATCTCATTGTGGCTCAACAACACCATGGCAAGTCCCTCATTGATTACATTCTTAGATGACATAATTTGAGTATGAAATACGAATCACAACTATTTGAACAGCATGTCATTGAGATTCTGCTTAAGAATATTTATGGTCCGGTGGCCTTCATGCTCAAAGGTTTCACCTTCAAAATATTTGAGAAACTAATCAACAAGGCGGCTAGCTTATAAAGAGAAGCCAAATAGTTACCTTTTTCAGATCAATCAATAAATTCGAAGATGTAGAAAGTTTATGAGAAGAAATTATAGGCACTGATAGTAGTAAACAAGAGGCGGTGACGAGGAAGCGGTATGAGGGATCGTGCTCCATAGTGTCACTTTCTCCTCTACCACCAGGCCATCCACCGCCAGCCTACATGGCTTGTGCCTCCTCCTCCTCAATCATATCCATAGTAGCAACGATACACATACCATTCACCATGTAGCTATGGTCTACCCACTCTTATGGATAAACTAAATAAACTATATTTATTTAAGAGGGAGGTAATCAAGAAATCTTTAAGGAACTCTTAAAGAAACCTGATTTCTAACTACCTAAACATAGAAGGCTGGAGGAAGTGAGCAAGTGCAATGATCCTAACTTTTTCCCCTACCACCACATGCTAGGTCATATTTTGGAGGATTGCTTTACATTCAAGGACTAGCTTGAACATAGCTTCAAGTCAGGCACCATAATTATCCCAAAGGAATACCTTATGGAACAACCATCTAGTTCCATTGAGGTAATCCTTGGGGATACTTGTGATCCTTCCAAAATCAAAGAAGGTTAAGATATCTCTTTATCTCGAACCTCTAAGAAAATTATTTTTAAAATCAAGAAACTTTTCCTGCAGGTACCTAAGGCAACTTGAACCTCCAATATCAAGGAAGGTTTGCAAGTTGTCCAAGACAACTTAGAAAAGGTAAGAGCTCAGCAACAGTAGCCTAGGCTAGCCCGGGATAACCAAGTAGTGCAGCCACCAACTGAGTCCAGCCTCTAGTCTATACTTGCAGCTACTACATTAATGAGCACCTCTACTTCAGCTAGCTCTTCCTCTAGTAGACATCTTGTATCGGTGGATGAGGGCATCAAATCCCTCACCCCACTTACTTTATTGACTTCTACTATGTACCTCCTTCTAAATCAAAGAAATTAAGAAATAAAGATAGTTTGAATTATATCTATGTCACTTCTGATGGGTTATCTAACTCTATTCTTTTAGAAAACTCTACAAGTCTAAACAATAATTATAATAACTCCGATCTTCCTCTTTTTGATTCAGAGTTGGACTTTCCTTCTCACGAATACTCACCTCTTGAAATAAACTTGGAATCATCGATTAGGAGTCCTATAAGAGAAGTTGTAGGTGAACCTCAGGCGGTAGAACCTTCCACTAACCTATCATAAGAGATCTCAAAGTAAACCTCCTGGCAAGGTTCTACCTCCTAGGACACCTTAAGTTAGAGGAAAATAAGTCATTGGTTGGATGATCGAAGCCCCTCCATGGGATGCTCCACCTTGGATATACTTATGGAGGATCAACCTAGAGTGGATTACAATATCCTATCGCACCTAAGAAAGTTGTCATCTAAGTTAAGCATATATGATTCCCATGTCTTATCCAAAAAGATGAGGGAGTCATTAATCATGCTCTTCTTAATCCTAAAATATGCTTAGCTCAATTGACCACTATTAGAGAGGAGGCACAACATTTCAGAGAAGCCCAAAGACTCACTTTTACAAATAAAGACATTCTTATAAGGGACATGGAGCACAACTGTCCCCTCTACATTACAGTGCACATGGGCAGATTTAAACACTCAGGGGTTCTTCCATCAGTGCATGATGAACATTATGAGTCTAAAGACTCTTGCCTATTTAAGGATTGACATCTCCACACTCTGAGAAGATCAAATGATGTTGAGAGGATTCAATGAACAAGGAAAGAGAGCTTTAGGTTCCATAGTGTTATCTTAGAGATAGGTGAATGGAAGACTGAAGCCAAATTCTACATAATAGATTCAAATACTTAGTTCATTGCTTTTTTGAGTGGGCCTTGGATACATCGAATAAGATGATTCATCCTCCCTCCCATCGGTGCATTAAGTTTTGAAAAGATGGGATCCAAGTCAAAGGTGATGAAAATCCATTTTCGCCGTGGAGGTTGAGATATATGAAGATGTGACATATTATCTTCCTCAAAATACCTTTTCTGAACTTGGTCAAAACTCATATGCAAAAAAAAAGAAGAAAAGAAAGAGAAAAGAAAATGAAAGTTCAAGTGAATAAGAAAAGGACGTTGAAGAATAAGTAGAGCTGCATATCACATTCCACCCACAATTCATTCCATCATATGGACCTGTTGGTAGGATGACTCAACCTACACTAGGCAGAGGTAGAGGCAGAAATAGAGGAAATTTTAAAAGTGGAAAACCCCCTGGCTAGCAGCCAGCCAATAGGGGTTATGTTCCAGTTTACAGGAGTATCCCTACTATTCAAATAGACTTGGAATCCAGCTCAAAGGATGAGTCTCATGTGCTTAGTATACCAGCCAACTTCTTTAGGGGTTCCATTAGAGGTGACACTGCTGTGACAAAGGACAAAGACCAAGCCTCCACAAGCATGAATGTATTCAAATCAAGCATATGTGAAATGATCAGACAATGGTTGGGAACTTTAGTTGTAACCTCACTTTCATCTCAAAAGTTGAAGGTTTAGTAGTTAAAGAAGCTCCTAAGTCTTCTATTGATGTCAAGAGATTCATATTAGGATCATCATCCTCAAGTTCTGAAGTTGATGTAGAACTTGAGAATAATTCATATAAAGAATTAATGAAATTGCCTATTGATTAGTACTCGTCTTGTGCTCTTAATCTTACAAAGAAAGGTTTGATTCCATATACATGGTGTAAGCACATGTCAGAATACTTCAAAAAACTATGGAACAACTAAGGCAGAGAAGCACAATCAAGATCAGGACTAGGATTTGGTACAGTGAGTCTAGTCGATGACGGCGATTACTACTTAGTTATCACCAATCATCCGAGTCGATATGTTCTTCTCAAATTATACCAACTCTTACAAGAAAGTATGTTTAGAAACTTCAAATGATCCATATGATCTCCAAATCAAAGATACACTGTCACAATTTGATAAGAAAATCCATTCAATAATTGACAAGCTTAAAGAAAGCAACCTCAGGATAGAAGAAAATCCTCGCCTGACATATACCAGTTCATTGTTGAATGAAGAAGAAACTAATAACTTAGTTAGGCTATTGATTGAATTTAAGGGCTGCTTTGCATGGAGTTATAAAGAAATGCTCAGATTATCTCCTAACATAGCAGTTCACAAACTAGTAATAGATCCTAGTGCTAACCCTATCAAGCAAACTCCTACACACATGTGATTAGAAATCAAATAATAAGTTATTTTTGATGTCAAGAAACTGATCGATGTTGGTTTTATCAGGGAAGAAAAATACTCTACTTGATTAGTAGTGTCATCCCAATTAAGAAAAAGAATGGCCAAATTTGCAAATGTGTTGATTTTAGGGACTTAATTAAGGCATGCCCTAAGGATGAGTTTTCTCTTCCTATACCTGAATTAATGGTGGACATCGCCTCATCTCATGCAATTTTTCCCTTCATGGATGGGTCATCTGGCTATAACCAAATCAGAATGGCCCCCGAGGATAAAAGAAACACTGCATTTCAAACCCTAATCATAATCTATTATTTTAAGGTCATGTCTTTCGACCTTAAAAAATGTCGGTGCTATATACCAACGGGTCATGACTTAGATCTTCAATGAACTCATTCATCATTAAGTTGAATGCTTTTTTGATGATCTAGTAGTCAAGAGTAGAGAAAAGGAAGACCAGCTCTTTGACTTGAGAGTAATTTTCAAACAGTTAAGATAATATAATCTCAAAATGAATCTCTTGAAGTGTGCATTCGGAGTAGCTTCAAGGAAATTCTTTAATTTTGTTGTTCACCACCAGGGAATAGAGATAGATCCAGAAAAGATTAAAGCTATCTTAGAAATGACACCACCTAAAAGTCTAACTCAACTTAGATCTTTCCAAGGGAAGTTAGCATATCTAAGATGCTTTTTCTCCAACCTATCGAGGAGATGCAAACTATTTTCAGCACTTATAAAAATGAATGTTGAATTCTAGTGGGATGACAAGTGTCAGCATGCCTTCTAAGATATCAAGCAATATTTGATGGTACTAGTTCTCTAGCATCCTATCCCAACAAAGCCATTGATCCTCTGCACAACTACATTGGATGACTCCCTTGGTGCTTTGTTGGCCCAAGCCAATGACGAAGGGAAGGAAAACACTCTTTATTACATCAACCATTGTCTGATCCATACTGAAGCTAACTACCCACCTATTGAGAAACATTGCCTAACATTGACCTTTACATCTCAAAAGCTATGGCACTACATGCTTTCTCATAAGGTGAACTTGATTTCCAAAATCAATCCATTGCAATATCTCAAGACATGGCTAATGCTATCCACATGTTTGGCACGTTGGTCCATGATTCTCTCACAGTTTGATATCACATTCATACTCCTCTGTGTAGTAAAAAGACAAGCACTTGCAAATTTCTTAGCAACACACCCACTTCCTATTGATTCCTCGCTTAGTGACAATCTCCCTAATGAACAAATCATAAACTTAGGGAAGGTTGACAATCATCATTGGGAGATGTATTTTGATATTGCGGCTTCCTTTCATAAGGGAGAAGAACCATGATCTACTCTTCAGGAAAGGAAGGGAATAGTTCTCTTCCTGCACCATGATGTGATGAGATTCTTATACTATCTTTTCAATCCTTACACCAATAATGAAGCTAAGTATGAGGCTTTAATTGCTAATCTGGAGTTATCCATTATGGTGTGTCAAAGCATCAACATCTACGGGGACTCTCAATTGGTCATCAACCAGATTGTTGGGTCCTACAAGGTTCTCAAACCCAAGCTTCGTCATTACTATGAGTATACCATAAAGTTGTTGGCCCAAATCCCTCATATCACCATCTACAAGGTCCCTTAAGGAGAGAAATGCAAAGAATTGGCATGTCTGGAAGATGAGTCCATTCCAATAAGGAACCAAAATAGATAAGTCCTATCCCTTATTGATGTTGAACTCGTCAAGAGACTTTCTTTTGAAGGGGAGGTTGTTGTTGCCAAAAAGGATGAGGAGTTGGATTGGAGGCAACCGTTCATAGATTATTTGAACACTGAAAAACTACCTCAAGAGAAGTCATAAGCACATCAGGTGAAATAGAGAGCTCTCTTCGATGCTCTTGTGGATGGCATCCTATATCGACAGTCTTTCGATCAAATATGGTTATGTTGTTTGGATAAACATGAAGCCCGAAGGATTGTGACTAATCTACATTCAAGTCTATGTGGAGCGCATCAATCCGGTCCAAAGATGAAAGCAAAGATCAAGAGACTAGGATACTACTGGCCTTCTATTATAATAGACTACATGAACTTGACTAGGAGATGCCATCAGTGTTAGGTACACAATGTGATTTTACATCAACCACCCAATGTCCTACATCTTATTTTGGCCTCATGGCCATTTGATTGTTGGGGTACTGACATAGTAGGTCTGATCGATCCTCTTTCTTCCATCGATTCTCTTAGTCGCCACTACTTTCGGGAGGAAGCAATCCCACTCAAAGAGGTCACAACTCAACATGTGCTTCAATTTTTCATGAACCATATCATATAGAGGTTCAGGGTGCCTCAACAAATTATATTCGATAATGGTACTACATTCAAAAGCACCAAGATTAATAGTTTTGCTAGAAGACACAATATAGATTGGAGATACTCCACCATGTACTACTCTAGAGCAAATGGCCTAACAGAACCATTCAACAAAACTCTTATCTAGATACAAAAGAAGATGCTCGATGATAATAAGCGACAGTGGCATGAGCAATTGGTTGAAGCCTTGTGGGCTACTGCACCACATACAGATCATCAACTCAATCTATCCCATTTTCCTTGTTGTATGGGTTTGAAGTTGTTCTACCCTTAGAAGTTCAACTCCCATCACTAAGGATAGCATTGGGTAGAGAAATCACTACAGAGCAAAATGCAAAGTTGCAGTTAGAAGAGCTCAAAGGTTTGGAGGAGAGACGCCTACAGGCGTGCCAGAACCTCGAGTTGTACAAAGCCAAAATGATTCAAGCTCAAAATAAGCTGGTTCACCCTAGGTCTTTTCAAGTAGGAGAACTTATATTAGTCCTAAAGAGACCAACTGTTGCCCATTGAAAGATGGGAGGCAAGTTTGAACCCACTTGGGAAGGCCCCTATGTCATAAAGAAAGTCTGCCAAGGAGGATCTTATCAACTTATAGATTGTAAAAGGAAACAACCGATGCTTCTAATTAATAAGTTCTATTTGAATAAATACTATCAATAAAAACATGTTTGAAAATAATTATCATCAAAAAAACAAAATTACATTCTGATTCTTCAAAATATTCTCTTTAGTCGAAATGTTGTTTGCTTGTCTTATGAATCCACCACGACATATTTAGGATAGGTGTAAGAGAACCCAAAGAGGCATCATATCCCTCTTTCATAACACAAACACAATCAAACACAATTTTTTAGCACAATTAAAATAGGTGTGAGAGAACCCAAGAGGCATCCTATTTCCATTAGCATTAAGTTAGGTATAAGAGAACCCAAGTGGCATCCTTTAGTGGGAATCCCAACTACCATCCATCATCATTTCCTCAAATTATCCAAGCATGTTTAGGTGTGAGATAACCCAAGAGTCATCCTATTCCCTCAAGTACAAACACAACAACAAAACATATCTTTAGACTCAAGCTATTTTGATGTGGGAGCAGAGCAAGCCCCCTATAGCACTCACTCATTAGCTACTCTAGGTCAGGTCTACATGCTATCTCGTTAATTTGTCACCCTAATGGCCACTTATTTGGAAGATGTGAGTCCCCCTATTTTCTTATTGACTTGACCATTGTAAACCAATGAGTGTCTTGTTAGTTTGGTAGGCTTCACTGCACAACCCGTAAGCTACCTCTTGTTGACTTTATTTAAGAAGATGTGAGTCCCTGAGCTTTCTTCTTGAACTATCCATCATGCACCCGACTAGTCGAGTATTGAGGCTTAGATAAGTTCCCAAAGGCTCCTTTCCTCTTGACTACTTTGAGTTGATGTAGGTCCTCCTGGCATTCACTCAATAGTCGCCTAGTCGATGTCACTTGTCCAAAAGACGACTATCTCAATCAATTCCACAATGGGAGCATGTGAGTCCTCGAGCTTTCTTAGGGTGATTATCAGACCGTGCACCTTAGGTTGGTTGATGTTCATTATGTTGATAGCGACTCATCCAGTGGTTACACCACTCTTGGTAGATGTGAGTCCCTATGCTTTCTCCTGAGTTAGACACTAAATACCTATGCAAATTATCTTCTCTAAGGCTTTGGATCAAGCCTTTAGTGGCCCCATCCCCTACGGGCACTCTATTTAGATCACATTCTTTGCGACCCCATTTAGACACTACCTGGGTTACTTTCATATTGGACAGTCTCCCTTTCCTAGTAGCCATCCCTATGATTGGAGGATATGTTCAATGAATTCATAAATTCTCCCATGGTTCAGTAAACTTGAGATAGGTCTAGGCTGATATAAGCTCCTTCTCAGTATGATCTCTCACAAAGTAATAGGGTCCATGATAAATAAACAAAACAAATAAATTAATTCACTTATGAATTAGGAAGTCAAGCCCCCAAAGGGGCCCTTCTCCCAAACAAACATCCTACCTTTTAGGTGTGTAACTCCCTATAGAAATTACCTAACTACTTGACCTGGGTCGGCATTCTCTCTGTAGTTGCCCTTAGGTCAAGTTCAATCTATTTGACACAAACAAGTTACTCCGATGGTCATTTCACTTTAGAAGATGTAAGTCTACTACGCATTCTTTCTAGCATGACTGCAAATGTGATAGGCGTCTAGGTTGAGTCAACATGTCATTAATGTGTCACTCCAATGGTCTTTTATAGTGGAAGATGTGAGTCCCTGAGCTTTCTTCCCTAAATTAACCATTGCAAACCAAAAGGTACCCCTTTGGTTGGATAGTTCTCTCCTCGATCGGGATGCTACTCCATTTGGCTTGGTAAGGTTGTGTTAGATCAAGGCCAAGATGGCCCCTACTCAGTACAGTCCATCACAAATCGATGGGATTCATTAAAATAATTTTAAAATAAAATTAATCTTGATTATCTTTGAGTTGATTTAGCCCTAGGTTGGGTTCAATTTGTTGCATAAGCAACCAATCATCCCAGTAGTTCCTTGTTTTGGAAGATGTGATTCCTTATGCTTTCTTCTTAAAACTTGGCCATTACAAATTAAAAGGCAATCCATTGGTTGGTTAGTCCTACTA